>OU426982.1:10665183-12030477 GCA_911387785.2 Aelia acuminata
AGCTTATAGCAATAGAATGTGCTGAAATCAACTAATATTTTATATTTATATTTTATTGATAAAACTCGGATAAATTCATAAAATCGCATTTTTACGCGCTCTCCTGCCAAAATATTGGGGGGGGGGACAGTCCCCTCCTGTCAAAATATTAGGGGGGACGCGTCCCCCTGTCCCCCTCGGCGATGACCCTGTCCTGTCCCCTGTCCTCCAGCATTGTCGGATTTATTTATGAGATTATTTCCTTTTATTAAAAACACTGCGATTTTTATATTTCGCTAAGAGCATTATCCGCTTTAAAAATACAAAATACTTAATTGCATTACCCGCTTAAAAATACAAAAAGATTGAAAACCCGAAATATTAGGATCCGCCCTCGGTTTGAATAAGTCACTAGTCGGGTGGCGGGATAGCCGAGTGGGCAAACGTCTTAGAAAATACGGAAAGTTCCAAACCCGGAGCCAAGGAAAATTTAATAAAACATGGCATCGATACACCAGCCACTCTCCTTGCCCGGGAAACTCCGTATAGCCTAACCGGCGAGGAAGGGGAGGTCCAAAAAGAAAAGGCAATGGTAGTTTAAAATTTCTTAAAAGTTAAAAAAAAAAATCTGGTGCGTGCACGCAAAACACAACTTTCACTTACCAACTTACTTAGATAAGAAATTGACGTGTATTGTTAAATATCATTTCCCAAAGTCACACATTTTTCTACATTCATATCTTATTTTTGATAATCGTTAAAGCCGTTTTTGAGTAAATAAAAAAACCGTGCAAAATGATACAAAATTTATTAAGTAAAGTCCCCCCTTCGGATGATCAATTTTGATGAAATGTTGGCTATCACATATTTGGCATATACATACATCAAATGCCCAGTTTGATCAAAACCTTTAAAGCCGTTTTTGACTAAATAAAAAAAAAAACCATGTGAAAATGATACAAAATTTATTAAGTAAAGTCCTCCATCCGGTAAATCAATTTTAATAAAATTTTAACAGTCATATCTCGGGGATATAGATACATCAAATACCCAGTTTGATCAAAATCGTTAAAGCCGATTTAGAGTAAATAAAAAAAAACACGTGAAAATGTTACAAAATTTATTAAGTAAAGTCCCCCCCTCCGGTTGATCAAATTTGATGAAATTTTTACAGTCACATCTCGGGCATTAATACATCAAATACTCAGTTTAATCAAAATCGTTAGAGCCGTTTTAGAGAAAATCGAAAAAAACCTAAAAAGTTATTAAGTTAAGTACCCCCTCCTTTTAAGTAATTTTGATGAAATTTACGCTGTCACATCGCGGGCATGTACCTACACTAAATACCCAATTTCAGGATCGCACGGTTTATAGTTTTTAAGCTAGTCTGTTCACACACACACACACACACACACACACACACACACACACACACACACACACACACACACACACACACACACACACACACACACACACACACACACACACACACACACACACACACACACACACACACACACACACACACACACACACACACACACACACACACACACACACACACACACACACACACACACACACACACACACACACACACACACACACACACACACACACACACACACACACACACACACACACACACACACACACACACACACACACACACACACACACACACACACACACACACACACACACACACACACACACACACACACACACACACACACACACACACACACACACACACACACACACACACACACACACACACACACACACACACACACACACACACACACACACACACACACACACACACACACACACACACACACACACACACACACACACACACACACACACACACACACACACACACACACACACACACACACACACACACACACACACACACACACACACACACACACACACACACACACACACACACACACACACACACACACACACACACACACACACACACACACACACACACACACACACACACACACACACACACACACACACACACACACACACACACACACACACACACACACACACACACACACACACACACACACACACACACACACACACACACACACACACACACACACACACACACACACACACACACACACACACACACACACACACACACACACACACACACACACACACACACACACACACACACACACACACACACACACACACACACACACACACACACACACACACACACACACACACACACACACACACACACACACACACACACACACACACACACACACACACACACACACACACACACACACACACACACACACACACACACACACACACACACACACACACACACACACACACACACACACACACACACACACACACACACACACACACACACACACACACACACACACACACACACACACACACACACACACACACACACACACACACACACACACACACACACACACACGTAAAAACTATTTATAGGATTTTTCGCTTTTGGTGATAAATGACGGTCGCGACTCGCCGTGTTTTTCATTATTTTTATATTACGTTAATCTTTTAATATCGGCCTTATTTTGTAGTTTTAATTCATCTTTTATTTCCTCAAGTGTACAATAATTTAGTTCGGGGTTCCAAACAATCCATTCACTTTGATTTAGTTTCCTATGTGCTTCTACTTTAACCGGAAAGTTATTAAGTAGATTTTCACATTTCAGGAGCTTTTCTGATTGGATATCAGAATATAAAACAAATTCCACTAAAAAGGTCCCATCTCGTAATTTTATAACTATATTTACTATTCCGATTATATTTTTTATGCTTGTATATATAAGGATTCATATTTATAGGATATTCATATTGCTGGTAATATGAATGAAAAAAAACTTCGAGTGCAAAGGGTATATATTTTATTATAACTTATAATAAATTTACATAAACTCTATAATATAACAAAGAAAGTTTATTCATTACAGATCTAAATATTAACCTGTTAACCGGGCGGGACGTATAAATGCGTCCTTGAAATATATGTTGTACACTGGAACTGGTGGGACTTATATTTTTAATTTTAGTATCTAGAGAAGACAAATCTGTTTTACCTATACTTAGCAGTCTTTAGTTGGAGTTGGATAATGCTGGAAATGATTGGATGTGCTATATACATCTTAAGATCCTTCTTATATGGTTAGGGTTTATAAGTGTTAAATATGTAAATACTCGGGGAAGGTTATAAAGAGGTTTCCTCTGTCTTGTGTTCGTCTTTACACATGCGTGTTAGCTTTTTAATCTTAAGTAAAATTTAAAAGTTGGATAATGCTGGAAATAATTGGATATGCTATATACATCTTAAGAAGAATCTTCGTTCACGATTTTTATAGCCTAATTTTACGGCCTTCAAGGGTTTTACCTGTATCGCTGTGGAGGGTGGAATGCTGAAGAGAATAGGTTGATACGGCTAGGATTGGCTCCACGGTTAGCTCAATGCTAAGAGGAACTGCAGAAGACCCGGACTCACAGAGGCTATTATAGTATTCGCCCCAGCAGTCAATGTTTTGTCTGTTTTAACGTCACTTTATGCCACAAAGGCTAATCGGACGATGCTACAGTGGGAGTCCTAAATTTTGCCTATCCAGGTATATTTGGAGAGGGATCTTTAACGAGTACCTGACATCGTACTGGCTCGGGACCTTCATTTAAGTCCTATCCGAGGGACGGTATAGCCAAGGATTTTTACTCCCTTTAACAAATCCTAGGGCTACATGCGCCCTTTAGTATTGTATCTTGCCATGCTAACCTCTATACCACAGGTGACCCTGGTCATCAGGTTTGACATTAAAGTAAATATTTTATCGGTGAGACGCTTCAGCTCTTTCAATCAACTCTTGGTAAAGATTTATAATTAAGGCGTAAATTAACATTAACCTGGGTTTTTCTTCATCATCAATCCGATAACTCCGAGCGAGAAGTTGCAAAAGATAATTATGTAATCAGAGTTTTCTTTCCTGGGTATGACAATGAAAATTATAACTCTTCTTATTAAAATCCTAGGCACTGATCCTAAATATATATTTTTTTTTTTGTTCGCTTGGCCTGTGGCAACCTATGGAGAAACCTCAACCATTGTTATCCACCTTCTGTTTCCGGTCCTCACTTTGTATATTTAATAATATATTAAGATATGAATTGCCGGGGTTAGATAATGTAAGTTACAATAGCCGGGGTGTGTGCAGTAACAATATATCCATTGAGCCCGGTGGCCGCAGGGATCTCCTGGTGGGGGTGCTTTCCCTCAGAGCTATAAGAGCCTCGCTCCTTCCCCTCCAGCCGCAGTTCGCTTCTTGGAGTCTTCTGGAGTCGAAGCAGGATCATGGAGGTAGGTCTTCAGTGGTAGTCGTAGTCGTAGTCGAGTTGGATATCCGCCGTATCAACAGCATAGCTACAGTTCTTGCGCAGTGTCAGCCAACGAAAACCATCAAGAAAACATACCAAATCTAAGTTAGGAAAAAAAAAAAAAAATCGGAAAAATCTTACGTGTGTGCCTTTCGATTTCAGTGATAAAAATTATTATAATTTAACTCGCTTTTTAGAAGAATCATGTTTCGCTTCCTCATCAAGGAAACTTTATGTTGCCGGTAGTTGAAAGATATTTGACACGTGCGATTCCAAAATCAGCTGATTCTATTAAATTCCCATTTCGTAATTAAAATTTATTACATTTATCAATGCACGGGCCTTTTTTTATTAGGCCATTTTCATTGTGATTTAACTCCTTTTGGAAGAAATCATAATCTATATAAATAAAGATGAAATTCTGTTTGTGTGTTTGTTCTTTATAAAAATATGTTGTCCTGAATTCTCCAAATTTCGCTCATTGGTTCTTTCAGACCAGGTGCGAACACCTGTCCATATTAAATTTGCATAACTTCAGCCGATCTTCAGCTGATATTCTTTATTGTTATAAAAATCATAATGATCTCCCTTTACAATGTTTTTTTTTACGAAATCGACCGTTTCTTTAGAAAAATAACAGCTATAATATATATATATATACAGCTGGTCTAGTAATAAAACAATAAAAAAAAATTTAAAAAAACAAAAAAACAAAAAACAAACACATCATTTATCTTTTCACAATCTGAAATTTCCACTCTAAGATCACAAATCTAAAATCACCTCATAGAGACCTGAGAGTAAAAATCGAATGATATATTTTGGATTTTTTTCGCTGATACTGCAAAAAGGTCGTATGTAAAAATTTTCGATTTTGTGATTTTATTGGATTTTTAATCAAACCAAGCAGCTCTAAGGCCCTAAAAGACGAAGTATGTCACCAGTAAATATGAAAGAGGAATCATCAACAGTAAAAAATATTCGAATTTCAGGAATCGCTTGGTCATTAATTCTGAGTGACACCAGCCTATAAGGAAAATTTAAACTCTAAACAAAAAAAGTTTTACGAATGGATTTAGTTTTTAATGTTTATTTCGATAATCATACACAAAAACTAAAAAAATGAATTGCAAAAAAATTATGTTTTTGTTTTTCTAAAAATCAGCTATTAATTGACAAATAACTTTTTGTAGTATCAACGACTATATGTTGATTAATTTTCACTGTTATTTGTTTATTTAACGTCTATTTATGCAGCTAAGGCTGATCAGACGATGGTGCAGCCAGAGTCCTAAATTAGGGATCTTTAACAAGTACTTGACATCGTACAGGCTCGGGACCTCAATTTTACGTCCGATCGCCAAGAATTTTTACTCCCTTTAAAAAATCCTAGGCGGTTGCGAACCCGCGACCTTTAGTACTGTAAGCTCTTATGCTAGCCACTAGCGACTTCTCGAAAACCTTCTCACCTATCTAAATTCTTTTCTCACACACGACCTTGGGTTTAATAGTTTGTTAGTCATTTTTTACATAAAGGTTTTTTTTTTTTTTTTTATCATTGCTTTCAAGAGCTTATTGTTCAATCAACGTTTAACTCTTTATGGAAGTAGAAATTTCTTTTGTCCGGGAACGAGAAACATAATGCGATCTAAAAAGAGTATAATTATTTTTTTTTTAGCTCCTATAGAAAAAAAAAACTGGTTTCATTTACTTTCTCTGTTTATTGTAGACTTTCCCCAAAGAGTGAAATCATAATCTTGGGCTTTGAGATATAAATGAATGACTGGGAATTATGTACATGTTGAAAAGTGAATTATATTATATACAACAGATTATTTCATAATAAGGAATCTTTACATAATTAAAAAGCAATATTGTTTCGTTTTTAATAAAGAACTTAATCAAGATATAATAACAATTAGCGACTGGTTGTTTGTTTATATATTTAACGCCACTTCATGACACTAAGGCTAATCAGACGATGCTGCAGAAGGTCTCATGAATTTTGCCTATCCAACAGTAATTAGGATAGAGATTCTTTAACGAGTTCCTGACATCGTACAGGCTCAGTACCGGCACCATTTTACGTCCCATCCGAGATCAAAAATAATTCATAACAAAAATAACTACTTATAACTCTTAACTAAATTCGTTTTACATAAGTTTTCTAACGCGGGGTAGCTTATTAATTTGAAATATTTATTATTCCTTAGTATAAAAATGTTCAAAAACCTACAAGGGCGTACCCAGGATCAAAACTAGGGGGGGGGGGGGGCAAGCTATGGTCGTTCAGGTGGTAACATCTTACCGCAGATAATGTGAATGAAAACAAAATTATTTATAATTATAGCAGTGCTTTATCAAATAAGTTATTACAATTATTTGCTTGAAAAAAATTATTCTATTACTGCTTCCCGCCTTAAAAGCTTAAAAAATTATTGTACCCAGCCTTCCAGGGGGGGCAGCTGCCCCCCCCTGCCCCCGCTGGGTACGCCCATGAAAACCTATGGAGTATTGTGTCTAAGATTGAAGCCTCAAGACAAAAGGCCCATACTTCCTCTATACAACTTAGATTACGAATAAAAACAAACACATTCTTCATAATCGGGCTTTAAAATAAAAATATTGCGTTCGGTTTTGATTTTTTTGTGACCGAGTGTAGGCATTTACATATCAAAGTTATGCTATGTAAGACTTTCTAAACCTGACAGATACCCAAAAAAAAAAAAATATCTCGTGAACCTCGCTGGAAATTCGTAGAGAAAGTTGAGATGTCCGCATTCCTTAATTCTGTGTTTTGATGGCCCCACCTGCATTTTTTAATTCCTTGTTGTGGTTTTACACTGCGCCGAACCACGTTCACGAACAGCCTCGGGCACTGTTCGGCTAATCTAAATAAGACTCGACATGGGCGTCACCAACACCAAATCATTGGGGGGGGGGGGGGACGGCTCAATATTTTCATGGATAGGGTAGGTAGAAATCCGAAGGGCTAAAAGTTGAAATAATAACCCCTAAAAACAACTGTGTGGGCAATTAAATTCATCCTCCAACGCTTTATTTTAAAGGTATTTAAAGTCTCTTAAAACTTGTCAATTTATGCCTCAGTTATAAAATAATATTGAAGGACGTGGGCCAAAATTTCTTGATTGAATTTTATCCAAGTTTTTCTTCTGATCCTGAGCCCACTAATTTAATTACTTTCCATCAACTTCTATAAGCTTCATCAAATTGATGGAAAGTAGGATCAAGCTGCTTGGTTTAAAAAAGAAATGTAGAGCAATAAAACAAAACAGTTCGAGCTGAAATAAAAATATATAATTCATCAAATATACAATACGCTTGACTATCTAAATAATAATAGAGTGTGCTGAAATTAACTAATATTTTATATTTTATTGGTTAAACTCGGATAAATTCGTAAAATCGTATTTTTATTTAATTTTTTACATTGGGTCCTCTCCTGTCAAAATATTTGGGGGGGGGAGGGGGGGTTTCCCCCCCTGTATCCCCCGATGGTGACGTGTGAGACTCGTACAGGTTTTATTTTGTCTGTCCGGTGATAGATTTGAGTTTAAGATAAGCTTCTTTCTTTCTTCTATATAAAGAAACCTAAACCTAAACCTTCTTTAGCTTGTTTCTGACGATGTCAATATCATGGGCGCCCCCCCCTAAATATTTGCGAATGGGGCGACTACCTAAACTTTAAATGAGCCATAAATTCGCATGTTTTAAGAGAGCAAATTCCTTTAAAATACATCTTTGGAATTAAAATGTCCAAATTTTTACCTACCATATCTAGGAGAATATTAATTCTCTCCCCCCTCCCACCCCCGAACAAAATAAGTAAAAATTTAGTGCTGGTGACGGTCATGGCTTATATCGTTTCTTAAGAGTATCGATTTTTTTTTTGTTTTGTTTTTTTCATAATTAACAGCAAAAATAAATAATAAACAGCAGCTAGTTCTAAGCCAGCCTTCTTTGAAATGAAAATGGTTGTAAAAAGGTGTTTGGGGTCGGTCAGCCATCTTTGTTCGCTCAACATCACGTTTCAATGTAAACAGTAAGAAGTTGTTGTTATTAATACGCCTTTAATGCAAAGTTCGGGGAATTACCTGTTCGTCGAGTACAGTATCAGTCAAAAGTTTAGACTCACTTGTATTTAATTCACAATCTTCAAGTTTAAAAAAATAATTGTAACTCAAGAGATAAAATTATATGATTGTCGAATACAATCTATTTAAATAAAGATGAAATTCTGTTTGTTTGTTCTATATAGAAATCCATACCGTTTGCCCTAAATTCTCCAAATTACACTCAGTCAGTGGCGGTCCCAGGGGGGGGGGATATTGGGGATCAATCCCCCCCCCGAAATTTCGACGAAAAAAAATTAGTGGGATGAATGAAAAAAAAATTAATTACGCATCTAACTTTTACGAGTTTTCTAGGGATGTTTAGTATAATTTTGACTAGAATTTTTTATACATAATTTTGTATATGAACTTAATGTATAAGCATAAGCAAATAAAGTGTGCTATTTTTACGCTGTTTTTTTTTTTCATTCCGAACAATCCCCCCCCCGAAATTTTTTTCTGGAACCGCGCCTGCGCTCAGTGGTTCTTTCATACCAGGTGCGAACACCTGTCCATATTAAAATTGCATAATTCAGCCGATCTTCATTGTTTATTGTCATAAAAATCGTTATGATCTCGCTTCACGTTAGATTTTTACGAAATCAACCGTTGGATTCGAAAAAAATTTCATTTCTGTCCTAACGAACTTTTCTTGATCCACGGCTTTTCTCATTTTTTTCCCTGGATGAAATCGGGATATACAGCTAAATGTTAATAAATTAAAAATAAAATTATAGTTGTTATGTTGTTCAATAAATAAAATGTTGTTTTTTTTCTTTATTTTACAAAATCTAAGGGCGAGTCTAAACTTTTGACTGGTATTGTATGGTGTTTCGACTCAGTGTGTGGGCTCCTTTACATCTTTGTTATATATTAGTAAAATACGAGTCTACGAATGCAGTTTCTGATTCAAATTAATAAGAGATTCATAATCTACTAGCCAGGGGAGGATTTAGCACGAAATATGGGGGGGGGGAGGGGGTCATGACCCTCCTGTATCACAATCACGTGGCTGACAGGATTGTTATAAGATTATTTATTAACTTGCATTAAGATGGACTGCGATTTAAATAACCAAAAGTGTTATTTTTGGGGCACAGTAACTGCCTAATTGCATTAATCGTTGCTTTTGGACTGGAACTAGAGAAACAGGGATAGAAGCCGGGCCATTACCTGGGATTCATAGGTTTTTTTGGTTTTTTTAATTTATTTTTCCATAATTAAAACCCGATTGATCAAAATATTATTTGAAAAATGTCTAATAGGTATTGCTCGGTCCCTCAGTGTTCAATTAGAAAATCAAAAGCCATGTCATTCCATTTATTTCAAAAAAAATAAAAGCTTCATAAGCAAGTAGTCTTCATTTTAAAGAAAGTGACTAAGTATATTTATCCAAGTAAATATTAGTATTTGACATTTTATTATTCCAAAATGCTAGTTTTAAGCAAATAATATTGGGACCATAGTGTCATAGATTTGTTTTTCTTTTTTAATTTTCCCCATTTTTGTCTTACATCCGTTTTGCTTAATTGTTCCAAGTTTTCAATGCGATGCCTGAAAGTTTTGACAAATAAATAAATAATATGACAAAGAAACTAAGCTGTCATGAAAATGACAGCTACCATAACAATGATTGTATGAATAGGTAATTAATGTTATTACTAATTGAAAAACGTAGAGTAAAATTATAATGATGTGTTTGCATTTACCAGAACTACAAGCTTTGAACGTACAATTACAAGAAAATTGCTTATTTTTATTGATAAATTTGATTTCCACTTTTATTTGATGGGGCAGTCCTTTAAGATCGCTTGTTTCGATTAATAAATTTGAGGTGAATTTCCCGCTTACCTATTTTAAAAATTTCGTCAAAATAGGTGTAAGAACGACATTGTTACTTTATCGCACTTAATGTAAGAAGACAAACAAATAATTCAAACATTAGTGAACGTCAACCCAGTGTAATTTTAACAATTAAAGGTCATGCTGTGGAATTGTGCAATTGGTTTCGGAGGAGGGTGCAATCAAAATGTAACTCAGGTTAATTAAAATGTTTTTTAACAGATATCGAAAACGTAGAAGGTTTTCATTAACAGGGCACGGTGTTGATGGTGGTGGAAGCCGCTATTCTATTGGGAAAAGTAAACTAACCTAGCAAAAATGGGAGATAAAATTTATTATTATTTTCGAGAAACCTCGAAAGAGCGATATTTTGATTTATCAACTAAAAATACAAAGAGGTACAACTATCCCAAAGAGGACAAGATGACAAGGAGCAGGTCAAGTCGCCACTTTCTCGGCGTTTTCTCTGTCGGGGCTGCAGCGAGTACTTTCTTCAGTGCCCAGCCGAGGACGTTTCTCTTAATTGCACTTCTGCATCAGGTGCACGTCTTCCCCAGGTTCTATTCTTTCTTTAACACGTTCGCCTGCGACCGCGGTTTTCAGCTCTAATATTTTTTTTTTTTATTATTACTATTTTTTTTTTTTAATTCGTATAAATGAAAGAAAATGAACCAATAAGAAAATATGACCCTTCTGCTTTCGAAAAATAACAAAGTGTTTTACTTATTTTCTATATTCATTTTGTTCCTTCCCTTCCTCGCCCTTTAGGCTATACGGTTTTTTTTTCCGGCCCAGGGGAGAGGATGTGGGATTAATTTCGAGTATCGTTAAATGTCACCTAGCTCCGGGTTATGAAATAGCTTGCTTCGGGTTATCAAATTACGTTGTCCGGAGTATCTATAGCTTGTTTCCTAACACGTTAGAACACAGGGCGACCCTGCTCCCAGAGAATTTATAAAATTCTAACTTTAACTGAGGTCGGTATTTAAAAGGTCACCTCGTCAGATAATTTCATCGGTCCATTGCCAATTCTTTGGAGCACTTGAATATTTTCTATAATTCGCTTAGTGCGTATTTCCATAATATACCCAGACCATTGACAATGAGAAGCCTGTAAGGGCAGATACAAAAAAAAAAAAAAAAAAAACCGATTTCTCGAATCTGACTCCTATCTAAAATCAAGGGTGACGATTACGATAATTACATTAAAACAGCAAAATTTCGGCTATAAAGGCATCTATAAGGCTTCCATACATATATATAATGGTTTGTAATTCATGCAACTCACAATTTGTAAAACAGAAAACTTACTTGTCAGAAAAAAAAATAGCAGTAGAACTTCATCATAGAATTAAAATCAACTTTAAATTGAAAAACAATATCACAATATTAATTGCAGTAATGTTTTTAAAAATTAAAGTTGATTTAAATCCATTTGAAATCTTACTGATACGCTTTTGTCTGAAAAAGAAGTTATATTTTAAAAAAAAATTCAGATGCATATCACACACCATGGTTACAGTGGTCTTGCCCCTCCCCCCTCAAATATGATTGCTGTTTTTAATTTTCAGTATTTGTAAAGGAATAATGCAATTACATAACTACTAAACCACAAACATAATACTTTGTTTGTTTACATCGCAGTCCCTTCTGATGCTAGAGAATAATCTTATAAGTAAATGTGAAAATAGATTTGTGCTGTCAGGCAAGACATGAGGTAATGACCCCCCCCCCCCTCCCCCAAATTTAATTCTAAATCCGCCTCTGCATAATATATATCTATCTACACGTATGAAAGGCTTGATGATGTATTAATAGGCGAAAATTTGGTTGTTTAAATGTAATTTAATTTAGTAAGACGAACTTCACGGTCTCTTGAAGATCCACTTATCGAGAGTTGACTGTACTTTAAATTTTTCTGAAGAAGGAATAAATATTAATCAAACAGTTTTTTTTTTTTTTTTCTTTCGTTGCTAAAACATTTTTTTTTTTTTTAGTAGTTTCCACTATTGGTGGGTTTCCTTAAACTATAGATTGTCTAAGGCCTACTTCCCGACTTCGCTATCAAAGGCCCATTCTTCTCGTAGACCACGCCCCATCAAGGAATCTTCTACTTCGTTATCCCAGGTCTTCCTTGGACTACCTCATCTTCTCCTTCCATCTGTTTTCCAGGAATGGACAACTTTCGGCAGTCTTTCTTCGGGCATCCTTTTCAGATGACCAAACCATTTCAGCCATTTTTTTTTTTTCTTTTCTATTTCCTCCAGAATGTTTTTTTTCTCTAATTTTTTCATTTCTCGCCTTTTCCATTCTGGATATTCCTCCTGCCGCTCGATGCCAGTAGTCCATTTCGGTTGCCAGAAGTTTCTTCCGAAGACTGTCCTTTATGGTTCAGGTTTCTGCTCCATATGTCATTGTACTAGGGTTTCCTAAACAAAGTAATACAAAAAAAAAAAAAAAAAAAAAATTAAAATTCCAGTAAAAAAATAATAAAACATAAAGTTTGTAATAAACATAATAAAACAGCTTGTCTGAGAAAGTGGAAGGTGCAAAGAGGTAGAAATTAATAGACATAGAGGTAGCATAGATTAAAATAATTTCTCCACTAGATGTAGACTAGATGAGCCAGTTTTCACTTTTCACTCGCCCAGGGAAAGGTAAGCGGTTACACAGGTAACTTCGTCGTAATATAAATCTTCTTTCAAACTGGTTGTTGGAAACTAACACAGGTGTTTTAGCACGAGTTGACTCTTAATGGCACAGGATTTTTTTTAATGCAAAAGTTCTAAACATTTTATTTCAGATTTTCTCGTTGGCTTTACTTAACTAAACATCACTGAAAATCACATTAATTTTTTTTTCCAACTACTTATATATTTAAATAAATAATAATGAGAATCTAAAGACAAAAACAAAAATAATGTAGGACTGTATATTATGTTATGAATTAAGATTTGTTCGACAAGTTTTGGTTTTAATATTATAAACACTTGTTTGGACATTTTAAAACTTATATTTATACAGAGAGATTCGATATTTTAATATAAATAAGATTGGAAAATTCGAAGGGATCTTGAAGAATGTGGTATGACAACAATTTTTTTAAAACTTCTTTTTTTTCCTGACGTTCATTAAGAAAACATTCACTGCACGGACAGAAGTAGAAAGTCCCTTTCTTCACAAAGATATCATTTAATCAAACCACTTATTACGTATTCATTCTAATTTAAAATTTTAATTCGTCTTTATCTTATCTTACCTCATTATACGGATGTCTAACACGTCCTGACATGAATTATTGTTCGCAAATAGTTCACAGTTTAACAATCTCTTTATAACAAAACATCAACATTTTAACTAAGATTACGACATCTGATAATTCAATGTCTTATAATTGTTATCCTATAAACATCTTTTTGGTTTAATTCTTAATATTAAACGTTAATAATCTAAATATTAAACAATATATCAGATTATTTAAAATGATTTGTGAGAGAAAATAAATCGTCCGTATTAAAGAGAATGATTAACCTATGAAGTATGACTTGTAGAATACTTTAGGGTTTGAAAAGTCGTGTAATGATTTCGCATCTAACAGATTGTTAAATTAGAGTTTGATTACAGCTGTTCGAACACGTTGTGTGTTTATAAAGTTGGATTAAAATGCCTCATTGAAAGGCATGCGCGATCGAATTCTGAGTTTTAACAGGGGAAGAGGCTTGCCTATGCACTCGTAGGAACGCTACGAAATTATCGATACTTCTTTCGATACGATATTTTTTCTTGAGATATATCGATACTCCATATTATCTGAAGCAAAACATCGATACTTGTCGATACCGGTATATGAAAAATGTGACCGGTCAGAATTAAATATTCACTAACAGGATAAAATTTCATATTACTTCATATTATACCTACTTGGCTTTCAAATAAGGCTAAAAATAATTTCATTATTAATAAAAAAAAAGAATATATATATGCAGTAAACCCTCGATATAGCGAACTGGTAGGGGGTTTGATATTCATAGTTCGCTATAACGAGATTCGTTATAACCGAGGATTCTTTTTTTTTTTATATTTTTTTTAGCCAATAGCCGCACTAATTTGATCATATTTAGAAGGAAATTCATTCATTAGAACTAGCTAAATAAAAATGCATGTATGTAATTTATATTTAGATAAACTACATATTAATTAAACAATGAGATTCGTTAATTTACCAGCCAAGTTCACTTGAGAGTTCTTTAGTCTTAGCTTTAATAAGAGGGTCTGAGATTGGTATTTGAGATCTCATTTGTTTAAAGCAATTTATTAATTTTTTCCAAATATTCATGAGCCGCAGAGCGCAGTCGCTTATTTGATGCTAAAGTTAATCCTTGGGCTGCGGTTTAATCTATTTTATCTTTGTTTTTTAAAATGGTTGAAAATATTGATTTTAGAATTCCATATTTTTCTGCGATGGTTTTCTTACTTAGAATTCCCGGAATTACCGAAAAACGTAAAGTTGCGATGATGTGTTTGCATTTACTAGAACTACTAGCTTTAAACGTACAATTACAAGAAAATTGCTTATCATTATTAATAAATTTGATTTCCACTTTTATTAGATTTGGCAGTCCTTTAAGATGGCTTGTTTGATGGCACAAGGCTTTTAATATAACTGTAAAAGATAACTGTTTTTTACTTCTAGATATTATTCCACAAGTAATTATGTGGTTTGCATCAAGGATAGCCTGCCCTTCAATTAATGGTCTTTTGAAATTACCAATTATCTCTATCACATCAACTATGTCTATCTCCGTTCCTTCCGACATTTTGCAAAACTACTAACGCGCCCGCGAATATCTCTACGATGATAGAAACTGCTATCCCAACCTCAACACTAAGAAAAAGTACCAAACATAAGAACATCGGTGTTACCGCCGAGGGTACGCCCCCCCCCCCCCCCCCCCAATAGTTTGTCTCAATACTACTTACACTCTAACTGTGACATAAATTGGCAAGTTTTATACCTTTAAAATACATCGTTGGATGTGGGATGAAATGTCCCAAAAGTTGTTTCTAGGCATCTTCACTTTAACTTGTAGCCTCTCGAATTTGTATCTATCTCTGAGAATATTGCGACCCCCCAGTAATAATTTGGTGATGTTGAGGCCCATGCTTAAGAGAACCATGACTTATTTTTTCACTTTTCGTACTCTTTTATATGGCACATTAAGTACTGATCCATGTTGTTGATCATTGTTTAGTAATAATACAATTTAAAAATTATTATACATACAACTATTATTTATATTTTTGTGTTTATTTCATTTTTATTTTTATTTTCAGGGAAAGTGTGGACTATTGTTGGTGTTTTTATTCTCTTTCGCTATCGCTGAGCCTCCCCGTAAGTAGCTATACAATACCTCATATAGCCTATAACATTTTAGGACATATTTATCTATTGATTTCGATAGTATATGTGGACCTTGGAAGAAAAGGGATCTAGAGTGAGAGAATTAGTGTTATGTATATTTATTCTGTTTTGGTTTCGGCTGATTCCAGGAATTTTGTTTGAAAGTTCACATAAAAACCTAATTAGAAACTTTTTTTTTATTTATGACCAAACGAATTATTGTTGTCATGTGGGGTGGGGTGTCACCTGAATGGCTGAGAAAGAAAAGGAGTTGTTGGACAAAGCTCAAGGGCAGCTTTCCGGTTCTCACTTTCCCTCGTATTAATGGAAAGTCGATGCAACCGGAAACGGACAGCCTCTTAAAAGATTTACCAGGCATTGCATTAGCCCTCTATGTGAACTTCCTTGTAGTAAGCTTCCTCTCTGGAACTTTCACGAGTCGAGATTTCAAAAACGACTCTGTCAATGTAGCTTGGACAAATCAATGATATGAATTTTTAAAAAACAAAATCTGGTGCGATCCGCGCCAAAAAAAAGCTTTTTCCAAATTTATTTGTTTCTATTTTTATGGTTATCCTCTATAAGGTATCTAGTATTAAAAATATTTTAAAACTTGACACTTGTCAGTACTTTTTCATTTATCATTACTATTTTCTTTTAAATCTCTCTTAAAATCAAATCCTTTTAGAAGTTATTTATTTTTTTTTTTTACCGTTGTTGGTCGATATATTATGAACGGAATCAATTGAAGGGATATTTACAGTATTGAAACGTATTAGGGCACATTGGGACGCCTACAGGGTCATAAACCCCCCCAAATATTTTGGCATTTACATTTTTTTTTTAACTACGTCCGTTCACTATGGCGCCCTTCAAAGTAAGGCCCGATTTCCACTGAAAAGGACCCTTTTGGGGGTTTATTTATCTCTGAAGAGCGAGTGGGAGTCGTAAGCTAGGATCTATTAAATTAAAGCCAATCAAGGCACTTTTTGACTGAAAAAAAGGCGATGGAAGTTCGATAAAATGACGGTCACATAACCTCTCAAAACAGGCCATGCCCATCAGCCCCACTTCAGTGCCTTTACCGATCAGTTTTTGTAGTACGCGCAGTAGGTAGGAAACTGCGTTGCCTTTGTAATAACTTTTTATAATAACTGCTCTCCTTCTCGACTAGCCAAAAGTCGTGGCCTGAAGAACAAGTAAATTTTAATTAAACATTAAATCACTGGAATAACAGATATTTGCTTTAAAAAAAAATACCATGTTATCGAGGATCGGTTAATCGACGCTGTAATGCACTCCCAATAGCCTTGGTGTTTTCTACAGAGCTTTTGGTGTCTCCTAGATGATTTGACCTAATAGATTGTGATGTTCCAGCTTACAGCTCGTCTAATGACGAATTCGACCTCAATAGCATCAGCAGCTACTTGGACGATGACGCGACGGGAGGCAGCAAGCCGTACAGCGGCTTCGACCTGGGGAAGAGCGCCCCGGGCAGCAGCTACAAGGGGTTCTCCCCCTCCCCCTCCTCCAAGCCCCCCGGGGCCAGCAGCTACAGCGTCGGCTCCAGCTACCACGGCTCCTCCGACTCTAGCTTCGGCTCGGGCGGCAGCTTCTCCTCCGGCTACAAGGGAGCTCAGGGCGCCTTCAACAGCGACGGCGACCAGGGCAGTTACAGCAGCTTCGGAGGCGGCTCTCCGCACGAGGCCAGCTACACCACCACAGGGGGCGCTCACGGCGGCTCGCAGGCCTACAGCTCGCCGCTCAGCTCGGCCCAGTCCTACAGCACTGGCGGCTCCTACAGCTCCTTCGGCAGTTCTCCATCAGCATCCTACAGCGCATCTCCATCCAGTTCTTTCAGCGGTTCCCCATCCAGTTCCTTTGCAGACTTTGGCAAAACCCCTAGTTTTCAGAACTATGGGAGCTCCGGCCCTAGCCATGGTAGTTTCTCTTCTGCTCCTGTCAGCCATGGAAGTTATAGCGGTCATAGAGACAGCGGAGCACCGAGTGGTCATGTGAGTTTTAGAGGCAGCAGCCCAAGCCTCCAGACCTATGACGCACCCAGCTCCGACCATTATAGGGGACCTCCTTCTCCATCCTTTGGTGGCCCTTCAAGTTCTTTCGGTGGACCATCTAGTTCCTTCGGCGGTCCCTCCAGCTCCTTTGGAGGACACAGAGGTGGCTTCAGCAGCTACTCGAGCGGCGGTGGCCCAGGACCTTTTTCAGGAAGTGGAGGCCCAGGCCCAGCTCACTACCCTGGAAGCGGTGGCCCAGGACACTACTCCAGCGGAGGACCCAGCTATTCCCCAGGCAGCTACAGCTTCTCCCCGTCCTCAGGACATCCGAACCAACCCTTGTACTCTGACAAAGGGCACAGTGGCCCACCAAGCTTCAGCAGCTACAAAGGAGGTCCCAGCTACAAACCTTACCCTGGATACAAGTCCGAGGGCGGACAGAGGTACCGTCGGTACCCCAGCAAGTACTACAGTTCTGGGTACAGGCCCTCTGGAAGGCGGCCATCTTATAGCAAGCCTTCTTCCTCATCACCATCCAGTGGATCTGGATTTCTAGGTAAATATACATTGTTAACATAAATAATACGTAGTTTTACACTTAAAGCCAAAATTTTCTATAAAATAAGTAAACCACTAATTCTTCAACCATCAAATAGAAACCTTTCATAGATGCATATTAATTTCAAATTGCAGTTTTTTTTTATTCTTGATTATATCCCTAAAGGTTAATTTAAGAGTAAACATGGCTCTTTTAAAATATTATACATCAACATTGCAAAGTGAAAATTGAATCTTGAACAAACATTTTGTTTGTTTGTTTAACGTCCCTTTATACCACTAAGGTTAATCGGACGATGCTACAGTGGGATTTCTAAATTTTGCCTATCAAGGTATAATTAGGATAGAGATCTTTAACGATAACCTGACATCGAACAGGCTCGGGACCTCCATTTTACATAATTTAGTATCTACACTTTTTTTTTTTGTATTTTGAAAAAAAAATACTGAGAATGAGATATAAAGCAAAATGTAAGATTAACTTAACGACACATTAGCTATGTGTCAGGATCCCAAATAGCTGAATCATTTTTTTAGAAAAACCAAAGCATGATTCCTAAAGCTTAAACTAGGCAATAAAATTTTGAGTATTAACATATGACATTTTGTTTTTTTTATTTTCAGGTCTTTTCTAAAAAACATCTAACATTCCTTGGAACATCAAGGCTGTGACGTTTCTACAATCTCTCTTCCAAGAACAAATGAATTTGGAAAATGAAGAACGAATGAACTTGGAATAATTTTTTCCAAGATATACCAAATTATAAAATTATTTTTAAGACTAATTATTTATTATTTTTATATGTTTGTATTTTATAAAAATGTTGTGCTTTACAAAAAAATTCTCATGGTACAATTTTTTATTACTTTGATGTTAAAAGCTAAATTTAGCAAAACGAAAAACTTGTTGTCGACATGTGATAAAGGAATAATATAGGAAATATTTAAAATAAAACAAATGAATAAAATTGCTTTAAATAATATATTCTGTCAGAATTTAGTCAAATTCATAGCATTGGAATGTAAAATGCTGAAAATCTGTTATGTACAATTTACATTAAATAAATATAAATTTCTGTTATACATTGATGTTTATTTACATTTCTCCCATGACTCATTTACTGCACCTGCGGTTGTGCCAGACCGATGGAGGGATATTAAGGGTTAGGCTTGGAGGGGTGAGGCTGTCACTGTCTGTTTGACATTGGTGAGCACTGCTGGGTTTCGCTGGGCTCTGCCCGAGAGGTGTGGAGTGCGAGTACTGGCCCCTACCGCCCGACCTGGAGCTAGATTGGCTGCCACTGGCTCTGCGCTGTGACTGTCGAGTCTTCCGCACTGTCGGCAAGGCCCAAGCAATCCCAAGATTCCTGAAAACCTCCTCGAAGTTGTCTGAGGAGGAACCCAACCATGAGCTAACGTCCCTATCATCAAGTAGGCAGAGGCTAGAGCCCGTCGAGTCCCGACCCCCGTGCTGCCTTGGGCTGCCTCTTATAGAACTGATGTCGGGGTCAAATCCACAGGGCTGTGGTGTCTCCGGTCGCTGCGACTCACCGCACTCCTGGATCGTCGACAGTTCATGAGGGGCTACCTCTGCTGATCCCAGTCCTCCCAACTTCCTACAAAGAAATAAGACATGCTTGTTAGTATTTCTTATATTGATTGGAAGATTTTTAATTTATAATAATTATAATCAATCATTTATAATTTATAATTATAACTTATAATCAATTTATAATGGCTCATTATATTCAATTTAAAAGACTCACTTACAAAAACTTCAAACGTTTCAATCAAAATTGTTACGACTCATTACAAAAACACCTTAGTACGTGACTAACAAAACTTTACTTACAGACCTCCATGTACTAAGAGTCGACCAGCACATAACGACGCTATACAAACGATTTTTTACTAATTTAAACGGACATCCAAATACTTTAATCAGTAATATGGCTGACATAAGCATGGGTATAAGAAGACTAAAAAGAGGCTGGATGAGAGATCTGCTCTCTTAGACAACCGAGATAATTGACTCAAGCCAGGAAGGGGGTGCTACTGGGTGCTTTCCCTCCTCATGCCGGACATGTCATTATAACCTATTACCACCATCTCATTCGCTGATTGTAAGCACCTTGCTGACAGGTGCGGATTAATAATTAAAGTAAAAAAAAAAAAAAATTATAATTATAATATTCCTTTGTAGGAATTTAATAAAAGTATGTCTCCCTTTATATTTTTTTTTTTATTATTGTCGGATCAGGAAAAGTTTTCACAACATTTTGGGGTCCATCACACAATCATCAAGTACACTATAACGATCAAAACATCAACGATATTGAGGGTAATTGTTATAATTGTAATGAAAATCATAAAATTGTTATTGTTATATTTTTTGATGGGTTTATTGTCGTAGCGTACCTGATGATGGGGTGGTGGACTTGTCATGATCTTACAATAATAAAGGAACATATTTTTTTACTAAATTCATTAATGGTAACAATATAATTATTATTGATTGTTATGAGGCAAATATGAAAAAATAGACAAATAAATAGACCCATCTGGCTAAAAAAAAAAATATTAGGAGTATATACTTATACATAAAATTATGGCAATATTTTTATTTAGCATATTTTAATAAATATTTTCTTTAATGCTAACCCCCATAAGTTTAATTTGAATTATAGATCAAAAGTTGATATGAAAAAATCTGGTGCGTGCGCGCAACACACAACTCACTTACGAACTTACTTAGATTAGAAATTAATGCGTTGTTGTGGTCCCCTTCGTTAGACCAATTTTGATGAAACGTTGGCTATCACATCTTTGGCATATAAATACATCAAATACCCAGTTTGATCAAAATTGTTAAAGTCGTTTTTGAATAAAAAAAAAAAAAAAAACACGTGAAAATGATACAAAATTTATTAAGTAAAGTCCCCCCTCCGGTTGGTCAATTTTGGTGAAATGTTGGCTATCACATCTTTGGCTTATGCATACATCAAATACCCAGTATGATCAAAATAGTTAAAGCCGTTTTTGAATAAAAAAAAAAACACGTGAAAATGATACAAAATTTATTAAGTAAAGTCCCCCCTCCGGTTGGTCAATTTTGGTGAAATGTTGGCTATCACATCTTTGGCTTATGCATACATCAAATACCCAGTATGATCAAAATAGTTAAAGCCTTTATTGAGTAAATAAAAAAAACACGTGAAAATGTTACAAAATTTATTAAGTAAGGTCCCCCCTCCGGTTAATCAATTTTGATGAAATTTTTACAGTCATATCTCGGGCATATAAATAGATCAAATACTCAGTTTAATCAAAATCGTTAGAGCCGTTTTTGAGAAAATCGAAAAAAACCTAAAAAGTTATTAAGTAAAGTACCCCCTCCCTTTAAGTAATTTTGATGAAATTTATGCTGTCACATCGCGAGCATATACTTACACTAAATACCCAATTTCAGGATCGCACGGTTTATAGTTTTTGAGCTAGTCTGTTCACACACACACACACAGACACACAGACACACAGACACACACACACACAGACCATTTCGCGGGACTTGGTCATTTCGACTCAGGGGACCCCAAAACGTGTATTTCCGTTGAAAACCGGAAGTCGAAATTTTTCACGATCGCAATACTTCCACTTACTATATATTTCATATATAGGTAAGTGAAAGTAAAAATGTTCTTCTATTCATGTTTTATTTTTATCTCACCGACTGAATATTATTAATAAATCAAATTGATAAGTTTAAATAACTATGTTTAACTAAAATAATCATTGTAAAAACCTTTTTTTCATAATATTTCAAATAAATATACCTAGAAGGCATACAAATGATAAGAGAGAGTCATGTTTTTATGTGACAATTAACAATTTTTTAGCAAATTAAAACTCCGCCGTAGGCGGTCCCAAGCCCGTGTTGAGAAAGGAGGAGGGATTCCTCACTGTAACCTGAATGGGTGCGCCCTCGGGCACGAAGCGCCGTCTCAGGAAGTAGGGACATCATTCCATCCTGAGCCCTGAAGCAGCGAGGGAGCTTTGAGGAGGCAGCCCCTCCACCAGGCTTTGGTCTTGTGGGCTTATAATCCGCAAGTCCGAGATTAGTATTATAAATGAAACCAATGTGAATGTACAGCCTGACTGATTTAATGGGGTTGACATTTGGCATGAAATTAAGGACTAAGATTGGATGTTGGAATGTTCGGACGATGGCGGAAACAGGTAAGCTCGCCCAAGTAGAGAAAGAGATGAAAAGGTACAACATGGCCTTCTGGGGCTAAGTGAGATAAGATGGATCGAATTTGGAGAGCACAAGACGCCAGATGGATATACACTGCTGTACTCTGAAAGGACCGGAGAAAACCCAGAACGACGGAACGGAATAGGATTCCTCCTCAGTAAAAAGGCAAGGAAATGTATTATTGATTGGACCCCAGTATCAGACAGAATTATAACTATTAGGATGACCTCCAAAGTGTGAAAAATCACAATTGTGCGATGTTACGCCCCCACAGAAGTGAGTAATGATTCAGATAAGGACGCCTTCTAAAGCCTTCTCCACAGTACGTTGAATAAGGTCAAGAAGCAGGACATCACAATACTCATGGGCAACTTCAATGCACAGTGCAGAAGCGACAATGAAGGGGTGGAGAAATGGTCTGGGGGTCATGAACGACAATGGTGAGAGGCTTTTAAACCTCTGTATTTCCTATAACTTGGTAATTGGGGGGACCTTATTTATACACAAACCGTGCCATAAAACTACAAGGGTATCTCCTGATAACCAAACAGTCTCCAAAAACGACCACATTGCAATTAGTCGGAAGTGGCGAACATCTCTCCTTGATGTTAGGAATAAAAGAGGAGCCGATGTTGGGAGTGATCATCACCTCTTATTGGCCGATATAAGACTGAAACTTGCCTCACATTTGCAGAGAAGACAAGACAGTACCCGACCTAAGAGGTTTGACACGTCGAAACTCAAAGATGAAAATAAGAAAAAAGAATTTGTGCTAGGATTACAGAACAAATTCACAGCGCTGGAAGATCAGGAAGCTGGTGTAGAAGCCTGGATCAACACGAAACTTGTTTTCCAAGAGACAGGAGAGAAGGTTTTGGGCTTCAAAGACAGAACCAGAAAGGAATGGTTGTCAGCAGAGACTTGGAACCTCATCGAAGAGCGGAGGAAATTGAAGCTACTAATTAACAATGCAGCCACTAAAGAAATAAAAGTAGCACTAATGAGGCTATACTCCGATAAGAATAGGGAAGTGAAGAAAGGGGCCAGAAAGGACCGAAGAGAATGGGTCTCCAAGTTGGCAGACAGAGCAGAGGTAGCAACAAGAAGCAATAACCCGAAAGAACTCTACCGGATAACAAATACACTTGCTGGTAAAAAGAGGAAAATAAAGAAACCGGTCAAGAGTAAGATGGGTGATCTTCTGACTGAAGATAATGCTCAACTAGGTAGGTGGCGCCAATACTTCGATGAGCTATTAAACCAGCAGGACGAGGAGTGGTGCCTAGAAGATACTCCAGAAGCAGCTCGGGAAAGAAGAATGGGAGTTAAGGAGTGCTGCACATATTGATGATGAGCCTCCCTCTCTAATGGAGATCAAAGAAGCTATAAATGCCCTAAAGAACGATACGGAAACTAAAGAACTACGGCGGAACTATTAAAGGCATGGCCTGATGGAGTGGCAGACTCCTACCCCTATTTCGGAAGATATGGATGGAAGCAGCTTTGCCGAAGGACTGGGTCAAAGGGATAATGGTGAAAGTGCCAAAAAAGGGAGATTTAACAGAGTGCAGCAACTGGAGGGGGATCACGCTCCTCTCCGTGCCTAGTAAGATTCTGTCCAGGATTATCCTAAGAAGAATTCAGCCCGAGGTTGAAAAATATCTAAGAAGAGAGCAGCATGGTTTTAGGCCGAATCGCTCCTGCTTGGATTTAATAAATACCATGAGGATAATTCTGGAGCAGTCTAGAGAGTATCAGAGCCCTATCTATTTGGTATTTGTTGACTTCTTGAAGGCTTTTGACAGCGTGGACAGAAGGAGAATCTGGACAACTCTGGAAAGATGGAAGATCCCGGAAAGAATCATAAAGATCATCCAAGCTATGTATAGAGAGTTCCAGTGCTGTGTGGCGCATGAGGGGAATCTCTCTAAGTTTTTCTTCTACACAAAGGGGGTTAGACAGGGCTGCTTACTGTCACCTTTATTGTTTATAATGGTGCTGGATGAAGTTAAGAGGGAAGCTGCAACAGGAAGGCGGCGAGGAATCCAGTGGGATCTTCAAAAGCGGCTAGAAGGATTTGAGTATGCGGACGACATATTCGAAATGGCCCATAGATTCTCGGATATACAAGGAAAGATGCACGACCTAGATAAGGCGGCACAAGGATATGGACTGACAATTAATGTTGCAAAAACTAAAACGATGAGAATAAATGCCAGAAACGAGCAGCCGATAACAATCCAAGGCCAAATACTAAAAGAAATGTAGGCTTTCCAATACCTTGGAAGTGTAGTGGCGAAAGATGGAGGAGCCGACAACGATGTGGAAAGCCGCAAAAAAAAAGCTAAAGGTGCTTTCGCCCAGCTCTGCACTCTATGGCGTGCCAAGGAAATAAATTTGGGAACAAAGTTCCCCTTTTTTAATTCAAACGTGAAGTCCGTTCTCCTCTATGGATCAGAGACCTGGAGAGTGACACGATCTATCTCAGCCCGTTCGCAAAGTTTCTGTAACAGGTGCTTAAGGTATATCTTGGGAATTTGGTGGCCAAGAATCATCTCCAATGAGGAACTACTTAGAAAAACAAAACAAAAGAAAGTAGAAGCCGAAATTAGAACCAGGAAATGGAAATGGATTCGCCACACATTAAGGAGGAGAGACACCATCGCCCGGGAGGCCCTTGAATGGAACCCTCAGGGACAGCGTCGTGTCGGAAGGCCAAGAAAGACGTGGAGGAGCTCTGTCCTGGAAGAGGCTAGAAGCCAAAATCATACGTGGGCCACCCTCAAGGAGATGGCTATAGATCGAGATAGGTGGCGAAACTTCACAAAGGCCCTATGTCCCACTGAGGGATAACAGGAAATAATGAATGAATGTAGCAAATTAAAGTTGTAATTGAATGAACAAACATTTATTTGAGAAATAGAAATGAAGAGAATAAGTATAGGCTCCAACAAACTCCAAGATCAAATCAGAACATCGGATCTCTTAGAAAGGAAATCAAAGAACCTTCAAGAACATGGCAATAATCTCTCGTTTCATCGTGTGTCCTAAAGTTAAGTTCTCTGATGTCTTTTATGCTTAGTGCAGGGTATCTAGTTGGTTTATTAAATCTCATATATCTCCCCCCCCCCCTATTCCAGTCTCGAGAGAAATAATATTTACTTAAGAATTACTGAAATGAGAAGTAAAACAAAATACATGATGGCGACAATGATTTAGACTTATAAGGGTTATCCCTTATTAATTTGTATAAGTATTATAATTACTTAAGGCCAGTATATATTATATTTTTTCATTATTATATTTTTTTTAATTAACAGATAATGGGGCTTAAGGCTCTTTAAGGACATTTTTGAAATTATTCCGAAACTGGTAATCTGGATATGAATATTAATGGATATCATGAATCCAGTTATATTTATCGTCTGTTTTAAGTTGATTATTATGAATTCTAGAAAAGTTATATACAAGACTATCCAAACCGCCCAAAAACATTGCTGTTTTGTTCATTTCAATTATTTTTTTATACATTTTTTTTTTTTTTTTGAAAAATTAATGTAGTAAACAAGTCCGTAGGAAGAGACTATTAGAATTATAGATATACAAGGCTAGACCTCAAAGTCTCTTAAAACAGTCAGTCTGTTTTCTGTCTTGCTTGTGGAACGTTTGCAGCCCTGAAGATGCCTGAATAGGCGGAAATTTGGCTTGTACCTGCATGATTAGGTGAGTTTTGGAAATAATTACGAGACTTTGAGGCCTAACCTTCTATATATAAAATTAATGTACAAAATGTCACTGAAAAAAAAAAACAACTTGTTGAGAACCAGATAACTAAGTGACATTCCCCATGATTGAAAAGAAGGCTATTTAGTAAAAAATCAAGAAGTCAGTATTTTTGTAGTCAACCCCATCTCTGCTTGATGGTATGGGGCAAGTATTTTACATTAAAATGTGGTCACAGTCATATTTTATATCCAATCCTTAAAAGAGATTACCAAAATGGATCAATTGATTGTAGAAAATCTATTATATAATATATTATATAATAAGATATCTATTATATAATAAATTATATAATAAGAAAATATGTTAAGGAAGTGATTGATGAAAATTTCTGGATTTTCAGTCAAAAGTTAAAAATTCCCACTAAAAAACTTTCTGTATAATTTCTGCATGCTAGACACCCAGTTAGTGGCTCTGACTTATTCAGTTATGCATGACTAGCATTCCCCGTCGCGGCTTTGCCCGCGAGCCTTTAAATCACTTCTGTTATAATTATCTTGGTATTGATTTAATATGGTATGTTAACTGAAGTTAAGGAGATTTAGTAGAATCGGAGCTTCCGGTAGGTGGAATGTTGGAGGGGGAAGCTGTCGACTCGGTAGAAGAGAGGGAGACGCGCAATGGAGAGAGTTCACTAAAACCGCCGAAACAAACAATTGCTTATTCGTTGTGAACGCTTCATTTTTCGACTTTAAAACATGGTTTTCGATGCCCCGTAGGGCTTTCGAGTTAAACTAGTCATATCAAGATCTTTAAAATGAGTCCAAATTAGACATTTTTTCTCAAAGTGCAAAAATAGGTGTCCGTTAGAGTTAAACGACAATTTCACCATTTAAACCCCTTAAGGGTTACATTTTTGAAATTCCTTTCACAGTGGTTACCTACATCACGTTTAAAATCTAAATTCCAAATCATTAGTAACTAAATCTACTAAATCATTAGTAGTTTTTGCTCTGCATTGATTCTGTCAGTCAGGACAAAGCCTCTTATATGTATAGAGATTAAGTTAAAATTTATAAATATAAATGCAAACTAACCTGGAATTTGAGCTATATGAAGATGGAGGATGAAGATGAGTAGCAGTACTGGGGTGAGGATAAATGTGGGCCGGAGGAAGATCTTGACAAGGCGAAGCCTTCTGGGCCCCGCCGCTCTCGTCAGCAGGTTTCATTGGGTACACGCCGGCCTTCACCGAATGGCTGAGCCGCACTGAGTGGTGCACCTCGGGGGGAGGGTTCAGGTAGGAGCTGTCTTCTGTCTCGTCTCCGCTGTGGCAGTCGGGCAGGATACGTATACGCTCCATCATCTGTGCCAAGTCTCGCACGCGAAGGGCGTAGCCCTCCGCCATTTCAGAAAACTTCAAAGCTTCCTTAGTGGTCGAACTGTCCGATGCATCAGCGTGAACCTGAGGAGACGTGTGACATTTGCAAAATTTAGGACATTCCCCATTCGAACTCGGCCTCCTCCTAGTGGATCTGTCAAAAATGCTGCTACTGATGGAAACGTCACTAACGGAAGAGGTAGGCAGCTCGTCGATGCTCTTCCTGCTCATTTCAAGCACTCTTTTGATGTATTGATGAAGCTTTGGATTTTTATTCTTGGCATCGATTTTGCTAAGAATCGTCCTCAATAAAGTTTGGTGTGCAGGACTTAGCTTGTTGGGCGGGCTCATGTAAGATGTAGAACCGGATGAAGTCGGCTCAGTGCTGCTGAATCGATTGTTCCATGTCATATTCCTGCTTATTGGACTTTCTTCACAAAATTCCAGGCTTGTTTGTATATCTTTGTCAGTTGTTGTTGGAGAATGTTCCACAGGCAATCGGTCTTTCTTCTTTCCGAGCTTTTCGCTAACTTTAACTGTCACCTTTATTCCTTCGAATGTTAATGAAGATTCTACTGCATCCGAAGTCGAAGAAGATTTTGAAGAAATCATTTCGCATTCCAACCCCGCACCAACACTTGATCGCCGTGGAGAATTCGTTGCCATGGAAACATCTTGAGGACTTTTCCTCCCTTCTCCTGTTCGTTGCACTTCCGTTTGCTGTCCCTCTGCAGCAACGTTTTCATTAGGTACGGAAAGCAAATTTTCTTTAGAAGGTTCTTTTGTTAGTCCTTCAATATACGAAGGATTTCCATCTTCTTGGCCAGCAGACTTTCTTTGCTGGTCAAACTCTTGCTGTTCTGAAACGTTGTTATCATGGTGCGGGCACCGAGTACATTTGGAGCTACAAAAGCAGACTTCGCAAACTGTCTGACATTTCAACGGGCTTACGGCTCTGTCTCGTTTCCCAGGTACTGCTGTCCTCACACCTGAAGGTCCAGCCTGTTGCTGCTGACTTTTGATCCAGAGAGGAATATCCTCTTCCTCGACATTTATCGCACCAAATTTGGCTTCCAATTCTTGCTGTTGCCTAGCCCTTTCTGCTTTTAGCTTGTTTACAAGTTCTCGAAAAAAATCTTCATTATCAGTACTTGAGTCCTGATATATTTTGGGTGGAGATACTGGACCACCATCTACACAGAAATATTTATTATAAATGACTTATACATCATAGATAACATTTAAATAGAAGGTAAAAAACTTTTCCCTTTCTTGATCAAATGAAAATCATTGGTAATCAATCTGACTTTTGTACAATGTAGGTCATTAATTTTATAAACAAATAAAAAAATTTAAATATAGCAGAGTGGTATACTAGGAATGATCATATAAATAAAAGTAAAAAATCTGGTGCGTGCGCGCAACACAGAACTTTCACTTACCAACTTAGATTAGAAATTAATGCGTTGTGTTAATGCCACTTCTCACTCAGTTACAAATTTTTCCACATTCATTTCTTATTGTTGTTTCCATTTGCTCTATAAAAAACACTAATTTCTTTTATTATTAAATACAAGTTTTTATTTGAGATAATTCGGCAATGCAAGCATAATACTCCAAGTCGACTGATTTTAAAATTCTCTATGTACATGTTGAAAATTTCATTTAGTTACCATGAAACCAATTATTTCCATTAAATGAACTGAACGGCTTTAATTAGGAACAATGCTCTGTTATTTAAGGCGTACTATGCATGTGTGGGCTCAACGTGTTTTATGAGTTGACTGAATATTTTTTTCTCCTCTATATGTTTACTTGGTTTTTTCATATCTCAAATTTGGCCATTTCTTATTTTGAGGCGTAATGAGAGACAGTTAATTTATCCATATAAACAAAAACAAAGATACTTCATAGGAAACAAAAATAAACAAAAAAGGCCCCTACCCTATTTAAGCCCCCTCAGAACATTTTAATAATGATAAAGCTTACTTGATATTAAAGAACACCTATTTTTCATTAAACATGATGAATTTGATGAAAATCGTTAAAGCCGTTTTTGAGTAATTAAAAAAACACGTGAAAATGATACAAAATTTATTAAGTAAAGTCCCCCCTCCGGTTGATCAATTTTGATGAAATTTTTACAGTCATATCTCGGGCATATTACTACATCAAATACCCAGTTTGATCAAAATCGTTACAGCCGATTTTGAAAAAATAAAAAAAACACATGAAAATGATACAAAATTTATTAAGTAAAGTCCCCCCTACGGTTCATCAATTTTGATGAAATGTTGGCTATCACATCATTGGCATATAAATACATCAAATACCCAGTTTGATCAAAATCGTTAAAGCCGTTATTGAGTAAATAAAAATACCGCGTGAAAATGATACAAAATTTATTAAGTAAAGTCCCCCCTCCGGTTAATCAATTTTGATGAAATTTTTACAGTCATATCTAGGGCATATTAATACACGAAATACTCAGTTTAATCAAAATCGTTAGAGCCGTTTTTGAGAAAATCGAAAAAAACGTAAAAAGTTATTGAGTAAAGTACCCCCTCCCTTTGAGCAATTTTGATGAAATTTTTGCTGTCACATCGCGGGCATATACCTACACTAAATACCCAATTTCAGGTTCGCACGGTTTATAGTTTTTGAGCTAGTCTGTTCACACACACACACACACACATACACACAGACACACACACACACACAGACCATTTCGCGGGACTTGGCTATTTGGACTCAGGGGGCCCCAAAACGTGTATTTCCGTTGAAAACAGGAAGTCGAAATTTTTCACGATCGCAATACTTCCACTTACTATATATTATATATATAGGTAAGTGAAAGTAAAAAAATAATAGTTTTCTTAAAGATAATTTAAGAAATAGGTTATTATTTGTATCTGTATTACCAAAAATTATATATGTTTATAGCTAATTCCCAAAATAATTTTTTATAAACATAACTAAATCAACTCTGTACCTAACTACTAGCCAATGATTTCTTTTATTAAATCAATTAGTTTTAATTTGTTCAAAAAATGTTTGTTAGTAACTTGCTAATGAGTTCACTGGTATTTTTACTTTCACTTACCTATATATGAAATATATAGTAAGGGAAAGTATTGTGATCATGAAAAATTTAGAATTCCGGTTTTCAATTGAAATACACTTTTTAGGGTAACTGCACGAACCTGAAATAGGTTATTTTATGTTTGTATATACTCACGATGTGACTGCAACAATTGATCAATCAGAGGGAACACTTTATTTCATAAATTTTGACTAATTTTTAGGGTTTATTCGATTTTCTCAATAACAGCTCTAACAACTTTGATTAAACTTGTCATGTTTAATGAGAATCAAGTATTCTTTAATACCAGCTAGGTTTTATCAACATAGAAATGTTCCGATGGTGCATAAGAGACAAACATTTTAAAATTAAGTTTTAATTTACTAAGAGCCTTCGCACCTTAAGTGAATAATCTTCTGAAAACCTAAAATTTAAATTATTTTCTTTTAGCTTCCTGTTTTGTTTCAGAAGTTGAAATTTCCTCCAAGTTGAAACTTGAATGGTGATGAGATTAAAATTTTTTCAGGCCTCTTATAAAAAAACAAAAAAAAAACAATAATGAATCGAAAAACACTGAGAACTTTCAAGTTCTGGTATACAAATTATAATACTCTATAACTAATGGTGACAAACAAAAAGAAGAAAACTTTAAAACGAATGTGGAAAACTGTGTGAGGTTGCTGAATGGTGTTTACATATTTATCAAAACACGTCGATTTCTAATCTGAGTAGGTTGGTAAGTGAAAGTCGTGTGTTGCACACATTACACCAGATTTTTTAATACAGAGAGACATCTTCATCTTAAGATTGAGATAAATTTAGTTACTAATGAAGCTGAACTGGTAAAACCTATATAGAAAACTAAAATTATATTTTACATAAGAATAAGAAATAAGATTGAAGACAAACAGGAGAAGGGAAATAAAGTCAATATACAGTCGTGGTCATAGAAATTGCATCACCTATGATTGTTACCTTTTCAATCCTAAATGAGTATACAAGAAAGGGATTTCAATTGTTTACCTACTAGCATTAGAGATGGATGTAATCAGTGACTTATAGTTTAGTTGGTTCCAGAGTGGCTAATATTAAACACGTTATTTCATATCATTATATCCGATAGAAGGAGTTTCAAACAAATGTTCAGAGAGGAAAAAGTTTAAATAGTGGACTTTCTTCGCGGGAGATACAATGAGAGTGAGGTGCAACTGGTCCACTGTGGAAAATTCTCAATACAAAAAAATTCTCAGAGATCTACCGAGCGAAAGAAAGGGACTGAAAGGAAAAAGAAGACAGGTGAGCGTTTGGATCGCATGATGAAGAGATTATCATTAGAAAATCGCTTCAAAACTGCAATGGAAATATCTAGAGATCTAGCAGATAGCAATTTAGCAGAAATAAATCGAGAAAGAGGCTATTATCTGGCCATGGCAGCATTGAGATTTCCGCTTTTCTGTCAAAAACTGCTTTACGTATCCAAAAAAACAATGGTAAAGGTATTAAAAAATATGCATCTTATAGCAATTTAGCTGAATTAAGTCGAGGCAGAAGATTAAGAGAAAAAGGTTTATGGGCAAGAAAACCAGCCAATAAGCCATTTCTTAACAAAAAAATGAAACAATCTCGCCTAAATTGGGCGCAGAATTTTGAAAACTGGATGACTAATGATTGGGGGAAAGTGATGTTTTTGGATGAAAATAATTTCAACATCACCAGTTCTGACAGTGATCCATACATAAGACGTCAAATCTTTCATTTGACCAATCTTGTATGTTAAAAACAGTGTAACATCCGGCAAGTGTGATGGTCTGGGGATGTTTTTCTTACTTTGGAATTGGCCAGATAAACTTTATAGATGGGACGGTTAATACAGAAAAATATTAAAAAAATTTGAAATTGAGTTTATTACCCTCAATGAATTCCCACCTTACACACCGCGGAGATTTCATTTTTCAAGATGATGATACTCCGTGCCATAGAGCCAAATCGGTAATTTAATTATTTCTTTGTTTAAAAAAATGTCTTAGCTGTAAGATGCATATTTTTTAATACCTTTACCATTGTTTTTTTGGATACGTAAAGCAGTATTTAACAGAAAAGCGGAAATCTCCATGCTGCCATGGCCAGATAATAGCCTGTTTCTCGATTTATTTCTGCTTAATTGCTATCTGCTAGATCTCTAGATATTTCCATTGCAGTTTTGAAGCGATTTTCTAAAGATAATCTCATCATCATGAGATCTAAACGCTCACCTGTCTTCCACTTCCTTCCAGTCCCTTTCTTTCGTTCGGTAGATCCCTGAGAAGAATTTTTTTTTTTTATTAATCTCACCACAGTGGACCGGTTGCACCTCACTATCATTTTTATCTCCCGCAAAGAAAGTCCAGCATCAGAAAATGCCACTATTTAAACTTTTTCCTCCCTGAACATTTGTATGAAACTACTTCTATCAGGCATAATGATATGAAATAACGTGTTTAATATTAGCCACTCTGGAACCAACTAAACTATAAGTCACTGATTACATCCATCTCTAATGCTAGTAGGTAAGCAATTGAAATCCCTTACTAGTATACTCATTTAGGATTGAAAAGATAACAATCATAGGTGATGCAATTTCTATGACCACGACTGTACCTTAAACTGAAAAGTCTAATAGGAGGTACCTTTAGTTTTTGGAGAAGATTCTGGATCCGCTCTCGTCAATCTGACACCTCCCGTTGGTAGATCACAACTCTTCAACTTAATTCCATTTCGATTCATGCAAGTTGGCATTGGCGGTTTTATAGCGATCCCTACAATATAAAGACATTTAAATTAGATCCCCAATCACAAATACATAGTTAATTCCGTTATATATTATAGCTAAACATTTGCTCAATCTCACTCGCTAAAGTTCAGATGAGCCCTGTTAATATGCACTTCTCAAACCAGAAACTGTAAAATGTAAACAAAATGAAAATATGTATATAATCTTTCGAGTTACACAGAACCAATATTAAAAATATTTAATATTTATAATTTGGTTAATTAGTCATAGCCATTTCATTCCATTTTCTGAAAAACACTAACTTTTTGGAGCATCAAATGGAAAAACTTCTATGGGATTACACGGAGTCTTTTCAAAATTTTGAACGTTAACAGGTCTTGAGATCATCACATCAGAGATAGTGAAGCTGCTATAACTGTGGTGCTGGTATTTTCACATGAGAAGTCTGTGCATATTTCGATTGTAAATTTAGTTGTGGTCCAATTATATAATCTTGTGCCAATTGTAATCATGCATAATTGATTAGTCCACAAGGAAAATTTATTTGACAACAATTACTCAGATTTTACGAAAAACCAAATCTCAATATTTATGACTACAGGTTTTTTTTTTTTTTTCCTGGATCGTTTTTCCGATAAAAATCTTTAATGAGATTTAATGCCCAATTTAAATTTTAGAGGAATGAAAATATCCTATTAAGAAACATTTTCAACAATTAGCTAACAATAGTAGTTTTAACCCTTTAATGGCTCTGAATGAAATATCTTGGAAAAAAATATGGTCCCCACAAGCGGATGAGATTACTCCAGGTGGGCCACCAGTCCCCAGCAGGTGAAGACGATATATCTCACAACCGGTTTCACACTTATTTAACATCCCCAGGTTCTCACGAGTAAACTTGTAGTGACTGAAGCACATCCTAGCGGAACCTCAGAGACTTAAAAAGTACATCTAGCAGCCGCTGGATTGCAGGGGAGTCTCTATTGTTTCCCATGGGGGAAATATTTGTTCAACCATTATTCACTTTGAGTTCTAGACGCCCGAGCGATAGTCCTCTGCTTTTATCCCTTTGTTTTCTTTGGCGATATTCATTGTTTTATTTTGTTAGTATTTCGCTAGTTTTGGTGTTGCTTTCGTCATATCCCGAAAGGTGTTAATTGAGCAGTAATAAAATTATAATAGTCTTGTTCATTATTACCTACATAAATCATGTAATCTTTCATTATAATCAATAATCTAACATTTTAATTTATTGAAATAATAATAATAATAATCACAAAAAGTAAATAAAACTAATAAGAAATAGTTGGAAAAGGTAACGAGGGGTTGGAGAAGTTGGGGCAGCCAGGGGCACACACCTACCTGTCTACACGCCTTAGCTTGGGGAGGATAAAATGCTGGCCGACCCGCTTAGTTTCTCAGTGCGACTTTCGTCCAGCACCCTTAGCTGCTAAAGGGTTAAGTCATAACAACAAAATTCAAATAGAGTGATATTACAAACTAATATTTTATTTATGCGTGTTCATAAATGCCTAGAGTTTCATAAGTAATTTATTGCATATTGTATTTATGGCTACACAGTACATATGTTAAAATAGAAATAAAGTTAAATGTTTAAAAAACATTCCCTCACTTTGAAATTGTTTTCATAACTTTTTAAAAGAAAAATTAAAGGTTCTCCTGTCTGGCTACTATTTAAAAAGTGAAGGTAATATGCCACTGAGTACGTATGAATTTTTTCGGATCGAAATTATGACATTTCAATAATGAAATTTTAGGAAGTGAAATCTACGCATCTTCAGATAGTGAACCGTAAAAACTATTAATAAATTTCTGATAACAATAAATTTAAATAATATTCACCTTCGGGTAGGGGGATGCTCTTATGCAACTCAGCCTGGTTTTTAATTTCCATTTCTTTCCTTCGGCAATCCCTCATATGCAAGTCGCTCTGTAAACCGAAAATTTAATCCTGTTTAATAATTTTACAAATAATATACAATAGCAATGAATGTACTGAGAGCATTTCATTCATTTTAAAGGCAATTTTATGTGAAAACTTGACATACATCCAATAAAACAATAGTACAAGAAAAATAAATGGAGGTCCCACGAAGACAGAAATCAATGCATGGAACTATTTTTCATCGTTGGCATAATAAAATCATTTAAATAATTTAATTGGTGTTAAGGGAGTATTGTGGAGCGGATTAGCTCATTGGCAAGGCATTGAGCTGTTGTGATCAAGGTCCCGAGTTCAAAACTGGCATATTTGTAGTATTAACCAACTCTTATTTACAATATTATTATTATTATTATTTTTAAATATTTTTATTTTTGAAGAGAAAAGATTGGGGGGCCGGGAGTCGAACCCGGGTCTCCCACGTGACATGCACGGTAAGTTAGCTACTACACCACAGAGCTTGCTTCCAAGTGGCACCAATCCTTCCTCTTCACTGATACCTCTCTCCCGATCTCGCAATTTTTGCAAGTAGTAACGGGAGGTGGACAATTTTTGGTATCTCTTGACAAATGCCAATTTTAAATTAATTCAATCTTTATTCGTGGGTAACCACCTTTTTTAAATTAATTTTAAATATTTTTATTTTTGAAGAGAAAAGATTGGGCTCTGCCCATAACAGGAGGTGGACAATTTTTGGTATCTCTTGACAAAAGTCAATTTTAAATTATTTTATATTAATTCAATCTTTATTCGTGGGTAACCACCTTTCTTAAAATAATTTTAAATATTTTTATTTTTGAAGAGAAAAGATTGGGCTCAGCCGGGAGTCGAACCCGGGTCTCCCGCGTGAAATGTGCGGTATGTTAACCACTACACTACAGAGCTTGCTTCCAAGCGGAGCCAAATCCTTCCTCTTCACTGATACCTCTCCCCTGATCTCGCAATTTTTCCAAGTAATAACGGGAGGTGGACAATTTTTGGTATCTCTTGACAAACGTCAATTTTAAATTATTTTATATTAATTCAATCATTATTACTGGGTAACCACCTTTTTTAAATTAATTTTAAATATTTTTTATTTTTGAAGAGAAAAGAGAGGTATTGGTGAAGAGGAAGGATTGGCTCCGCTTGAAGCGAGCTCTGTGGTGTAGTGGTTAACATACTGTGCATGTCACGTGGGAGACCCGGGTTCTACTCCCAGCGGAGCCCAATCTTTTAAATACTTTTAGTCTCTCACCCTACTACATAGTTGTCATATTCAGTTTAATAATCATCCATCCTTCGAGTGTAACACACTTTCAATACATAAATCTTATAATTAATCTTTAATCGTAATGCATCCAAAAATCTCTTACCATTCATTCAGTGACTTATTATGTATTGTTATATTTTTATATGTCCATCTTGTTTATCTTTTTTAAATTTTCGAATTACACACCGCTTTGTGTTTTGTGTACTACATTTCATCTTATTTACTTAGGCTTCGTTGTTACAGACCATTGTAACCTCATTATATGATCACCTAAGATTTATATATTTCTCTAGATTACCTCAGATATCCCATTTTAAGTTTTGTCTCGTTTTCATTTATTACTTTCATCATTGTTTTTTTTTTGGCTTTTGCTCATTTATCCCTGATGATGACCTAAAATTTGGGTCGAATCGTTGGCTAAAATAAAATATGTAAATATCACGTATTTGTACTTATTATTTTGACCGCACCCCCAACCGATTCCTGTTCATCCAATCTTTTCTCTTCAAAAACAAAAATATTTAAAATTAATCTAAAAAGATGGTTACCCTCGAATAAAGATTGAATATATATAAGATATTATTATTGGCACTACAACTCATGTTGAGTCAGGGCCTCTCACAGTTTGGTCCGCTAGACATCTCTATCGGCTGCTGCCCTCCAGCTATGGATCTAATCTCATCTAATCGAGGCCCTCCCACTCAGATATCTTTAATAAGCTCGGCACGATATCTTTAATATTCTGTCGCAGATAGTCTCATTGGCTGAGGGAGCTTCCTGAGGCAGACCCAGCCTCTGTTGAGGCTGAGCATGAGATCATGGTCAAATCACCTCCTTGCACGACCGCTGACCAAGAAACAGTACTTCCTTACACAGTAATGAACCAAGACTTTTCATGGGTTGTAGTGATATGGTTTATTCCCTTTTTGTTTTAAGGGAGTATAAAAATTGTGATTTTAGGTATTAAATTTCATTCAAGTGGTGGTATCGGCATCTAGCCTTTGGGTTCGTTAAGACTTAAATTTTATTAACTCTTCATCAATTTTACCAATTTCAGGATTTGATAACTTCCAATCTTCATCAAACATTGCAAACTTTTTAATTACTGAATCTGTGTTTTTGTAATTTTGTAAGGTCGTATAAATTATAACTTTAAACTACTTTCTTTCAAATATTTATGTTTAAACCCTCTTTTTACTAAATAGAATTGAATGTTCCTATCTTACGTTTTTATCAGCCATGTTTAAAGTAAAATATAAATTTTGATTTGGTGATTCACTTCTTCTTCTTCAATAAGGGCCTTTATTATTAACAATTAATGAATTAGACTGACTTTAAACCAAAACGTATAAGGAAATCATATAAGGGAACAAATCAGACATCAGTATTAATAAATTATAGAAAAATATTAAATCACAAACATCTTTTATGAGAAAACAGACAAGCTATTTTAAGGATAAGAAAATGGTAGCTGAATATGACTTACAGGATAAGTGCGGTTGACGGCCATCTGGATTTTCTCCTTCCTGTGCATTTCCCTCAACTCCTTCAAGAACTTTTCAGCTTCGCGTCTACCACGTTCTTGCTTCAGGGCCTTATTACCACGGATCATTTTTTCTCTCCGCGCCATTATGTCCAAGGTTTCTTTTCTCACCATAGCCTCCTCTTCTTCAGCGATAGCTTCACACATATCCTTATTAAACAAAAAATATTTATTAGGCAAAATAATTATAATATTAAATAATCAAGAGTTAACCACATAAACAAGAAAAAGTTTTAATTTTTTATGTTTCATTATTGAAACATTGTCCTAATTTATTATTGAAACATCATCTTTTTAGATAAACAAAATGCTACAATATTACACAAAGGATCAACTTTATAGCTACACATCGTAAAAAGTAAGTAAATTATTAAAATATCTTTATATAAAATATTATTTCTAAACTAAATTATTGAATATTTTTTGTAGATAGTTCACTATTTTTACCGAATCGTAGCGATTTTAGAAACAAATATCACCTTTCAAACTTCAAAATATTTGTTCATCATAATGGAAAACATTTTTTATGCTCATGAGTAATATTATTGTGTATTGAATTGAAACTTCTATCGTAGTTATAATAATTAAAATAATAAAACAAAATTAGAAAAGTATAATTTAAATGCAGTAAAATCAATATTATTGTCAATACTCCTGATTATCAGAGATCAACGTACATAAGACTTTTATCAGACCAGCGTTGGACATTAGGAAAAGCACAAGAGAAAAATATTTGGTTGCTTGAATTATAATGGAGTGTAGAAGATTCGAACCAATGGTAAGTTGGTACGTAGTAAGGGAACTATACAAGAACCGATGTTGTAAGAGTTGTGATGGTTGGTCAGCTGCTATGGGCTGCCCACATTGCCAGAATGACACCAGATCCGATAACTTGCAAGATTATAGATAAAAAAAATACACAAAAAGAAGAGTGTGAAGGCACCAGCAGTTAGATGTTTTCACTAATCCAGGATCCATCTTCGGTGTTCATAACTGGAGAGCAGCAGCAGCCGTTAAGAGATGACTGGCCAATGACAAACATTTAAATGATGACTATTTAATTTAATATACAACTATTATCATAAGCTTTTGAAGTTTTTTTTTTTTAAATAATAATGCTAACAGGTTGTAAGTGAAAGTTGTGTGTTGCGTGCATCACACCAACCTTTTTTTTTATATGCTTCTTTAAGTCCTTCCACACTTCCTCCTCTCCTGTTCACGCTACATCTGTGTCATTTTCGAAATTTTTCCTTGAGAAAGCTATAGAGGAAGCTTGCTACAAGGAGATTCACAAACAGGGCTAATGAAATGCCTCGTAAATCTTTTAAGAGGCAGTCCATTCGATGTTTAGGTGGATTATTTTGTTTTTATAAGTCCTTAAATTTTCATGGGTTATTCAGAACTTTTTACAAATGATCAATAACAGATACGAATAAATCAATAACAGATAACTCTTAAGTTATTCGAATAAGTTTATCTGTTCATTGAGTATTTGAATTGTTTGCAAATAAATGTTTGTTTGGATAACAAAACAAAACTCATTCGCCTAACCTGGATAACAAAAATCATTCGCCACCAGTCATTCAATTAATCCTCCGTCGGGCGCGTTATCTGTGAGATACACAATTTAAAGAAAAATATTTACCAAACTGCCTTCTTGAGGGTGGTGGAGTTGTGCTCCCAGTTATGTGTTCTAAAGGTCATTCTGTAAAGTTCAATAGTGCAATTGCATTGGATAGTGCTTTGTGATTTATTTGCCATTAGTTTTAATCTGCTTGATTAAACGCGCCCATTCACGTAAGTTTTTTCAATTCTGTATTACATTCTTTTGTTTATTGATTTAGTGTCTCTATGTAACAATTAAAATATGCTTTCATATTGTTCTTATTTTATTTCATATCTGAGAGATAGAGATACGGCCAAAATTTTTATAATAATTTAAATAAAAGGGAGTTTCCTTGTAATTATTTTTAAATTGCATCATATTGTATTTGGACAATTTTTTCGAGATTGGAAATGATTCATATAAAATATTTGTATTTTTTTTTTTTTTTTTTTTTTTTTTTTTTTTTTTTTTTTTTTTTTTTTTTTTACTTTTTGTTGTATCAGATATGTTATTTACATATAGTCTTTATATTTTCTGAAAATTCATATATATGTTTTTAAAAAAATTGTATTGATAAACTTTGAGACAGTAATATTTTCCATTGTTGTAATAATAAAATCCTATTTCGTACTTGGATATTTGTTTTACCTACCATGATTTTCTTTTCTTTCCATTTTACTCTTCAATTTTTTTGAATATTTTTTTACTTTCACTTACCTATATACGAAATATATAGTAAGTGGAAGTATTGCGATCGTGAAAAATTTCGACTTCCGGTTTTCAACGGAAATACACGTTTTGGGACCCCCTGAGTCGAAATGGTCTGTGTGTGTGTGTGTGTGTGTGTGTGTGTGTGTGTGTGTGTGTGTGTGTGAGTGTGTGTGTGCGTGTGTGTGTCTGTGTGTGTGTGTGTGAACAGACTAGCTCAAAAACTATAAACCATGGGAACCTTAAATTGGGTATTTAGTGTAGGTATATGCCCGCGATGTGACAGCAAAAATTTCATCAAAATTGCTCAAAGGGAGGGGGTACTTTATTTAATAACTTTTTATGTTTTTTCGATTTTCTCAAAAACGGCTCTAACGATTTTGATTAAACTGAGTATTTGATCTATTTATATGCCCGAAATATGACTGTAAAAATTTCATCAAAATTGATTAACCGGAGGGGGGACTTTACTTAATAAATTTTATATCATTTTCACGTGTTTTTTTTATTTAATCAAAAACGGCTTTAACGATTTTGATCAAACTGGGTGTATGATGTATGTATATGCCCGAGATACGACTGTAAAAATTTCATCAAAATTGATCAACCGGAGGGGGGACTTTACTTAATAAATTTTGTACCAATTTCACGTGTACATATTTTTTATTTACTCAAAAACGGCTTTAACGATTTTGAAGAAACTGGGTATTTCATGTATGTACATACCAAATATGTAAAAGCCAACATTTCATCAAAATTGGTCCAACTGAGGGGGCACTTTATTTCATGACTTTTTTTTTTCCAATTTTTACCCTTTTTTACGATTATCTCAAAAACGGCTTTCACGATTTTTATCAAATTCGTCATGTTTAATGCAAATTAGGTTTTCTTCGATATCAGGTAAGCTTTATCATTATTAAAATGTTCTGAGGGGGCTTTTTTTTTTGGGGGGGGGGCTTTTTTTTGGGGTGGGGCCTTTTTGTTTGTTTGTTTCTTTCATATAAAGTACCATTGTTTTTGTTTACATGGAGAAATGAACTGTCTCTCGTTACGCCTAAAAATAAGAAATGGCTAAATATGAGATATGATAAAAATAAAGAAAACATAAAGAGGAGAAAAAAAGAAAAATATTCAGTGAACTCATAAAACTCGTTGAGCCCACGCTTGCGGAGTACGCCTTTAATGACAGACCATTGTTCATAATTGAATGGATCATAATTGAATCTGCCGAAAAACATTCTAAGTGACAAAATTGCCGAAGTGGAACTTTTGGGTGAATGAATTAAAATGTATAATAGTATGTGATAGTATGATCTAGTACTCCATTATGTCATTTTACATGTATACATAACAAATCACATGAGAAAGTAAATTCACCTACAGAACTAACCATAACTTTAGACTATGATTTTTTTCACTGATTATTCAACATTGCATATTTGTCGCTTAGAACGTTTTTCGGCGGATCCATTCAATTAAAGCCGTTCTGTTCATTTGAGAAGTGGCAATTAACAAAATGCATTAATTTCTAATCTAAGTAAGTTGGTAAGTGAAAATTGTGTGTTGCGAGCACGCACCAGATTTTTTTTTAACTAACGCTTCTTTTCTTAAAGATTTGAATGAAACATTTAATGTTTAAGTTTAAATAAAATGAAATAATGTTTTAAGATGATTATGGTTGAGAAGATCTCGGGGATACACGCGCCCGATAGCAGAATATTTTTGACGCGCCCGACGGAGGGTTAAAATCTTATTTGAATAATGGCCAACTCTATTATTGATAGCCATAGCAAAGCATTACTTGATTTAGAATGATCCACAATCTTGCTCTATGAGGAGGACAAAAAAAGAAAAGAAGAAAGAAAAAAAGTTTTTTTTTTTTTTTTAGATTATTTTAAGCTAAGAGAATAACAAGAAGCACCCGAAATCAATTTGGATAATGTGCTCGATAGAACAATATTTTCCCATGTTTAAAAAAAATTCAAATAAACGATAGTGATATAAAATTGATGACTGACTGCTTACTTACTGGTTCTTCAAATGGATCAGCTTTTCTGACACTGTAAGGTGGCCTTGGAGTTTGCTTGGCGACCCTTGCATTGTGGTCGTAGAACCTGACCCTCGGCGGCACCGGTGGCTCTATCGGTTCCTTCGTGACTCGTGCTGACCTCGGTGGCCATGTAACATCAGAATCATCACTTTCATCTTCATCGCTAACTCCTTCAGCAGTTTTCGACCCCTTTCCTCTATATCACAATATCTTATCTTCAAATTTCAGATCAGAGAAGAATTTGATTAAAAAATCAATATATGAACAGGAAAATGATATACGAAACTCTATATTTGATTCTTTAAAAAAATAAATAAATAAAAACCATACCTGGAGGAGGGATGGTTACGGGCGGACCTTGGCGGAGACAAGCTTGATCGAGCTCTGGAAAAATCTCTTTTATTATGTTGAGAAAATTTCTTGGTGGGCGAGACAACTTTTTTACTACAAACAGACTGTTCAAATTCATCTTCTGGTTCATCGCTTCTATGAACTCTGGAATGAAAGAAAGAAATTACATTTTACTCCTTAACCCTTTCACAGGATAAACATTTCATATTATCTTAGTAGACTGCTTTATTTATTTACGATAATGAACTGACAGCATCCCATTGCAGTCTCATGTTATATACGTTTATATTTTTTCAATCTGGTGGACGTTTCGGACCAGCGTGTCCATATTCATCACCTGAGTGTATAGTGCTCAATTAATTATAGCAATTTACTTGTACAATTATAAACAATAAAAAGCTAACAATAATAATATCATACATACAAACATAGAATCTAAATAGGTATAAATATGAGGGAGCGCGGGGGGCGCCCCCCTCTCTGAGAGGTGAGAACACTCATAAAGTATTACTATTTCTATATAAAATGGGCTATATTTAGTGCACTAATTGAAAATGAATTGTATTTAAACATTTACAGTAATTTACAAGGTCATTATGTACTAATATTTATTTTAAATTCCTTCATTCCAGGGCCTTCATTACTCATGAAATGTAAAAAACAAAAATACACCCCCCAGAAAATTTCTGGATCCACCACTGTGACATATAGGTATGTCAAGCTGTTCAATTTTAAAAGTTTACATAAATAAAAATCAATAAATAACAATAAAAATAAAATAAAAGTAAAATGGCAAGAACACTCACCAACCTTCTCTTCTGAATATTAAATAATTGTTCATTCTAATAGAGAATTTTTCAAATATTCCTAAATTGGTGTTTTATATGCTAAATTTGGTGATGTTTATATATATATATATATATATATATATATATATATATATATATACATGTTTTATGTTGTTTATCAAATTTAAGGCAGTTGTTACCAAGAGGTTATAGCCAGTAAATAATAATAAAAATAATTGAAAAGTACGTACTGGACTTTTATAGTTGATGATTTCATCTGCGCAACTGTCGGCTTTACTTCAGGAAGATTTGAAACTACGGCAGATCTTAAATCTTCCATCTGTCGGACCATCTTTTTCCTCCCGAGAGTAATTTGAGACATTTCTTTTTTTATACATTTTTCGGCTTTAACTCTTTCTTCGGCTATGGCTCCTCTCGCCTTGGCTATCGCATCTCGAAGGTCCTGTTTTTCTCTAGCCAGAGCTTCACACTCCTCCTATAAGGATCATTAATATATGTCACATTTTCAGAAGAAACATCAAGTTAATATTTAACAATACCAGATCTAGATATATTTTTTATTTTAAATTTTAAAACTATTTAAGATTGGAATCTAGTTTTATGGGTGAATTTAATATCATAATTGATACACCATGATTAAAAAACTTAAAAGCTTAAGGAATTATGAAAACAGTAATACGAACCTGCATGGAAGCCAAATGGTGGCCAGTACCGACGGCGGAGATTGACTTCTGATATTCATTTTGTAAGCTAGCAATCTGTTCTTCTCTCTTCCTGTTTTGCTCTTGAATTTCTTTTTCTTCTTCATCCTTTTGCAGGGAACTCTCCTCACAAGAGACTCTTTTCCTAACTGACTGAGTTAGATCTTTGGCCTGCTGTCGAGCCTAGGGGAAAAATTAAGTTAGGTTTTTAGAATTTGTTTTTTGAAATTTATAAATCGAATAAAAGTAAAGAACAAATAATATAATATAAGCTTATGAAACTACCTTTCAGCAGAAGGAACGCCTGCAATAATTTGAGATGAAAGGCTTTAGACAAGAGGATATGGGAGACCAACCAGTTCGAAATTAAAAGAAGTACTTCATTAAATATTCCAGTGGTTGTTGCTTTAGCAATCGGGTCAGGATAAAATTAAAAGGATTAACCGAAAAACGGTTAAAATGAAAAATGAGAAATTGAGGGTAAATTTTTAAATAAACATACTCTTTTTTTTTTCAAACATATTTAATCCATCATAAGTAGATATTTGGCTAAATAAAAAGACGATATATATTTATACTGTAGATTAGAAAGTGTTGAAACTGGGATTCCTAATTTTAATGCAGCATTTTTTTTTTGTCAATTTCGCTAATTATCACACTCAGCTAAAAGTTCTATCTTCCGCGTTACCGACCTATCCTCTCTTTTACAGCAGGACATGACGAACATGACACGATAAAAAATGTTCACTGTTCGCAAACTAACTGATATTAAGAGAAAAATGAATAAGTACCCTTCCCTATCATTTTAGTCAAATTCCACAAATACCATGTCTAAAAATTGAAAAACGAATAGGATTGATACCTAATTGATTCATAGAACAAGATCAAATTTATAAACAGGATTATATCTTAAATAATATTCCTAGATCGAACAATAGCTGAATTCCAGGAAGAAAGAAAAAACAGTCTCATCGATCTCATTTCATGGAGAAAAAAAATTTCCTCAAAAACAATGGATTATCTGATAAAAAATATATTGCGAAGGACCATTAGGTTCCGTCTTATAATTTTCCAATGAAATATCTGAAAAAACGGATCATCCGACAATGTATTAAGAGGCATCCACTGTATAACAAACCATTATAAAGTTCAAATCAGAAACAAATAGAAAATTAAAGTCTATATAGCTAATTTTTTAAAGTAATATGTTAAGGAGCATTAGAGATTCCGTGAAAGATTTTAGATTGTAAAATTATATAAGAAAGAATTTGATTAATTATTGGTGCCTGATTAAAGTTAAGGATTAAAACAATAGCCAATATAATTTATATTGTGTATAATCTGAAATAAGTACTCAAATGAGTAAATAATAATTAAACCAGGTGCCTTAGAGAAAAACATCAATTCATCCTTTTTGCTTATCACAGATAAACTAATCTTAAAATTAACAAATTAACAGCACAAAGATTCTTGAAGAAAGAAACCAGATCAAAACTCAATCTCATGATACCAAAATCAGTTCCAGGTATAGGTATAAATCTAAAATGAAAATCTGTATTCACACAGAGTTATTTTGGACAGAGGTAATGACTGAACAGGATTGCAGATCTTCCGATCTAGAAGAAATTGGACACTCATTAAAAAGGATGAACAACTAAATTAATTAAAAAAAATTTTTTTTTTTCAATTAAATGGGAAAAATACTGTTTAATATTACATGGCCAAATTTTAAAAAAATTGGGATGATGTAGATTTACAAGTGTTTAGCTGCGAACATCATATAGAGAAAAAACATTCAAATTTGCTGACAGGCTGGTGTCTAAAGTCAGGATATTGCTATCAAACCAAGTAATATAAATTTGATTTTTTAAATATTTATGGATTAACAACATTAGCTATTTAAATGCTTTGTTAAAACAAAAAATAATGAGCTATTATAATACATATACTTTTTATCATTAAATTTGTTCTCAAAAAAGGTTTCTTGTCTTATGTGGCTCTTTTAAAACAACAGAGGGATAAACTTGCCTGAAAAACAAACCTATGATCTCCACAAAAATCAACTTAGCATGCCCAATATTGACTTTTTAAAGAGTAAGATAACTCCAGGATGAAAAATTAAATGACACTGATGTCATTCACCAATGCCATACAAAAGAAACAAATGACTTCTTTGCGAACATTTATATTGAAAGTTGAAAAGTGGGAAAACTACCCCGTTTTATGGTATAATTACAAATGACTAGGTAATTTTGGAACATGAGAGGAGGAGTTGTGTACCAACAATTGGTATTTTGTCTAAGAAATTCTCAAAAAAAATATTATTAAGGTTTTATGAACAGCTTTCAATAAAACTCTATCACCATACTGGTTTACCTCCTTATAGACTAGCAGATTTAACATTAAATCTAATTAGTACTTTTACTAATATGAAGGTGAAACAGAGGATTTATAAATCAGACAAACTACAAAACCACTTTTAAATGACATTTAAAACTACATACTTGCTGAAGCCTTATCTTTCTTCTTCTTAACCATTCATTTTTCTTTGCAGTTTCTATATCAGTCAATAAAACTTTTCCTCTGCCTAAATAAACGGGATTACCAGATACCGTGACATGAATGGACATGTCAAATTGAACACTTTACATAAAATCTCATTATGAAAATATCACGAATTCATCAAATAAGATGAAGGCTTATGTCTTCAAACATTTAAAATATTTAAATGTCAGGAAATCATTTAAAAACGACACGAACTCTCAGTAACCTTCCCGTTGTCAATTTTCCGTTGAAAATTCAAAACAAATCCCAAGTTATTGCCAACATGAAACAACTCAAAAAATATTTAAAACACCATCTGACTCTGATTCGGCTGAAAATTATAAAGTCTAATCAACAAACAATTTTGTAATAATAAAAAAATTATAATGTTTAAAGAAATATGAATTTTAAAATAAAACAATGTAAATAAAATGATTTGGAAAAAGAGCACCCTGCCGGTGGATTATTAAACTATAGGGGTTTAGGAGGCAAAATACTTGTCATCTCGGTTGTAATCAATTGGTGTTATCAATTTCAACATTAAGATTTACTTGCACTTGAACTTGGCATGTAAATATATTAATTACCAACGTTTTGATTAAACGAACTAAAACATTTTTCATTGGAAATTTCCCCCATTGTAATTTGGTTTAAAGTGAATTGAATGGATACTTCTTTCCTTTTACTGCATGTATATTTCTGAGCTGGTCAATCATATATATTAACAATGGATCTAAAAAAATATCAGATAATTGGGGTATGTGATAGTAAATTTTATTTATATTAGATTTAATTATATTTGTTTATTGTTTGAATGGGAGAATGTTTTGTTATCATTACAGGCTTCTCCTTCAATCTACTACATTCCAGATTTCATAAATGAAACCGAAGAAACATGGATATTAGATAAAGTGTACACTGCTCCAAAACCTAAATGGACTCAGTTGCTTAATCGAAGACTGCAGAATTGGGGAGGCCTTCCAATTCCTGCAGGAATGATTGTCGAGCCTATACCAAGTGTGTGTATGCCTTTGTTACATTTAATATAATTATAATTATACATAGAATACTTTTTAAAATTGATACTTTGTTTTTAAATGCTAGTGCCATTATATTTTCATTATTACATTTCAGGAACAAAAACTCTAAACCATTCTTTCTTAATTTAAGAAGTAACTGAAGTATAATATTGCGAATCTTATCTTGTTATAGATAGATACCAAAATTGATCTTGTGGCCAGTAAATCCTCCAGAGGCATGCTCAGCTTCTGTTAAATGGGTATTAAATCATATCTACGAGATATATGGTTTTAAATTCCTTGACTGCTGCCATAAAGTAAATCAAAGGAGAGAAAAACACCCTTTAAACAAAATGTTAAAATTCCTTCCATTCTATTTTCTTGTTTGTTTGACAAACTTTAAGTAACCAATGGAAATTTAAATAAAAAAAGGTAGCTGAAGTAGCATTGTTTACACAATAAACAGAATGATTTACAAATATCATATTATATTTAATAATACTTGTATATATTTTGTTTGGATTGTGTCAATACACTGGTTAGTGTGACTAACTACGGTTGATGACACTTTATTTCTATTAGTTTGTTCTATGTTTTGAAAATTTTGATATTGTTTAGAGATCTAATCACGTCAGGTAATATTGGAAGAAGCTTTGATTTTTTTGTTCATCCTCATTATGGAGTTTTGTTTTTTTGTTAATATATCAATTAGACATACCCATGTTATAGAGGCTGGTTGAGCCCTAGAAGTCTCAGACCCATTAATGATCTTGTGCGGAATTGAAAAGACATTCTGCCATAGCCCGATTCGAACTCAGGACCTTGACAATATGAGCCTTTCAGTTGACAAAATGACTAACTCCAAATTCACCATTTTTCCAGGAAAGAAATTTTAATTATAATCTTTCTTCTATGGAAAATTTGTATCTTTTCATTTTTTATTAGTATGAAAGAAATATTAAAACATAACAGACAGGTTACTAAAAATATATATATATATATATAAAAAGGTCAGAATTTTCCAAACAGAAATATTATTTAACACGTTCACGCCGGCGCGGGCCACCGGTGGCCCGCACTAAACTGTCTCATCGGGCGGCGCGTGCCACCGGTGACCCGCACTAAACTGTCTCATCAGGCGGCGCGGGTCACCGGCGGTACGCATTCGATTGTGTTCTGAATTATTAGCCGCCAGATGAAGCGCGATTTTAATTTCAGCGCCACCTCATAACAAAACAAATGAAAAACGGCCCCGGCTTAAACATGTTAATATGCTTTCCTGCAAATGTTAAAATTGGAGAGTTATTCTGTCAACTGAATAGCTAATATTATTTTTAACCACTTTCTACAAATGTACTATTTTATCACCAACATTTAATTTTTTTTTTTTTTCTAGTGGTTGAAAAATTTTATGGATAAAGTCAGTGACTTGAAAGTATATAATGATGGTCAACTAAGAGCGAACCACGTGCTTATAAACGAATATCTTCCTGGTCAAGGGATTATGGTAATTTTAAGAATATTAATTCCTAGTTTAACTTAAGAAATAAAATATATAATAGAGTTTTAAATAATTTATTTTTTGAAGAGAAAAGATTTGGCTCCGCCGGGAGTCGAACCCGGGTCTCCCGCGTGACAATCACGGATGCTAACCACTGCACCACAGAGCTCGGCCCCAAGTAGAGCCAATCCTTCCTCTTCACTGATACCTACTCCCCCTATCTCACAATTTTTGCGAGTAATAGCGGGAGGTGGACAAGTTTTAATTAATGTGTAAATCAGGGGTGCTCAATTTTTTTTTATATGTGCTAAGCAAAGGTTTCGCTCATTGACATGTGTGTCAACAGTGCCACAAGTGTAACTGCTCGAGTGAACAGATCGCAGTTTTACTTAAGTAAACCGCGATATGTATTAAATCTATTTTTTTTTTTAATTAAATGTTTCAATAGCATCATTTGTAAGAAATAGAGAGCAATAAAATTCCATGGGCGGGGGAAGCTTGGGCACTCTTTCATTAACCCTCCAAGGACGAGGAAAATTTTTTTTTTAAAAAATCAGATTTAATATGAGTTTTTTGTCAATGCACATGCTGGAATTCAGGAAAAATGTTTAAAAAAATATCAGACTTACCATTTGCTCCTCATAATTGGCCGTGCTCATATGATCATGCTAGGACTTACCCACATCGATTTGTTAGATGGAAACAGGAAGTTTTAATTTTTTTTTTTTTTGTAATACAAAGTCTTTTTCTACATATTTTAAATTATAATTAGAATAATTGATTAACATAAATAAATAATAATTATTTGTTGTGAGACCTGGCAAAACCTATGTTGCACAAGCCTACACTACACTTTTCAAACTGGATGAGCGTAGTCCTCTTACATGATTCGAGGGCACATCGGCGATGATTTCCTTCAACCAAGAAATGTTCGACTCTTTCATATCGTCTGTCAGGACTCGCTGATTCAGCCCTATCTTTGATAGAGATACTGCTTTCGACTTGAGTAGCATTTTGTATCGGGCTAGATGTCGTAACAATTTCTCGGCAAAATTTTAGATAGACTTGTAAGATAATGGTTGATATATTTTAGAAACCTAGATATTAACACATTCAACGCCGGTCACAGCCCTGAGCTGTACCGGGAGTCGAGTCCAGGTGGCCGATTACAGCCCAGGGCTGTAATCAGGTATATTTTACCTTTTCCACTTAAAAGCGATGGCCAGGTAGGAAAGTGTTTACTTGTGTTAGTCAGCCACTTGCACTGGTCCATGATAGTCATTTCGGCGTTTTTGGTTTCCGGATAGCTGCATTATAGCCGTAGTTGTGAATTTTTAAAGTTTTCCATGAATTTTTGTTAATTTAAGTGGTTTATTTTTAATTTTAATTTAATGTAATTGAAAATGGGACCTAAGAAGAGGAATGCCAGTGGACAGCCATCTAAAAGAAGTAAGTATTTTATAATTAATTTTTTTTTTTAACTATTCCATTTTTTCATTTTGCTTATAATATCTAATTTTAAAGCTATTCTCACTACTTATATTATATTTTATCATTATATTACATTATCCAGTATATATTTTTTATTGTATTGTATATATTATTTTTTTTAATATTGTATATATATATTAGTTATTAATTTTTTTTTCGTTATGTATATATAAATTTGAGTGATTTATTGTCACAAAAAAATTATAAATAGTGTAATTATAGTTAGTTTAAAATAATTAGGTGTAAGAATGCAATTTCTCTATGTATTATAATTGTAATCCCTTATTATTATTTGTATTATTTATTTTTATTTGTTATATATTATTATTTTTATTTTTTATAATACATGATGTTTTTTAAAAATAAAATTTATAAAGAAAAAAATAATGATGTGTTACAGTAATTTGATGATGATTTTTTTAAATGAAAATTCCATACCCACAATTAGTTTAACTTTCAAAGGAACTACTCTTCACTTTTTTTATTTATTTATTTTTTTTATTTTAATTTTTTTTATAACAGTAATATGAAACATAAAAAAAAAAAAATAACGAAATGAAAGCTAACAGCCCTTTAAACTGGTGCGTTGCGGGTTAACAAACTCTTTGGCGACTCTGGTGGCCGATTACAGCCTGAGGCTGTACCGGCTCAATGATGTCCCAAAACCCTCTGGCCACCTGGTTCAGCTAGAGAATATGGCGTTGGTGTTGAATGTGTTAAGAAAATTACTTAAATTTAAAATCTATAAACTGTTTTTATATTTTGCAAAAAATAATTTAATTAATGAAGTTAATAACCCATCTAAAAAAAAAAAAAGTTAGAAAACAGTTATTAGTTAATATTTATTTGCTTGTTTTAAAAAAAAAATCAAAATTTTTTTGGATTGCCAATATAAAAAAATATGTCGTGGTAAAGATTAGCATGATCATATGATCACACTCATACTTCTGGCCATATAAAAACCATTGGGATTATTATCTTCTAATGAAACTCAAACTATAGCTATATAGATAAGACTATATAGATTCCAACTCTATATTACCCGTTAAAAACAATTATTACCAAAACTATGAGATTTTCTGTTGATGATAATCCATTTTCAAAATTTTCTTCTGATGTAAAAGGTGCGTCAATTGCCACAGTTTTGGTCACTAATCAACACTGGTATCTTATTGAAAAGGGATGCTGAGTTTGAAGTAAAAAAAATAAGGGTGGGAACGCAGGATCTCCTTTTGAGTGGGGTTGGGGTAGGTTTGGTGTGATCATATGGGCATGCTTGGTATTATTTGATGTTATTGGGTATTTGGACATATAAGTACTTGGAGGGTTCTTGCTCAGTCTAAAATCTAAATATATTTTCGTTCTGCCAACGAAGGTTGCCAATGGCAAACCCCTGTGTGCCACATGTTACTTTAATTACTTACTTCAAACTTTATTTATAAATAATTTATTTTTTGAAGAGAAAAGATTTGGCTCCGCCGGGAGTCGAACCCGGGTCTCCTGCGTTACATGCGAGGATGCTAACCACTACACCACAGAGCTCGGCTCAAGGCAAAGCAAATCCTTCCTCTTCACTGATACCTAGCTTATAACACTGATAACCGAGCTCTGTGGTGTAGTGGTTAGCATCCTCGCATGTAACGCAGGAGACCCGGGTTCGACTCCCGGCGGAGCCAAATCTTTTCTCTTCAAAAAATAAATTATTTAAAAATAATTTAAAAATGGTGGTCAGCCACAAATTAAGATTAGATTAATTAAAACAAACTTTATTTAGTTTCCAAGTACATAGAGGTAAATAGAAATATTAAATTATATATTTGTCCTGCTAGTTTACTAATTTATTTCTTTTCAGCCTCATGTGGACGGTCCCTTGTTTTATCCTACGATAGCAACAATAAGCTGTGGCTCCCATACTGTTCTGGAGTTTGAGAAAAACGTCGGGCCCGATGAGGTAGTGGATCCATCTTATATTTTCCTAAATCATTATCAGTAAATCTTTGTATGGTCACAATTAATATTGAACTTTAACAAAAAAATCTACTTCTCACTACTGAAACCCAAGTTAACCAACAAAATTATTGTTTCTGTGGCCTAAAAGCACGAAATGATAGAACTTTTTAAAAAGTTTTTTCATTATAACTCGAAAATTACATCAGATGTTGGCCACAATGTGACCACAAATAACAGTAAGTGATCTGATATTTAAAATTTTATTATAAAATATAGTTAGCCTTAAATAGCTGTTTATTTTGATTGTACAAGTGAACTGGCTTTCTAATATATATCATTGAAGCAGATGTAAGATTATTGCTTTGTTCCTCCCAACACTTAAGTTTGTATTCAGGATGAATTTTTCTTGAATTACTTATTGGCAGACTGAAAATTTGAGTATAGAATAAATAGTTTTAATTTGACATGTATTGAATGTGAAGTATATGTAATCAGATTTTTTTTTTTTTTTTAATATTTTATTGAAATGTCTCTTTATCTTACAGGAAAAGACTGATAACACCAAGATATCTATATTCCTACAACGAAGAAGTCTTATTATAGTTAAAGATTCTATGTACACAGACTACAAGCACACAATCAAGGAATTAAAAGAAGATTTAATAGATGAAAATGTTTTAAATGCTGAATTAAATCAGTTGAGCCTTGGTGATAAATTACAAAGAGAAACTAGAATATCACTTACTATCCGCCATGTGCCTAAAATTAGCAAAATAAAGTTGAGATTTGGAAAATAAATAACCTTTATTTTAATAAACATATTGTTTAAAAACTTATATTATTTAATATATATTATAATAAAACAATCCCTAAGGATCTTGTTCCATTTCAGCCTGATCTTCAGAAGATTCTGATATGCATCGACTTATCAAAGCTGATATCTCATCATCATCTTCATCGATGACTTCGAGACCCTCGTTGTGAACAGATTCATCGGCATCAAGTACTGCCTGAAGCTGTTGTAAGGATGTGAACAATACATGAAATTGCTTACGCCTTAGTTCTAGTTTAGCTTCCAAGTATTCTAAGCGTTCCTAGACAAAAAATTCATAAATGATAAATAATTGTTAAACATGAGACATATGATCCATTTTCACTAATTAATAATAAATACAGTTAAAATTCTGACAAAAAACAGCTATAGGTCTGATGGATTTGTCCGTTGCAGGAGGGAAGGGTCTACTAAGGGCTGTAAGCATGGTTATAAAAATACTGAATATAACATTCATACATCAATAAAGTCTTTTTAATTTATAAAATATTTAATTAGAAGATAAAAGATTCAACCATGGCCGGGAATCGAACCTAGATCCTCTGCATCTACGTCGCAGTGCTCTTACCACTGAGCTAACTGTGGGGCCGTACCAGCCGTGATCAAATCTTTCTCTTCTGTGATCCCTCTCATTATTGACTATAATTGTAATTTAAAAGAAAAGAAGGCAAGACTTTTACTATTGAGTACTTTTTACTTTCACTTACCTAAATATAGAGTATATATTTAGTAAGGGAAAGTATTGCGATCGTGAAAAATTTCGTCAAAATTGATTAACCAGAGGGGGGACTTTACTTAATAAATTTTGTAACATTTTCACGTGTTTTTTTTATTTACTCAAAAACGGCTTTCACGATTTTGATCAAACTGGGTATTTGATGTATGTATATGCCAAAGATGTGATAGCCAACATTTCATCAAAATTGATCAACCGGAGGGGGGACTTTATTTAATAAATTTTGTATCAATTTCACGTGTTTTTTTAATTTACTCAAAAACGGCTTTCACGATATTGATCAAACTGGGTATTTATGTATGTATATGCCAAAGATGTGATAGCCAACATTTCATCAAGATTGATCAACCGAAGGGGACACATTATTTCATAACTTTTTTTCTAATTTTTAGATTATCTCAAAAACGGCTATAACGATTTTCTTCATATTCGTCATGTTTAATGAAAATTGAGTGTTATTTAATATCAGGTAAGCATTATCATTGTTAAAATGTTCTGAGGGGCTTATAGAGCAAATGAAAACAAAAATAAGAAATGAATGTGGAAACTGTGTAACTTTGAGAAGTGGCATTAACAAAACGCATTAATTTCTTATCTAAGTAAGTTGGTAAGTGAAAGTTGTGTGTTGCGCGCACGCACCAGATTTTTCTATTTACTATTTCTTCCTTTAAAGTAATAAGTCTAATCAGACCCTTTATAACTGAAACAGATACAATATAGGAGTTTGCTAATACTACTGTCACATAATTAGTCGAAATAGGCCACATCATGAAGCCACTGTTCCTATAGTCCGGCCGTTGGATGTTGCGACACAGAATTACCCCCACCCTGCGGATATATATACCACAGAGAGTATGCGGAGCCTTACCCTTCCCTGCCACCCATACCACTGTCAATTCAATCCTATCGAATTGATATGGGTCCAACCAGCTTATAACGCTTGATAGCATGAGCCTTAACAAATAGGACCGGAGACTAGGCCTGCCAATATGCATTCTGGTTTGCCAGTCCAAAGTCCCGGATCAAAAAGGTGATAGAAACAAATAAAAACAATACCTTTTGTGGAAAAAATTGGTTATTTCATTATTAAATTCGTATTTGATTAAAAAACAGGCTTAACTAATATTTCATAATAATAACTGGAGACTAACAAATAATTTTGTTCGTTAAAACTAATAGGAACCTAAATGAACAGCTAGAGAAATAACAGCATGAGGGTCAGGGGGAGTGTTCAAAATTCTGCGCGCCAGCGGGTAGTAACCTCGAGACAGGCAGACGCAGCCACCTACCCCCGATCTCACATCTTTACATCCTGATCTCGCACAATTAAAGGGTTAATAAACATACAAAAACTAAAATTGTAGACTACTCTACAATCAATAAGCCATTAACAGAACTAATTTTACCTCAGAGATCTGTAGTTCTTTTTTAATGTTAATTAATTTTTCATTTGTCTCCTTTCTATCAGGCTGCTCGTTGATAATTTTAGCTAAGGCTTCATATTCTAGCCTGTTTTTCCTGATCAATTTGGCATCTTTAAACTCTTCTTTTGCATCAGCAATCTCCTTCTGAACTTGTGTGAGATTTTCCTCAATCTGCTTGGTAGCATTAGCGTAATTATCTAATTCAGAAGTCACCATTGATGCAGCGAGCCGAGATTTCACAAAAGCATATTCACACTGTGAAATTTGAGATAGAAGGTGATCTTTCCTTTAAAAGAAATATAAACAAGTTTAAATTAATTATTTAAAAAGTAAAAATCATTGCTTTGAAAACCATTGCCTCACCCCTCAATAGTGCTATCTTCACTGTTACACCATTTAAAAAACTTTTTAAGAAGTACGTTTATCCTTCTATCATCACCAGTTCCATCACCGTCAATTAAAAGACGTCTTCGTATGATTTCTTCTGTAAAAACAGAATATTTGAGACATAACACAACCACAAATAATTGACTATATGCTCTAAATTCATAAGAGATGTCATTCCAACATAAAGTATGGGCAGATCAACATTAAATGAATTCCGAACATAGTTATGTACAGCTGACAAGCTTAAATTATCTCAATTTAGATCTCATCTTTTGGCCTCCTGCTAAAAAGAGATAAACGAATCCCACTTAGAGGTCAGCAGTAGAAGGATTACCTCTAATCAAATGGGTCCCTTACTACTTATTTTCAAATTTACTGAGCAATTTTTGGAATTTGATCTATTGTATTACGTTATGTTGAACATCCACCGTGATAAAGTGACAATTATTAAGTAGTACTTAATGATTACTATTAATATCTTGATATATATAAAATCTAAATCAAATCTTAAGTACTAGTTCCCATAAAGTACTTCTGGGTGCAGCCTATATGGAGCTGCGTGTTTCTGATCAAAAATGAGAAGTCAAAAGCAAGGATCTAATCCCTTCAATGAAGAAGGCCCTACTTAACTGAAAAGGACAGGGTGTGAGTAAGCTTATATTACAGTCTATAACCTCTGAAATAGGCTAGGCACAGAAGTGATATAAGGAAAGCTTAACTAAATCATATAAGTACCAATAGAAAAATATATAGGAAGATTAGACAAAACAAGGTTTTCAAGTGTGATAGCTATATCAAGGACCAGAAAGGCATCTAATCTAACTAGGATATATCTCATAATTAACCCTTTAAGCGGTGGGTCACCTGAATGTCCCGGGTTTGTAGCTCACCAAGTGGCCCTAGGATTTTTTAGGGAGAATAAAAAATCCTTGCCTATGCCATCCTGCGAATAGGACATACAATACAGTGGAGGTCCCAATCCTGTAATTGTTAAAGATCCTAACCTAGATTAGCAAATTTTAGGAGGTCTATAGGTCTGATTGATTAGCCATAGAAATGATAAAAGTAACGTTCAATAAACAAAAAAATTTTGAGACATCACTCACCAGATAAGTGGAAATTGGCATTTATGGTGATTGTTGTAACCGGGGGTCGAAAGAGTCAACTTTTTTAAATAAATTTCATTATAAAAGTATTTAAAAAGCTTATTACTAAAAAGTTTTCCAATAACTTTTTTATAAAAGTTTTCCTCCAAAAAGTTAAAGGTTCAACTAAACTTTTTGAGCAATTAAAATTAAAGTGTGAGTTAAACAATAACTTTTTTGCCCTTGGTTTTGATCATAAAAGTTTTTATCATAGAAAAAGAGTTTATTTAATAATACTGTTGTTTATTTTGATGAATAATCCTGGGATAGGATTAGTTCAAGGTATATTTATTCCTATCCTATTATTTTATTCTTCTCGAAGAAAAATCTGTCCAAAGTCCAGTCATAAGTCATCTCTCCAGACCGTTTCATTTTAGATTTAGTTATTCCTCGTGAGTAAATGGTTCAGTGCAAATTACGATGGTGCGCAAAAAAGACCAAGTGAATCTGAGTTTTTTCAAATACGTCTCAAAAACTGTTGTGAAAGAATAATTGAAGGTAATTTTTTAACGAATTTAAAAAACCATTTATTTAGATTCCATAAAAGTGTTTTTTACGAAGGGGATACTTTAAAATTTATTCTTGATGATTATAGGTGAAAATTAAAATTGATTTACTATAGTTTTTAAATTGTTTTACTTCTTAAATTAAATGATAATTGTTGAATAATAATCTGAATATTTTTATATTGAGTAACGATATTATACATTATATATCTATGGTAACTAACTGTACTGATTCCATGGTATTGTTAAACATAATTTTGTAGTTTGAAAATAATAAACATATTTACGAAATATTAAAAATTGTAATCTAATAAAATAAATTTTTGCATTTCCGAAATTATTTTCTTTGACTAAAATCTTTTTATAAATAAGTTTCAGAATAACTTTTTGAAATGAACTTTTATGCAAAAAGTTATTTGGATAAAAGTTTTTAGATAACTTTATCAAAAAGTTTTTGTAAGGAAAAAGTTAATGTTCAACAAAAACTTCAAGTGTGGTAAAAAAAATTAATAAGTTTAACTTTAACTTTTTTAAAATAAAAGTTAACTTATATTTTCGACCCCTGGTTGTAACCTCTGTAAATTTTAAGATTTCAGACAATGAAATAGAACCTCCAGTATGAATGGATAAAAGGTTTCCTTGGTAATCCTTTCCCATGTTACTATCTGGCCTAATTTAATAAGATCATGTTACCATGACTTAAGGGGACTCAAGGGGCCTTGATTACTTTTATTTATTCCCGGCTTTTGATTACCCCTTGCTCTTCAGAGATAAACAAACCTCTAAACAGGTCCTTTTAAGTGGAAGTCAGGGCCACATTAAATGGTGCCATTTCGATTTAGCGAAGAAGTAACATAAAGAAACTACTACTGTTTCCTTTCATTTCATCTCTAATGGAATAAAAAAATAAGCTACCAACAAAATGAATGTATAACACCATATCCTAAATAAACAATAAGTATTTAAATAATTTGGGCCAAATACACTAATTTTATTCCTCAAGGTGGATCATTGTAGACTTTTAGTTCATCAAGGATGATCAAGACTTAATGCAGCAATGTAGAATAATATACAGTAGGACCTCTATTATCCGGGCCTCGATTAAACGGGGATCCAATTAACCGGGGGCCGAGGAGCCAATTATTTTTTTTTAATTTGTATGCCATTTATTTTGTATGTATATTTTAAAAAAATGTATACGTAAATATTTAACGATTACACAATGGTTAACTATCCATTATGAAATAAAACAATAAATGGAAAAACACAGAAAGCGAGTATTGTATCATGAGATGTTTCCGGTATCTAATACTCCAATTCATAATCTAGGAATGGTATTGTTTTCAAGTTCAAGAAACTCCTACTCTCTACTGTTCCTCTACTCTCCTACTGTTTTCGCCTGTTTGGCTACAAAACAAAATATTGTCTGTTGTGATTTAGTCTCGATTTAAATACATACGAAGTAGCAAAATGTCGGAGAAAAAAAAAAGTGTCATTTTAACGCTTGAAGAGAAATCGACTATTATAAACAGATTAGAAAAGGGTGAAAGTGTTAAAAAATTGTCTGCTGAACTAGGAATCGGCAAACAAACTTTACGGGATATTTTGAAGAAGAAAAAAGACATTTTTAACTTTGTATCGTCGTCGGCCCATAATATATAAAAACATAAATTTATTTTTTTTGTTATTTTTGCATATTATAATTTAAAATATATAAAATGTCCGTTTGTTAATAAAAGTGATTATACCTTACAAGTGATTTTTTAACCTTTTTATCTATCACATTAAGTCAATAAAATGTTTTAATTTGATTATCAGTGGACCCCCATACCCATCATTACCCCAGATAATGGAGGTTCTGATGGATTACTGTACATGGTTATTGTCAGCATTGCATAACATGCAGTTAATAAAAACTTCAATTATGGACAACTTACTATTATCATGAATAACCAGAAACATCATATAGATTTCCAATATGCCCTACTTCAAAATATTTCTACAAATCACAAATATTTTAAAATAAATGTCAAAAATTACCTTCATCCATTCTGTAGGTCAAAATGATTACTAAACTATGATCATTTTTATTATTCAATAAACACAGGTATATATGAGATTCAAGTTTAAGTTAGGACACTTATTTCCCGGCGCCCTAATAAACAACAACCTTTCTAACCTGCCACTGGAAACTTTTCGAAACCTACTGCTTCTACGTATCGATATTTTAAAGTGCATTTACACTCCGCGAACCTCGCCTTCGAACAGGAAATCCCCCAAACCTTGCATATCTGTTCACCATAAACTAGTATTTGTTCGAACTATTACATTGAAACGTGAAGTAGAGTGAACACGATGTCTGGCCGCACCTATGCACCTTAATACAATAATTTTTGTTACAAAGAAGGCTTACTTCGAACTAGCGGCTGCTCTGATTTTTGCGCTAACTTATTATGGATAAAAGCAACGTCAGAAAAATGTTAAAAGAAGGTCTACAAGCTTATCTTTTAACACAAAATACTAGCGCTATCCCCCGATACACAGGCTGAGGGATAAGGTATCTTCAAGTTCCTGTCTTATTTAGAATTGGGGAACAGTGTTCGGGACAGGCTGTATGAGAGTGAAGTTCATAAAGGTGCAATTACACTCTACAAACTTTACCTTCAAACACCTCCCTCGAACAGCCTTCATGTCGACTGTTTGGGAGTTCTAGATACTTCATCTGTTCGCCTGTGTTCGGGGGTAGCGCTAGTGTCACTTTTGATTTGAGGTTTTCCCAAATGACAGGAGTTGTTTGTGATACTAGTGCGCCGTTGTAATTCGTCTCATATTTTTTATTTTTTAGATAATATAAAATACATTGATAATGGAGATTTTTTCTTCATCATAAGCTAGCGTTAGGTGCGTCAGCCATATTTGTTCGCTTAACGTCACGTGAAGTATAAATGGCTGTTCGTGGAACGCCGGTACGGCAAAGTTCGGGGGAGAACCTGTTCGAAGGTGAGGTTCGTAGAGTATAAAGGCAACTTTAAATAATGAAACTTTTCATCTTAAAGTTTGTTAAACAAACATGTCCTGGATTGTCATCAAAGAAAAGCCTTATTGCTTACTTATTTATTTTAAGTCCCATACTGCTGCGAAGGCTAACCATACAATGCTACTGCGGGTCTCCTAAATTTTGCATATCCAGTTATAATTAAGATAGAGAACTTTAGTAGTACTACCATCGCACTGGCTCGGGACTCTATTTCTACTCGCATTGAAAAATCCTAGGGCCTGCTGGTGTGACACGAACTAGCTACCTTTTGGTTTAGAGGTAGCAAAAACCTTGATTGATTCGTATTCGAAAAAGAGGTAATCGAACATTAAAACCACCCAATAAAACTTATTGTTTTGACGAAAGTCCGCGAATAACTTGAAGCAACAAATATTTCACTCAATAGCCTTTAGAAAACTTCGGGGGTAATTGGTAGATTTAAATTACAAAAAAATTACATAAAGCGATTACTTATCCATTTCCAAAATGGATAGAAACATGATATACATTAATAATAATATAATAGAAACTGTGTAAGAATTAAATGCATACATAAAACACTTTTTATTGATTTCCAGGGGGGGGGCTGATCCCCAATAACCCCCAACTATCACTCCTGTCTATAACAGTTTTTTTTTTTGTTCTTTAACGCCACTATGGCTAATCGGACCTGGTCTGATTATTTAAATATTAAATACGACCCATTATTCTATGATACGTAATACATCATATTCATTCTAATTCATCTTCATATTCTTCTTAATCCGAACATTATCCTGAGTTTATGATGAAGGAATAAAATCCCAATGATGTACAAAATATACATAAATAATGTTCTTATGTTAATAAAGAGTTAACATTTAAAAAACATTCCAATATAGGAATAAGAAATTATTTTTACAGTTACAATAACACAAAAATAAACTATATTTTCGTTGAAGCAAAGTTGGTCACATTGATTTGATTTACTTTTTGTTATTCAATGCTTGATAAAGCATATAAAAAAATGAACCCTTTCGATGAAAATGGAAATAGGCAAGGCAAATCGTACATTTTTTGTTCTTGTAAATTTAATATTAAGATTAATATGCGTTCATTCAACTTATTATCATTACATAATATTCAATCATTTCAGGGAAGATATTTTTGAAGCTGACATATTTTCAAAAAATGTTCCACAAGTTGCCCCAGGAATATCGGAAATAAGTAATATTTTATGTGTACAATATTTATTATTTGTTAACATTAAAGTAGTTTATTAACATATTTGACCAGCTACCTGTCAACTTACCCTTTTATTCTTATCACTTGTCTTTTGTAATGTAACTCTAGTTCTCCTGTATATTTTCACTTTTGCACTTAAACACCGTTATTTTCCTTATGAACATTATTGGTAGACAATATTAATTTTGGTAAAAAGTGGTTTTTCACATTTTATATTCATCTCTGACAATATATATATATATATATATATCTATATATTATTCTTTTTCATTTTCATATCGAATTCATACAATATTTCTTTGACTTTCCAAATTTCCCTCTTCAAAAGATGTTATCAGTGTAAGGTTATACAGGCCAGCTACCATCAGTGACGTTGGCCGGTCTAATACCTTAGTACCAAAATGTGTTTAGTATTTTTATTAGATTATAGATTTTTATTTATTACGAAAGTATTTTCGTATTTTTCTTCCTACAGCTAGCCATTTTCAGCAACAGATTTCAAAGGATATTGAAGATTTGACGAAACTAATTGTTGAATCAGCACACTCCTCAAAAATGTAATATTAAAATAAAATATCCTATTAAATATGCCTTATTTTAGCTAAATGTCTTAGATTATTTTGTATCTATGTTTCAGAAATCCTCTTCAAAATCTTTCCAATCATGAATTTGAAAAATACAAAGCCATAGCGAAAATTCAGAACAGTGTATTGTTCATGACAAATTTGATTCATAAATCAGAATGGAATGCACCAGCTGATGTATAGCTGATTTCGAAATGAAAATGTATTCTTAATAAAGAAATTAAAATATATTATTATTTTTTTCATATATGAACCCAAAATATCTCAGAAATGTTAATTACAATATCATAGTTGTACTAAAGGAAGGGGGGGCAGCTGAAAGGTGAGACACTCAATAGGCGGGCGCAAGCGACGGTGCTGCTTCTTTACTGGAACTAGAGAAACGGGGATAGAAGCTGGGCCATTACCTGGGATTCATAGGGTTTTTTGGCGTTTTTAATTTATTTTTTCATATTTAAAACCCGATTGATCAAGATATTATTTGAAAAATGTCTAGTAGGTGTTCAATTAGAAAATCAAAAGAGGTGTCATTCTATTTATTTCCAAAAAATAAAAAGCTTCTTAAAGAGTGGATTGTAAAATTAAGAATAGATAAGCCTGTTTCGAAACATATGACGATATATAGTCTTCATTTTAAAGAAAGTGACTATGTTTATCCGGGTAAATATTAATATTTGACATTTTATTATTCCAAAATGCTAGTTTTATGCAAATAACATTGGGACCATAGTGTCGTGGATTTGTTTTTCTTTTTTAATTTTCCCCATGTTTGTAATACATCCATTGTGCTTAATTGTTTTCAATGTGATGCCTGAAATTTTTGACAAATAAATAAATAATATGACAAGGAAACTAAGTTGTCATGAAAATGACAGCTGTTATAACAATGATTGTATGAATAGGTAATTTATGTTATTACTAACCGAAAAACGTAAAGTTACAATGATGTGTTTGCATTTATCAGAACAACCAGCTTTACACGAAAATTGCTTATTATTATTAATAAATTTGATTTTCACTTTTATTTGATGGGGCAGTCCTTTAAGATCGCTTGTTCGAAGGCACAAGGCTTGTAAAATAAATGTTTTTACTTCTAGATATTATTCCACATGTAATTATGTGGTTTGCATCAAGGATAGCCTGCCCTTCAATTAATGGTCTTTTAAAATTACCAATTATTTCTATCACATCAACTATGTCTATCCCCGCTTCTTCCGACATTTTGCAAAACTACTAGCGCACCCTATAGTCGATTGCGCCCGCGAATATAGCCTGTCCACTGGCTTTTTATGGAGTCTTAATTTTGGACACATTGAGTAGGAAAAGGAAGACCTAACAATTTATGTTCCAGTTAAGAAATTTTAAGGTGCTTGATGATGGACAGAGGGTCCAAAACGTCGCATATAAGATAATATAAAGATAATAATAGAAATGGAGTAGGATCTTAATCATCTGAAACAAAAGACAAATGAAAGAATATTAGGAACCGTCCAAAAACAAATTATTAGGAAAAGAAAAAAAAGTTAATTTTAATTTTTGGTTCTATTGTCTGAAAGGTTTTAAAGCTCCCGGTTTTAATTAACTTTCTTTGATTTCATTCATGAAGCAATTTGTTTACGATTTGCTTTTTCATTTTTTGGTCTGATTATTCCCCAGTCGGTTTCTTTTATTTCTATCTGTATTGGGGACGAGAATAGTGAAATTTGCGCTTTAAAAGTCTTGACAGTTTTGAAGTTGATGTTGACGTTTGTAGATGATATGATGTCGCTGGTTATATTCATGGAATAGCACCTTTTTTTCTAATACTTTTTAAAGGAGAAGATGTATTTTACTTATCTGAGTTGAACGAATTCTTCGTGCATGATGGATATAGATTTTCAAATAAAATTATTGGAATGAAATCTAGATAAAGGCTTGCTTCAGGATCTTAGAGGATTTTACTTATTTTCCCTTAGAATACAATTATATATTATTCTATGATAAGATAACACTATTTATTTATTTATTTATTTATACAATATATACGGGTCAAAACCCAATTTTTAAAAGAATACACATGAACAGTACAGTACATAAAACAAGTAAGTTAGCACTAACATATACAGTGGCTCACAGTCAAAATGATGCAAACGAATATTTTTATTTCAAATGCTGTTTACTTCCTCTTTGTTAAAATTTTAAAACCAATGCACATGAGGCCATAATGATTCATTGTCATACATTAAATTTACATGATCAAATCAACTCAACAGCAATTATAGAAAGAGAAAAAAAAATCTTTATTAAAACTCGTAGGAATTGAAGGTCACAGTGAAAAAGATGCAACGTTTACTTCCGTCTAGAAAAAAGTGAAAGTGACAAGTATTCTTCAATTATCGGGTAAATGAGTTTATTACCCTTTTAATTTCATTTCATTCTTTTAATGAAAACAAAACTAAACAATATGAATACAAGTAATCAGTCTAGTTCGAGCTTTTGCTTAAAATGGGTGCGAATACAACTATTCGTGAACGAGAAATAGTGATTAGCAATTTAAAAATGGACAAAACACAATGAAAAATCGCCTCTACTATCAATAGGAGTTATGCCATCGTTTAAAATATTATTGAAAGTTTTAAAAACAAAAATAGAATAATCAGAAAAGTGCAAAACATTTTTTTACTGGTAATGATGAAAGTTGGATTTTGCGCCAAATAACAAATAATCCAAAACTAGGTGCTCCAAAGTTGACCAAATTAGTTAAAAACCATTTAAATTAAATGGTATGTGCTGAAACCATTCGAAGAGTCTTAAGAAAAAACCAATGCAACGGTAGAGTTGCCTGGCAAAAACCTTATATCAGTGACAAAAATAAAAAGGTTCGAATCAATTTTGCTTAGGATTATTTAACAAAAGGCATGGACTTCCGGAAGTGTTCAGTATTCGAATGAGCCAAAATTTAATTTGTTTGGCTCTTATGGAAGAGGTTTCTTCTAGAGAAAGTCAATTGAAGAGCGCTATAAAGAAAAATCTTCGCCCGTTCATCAAAACTGGAGCTGGTAATGTCATGGTTTGGGGGTGTATTGCTGCCTCAGGAGTAGGAAATCTTAATTTTATTGAGGGAACAATGGATAGACATTTATATTGTCACATCCTGAAAGAAAAATTTTAAAGTAAATGCAACCGAGCTTGGAATAATAAATAATTTTGCTTTTTATAGTGATAACGAACGAGCATTCTTCTTATCTTGCAAAAGAATGGTGTTTATATAATTGCCCCAAACCTATAAAAACACCTCAAGAATCACCAGAACTAAACGTCATAGAGAATTCATGGAGAAATTAGAAACAGAAGTGAGGAAACATGAGATATCAAATTGAGAAGATCTCAAAAAGATGCTTCAAGAAGAATGGGACAAGATAAGCCCGTCTTAAACAGAAAAGCTTGTCCAATCCACGCCCAATTGTTCGAAAGAGATAATAAAAAATAAAGGCTTACCTACAAAGTACTCAAATTCAAAATATTTTTGATTTTGTGGATGTTTTTAATCTTGCATCATTTTCACTGTGACCTTAGAAGTGTATATTTATTCATGAAGTTTTAGTTTAATTTTAGGATTTGATCTCAAATAAACTTTTAAGTGTTGTCAATTCTAGCCTAATGTTTGAACTTTATATTTGTAAACAAAGATTGTTGAAAATAAATTTTGGCTTGGTATAAAATAGTTTTTTTTCAAAGTTAATTCCTTGCATCATTTTGACTGTGAGCCACTGTATATAATGTACATAAGTCGTTTAATTATTTAATTAAGTAGAAAATAGTATAATGAAGGAAATTTGTTGACCGTAGAAGATTATGAGATGGAAATGGTTGGGGGTGCGGTCAAATGAAAAACACTATATGTGAAATAACATATATATTGTGCCGACGTTTCGACCCGATATTCAGGTCTTCTTCAGGGCTAAATATAAAACAAGATAGCAACCAATAAATATGAAGAAAAGAAAAATAATAAATAAATAAAATAATGAGTAATATATGAATCTATATACATATATATGTATGAAAAAATGAAAATGAGTAAATAATTGCATAATAGAATAATATAATTTTTTTTTTTTTTTTTTTTTTTTTTTTTTTTTTTTTTTTTTTTTTTTTTTTTTTTTTTTTTTTTTTTTTTATAATTTTTGTGTGTGGAATTAGATATTTAACAAAAGAATATGAATAAATCAATAACAATATTAATGGGAATAACTTATGAATAACAGAATAATAACAATATTAAATGGGATACGGAATAGATGTAACGAGGAAGCGGAAGGAATATGTGCGAAGTGAAAATAGGAAAAGATGGGTAAAAGATTAAACGATATATGTAGCATATAATAGAAAAGGAGGTAGTAATAAAAATAGAAAAAGAGATGGGTAGAAGTCCAAAATATATTAAACAAGAAATAAAACGTACCTGTCGAGTGAACTGTCGGTGGTCGACTGCCAACTGAAAAAGGAGGGGGTTATGTTTGTTTACCAAACCATCCGGTGTAACTGCCGAGTGCTTTAACGTATTTTAAATTCTAGCGAAATTTATTTTTAATATTAAGGAGTAATGATTAAATAGCGATTGAATGAAATTGTAGAATATTAGTATATAATTTAATTAATCAAGGAGAAAAAATATATATATTAATTATTATTAATATAATTAATTAAGAAAAAAAAAAAAATTATGGATTTTTTAAAATTTGAAAAATTTGGGAATAGGTTGAAGATAATTTTTGTTTGTCTGTTTTTAAATTTACGGGATTTTTTTCAAGGTTAATGTAGAAACTTTCCATAATAAGTCGTTTGTCGTGATTGGGAACAGTGGCAAGTATGGATGTTTTTTCAAAATCAAATGTGTGGTTAAGGGATAAGGAGTGTTCTGAGAGTTTTGATGCATTGTAGTTATGAGAGGAAACAGAATATTTGTGTTGTGTGATTCGGTCTTTGAGGAGATTTTTGGTTTCTCCAATGTAACAGGAATTACAATTTGGTGCAGAGCAAGGAATGTGATAAACAATTTGAGAGCGGTGTGAAGGAGGGATGGGGTCTTTGAGAGGAGTGTAGAGTTTTGAAAGTGTGTTGTGTGATTTGAAGGCTAGGCATAAATTAGGGTTAGTGGAACGTAAATGTTTTTGGATGTTGTCGGAGAGGTTGGGGATAAAAGGTAATGATCTGTAAATAGAGGTGGCAGTGGATTGAGGAGTCACGGTGGAGTTTGTTTGAATAGAAAGGGGACGATTAAAGTGGTTTTTGATGAGTTTATTGATGATGTAGGAAGGATAGTTATTGGAAGAAAGGATTTGTTTGATACGTTGGATATTGGTTTTATGAAACTGGGGATCAGATAGGGAAAGACTTCTGTGAATAAGATTTTTTGCAACATTTATTTTTTGGTGGTATGGATGTTGGGAGTGAAAGTTTAAGAGTCGGCCTGAGTATGTTGGTTTAGTGTACCAGTCAGTGGAAATACTGTTGTTAAAGTTTCTTATTAAAAGGAGGTCTAGGAAAGGTAGGGAATTGTTGATTTCACGTTCTACGGTAAATTGGAGGCGCGGGTGGTAGGAATTAAATGCGGATAGGATATCTGGAATTTTGTTTGGATTAAGGACAAGGAGGAGGTCGTCAACGTATTTACGGATAAAAATTATGTCTGTTGGGAATAAGGGGATGATGGAGTTTAGTAGGTCATTCAGTACAATGTTTGCTAGGTCAGGAGCTAGTGGGTTGCCCATAGCGAGTCCTGATATCTGTTTGAAAAATTTTTCGTGGAAGGTTAGGTAGCCGGAGTCACAACAAAGTTGTAGGGATTCAAGATACGTTGAGCGGTTCAGGGAAGTGTGCGGTTCGATGGTGGACCAGTTGTCTTTAATAATGTTTAAGGCTTTGTCTATGGGAATGTTTGTGAACAGGCTTTCAACATCAAAGGAAGTAAGGATATAATTGTCAGGAATGATGAATGATATAATTTGTTGGCGTAAATGAAAAGAATTGTTAATATCGTAAGGGTTGTCGTGGCTGAGTACTTGTAGAGAAGGTAATAAAAATTTGCTAAGCTTAATGGAAGGAGAGTTTATATTGGAAGTGATAGGGCGAAGGGGGGGTACCAGGTTTGTGAATTTTTGGAAGGCCATAAAAACGGGGAGCTACTGAATTGTAAGAGATAAGGTTTCTATAGGTGGGATAGGTTATAAGTTTTAAATTTAAAAGATTTTTGAGGTGTAGGTTAAATTGGGTTTTTAGGGAAGGTGTGGGATCGCGGGGTGTAGGTATATATGTGGTACGGTCTGAAAGTAATGTAGTCATTTTGTCTGTGTATTCGGCGGCGTCCATGATAACTGTTTTATTTCCTTTGTCTGCTTTAGTTACTATAATGTCTTTATGGGAATTTAGGAAGGATCTGGTTTGTGAAAGGTCTTTAAAAAATTGAGGAGAAAAATCGGAAGTAGAAGATGAAGGGTGTTGGAGAAAGTTTGAAATAATGTTGCAAGTAGAGGAACGGGCCAATTCTTTTTCTTCGATTGAACGGTAGAGGAGATCGTCATTGTAAATGTATTCTAAGTCAGTGATGAGATGTGGGATGATGGTTTTATTGGTGGATTTGTGTGGCATTGAAAAAATTTTTCCAAGGCCAAGAATGTTTGTGATGTTGGAAGGAATTGGTGTGGAAGAGATGTTGTGTACCCAGTTTTTGTCAGCAAGAGGATAAATTTTGTGTTGTAAAGATGTATTGTATAGTTTTTGAAATTTGGTGATCAGACGGTGTTTATGTGAGGTACGGGTGTTGTTGAAAATTGTGGATGTGCAGGCTATAAGGCGATTCATATTGTCGGAACCGATGGTATTATTTAGTTGACTCGACAGGTTGGAAATTTCGTTATTAAGATGATGAATAATTTGGATGGTTTCGCGGATTTTAAGATTTAATAAGGACTTTTTAAATTTAAAAGATATTGTAGTTAATTTTGATTTATGAATAACCGATGAATTAATATGATTGAGCGAATTTTGAATAAATTTCGGAAAAAGTCTATTTGTACGGCATTTGAGGAGGAAAATACGTTGTTCCAGGCAATGGGCCAAACGTTTGTGAAGATTACAATATTTATTAAATTTGGATTTGTGAGTCGGGAAGGTGGATTTTAAAAAAGAAAAGTAGGGTTGAGAGGAAGGAGATATAAGAAATGTTGAATCAGACAGATTATTAGTGACGACAGAAGATGAAGCCAGAGAAATGTGAGACGAATCTTGAGTTGTGACGATCGGACGTTGAACAAGTCTGTGGGTTTGTTGAGGTGTGGATCTTCGAGGTTGGTGGTTGCTATCTTGTAGGGTGCCCCGTGGTACTGGATTCATAATGAAGGAAATTTGTTGACCGTAGAAGATTATGAGATGGAAATGGTTGGGGGTGCGGTCAAATGAAAAACACTATATGTGAAATAACATATATATTGTGCCGACGTTTCGACCCGATATTCAGGTCTTCTTCAGGGCTAAATATAAAATTTCTTGTTTAATATATTTTGGACTTCTACCCATCTCTTTTTCTATTTTTATTACTACCTCCTTTTCTATTATATGCTACATATATCGTTTAATCTTTTACCCATCTTTTCCTATTTTCACTTCGCACATATTCCTTCCGCTTCCTCGTTACATCTATTCCGTATCCCATTTAATATTGTTATTATTCTGTTATTCATAAGTTATTCCCATTAATATTGTTATTGATTTATTCATATTCTTTTGTTAAATATCTAATTCCACACACAAAAATTATAAAAAAAAAAAAAAAAAAAAAAAAAAAAAAAAAAAAAAAAAAAAAAATTATATTATTCTATTATGCAATTATTTACTCATTTTCATTTTTTCATACATATATATGTATATAGATTCATATATTACTCATTATTTTATTTATTTATTATTTTTCTTTTCTTCATATTTATTGGTTGCTATCTTGTTTTATATTTAGCCCTGAAGAAGACCTGAATATCGGGTCGAAACGTCGGCACAATATATATGTTATTTCACATATAGTGTTTTTCATTTGACCGCACCCCCAACCATTTCCATCTCAGAAAATAGTATACATTGATAGGATAAAAAAAGATAATATATACTAATAAGGCTAATAAACTTAGATAAAAGATAAGAAACTAATAATATAAAGGAAAACTTATGAAAATATAACATTTATAGAAAAATATATTTATAGGAAAAAATATAACATTTATAAAAAATACATTTATAGGAAAAAAAAATATAACATTTATATAAAATATGGAAAAATAATATAAAATAGAATAAATTAATAGTATATAATATAAAATATAATTAATAAATATAAAATAAAATAGAATAGACTATCATCCGTTAGTCACGAAAATTCAATTTTTTTTTTCTCGCTTTTTAGTCTAAATGGGGATTCCCCTGCCAGGAATGAGGGTTTGAGATTAATGCCGATATATTATTCAATGCCCCCCGGCTCTGGGTTTTGAACTATCTTTGGGTTATCAATCATTTTGAAATATAAATTATTTTATTAGAAGATAAAAGATTCGACCACGGCCGGGAATCGAACCCAGGTCCTCCGCATCTACGTTGCGGCGCTCTTACCACTGTGCTAACCGTGGGGCCGTCTCAGTCTCTCAGACTCTCGTAGATGCGGAGGACCTGGGTTCGATTCCCGGCCGTGGTCGAATCTTTTATCTTCTAATAAAATAATTTAAAAATTATTTAACAGAAGACCATAAATAAATAACACCATTTTGAAATATAAATGATTGAATTTGTAGTTATCTTTCGAGGTTCTGTACACGTTTTTGTTGTGTGTTGTGTATAAAAAATTAACATGCATGACATTTTTTTACATTAACAGAACGACGACTTGATTTGATATAATTAGAAAATATTTTTTTTTTCTTTTACTTCCCAAAGCATAAGTTCTAATGAAGCTCCATTTTAGGATCGATTCGTTCTGGAACGGTTTGTTTATGTGTAAATTCAAACTTAATATTTGAAAATGTTTTATCATGTAACTTTAATAAAGTTTTTTATTATTTAGTATTTATAATTGTTAAATCCTTTAAGTGACCCAATTTTATTTACAGATTTCACTGGAACACGATATATTATTACACCCAAGGTACTTTGGGCCACAATTGCATGAAACTGTTAAACAGAAATTATATACAGAAGTTGAAGGCACCTGTACTGGAAAGTATGTAATAAAAAATAATGCAATTAATCGGATTTTTATCAAAAATTAATTCAGTGAATTTCATTTACAAAGTAATTTGATGAATTTTATTCTATGAAATCATAACATTGTTTGCTCAGTGAATCAGGATTTGTATAATTGTTTTCAGTTCTCTTAAATAAGACATTTTCTATATTTTTCATTAATAAATATTGTTTCACATATAAGATGCTTTGAATGATAAGAAGTTTCTCATAAAATTTATTAAATCATTAGTAATTTTTTTTCAAAAAAGTAATTTTTTTTCAATTGGAAAAGATATATTTCTGTTGTTTTTTTGAGGTATGGATTTGTTATTGCTGTCACGAACATTGATAACATCGGAGCTGGTGTCATACAGCCTGGTCAAGGATTCGTTGTTTACCCAGTGAAATATAAAGCCATTGTATTTAGGCCTTTTAAAGGAGAAGTTGTTGATGCTATTGTTACACAAGTTAACAAGGTATATATATATATTTTTTTTAATACTTGAATTATATCTCAGCTCTAATTAATTTTGGTTCAAACATGGAATATGATCATTGTACTACATCTTCAGAGGAAGATACCGAAATATTTTACAAAGACGTAACATTGATAAACGCATTTGTTAACTGTTAGTCATTTGTATTAATATGTTATACAACGAAAATATAAGTTGATTAAAGACACATAAAGAGAATAGACACAGTAGCTTCACATTACGTTCTGTTAAGTTTCACAAGTTTTTAAAACAATAAAATAAGAAACTTGTTCATACATTAATAAGCCATATTTATTGTTGTCAATAAATATCAACCATCACTGTAATTGCTGATTTTAAATATAATGTGAAATATGTATTTTAGGTTGGGATGTTTGCTGAAATTGGACCTCTGTCATGTTTCATATCCCATCACGTAAGCTTTTAAGTTTTATAGTTTTTTGTTATATTTTATTTAGTATAACGTATCCTCTAGCTAACATTGGGCAATAAGTCATAGCAGTGTTAATAAAAAAATAAATAAATAAAAGGAATAACTCTCAAATAAGATTGATTTGTGATTGTTCCATTGCTTTAGCGGTTCTTTTAGGCCTTCATAATGGCTGCTCATGAAATGGTTTGTAACAAGCGTTGTTGTTCTCTATTCCCAATCTAATAAGTGCTACCTCAATAGTCTTTGCCATCACCATAAACGCCTTGATTATTATTTTTCAACTACAAACCTTTTTCTCGAATGTCGCTCCTATTCCATGATTTCTAAATTTATTCACGATTTCTATAACCGCGTTACTGTACCTCATCTATTTGCAGCTCTACATTATAAACTATTTCATTAAAAATAAAAAAAGAGTTTTATATAATTATCATTTTTCACTGTTACTTAATTACTAACCCCAGTGATCCTTGCTAGAGCTATAGTATCCATATAAACCAATTTATATGAAATTTTAAATAATGTGGTTACTTCAATATATTCTAATGAATAACATTAAATTATTTTACATTTTTAATAGTATGGAAAAATAGCTTGATATTTGCACTGTTTAGGAACCTTATATATTCAACAAGGTAGTGCTCTGTTATTCGTGAAAGAAGAATCGTTGTGAACATGGTACTGGTGTAATCTTCCAATTTACATTGCTTTATTCTCGATTTACAAATTCTAAACATAGTCATTATGATCATGGTTTAAGAAAAGCGAGAATGTAGTACTCATTGTAGCATGATGGACTCTTATTTGTGTGATTAAATAATACTCCTTAATAAAAATCTAAACTTATAAAAAATAAAATATAAAAAATATATAATTATAACAAAATAAAATAGATGGAAATTTCTAATCCTACAAAATAAAATTCTATTAAAACAAATTATTGAATAATTAATGAGCTTATCCCCATTAATTTTAAGTTATAAAAATTAATTAAAATAAATTTCTTAAATAATAAATATAACCCTGAATTGAATTCAATTATTAAAGAACGAGATATATTAAAGATGAATAGCATATAACATCTATATTTAATTTATTAATAATTAAGAAACATTAAATAACAAATAGATATAGCTCCTTTAATTTCGGGATTTTTATTTATAAATAAATGAATTTAATAAACCCTGATACAAAAGGTACAAAAAATTAATTTTACTAATAAATCATTATAAATCTTACCTTTACAGTAAAATAAACTATAAATATAAAATTATTAATTACCTGAACAATACTAAAATTCAAGTTATTTCTAATAAATAAATAAATATAAAAAATTAAGATTTTATTATCAAATTAACTTGAATCGCACAAGTGAGTTTTTAACGTAAATAAAAACTAATCCTAGATTGTAATTTGTATAATTCCAGCTTCACCTTCCGGTGTCTCCGATAGTCATTATGATTATGTTTTAAGAAAAGCGAGAATGTAGTACTCATTGTAGCATGATGGACTCTTATTTGTGTGATTCTGCCTCCCAAGTTTAAATATATATATATATATATATATATATATATATATATATATATATGTGTGTGATTACTTTGTGAAATGATATTTGGTCACTTTATCTGCTACTTATAACGATTGCGATGTTAGGACATTTGATATGTACTTAATGCAAAAATAAAATTTATAATTATAATGAATCATTTTGTTTTTAGTCTATTCCTGCTGATATGGAATTTTGTCCTAATGAAACTCCCCCTTGCTACCGGTCCAAAGATGAGGTAATTTAGAAGGGTCATTGAAGTGTGATTTTTTGTTTTCAAATTTTTGAATTTAATATAAATTATAATTAAATTGTAGGATGTTGTGATAACAGCAGAAGATGTAATAAGGTGTAAAATAGTCGGGACAAGAGTCGATGCTTCCGGAATCGTAAGTAACATATCAGTTGTGGATCCAGGAATATTTTGTGCAGAACCACATTTTTTTTTATTTATTTGTTCACTGCTATAACTACTAAACGATTAAATATAAGAAAATTGTTTATTCTCTGGAAGGATTAGTTATTAAATTCTTCCTATGAAATTACTGCAAAGACAAACATTGATTAGCTAATATGTATAAATTAAGGATAAACAGTAAATGAGTTATCCAAGAACTTGATTTAAAATGTAATTGATTCTCGATTAAATGTTTAAATGCGCCCTATTTTTTAATGTGGGTTACAACCTATTACTGAATAAATGCACTTGTTATGTTGTAATATTTTTCCTCAACCTTTAACAGTTCACTTTCCCCTCCCCTGGATCCGCATGTGTAGAATATTATTTATTTATTTTTTTAATTTATTGATGGAATGCATTATAATTTTTGTTTTTTAGTTTGCAATTGGCACTCTTATGGATGATTACTTAGGTATTTAATTATGTTACATTATGCTGTTTTAATTATTTGGAAAGTTAAATTTTAATTTTATTTATTTTTTTTTTTTGTATTTCAAGGTTTAATTGGAAGTTAAAACTTCAAGAAATCCTTCATCATTCAGGAATAATTAAAAGAAAAAATGATTTGTACATTTATAAATAGAATAGTGTTCTTTTTAATACATCATTCTAGAATAAAAAAGTGATTTGTACATTTATTATTTTTAGTGTTAATGTATAACATTGTTTTCTTAATATATCAAATACAGGTCTTATCAATTATTATTAAATAAATGTATAATTTGGCACTAATAAAAATATTTCTGGAGTATATTTCTGATTTCTTTATTTCTTCTTTGAAAGTAAGAATTTTAACTTGTAATGTATTACACTGATCTGGGAAACTTTAATTTACTATTTATGTTATGTATAGTTAAATAAATATAGTTTAATTTTCCTTTTAATTTATTTTAAAAAATAAAAATACCAAGGATTGAAGAGTTATCTGTAAAGATAATTATTTCTGTAAGGATAACAGCTGTTACACTTTTCCCGCGTATTTCGTTTTGCACGGTTGGTCAGAATGGGGATCATCAACAAAACTACGGAGTTGTGTGTCCTTGTTGTAGAAAGTGGTCTTGTTTTATTTAGCCTCGGAGATTCCTTCCTACAATTCTCTTAATACCATCTAATACGAATGTATTTCTAATATGGTAAGGTCACACTTTCCCGGTAAACCATCAAAACATTTCAACCGACGTAAAGTATCGGCTGTAAACACAGACGACAGCGAAGGGGCTAAAGAGGCAGAAGATGTTTATCGAAGATTGTCTGTTTTTAATATGCTTTTTTCTACAGAAGATGAGGTAATTATGTCAATTTCGTATGTATATTATAATTTGTTTTGTACCTACTCCGATATGTGTAAACTCTGTAACATAACCTGACCACCTAACCTTATCTTTTATTTTGATATAAATTGTCATATTTGCAGGATAATTCCTTCCATGGATTCAGCCCACATGAAATAGAAGATAAAACAACCAGCCCTCAAAAGACCATCCGGGGAAAACGAAAATTCAAAAAAAGAAATATTTCGTCCAACTCTCCAAGGAAGTCTAACAGTGGTATCCCATCTATTGACAAACCTAATTCAGAAAAAACAGAAACTTCTCTGGAAGATTCTGAGGTTATTTATTCAGGAAATGAAAAATTAGTTTCTTGTGATCCTTTGGAGAGGAAAAGTGATGTGAAAAAGTTTGAAGTTAGTGATAATATTGAGAACAAAGATGATTTTCCATCTAACCCTACATTATCTGGTAAATTTGTGCTCCCTTCTAGAAGTGCTCATTCTTCTAGAGTCATCAAACCAAATAAAAGATTTTTGCAATCTGATGTTTCGATGGTTCCTTTTAAAAGATCTAGGTTAAGCTCAAAGCATGATCTAGATAGTGATAAAATCATAGAAGATTCATTGTCGAGTAATAATATTCAATTAGAAAATAATGGGCTGTCATCAGTGAGTATGTGTGATAAGACTTTTAAGAAGTTGACTTCTCAAAGCTCAACTAATTCTCCGGTTAAGTTTATTTTAAGAAAGCCCAGATTAAAGATAAAATCTCAGCCTTTGTCAACTATGGGAGGACCTTTCACTTCACCTGGAGCGAACAGTTTAAGTTTACAGAGTATGTTTTGATTATTAAACATTTTTTTGAGTTATGATAATTTCTATGACTAGTAATTGATATTGTTTTTTTTATTTTATTTTTAAGATCAACGTTTGACAAAAGTATGCTGTGGTGTCTGTGGTTGCTTTCGTACCTATAGATTTTTCAAGCAAGCAAGGAAATTTGGTATATTTTCTTGTGAACCATGCAGAAGATTCATTTTAAATACAATAAAATTAGAAAGAGAAAAATTATTGAAAACTCTCATCTGTAGTTCCGGAACAGGTTTGTAAATTTTCACTTTATTTTAACGAAAACCAGTTAAAATTAAGAATTTACACAGAGAAATTCAAAAAGTATGAAAATTGCTGATTGTGTTGGTCTGATTTAAAAGGGGTTTTAAGAAAGTGATGTGCTGTATTATGTTTAATATGCAAACTTCACTTTGAAATGCCGACACAATCAGAATAGTAAATGAGAAGAACTAACGTTGTTTATCTGACACCGCAATTCCCAACATATATTTGTTTATTAATTCTTATTAAATTATTTCATATATACATTTCTATTTTATTGATGTTAAAGTATTGATAGGACTATTCAATACGTTGTCTTTAAAGAGGGAATGTGATAGCCTCTTCTAAGCATGCAGGTGCCGTACAATTTATTTAAATGAAAAAAATAAAAAAACGATATGTTACAGTGTAATTTTATTTATTTTTCTATAAAAAAATTATTTGGACTTCCCCTGAATATTATACCCATTATACCTTGAAACTGGCATAGAACCTTTACATTTTTTCACGCTTGGATTGCATTTCAATTACATGTTAGAAGTTTTTAAATATCCTCAGCAAAGATTGCCCCTGCTATTATCAAAAATTATAATTTCAAAAAATATATTTTGGTCAAAAGCACGGAACGATAAATTTTCCATTTCAATAGCAAGTGAACAGTATACTGATGAATTGCCCTCAAAGTTAGAAAACTGTATAAGTGATGAAATATTAAAATTTACTAATAATTGTAAAAAATCGCGAAATAATTATAAATTCCATCTAATTTTTAAAAAAATGGACACAGACCTCAATAATAGCTATATTAGTGACAACCACAAATTACAATTTATGAAGTTAATTTTTAAGGCAAGGGGGGAACTTCTGAACTTAAACGTAAAGCCATGGGACCAGAACAGAACCCAAGAATGCAGTTTGTGCAATCTAAATGAAAACAAAACCATAAAACATTTCTTAGGAAAATGCCCTATACTCAGTGAATTCAGGAGAAAATGGGTAGGAACATCAGTTCTTGACGAGAGTTCAGTTATAGGGTACCTGAATGGTAAAGACTGGTTTAGGTTATATAGCTACATTAAAGATGCTTATAGTTACAGAAAGCTGCTTATTACAGAGTTTAACTACTGATTGGCAACATTTAAAATTTATTTATCTCAATTCAGGGTAAATACCAAAGAAGGTTTGGTATTAAAGTAATCTTTCCCTTGTTTATATTAATAAATACTATGAATTAGGAGCTATTATTGTTTTTATTGTTAATTTATTGAACCATATTTGCATAATTTTTCATTCAACATTTCACAATATTTGTTTGTTTTATTTTTGTGTTTATTTATTTTGTAATATAATTTTTATTAAATATTTTAAGTTAAACGGAGTCCAAGAGACAGACAATTAGTCCATCGTGGAGGTTTTTGTAGACAATCATTGTAAATAATGTAATTATTGAAAAAATAAAACCATTCATTCATTAATTCATTTTTTCTAACAAAAAAGCTTGTTCACATTATGAAACATAAATAACATTAACTTCACTTTCAAAAGATATATTAATTCAAAATAACTGATCTGATTCATCCTAAGACAGAGCTGGTAGATCTTTCGAGGTACGCTGCGTTATAGGAACTTAATTAATTAATTATTAATAATGAAAGAATTTGAAATTGATAACCCTTTAGTTTATCAAAATTCAAATAAAGAATTTTTAATTGGAGAGTTGATTTTACATAATTATTTCTGTAAACAATGTGCATGATTTCGTTTAAATAGATACTTAAATAATTGTTTCTAAAGGATTTCAAAGCTTCTCTGTGAAGCTGTATTTACAGAGAAGTGAACTATATCCAATTCACTGATGGGGCTTGAGGTTTGGAACATTTTTGTTTTAGCCAATTACTAACTTGAAGGACATCAATTGTGACAGTCAACTTTAATTTTTTTAATTTAGGATATGATTTCTTAACCGCTGAAAGTTTCTTATCTCTCTGTGTTTTATCTAATTTCAGAGAATTGAAGGTTAGATGTTTGTATTATTTTATTTATTCTTCTGTTTTAGGAAATTGTCCTATCCGCCAAAGTACCTTAATCACCCAGCCATTCTCAAATGATAATGCTGATGCATCATCTAGGGATGAACAGTCGCGTTGTGAGGCGTGCTGGCTAAATTTGTGTCTTCGCTCATTTCATATGCCTCAAAGGCTCTCTAAAAGACTATACTCTTACCTACCCTCACAAATCACTCAGAAATCTTTGTTGTCTTTTGACAAATGTCCTGTAAGTATTTTTTAATATGGTAATCAATGAGTTTTTTCTTTTTTTTTTAAATTTATTTACAATATTAATTGTGTTCAACCGAAGGTCTCGGACTGGAGAGATGGCAAAAAAGCTACGGATGCTGCTTTAGTTAATCAGAAGTCGGTTACAACAAGTATCGAGCCAGGAAGATTACCTCGTAAAAACAAAGTTTTGAGAGAAAATATTAACATTAGACGTGGCTCGAATACATCTCTTCGTTTATCTAGTCATAGTACGTATTTCTATGCTATGCTAAATCATATGTCACTTTTACTAAACAAAGCAAGTTTCATCATATGCTAGAATCTTTTTTGTTATTCTTAATTATTTATAAGGTGTTGGTTGTTTCGAATTTTATGCAGTTGCTTATTTTTTTTTTAATCTGTTATTTATACTGATCTGATTATCATCAAAACATTTTTCTCTAGTTTTATTTCAGGTAATTAGGTTCGGCTATATAAATTTAACATTATAGATTTATAAAGATACCATATAATCAAGACCCCTTTTGTCGGATGGGGGATAAGGACTGTTGTGACATAATATTTATTATGTCACAACAGAGAGGTACCCGCCTCCCTCTATTATTGGATTTTCAAATTTTAATCGATAATGTTATACATATTAGCATTGCATAACAATCTTAAAATGCACCCTGTGCAGCAAAAGAACACTTTTTAGATCTGCACTAAAACCTCAGTTATATATATATTAGTGTAAGGTAAACCCCTAATTATCACTGGAATCGGGTGGTATGACCACCACGGATAGGCTTATTTTTTAGATCTACAAAATAACATAAGTACTCGAAGAATATATCTTTTGATAAATATTGTAACACTTATGTGGGTATCAAATATTTATTTAACTGAAATATACAGTTATCACAATGCCAACGAATTATTACAACTTAAACAATTGAGCAGGTTACAAAAATAATAACTTTATCACACACAATCATATGACTTGAGCAACACAGTCAAGACACAGACTTCAACTTCGACTGACTCGTTCAGTCTCTGCCCCTTATATATATCGTAAATAATGGGGCCTGGATCATTCTAGAACAATGTAGGCAGATCTACGTCTCTGTGGACTAGGCCGTAGAATGATCTAGACCCAAACCGTTTGTTCCAACCGCTTATTTTGTTCCAACGAGCGGTCCGGGAGGTTACGCCCTATGTTTTTTTTATTTGTTTATCGATTTAACGTTACAATATATAATTTTATTACATTATATTTATATTCAAAACAATAGCCTCAATTGGAATATTGTTCAAATTTCAGTTGAATACATTGTACAGCATATTTTTTATTTTGCAAAACCCTAAAATTTATGACTCTAGCTTAGGGGCTTTATAATTGTTTGATTAGTATTAAAAGAAGAAAGGAATTTTAAAGTAATAGGAATTAGTAAAAAATAATAAAGCTTATGGAAAAATTTCTGTTATTAATTTTATTAAGTACATTCGATTTGCTGTTCATTCAAATAACATTTTATTCCTCCAGGAATTGTGAAGGAGGCTTGTCTTTTATCTTTTTCCCTCGATTTACGCCTTTACCTACCGACATTATCGATTCTAATCCTTATCATGCTATTTTAAAAGTAGTAAAAAAAAAAATCATACACAATCCCGTGAATAATCACGAGTTCACTATAATTGTATTTGTGACTTCACACACAACAATTCTCTCTACAGTCAACCTATCTTCCACCATCAATGAATTTTAAATAACACTTTAATTGATTAAAATTGAGAACTATTATGTATTATTAACTATTATTACCTGAAGACGTTAAGTTTAATTTATATATTGTTAACAGGAGGTCGTGGGTATAACGCCAGAGATGAAGACGCCAGCCGTAGGGTAAAGGCGAGGCAGAAGTTGCCATTGGCAGGTCCGCGGGTGAAGCACGTCTGTCGCAGTGCCAGCTTGGTGCTGGGGCAGCCAACGGCCACTTTTTTGCCTGCTGGCCAACATCAGTCTTCAACTGGTAAATTCTATTTATTAAAAAAAAAAATAATAATGATTAAAATTTAGGTTAAAAAAAAGTTTTTGAACAAATTTGTGAATATACTTGAAGGGTACAGGGAAAAAAACAAGGATAGTCTATGATTTTCCGATTTTTGTTATTCAGCCCATTCTGCTTGTCTTTACGAGTACTATCAGTTGTTAACACCCTCTTGGGTTCAATTTTGAAGTTGAAAAATCTGCTTACAGGGAAGAAACAAGAATAGTCCAAGCATCACAAGTAAAAAACAAGGTGATGTAACCTTGTCTACTGTTACCTTCCACCTATTTCACAGGTTGTTTACACACTGCCCTTATTACAACAACTTAAACCAGAGCCGTTCAAAGTTGTCCCTTTGGAAGAAATAGACGATGTTTTTTTAACACAAATTTGCATCCAAGTGAGCATTTCCAATTCAAAAAGTGAGGGTATTGCGATTGTCTCGAGACAGACCAGGTCTGGTGTACCATCGTAGTACTCAAAATGGTGTTTGGGAAAGCCACTCCACAACGTAAGAAGGAAGAAAAATATTAAATCTTTCAGGCCGCAAGAAACATCTTCATTAAAATCTGGAGGATTTAAGATAGCACCACCAGCATACATGCACCCAAGAAATTGCCTAAAATAGTAATGTTTTCTTTACTTACATCAAACATTCTTTAGATTGGCACATGCCAAAAATGACTATTGGGACTCTCCTTGTTTTGTGCCTGTAAGTTTGGAGTTTTTATGAAAAATACCTACTTTTTATATGTAGTAATTCTTTTTATTCTTCCTATCTTGTTGTAATGTATCTCATGGAGTATGGTGGTTCTAACAAAATTGCAGCAGTAGAAGAATATGTTAATTTAGAATTTTCGCAGCGTTTTAAACTTAAAAATCAGATTTTCTCACAATGAAGAATTTGTGACTATCCTTCTTTTTTCCCTGTACCCTTCAATTGTTTCAATTTTTTTTTTATCAGAACTTTTTAACTTATTCATTTAAAATATTTCAGCCATAAATATTTGTTTAAATTTTTCTGTCTTTTAACTTGTTACATTATACGGTCAGAATCAATGAGTAGTCGTGGATCTTTTATCATCATTTTGTATCATGTTACATAATTATTGTGCTTTACTTTTAGTAATCGTTTGCAATTCATTTTCCTAGGATCTCAAAATGGAGGATCAGATGGCTTGGAGATGTGTGAAAACCAAGAAAATAGGTAAGGACTTTATTGTTTGTTTACTATTTCTTTATTTTTTTTTCTTTGATTCGATATTAAAAAAATAATTTTATATATTCTGTTTCCCACTAAGGTCTGCGGAAAGTAATACGAATGATAACTTGTTTGGGGAGAAAATCCGAAAAATGTCTGATGAAGAATATTCCTTAAACATTACTTCCAATGCTGATTATCCTCCTGTTGTACGTAAATTAGCAATTTTTTCTTTAATTATCATTAATCACTCGTTAAAAATTTTATATCTCACCATTTCCCTCGATCCTTTTTAGGCTAGAATGCTTCAGGATTTAGGACGTGCCAACTGCGAACTTTTAGATGGAATGGAAAATCACGAATTGCAAAAACAAAATGCCCGAGTATCGATAGACTTTTGGGAAAGTTACGATCCAGAAGAAGTGTCTCAGATGGGCTTTCCACTCATTGGCTACAATCCTCTAAAGTTGAGAGCTCTCTGTTTTCTTTGTGGCAGCGCGGGGCTTGAAAAGGTAAAAAAATAATGTAATTTTTTACAAATATAATGATTGATTAGATTTGACTTTATTCAATTAAATGATATTATTTCTAATGAAACAAATCTCCCAAATAATATTATTAATCTTCATTTCTTTTTTTCTTCTTTTATTTATACCTTTACCAGGTTTTTGGTATGTTTATTGATGAGGCTCTTCTACAATTAATGATAATAATAATTAAATGTAAAACCTTACCCTTTAATTTATATTATCAAAAGTGAACTAAAAAGTAGTGATGTAAAACTATTGATAGTTTTAAACTAACATTTTTAACATGTTAGGTGCAGCATCAGTCCCCGGGGTCCGATGTCTTATGTTCCCTTCTTAACAGCCGATTTTCACCTGAAAATGTCCAAAAATCCGAAAAATTCAAACACTCAATTTAGTCGATTTTTAATGAGATTATTGCATTTTAATGCAGAAAATGTTGCTAACAATTCTGTTGTTTTTTAGAATCAGACTCCGAGGTCCAATTTTCAATAAAGTATGGCATAAATTCTCTATTGGCCTGTCCTGCACTTATTATGTCTAGTTCCAATCATTACCAAGAGATAATGCCCTTGGGACGCTCATTTAATTCCCTTTTAATCAAACAATAACGCTTTTGTCAAAGCATTCCCATCGGACCTCGACGCCCTATACCGTCTGTAGCTCATCCCAGCTGTCGGACCCCAGGGACTAATACCGTTCAATTCAGAATACCCCTAAAATACGCCACCGCACCTAACGTGTTAAGGATTAAGTGATAGCCACCTAACCACCTCTAAGCACCCATGAGCTATATATTACATGGAAATGAAACAAAAAAAAGAAATGTAAAAATGTAATTTTATTAATGTTTATAACAAAAAAGGCTTATCTACTAATTATATCTATATTAAATTTTTACTTTCACTTACCTATATATGAAATATATAGTAAGTGGAAGTATTGCGATCGTGAAAATTTTCGACTTCCGGTTTTCAACGGAAATACACGTTTTGGGGTCCCCTGAGTCGAAATGACCAAGTCCCGCGAAATGGTCTGTGTGTGTGTGTGTGTGTGTGTGTGTCTGTGTGTCTGTGTGTGAACAGACTAGCTCAAAAACTATAAACCGTGCGATCATGAAATTAGGTATTTAGTGTAGGTATATGCCCGCGATGTGACAGCATAAATTTCATCAAAATTACTTAAAGAGAGGGGGTACTTTACTTAATAACTTTTTAGTTTTTTTTCGATTTTCTCAAAAACGGCTCTAACGATTTTGATTAAACTGAGTATTTTATGTACTTATGTGCCCGAGATATGACTGTAAAAATTTCATCAAAATTGATTAACCGGAGGGGGGACTTTACTTAATAAATTTTGTAACATTTTCACGTGTTTTTTTTAATTTACTCTAAATCGGCTTTAACGATTTTGATCAAACTGGGTATTTGATGTATTTATATGCCCGAGATATGACTGTTAAAATTTCATCAAAATTGATTAACCGGAGGGGGGACTTTACTTAATAAATTTTGTATCATTTTCACGTGTTTTTTTTATTTACTCAAAAACGGCTTTGAAGATTTTGATCAAACTGGGTATTTGATGTATTTATATGCCCGAGATATGATTGTTAAAATTTCATCAAAATTAATTAACCGGAGGGGGCACTTTACTTAATAAATTTTGTATCATTTTCACGTGTTTTTTTTATTTACTCAAAAAACGGCTTTAACGATTAACAAAAATAAGATATGAATGTAGAAAAATTTGTGAATTTGGGAAATGATATTTAGCAAAACACGTCAATTTCTAATCTAAGTAAGTTGGTAAGTGAAAGTTGTGTGTTGCGCGCACGCACCAGATTTTTTTATATCTATAAAAAAAGTATTAAAATTTACATAAAATTTAATTTAAAATTTAACTTTATGTAAGACTAAAAAAGTGAATGGTTTGCTACACATGCCTTCCAACTTGATGGGATACTATACAAAGAAAACGATTGATTGCCTTGTTAGACCTTTGACTTGAAAATTACTCGGTTAATGGCATAGAAACAAAATTGCAGTTTTTCTAACAAAATATTTTAGATTAGATTTGACATTACTACTTACTATTTACGATAGGTTGAATGATGGTCAAGATTTTCAGTTACAATAATATTTATTATGGTAAGCCAACGTTTCGATCCAACTTGTGGATCTTCATCAGGGCTAAAAGAAAACAAAAATATGAATATCTATGCTAGAGGGTGACAATAAATGGATACATTACAGAACTGATAATAATATAAAAGATGGTGTATACATAAATATTAAAATAAGAGGCTGGTTAACAAGATAAAATAGACTCTGATATTTACCTACTGAGTCCAGGTGGATACTAAGACTAAAGGTAAAAATAAGGTGAGAGGTAGTGGTAGGGGGTTAGTTTGCCGACTTCAAAGGTTTATGGCGGGGAAATCCAACGCTTTTGAAGTGAAGGCACATGACAACTGAGTTGTCATGTGTTCTCACAGTTCTCTCAGTTGTCATGTGCCTTCACTTCAAAAGCGTTGGATTTCCCCGCCATAAACCTTTGAAGTCGGCAAACTAACCCCCTACCACTACCTCTCACCTTATTTTTACCTTTAGTCTTAGTATCCACCTGGACTCAGTAGGTAAATATCAGAGTCTATTTTATCTTGTTAACCAGCCTCTTATTTTAATATTTATGTATACACCATCTTTTATATTATTATCAGTTCTGTAATGTATCCATTTATTGTCACCCTCTAGCATAGATACTCATATTTTTGTTTTCTTTTAGCCCTGATGAAGATCCACAAGTTGGATCGAAACGTTGGCTTACCATAATAAATATCATTGTAACTGAAAATCCTGACCATCATTTAACCTATCGTAATTGAAGAACAGTTGACCATCTCTCATCTCTACTTACTATTTACTATTAGATTTGACATGACTACTTACATTGGAATGTAAGTAGTCATGTCAAATCTACTTCTTCGACAACTGGGAATCCTGGTTGCGCGAATACTTGATGAGGGTTATTATAGCTTTCCTCTGAATACAGTTTATTTGACCTTTTGATAAAGTTTTTATTCTTTGCAGTTACGACTAAGGTTGAAATTGATAAAAATTATTTCAATGTACATTGGAACCCATCCTCTATTCACAGAAATGTTTATCTTATTCCATAATAGCTAATATCGTTTCAAAGGAAAAATTCGACTATTCAAAATCGATCAAACGAAGGGGGCACTTTATTTAATAAATTTTGTCTAATTTTTCGATATACCCAAAAACTCTAATGATAGATTGATCAAAGATCAATCTGCGTATTTGGAGTATGTATATGCCCCCCCCCCCCCCCCATGTGACAGCTAAAATTTCATCAAAATTGATCAAACGGAGGGGGCATTTTATTAGCTCTAAAGATTTTGATCAAACTCGTCAAGGTTTAATGAGAATTAAGTATTCTTTAATACCAGATTAGTCACGACCCCCCCCCCTCCTAAATTTTGGGCTAAATCCGCTCATGCTTGCTATCTGCAACTTTGGGTGAATCCTTAACCCTCCAGCGGGTGCTATGCCGTCCGTTGGACTTGGCTATTATTAGGAAATGAGAATTTTCAACGACTTTATGAGTTAAAGTTATTCTACCTGCTGGTATTCTTTAATACCAGATTAGTCACGACCCCCCACTCCTAAATTTTGGGCTAAATCCGCTCATGCTTGCTATCTGCAACTTTGGGTGAATCCTTAACCCTCCAGCGGGTGCTATGCCGTCCGTTGGACTTGGCTATTATTAGGAAATGAGAATTTTCAACGACTTTATGAGTTAAAGTTATTCTACCTGCTGGTATTCTTTAATACCAGATTAGTCACGACCCCCCACTCCTAAATTTTGGGCTAAATCCGCTCATGCTTGCTATCTGCAACTTTAGGTGAATCCTTAACCCTCCAGCGGGTGCTATGCCGTCCGTTGGACTTGGCTATTATTAGGAAATGAGAATTTTCAACGACTTTATGAGTTAAAGTTATTCTACCTGCTGGTATTCTTTAATACCAGATTAGTCACGACCCCCCACTCCTAAATTTTGGGCTAAATCCGCTCATGCTTGCTATCTGCAACTTTGGGTGAATCCTTAACCCTCCAGCGGGTGCTATGCCGTCCGTTGGACTTGGCTATTATTAGGAAATGAGAATTTTCAACGACTTTATGAGTTAAAGTTATTCTACCTGCTATTCATCCCCTACAATAAAAGGGTAAAAGTGGATCTCAGTTGTTAAAGGAACGGTGAATAGCGAGCATTGAAGTGCAAAATGTCTGCGGCCGTCCTTGGTACGTCTAGCACCCAACGGTGTAATAGAAATTTTCAAAAAAATGTAAGTAGGAATTGGAGTTCGCCAAGAGGTTCGTGTAAACAATGTAAATCATGAAAATCACACACTACAAAAATGTGTGATTGTTATATTTTCTTTTGGACAGTTAAGAATTTAATTTATGTTAGCAGTTTCAAGTTATTTCTTTAGAAGTTCAATTTTAAGTTTATTTGTATTTTTTGTTTTCATTATTTCATTATCCATTACTTTTATAATAATATTGTGTATATAGTTAAAATATTTGTTTTGTTTTTTTTTTCTTTTAGTACTATTTCATTAACGTTAGATAATGATAATATTAGTAACTCTTATTTTTTTTTATTACTGAAGTTTGTGATTTTTTTTGTTTTTCTGTTATTAAAGCCATCATTTATTACAATCAGTTGTAATCAGAATTTTTTTTTTATTCATTCTTACGCCTAATAAATATTAAAGAAATTTCTGACTTTAGTGGCGCTATATGAGGCGGGCAGATTTCAATAAGAGAGGCACTATATTATAGGAGCCTTTTAGTTAGGGAATTTAATTATAATTAAAAAAAAAATTCACGATCGCAATACTTTCCCTTACTATATATTTCATAAATAGGTAAGTGAAAGTAAAAAGTATAGGTTTTTGAGAATGTTAATTTTCTTCTACTATACTTTTAGCGGCTTTGTTAAGCATACTGTATACAAGATATAATTTTATTTTATTATGTTTATTTTAGTAATTTTATTTTCTTTCTTTTATAATATTTTTTACTTTGAAATTATTAGGTAATGTTTATAATTGCAACTCTGCTGACGGAGCAATCCAAAGCATAAATGTTTTAATGGTTGTAAAAAAAAAAAAAAAATGTAAATAAGTAATTTATGTATATATTATTATTATTATTATTATTATTATGTATTATTATTATTATTATTATATATTATTATATTTTAAGGCGAGCAGATTTGGTTATTTTCAATTTTTGAAAACTTGCTGCCGGCACAACAGTATATGAAACAAACAATGCAGACCTTAACTTTATATTTTTTCATTTGATTGCAGATGGTGCACTGCTCAAGTTGCTGCGAGCCTTACCACATGTTCTGCGTCTCTAACCTCCTGACGCCACCTGCAAAGCCTTCGGGTGACTGGTGGCGCATTGATTGGCTGTGCCCCAAGTGCACGCCATGCGAGGCCTGCATGAAGACCGGGGGAACGCAGCTGTCTTGTTCTCATTGCCATAAGTCGTATCACTCGTTTTGCATATCCACAGTTAGGGCCAACGTGTCTGACAGTGCTTGGGTAACAATATTTGATTTTTTTTTTAACAGCCTGTTATATCTATATTTAATTAATTTATATTGGTTTTTCTTCTGTTAGGTTTGTCCTTCTTGTTTATTTTGTAAAAGCTGTAATGATACATCTGTTCATGTATTTGTTGGGAATATGCCTCTTTGCAAAGCTTGCTTCAAACTTCGGAAAAAAGGAAATTTCTGTCCTCTGTGTCAATGTTGCTACGACGATAATGATTACAACACGAAGGTATTACATTACCATACGATGATCCGTTTAAGATTTGTGATTTATTAATGTTTGATGAATTTTGTCTTTCATTATTTAAATGTGTATATGTAATATTTTTCCATTTTTAGATGATGGAATGCGCTGAATGTAAATGTTGGATCCATGCCAAGTGTGAAGGAATTTCTAATGAAAAGTATCAAATTTTAAGTTACCTACCATCATCCGTAGAATTTGTCTGCAAGTAAATAACTTTTTGTTTTTGATTTTTATACTTATATATGCATATTATTGAGTGAATGATACGTATTTATATATTTTACATTGTTATAGGTTATGTTGCCAGAAACCTCCTGCACCATGGTCATTAGCAGTAGACGCAGAGCTGAAAGCAGGCTACCTGAATGTAATAAAAATACTAAGTAAAAACAGGAACGCCTGTGCCATGCTGAAAGCAAGTCCCAAAAAACAGCGTGTGTGCACCTGCTTAAACAAGAGCACAAATCCAATCCATTTGCAAGATTTGTTAAGCGGCTCAGAATCTCTTCAGATTGAGTCGAGCATAAGCCCTGAGCATGACATCAAGACGCCAGATCTGGGTCTCCTTACGCCAAAACTCACCAAAGATGATGAAGAAAGTTTAAAGACAGTCAAATCTGATTTTCTCAATCTAGTCACTGAAGATAAAGAAGTACAGAGAAATAGATCGTCTGATAAGGAATTGACAAAAAAGACTTTTCCTCCAGAAACTGGCATTAATGATCGAACTCGTTTGTTGAGCATTGCTTATGACAGATTAGTTCAATCAAGTGATATGACCGTGCGAGAGAAATTGCTTGTCAGGGAAAACATTTTAGCCAAGGATAAAGCAATTATTGCTGATGAAAAGGTCTGCACGTGTAAAATTTCAGATTGCCCTGTTCAGCCCTTGAATTTGTTGACAATAAAAAACAAAGCAGCCACTGATGAATATCATTCCGTTTTGGAATTTCATCATGACATGGAATCAGTCATTAATGAAATTGGAAAACAGGATCTGATAGACACTTATAACAGGTGCTTAAAACAAATATTTCCCTGGTTTGATTCTAGTGATTCTGGTATGAATGATTCAGTAATATCTGGAGTCGGAACACCTAAGAAAAGTAGCTTTACTGAAAGTAACAGGCATAATAGCAAACTCAATACGAACCAAGAGGACTATCCAGCTTTGAAGGGCCTGTTGAATTTCGAACCGGACTATTATTACATCGGTTCCAACATGGAGGACACTAGACACTGCTTGTTCTGCAAAGGAGTTGGCGAGGGCATGCCTATGAAAGAGGGCCGCTTACTTTATTGCGGGCAGAACGATTGGGTCCACACTAATTGTGCTATGTGGTCGAGCGAAGTATTCGAAGAGATTGATGGCTCTCTACAGAACGTGCATAGTGCTATATCCCGCGCTCGCCTGATTAGGTGCTATGAGTGTGGGAAGAAGGGTGCTAGCTTGGGTTGCTGTGCCAAGTCCTGCCCCACGGCTTATCACTTCACCTGTGCGCACCTGGCGAATTGTGTGTTCCTAGACAATAAGGAGCTGTATTGCAAGGTGCACAGTAACCTCAAAGGGAACAAAGAGGTACATAAAGAAGAGGATTTCCATATCAGAAGGTCTGTCTACGTGGAATTAGACCGTAAGAAGAGGAAGGACGTTCTCAGAAATGAGGTGAGATTGTACATTGGCTCATTAGAGGTGATTCAAATCGGTGAGATATTCCCTGAGCTCTCTGATGATTCGGATATTATCATTCCATGTGATTTTAAATGTTCTCGCCTATTTTGGTCATCTAAAGAACCATGGAAAGTTGTTAAATATTCGATACAGACCAAAGTTACCAATCTTGTTCAAGAATACACTTGTGAAAATGACACAAATTATACCGTGGACCATTCACTTGAAATCACTCCTCCACCATCTCCAGTCGATTCTCTTAGGAATGACACTTATGTAAATAATAATATTTTGGAAAAAGAAATCAAAGCTGTTATCACTCATTTGCTCGATGTTGTATGCTCTAAGGAAGAAGATGGCAATCTTTCTGATCAGCAAAGCAATGACCTTCTCCCCCCTGAAATTAAAGATGCCATTTTCGAAGATTTGCCGCAAGATTTTTTAGATCGTATATCTGTTCATGATATTTTTACCAAAATGAGTTTTGACGATATTTTGATGTCTGATACAAAAGTGGAGCCTACCGACGGAATCAATTTAGACCCTGCTTCCAATAAGTTGAAGAACAATACTGGTAAAACAATTGAAAAAGTGAACACTGCTCAAAGCAATCTGTTTAAAATGGTTAGGGTTGTGAAACAAAGAAAACTTGAAAAGATCAAAGAGTGTGAGTCATTTTTGGATAGAGAAAACAGAAATAAATGGAAAAGACAAAGTATCCTTCAGGTAGATGGTGCCATGGACCTGAGTGAGAGCGATCAGTCAAACGATTCTTGTGATCTCAATATGAAAGAGGAAAATGGCGTTGACAAACCAGTGAAGTGTGCGAGGTGCCACAGAACTTACCGAACAAGGATCAGCTACGACCGTCACCTGCCTACTTGTAGCGTGGACTACCCGTCTTGCAGTGAGAGTGATCTCAGTGAGGAAGAGAAAACTCAAAGTATACCAGATGAGAGCAGCAACAAGTGTGATAATTCCATAAGCAGTACGACCCACACCTCTGACGCTCAAATACAAATGTTCAATATCCCTGTTCAAGTAAAAACTATTGCTAATGAACAAAAGGTTCAAACTGCGATATTGCAGAATTCATTTGAGAATACTGTGTTGTGTGTCGATGGTGCAAATTATAATGGATTGAGGGAAAATTCCGAAGCGATAGTAAACTTAAATTATTCTACATTGAATGGAAATGGAATACATAATGCAACATACACTACAAACGAGCAGACTTTGGTATCAACTTCGATTGAGCCTGTGGGCGAGTCAGTCGTAGGTCTGCAAGCTCCGACGATCATCGTCCAGCAAGTACCTTCAAATGATAACATATTACCTGCATATTTACCACCTACCTATCAAGAAGCTTCGCAACAGGCAGCGGGTATCCATTACATTACGGCTATTAACACTCAAGAAAAAACACAATATTTGACAGCTAATTCAGTAGGGCAGGGTACATATCATATACAGTCACCTTTAGCCCAACCTACTACTGTCGTTCAAAATGTTCCTACTGTTTTAGGGACTATCATTCAGGCTAACGGTGTAGAACAGTATATACTTAACAACACCCAACCGAATGTAGATGTTTACAGTCATCAGAATAATATGTATATAGCTAATCATACGCCGATGATTGTAGGTATGGAAACGGTTGTAAGTAACACAGTGATGTCATCTAGTCGGTTTATTTCCGGTTCAGCACCGGGACCGGTTCTTGCCAGTAGTTATTCTGCTACAACCACGCAAGTGTTCCAAGCTGCAAAGCCAATCATGGACATCCCTCAGAGTTACCTCGTTGTCAACACCAATCCTCCCCAATTAGTTGCTGACAATGGTAATCCTTGTATTCAAAGTGTCATCCAGAACGGAACGTTAACTACAAATCCATCTTGGAATAGCTACAAAATCGAGTATCAGGATGCTTTAAAGTTGAATAAAAACTTCACTTATCAGGCTATGTCCCAACAGATAGTTAGTCAAAAACAGGAAGTGAATGGAATAAAAATGATTAATAGAAATGATGAGGCCCTGGTTCTCGCACCAGTCCTTATGAAACCCTCTAGATCATCTATGCCTCCTCAGCGAATTGAAAATCCAGTCAACACAGCGACTGTTATGCCAATTTCGCAACCTGTTGTGAATATTAACAGTAATAATTCAAAACCGACTAGCTTAGTCAAAGTGGTCGAACTTCCTTCTTCTTCTGCTGTTTATAAAGAAAAACCGCAACAAGCCGTCGCTCCTGTAGTTATTAAAAAGATGCCATCTGAATCAGCTCAAAGGTTGACCGATTTAAAAATTGTTGCTTCAAACAATTATAAAGGAAGTGATAATAAATCTTATACAAAATCGACTCATAGTCCTCAAACGAACGTGAAGTCATTGAAGAAAAGTGAACCTGTGGTTGAGAATTCAAATCCAGTATTAGCAAAACAAAATAATAATTTAGTCGAACCCCCTCCTTTAAAGGATTCCAATAAAGTACATCCAACGACCAGTAAAACAACAGAGAAAAGGAGCGTACCCAAGAATGGCTGTGATTTTAATAAAAAGCGGAAAATTGTACACGAAGAACCAAAAATTTCATTTGAAATCACTTCTGAAGATGGATTTTCCTACTGTACTACCAATATTAATGAAGCTTGGAAGAAAGTTTTCGAAACTGTCCAGCATGCTAGGAAAGCTCGTAACCTCCCTCCCCTTTCACAGAACCCATTTTCCTCTCCGGATTCCATGTTAAAAAAGTTGATGGGTCTCGGCAGCAATAGTATGAAATATTTGCTCGAGCAATTGCCTGGAATCAGTAGTTGTTCGAAATACAAACCTGTTTACCATAGGAAGACTCTCTCGGCACTTGAGAAGGAGCTTTCGAGGGGCGGAGGGTTGAACCCATCAGGCTGTGCTCGTACTGAAAAGTACCATCATTCCCAGAAAACGTACGACATGTTCAGTTGGCTGGCATCAAGGCATCGAAGGCCCCCCAAGCTTCTCGCTTCGGAATCAGAAGGAGTGAATGGAAATAGGTAAGAACTTAATTATATTCTTCTTAATTATATCCAATACATAATTGGTTTCTTAACCTCCTGGGATATTTATATTATTGGTATAGTTGCTGTTAACAGTATTGGAGCAATCACCAGGACAATCTCACAAATAATATTTATTGCTTCATCTACATCTATTGTTTCGGCTATGTTGCCGTTTTCAGGTCTAAAATTAGTTTAATCAATTCAACATTATTAAATAACAAAAGGTCAAATATAATGAATAACAATATTAAAATTGTAAAAATCTTTTTCCTTAAGGAAGGAAGCACTATTCAAAAATTTAACCATTTACTAGCAAAATTGCTTAAGAATGTATTTTCAATTAAAATTTTTTTTAAAATATAATTCAAAAATATAATTTAAAAAATTTATTAGGTTCACATAATAAATAATTACATTAAAATACAATGAAGTATTTTAATTTATTGTATTTTAATGTAATTATTTATTACAAGCTGTATATACCGGTTTCACCCAAAGAATTTCATTTTTTAAATCTATAAACTGAGACTTTTATCGACTTAAACGGTGGATTTTGTAAAAACCAATGTAAAGCCAGATCAAAACGATTATTATAACAATAAAGAATATGCCGAGAGATCGGCTGAAGTTATGCAATTTTAATATGTACAGGTGTTCGCACCTGGTCTGAAAGAACTACTGAGCGAAATTGGGAGAATTTAGGACAAACGGTATGGATTTCTATAAAGAACAAACAGAATTTCATCTTTATATACATAGATTATAGCTGTCTATCCCAGTTTTATACGGGCAATTTCATTTTTATAAAAAAACGGTCGATTTCGTAAAAAAAAAAACATTGTAAAGTGAGATCAATATGATTTTTGTAACTATAAAGAATATCAGCTGAAGATCGGCTGAAGTTATGCAATTTTAATATTGACAGGTGTTCGCACCTTTTCTGAAAGAACAACTGAGCGAAATTTGGAAAATAAAGAATATCAACTGAAGATATGCAATTTTAATATGGACAGGTGTTCGCACCTGGTCTGAAAGAACCAATGAGCGAAATTTGGAGAATTTAGGACAAACGGTAAGGATTTCTATAAGGAACAAATAAACAAACAGAATTTCATCTTTATTTATATAGATGTGAACCTAATAATTTTTTTTAAATTATATTTTATAAAAAATTTTAATTGAAAATACATTCTTAAGCAATTTTGCTAGTATATGGTTAAATTTATGAATAGTGCTTCCTTCCTTAAGGAAAAAGATTTTTACAATTTTAATATTGTTATTCATTATATTTGAACTTTTTTTATTTAATAATGTTTAATTGATTAAACTAATTTTAGACTTGAAAATGGCAACATAGCCGAAACGTTGTAGATGTAGCAATAAATGTTAAATGTGAGATTGTCCTGGTGATTGCTCCACTACTGTTAACAGCAACTATACCCTTAATTATATTCGTTTTCAATTAGTAATAGAGGGAGCACTTATTAGGCGCAGAATGTATCTCTTTGGCTACTCCTGACTGCGTGATAGGGAAACTTTCTATTCTGCCTCAGATTTTCCCGAAATTAATAAACTTATACTTTCATATAGTGAGATAATGTCGCTTATATTGGGCCTACACTCATTGCTCGATACTTATTTTGATTTTATATTTTATTATTTTATTTAATTGGATGTAGGGTAAACTGGACAGTTATTGACACCCTTAAGACTAAATTTCTGTGGTGAAATTAAAAAAAAAATACTTTTTGTGTAGGGATCAAATTGAAAATTCCTATAGCTCCTCTTTATTTAACCTTAAAAAGACTCAAGATGTTTTTTCGGGTCAAAAGTTCAATAGTTTTACCATATGGCAATATTTATAGAAAAAAGTTCAAAAACTAGTTATTGACGACACCCTGTGGATGGGTTATTGGGACCACAGTTATTGACATCCCCTATCCCCATAATTTTTTTTTTTTTTTAAGTTTTATTAAATAAAATTATAAAGAAATAACACCACTTACACATATTAAACTATGATGTAACATAAAAAGCAATTAAAATATTCAACCTTTTTATTTAACATTATAAATGAAACTACTTTAGCACAAACAAATATATATAATATAAAATAAAATAATTCATTTACATGGATTAATTAATTTACATCCTCATTCATATCTTCAATTAAATATGGATCAAACTCCACGATGTAACACGCAGGACTAACAAATTCATCAGACTCGCCACTTTCAGGGAAATGGTCATATCCTTTTAAACACTTTTTGTGGTAGACCTTATTGCATAATCCTTATTGTAGGATGAAAATGCTTTCAGGATGAAGCATTTATAAATTTATCCTCATCTTCTAATATGTGTTGGACGTTCTTGAACCACTTCCTAACAATGGATTCAGAAACACAAGCGTTGGTACCAGACTGGTACACCATAGGAAGTCCTCTCTGCTGTAGAGGGGTGCCTTCGTAAAAAAGCCTTATACCAGACATCACCAGGACAATTATCTTTAAAGGGTGTGCTCATATTTTTTAATTCAATAACTTCTTTTACTAATTGTAAAATGTGCGAAAGAGGGATTTTTCGCACATTTTTCTATCCAGGCAGCTAGAGTAAGCTCGTCTTTATCTGAAAGCATTGGCCGTGGTCCAAACGATGATTTTACTAATTTATCACTTAATCTGAAGTTGCCCGAGGAACCCTAAATCTTTTGTATCCTGATTTAATAGAAAAGCCATCCTTTATGGCCTTCGAGGCATCCTCTAAATTCTTCTGGCTATAAAAGTTCGTATGCATACTAGTTGTACATACACACATAAAAAAAAAAGAAATTTACTAGTAAGAACTAAGTAAGAACAGACAATAACTAGCGACAATAAGAACAGTGTCAATAACTAGCCATTTAACCCAAAAACTAGTAATTGACACCCCATGTCAATAACTAGTTATGCTAGAATTAAATTTAAAAAAACATAACAGATTTATCAGGAAGATTAAACTATCAAAATTAAAACAGAGCCATCAATATTTAAAAAAAAAAAATCAAAATTTAGTTATTGACATGGGGTGTCAATAATAGAATACATTGGGAAAAAATGACCAGTTATTGTCACCCCTGAATGATAATATTTAAATTGATTATTTTAATTTAAAATCACTCCAGACACTTCAATTATAGATTAGCAAATAAAATAAAGTACTTACCTTTATTGAAAAAAATTTAGGAAGAGAAAAGGGACAAAACTAGTGGATGAGAATCCTTATGGAAATCAGAAGCTTGTAGCCATTGACAGGCTACCAACTGAATTCATGAAGGTATTAATTGTAAAATCTTCCCTGCGATTAGTTTGCTAAACACTTACCCCATAGATGACTTAGAGGACCCTTCAAACATTAGATTCATGTATATCTTAAAATAAAATTAGGACTTGTTTATTTATTTCTATAAGTTAAAGTTTTGGGGGGTCAATAACTGTCTGGTTTACCCTATATATGGTGAAAAACAGCAATGGTTATCATCACCCGCAAATTAGAAAGGGCTTAGGTCTTACATGAGAAGGTAGAGCCCCACTCCTTTAAGAAAACTTAAGAGTTCTCTGATGACCTCCTGGTTTTCACTAAGTGCTTCAGCGATAGACCGAGTAATTCCCATCTGTTTCATCTTCTCATTAAAAACTGGTCACTCTTCTATTATGTGCCTCACAGTTAGTAATGTTCTGCACTGTGTGCATTGAGGTGCTGGCTGTTTAGCTATCAGGTATCCGTGGGTGAGGCGGCAGTGCCCTATATTTGATCATAAACTATGCTGAAAGTTCCAGATAAAAATATTACTGAGAATAATTAATTGCAAAAAATATAATATTACTGCATAAACTTGGGTAAACTTTTTTGATTAGCCAAACAGTGCCTGGCTAGGCGGGTTGTTTTCAACATGAAAAGGTGTGTGTGTAAAAAAGTTATGAAACTGTGAAAATGTTTTGTCATCCTCTTAAAATTTTATTTGGAAATACCTGATTTATAACTTTTTTATTTGCTTGTTACCCCTACCTGGACATGTGTGGCATACAGGGGGTTACTCTAGAGGTGTAACCAACCTGTTCTAACCATGGTGGGTAGGTCGAGATTTTTTCCGTGGGGCCTTCTCAAAATATAAGTAACCCTCCAAGAGGAGATTCGAACCGCTTCTGTTCGGCTCAAGCATGCTAAAGCGGGTCGCGCACTAACACGCTTGGCTATCCCGGCCCACCCTCTGCTTGATAGCTGTTGGATAAGCGATATTAAAGAATTTTTGCTGATCTACGAGATTAAATATTAATCCTCCATGCTATATTTAAAGTTCATATTTTCCCTGTAGATTGATATTAACACATTCAATGCCCACTAAAAATAAGCATACATCCCCGGGGGCCCAATGGTTTTTTTTATTGATTCTTGTAAATAACACTTTACTAAATCAATCATTATAACATCTATGTAAGTACCATTTACCATTTTTTTACATACAACCCGCCAGGCGGGTTGTGGGCCGCGTGGTAACTCAGGACCCGCCTAGCGGCGGCGGGCCACGTACGTACTTTTGTATTTCTATAATAAAATCAGTCTTTATGGCGTAATTTTTAATTAAATGTGAGAACTGGCAATTTCTTTCAATAAATAACTCAATTAATGTAAAATGCATGTACATTTTTTTTTGGGGGCCATATATTTTTTTCTTTTTTTTTTTTTTTTTTTTTATTATTTTACTTGGTTGTATGAAAAATTATTTCTAAATTACCTTTTTTTTCCTTTTTATAAATCCCACTGGGATATATGGACAGATGAAGGGAAAAATTGAAGGAGGCTATTGATAGGTAGAGGAAAAATATTTAATAAAAAAATAAAATAAAATACATTTATTTTTATTAAATCAATAAATTACATTTATGCGATTAAGTTGTCCTCAAAATTTAAATGTCATCAGTAGGGGCTTCATGGACTTAAATGTTGTTTCCCTATTTAATATAGTGTTTTTATTTCACTTTATTCATCTAAATAAATAATGTTTCCTCTGTTAACCAGTTTTGATTTATATCTTCCACATCATTAAGTGTGGTTAGGTTTTTGTCGAGTTAACTATGTTATTCTATTTATTTATTTTAATCCTAAAATAGATTTAAACCACCTTATTTTGTTATAATTTAAATTGCATTTGCAGTAATTTTTTAAGGCATAATTTTCCTTCTTTTTTAATTCGAAATATTGTTACAGCCGACGTGCAACAAGTATGAACTTACCCATGGCAATGAGGTTCCGTCATCTCAAAGAAACATCTAAGGTTTCCGTCGGCGTGTTTAGATCTGACATCCACGGCAGGGGTCTCTTTTGTCTTAGAGATATCGATGCTGGAGAAATGGTCATCGAATATGCAGGAGAGGTAACCAAAATGTTTTTAACCGTATTTTAATTTTTCAATTCATTGTTATTAAAATAATTATTAAATTTATGTTTTATCATTTGTAGGTGATAAGATCCGCCTTGACCGACAAGAGGGAGAGATATTATACAGAAAAGGGTATAGGGTGCTACATGTTCCGTATAGACGATAAATCTGTGGTAGATGCCACCATGAAAGGAAACGCTGCACGTTTCATCAACCATTCCTGTGAGGTAGGTTATGGATTGTTTTCTGATAATATGAATGTGTGTACATATACATGTATAGGGGAGAGCGGGTTGGTTGGCATAGGGGGCAGGTTGGCCATTGGCTTAAAGTTTCCGTCACACCTGTTGTGAAGGTCCCACTATTAAACCATGTGACCCACTCGAGCTCGGGAGTCTTGTCCTGAGTTTTCAATCCAATGCTAACAGTGTAGAGAAGAGTGTGATTCATTGATTGATTCTACAACATGTAAGTAAATTTTTATATGCTCAGTAAATTTGGTTTAAAGGAATGGCAAAACACTTGACTCCGATTCTATTCACATAGCCCCAAACTCCTTTGAAAAACCTAACCTTTCGACTAACCAGTTTCTTGTTTGATTGTTCTCCCCTGTCCTGGCAGCCATCTTTCATATCATCTCTTCTGTGTGGTTAGTTGGCTCTCTTGAACTGGGGTTTGTTGGAGCATTAGCAATTCACAAAAGCAAGGTAAACATAAACAAAGGTGAAACTTTCAATTTTCTTTAGTTCCAGCAAGGAGGATGAGAGCAATTTTTCAAATGCAGAAAGTGACGACAGTCTAAACTTCTATCTTCTTCTATTATCATTCTATTTTCCCTTAAAAGCTGGTTAAAACCGGTTCAAAATTATTATATCATTATAGTGCAGCTTTTAATAACAATAAAATGTGTCAGGCAGTACTTGAATGAGATGACTAAACAATCCTACCTTCTAGGCCAACCTGCCCCACATAGGGGGTTAATTGGCATACTCTGGATTGACGAATTCTTCAATTTTCTATAATCTTAGTAATAAATATTATTTGATGAAAAAAATACTTGAAGTACTCTAATACTTGGAGTTTACAGTGGTATCAGCCCTATTGGGATTATATTAACAGGAACGACTCAACAATAAAAAAAGTGAGAACTGTTGCCAACCAACCCTGCTCTCCCCTATATATACCTGCATACATACATACATATATATATATATATATATATATATATATATATATATATATGTATGTATATATGTATATAGGGGGGGGTATGTGTATGTATTTGAGTTCATTTAAACAAACTACAATAAAAGATTTCTTTTTAAAAAAATAGTTTCATAATTTCTGTTACTATGCATTATTATTAGTATTAAATATTTAATAGGCTTTTAAGCATATATGTCGGTTTTATTTAAAAAGAACCTACATTTTCTGTCGGTATTGGTATGGTTCCGATTAACCGAGCGTCTGCTACTCGCACATATTTCTGTGCCGCTGAAATGGCATTCTGGCGTCTCCTTTTCATTCTATGCCAGGTCTGAGTGGTCAGATCTTTTTATACCTGGTTATGGCCTAGGCCATCTGTATCTGTTCAAGTCCCACAGTATAGTTTGTAGTAAACACAAAAATAGAAAATTAACGATGTGTTGCTGTGATGTGTGTGAAGTACCTTTGTGATTATTTCCGTGCTTTAAAACATATCGCACACAAGAACATTATTAAAAAAAAAAAAAGTTAAACTCTACCAATATCAGTCTAAAGTCCGGATATAATGAAATCGGATTTTTTTTTTTTTAAATCGGAAATGACGAATTTGCGATAAAAACCAACAAAAAAAAAAATGGGTGGTTGCTCAAGCAGCAGCCCCGTAGCACCCACTCAAGGTCAAGCCTCGGATTGATCCGCAGCGAACAGGTTAAAAAATTAAAAATGTTGCATGCATTTCTAAAAATGTTGATGAATTAATAATGACTGATTCTAATTATCCTCCCCCCCCCTTATGTGTTACAGCCCAATTGCTACTCAAGAGTGATAGATATTCTCGGCAAGAAGCACATCTTAATATTTGCCCTCCGGAGGATACTCCAAGGCGAAGAATTGACATATGATTATAAATTTCCATTAGAGGAAGAGAAAATAAATTGTCATTGTTTATCTCGTAAATGTCGAAAATATTTAAATTAAGTTATTTTAATATTAAAGTGTTAATGAGTATGTCTTATGCTGCAGGGTATAATGACTTTCGAAAAAACAAAAAAAAAGGTAATTTTTCTAGTATTTTTGAGATTAGCCCTGTATCTACTTAAAGGCATAATTCTTACCAGACCCACAGGTGTGTATATATATAATTCTTTTTTTAAATATAAATGATTCAGTGAATCCCCTTAATGTATCAATTTAATAATAGATACTGTAATATATTTAAAATAGTTGTTTATATTTTTCTAAGCTTTGTTATGTCGATATATAGATAACAGGTATTTAAAAAAAAAAAAAAATAAATAAATAAGAAAAAATAAGATATTCTAAACCAAAGATCCCATTAAGAATTTTATGAATAATTTAATTATTGCCTTAGTTACCATTGAATTGCTTATTGTAAAATTAATAAGAAAGTAAATTTGTAAATACAATATTTATAGTATAATATATTTCTCTCGTGCCTTATATACATATATATAATGTGTTGTGAAATGTTCGCCAAACTTCTTTTAATATAATTTAAATTATAATTGATTTATCCAGAAAGAACAGATGTGATAGCGGAAGGTTATAAACATATGAAAATAAGACTAATGGTGACCACTATTAAATGTGATCAAACGTGATTATTAAATTTCTAGTTCAGAATAAGTTATTAACGTTAAGTTTCTTATAGTGTTGTTTCTTTGATTGGAGGTAAGAAGTCCCAGTTTCTCCATCCTTTTTTTATAGCTCTAGCTAGTGTTGTGAATTAAAACTATATTGCGTTCTTCTGTAACCAAAGTTTATTTTAATTAAATACAAAACTTTTTATAATTTACATTACAGGTTTATTTTAATATAAAATCTTACCTGCAACCAAAGAAACAACACTATAAGAAACTATTTCACCCCTTTTAACATTAATAACTTATTCTGTACTTGAAATTTAATAATCACGTCACGATTAGTCTTATTTTCATATGTTTATAACCTTCCCGCTATCACACCTGTTCTTTCTGGATAAATCAATTATAATTCAAATTATATTAAAAGAAGTTCGACGAACATCTTTTATATATATATATATATATTCAGGATAATACAAGGCCTTAATGTAAATATATTTAAAATATGTATATATTTGTATGGCATTAAGCCGGTAATAAAAAATAAAACAACAAAACTTATTAAAATTGTACATTTCAAATTTTATTTTCGATCAATCTTAATATTAAATTATATGATTTATTACTTAATAATTTTAGATCTCTTATATATGTGTATATATATATATATATATATATATATATATATATATATATATATAAATTAAATCAATTTGTAAATATCCAGTTTTAACGTTTGTATAAATTTTAAGTATTTGTATATCAATCGTAAGGAAAAGATAAAAATTAATTCTCATTTTAGTCATTAACAATTATTTATTTTTATTTTTAAATTTGTGACTATGAAGAACCAAGTTATGTACGTAAGATGCTTTTAATGTTTTTATATACATATATATTTTTAAAAAGGAATAATTGAATTGTTTAGAATACACTTACACATAGTATTTTTTAAAACCTTCCACTTTCTTGCCTACTTGATTATTTTAGTTTTATTTATTTTACTTTTATTTAAAGTAATATTGCTTGTTGTTTGCTTTGTTATATTTGTTGTTCCTTGTATATAGCTACTATATATCTAATAAGTAATGTTGCTATGTTGTGAATGGTTCGAAACTATATTTTTTAAAAGGATATAAATGTTGATTAAAAGATATAAATAAAAAAAAAATAAATAATGAATTAGTAAAGATTCTGTATTGCTATGATAATATAAAAGAAACTGTGATAAAGTGTTATAAAAAGTAAGATTGGAATATTCTGTGATGAGAGAATTTTTTCTTCGTTTTTTCAGTCTCTTTATATTTTCATAGATGATTTTAGGGTAATGTTATCCTGTGGACAGATATCTTTTCATACTCATATGAAAATGTTCTTTTTCAAATCGACTTAATGTTCTGTTTTTTTGTTAATAATGTTCTTTTTCTTATTGACTTTTGAATATAAAAAAAATTATCCGTTTTCTTGATTGACAATATCGCTTTGCAAGGATCACTCTCATTCATCTGCTGTTCATATCATTTCAATAAAATAATCTGCACAGAAAACTTTTAATCACCAAGTCCTCCAGGTTGTTAAGATTTCCAAAATATTATATGCAGAGCATTTCAGAAGAAATTTACCACCTCAAAACAATATAATATTTTCCCATGAAGGATGTGCCCATTAACCTTTAACTGGAACATGTGATTTTATCAATATAACTGGATTATTGGGTCAAAATGACCCAATTTATTTTAATCAGGAATAATAATTAATAAGAAATTTTTAAAAATTTAGAAAATTCTATATTCATATTAAGTAACTCTTAACATGTTCAAATATACACTTTAAAGATGCCTTTACACGTTACGAACTTTAACTTTGAACATCACCCTCCAACAATCTTCGTGATGGTTTCACGTAGACTGTTCCGGTGTTCTAGGTGCTTCATCTGTTCGCCTGGGTTCGGGGGTAGCGCTAGTGTCACTTTTGGTTTGGGTTTTTCCTAAGTGACAGGAGTTGTTTGTGATACTAGTGTAATTTGTGAAACGTTGTAAATCGTCTCCGGTATTATTTCCGATGAGGAGCTCCAAGATGGCGGACGGCGTGAGTAAACAACAAAGTATTCCGATCACGCCCTAAATGATATCCAAGATTCAGTTCGGGTTAACCGAGAGCTCCCGAGATCCGATGTCGGCTTTATCCACATTTTTGGAGGGGAATTCATTCGTTGCTTACTTTTATTAAGTTAGGTCTGATGCAGCTACACAGCTTGTACCTATATCCAAATGGCATATTTATAACGAATTTCCAACAGCTTTTCGAAACTTGGAAGTATTGATTAAAAAATGATTGAAATATATGGGTAACTTTTTATTGGGTTAGGGCAGAATAACAACAAATATAAACATTTAATTAAATTAAAATTGCGCAGAGGCAATATCGTAAACAATGAAGGTCTATTGAAGTGCGATTATTGCTAATTGAAACGTATTTAATTAAATTAATTCTATTTAGTGGATTGTAATACAGTTAGTCGTTAATTATAGTTAAATTGATTTTAATGGATACAATTTCTTAAACCTTTTACTCCCTTTCTTCAATCTAATAAATCATCATGTTTGTTCTTTTTCCTTTGGAGACATATCATTTAAAATCATCAAATCATTTTTAAAAATATCCTTTTTGGTAATTTAAATACATTTTTCTTGAAAAACAAAAAAATAATAATCTGGTGGTCAAGAATGCTCGGATTCTTATATTAATAAGTATCTGTATCTTGTGCATTTATCTCCATCCCATTAAATAATTTAAACAGGACAATAACATATTTTAAAAAAACAAACAAATAAATTTACAGAACAAACTATTAAATTTATTTGTTAAATGGTCTGTAGGAAATTTTCATATATTGAAATAGTACTTCTGCTGATATCTGTTGTTGTACTTTAATTATATTAAAGAAACATTCATTTGTACATTACGTTGGTTGTTCCCATTATTCAAGCGGGAAAGTAGGTTATGTAGACTACATCTGCTCGGGAACTCTCGGTTAACCCGAACTGAATCGTGGATATCGTGATCGGAATACCTTGTTGTTTACTCACGCCGTCCGCCATCTTGGAGCTCCTCATCCGAAGTAATACCTCGTCTCCTATTTTTTTATTTTTCAGGTAATATAAAATATATTGATTATGCAGATTTTTTCTTTATTATAAGCTAGCTTTGGGTACGTCAGCCATATTGGTTCGCTGAACGTCACGTGAAGTATAAATGGCTGTTCGCTTCACGTCGGTACGGCAAGGTTCGAAGAAAAATTTATATAAAACTAGCAGACCCGGCCACGCGTTGCTGTGGCTCAGTAGTTATATCCAAATATTTTTAAACAAATACAGTAATACCAATATTCATTGATAAAGATGAAAACCTTTCAGCTAATCAAAATCCAACGTGATTGAGAATAGAGTATTACACCATTTAAAAGTATTTGGTAAAGAATATAGGAAAGTTAAAGTTTTTATTTTTTACATCTCATATTTCAATGTAGTTTGATTAAAAAGGAGCTGATTGTGTTAACGATTCACAGAGCTGCCAACACTATCGCCCTTTTTTTATGGATCGGTATAAACTAACTCGAAATGGCTATATTTTTCCACTAATTTTAAAAAGGATGACTGAAGTAAGGTTTGGTAACCTCAGCCATTGATCTATTGATTATTGGCCTAACACTACTTCAACTTGGTATTATTAGTTTAACAACGGGTTTAATTTTGCTCAGGGTCATGCCAATCTTGGTTAACGCGTCATATATGTCCTTTTGATAGGCGTTTTTTCAATTTCTTTGAGACCTCGATTTCCCAACCCTTCGGCTAATAAGTGTTCGGTAGGAGGGTGGTGTGTTGAAGCTTTTAATTTAGCAATATATTTGAGTGATAATAAATCTCTTCTTAAAGAGGTTTTTACATAATACAATTAAGAATTTTTATTTATTCAAGTACTAATTTGTTCAAATGTTTTGGGTTAACCTGTTTTTTTTTTTAACACAAACCATAGATTTGATGGTTTCCACACACGTGAGCAGGCGATACCCATTTCCCACGTGAGTTATGCCATTGCCCAAGGGAAAAACACGGATTTTCAAAGTCCAAGTGGACATTGTTTGCCCTTGGGATTTGTTTATGGTCATGGCAAAATCAAAACGAATAGGATATTGAAGCCTTATAAATTTTATTGAAAATTCTGTCGGTTCCAGGGGAATAGGTGGCAACAGGGCGATATCTCCTGAAAACCTTCCAGGCAACATTTTTCCTTCAATAACATTTCCTGTGATCCTTTTAATGACCAAACGTGTACCGTTGCACAGTTGAGGTGGATTTAAGTTGAGAATGATCGGTGAGCCAATCTTCAACTGGAGATTGTTTGGGTATATATCCAGGGAATTAAAAAATTCAGATGGGAAATTTACGGCTTCGTTTACATCTAGAACATTGTCAATTGATTTTGGAAGTTTATTTCATCGAAATCAACATTTTTTGCTGTCAAAATAGCACGACTACCCAGCCAATTATAGTCCAAATAATTGTTCAAAATATCAGGAAAGACACTTTATATTTCGTAGACAGATCATTTTTCGTCTCTACAACAGTTCAGAAATTTTCTGGTAATTTGATAAATTTTGAATTTCGATGCAGCTCTATTTCACCGTTTCCAATATAGAGCAATTGTTTAAAAAATATATCTGCCGATGGATTATTTTGCAGTAGTACTCTCATATTTATGGCGGATAAATCTGAAACTTGAAGTTACCCAAATAACAATTATTCCTGTTCAGTAGAGGTGTAATAATCATTAAATGTAAAATTTAAAAAATGCCGCGATTTGTAATCCTTTCTTAATCAACAATCATTTAAAGATAAGTAAAAAATTGTATTCTGGTAAAATTAACAACGAAATATCATTCCCAATAATAGCCTACTTTAAATTAAAGAAAGGATTAAAATCTTCGCTAACATTTCTTAAATTTTACTTTTAAAGATAATTACAACTCTGCTGAACAGGAAGTAACATCCTCTATTCGATTGTGATTAAATTTCCTCAACTTTAAATTATTGTTGATAAAAGAGGAATTACAAATCTTCACTGACATTTTTTAAATTTTACATTTTAGATCTCGGGATAAAAATGATAAAAAGGTTTGGTAAAATAAAAAAACACTGTTTTTAAATAATTTGTTTTTTGAAGAGAAAAGATTTGGCTCCGCCGGGAGTCGAACCCGGGTCTCCTGCGTTACATGCGAGGATGCTAACCGCTACACCACAGAGCTCGACCCGGGTTCGACTCCCGGCGGAGCCAAATCTTTTCTCTTCAAAAAATAAATTATTTAAAAATAATTTAAAAATGGTGGTCAGCCACAAATTAAGATTAGATTAATTAAAAAAACACTGTATTTAAATAATAATAACAAAACGAATAATGAAAATAAAGAAACTTCTGTTAAGTAAATCAACTGAAAATATAATATTAAAGTCTTAATTATGCAGTTCTTTAGCAAATCACAAAGAATCCCACAACACCTAATCAAAACACACTCTTTTTGTGAGGGAGTTTTTACGACTGGTTACCCGCAGTGTAGCCAGCTTACTAATTTTCACTAATTTTTGGCAACACTGACTCCCCAAGTCAGGTTTCTATTAGGTTACACCTATGACAGTAGGTGCTGTTACAACATTTATAGAGTATTATTTCAAATAATAGCCTAATTTAAATTATTAAAATGTATTTACTTTACTAAAAGTTGATATTAGGGTGGGCCACATCAAAGCGTTTCAGCGCTTAGCTAGTAATTTAATTTAAATACAAATAAAAAAAGAAAAGGAAGAAAAAGTACCTACACATTTGAGAATTTATTGTAACCTTTTCTTGATTTATTTATTTTTTAATGAAAATTAACAATAAATACAAATTTGTATTACTATTTGTCTGTGGAAAATAATAATATAGGAACAAATAACTGCACTCACATAACGCAATACAAAATTATAATAATGATAACCTGTATTACAATAGCATGCTTATAAAAAAAAACCATTATGAAATCGACATATGACGCCATGTTAATTAATCGAAACACGACCTACTGTATTTGCAATAATTCGCTATATAAGAATTATTTTGATCACTAATGTTAAAAACTATCCGGTCCGTTAAGTTGGCCAAAACTGTATATGTTAAGTTTTTATCAAACTTAAGAATTTTTTTTTGTTCTAAAAAATTTGGTTTTATGTTTATAGAAGACTATGATTTTATGTTTAACATCTATAACTTATTTAAGCATACTAATTTTCAGCTAATCATTCATTTCAAAACGATTAAACCTTTTAAACATTCTAAGTGAACTTTTGAGTTTATGTTTTTTGCCTTTCTAGATGATTTTGGCTTTACTTTTTCTATTTAAACACGTTAACTTTCGTTAATTCAGCAATTCCAAATGGTTAAAACTCCCACAGCATTCTAATATACTAAATTAAAACATGTACTTACAACGTGGTTTGCCAATTTTATGTTCCCGCGATGTTTTTCTTATAAAAACACTTGTGTCATCTTTTTACTCTGTCTAGATCATGTTTGAATAGTTTTTTCACTGTAACCCGGCTTATTTGTGAGAATTTAAGCATTTTTCACTATTGATGGTTATCCTTGCAACAGGTTACGTATTCACGTTCAAAAGCTCAGAGCAGTAGCTAAGTTTTTTCTCTATTTTTTGTTTTTCTCGCTTTGAGCACTTTTAGCTGTCTAATTATGTTCAATGGAATCTAAAAGCACTTCTAATTACCAGCTTTTATTTTTAACATGCTTATAATAGTCATTTTCCGTCATTTTAAAGATTGTATATTTTAAGTTTCCTGAAGCTTTCGAAGTTCACCGCTTTAGTAAAGCGCCTAATCCCTTGGCCCTATAAAACCCCGGGCAGCATCTTCCCTTTGTCTTTTTGCGTCTGCCCTTCGCCGAAGTTAGAACTTTCGTGGTCACTCTGTCTCGACCCACCGCCATCTTGGCTAACTTCACCGCCATCTTCCGAGGGGAGAACTTCTTTGGGGCAACCAAGACCAAAACGGATGAACTCGCTGTGGTTCCTTCGCGGAGGAGAACTTCTTTTCAACGGTCTCTACATTGCGTCTGCTGCCAGCCTGCAGGCGACCTCTCCTCGCAGCCCAGCGTCTCTGCTACACCAGTCTTCACTACTGAAGCTTTGTATCGTAATTATATTATTTAAAAATGTTTCCTTTGATAATTTTGTATACATGTCTTTAATTAGCTGGCCAGCTACTCTTTGTAATTTAGCTATAATTAGTTATAATTTAGCAACCTTTTATATTTATTTAGCAGTCTTGGATTGTACTTCAGCTAAAGACTCATTTCATTTCCAATTATTAATTGTCTCTGTAATTTACATGCTAAATTGTGAGCTGAGTTGGGGAACCCTGCAGAGCTGGCAGTTAGCCGAACACAGAACACTGTTAGCCGGATCACCCGCATCAACTTGCACCTCTCAGCGAAGGACCCAGCAGCTTCAGCTGTTTTCAAGTAAACTTCAAGGGTGCAGTAAAAGGCAGAGGCAGGTCTTCGGCTGTTTCCCGGTGGTCGTCAGGGGTGCGGTAACCAGCTTCCGGCTAAATATCAGGTGAGTGCCAGTTTCTGTAACCCTAGGTTAAGGTCCACCTCCCCAGGCTTCTCTCTCACAATTCATTTGGTTACAGTTCGCAACAGTGTTGGGTTCCCCTTCAGATTTGATCAGTTCGCCGCTGTCTTGATTGCAGAAAATTGGGATCACTGGAGGAGGAGAAGAGGAGCATTAATTTTATTTTGTTTTGGATTGTCTTTTTTGTAATAAAACCAGTTTGTTTTCTTTTTCTTTTATCTCTGGTTCTTCTTATCCAAAAACCCAACAGTATACATTGAGCCAAATTTCATTAAAATCAGTTGAGTAGTTTCTGAGAAATAGAGAGTAGTAGAAAGGACGGATTGTGCAATTGTGAACTAGGTCACGCCGTCTGGCAGGGCGAGGGGGGTGTGTAACTAGGGTGAGGGGGGACTGTTGATTGCACAATCCGGCAACGTTGCATGGAATGTGTGAGATGTGGCAACATCGCTTTGTTTACATCGTGCTGTAGCAGAGCAATATGTGACCTTGAGGGTCATTGACCGACCTTGTGAGGGCGAGGAGGGTTTTGTTCTAGGGGGAGGGGGGGGGGGGGGGGGGTTTGTTTACATTTAACATCGCTTTGTTTACATCGAGCTGTAGCAAAGCAATATGTGACCTTGAGGGTCATTGACCGACCTTGTGAGGGCGAGGGGGGTGTTGTTCTTTGGGGGGGGGGTTTGTTTGATTACATTTAACCGGGTTGACCCCACGGCCAGGTGCATGCGGTTCATTGACCCTTTGTTTACATTATGCCTGTGACGTCATCCTCTGAGTGTTTTGTTTGTTTACATTACACCGGGTTGACCCCACGGCTAGGTGTGTGTAGGTGCATGCGGTTCATTGACACTTTGTTTACATTATGCCTGTGACGTCATCCTCTGAGTGGGAGTTTTGTTTGTGATTGGGTTGACCCAGTGCACAACCCGGTCCGGTGTAATGCATAGGTGCATGACTCAGCTGTTTCATTCAACGAAGCAATGATGTTGGAGGAATAACTCCACTCTTATATAGCCCGCTTGCAGTGGCGGGGATAGACGCGCAGTCAGCAGATGCCTTGAGCGGTCGACGGATCTGTTATCTGTTTAAAAGGGGGCAGATATCAGCCACGCTGATTATAAACAAGACGACAAAGAACCATTCATCCGCTTATCGATGGTCAGTCAGCGTTTTGTAAGCCCAGTCAGTGCGAGCTCTGCACTATGATAATCGAGGAGTTAAGACGATATCATTGATTCGCTTATCGATGGTCAGTCAGCGTTTTGTAAGCCGCCCAGACTTTATTTTATCAATGTCAGCAGATGAATCGCTATCAATTTGGAGGGATGCCGTGCCGACTATTTTATCAATGCCAGTCAGCAGATGTATCGCACTACGTGTTATCAGACATGAAAGAGCGGTTTCTCAGGGAATCGCTGCAGATGCATTTCTTACTGTAGCAGGAAAGACAAGACGATATCATTCATTCGCTTATCTGTGTTTTCTATTTGAAAGGATGCCGCACCGACTATTTTTATCAATGTCCAGTCAGCGGATGTATCGCACTACGTGTTATCAGACATGAAAGAGCGGGTTCTCTGGGAATCGCTGCAGATGCATTTCTTACTGCCGGTCTGTCGGCATCTGTCGGACAAGGCGATAAAGAACTATTTATTCATAGTGCTCAGTCAGCACTACTGCGTATATATACCCCAGCTTCGCACGTGACGACAGCCATTGATTGCCCTACACCTACATTGAGGATATAAGGAGCTCGACTTTTCCAATCCAACCTGCAGTACAGTTCTCCTAAAGGCGAGTCATTTTAACTATTTTTGAGCTAATACTTGCATAAATATTAAAAAAATTGTTAATTTTTGTAAATATTACAGATGTCTTTAATTGAAAAATTGAACAGGTCTACAATCTATAAGACAATTGGTGAGCTCGAGAAAGGAGAAACTTATAAGATTTTAGAGCTGGCTCTCATATTATATATATTAAATATTAAAAAAATTGTTAATTTTTGTAAATATTACAGATGTCTTTAATTGAAAAATTGAACAGGTCTACAATCTATAAGACAATTGGTGAGCTCGAGAAAGGAGAAACTTATAAGATTTTAGAGCTGGCTCTCAAATCAACGGAGTATGGAGAAGCGTTACAAGCCATCATAGAGGGCGTAAACGGAGAAAAATATCGGACATTTTTACCAAAAAGATACCAAGAATGCTTTTCTGGAAAAGACATCGAACAATATGATGGTGAGTTTTTTATTTCTTTTAAAATAGCAATAATAAAAAAGTGTAGTATTTAACTGAAATGATATGCTTGATTTTAGGATCATTGAGCACGGTATATGAAGGAAAGGAGAAACAAGCTTACAAAATTAGGTTTATGTAATCGAACTGAATGATGGCCGAAGGAAAAGGTATTGATGTTATATTATGTTCAAAATGTGGGTTGTTAATATTAAATTCGAGCGCACACAGATGTAAATGGAAATTTTATACATGCTTAGATTGCAATCGTGAATTTAAATCAAAATTTAGCTGCGAACGTCATAAAAAATTTGCATGTAAAGAAAAACGTGTCAGTTCCCCTCAAGCATTTGCTGATATAGGTAGCCAATTATCAATGGAAAACTCCCCAACACCTGCTGTTTCATCTTCGAAGCAATCACATTTACCATTTAAAAAAAGAATACATTCGCTAATACCATGTTCATCGGGGTCTAATATTGCAGAAATAGAAATTAGCTCACCTAAGAAACATAAATTCTATAGTAAGGAACAACTTGAAATTTTAGCTACAATTGAACCAGGTATAAAAAAAATCAGCATTTGGTAATAAAGTGATAGATTTTTACATTGAAAATCGTGATTTTAATGCATTTCCGAAAGACTTTCTGGAGACAAAAAGAGAAAAAATTATAATATGTTAAAATTTTACTTAGAACTATGGAACATATTCAAAATTAATTTGCAGTTAGATTGTTCCTACAAAAAAATGGGTCCAAATTATGAGGAAAAGGCAGATATGAATTTTAAGACCCGTCAACAAATTATAGATTCATCAACTGATTTGTGCAAATATATTAATAACTCAAATGAAAAAATAGTTTCGGAATTAGATTCCTTTGAAACTAAAGGTTCTGGCTGGACATTTGTATCGTGTAATTATCTTTGTTTGCATCTAACTAAACATAAACCTCTTGATGGAAAACAATTTATGGACTTGCCGAAAGCGATAGCAAACAAATGCTGTAATTAACGTAAAAAACTTAACGATTGTTTTCGATTCGCAATATTAAGTAAAATTATTGGTTTGAACGATCCTAAGTCCTATGAATATTTAGAAAATAATTACAATTTTGATTGTATTTCATATCCCACTTCCTTTAAAGACATTAAAATATTCGAGGATGTAAACAATGTTTTAATCAATGTTTATGGTTTAGATGAAAAAAACAAGGTATTTCCTTTGAGAATAAGCAAAAAAGAAACCTTTAAAGAAAGATTTGACCTTTTATTTCTTCAAAATGAAAGAGACTCCCATTATTGTTATATTACCAATTTAAGCTGGCTTGTTGGCAGTCAAATATCCGGTAACAAATCTGCTAAAGAAATTTGTCACAGGTGTTTAACATCTATTTCCTGGAGATACAAAACAAAAAACGGGAAAAACGCGGAAGAACGATTAAAGGAACATTTATTATTTTGCGGTGCGCATAAACCGGTTAGGACAGATTTCCCACGCGATGATAAAATAAAATTTAAAAAGTTTCAGTATACACAGAGAATCAAAATTGTAGCATATGCTGATTTTGAATGTTATTTAGAAAAGATCGAGGGCCCTTGTGAAAATCCGTCAATTTGTTGGACGAAATCCGTGCAAAATCATAAAATCTTTTGTGCATCACTTATGGTTAAAGCAGATGTTCCTCTATTACATCTTCAACCTTCAGTCTATACTGGTGCTAACTGCATGTTTTTGTTTATGGAGGCTCTTCATGAATTGGCAAAGAAGGTTGATGAAATATATTGCAAAATCGAACCCATGGCTCAAATGACTGAGCAAGAAATGTTGTATTATGAAACAACGAATAAGTGCGTTATCTGTCTAAAGACATTAAATAAAGACCAGAAAGTACGGCATCATGATCATGTAACATCTAAATTTATTGGTGCAGCTCATTCAAACTGCAACTTACAAGCAAAAACACCTGATTTTATACCAGTAATTATGCACAATTTACAGGGTTACGATTCACACTTTATTGTACCTTTTTTAGCTAATCATGAAGGTGATGTTACTGTTATTCCGAGTAATTCGGAAAAGTACATCAGTTTTACGAAAACATTCAAAGATTGTAAAACTAAAATAAAATTCATAGATAGTTACAAATTTTTAGCTGCCAGCCTTGAAACACTAGTCCAAAAACGGGTTCTGAGAATCTCTCGATCACTTTCCCTCATTTGTATCAGTTAATCCCTGACGAATCCAAAGTTGAATTGCTAACGAAAAAAGGAATCTATCCATATTCTTACATAGATTCATTGTCGCGGTTAGAAGAAACCCAGTTACCCACATTAGACAAATTTTACAATGACCTGACGTTAGAAAATATTTCTCAGTCTGATTACGAACATGCTCAAACGATTTGGAAATTTTTTAATATCAAGAACATAAAAGAATACACTGAAATATATATAAAAACGGACGTAATTTTATTATGTGAGGTATTTAAAAAATTTCGTAAACTCTGTATGGATATCTACTGTTTAGATCCAGCATATTTCATGTCTCTTCCAGGGCTGAGTTATGAAGCAATGTTGAAAACGACAGATATTGAATTGGATATTATAAAAGATTTTGATATGGTTCTGTTTTTCGAAAAAGGCATCCGCGGCGGTATTACACAAGTTGTCAAACGATATGCTAAAGCCAATAATTGTTTAATAGATGATTATGATCCAAATCAACCCATGAGCTATTTAATTTATGCAGACGTGAACAACTTGTATGGCTACGCAATGAACAGTTTCCTTCCGTACGGGGGCTTCGAGTGGTACGATCAAGATTTAGATGTGCTAAACGTTCCTGACGACTCGGAAGTAGGGTACATTCTGGACATTGATATTGATTATCCTGAAACATTACATGATTTGCACTCTCAATTTCCCTTATTGCCTGAAAAATCAAAACCTCCTGTCGATAAAAAAACAACTGAAAAGTTAATGACTACGCTTACACCGAAAACTTGTTATATCGTTCATTATATCTATTTGAAACAAGCTCTAAATCTAGGGATTAAACTGACAAAAATTCATAGAATTTTAAGATTTAAGCAAAAAAAATGGTTGGTACCATATATTGATCTAAACACTAAACATAGAGCAATGTCTACCAATCCTTTTGAGTCTGATTTCTTTGAACTAATGAATAACTCGTGTTTCGGAAAATTCATGGAAAATGTAAGAAAGCGTATAGACCTTAAAATTGTTACAAATGAAAAAACATTAAACAGACTAGTGAAGAAGCCCAATTTCAAAGAAAGAATCATTTTTACCGATAATGTAGTTTCCGTCCAGTTAGAGAAGGAAAAAATTGTATTCGATAAACCGCTATATGTTGGCTTTAGCATATTGGAACTTTCAAAGGTTTTAATGTACAAATTACACTATGATGTGTTTTTAACAACTTACGGTCCACAAAATATTGACCTCTGCTACATAGATACTGACTCTCTTTTATATCATATTAAAACACCAGATATTTACAACGATATAAGTAATAATAGTTTAAGATATTATTTTGATACTAGCAATTTCCCGAAAGACCACCCTTGTTATTCTGATAAAAACAAAAAAGTGGTCGGAATGCTCAAGGATAAAACAGCCGGTGACCCGATTGTCGAATATGTTGGCTTAAGGCCAAAAATGTATTCTTTCATAACTAAAAAAGGTTTATTAATTAAACGGTCCAAAGGAATAAAGAAATGTGCTGTTAGAGGATTCACGTTTCAAAATTATCTAGATTCTCTAAGAAATGATATGACAATGTACAGCCAGTTTCATATTATACAATCAAAAAAACATCAAGTGCAAACGGTTTTAATAAATAAAAAGACACTATGTCCGTATGATGATAAACGTCATACGTTGGAAAACAAAGTCAATACTCTTCCTTACGGCCATTATGCATTGACGCAACATAATTAAATTAAATGTGCAGTAATAGATTGGTACTGTTTATTTTATGAACAAATTATATTTTAGGTTAAGAAAAAAAAAACAATTTGTGAGAAATAAATATATTTTAAATGTAGAGTTACAATATTTATTTATTTATTTATTTATATACAGTTTCGGGCTTTTCGACCACCTGGGTTATTCTCGCCCTGTAATACGAATTTACAATTTTGAAGTAAAATTAAATGCAGTTAAATACAATAAAGTAAAGTTACTATTGAATTACAATTTACATATACAATAAAGGAAATACAAGTGCAATACAATAAATGAATACAAGAAATATTCAATAGGAACAGGAGAAATTCAAGAAATACAATAAGATTACAGTAACAATTTAAAAAGTAAGTTAAATTTTATCAAATAGGTCATTCTGTTGGAAGAACAGCATTAAGTTGCTTACAGCTTTTTCTTCCATTTGAAGAGTTTCCTCAAGGGTTTCTTTTAAAAGTTGCTCTCGGGAAGTCTCGTACGCCTAGCATTCAGTGAGGATATGGCTAACTGTGAGTGGAACCCCGCAGGAACTACATTGAGGAGGAGGTTTCTTGCACATCAGGTGCTCCTGGGTAAGTCGAGTGTGCCCAATCCTCAGCCTTGTGAGTACGACTTCTTCTTTCCTGGTCATCTGGATACTTTCATTTTTACGGTAAACATATGGCTCTATGATTCTGAGCTTGTTGTCCCTTGTTGCTGACCATATTCTTTGCCATGCCATCCAAGCTTTTTCTTTAATTAAAGTTATGACTTCGCTAAGTTGTGGGGTGTTAATTGGTTGGCCTTTATTGATAGCTTCCTTAGCCAAAGTATCCGCCATCTCGTTAGCTTTAATTCCGATATGACTCGGTAACCATAGAAGAAGAACCGTACAACCGGCCCTCTCCAGTGTTGTGAGTCTGTTGAGAATCTCTAAAACTAACCAGTTTTTTGAAAAGGGGTCCTTCAATGATATAAGTGCGGATTCTGAGTCTGTGCATAGTACCACGCGGCTTGTTATGTTGGGGTCAATGGATTTAATGGCGTAGTGAATTGCTGATAATTCAGCGGTAAAGATGGTAGAGAAATTTGGAAGAGAAAGTTTTTGATGTTCTGTTTCCGTCACTACGGCGGCGCCTTCACACCGCGTTGAAATTGGTAAAGACATTGAAGAACTGGTATATAATTGCACTTCTTGCAATACCTATGCGCGAGCAGAACCACAAGAAAGGTATTTTGCTGTACTCCCCACTTCCGACAAAAATCCGCAAATTTCTTTGACGTGAATGTGGTTGCATTGTCTGAAACTAATTTTATGGGCGGGCCATATCTGTAAAATAGTTGATTTAATGCCACAACAGTATTAGTCGTGGTGATCCTCGACATCGAAATTATTTCTATCCATTTAGAACAAGAGTCGACCACTAATAAGAACATTTTATCTTGAAAATATAAAAGTATTTGAGTTATTGTGTTACAATAAATATATAAAATATACAGTTTTTGTAAAAATAATTAATAAATTTATATTATAACAGCAAGTGTTTTTTTCTTTTAATACATTATGCAATATCCTTCTTGTCAATCAAGCTGCGTTCATCTAATCCCAGCCATTTTACATACAATTTATTTCCTTTTCTTTTTAAAACTTTTTCTACAAGGTGTACATCTGGATATTTAACTTTTTGTAGCTCTTCTTCATAAAATGCTCCACTAATCGGTTGTCCTTTCAGATCTTCCAGTAAATAAGTGTAAGGATATGTCTTCTGAATCTTGACAATCTTAAAAATTTCACTTGACCAATTTGATAAATATCCTTTAGAAAATGTTGTTTTTTGTTTAGATATCCTCACAAAATCGTCCTCTTCAAACTTCTGCTTTCTCACTTTAGTCCGAACTGTAGAATACACATTGTTTAGCAAGTATTTTTCCGATTTTTTATTACAAGCATGGCATGGTTTCATACCAATTGTTGTATGAAATGATGAGTTATATTCTTGTAAAATCTGAGGTAGGATATCTAAAAATTTGTAATTTCCTTGCATACTGAAGGCTTTCCACATTTTACCTTTTAATGTTCTATTAAACCTTTCTACAATAGAAGCTTTCATATTAGAAAAAGTGGAATAATGATTAATACAATATTTTTTCATTAGAAATTTAAACTTGGAATTGTAAAACTCCTCTCCCTGATCACTTTGAATATTTTTTGGAATTGGTCTACTCGAAAGAAACACGCTCTCCATCGCCTTAGTTACATCTTCAGCAGATTTCTTCTTTATTGGTATGGCCCATGCATATTTAGCAAAGCAGTCTATAACTGTTAATAAATATTTGTACCCTTTATTTTCTCGAGAATAAGGTATCATCTCTACTAAATCTATCTGCCACAAGTCATTTATTCCTTTCAAAACTGTCTTTCTCCTAGGATATTTCTTGCGAGCTGGCTTATGTAATTCATTTACAACAGTTCTTTTAATTATTGATGAATCCATTATCAAGTACTTTGTTTAAGTAACCAAGTGTGACCAGATCAGATTCCTTTTCAGGATCAGCTACGTTTGTTATTCTCTTATCAAGAGAGTCATATATACCTTCAACCAAGGTTAAAGCAATGCTGTTTAAAAATTCTTTGGTAACAACATCCTGTTTATTTATAGGTGGTGCAAAGTTGACAAGTCTTTTCCTTTTTCCATCAATCCAATTACCAGGGCAATTATTTAAATCAGTGTAAGTAGCCGCTAGCTTATCACAATACACTTTATTAACAGCGTCATGAGCTGTGATTGGGTTGGCAACATTGATTATTCGTAAATTACGTGCATCGATGTCCTTTACCGACTTCAATATGCTAAACGGAAAATAGCGTTTTTTATATTTGGAGTGCTTTAATGACATGTGAGATTCGAACTTGTTTATTGTCATGTTTATACTAAACCTAGCTATATATAGTCTTTAATATATAATATTTTTTTCTCGTAGCTCTTCAATTATTGATTCTATTTCGTTTTGGTGTCCTTCGTGACCAGCATGAGCGGAAGCTATTAACAGCTTTAGACGATTTACTAGCTCATTTGGATCGTTCCAATACTCATACAGAGGTTTATCGGCTGTCATAACACCATGGCCCCTTTTGTGAGAACGGAGCTTCATTCTCGGAGCTGAGGAAGGGGCATTGAGTTTTAAGGTTTCCGGTGGAAATAACTTGGATATTATATTTCTATATTTCTCAGATCTGTTTCTAAATACCCCTTGTTCTTCGCTATAGCCTTTCCTGTGTGCATTGGTCGAGATTAAAATATACTTATAATTTTCCAAGTCGGTCTCGGTATAATCTTGTGGGTTTTTTAAGTAGAGTAGCTGCAACAATCCCGGAGTTCCTTCATACTCTATGTCGTTTATAGAAATATCGTCGCTGTTTGGAAACAGCCGAACGTTTGTCGAATCTCCAATAGCTAATCCCCCTAAAGGCATGACTCTAATTCCATAACGATCGTCATATGCCTCATCATCTTTTTTTAAAATCTTATCCAAGTATCTATTACCCTTTGCAGGTTTCCAAATTCGGCGAGATGTTCCTTCAATTCGGCTTCTCCTTGTGGAGTTTTAGCATATTCTTTGACTAGCTCTGATAGTGGTTCGTCAGTCACATACTCGTCCTCGCATTCTTCAGATGATAATACGGGAAAGGAAAAACTAGATGACGGTCTAGCTCTTTTGTAGTGAGGCGTTGTTTTCGGCAATAAAGTTGATTTTCGGTAAATACTAGCAGACTCGTTTTTATCTGGCGATTCGTCCCGCTCATTAACACCTTCTCTGGAAGTCTGTTCCGGTTTAGGTTTTAATGATTGTTTAATGTCTTCTAAAGGTTGAAGCACGGGTGTGAAAAATTCTTTACGACCCGTTTCAATATCCTGGAGGTTACGCTTCAATGCTCGAATTTTTTTTTTTCAAAATCTCACTTGTTTTTATTATTTCACGAGTGACTTTCGGGTCCATGATTGTTAATGATAATTACTGCCGAGATCGCTCTTTATATATCTACAATGTATGTGTCGATTCCTTTTCTAAAACGTCCATCGTTCATACCCCTACTTTTATCAATAACGAGATAGCCAAACGGTTCTTTCCAGCATAACGAACACATGTCTTTAAAAAGAGTAAAACTTAAATCTGGCATGCTTACGTGTTCATCATAAATATGTTTTAAATTTAATTCATCTTGAGGAAAAACTATTAAAAAGTTAAAATTACACCTGATAAGATGTCTCGGGATACAAACATAACTTTGTGTTAAATAAAAGCAATCGAGGTTCATATGACGGCCATAACTAAAGTATCGTTTAATTATGTCCTGATCTTCCATGGTGACATCATCAAATATGCATACCGAATTTGATTCGACTTTTTGAGGCAATTCTTTTGCATCTTCAAATTCATATAATTTTATTTCAGGGACAAGATTTATGACGCTTTTTAAATACTGGTACTTAGGTTGATGTAAAGTTTTTCCAAACAGATACACATTTTTAAACTTTAAGCCGTTAGGGTTCAATAGCAATCCAATCATAATATTAGTCTTTCCACATATCGAGGCTCGGATAGTGTTTGGTAATAATGAACTATGTCTCTCCTCCGATTGTCCTTTAATTGGGGAAAAGTTGGTAGTAGGGAAACATTGCACTTGTTTAACTAATTTCATTCTGAACGCAAACAACATCAAGACGGCTATATATACCCTATTGTTTCATTTTCTGAGTACAGTATGAGTCACAAGGCTCGCAGAGGCAGAGGCTTGTTGAACAGTCTTATCAATAGGTTGCCGATTGAATTGCACCTTCCAGGATATCAATATTGCGGTCCCGGTACGAAACTAGAATAACGCTTAGCTAGAGGTGATAGCGGAATAAACGAGCTTGATAGAGCTTGTAAAGAACACGACATAGCTTATAGCATAAATAAGGGTATGGAGAGTCGTAAACAAGCGGACAAGATTCTTGCTGATAATGCTTGGAAACGGGTTAAAGCTCCAGATTCGTCATGAGGAGAAAAGGCCGCGGCTTGGTTAGTTACAAATGCCATGAAAGCAAAAAGGAAAATTGGTTTGGGGCTGAGGAAGAAAAAGAAGAAGATTAGTTTTAAAGATTTGGTTAAATCGTCAAAAGTAGATGATGTATCATCTATTCTCAATGCATTAAAAGCGGCATATAAAATGGCTAAAATGCATCTAAGTGGTAAGGCGAAACCTTCACCGCCAAGAGTTCTTCCGCTGCCAAAACAGGGAGGTTTTCTCCAATTTCTTGTACCATTGATGGCAGGACTTTCCGCTGTGGGGTCTTTAGCAGGTGGAGCCGCGAGTGTAGCCAAGGCGATCAATGAAGCTAAAGAAGCCAAGCTAAAATTGGATGAGCAAAAGAGGCATAATTTGGCCATGGAAGGTCAAAAAGTTGGAAACGGACTTTATTTGAAACCGTATAAGAATGGTTACGGTCTATTTATAACCCGACAAAAAAGACAAAGAAAAATATGACTACCAAATAAACCATTGACCGATTTGGAATTGAATCATTTAGCAAAAGTTTTAAATGTGCCAAATTTTCGTGGAGTGTTTATGATTGATAATCTTCCAAAATATCCAAAAAAAACTCGAGTCAGCTATTGTAAATTTAAATACAAGTTCAGAACCTGGTTCTCATTGGGTCTGTTATGTAAAAAAAGATAATGTAGTGAAATACTTTGATTCTTTTGGAAATTTAAAACCTCCTCCTCAATTGTTAGATTATTTCAAAAGTTGTCAAGTTTATATAACCGCCGTCGTCATCAAAAGTGGAATACTCCGGTTTGTGGACACCTTTGCTTAAAGTATTTAGCCGATGTTTCTCATAAATTTTGATCATTAATAATCATGAGCTACACAGTAACGTTTACTGGCAATTCTAGCGTTCTTCATGCAAACTTCCTACCTCCTCTAGAATTAGGGTCGGATTGTACAATCGGGTTATTATCTTTTGACACATATAATACTATTCCAAACATAAGAAAGGGCGTTAACGATATGTTTTATTTCGGTGATATGGCCATTCAAATACCTGAAGGATCGTATGATATCGATGCTATACAATCTTTTCTAAGCGATGAAATCGCTCACCGTGATCGGGGTGCTGGACTTGTACTTAGAGGAAATCCAAGTACCCTAGACTGAAATTAGATCGTCTAAGCAGGTTTTTTTCAACTGTCAAGGCAAAACACATTGCATAGGCCCGCTATTGGGTTTTACTAGCCCCGAACAAGTCATTAACCCAAAGCATCAGTATACTGAATCAAACGACATTGTGAAAATTCTTAGTGTAAATACTATTTCGATTCATTGTAACATCGCGTCGGGGTCTTTCATGAATGGAGATCCGGATCATAGTATACATCAATTCTTTCCTGCAGTAGAACCAGGATATAAAATCATCGAAACCCCGAATCCAGTCATTTACTATCCTACTAACGTGAGGACTGTTGACAATATTACTGTTCGTTTAGTAGATCAGAACGGCGAGCTTATTGATTTTGGAGGAGAAACATTTACTATAAGATTACATTTAAAGAAAAATGGGGATTGATTTTACCAGAGATAGTCTATCTCTAGCTGGTTATAAAAGGAGATGTCAGACCCCATTAAGATTTAGTAAACCTAAACCATCAAGGCGGTTAACACCTGCAAACGCAAACTTTTTAAAACAGTGTGGTTTTCGGTTAAAAATAAAAATATGAATAATATACTAAACATAACATCAGACGTGAAATTTGATGAGTCCCTTACACAATTTCAATATCATTCGCATCAGCCGTATGCAGGCAACACTTTTAACAAGTCTGATGAAATCAGAATTCCGATCCATCAACAAGATGTTTATACGTTTCCTTCTTTAAGTTTTATTTACATTGAAGGACGAATTTTGAAAAAAAGACGGTACTCAAGGAACTACTTCAAAATTGACTAATAACACGTTTGCGTTTTTGTTTGATGAGATCAGATACGAATTAAATGGCATTGAAGTTGATAGAGTCAGAAACCCTGGAATATCTACAACGCTTAAAGGTTATGCTTCGTTTTCACCTAATCAAGTGAAAGGTCTTGAAAATTCGGGGTGGATAATACCTGGCATCGATAAAACTCTTTCAATCGATAAAGACGGATTTTTTAGCTTATGCCTGCCACTGGATATTCTCTTAGGGATATGTGAGGACTATCGCAAAATTTTAATTAATCTTAAGCAAGAACTCGTTTTGATCAGATCGAGCACGGACTTGAACTGCATAAAGGGTAGCGATGACGTACAAATAAAATTAGATAAAGTGGTCTGGAGGATGCCACATGTTCGTGTTTCCGATCAAGAACGACTGAGGTTGTTGAAAATGGTAGAGAAAAACAAGATAATTACTATACCGTTCAGATCATGGGATCTTTATGAATACCCAAATTTACCTACTTCGCAGCAAGAAAATTGGACTGTCAAAACATCGACAAATTTAGAAAAGACTGGTCGAACGAGAAACGCAACCAAAGATAACAGTCATTTTGATAGTTGTAAATTGAAAAACTTGAAACTCTATCTGAATAGTGAACATTATCCTTATGATGATTTGAATTTAGATTTTGCACAAGGAAAAGTCGCCCTTCTCTACGAAATGTATAATGAGTTTCAAACGAGCTATTATGGTAATAGACACTCTCAACCTCTGCTATAACGATCCGATTTTGAGACCCTCGCACCTATAGTCGTTATAGATTGTTCTAAACAATCTGAAGCAATAAAAAGTACGACTATTGATATTCGCGTTCAACTAGAGGCGAGTGAGAACTTTCCGCCTAATACTAAGGCATACTGCCTCATTCTTCATGATAATATAGTGGAATATGAAGTGGGAACCGGTTTAGTCCACAAAATGTACTGAACCTCTGCACATGTTTGGCTGCATATATTCATTATTTAAAACCTAAACAAAATCACTCCACTGCAGGACTTTGACTATGACACACATGATGCCTTCAGCGGTCATTGATTTTCAAGGCTATCGATCAGCCTCCAACTCATTAATCGTTAAAGAACTATCTATAGTCTCTGTGAGTCATGGCTCATCATGGCATTGGTTTTTCAAACCGCCTCAGGGTGCGAGTGAAGAACTAGCTAAAGCACGGACGAACATCTGGGTAATGAAAAATATTCACGGATTGAACTGGACCTATGGCGATGTAGAATATGAAGATATGAAGAATTTATTAATATATGTTACAGAAGACTATGACATATTATGGGGAAAGGGAATGGAAAAGTGCAAGTTTATAGAAGAACTCATCGATAGACCAGTCTATGATCTTCATGATTTCGGCTGTCCAAACTTGAAACAGTTAAATAATGAACAGATAGCTTGTCATTTCCATTTGAACACTTCCCTTGTTTGCTCATTAAATCAAGCCCATCGTTTGGCCACATGGGTCAGAAAAAATTCTGAAGCTGTAAATTTAAAAAAAGAAGAGGTAAGAAGACAAACATTTAAGAATATTGGTACGCCTCATCATCTACTCTCATATGCTGGATTTATTCGAGGAGTCAAGGATAGAGTTGAATGTGTATACTGTGGACTGGTATTCGACAGCACATCATTAGACAACCCTCTCAGATACCATTAAAAAAATAGTCCACAGTGTTTGTGGTTCCAGGAGGAGGAGTATTTATACTCCTCCTAGGAAGTACCTTATCAGTATGACGGATAAAATGGAGTCAGCAATACGTCGTTTGGGAGAGGAAGGAATCGAAACTTTAAATACAGAAGAATTGAGAGCTTTACCTCGATCATTACTTTTGTATCTTTTTGACTATACATTAGACTACATCTGGGAAAATTTATCTGAGGAGTGGCAAGAGGACGAGGAATTTATCCAGAAGCGAAGACTTTCTTACCTCAATGAATATATTAATTATTAATTGTACTATTATATCTGTAATTTATCTCATGTATTATTTTAAATAAACCATATAAATTAAATTTTGTTTTTTTTATTTATTTACCTTTATTCTCATTTTTACTTAGGGAAGGGTTCAAGAAATAAAAAAAGTATATAAAGAAATATTATTTATTACAACTCATAAGGGTCTTTTCTTGAGTTCATTTAATAAATTATAAAGAGTCTCAGTATTAATATTAAAGTCCATTGATGTTGGTACCAAAGGTTCAGTCAGTTGACCTTCTTCATGTTTCTTATATAGTTCAGCCATTTTAGTTATCAATTCCAATGAGTTGTTGATGTTCTTAACGTCTTTATAAAGCTTTGCCGTTTCATTTCTGCTAAAACATGTCGAAGGTGAAGCGAGCTGAAGGGTTGGGGAACTCTGATGAAACATTGCGAAAGAAATAACAACCTGTTCTATTTTCATAACTCTGTTCCTTCCCCTCTTGGAAAGTGTACAATACACATTTTTACAACTTACTCGGTCTTCAACCTCAAATTTCTTGGGCCTGCTTTGCAAAAGAGATAACATCCTTGGAATCTGATCGGCGATGAATCTCCATTCTTCCGTATCCATATACGCTGTAATTTTCTTGTCGATGACCGCGACAGTGGGCACAAAATCGCAAAGACCGACTCGCACTATTTTGCTAGTGGTGATGGGGTAGTCGGTCACCAGTTCCAATCGACGCGGCACAACCATCTTCCAAGGCTTCAACATTAAGACTAAAAGGTTCAACAGAGAGGAGGGGAAACATGAAGTTTTTCTATTTTTTTTATTAGTTGAGTTATTTTGTCTCTCTTTATTTCATACATCGATATCTGGTTTTTCAAGTCGTTTATCTGTTGCAGAAAATTTCTAAGTCTCTTGCGGACATCAGCAACATCCCCAAAAGTTTTCCTCTTCGTTTTTATCATATACGTCATCTATCATCATTGGTAGCTTCTCTAGTTGTTTTAAGTACTCAATAAAGGGACAATATTTAGACCATTTCTTATGATCTACAAGAGGTTCGTCATGTTCCAACCATTCATGTAATATTACTCCGCAAAAAGGACACCTCGTCCGATCTGAGTTTTTCAAATAATAAAATCCGGCTGCTGCTAGTTTCAATGCACTCACTGGTGATTTCCAACCGACGAATGTGGACAGTCGGTCGGCCTCATAACTCATATTCTTACTAGTTAGTCGTCCCATAATAGACTGGTTTATCAGTACTAGAACTATGAGGAAGGCTTATGTATGAGGTGGGGGGAGAAACCTCCTGCTTTTACTAAGCTTAGTTAATGAATTCAAATGATGAATTATGAATGAAACAGCTGAACCAGTAAACTGGTTTATCACGAAGGCTTATGTATGTGGTGGGGGGGAGAATCAATGAATTCAATTGATAAATTATGAATGAAACAGCTGATTAAATCAAGGTCACATATAGCCTTGCTACAGCATGATGTAAACAAAGCGCTGTTGCCACATCTACAATCCAACGTTGCCTTGTTGGGCATCTCACATCCGTTGACCCCTTGAAACCTCATAACACACCTCAAGGTCACCCCCCCCTCACCCTAGAACAACACCCCCCTCGCCGTCACAAGGTCGGTCAATGACCCTCAAGGGGGGCTCTGCTACTGCACTCAGAGGATGACGTCACAGGCATAATGTAAACAAAGGGTCAATGAACCGCATGCACCTACACACACAACTAGCCATGGGGTCAAACCGGTTAAATGTAAACAAACAAAACACTCAGAGGATGACGTCACAGGCATAATGTAAACAAAGGGTCAATGAACCGCATGCACCTACACACATCTGAACTGGGTCAACCCGGTTAAATGTAAACAAACAAACACCTCCCTCGCCCTCAGAAGGTCGGTCAATGACCCCTCAAGGTCACATATTGCTCTGCTACAGCACGATGTAAACAAAGCTATGTTAAATGTAAACAAACAAACCCCCCCTCACCCTAGAACAACACCCCCCTCGCCCTCACAAGGTCGGTCAATGACCCCTCAAGGTCACATATTGCTCTGCTACAGCACAATGTAAACAAAGCGATGTTGCCACATCTCACACATTCCATGCGACGTTGCCGGATTGTGCAATCAACCGTCCCCCCTCACCCTAGTTACACACCCCCCTCGCCCTGCCAGACGGCGTGACCTAGTTCACAATTGCACAATCCGTCGTTTCTACAGAAACGACGAACTAATTTTTTATATAATTTTATAAGTAAGTTTATGCTTATTATCGGTACTTCCAATGATGTACCAACTCAGTTTGGCAAAAATATGGAATAGGCAGTCAGAACTTTTCGACGAAATATTGCCTAGTTTTTAATGCTACTATTAATTTAGACAGTAACTATCATGTAACATACAATCTACATGATGGCTGATAACTTCAAAAATAAAAGAGAAGAAAGATGAGAAGAAAAAAATATATAACTAGGTATTTTTAATATATACATTAGAGAATTGAATTATATTTATATTGTCATAAGATTTAACAAATAGTCTTAAATCATGCAGTGTAATTGCAACTCAAATATAATTGGATAGTATTTCTTTTCAATTAAGTGCTCTTTCTGAATTTTGCTATAGTTAAATGATAGATAATATAATTTACGAAATTCTTTAAAAGATGAGTAGGAGTGACAACAAAATTACAAAAAATAATTATGATAATAGAGTAAATACACAAAATATTTAGAAAATATAATAAAAAGGTGAGTGGAATCAATTCACACACAAACATTAACAATTTAAATATTATTTTCAATACATTGTGGAGTTAAATGGTTTATTTAAATTCCTAACTCAGTCATTCACTTAAAATATTTACAAAAAGATAATACATATATATTATATGAAGTAGAACAAAAGAGAAAATAATATTAATAAAATAATAACTAAAATGAATTACTAACTCTAATGACACAATATAGTTGTGGGTGCGATCACAGAATATAATTGTAATACTATACAACAGTGTGTATAAAAAAAAAAATGGATGAATCCATAGAACTAGAAACACTTTTGCCCTATTTATTTTTTACACACAATGTATTTATCTTTAAAACACTAAAGTAAGCCTATTTATAAACAATAGACTGACTCAATTAAGAGTTAGTGAAAAGCATTCATTGAAAAAAAGCAATGTGATGGCATCTTACAAAATTCCTTAACACAGTATTTGAAGAAATTTTGTTCAACCATCAAACTGGCATCAAATGGCAGGTGATTTTTTGTCAATAGAGTGAAATGGGAACTCTTGAATATATATTAATAACTAACTCAACAACCTACAATGAAAAACCATTTTAAAGTAACAATATCCCTTTCCTTTATAGCTTGATCAAGAAAATTTAAGTTACTTGATGTTTCTTTAGTTTTTTATAATTATAAAAAATTATTGTGACTTTCTCTCTGATTTTTATCAACAATTAAAAGATTTAACCCATCTCACTATTATGATGGACCTTTAAATGTTTCTTTAAATTTGTTTTTTGTACTGTTTTATAGTCACAAAGAGGGCATTGGTGAGGCTTCTCGCCGGTATGCCGAGCCATTACATGATGTTTAAGGCCATGAATTAAAGAAGCTCTATAATCACAATAAGGACACTTATGAGGCTTCTCGAGAGTATGCCGGTTCATCACATGAGTTATCAAACGATTAGAATGATGAGTTTTAAAGTCACAATATGGGCACTTATGACGCTTGTCGTCTGAATGCCGGGCTCTTATATGCTTCTTCAAAACATAAGAGAAATCAGTTTTGTAATCACAATTGGGACAACGATGAAGCTTCTTACCACTATGATAAGTTAATTCATGTCTTTTTAAATTACCCAATTCTATCGCTTTAAAATCACAATAAGAACACTGATATGGCTTCTCACCAGTATGACGGGCCATTATATGGTTTTTCAAAGTAAAAGATCTTGATGATTTATAATCACAGTGAGGACATTGGTGAGGTTTCTCAGCAGAATGACGAGAAATAATATGTTTTTTAATCACAGTCATTTCCACTGCTTTATAATCACAATAAAGGCACTTATGAATCTTTTTTTCACTGAGACAGTGTTTTATATGTTTTTTTAAACTATTTCGTAGTTCTGTTTTGTATCCACAATAAAAGCATTTAAGAGGATTTTGACTTTTATTATGTTTTTTTAAATGATGCTTTAATCTATTGCTGCGAGTCGCTTTATAGTCACAATAAGGACAATGATGAGGCTTTTCCCCTGTATGACGGAGCATTAAATGCTTTCTCAAACTATCAGAATAATGCGTTTTAAAGTCACAATACGGGCATTCATTATGCTTCTTATGCTGGGCCCTTATATGTTTTTTTAACCAGATAGATGTTACTGCTTTAAAAACACAACAAGGACACTGATGAAGCTTTTTATCAGTTAGGCAATGCTTTATGTGGCATTTTAAATTATTACGGAATTCGGTTTCATATCCACAATAAAAGCATTGAAGGGTCTTCTCACTTTTGTGGTAGTTCTTTAAATGTTGTTTTAAAGAACGTTTCACTGTTGCTTTATAGTCACAGTTAGGACAATGATGAGGCTTCTCACCAGTATGACGGGCCATTATATGAATTTTTAAACTTTCTCTTAGTCCAGTACTATAATCACAATGAGGACATTTATGAGGTTTTTCACCTTTATGACGGACCATTACATGAGTTTTCAAACGAGTAGAATAATGAGTTTTGAAGTCACAGTACGAGCATTGATGACGCTTCTCATCCGAATAGCCATACTTAGCTTGTTCAGCTTTCAATAAGGTCTTGATCATCTCCAGTGATTGGTATGAAGAATCCTTGGAGCCTATAAACCAATTAATATTATTTAAAAAAAGCATAACAATAGGAAAAGATTTAAAATTGAAATTTTATAAATAATATATGTAATGAATTGAATGAAATGAAAATAGCCTTTATTTGTGCAATTAATATATACAAAAATAAAATAATTTTATACAAAATTCTATTTTTTCTTACACAGGCCTTCCCTTTAGGGAGTAATAGTCAATACTTCCCTGGATGACTAGTCCAACTGGGAAGCGGGGTTTGAGAGTTCCGACCATTTTGTTTTCCAGACATCCCTTTCCGTAGCAGCTCTCCACCAGAGGGGGCCCATGATAGACTTGAACAGATCACTCCATCTCTTCATTTGTCTACCTCTTTTCCTCTTCTGTGTCCATTCCGTCCACTATTTCCACGTCGTCCATTCCATGACTATTTTGGACCACCTGTTGTCTTTACACCGTAGGAGATATCCAGCCCATTTCCATTTTATTTTCCTTATTTGCGTGAGAGTGTCTTTAAGGCCTATTTCTGTCTTGAGCTTCTCACATCTTACCCTGTCCTTTCTCTTCACATTTGCAATACTTCCTTCAATGCTATTCTGCCATACCTGAATCTTATTTTCTTGGGCTTTTGTTAATGACCAAGTTTGGCAACTGTACGTCATCACTGGAAGAATGCAGCTATCCAAGACCTGCCTTTTTTGATCAATACCTATGCCTCCCTTCATAATGTATTTAAGAGACCAAAACTTGTTCCATCCGAATGCGACTCTCCTCTGGATTTCTTTCGAAGCTCTATCCGAAAAAGACACCAGTTGGCCCAAATAAACATATTCTTCTACATATTCCAAAGTATGATTGTTTATTTTCAATTCTAGTTTTTCTCTATTTGTCATTATTTTGGTTTTATTGTAATTTGGATGAAGGCCAATTTTTTCACAGAGCCTTAAGAGTTCTTTGAGCATTTCCAATAGTTCTTGAATGTCTTTGGCAAAGAGTACGATGTTATCTACAAATCGTAAGTTACTCAGCCATTTTCCATTTATTTTTATGCCTATGTTATCCCATCCAAGACTAAAAAACACCATCTCTAACACAAGGATAAACAAAAGAGGGGACAATGGGTCTCCTTGACGTACACCCTTCTTGTCTCTGAAGCTGTTTCCTTTCTTTTCTGTCATCACGTATGCTGACATTTCATTATAAAGTTTCATAATTATCCTTATATATTTCTCCTCTTTTCCTATAGATCTCAATGCTTCAAATATGCTTGTGTGTAAGATGCTATCAAAAGCCTTTTTGAAGTCGAGGAAACAAAGGTGCAGAGGGAAGTTGTACTCGTTGGATTTCTCAATCATTTGATTTAATGTTTGAATGTGGTCCACAGTTGAAAAACCTTTCCTAAATCCTGCTTGTTCTCTGGCAACGGTCATAATTTTGCTTTTACGGCTGTTAATGCTCATTCCCTTACGAGGGAGTTCTTCATTCTATTCTATAATGGTATGTTGCAGTTTTTCCTTTGAGTCTGCCACAAGCACAATATCGTCTGCATATAGAAATGCTGTACTTGTACTGTAATCATGTTCCACATACCAACTGGAGTCCAAGCGGTTCTTCTCCTACATATTTTGTGGATTTCATCCATAAAGGCAATAAATAATAATGGACTGAGGCTATCCCCTTGTTTCACACCCCTTTCCACAGAAAAAGGCTTGGACTCATGGCCATTGATACGCTCTATTCCTTTAGTACTTTGATAAATAGATTTGATCGCCTCCAAGAGGTCTGCACTTTGCTCTAAGTGCTCTCCAAATTTCATATCGAGTTACTGAATCGAAGGCAGCTTTTAGGTCCAAGAAAGCAATATAGCTACTTAGATTTCTATCCCATGCTTTTTCTATTATAGTTCTGAGAGCAAAAATGTGGTCCTGAGTTTGTCTTCCCGGTCGGAATCCTGCCTCGTCTTCTTCCAATTTTGGTTCTATCAGTGCCCTTAATCTGCTTTCTAGGATAGTGGTGTACATTTTGTAAGTTACTATAATTACTAGGTTATTATAATGTTAGAATTTAACTTGGATTTGAATACAGCGCTACTGATGAACACATTAAAAATCAACAAGGCTAAGCACGTCATCATAAGATAATCTTCGAGCCCAGTTGACAAGCTGCTACTTTGTTGGAAAAGTAGCAAAACGGTTGAAAGATTCTGTACCGACATTCTATATAACGTACATAAATTAGATCTGGATCGATCACCCTGCATTATGTTTCTGATTTGTCTGATCTCCAAGAAACTTTGAGAAAACATTTTTTTTTTAAATTACCTAAAAACGTAAGAAAATGTACAATATTATACAAAATTAACTCCAGCGTGTGGTCGGAGAAGCTCAAGAGTCCAGTTGTACAGGTAACAGAAAGATATTGAACGATAAAGACGCTAAAAGCCCTAAAGGCCACAAGAGTACAGTATAAAAAAAAAAAAATAAAGAAAAGTAACCGACCTTGCTCAATCTCTTGCTTAGTATACTGAAAAGATTCTCTTCATTCGTTAATAGGTTGATGAAAATTGACACACGGAGCTATATTTGTTTAAAAATAACTATTTGATGTAGGTTCGACAATAATAAACTAAAAACTAAACAGTCAGCAGATAAATAAGTATACAACAGTCAAATTTTTGTAAAGGGTTCTCAGATTGAGGTTGGTTCTTCTTCTCCAGTCTCCGTCAACATATGTGGCCCCATAAATTCTCCTTAAAATCTTTCGTCCAAACCTGGAGAGTTCAAGTTCCCGAGTTTTTGTAAGCGTCCAGGTGTCAGAGCCGTTAAACAGTTCGAATAAAGGTTTTGTATGTTCTGATATTTGTTGATTTTGACAAGATGCTAGACCGGAGATGCTTTTAAAGTGCAAAGGAACACCAATTAGTAGCCAGAATTCGTCTGTCTATCTCTTCCCCAATGTCATTCCGGGATATCACTTGAGAGCCTAAGTAGACAAATTCTCTTACTACTTCTATACTGTGTAAACCCAACTGAATAAAGCGTTTCCGGATATCATGGTTTGGATTAATGGATGCAAGCATTTTGTTTTTTCCGAGTTTATTAGTAGCCCCATGCTTGCTGCTGCAGATTCATATAGATTTATAAAATAATTCTCAAAATTATTTTATAATAGAAACAAGTAAGTATCTATTTTTTTACCTATATGATCGCATATAAATTTCTATACATGCAATTAAATAACAAATTCAAATAAGTAGTTCTAAGTCCGAGTACGACATTTAAGTTTAGATCTTAATTATGCGGCCATCCATTCTTTTATTAAACCTAAGATTTTGTGTACCCTAACTACAGGGATTAGTGAAACTAAATAAACGAATAATAAATCAAATAAGCACTGTAGAAACCCACTGTTGGTACACAACTGACTTTTTGTTTTGCTTAATTGGTACACGTAACAGTATTTCATATTAAACCATAAAGAAAACTTAAGAGGGGAGGAAAGACAGGTAGCATTTTACTGTAATTAAAATTTTCATGGTCATAAGATCAACAATTACAAACAAAAAAACTTACAAGCAGACTCTGATTCTTCTATCTTCTCTTTCTTTATGTCACAGCTACCCGCATCTGAAAAAATAAATATAACAGATGAAAAACAGACAGTCGATATACAATAATTAGAATTACAGATGATAATATTTACAAACTAGGGATTCAATCTGATCCAAAATTTATTTAATTTGCAGTTTTTGTTTATCGAAATTTCTCCCTCCTCCAGGACCGCTGCGGACGCCCATGCTAGTATGCCTTGATTCAGGTATATTGAATTATTTATTCTTCCACACAGTATAAATTAAGGAGTTCCATAGAATTTTGAGTATGAGGTCATGACCACGCCTCAAACAATTAAAATTTTTGCCTGTTCTGAAAGAGAAAGCTAAATTTGAACTCACATTTCTCCACTAAATACATTCAAATGAATGATTGCTATTAAAAAAAAAAAAAAAACCTACTTACATTTTTGGTGCTTTAATTTGTCTTAGTCACATATAGGAAAAATTAACTTTCTTTTGGTACTTATAAGTTAAAATACATTGTTCCTTACAGCAAAAAAATAATAAAAGGGTCTCTACTATTGTAATATATTTAGTGTAACGATCACTATTAATAAATTTGTTAATACTCTACTAGCGGCTTTAGTTATCAATGTTTGTTTCCCTGAAGAAGGGCTACATCGATGTGAGAGCCAAAAAATTAGTGAAATAAACGAAGCAATATTATAATCTCTGAATTTATTGACCATTTGAAAATGGAAGGAATGTATATACAACAGTGTTATATAGAGGTAAATGAATAGAGTATCAAAATAAACTTTAAAATGATAATTTACAAATTTCTTACCATCCAAATCAAGCTCCGGTCCTTCTTGTTTTACATGAATCAGTCCACCTGCCAAGATTTAATAAAAATTTACTAAACACTGTTTAAAAATATGGTTCTTTTGCAAAAAAGGTACACCAGTTACTTTTTATTCACGACAGCAATCATTAGTTATAATTTGAGTTCGGATTCGCGTGCAATTGCATATTTTTACTGGTAATTCAGAACAACGCAAACTCAAGTTACTTATCCGAATCAAGCCTATTAAGGGTGTTTTAATGAACGTTTAAACTGCGAGATATTGCGCAATTTGGGGTTTACTGCACGAAGTTGCCTTATTTTTTGGAGTTTTTTAAAGTGATTTATGCTAATGAATGGTGGTTTCCAACATTCGTGATTAAAGTAAATTCAAAGGTTTAAAAGGATTTTTTGCAAAAATATATTGAGGACCTTGTTCCAAAGGATAGTTGCTTACATAAATAATCTAATAATCCAGATGCAGTTTAAAAACTAACTGTGGACAAAATCTAACATAAATTAGCAAATACTTTTATTTACATGATGGTAGATGAAACTGAGGATGCTAAAAAAATATATATATAAATAGGTCTACATTATTATAACCTTAATTATAATTTATTATAATAATTAATTATAATTATAATTTTTATGTGCTTAATTAATTTTTTTTTCATAAAAAAATCATTATTTTACAAAAATTTACACCAAATACTAATATCATAAAAATAAAATAATCACTTATTCAAATTTACACTGCGATACTTTTTTTTTTTTTTCTCCAAAATAACCGTTAGTTCTCAAAAGCAAAACAATTTTCAATTATAATAATTTTTATTATGTTTTTGCTCGATAGAAGGTATAGAACTAATTCTTTATTTATTTTCCTTCTTCCTTGCCGTCAAAGCAATACAGAAAAGTATGAAGTGGTGCACGCCACTTCTACCACTTGTTCTCACGGTACCAGTACCAGTCATGTGACATACTTCGGAACAGTAAGGTGTCCTTTAGTAAAGCACGATCTCAACTGAAAAGGATCCGGTTGAGAATTTATCTCTGAAGAGTGAGCAGGAGTTGAAAGATAGGATTAAATAAAGCCAATCAAGACATTTTTATCTAAAAAAGACGCGATGGGAGTTTGATATCACTGTCACATAACCTCTCAAAATATCCCACACCCCTTTGTTCAAAATTAGTACAGAAGTATAATCACAGTATTTACAGAAAAGTAACTGTTGTATCTTTACTATAACAGAATAAAAATATTTGAATTAGTGATTTTACTATACAAATAACCAAAATAAGCAGCCTCTATATTTACTGCATGACCAGCATTTATTATAATCAGAAAATAATATAAATATATTATAAAAAATTGGCTTACTATAATAAACTTGAGACCCTTCCTCTTGTTTGGGATAAATTGTGGGAACTGTAAAAATATATATATATTTGAAATTATAATATATACAAACTGATAAAGGTAGCAAACTTAAGATTGCATAAATATTAGGTAAATTTATTTAGCTTAAATTTAAAAAGACCATCTTACCAGCAACTCCATCCCTCTTTTCCTCCTTTATAGAAATGCTGATGTTATTTACACCTGAAAACAGAGATGACAAATAATCAGTTTATCTGTTAATTACAATAATAGATGGGCTAGAAAACCTAATAAAAACTACAACCTTTTAATCAGTTAAAATGAATTTTGTGGCTCCCAAAACTCAGGAAAAAAATATTATAGTTATTTTTTAACATATCTAACTAAAGAATAGCATATATAAACAAACATATGTAATATACCTTCATATATATATCATCTAGAAACCGTTTCCTCACGTGAATAAAATAATTATCAGTTATTTAAATGTAAACTATTTGATACAAATATATTATAAGGAATAAGAGAAAAAAACTTATAAATCTAGTCGCATTTGATCTATCAAATACATAATGGCTATGGAGCAAAATATCTTATCTCTAAACAAAATCCAAGTCATGCACCACAAAAAAGGTGAGTGATGGCGGGACTGAAATCTTACTTTAATCTCCAACAAGCTGTTAATAAAACATTCCAAAAAATCTTCATTTCAGGATTAAAATAAAGGTTGGTTATTAGATTTGATGGTAAGGTACCTATTCACCATGGCTAGTTGTCAAACTATTCATTAGGGCTAAGAAATCATAAGGAAAAATCTCAAATATCTAATAAGCTCATTGATGGTTAGATACTTTGGATCAATAATTTTGGGGAAGCATAAAATGATGATAAAAGACTGAACTCAAAACACTCTACCACACAATTCATCCCAATATTAGGTAAGAACTTTGATAGCTAATAGCTACGGAAGTAATCAATAAATTAATATAGAGGAATGTCCACCAAATGTTTTCTTACCTGATTTGTCCATTTTATTTAAAAAATAGTTCAGTGATAGATTAAAGCTGCAAGATTAACTGCCACTCCAACAATCTAAGGCCAGGTTTGATCATGAATCCAAAGATGTCGAGTGAAAAAAGGATAACGACATCTTAGAGATACCTAATCAGTTTGGCTCACTTCGAAAGTTCTAATATTGTGGATATGAGGGCTATAGGGCTGGATAAGTTCTAATATTATGTCTTGAGGGCATTAAGAATAAGAGTTCATGATCTGCATCAGTAACTTTATTTTACAATGTAATTAAAATGTAAAAAAAACAAAACAATCTGTACACCACTCATTAATCCAATTAAACTATATCGTTCCAGAACGACCCCTTTGTACGAAAGAGTTATGAATATATTATACTTATATACAATATATATATGTATATCATTATCTCTCCCCTAATGTAAATGAAAAATAAAAATTGAAATCCAATGTAATTTACATAAAAACATAAGAATAAACGACAATCAACAAATTTTAAACATACAAAATGAAAATTAACACTAAAAAAAAAATATAAAACTTTTACAAATTAAGTCTCTCAACTGGCTTCCGCTGTCTGGAAGAGCGACGAAGAACTGGTTAACAATACCGAGGAGCATAGACAGAAACTTAGGTTGCCCGTGGCGAGATTAGGGTTATCGGGGGTAAGGTTTTTATTTGACACTGACATTAAAAAGTTAGGCATTTAAGGCAAGCGCGCGCGATGTAAATGCATGGTCTTTACAGTCAGTGGGAGATGCTAAATATTAGGGGAAGCTTTATTAACACTCAACGAGTTATCGGGGCGTAAGGATTTTTTGTAAAATACATATTCTGGAGGTACTAATGCCGGTATACGATCTGATTGTGGGGTGTTATATCCTTCAATGCGCAGGATTGAGAATGAGGGTCAAGAACAGAATCTGGCGTTATGATATCGGAGATCGGAACTACTCGACCACAACGGGCGGGAAGTATAAGAGTATCGAAATCGGGGCGGTAGAGTGCGCGAAGCGAGCAATAGAACACTTAGTCGAGAAAAACAAGGAATAATTCTATAATGACGGCGAATATTTACCCACCACGGGGAGACGGTGCAAAGCATCAATCTGAAAACCGAGGCACCCGTGTATGTCAAAAATAGGCGCCACCCCCAAGCCATGCGAGACATAATTAAAGTACAATTAGAAGAACTTCTCAAGCAGGGCATAATTAGGTAAAGCAACTCCCCTTTTAACATTCCATTATGGGTAGTGGGGAAAAAGCAAGGCGAATAGGATGGGAACCCAAAGCGATATCGAGTAGTGGTAGATTATCGGAAGCTAAACGAGGCAATGGAAGACGAACAGTATCCCCTACCTCGAGTCGAAGACATATTAGATCGCCTAGCCGGTGCGAGAGTTTTCAGTACCCTAGACCTCAAGAGCGGGTATCATCAAGTTAAGATGGTTCGAATGCCTTTTGGGTTGAAGGGGACTCCGCTTACATTCAGACGCTTAATGGATGAATTATATAGGGGTCTAGGAGAGGAATTTTTTCAAGTCTATATGGACGATCTCATAGTTTTTAGTAAGTCAGAGGAGGAACATATTAAGCACCTGAGTTTGGTCTTTGATAGGATCCGCGACTTTGGTCTTAAGTTATCCCGCGAGAAGTCTACGTTCGGCTTGTACGAAATTAAATTTTTGGGACACATAGTTTCGCGAAACGGGATACAACCGGATCAGGAACGAGTAAAAGCCAATCTAGACGCACCCTTAACTAGAAACGCACGCGGAATCCGGCGATTCCTGGGTATGATTAACTACTAACGGAGATTCATTCCGGGTATCGTAGAGCTGACTCACCCCCTAACTGAAACGCTTTCAACTCGGATCCGATCAGTTAGCAAGTATCAAAAAGTGTCGAGAGATTTTGAATACCCGTCTGCTAGTGGCCTTAGTGGCCTTCCCCGATTTCCACACGACATGCAGAAACTGAATGATGCCGAACGGCGGTATAGCGCGATAGAACAGGAGTTGTTAGCGGGGGTTTGGGCGGTCGAAAATTGTCGACCCTATGTTTATGGGAGACGATAAAATTAATAAATTAAATCACCTGCCTTTTAAATGCTTTTTGAAAAAATACACTTCACGTCGAATTCCCGATGAGAGTCAATTGCGTAAACATTATATGTCAGAATGCTATAATAAGACCATGGAAAACATAAAGAATACTGTTCAGCAAAATAACATTTACCTTGTAGTTGATGAAACCACTGATGCAAGAGGCATTTATATCAAGGCAAATTTATTAGTGGGTGTTTTAGGTACAGGCGGTCCAGGACCGCTATTTTCTCATTTATTCCGCTATGGCATCAAAGCACCTAGAAAAAACTAACGCTGAAACAATTAATCGTTTCGTTAATGACAGCCTGAAACTGCCAAAAGGTCAGATGCTGGGTTTGAGATGAGAATACTACTTCTAGTGACTGACGCAGCACCATATAAGAACAAAGCTGCAAAAAACCTAAGTGTGTGAAACACGTCACCTGTGTGGCACACGCACTAAATCATTTCACTGAAAAAATAAGATGAAAAAAACAACAAATAATTATAAAATCTAAACAAGACCTTGGGACAGAAACTCACGTACGAAGGGTTATTAACTATCTTGGTCCGCACACCTACTTCGGCAGACGGAAGCGAGTTGGAGAGAATATTCGCTGAGTATAGTAATTCGGGTCGGGACTGCCTTGTATACGTGGGTAATCGAGTGATAGCGGACATGCTAAAGAGGTTATGGAGACAAGAGAGGATAGGATGAGGCTTGGAGCCAGTAGTTCAGAAAAGACTCATATATGATCATCATATCGGCGAATCATCGAGGGATAGAGGAAACCTTGAGCGCTTTAAAGGCACTTTGTTATCGGAGAAATTTTGAAGAAAGAAAACTTGGGGCCTGTAGACTGATATATAGAACCCGGATTTATATGCATTAAAAACTCCTCAAATATGCCATATAATATGCAAGAAAAAAGTGGGAAATATGCAACAAAATATGCAATTAAATTTCCTTTAATTTCAAGTATAATTGATAAGAATAAGTTTTTCTATTCATAACAAGAACGAAAAAAGGTAATTCATAAACGGTATGTCGTCCATCTCTTCTCTGTAAATAATTTTACAGAGCTTTCAAAAACATTTTCTTGCCGTTGCTTATCAGCTCATTAACGTCTGAAAATGTTTCTCTTATTTTTTCAGTGAAATGATTTAGTGCGTGTGCCACACAGGTGACGTGTTTCACACACTTAGGTTTTTTGCAGCTTTGTTCTTATATGGTGCTGCGTCAGTCACTAGAAGTAGTATTCTCATCTCAAACCCAGCATCTGACCTTTTGGCAGTTTCAGGCTGTCATTAACGAAACGATTAATTGTTTCAGCGTTAGTTTTTTCTAGGTGCTTTGATGCCATAGCGGAATAAATGAGAAAATAGCGGTCCTGGACCGCCTGTACCTAAAACACCCACTAATAAATTTGCCTTGATATAAATGCCTCTTGCATCAGTGGTTTCATCAACTACAAGGTAAATGTAATTTTGCTGAACAGTATTCTTTATGTTTTCCATGGTCTTATTATAGCATTCTGACATATAATGTTTACGCAATTGACTCTCATCGGGAATTCGACGTGAAGTGTATTTTTTCAAAAAGCATTTAAAAGGCAGGTGATTTAATTTATTAATTTTATCGTCTCCCATAAACATAGGGTCGACAATTTTCGACCGCCCAAACCCCCGCTAACAACTCCTGTTCTATCGCGCTATACCGCCGTTCGGCATCATTCAGTTTCTGCATGTCGTGTGGAAATCGGGGAAGGCCACTAAGGCCACTAGCAGACGGGTATTCAAAATCTCTCGACACTTTTTGATACTTGCTAACTGATCGGATCCGAGTTGAAAGCGTTTCAGTTAGGGGGTGAGTCAGCTCTACGATACCCGGAATGAATCTCCGTTAGTAGTTAATCATACCCAGGAATCGCCGGATTCCGCGTGCGTTTCTAGTTAAGGGTACGTCTAGATTGGCTTTTACTCGTTCCTGATCCGGTTGTATCCCGTTTCGCGAAACTATGTGTCCCAAAAATTTAATTTCGTACAAGCCGAACGTAGACTTCTCGCGGGATAACTTAAGACCAAAGTCGCGGATCCTATCAAAGACCAAACTCAGGTGCTTAATATGTTCCTCCTCTGACTTACTAAAAACTATGAGATCGTCCATATAGACTTGAAAAAATTCCTCTCCTAGACCCCTATATAATTCATCCATTAAGCGTCTGAATGTAAGCGGAGTCCCCTTCAACCCAAAAGGCATTCGAACCATCTTAACTTGATGATACCCGCTCTTGAGGTCTAGGGTACTGAAAACTCTCGCACCGGCTAGGCGATCTAATATGTCTTCGACTCGAGGTAGGGGATACTGTTCGTCTTCCATTGCCTCGTTTAGCTTCCGATAATCTACCACTACTCGATATCGCTTTGGGTTCCCATCCTATTCGCCTTGCTTTTTCCCCACTACCCATAATGGAATGTTAAAAGGGGAGTTGCTTTACCTAATTATGCCCTGCTTGAGAAGTTCTTCTAATTGTACTTTAATTATGTCTCGCATGGCTTGGGGGTGGCGCCTATTTTTGACATACACGGGTGCCTCGGTTTTCAGATTGATGCTTTGCACCGTCTCCCCGTGGTGGGTAAATATTCGCCGTCTTTATAGAATTATTCCTTGTTTTTCTCGACTAAGTGTTCTATTGCTCGCTTCGCGCACTCTACCGCCCCGATTTCGATACTCTTATACTTCCCGCCTGTTGTGGTCGAGTAGTTCCGATCTCCGATATCATAACGCCAGATTCTGTTCTTGACCCTCATTCTCAATCCTGCGCATTGATGGATATCACACCCCACAATCAGATCGTATTAGTACCTCCAGAATATGTATTTTACAAAAAATCCTTACGCTCCGATAACTCGTTGAGTGTTAATAAAGCTTCTCCTAATATTTAGCATCTCCCACTGACTGTAAAGACCATGCATTTACATTGCGCGCGCTTGCCCTAAATGCCTAACTTTTCCGTCCCCTCCTACTAGCCAAAGAGTTCTTACTCTCAGTGTCAAATAAAAACCTCACCCCCGATAACCCTAATCTCGCCACGGGCAACCTAAGTTTCTGTCTCAGTTCCACGTTATTGTTAATTACTAATTCCCTCGATTAGTTGCCCCGCCCTTTACCGTGCCCTCAATCTGCCCGTGAGCGACCCGCCAACACTTCCGCCCCGGAAGGGCCCCCTCTCCAAAAATTGCTACCACTTACCTCGTGTATCCAGGTAGCCGGACCGCTGCGCTCAGAAGGAGTACTGTCTTCTTCCTATAACTCTCATCTGGTGAAGCACCTCCAGTTCCTCCTGCTTGAACGCCTGACGTCCCATCCCTGATTATTAATCTCAATTTAAGCGTTTCCCACGAGTGAGGGGTCTTTTTCGTTTGATGCACAATTCTGTTATTAAAAAAAGTAACTGTTATTAAAAAAAGTAACACGTGATATAATTACAACCTCCATATCAGTAGAACATATGACTACATTTCTTAGTTTCGTTTAAAACCTCATAATGGCTATGTTCAGGTTATACGAAGATTTTAAAGATTTGGACCGAACCATTGCATTCTTACAAGAAAAAGGCCTCATCCATAAAGAAAAACTATGCCGGAATGGACATTCTATGAAGTAGCGCAAGAGAGATGACCGGTACAGATGTCACAATGCAAGTTGTCTTTTGGAAGTAGGACTCAGGGAAGGTACGTGGTTCAACGGTTCAAAATATCCTCTGAATAATGCAATTCTTTTTATTTACTAATGGACCAAGAAATATACAACAACGTTATTTTGTAAAGACGAATTGAGTATGTCTGCAGAAACAGTAACAATTGGAAAAATTATTTGAGGGAGGTTTGTGCTGATTCGCTACTTAAAAAACCTATCACAATAGGAGGAAATGGTATGACCGTCGAAATTGACGAGTCCTGTCTTACAAGAAGGAAACATAATGTCGGACGAATATATCCCAACCAATGGGTTTTGGGTGGTATTTGCAGGGAGATGAACCAATCTTTCATATATTCAGTGCCTTTAATAGCGTGCATTAAAGAATGTATTCTTCCAGGAAGTATTATAATATCAGATTTATGGAAAGCTTATTCCACTATAGAAAGAATAGAAGGGTATGATTTTAAGCATTATACAGTCAACCATTCTGAAAATTTCGTTGATCCTTCAACTGGGGCGCACACACAGTCGATAGAATCGTTATGGGCTGCGGCCAAAAGAAGAAATAAAATAGAAGCTGGAACTAGAAGAACAATGTTGGATTCATATCTCTGTGAATTTATGTGGAGACAAAGGAATATGGGGAAAGGCCTTTTTGAGGTTATATTGGAAGATATTGCTTCATTTTGGAATTTAGAATAAACCATATCATTTGTGTTAACAATTATAGTTACTTTATATTAATCACGTGTTACTTTTTTTAATAACCGAATTGTGCATTAAACGAAAAAGACCCCGAGTGAGCATTCCACGAGATAATTTCAGCATTTTTTCAATAAGATTTTATCACTCCTTATAGTTCAGGATAAAAAGGAATATGGTAAAGAAATTGTGCCTTGATTTGCGTAAAATTAATTTTCCTTTTACCATTTTCAATCCCCCATAAAGTATATAGGGTTCCTTATTTGGGCGGACTCTGCAGATCTTGAATCTTAATATTAATACCAAGTTAAAACCGAAGTTTCAAGAAGGTGCTAATTTTTTCTGTTATACTACCACACAACTACAGGAGCGAAGCTGGGCACCCTAGCTAGTTTACTATAAAGAACAGTAGAAATAATGTAGTTTCATTTATTATTCAGGAATAAATTAATACAATCAGACAGAATTTATGATGATTTTCTATTTTAAAATCTTAGTAAATTGTTTAATCTTCAAATTCGATGACTTGAGTCCTTGAGCCCTTTTGCCGATACTACCTTGCCCAACCAATTGAAGAGAAAATATTGCCCTCAGGCAAGAGTAACATGTGCCTCCTGTCCACTTCGTGATTGCATTTAAGCAGAGTCAATCTCCTCTCTTCACTTTTTGCGAATTTATACCGCGAGGGGGGTGGACTATTTATCCAGACAGCATTTTTATATTAATATAATCATTCTTGTGTGAGTAGCTACCTTTGTTTTTTTGTTTAACATCACTTTATGCCACTAAGCCTAATCGGACAATGCAACAGTAGGAGACCTAAATTTTGCCTATTCAGGTATAATTAGGATAAGGATCTTTAACGAGTACCTGGCATGGTACAGGCTCCGGACCTCCATTTACGTCCTATCCGAGGGACGGCATAGCCAAGGATTTTTAATCCCATTAAAAATCCTAGTGTCACGAACCTGCGAACTTTAGTATTCTAGGTTGCTATGCTAACCACTATACCACAGGTGACCCCTGTAGCTACCTTTATTGATTTTGAAATATTTTATTTTTTAATTAAAAAGATTGATCTTGGCCTGTTGAGTGCAGCCATTTCTATGTCCTAAACACATAAATCATTAAAAATACAAAATAAAATAGAATAAATTATTTTCGGATTGTAATAATAAGTCAAAAACATGCGGATAAAATACAATATATAAGTACTTTGTAATGAATTTCTATACTTTTTTTATAAAGCACCACTTAATGGTTAAACGTTAATAGCTTTAAGAATCTTAACTCTTTAATGGAAAATTTCCTATCCTTTAGGATGCTAAAGCGTGTGATATTTAAAGTTAATGATTTAGCGTAATTTTTAAGTATTGGTACAATGCAAATACAATGGTTTTCATGTTGAATTAGTAGGCGAGGTAAAAAAATTGTCTTTAAATTCTGCTGAGATAGAGCGTACAGCCATACATGGGCGTCAGCAGCACCAAATTAATGAGGAGGACAATCAATATTCTCATAGATAGGTAAACATTCAAGAGGCTACAAGTTGAAATAACGCCTAAACTCGACTGTTGAGGAATTTAATTCCTCCATCAACCAAGTATTTTTAAGGTATCTAGAAAACTTGCCAATATATGTCACATTTAGAGTGAAAGTAATTGCTCCCTTCCAAATAACCCCCCCTCCCCCCCCCCCCCCGGGGCGGAATAGCCAAGCGTGTTGGAGCACGACCCGCTTTAGCACGCTCAAACCGAACGGTGGCTCCGAATCTGCCCTGGGAGGGTTGACTTTTATTTCGTGGAGGCCCTACGGAATAAATCTCGACCTACCCACCATGGTTAGAATAGGTTGGTTACACCTACAGAATAACCCTACACATGGTCAGGTAGGGGTACCGAACAAAAAAAAAAGAAGCATAACCCCTAAACCAGTAATGGGAATAAGTATCAGCTATGCCAAAAGAAGGATCAGGGGTGTATATGGAGCAATAAAAAAATTATATTGGAAGGATAAAATTCAATATCAATCCAAATTCTTTCTAGATGGCTTCTTTGTCAAAAGAAGCAACAGGCTACTAAACATTGACAGGAAGGTACTTAAAAAAATTCACGGCGATTTGTTTGTGTTAATAAGAAGATAGCTAGCTCAAAACCGGAAGCAGGGGTTTTTAATAATATTCGGCATTAATCCCCCATCCTGCCCCCTGGCCTGGAGAACCCTATAGCCTGAAAGGCATTAACCAATAAAAAAACATGGGATACTATAAACTGAATAAACACAGGTATAAACTTAAACTGGCAGAAACACCAATTTATAGATACTGTGGCAAAGAAAGTGAAACACCTCATTATACTATCTGTTGGTGTTATCGACTTGCTCGACTAAGATTTGGAATCTTTGGCCTGGGAAACATACCTGATCCAACTTCCAATGATCTGATTAATCAAAGAAGCCTCTTAAAATTCACTGATGCTTTAAAAATTACAATTTAAAACTGAGGTATATATATCGTCCTCACCATGCCAAAGTAACGAATATGCATAGATTTTTAGTTGCACATTCGTTACTTTAGCATGGTGACAACGATACATGCCCACAACAGACCCATGGTGGTCACAGTGCCTAAAGCCACTATTAAAAAGAGGAGTGAAAAAAATCCTTGGCTATATACAATTTTTTTTTAAATCTGAGGGGGGGGTTTGTCGCCCCCGGGTTAATTTATGGTAATTGATAAAGTGTAATTTTATTACAACTTCATCATTCCACAAGGTTAAACTTACACAAGTAAGTTTAGTAAGGGTTGGGACAACCCACTAATAACTATCTTTTGCGCTGTCTCTGTTAAAATTTTAAGCCATTAATATTGATGCTTTTCTCCTCGAAAATTTTTACCATTATCAAAAGTGGTGCGACATCCTGCCACCGAGACTGGCCCTCCTCCTTAAGTCACCATCATTTTGTTGCAACTCTCTCTCTCTCTCTCTCTGTTAAAAGGGGACAGTTGAATAGTTTCATTTATTATTGTTTAGGATATTGTGATTAGTTAAAGAAAATGGTAAGGAAAATAAATGACTGATAATATGGATAGGTTTTGTATGCATTTCTTTTTCAGGGTTTGACCATATAACAGGTTTTTCCACTGCCAAGCTTTCACCGATCTTTCTGTGGGCTTCTTCAGGGCCAATACAAGAATGAGAGTGGAGATGGGGATCAGTAACTTATAATCTTTCGTCGGGGACGAAGTCTGTGTTCCCATTGGTTAGCGCCTGAGGGGGCGTGGTCAGATGGAGGGGGATGTGTTGTGTGTCGCTGTATGTTATATTGTGTTCTTGATATGTTGTGTAACGTCCCCTCGAGCGCTAGCCAATGGGAACAGAACATTATAAGTTACTGATCCCCTTCTCCACTCTCATTTTTGTATTGGCCCTGATGAAGCCCACAGCAAGATGGGTGAAAGCTTGGCAGTGGAAAAACCTGTTATATGGTCAAACCCTGAAGAAGAAATGCATACAATGGATTCAGACCATGGAAGCCTAAAACAACACGGATAGGTTTTGTTGTATTTCACAACTTTTGATAGAGAATAAAAATCAAACTTTTTTTGGGATCACAATTATGCCTTTTTTTTTAATTATTCATATTCATTAAGTTGTTAAAAAGATCACAATAAACATTACTCAACACTTGAAAAATTAATTGCCTATTTTTTCAAATAGTTCTGCTTCCTTATCTTCAATATTATTTATTTCATTAATTTAAGACTTGATAATAATATTATATATTATTATATATAACTTGATATAATTCCTACATTCTATATTTGAAATATTGCCAGTAAAGAAAAATCTCTTTTATAATCTAATACAGACAAAAACAGTACAAGTTAATCTTTAAAAGTATTCTTATCTATAATTCTTTAATTTATAATCAGAAAAAAAAAAAATATTGGACGAGGTTCAGATTAAGGAAAAACATAGATTCCAGGGAAAAACGGAGAAAAGTAATATAAACAAAATAAAAACGTAATTTTTAATTTTTTTTACATTAATTTATTATTATATTACTTTAATATTATATTAAAGTAATATAATAATATTATATTAAAGTAATATAATAATATTATATTAAAGTAATATAATAATATTATATTAAAGTAATATAATAATATTATATTAAAGTAATATAATAATATATTATATATTAACTTGAAAAATAATTCTAAATTTTACAATAATTAGATTATTTTTTTATTTCATTGAAAGTGAAGAGGGTAAGAATGTAAAATAAGACTTTTTTTTTTTGCAATTCTACCACAAAATAATTAAAATTATGTATCTGTGGCTGCAATTTAAAGGGTGTTAGGTGAAATTAAAAAGAAAATTTAAAATTTGTTGGCACAAATTTGCATATTTTTACAAATTTATTAGTTTATTTAGCACCTTACACATTTAGTAACATCCTTAAGTGTTTAAATTAATTCATCAGTGTGTCGCATACAAAATTAAAAATGAATTTTTTAGTTTGTGCTTAACACCCTTTACGCTGCAGCTACAGATACTACAACTTCAACAATGATTTATCGATATAAACAGACATAGATAATCTTTTTTTTTTTTTTTAAATTCCTTTTACTATGTGAAAAGTTGAAAGTTATATACATGTTCTCATCTTTTAAAACAGGAAACTAATATACATATTTTATACAATTTTATATTATATTTATAATAATAATTTTGAATAAATCTCTATAACTATTAGAATTTAAAGAAAAAATTATCAAAACCTATACAAGTAATAAAACAATTTTAAAATTAAAACCATAATAAGAGCAGTGATGAAGCTTCCGACCTATATGTTGACCCTCATGTTCAATGCCACGCATCATAATTAATATTAATTAATTATAAATTAACCTCAATTATAAGGCTTTTCAACAGTGTGGCGTGCAATTATATGTCTTTTCATCTCTCTAGCTCGAACAGATTTATAATCACAGTGTGGACATTGATGAGGCTTCTCCCCTGTATGACGGGACATTATATGCATCTTTAAATCTTGAGTTGTAACAGATTTATAGTCACACTGCAGGCATTGATGAGGTTTCTCACCTGTATGACGGGCCATTATATGTCTTTTCATCTCTCTGGATTTACCAGCTTTATAATCACAGTGAGGACATTGGTGAGCCTTCTCACCTGGATGGTTGCTCTTAATATGTGTTCTCAAAGTAGGAGGATCCTGTGACATATAATCACAGTGAGGACAACGATGTTCCTTCTCAGCCATATGACGTGCATTTATATGTTTCTTCATATTTCCAGATCGAACAGATTTATAATCACAGTATGGACATTTATGAGGCTTCTCACCTGTATGATGCACCATAATATGTTTTTTCATATTTCCAGATTGTACTGCTTTATAATCACAGTGAGGACATTGATGAGGCTTCTCACCTGTATGATGAGCCATTATATGTTTTTTCATATTTCCAGATTCTACTGATTTATAATCGCAGAACTGACATTGGTAAGGCTTCTCACCTGTATGACGGGCCATTATATGAGTTTTAAGATCTTTGAGTGCAACACAACTATAATTACACTGAGGACATTGATGAGGCCTCTCACCAGTATGTCGAGCAATTATATGTCTTTTCATAGTTACAGATTGTACTGATTTATAATCACAGTAAGGACATTCATTAGGTTTCTCAACCGTATGACGAGCCATAATATGTTTTTTCATATTTCCAGATCGAAGAGATTTATATTCACAGTGCGGACATTTGTGAGCCTTCTCATTTATATGATTGACCCTAATATGTCTTTTTATATCTCTGGATTCCTCAGCTTTATAATCACAATAAGGACATTTAAACTTTTCAGTTGAATGACGGCACATTATGTGCCTTTTCATATTTTCAGATCGAACAGTTTTATAATCACATTGAGGACATTGATGAGGCTTTTCATTAGTATGGCGGGCTATAATGTGTCTTTTCATAGTTGTTGATTGTGTTGATTGATATTCACAGTAAGGACATTGATGAGGCTTCTCATTCCTATGACTGACCATTAAATGAGTTCTTATTTTTGAAGATTCTGCAGATTTATAATCACAGTGAGGGCATTGATGGCACTCCTCACTATCATCGATACCTATAAGCAATAAATTATTATACTACATTGTTCATTTCAAGTAAACTAAATTTATTTATTAATTCTATTTGGTTCTATTTGTTCACTATAGTGAGGAAGAGTGTTTTATTTATGAGATTTCTTTAATGAAGGAGTCTATTCCATATATTTGTATTAGTTGAAACTTTATTTGACTTTCCCAATATTTCGGGTAATTTGTTTCTATTTTACATTCATATTTTTATGTTATGGTGTTCGTATGTGATGAATGCCACATAAAATCTTATGATAATAAAAAAATAATAGAACAAAATGGAATTAACTCAAAAAACAATACTAACATTAAAAACAGGGAACCAAAACATAATACCAATCCAAAATTATACAAAAACAAAGAAACATAAACCTAGGAATGTAAAATAGAAATAAATTACAAAATTTTATAATTTTTATTTATATGAAGGACAAAATAGAAAAACTGGAAAAATAAAACGTAATTTATGAAATAGAATGTAAAAACTGCCCAGAAAAATACATCGGAGAAACATCTAAAAAACTAAAAACTAGAATAATACAACACAAAAATAACTACAATATATAAAAGCAACAGCATTATTGGTACACAGCATAAAAAACAACCACACCTTTGATCTTGACAGCACTAAAATTTTGAGCATCGTACAAAATACAAAAATCTGAAAAATAGAAGAAACAATACAGATAACAAAAAACATAGAAATTGTGTTTTCCACACAAAACACCTTAACAACCACTAATAATAATAAATAATAAAAAAAATTGGAATAAGAAAAAGGACAACCGTATTGATGGTACTGATTATAATTATAATTGGCAATGAGAAAAAAAATAACTTGTAGGTAAGGTAATTATAATACCAACATATAAAATTTAAAGTCCCCTTAGATAACATAACTATTGTGATAAAAGATTAATAATCATAAAATATTTTTACTTTATACTGCTAATGAAAGTATTTCTTTCTGGACTGTTAGCTAGCCTAGAAAGTGAACCATTATACTACTAGTAGTGTAAAGAAAACACATGTTAATAAAACTCTTAAAAAACTTACTAACTTTTTTATCACTTTAATTCAAATATATCTGAAGTTAGTGCTGTGAATATTCCCAAAACTATAATTGATCGAGCAAATGAAGCTACCGAAGAACTTCCTTCAAAATCACAACACAGATACGAATTTGAATATAGGTAATAAACTACAGGAATAAAGAAATGTTGATGATCTATTTAGAGACGATCCATTATATACTATGAATATTAAAAAGTATACTAACTCCAAAAGTGACATTCAATCACCATTTGAAGGATTCAATATTAGTAATAATACTAATTGTACATTTAATATAAATATAAATATGTAGATTTTTTACGGTTCATCAATAGCTCCTACCATATGATTTTCATTCATTATTTGTTAACCTTACACGTTTTATTAAATATTACTCAAAATATAATTCTTATAATATATTTTATTTTACTTCTCAGTATAATGTAAAATAATTTACATCAGTTGTACAGAAAGTGTCCCTACAGTACTCGGTCTAATTCCCGAGCTCGGCTGCGTCTCGCTCGTCAAACCGGACCTCGAACTGTAAAAAGCCACTTTCTGTACTAGTGATGTAAATAACTATAAAATATAGTTTTATAACTATAATATATAGATTTATAATTATATAATATATAGATAACGCCAGAGGATGGGCCAACAGCCCGAAACGTTGGGAAAGTCAAATAAAGTTTCAACTAATACATGGAAGAGACTCCTTCATTAAAGAAATCCCATAATTTATTGATTTTAATTTTCAAATATAAAAAAAAAAAAAAAAATGAAACAAACTATAAAATTTAAATTTTTAAATTAATTCAATCGAAATTTGCTTTAGAGAAACACCCCATACAATTAGAGTGTCTAAAATAAAATACTTATTCCAAAAAACAATTTATAATTAATTAATCATACATCTAATAAGTACTTTAAATAAATCTCACAATTGTTTCCCTTTTATATACAGTGATTTTAACAATTCTACAAAATGTTCAACCACTTTAACAACAAAGATATTTAAATGAAACTTTGTCTCTTTACCAAAAATTTTCATCTCTTCAAAGCTGTAATGGACAGTTTAAATAAGTGTCATTATTTTTTTAAAGACAATTCAATAGTGGTAATAAATAAATAAATAAATAAAAAGATGATGAAGAAGTAACGGGTGTTTGCTGAAACACACGACAGAAAGTAGTGTGTTTGAGCGTCACACAAGATTTTTTTAATATATTCTAACAATGAAAGCGGATATTAAACATTTTTAAAGACAATTTTATTCAAAACAAAAGATATCTTGAGCTAAAAGCATTTTAAGTTTCTAACTCAACTATGTAATCCTTCATAAAAATTATCGAAAACCATAACACTTATAATTATGAGTATAAGAACTTAAAAAAAAGAAAACTTACAAGTAGGCTCGACTTCAATCGTCATTTCTTCACTTTCAGATATATTATAATTACTGAAATCTGAAACAGTAGACATGATCTAATATTATATTAAAGATAATACTATAACTACTGAATTTATTATTTTGAATATTGGTATTTTATTATCAAAAATATATTTTTTAAGTTTAAATACTTAGGAGTGTATAAACTGTGGAATGTATTGACAAATGACAATAGGTTGTATAAAATATGTACTTTCAATAAACCAGACCATGTTTGAAAAAAAAAAAAGATTTCTTTAGGAAATATGAATCGAAGAGGGATCGAAGAGCTAAAATTGGATTAACAAGTTTCTACTGTAGTATTGTAACAGCATTCAAGTAACTGATTCAAGTTTACCATTTAATAAGAAAATGCAACTCACCTTCATCATCAGAAAGCACTTCTTCTTCTTTCATGTTTTTAAGTCCACCTGCATACAAAAAAATAATAATAGTCAGTAATAGCCAAGATAATAAAAAATCTGGTGTGATGCGGGCAACACACAACTTTCACTTACCAACTTACTTAGATTAGAAATAGATGTATTTTCTAAAATGCCATTTCTCATATTCACACATTTTTTCCACATTCATTTACTTATTTTTGTTTGTATTTGCTATTTTAAGTAAACTAATTTTTCTTATTTTTAAATAAAAGTTTTTACTTGTTATAATTTGGCAATGCAAGCATAATACTACATTGTGTTACCATGGAAACAAATAATTTCCATTAAACCTTTAACACCTGTAGACAGATATATCAGTTTGAGCGCTGCAGTCCTTGTGGCCTGTAGACTGATATATCAGTTCCGCCCGCTTCAGCGTTAGAAGACTTAAACTGCGGACCTTATTTTAATTTATTTCTTAAATCTTTACATTATACTGTTGCACTAGGATAAAACCCCCACTAGTAAGCATCTTAAGAGATGTTTTGGTGTCTTCTTTTAAAACAAAAACTGAATTTTTACTCTTCGCTTACGGATTTATCATATCATTATTTAGGAATGAAATATTCATAACAGTTAACAACTCGTAAAAAAATACAGTATATAATTTAAAATTTTTATAAAATAAACAGATATATAAAACAAGGATGAAAATAGTTCGGGGAGGCGGTCAATAAACTACAAAATAGTATAAAACTATTTTATTGTTGCCGACGATTCGACCCAACTATGCAGGTCTTCATCAGGGCTAAATAAACAAGACACAGACAAAAATATGAGTAAATAGGACAAAGAATATGAACTGGCTAGATAAAATATAAAAAATATGAAAAAACAAAGAATATGAACTGACTAGATAAAATATAAATGACTGTAAACTTAAGGTTAAACATATAATTTATATACACAAGGTGTAATATGGCTATTGACATTGATAGTATAGGTGGTGTGATAAGATGGGGTAAGGTACATAGTTAGTGGATATGTTATGAGAATGGTGTACTATGGGTACAGTTGAAGAGGGATTAATATATGATGGATTATAAATATAGTAAATAAAGGAGCTAACCTTATGAAAGGGATGGATGTCACAGCCACAGTTTATTTAGCCCTGACGAAGACCTGCATAGTTGGGTAGAAATGTTGGCTACAATAAAATGTTGTATTTTGTAGTTTATTGACCGCCTCTCCGATCTATTTTAATCCTTATTCTATTTCCGGTCAACTATCATCTATTCAGATATATAAAATCTTTACTATAATAGTTCTAAAAATTAAATGTAAGTACATCTACCAAGGTACATTCCTACACATAGTGTTTTTATTTCATGAATATTATAGGAGCATGGCGAGCAGACAAAATAGTCATCATTTTCTTATTCATATTTAGGACGAGTGCAGGACATATGAAAATTATTTTTACATAATTGGCATTCGCGTTTCTCCAACCCTGTTTCCAGCCCGTCCGGTATTTCCCAGTGACGAGGTTTATGGCTTCCTCAAAAACTTCCAAGGGTTGTAAACTAATTGACATGAGGTTCTTTTCGGGTTTCTTCAAATTAATTTTACCTGCACCTTATTCCTTAGTCTAATAGGGCGAATTCTTTAGTCTGTTTTCCATCCCTCTATTATAGAAAAAGTAAAATCTGTGATGTTTGCAAGAAGAAAAAGAGAGCACAAACAAAATATGTTTGCACAGAATATAATGTCCATTTATGTCCTGAGCCATGTTTTGGTATATATCATGTGGTAAAAATTTTTAAGACTTCTTAAAATGTTTTAATAATTAGTAGTATTACTTAAATTAGATTAAAGTTTTTAAATCCACCAATGCCGGTCCAATGTCCGGATGAAAAAGGATTTTAGAAAACTTTAGAATAAAAATATGAATAAGGAGATAAAGAAGAGTGAATGTGGCTAAAAGTATTGAGGCCACCGGTCTAAGGTCTCAGGCCACAGGGCCCGCAATACGCCACCACTGCTCAGACGCTAAAGGGTTAAATATTTTTATATTTTAAAACAAGTTGACAACTCTTTCCCACGAACAGATGAACAGTCATTAATTTTAAACAATGGTCTGTCATTAAAGGCGTACTGCTCATGCGTGGGCTCAACATGTTTTAATAGTTATTAGAATATTCTTTTTTTTCTCCTGTATATATTCACTCGATTTTTTTCAAACTTCATATTTAGCGGTTTCTTATTTTCAGGCATAAAGAGAGACAGTTAATTCCTATATATAAAGCTACTTAATTCATCCATCCTCCCCTTAGCACATTTTAATCATGATGCTGTATGTCCCTTATTTATTTATATAAATAGTGGTCAGTAAAAAGGTCCATGGATCTTAATTATCAAAAGATTGGGACGTACGCAAAAATAAACAGAATTACGCAGTGGAAGTGATTTATTATAGGTCAATACATATATATACATAAATGAAATATAACTAATATTTTAAATAATACAGGCCTGACAAGGAGTGGGCTTTGGCCGGAGCTTGGTACTAAAAAAGGTCTATCTACATCGAGCTTCTCTTAAAGACTGTTTTCTGGTGCCTTTTGGAGTGGCATAAGGCAGATAACGAGGGCTTAGGGTACAAAGTTTGGCCCTATGTTATCACTTAACATATTTATATAAACTCAATGATTTATTTGGGCACCTAATTACAATAATATATAATCACTCTCATTAATATCTACACACAGAATATTTATAGCCCTCATACAATATCATATAATAACAATTAATTATGTGAGGGTCATCACAATGATAAAACTTACCTGATATTAAAGAACACTAAATTCTCATTAAACATGACGGGTTTGATCAAAATCATTAGAGCCATATTTGAGAAAATTAAAAAAGGAACGTAAAAATGAGCCAACATTTATTAAATTGTCCCTCCATTTGACTAATTTACATGATATTTTTGCTGTCACATCGCTGGCATATACATACACCAAATACCCAATTTCAGGTTTCTAGGGTTTATAGTTTTTAAGCTAGTCTGTTCACACACAGACCATTTTGCGGGACTTGGTTATTTCGACTCAGGGTACCCCAAGACTTGTATTTCCATTGAAAACCGGAAGACGAAATTTTTTACGATCACAATACTTATTTATTTCATATATAAGTAAGTGAAAGTAAAAATTGGCAGTATTTTCATAGGTTATCGATAGCTGAATTTAAGATTCTTTTTTTTTCATTATATCATAATCAGAATAGTAGTATAGTTCACCAGCAATAAAAATTTAATAACCAATTTTTGACACTCAGGCCTCCATGTTTGCAGCCAAATTAATTTCCCTTCTGTTAATGGTCCAAGAGAAAAATTTAGAACAACTCCTTAATCATTAACGAACCAGATTCCGAGAAAAGTGTACCTAAAGATAAGAAAATGTTACTTTCCAGGAGAAGTGGTGTTCTGCAAAGTTTGTAATGTGCCAATTTTTTTTCTATTATGTTACTTAAACTGTTCAGATTAGATAAAAGTAAAATCTATTTTACAACCTTCAATAGCTCTAGTAGAGTTGTGAAGTTCTCACGTCAATCAATTTAAGTTAGTATTAGCAAATTAAAAGAATACCACCCGTTTATCTTGGCTTTGATACCGAAGCATTTCTTTTCTTTTTTGTTTTAATGTTTTTTTTTTTTTTTAAACCAACGACTTTCAAAAATCAGTTAAATATAAACATAGAAATATAATGTTTCTAAATATTATTTTTTTTTTTTTTTAAGTAAATAAATAAAACGAGAAAATTTCATACATTTTATATTTAAATTACCACTCCATGTAAATCCTTATTTTACTAATTATATATATATTTCACTTAATAGCAATATGAAAAACTATTAAAAAAAAAGGAAGCCAAAGAGTGACAAGTATAAAAACACAAACATTAAAATAGTTTAAATTTAAAAATCAAAAGGACGTAAAAACAGAGTAGTTGACCGTCCAAACAAAATCTCAATCTAATCTAATCTAATCTAAATATAATTTTAATTACATAGCCCTACAGAATTTTTTTTTTTTTTTTTTTGGTGCCTAGAATTTTATAGCTGATTTCAACTAAGTTTGGGGCGCTGATTCCAATAATACAATCAGATTTTTCTATCAGCTCTACTTTTTTAGCTGTATCATACCTAGCATTTAATTTATTTATCAATGATATAGATAACACAATCTGAAATAGATGAGTAAATGAATTATTTTAGCACGCTATTCTCCTTATTTTACTATTAGCTAGCTGTATATAATTGTTTGTAAGAATTAAAAAAGAATAACATCAAGTAATAACTTGTAACAACACATTTTAGTATGATTTACCCACGGGCAAATCATTTTTACTTTTTATGACGATACTTTTGAAATGCTCAACTGGATCATGGGATACCCACACAATGGCAGACTACTGCTGGAATGAGACTATTTGAAGAAACATTCAAGAAAGTAACGCAAAAGAAGCTTCCGAAGTGTGAAATAGAGTCTCTTTGAAATGTAATTGTGGTTTAGCTACACAGCGATTATATAAATAATGTGTGTGTGTGTTTATATGGTTTTAATTGATTTAAAATGTTTTATGGAAAGAATTTTAATACCTTTGTTTTTTCACCTGCTATTAACTTGAATATGTATTTGAGTAATTATTTTTTAAGAGGTAAGACCCACCATTTATAAACTCTATAACTACCAGGTCTGCAAGTTTAAAATGTCGTTTATTTCTTAAAATATATACACAGTAATTTAAAAAAAAAGTATAATATATTTTATTCAAAGTACTGGCCCTCGCTTTCTACACATTTTGTCCATCTCTCGGGCAATTTATGGATACCATTCCAAAAGAATGCTTCATCTTTATTTGAAATCCATTCATCGAGCCATTTTCTTACATCCTCCAAATTGTTAAAGTGTTGCTCAGCCAATGAGTGTCCCATCGATGAGAAGAGATGATAATCAGAAGGCGCCAGGTCAGGTGAATACGGCGGGTGGGGTAGGAGTTCCCAACCAAGCGAAGAAATCGTTTCCTTAGTCAATCTGGCTGAATGTGCAGGAGCGTTATCATGCTGAAGAATGACTTTGGCGTGCCTGTGAGCCCATTCTGGGCGTTTTTCGATCAATGCGTGACTCAAATTGATCATTTGTCATCATTTGTTGGGTTTGGGTATTGTCTTCGTCTAATAAAGATTGCAATTCGACGTCCTCAAACTTTTTTGGTCGATTTTCTCGTTTTTTATCAGTAACATCAAAATCACCACGTTTGAAACTTTGAAACCAACGTTCACATGTCTTGACGGTTGGAGCACGATCGCCATAAGTCTCAACAAGAATTCGATGACATTCAGATGCCTTTTTCTTTTGATTGAAAAAGAAAATCATGACATGCCGCAAATGCTCTTTATTTGGCTTAAAATTAGACATTTTTAACACCAAAGAAAGGTATGATACGTCCACGTAAACGACTTAAAAACAACTGACTTTTGTAAACAAATGACTAACAAACAAAATAGCGTTTAGAGATAAGCAAATCCTTCAATAGGCTAAGAGCGCATTCTATTGGAAATAAAACGACATTTTAAACTTGCAGACCTGGTAGAGCTGATAGAGGAAAAATAATGGCAAATTTGGATTCAGCGCAGCAATTATATTCAGAATCAGCTATAAAACTCTCTGCACCAAGACCACTGTGGGCCTGTGTTATTAATCTCTATTATTATTATGTTCACCAACATCACATAGGATAAACCGTACAGTTATTGGCACTGAAGGGATCAAATAGAAACTTCCTACAGCTCCTCATTTTCTATCCTCATAAAGACTCAAGAGGTTTTTTTGGGTCAAAAATTCAAAAGTTTTACAATATGGCAATATTTATAATTAAAAGTGCCAAATCTAGTTATTGGCACCCTTTGGATTTAATTATGAAATCTTCCCTATGGTTAGCTTGTTAAAGTCTTACTTCATAGATGACTTAGACCCTTAGAGACCCCCTTTATAGAGGACCCTTCAAACATTAGACTCATGTATATCTTGTAATAAAATTAGGACTAGTTTACCTATATATTTAAGTTAAAGTCGGGGTGCTAATAATTGTATGTTTTACTCTATATGTTAGGATATATACATGTTATTTTTGTTAGGACATATTTATTACATTTAACATTTTGCATCGGTCTCAAGAAATTGCCATAGAAATGTTTTCTTTCCTCCGATATAACTTTAGGAGACCAATGAACATATGCTGTACACATTGCAATGGCAGTTACTAGGACAAAAGTTAAATTTCAATTGTTTCTTAGAGTTTTCATACATTTACACACTAAGAAGGTGGTGGGAGGGGATTGGCTGAGGGACAAGATCGCAGGTTATCTACGATCAGGTACTCTATGCAGCAAGCAAAAAGATCGTTATCTGTGCTACTGGATTACTCTATGTGGCAACAAGCCTGCTCATGGATATTTATAAATGATGTAACTCACCTTCATCGGGAAGAAATATTTCTTCTTGTTTAACGGATGAAAGACCACCTGCAGAAATAAAAATAACAATTAAAAAAAAAAAAGTTGCCATCACTGAAGCTTGGCAGATGTGAAATATCATAGTTAGCGATAATAAAATTAATGTATTATACTCCTCCCAACACATGTCCTCGTAATTTTTTTTTTTTATAACGACTTTATTTAAAAACTTTTGTTCATATGTCGTCCCCAAAAAGAACGTTGTTCCAAATCCTTTTATCCTCCCACTGTCCTCCCCTCAAACCTCGCGCAGCCATTCCCGCGCTAACTCCCTCTATCCATTGCTTCCTTGGTTGGCCTCTCTTTCTTCTTTCTTCCGGGGTGGATTACAGAATGCATCTTGGCCATCTTTCAGCTCCCATTCGCATCACATGTCCATACCAACTAAGCTGCTTTGTTTCAATTGAGTACAATATTGTTTCTTCTTGGTCAATATTCCTCCTTATTTCTGCGTTTGGGACATGATTCAGCCTTGAAATTCTGCTGCTCCTTCTCCAAAAGTCCATTTCCAACGCTAACAATGCTTTTTCTTCTTTCCTTTTTATTGTCCACATTTCAGAACCATAGAGGACAGTGCCTTCTATTATGGATTTATAAAGGCGTTTTTTGGTTTTTAAAGATACTTCTTTACTCCATAATATAGAATTCAAGCAACCTATCAGCTGTTTCCCTTTTTGTACTTTATGCTTGATATCTTCATTGCATGTACCTTCAGAAGATATCCATGTTCCCAAATACTTGAATTTTGGGCAGCTGTTCAATACCCAATCCTCTAATTTAAGACATTTTGTATTGGAATTGAATACCATATACTCCGTCTTGTTTTTGCTAACCTCTAAGCCCCATTTTTCATAGACTTCATGGAGTTTCCATAGCATATATTCTGCATCATATTCGTCTTCTGCTAAAACGACTTGGTCATCTGCAAACTGGAGCGTGTACAGAGAATGATCTTCGATCCTTATGCCCATTCTAGAGCATTTATTTTTCCATTCCTTGAGGATGTTATTTGATATTGTTTGATGTTAATATTAAAAAGCAGAGGTGAAAGTGAAAGCAAATAAAATTTTTACATGTAATAATTACCTTCTCTTACTTTTATTTGACCTATAAACGATAACTGTTTCAAATTTTATTAAACAGGTTAAATTCATAAAAAAGTTAATATAATCCTTCTAAATAGCTCACCATAATAATATCAAAGAGGAATTAATCCTATAACAGTCCTAGAGTGTTTATTTGTTGAGACCTATAGAACAAATATATCAATAAGAGCTCGGATGACTTATCACTGACGAGGGTTCTAGATATTAAAAGCCTAGAACACTTGGACAATATGTTTTACTTTATTATGCCATCATTTAAAATATTTAACTCTGGTAATTTACCTGCAAACCCATAACTATAAAATAATCTTTTAAATTCATTTATCGACATTTTGATAAATGCATTTATTTAAAAGAGAAATGATCGTAACATGAAACAAAAGACAAAACATGTCGTTTAGAATAGTTCTAGACTTGTTGGAAGGAAATAGGGACAAACTCTCATAGACATGTTTATGACTAAATATTGTTATACTCGAGTATCATATAAATGAAGTGTATATTTTGGTACCCTTTTAAATGGCAACGAGTGCATCGCATCATTGTAACTAAAAGAAATGTATATTTAAGAAAATTTGGATAATATTTTATTTTATATAAATGGTAGTAATTATAAAAAAATTCATTTTTTTTATAATTACTGCAGCTGCCTTGTCAGGAGCCCTGCAGGAGTTGGAGGAAACTGCGTCAAGAATGGGCCTTGAGATAAATGAAGACAAAACGAATTATATGATGACTTCAAGGCAAAAAAGACGGGTAGAAAAGTCTATTCGCTTTACGACCCATGAATTTAAGACGGTGGAATCTTTCAAATACCTGGGTGTCACTGTTACCAACACTAATGAGATGATGACTGAAATTAAAACAAGAATGGCAGCGGGAAGCAGATGTATGTTCTCGTTACAAATTTCGGAACCTGTCTAGAAAGGTAAAAATAATAGTATATAAGACAGTAATCCGACCAATTGTGACATACGCCTGTGAAACATGGACTCTCACCAAGGTCATGGAAAGAATTCTTCTGGTATGGGAGAGAAAAGTTCTAAGAAAGATTTTTGGCCCGGTGTTTCGTCAAGGAACTTGGAAAATCGGCCCAAACACAGAATTAAGAGCACTCTTCCAGGAAGTTGACATAGTAATGTACGTCAAGAAGGCAAGGTTAAGGTGGCTTGGCCATGTGGAGAGGATGCCTGAGTATAGAATCCCCAAGAGGATGTTATACGGCAAACCTGGTGGCCAAAGACCAAGAGGGAGGCCAAGATTGACGTGGTTGAAAAATGTTGAGGAGGACCTAAGAAAAATGAGAGTGAGAGGATGGCGGATGAAGGCGAATGATCGTCAGGAGTGGCTGAAAATTGTGGAGGAGGCCAAGGTTCTTCAAGAGCTGTAGTGCCCATCAGTAAGTAAGTAATAATTCTCAGGCATCAAATTTAGTTTGTAGTTCTCAATAACCGAGGGATTTCGCTACAACGAGGGGTTCAGCAGAAATATAATGGTAATTTTGGGGGGATAGTATTTTGGTTCGCTATATCGAGGTGTTCGTTATATCCGAGTTCGTAATAATGAGGGTTTACTGTAATGACTAATTATTCTTATGCTCGAGTTTCATATAAATGAAGTGCATATTTTGGTACCCTTTAAAATGGCAACAAGTGCATTGCATCATTGTAACTAAAAGAAATGTATATTTAAGAAAATTTGGATAATATTTTATTTTATATAAATGGTAGTAATTATAAAAAAATTCAGTTTTTCAGTAAGTTTATTTTTTTAGTTGAACTATAGTTGAATTTAAGGATGAAAATAGCCCGGGGAGGCGGTCATTAAAATACAAAATAGTATAAAATTATCTTATAGTTGCCGACATTTCGACCCAACTATGCAGGTCTTCATCAGGACTAAAAAAGCTCCTTTATTTACTATATTTAAAATCCATCATATATAAATCCCTCTTCAACTCTGCCCCATTTTTGCCTCCATATCTACCCATAGTACACCATTCTCATAACACATCAACTATGTATGTACCTTACCCCATCTTATCACACCACCTATGCTATCAATGTCAATAGCCTTGTTACACCTTGTGAATATAAATTATATGTTTAACCTTAAGTTTACAGTCATTTATATTTTATCTAGCCGGTTCATATTCTTTGTTTTATCATATTTTTTATATTTTATCTGGCCAGTTCATATTCTTTGTCCTATTTACTCATATTTTAGTCTGTGTCTTGTTTATTTAGCCCTGATGAAGACCTGCATAGTTGGGTCGAATCGTCGGCAACAATAAAATAGTTTTACACTATTTTGTAGTTTAATGACCGCCTCCCCGGAATATTTTCATCCTTATTCAATATCTTGTCAACTATCATCTATCCAATATAGTTTAATACTACTTATTTTAGTCAGTAAATTTCTTTTATATTAGAGTATCTCTCATATCTTTTTCTTATACAGCGCTCATTGGTTTATTTGTTTAATTTTTTGTTTTGCTGTAATTTTATTCTAACCTGTTAACTAACTCTAACTAACATTGATTCGGCCAGATTCCATGGCTACGCTGTCTTTTAAGCCAATAATAAATAAAAAATCCTATAATAATCCTACTAAAACTATGAACAAGAAGTGTTTTTAATTTTGTTAAAATAGGATAAACCAGTAGTAAAATAGAAGCCTAACAGATAGAGAAGTTAATGCAAATATCAGCAAACTAATTTCTAATCTCAAATAAACAACACGTGTTGAGAAACGGATAAATTTCACTGTGCATGCAACTAACAGTTTGCTGAACTTGATAAAGTCTGTTGGAACAATACCAAAAAAGGCAATGCACAAAAAGGAATACAATTTTCTTCTGAGGAGCGCCAGAAGATTTTTCACATCCAAAAACTACAATATTTTTCAGTTATTACTAAAAAATATTGTAGTTATATTTAATTAAGATCCCCACCAGCGAACATGATTACTCGTGGCCGGCTGCCAGTCCCCAGTAGCAGAAGTTGGTATATCTCGCTAAAGTCTTCCCAATTTTTTAACGCCCACAGTTTCACACAAGATACTTGTCCCGACTGCGGCACATCCTAGCGGATCTTCGGAGACTTAATAAGTATATCTAGCGACAGCTATGCCGCAGGGGTGTCTCTATTTGGGAAATATTTGTTCTGGCCCAGTAGCTGTGGAATACCTGAGTTCCTCCGATGAGGGGAGCCCGTCCCACCCCTTTTCGACCGGATGTTTTTTCATCTGTCTCTTATCACTCCCAACCAGACCATGTTCGAAAAAAAAAAAAAAAAAAGGATTTCTTTAGGAAATATGTATCGAAGAGGGTTCTGGTATTCTCGTGATTTTACTAGTCAGTGTGGCTATGGGATGGTCGGACTTGCTAAAGTCGGATTAACAAGTTTCTACTGTATCGTGAACTGAGAACAGCCTTCAAGTAACTGATTTAAGTTTACCATTTAATAAGAAAATGCAGCTCACCTTCATCATCAGAAAGCACTTCTTCTTCTTCTTTCATGTTTTCAAGTCCGCCTGCATACAAAAAATAATAATAGTCAGTAATAGCCAAGATAATAAAAAATCTGGTGTGATGCGGGCAACACACGACTTTCACTTACCAACTTACTTAGATTAGAAATAAATGTATTTTTTAAAATGCCATTTCTCATATTCACACATTTTTTCCACATTCATTTACTTATTTTTGTTTGTATTTGCTATTTTAAGTAAACTAATTTTTCTTATTTTTAAATGAAAGTTTTTATTTGTTATAATTCGGCAGTGCAAGCATAATCTCCAAGTCATCTGATTTTATAATTCTCTATGTAGTTGTTGAAAACTTCATATAGTTACCGTGTAACCCCCTGTAGATATAAGCTTTATTAAAACATAACGAGGAACTATCATCTCCGTCCATACTATTTGTAAAATTTGATTTAACAATTAAACCGTACGACATAAGATCGTGTTTTTGATATGCAAAAGTCCATGAAGTGTTTGGTGAAGGTCTATTTCCTGAAACGGGTGTCAATATCGTTTCAAAATCGCCATAAATGACAAACGCTACTCTTGATCCTCGTTCTGGATTTTTGAATTGCACATAGGGTTCATCTGTTGGAAGTACGATTTGAAGAGGGCTATTGTTGTCGCATAAAAACATGTGATTATTTAAACGCATTGATGCATCCTCTTCTCCTTTTCGAGTATCGAATCGGGTAAAACATCTTTTGCAGATTAAAACTTTTTTTTCATGTTTATTTACTTGTTTACTAATGAGTCTGGACAATGATTTAATATATACGTAATGGTTAGCATGATTTTGGATGTCCTCACCCTCTATGATTAATAAATCTCTATGGTCCGGTAATATTTTTTTAGTAACTTTTAATGGATAGACCTCTGTATTTTTTTCGTCTAAAGCGTATAAATTAATTGAAATTTTATTAATTCTTTCAAACTTTTTAATGTTTTCTATAGTAACAGGATACTGTAAACATGAAAAATCATACTTTGTCGTTAAATTACGATATTTCGACACTCTTTGAGGATCTTTTGTTACAAATTTAGCTAATATTGCATACATGAAACACTTATTGTCGTTATTATTGACATTTATACAACATTTTTTGTTTTTTAGAGAGGTAGGTAAAACTATGCAACATCCACGTGATGCGGATAACGGAGAATATTTGTTAATTCTTAACCTAAGTCCATCTATATTATTCAAAGACCATCCGGATTTTTTTAATTGTGATTCTTCAAATTCGTTGCTAAGCTTTTTTGTGATGTTAGAAATAAACTGATCTAAATCGCTAGAAATATATAGTTCTTTATTTTTAGTTTTAAAGGCTCTATCACATATCTCACCGCTAACGTTGATGAATTGGCTTTCCAAAACGACATTTACTTTTATGGTTTTAAAAGAGGTTAGATAATTATTTAAAATTTTTTTAATTTTGTTTCTTAAATGCTCCATAAAGGACTTTATATCCATGAACTCATTATTTTTTTGTTTTGTTGCTCTTAAGTAATAAGAGGCTATCCGGCTTTCAAAAGCTGTCTCATAACTAACTATGTTTTCATCATTTTCATCAAAAGAAGAAAAAATACTTAAAAGATCTTTTTTTAAAGGTTCAACTGAATAAACATTTTTCTTAACCTTTTTTATTGGTGGAGAAAGATTATGTTCAGATGAATTACTACTACTACTACTAGTACCGGGAGCAGTATTTAAATTACTATTTTCGACTGCATTAAGCCCTTGAAAGGAACTATGAAAGATATCAGAAGAGGTACGTTTACCTAATTTGCATATTTTAGATAAATTAAATTTACTACAATATTTTTCATGAATGTGTTGATCTAAAATTGTATCGAACCCTATTCCACATATTTTACAAACGTAACGAGGTTTAAGTTTGTGATCAATTGCTAAATGAATGTTTAAATCTCTCTTGTAATCAAAGGAAGACTTACAAATAGTACAATAAAACATTATGAAAGATATAAAAATAATTCTCTTAAAAAACTTACGCAATTTGATCTCCTTGCGAACAATTCGGAAAGAAAGGATATAATGAAGCAACGAAATGCAGTGTGAATATATATGCACCGGGAACCTGTTTTTTATTTTTAATAAGACGAACTGCTTAACATTGATAAAAAAAAGTCCCGATAAATTTTGCTTTATTTCTTTAAGTTCAGGGTCTCTCTGAGGAGTATATAAACCTGTAAGAACCAAACTCTTTATCAGAAGTTAGCTGAATTGGCTGTTTCACAAACTGCCACGTTTGTTGAACAGCTGTTTCACAGCTGTACAACAAACGTGAGTATAACATTGTTTAATGAATATAGTTTAAAAAGTTTTAAAGTATTTGAAATTTTTTTTTACATGAAATCAATATATGATAAATTTTCTATACAGATGTCTAACATCATTGTGGAAAAATTGAACTGTGTCAGAGTTAAGGAGTTTAATAGTATTGACGACCTAAAAATAGGTCAACAATATAGAATATTAGAAATGAAAAAGGTGCCGACCAAATATGGTTGTTCACTGCAGGTAACATTAGAAGATTGGTTGGGGATGGAGCTCCATTCCCAACCAATCAACCATGAAGTTTATTGTGTATATCTACCAAGTAGATATACAAATATACTTACGGAAGAGGAGCTGCTAAATTACAGTGGTAATTATTATATATTTTTTCAAGTATAATATTTTTTTTTTTGCATTTGACCATTGCTTCATATTTTTTTTTTTTTACAGGGGATGTAGGAATGACCTACCTCGGAAGAGGAGTTAGAAACTCGTTCAAATTAAAATTTGAATATATTGAAACATGGTAAAATAAAAGACATTTTTAAAAGTATGAAGTTTTTTTTTTTTTTTTTTTTTTTTTTAAATATAATTATCCCTTCTTCTCCTTTAATATATATATACAAAACACAATCCTTCTTCCTTTTTCATGCATTGTGTCTTTAACCATGGATGTGTTAAGAACTTTAGAAGGTTCACCATATTACAAACGTTACCTCCTTGAATATCCATCTATCACTCTCGATAATCAAAATGTTTTAACATTCATGAAGATTCGAAGACTTATAGATGAACTGAACCATTACGCAAAGCTTATTGGAACAGATAAACAATCAAACGGACATTACATCACTTGTCATTGGAGTGATCCTGAAGCTAGAGATGGGCCTGACACATGTCTATGCTTTATGATATATTCAAGTAGTTTTGATATAAAAAAACTGTTGAGGGAACTGTATCATGTAAGAGATAACACTGATAGTGAAGAAAAAAAATGATGAAAGTTATAGTGATGAATCCGAGATTGATTACTGACACGAAAAAAAAAAAAAAAAATAACCCCCCCCCCCCCCACTTTCAACATTATAAAAAAATATTTTAATTGTGAAAAATAATCAGTTGTACCACGATGATGGTCCAATACACAACAGAGTTAGCATTAGCAATTGTCTACCCACTCAATAATTCATTAAAAAAATGTATAAAAGTGGGACTCTGTGCTGGTGTGCCAATGGTAGCTCTGGTCGACAAGAAATCTACAATTTACCTAGACAAGGAAGAATGGGGTGAATTAAGAGCCAGGTCTTCAAACATCTTGGGTCATTTCAAAAAGAAAAAACTGATAAAACCTGATGCTGCGAACGATGCAGAGAAAGAAAATGATCAGATTCAATCAAAAAGAAATATCAACATCTCGCTAACGAAAAGAGGTACAGTAAGATGTTTGAAAATTGAACATGTTTATCCCTGGACAATATTATTGAATGAAAACGTTACACCATATATAAAGTTAATATCACCAAATATTATTTTGAAAAAATGTGAATGTATCAAATTGTGTCAACTGTTTGATTCTGTTTCAAAATCTTTGGATTTTTTGTACAATGTTATAGAAAAATGCGAGTACAACCAATAAAAATAATTTTTCGCAATAAATTGTTTTATTTTTTAATCCCCATTTTTTTTAAATTTTATTTATCAATTTAAGGTTGGTATAAAAAACAAAAAAAACAAAAAAAAAAAAAAACAAATGGTTTTAAAAGTTCTTTATTAAAAACTTACAATACAATAAATAATACATTATAAAAAATTATTTCACATTATCTAAAAACCACTGACATTGTGGACTATTATTTTTATGATAACTGTAAGGTGAAATTGTACATGTTGATAAAGTTTTAAATTTCAAATTACAAAAGTAGCAAGTAGCAGTGTTTCTCCATCCTTTGATAAAACCGTTGAAGGCCAGCAGCATATGTTCAGGTTTCATATTTATTGTCTTGTTAGTGAATGTATTACGCCTTACTGATTCGATAGAAAGATCCACGAGTTTCGGATTCATTTTCATCCAGTGAGCCAAATTGTGAGCTTGGTTGAGGGAACATACATATCTAGTCCAGGATCTGTCACGATGATATCGACATTTAATCATGGTATCCGTCAATTTCTTTAGAGATGGACAGGAAAAGTTATGAAGGTCGTAGACAGGTCTCTTCAATATATCTTCTAAAAATATACACTTTTCACAACCCTTGGCGTATAAAAAGTCATATTGTTTCGTTGCTGTTGTAATAGTGATCATCAACTTGTCATATTCTATTTCACCATAATCCCAGGAAATCCCATGAAGATTTTGCATCACCCATAGATTTTCTGATAATTGATCGTCTTGATGGGGTGGTTTGAAGAACCAGTGTTGCGCTGTCGATTGTTTTACATCTACAATCGAAAGCTCTTTTATTATAAAATCACGATGTCCGTTAACCACATCGATGTATGCTTGAAAATCGATGACTGCAACGCGATGAGTGGTAGGCTTAGACATGGTGTTCGCCATCTATCGTTTCAACTTGGATACTGAAGTAAATTCTGTACCTGTCCGGCTATTTAATACACTTTTCTTACCAAACCAGTTCCCGCCTCATATTCGACGATCCTGTCATGTATCGTGAGACAGTAGGCTCTCGTATCGCTAATAAAGTTTTTATTCATTTCAAATTCGAGTCTCATGTCTACTGTTGCATTTTTAATTGCTTCGCTTTGTTTAGAACAATCGATGACTACGATTGGGGCGAGCTCCATAAAATCTTGTCTATTCAATAGCGGTTCAGGATTGTCTTTTCCGTAATAGCTGACTTGAAACCTGCAATACATTTCGTAGAGAAGAGCCGTTTTTCCCTTGTCCCAATCCAAGTTGAGATCGTCATAAGGATACTGTTCCGAATTGAGGAATAACTTTACATTTCTCAAATCGCAGTGATCAAAGTTACTACAATCCTTATCTCTTCGTTTGAGTCTTCCGGTTTGGAAGGCGACGATCACGTAACGTGGTTTTTCCAATTGCGATGATGTCTTTACAGCCCAAGTTTCGTTTGATGTTCCTGTTGGTAGGGCCGGGTGCTCATTCAAATCCCACGATCTGAAGGATATCGGAAGTTTCTGATTCTTGTCTATTACTTTAAGAATTCTTAATCTCTGTTCATCGGAAAGCTTGACATGCGGTACTTTCCATATCACCTTATCTAATTTAATATCCACATTGTCGGAGTTGTTACTTCCGAGGACAGAGTTGTAATCAGTATTTGATCTGATAAGAATCAATTCCTGCTTTACATTTAGAAGTATGCGTTTGAAATCTTCAGCGAATCCGAGAAGGACATGAAGAGGTAGACAAATGTTGAAATGCCCATTTTTTACAATAGATAGAGTTTTATTTTTGCTAGGCATAATCCATCCTCCATTTTCTAATCCTTTGATGGTGTTGGGGGTTTGCGATACGTAGCCTTTTAATGTGCTGGTTATTCCAGGATTGCGAACTTTATCTATCTCTATACCGTTTAATTCGTAGCGTATTTCATCAAAGAGGAATGCAAAACCGTTGTTTGTTATAGAAGTTTCGGTACTAGGAGTCCCATCAGCTTTCGTCACTGAGATCGATCCTTCTAAATAGATAAAACTGTGAGCCGGTAGGGTGTATAGGTCTTGTTGTTGAATCGGGATTCTTATTTCATCCGATTTGTTCAGTGTCGATGAGGCGTAAGGTTGATGCGTATGATACTCGAAAGTACTTATGGTCTCATCGAAAAGAATATCAGAAGAAATATTTAAAATATTATACATTTTTTCTCAGCCGAAATCCTAAGCGTCGTAAAAATAATTTGTTCTCTGGTGTTAACCCTATCGAACGTTTCTTTAAACTAGTTGAGTATGAAGCTCTTTCATCTCTTTTATAGGTACAAATCTTCTTGGGAAAACTGTGATTAATAAAATCAATAGCCATATTTTCTTATATGCAATCTTGCCGTTATGGTCTCTCTGCGAAAATTTATCAGTTGACGGTTTTGGTCTAGAATTCTCAGAGTGATGTTTTCAATCGTTCTCACGTTGATCGGGTGATAAATGACCGGAGAAGGACTTTCGACGATCTTATATCCAGGATCTACTGTCGGAAAGAATTGATGAATGATGTGATTCGGTTCACCGTTCAGATAGGAACCAGCAGCTATGTTACAGTGTATGGATATTACGTTAACCTTCATAATTTCAACAATATCATCAGAGACGTGATAACCCTGTTTAGGTTCTAATACAGTATTCGGCCTATTGAATCCCAAAAGCGGTCCGATGGAATTCGGTTTGCCGGGGACATTGAAGTATACCTTTTGAGTTGAGCGTAATTCCGTCTTTAGAGTATTGTTATTTCCTCTGAGAATAATAGCATCGTTGTCTTGAATATTTTCTTCGAGATATGTGGAAATAGACTCGATGTCATAAGATCCTTCAGGTATCTGAATCTTTTGATCACCAAAGTAAAACATATCACATTCATTTTTTATAATGTTTGGTATAGTGTTGTAAGTTTCAAAAGAGAGGAGACCTATCTCGTAATCATCGTCACTCAAGTCTATAAATGGAAAAAAGTTTGCGGATAAAACGTTTGATTTACCCGACAGCGTTACCGTCAGACTCATTTTTGATATCTTAAACAGATTTTCATCCGTATTTATACAGAAATTGCAGACACAAATGTCCGCAGTATGGTGTGTTCCATTTTTGATAATTGGTTCTGTTATAATATATCCTAGTGTTGGAGGTGGTACCTTTCAAATAATTCGACAACTCGGGTTGGGGTCTCAAATTACCGAATGGATCGAAATATAAAACATTTTCACCTTTTTTGATGTAACATACCCAATGAGAGCCGGGACGGTCACTCGTATCGAGATTAACAATTGCACTTTCATTTAGTCTGATCTTGTTTGGCAGCCTGTCAATCATGAACACACCTCTAAAATGAGGAACTCTTATCGCATATTTTTTCAATTCTACGTCCGTTAAAGCCCTCGAAGGGAGTGAAGATAATCAAATACCCTCCTTTTTAAGATATAATCCGTAACCTTTTCTGTATGGTTTTAAGTATAAGCCACTACCCACTTTCTGTTCTTCCATTTTGAGGTTATGTCTTTTCATCTCTTCGAGTCTTTCTTTCGCATCTTTCGCTTCGTTTACCGCTTTGGCTATAGCAGACGCGCCTCCGGCCAGGGAACCGATCGCCGATAGCCCCGCCATTATGGGTACCAGAAGTGGTAAAAATCCTCCACTTTTTGGTATTGGTAAAATTCTAGGTGAGCGAGGAATGGAACCGTATTTTTTTAAAAAACGTTTCGCTTTTGTCAAGGCTAAACGCGATGCTTTACTTAGAGATGACAGGTCCTTTACACGCGCAACATCGATTATATTTCTGAATTTGAGACTCTTTGTTTTCTTCTGAATTTTTTTTCTTTTTACAGAGTCGATGCCATCAGACTCTTTTTTTCTTCCATATTTTGATTTTTGTATCAATAATCCAGCTCCTAATTTAACTTTAGCTTTCATAGCGTTCGTCACTGCCCAGGCAAATGCTTTTTCACTGGGAGACGAATCTTTAGCTAGAACTCTCTGCCAAGCTTTTTCTGCAAGAATGCGATCAGCCTCTGCAACCTGTAACAATGGTAGCTCTGGTCGACAAGAAATCTACAATTTACCTAGACAAGGAAGAATGGGGTGAATTAAGAGCCAGGTCTTCAAACATCTTGGGTCATTTCAAAAAGAAAAAACTGATAAAACCTGATGCTGCGAACGATGCAGAGAAAGAAAATGATCAGATTCAATCAAAAAGAAATATCAACATCTCGCTAACGAAAAGAGGTACAGTAAGATGTTTGAAAATTGAACATGTTTATCCCTGGACAATATTATTGAATGAAAACGTTACACCATATATAAAGTTAATATCACCAAATATTATTTTGAAAAAATGTGAATGTATCAAATTGTGTCAACTGTTTGATTCTGTTTCAAAATCTTTGGATTTTTTGTACAATGTTATAGAAAAATGCGAGTACAACCAATAAAAATAATTTTTCGCAATAAATTGTTTTATTTTTTAATCCCCATTTTTTTTAAATTTTATTTATCAATTTAAGGTTGGTATAAAAAACAAAAAAAACAAAAAAAAAAAAAAAACAAATGGTTTTAAAAGTTCTTTATTAAAAACTTACAATACAATAAATAATACATTATAAAAAATTATTTCACATTATCTAAAAACCACTGACATTGTGGACTATTATTTTTATGATAACTGTAAGGTGAAATTGTACATGTTGATAAAGTTTTAAATTTCAAATTACAAAAGTAGCAAGTAGCAGTGTTTCTCCATCCTTTGATAAAACCGTTGAAGGCCAGCAGCATATGTTCAGGTTTCATATTTATTGTCTTGTTAGTGAATGTATTACGCCTTACTGATTCGATAGAAAGATCCACGAGTTTCGGATTCATTTTCATCCAGTGAGCCAAATTGTGAGCTTGGTTGAGGGAACATACATATCTAGTCCAGGATCTGTCACGATGATATCGACATTTAATCATGGTATCCGTCAATTTCTTTAGAGATGGACAGGAAAAGTTATGAAGGTCGTAGACAGGTCTCTTCAATATATCTTCTAAAAATATACACTTTTCACAACCCTTGGCGTATAAAAAGTCATATTGTTTCGTTGCTGTTGTAATAGTGATCATCAACTTGTCATATTCTATTTCACCATAATCCCAGGAAATCCCATGAAGATTTTGCATCACCCATAGATTTTCTGATAATTGATCGTCTTGATGGGGTGGTTTGAAGAACCAGTGTTGCGCTGTCGATTGTTTTACATCTACAATCGAAAGCTCTTTTATTATAAAATCACGATGTCCGTTAACCACATCGATGTATGCTTGAAAATCGATGACTGCAACGCGATGAGTGGTAGGCTTAGACATGGTGTTCGCCATCTATCGTTTCAACTTGGATACTGAAGTAAATTCTGTACCTGTCCGGCTATTTAATACACTTTTCTTACCAAACCAGTTCCCGCCTCATATTCGACGATCCTGTCATGTATCGTGAGACAGTAGGCTCTCGTATCGCTAATAAAGTTTTTATTCATTTCAAATTCGAGTCTCATGTCTACTGTTGCATTTTTAATTGCTTCGCTTTGTTTAGAACAATCGATGACTACGATTGGGGCGAGCTCCATAAAATCTTGTCTATTCAATAGCGGTTCAGGATTGTCTTTTCCGTAATAGCTGACTTGAAACCTGCAATACATTTCGTAGAGAAGAGCCGTTTTTCCCTTGTCCCAATCCAAGTTGAGATCGTCATAAGGATACTGTTCCGAATTGAGGAATAACTTTACATTTCTCAAATCGCAGTGATCAAAGTTACTACAATCCTTATCTCTTCGTTTGAGTCTTCCGGTTTGGAAGGCGACGATCACGTAACGTGGTTTTTCCAATTGCGATGATGTCTTTACAGCCCAAGTTTCGTTTGATGTTCCTGTTGGTAGGGCCGGGTGCTCATTCAAATCCCACGATCTGAAGGATATCGGAAGTTTCTGATTCTTGTCTATTACTTTAAGAATTCTTAATCTCTGTTCATCGGAAAGCTTGACATGCGGTACTTTCCATATCACCTTATCTAATTTAATATCCACATTGTCGGAGTTGTTACTTCCGAGGACAGAGTTGTAATCAGTATTTGATCTGATAAGAATCAATTCCTGCTTTACATTTAGAAGTATGCGTTTGAAATCTTCAGCGAATCCGAGAAGGACATGAAGAGGTAGACAAATGTTGAAATGCCCATTTTTTACAATAGATAGAGTTTTATTTTTGCTAGGCATAATCCATCCTCCATTTTCTAATCCTTTGATGGTGTTGGGGGTTTGCGATACGTAGCCTTTTAATGTGCTGGTTATTCCAGGATTGCGAACTTTATCTATCTCTATACCGTTTAATTCGTAGCGTATTTCATCAAAGAGGAATGCAAAACCGTTGTTTGTTATAGAAGTTTCGGTACTAGGAGTCCCATCAGCTTTCGTCACTGAGATCGATCCTTCTAAATAGATAAAACTGTGAGCCGGTAGGGTGTATAGGTCTTGTTGTTGAATCGGGATTCTTATTTCATCCGATTTGTTCAGTGTCGATGAGGCGTAAGGTTGATGCGTATGATACTCGAAAGTACTTATGGTCTCATCGAAAAGAATATCAGAAGAAATATTTAAAATATTATACATTTTTTCTCAGCCGAAATCCTAAGCGTCGTAAAAATAATTTGTTCTCTGGTGTTAACCCTATCGAACGTTTCTTTAAACTAGTTGAGTATGAAGCTCTTTCATCTCTTTTATAGGTACAAATCTTCTTGGGAAAACTGTGATTAATAAAATCAATAGCCATATTTTCTTATATGCAATCTTGCCGTTATGGTCTCTCTGCGAAAATTTATCAGTTGACGGTTTTGGTCTAGAATTCTCAGAGTGATGTTTTCAATCGTTCTCACGTTGATCGGGTGATAAATGACCGGAGAAGGACTTTCGACGATCTTATATCCAGGATCTACTGTCGGAAAGAATTGATGAATGATGTGATTCGGTTCACCGTTCAGATAGGAACCAGCAGCTATGTTACAGTGTATGGATATTACGTTAACCTTCATAATTTCAACAATATCATCAGAGACGTGATAACCCTGTTTAGGTTCTAATACAGTATTCGGCCTATTGAATCCCAAAAGCGGTCCGATGGAATTCGGTTTGCCGGGGACATTGAAGTATACCTTTTGAGTTGAGCGTAATTCCGTCTTTAGAGTATTGTTATTTCCTCTGAGAATAATAGCATCGTTGTCTTGAATATTTTCTTCGAGATATGTGGAAATAGACTCGATGTCATAAGATCCTTCAGGTATCTGAATCTTTTGATCACCAAAGTAAAACATATCACATTCATTTTTTATAATGTTTGGTATAGTGTTGTAAGTTTCAAAAGAGAGGAGACCTATCTCGTAATCATCGTCACTCAAGTCTATAAATGGAAAAAAGTTTGCGGATAAAACGTTTGATTTACCCGACAGCGTTACCGTCAGACTCATTTTTGATATCTTAAACAGATTTTCATCCGTATTTATACAGAAATTGCAGACACAAATGTCCGCAGTATGGTGTGTTCCATTTTTGATAATTGGTTCTGTTATAATATATCCTAGTGTTGGAGGTGGTACCTTTCAAATAATTCGACAACTCGGGTTGGGGTCTCAAATTACCGAATGGATCGAAATATAAAACATTTTCACCTTTTTTGATGTAACATACCCAATGAGAGCCGGGACGGTCACTCGTATCGAGATTAACAATTGCACTTTCATTTAGTCTGATCTTGTTTGGCAGCCTGTCAATCATGAACACACCTCTAAAATGAGGAACTCTTATCGCATATTTTTTCAATTCTACGTCCGTTAAAGCCCTCGAAGGGAGTGAAGATAATCAAATACCCTCCTTTTTAAGATATAATCCGTAACCTTTTCTGTATGGTTTTAAGTATAAGCCACTACCCACTTTCTGTTCTTCCATTTTGAGGTTATGTCTTTTCATCTCTTCGAGTCTTTCTTTCGCATCTTTCGCTTCGTTTACCGCTTTGGCTATAGCAGACGCGCCTCCGGCCAGGGAACCGATCGCCGATAGCCCCGCCATTATGGGTACCAGAAGTGGTAAAAATCCTCCACTTTTTGGTATTGGTAAAATTCTAGGTGAGCGAGGAATGGAACCGTATTTTTTTAAAAAACGTTTCGCTTTTGTCAAGGCTAAACGCGATGCTTTACTTAGAGATGACAGGTCCTTTACACGCGCAACATCGATTATATTTCTGAATTTGAGACTCTTTGTTTTCTTCTGAATTTTTTTTCTTTTTACAGAGTCGATGCCATCAGACTCTTTTTTTCTTCCATATTTTGATTTTTGTATCAATAATCCAGCTCCTAATTTAACTTTAGCTTTCATAGCGTTCGTCACTGCCCAGGCAAATGCTTTTTCACTGGGAGACGAATCTTTAGCTAGAACTCTCTGCCAAGCTTTTTCTGCAAGAATGCGATCAGCCTCTGCAACCTGTAACAATGGTAGCTCTGGTCGACAAGAAATCTACAATTTACCTAGACAAGGAAGAATGGGGTGAATTAAGAGCCAGGTCTTCAAACATCTTGGGTCATTTCAAAAAGAAAAAACTGATAAAACCTGATGCTGCGAACGATGCAGAGAAAGAAAATGATCAGATTCAATCAAAAAGAAATATCAACATCTCGCTAACGAAAAGAGGTACAGTAAGATGTTTGAAAATTGAACATGTTTATCCCTGGACAATATTATTGAATGAAAACGTTACACCATATATAAAGTTAATATCACCAAATATTATTTTGAAAAAATGTGAATGTATCAAATTGTGTCAACTGTTTGATTCTGTTTCAAAATCTTTGGATTTTTTGTACAATGTTATAGAAAAATGCGAGTACAACCAATAAAAATAATTTTTCGCAATAAATTGTTTTATTTTTTAATCCCCATTTTTTTTAAATTTTATTTATCAATTTAAGGTTGGTATAAAAAACAAAAAAAACAAAAAAAAAAAAAAACAAATGGTTTTAAAAGTTCTTTATTAAAAACTTACAATACAATAAATAATACATTATAAAAAATTATTTCACATTATCTAAAAACCACTGACATTGTGGACTATTATTTTTATGATAACTGTAAGGTGAAATTGTACATGTTGATAAAGTTTTAAATTTCAAATTACAAAAGTAGCAAGTAGCAGTGTTTCTCCATCCTTTGATAAAACCGTTGAAGGCCAGCAGCATATGTTCAGGTTTCATATTTATTGTCTTGTTAGTGAATGTATTACGCCTTACTGATTCGATAGAAAGATCCACGAGTTTCGGATTCATTTTCATCCAGTGAGCCAAATTGTGAGCTTGGTTGAGGGAACATACATATCTAGTCCAGGATCTGTCACGATGATATCGACATTTAATCATGGTATCCGTCAATTTCTTTAGAGATGGACAGGAAAAGTTATGAAGGTCGTAGACAGGTCTCTTCAATATATCTTCTAAAAATATACACTTTTCACAACCCTTGGCGTATAAAAAGTCATATTGTTTCGTTGCTGTTGTAATAGTGATCATCAACTTGTCATATTCTATTTCACCATAATCCCAGGAAATCCCATGAAGATTTTGCATCACCCATAGATTTTCTGATAATTGATCGTCTTGATGGGGTGGTTTGAAGAACCAGTGTTGCGCTGTCGATTGTTTTACATCTACAATCGAAAGCTCTTTTATTATAAAATCACGATGTCCGTTAACCACATCGATGTATGCTTGAAAATCGATGACTGCAACGCGATGAGTGGTAGGCTTAGACATGGTGTTCGCCATCTATCGTTTCAACTTGGATACTGAAGTAAATTCTGTACCTGTCCGGCTATTTAATACACTTTTCTTACCAAACCAGTTCCCGCCTCATATTCGACGATCCTGTCATGTATCGTGAGACAGTAGGCTCTCGTATCGCTAATAAAGTTTTTATTCATTTCAAATTCGAGTCTCATGTCTACTGTTGCATTTTTAATTGCTTCGCTTTGTTTAGAACAATCGATGACTACGATTGGGGCGAGCTCCATAAAATCTTGTCTATTCAATAGCGGTTCAGGATTGTCTTTTCCGTAATAGCTGACTTGAAACCTGCAATACATTTCGTAGAGAAGAGCCGTTTTTCCCTTGTCCCAATCCAAGTTGAGATCGTCATAAGGATACTGTTCCGAATTGAGGAATAACTTTACATTTCTCAAATCGCAGTGATCAAAGTTACTACAATCCTTATCTCTTCGTTTGAGTCTTCCGGTTTGGAAGGCGACGATCACGTAACGTGGTTTTTCCAATTGCGATGATGTCTTTACAGCCCAAGTTTCGTTTGATGTTCCTGTTGGTAGGGCCGGGTGCTCATTCAAATCCCACGATCTGAAGGATATCGGAAGTTTCTGATTCTTGTCTATTACTTTAAGAATTCTTAATCTCTGTTCATCGGAAAGCTTGACATGCGGTACTTTCCATATCACCTTATCTAATTTAATATCCACATTGTCGGAGTTGTTACTTCCGAGGACAGAGTTGTAATCAGTATTTGATCTGATAAGAATCAATTCCTGCTTTACATTTAGAAGTATGCGTTTGAAATCTTCAGCGAATCCGAGAAGGACATGAAGAGGTAGACAAATGTTGAAATGCCCATTTTTTACAATAGATAGAGTTTTATTTTTGCTAGGCATAATCCATCCTCCATTTTCTAATCCTTTGATGGTGTTGGGGGTTTGCGATACGTAGCCTTTTAATGTGCTGGTTATTCCAGGATTGCGAACTTTATCTATCTCTATACCGTTTAATTCGTAGCGTATTTCATCAAAGAGGAATGCAAAACCGTTGTTTGTTATAGAAGTTTCGGTACTAGGAGTCCCATCAGCTTTCGTCACTGAGATCGATCCTTCTAAATAGATAAAACTGTGAGCCGGTAGGGTGTATAGGTCTTGTTGTTGAATCGGGATTCTTATTTCATCCGATTTGTTCAGTGTCGATGAGGCGTAAGGTTGATGCGTATGATACTCGAAAGTACTTATGGTCTCATCGAAAAGAATATCAGAAGAAATATTTAAAATATTATACATTTTTTCTCAGCCGAAATCCTAAGCGTCGTAAAAATAATTTGTTCTCTGGTGTTAACCCTATCGAACGTTTCTTTAAACTAGTTGAGTATGAAGCTCTTTCATCTCTTTTATAGGTACAAATCTTCTTGGGAAAACTGTGATTAATAAAATCAATAGCCATATTTTCTTATATGCAATCTTGCCGTTATGGTCTCTCTGCGAAAATTTATCAGTTGACGGTTTTGGTCTAGAATTCTCAGAGTGATGTTTTCAATCGTTCTCACGTTGATCGGGTGATAAATGACCGGAGAAGGACTTTCGACGATCTTATATCCAGGATCTACTGTCGGAAAGAATTGATGAATGATGTGATTCGGTTCACCGTTCAGATAGGAACCAGCAGCTATGTTACAGTGTATGGATATTACGTTAACCTTCATAATTTCAACAATATCATCAGAGACGTGATAACCCTGTTTAGGTTCTAATACAGTATTCGGCCTATTGAATCCCAAAAGCGGTCCGATGGAATTCGGTTTGCCGGGGACATTGAAGTATACCTTTTGAGTTGAGCGTAATTCCGTCTTTAGAGTATTGTTATTTCCTCTGAGAATAATAGCATCGTTGTCTTGAATATTTTCTTCGAGATATGTGGAAATAGACTCGATGTCATAAGATCCTTCAGGTATCTGAATCTTTTGATCACCAAAGTAAAACATATCACATTCATTTTTTATAATGTTTGGTATAGTGTTGTAAGTTTCAAAAGAGAGGAGACCTATCTCGTAATCATCGTCACTCAAGTCTATAAATGGAAAAAAGTTTGCGGATAAAACGTTTGATTTACCCGACAGCGTTACCGTCAGACTCATTTTTGATATCTTAAACAGATTTTCATCCGTATTTATACAGAAATTGCAGACACAAATGTCCGCAGTATGGTGTGTTCCATTTTTGATAATTGGTTCTGTTATAATATATCCTAGTGTTGGAGGTGGTACCTTTCAAATAATTCGACAACTCGGGTTGGGGTCTCAAATTACCGAATGGATCGAAATATAAAACATTTTCACCTTTTTTGATGTAACATACCCAATGAGAGCCGGGACGGTCACTCGTATCGAGATTAACAATTGCACTTTCATTTAGTCTGATCTTGTTTGGCAGCCTGTCAATCATGAACACACCTCTAAAATGAGGAACTCTTATCGCATATTTTTTCAATTCTACGTCCGTTAAAGCCCTCGAAGGGAGTGAAGATAATCAAATACCCTCCTTTTTAAGATATAATCCGTAACCTTTTCTGTATGGTTTTAAGTATAAGCCACTACCCACTTTCTGTTCTTCCATTTTGAGGTTATGTCTTTTCATCTCTTCGAGTCTTTCTTTCGCATCTTTCGCTTCGTTTACCGCTTTGGCTATAGCAGACGCGCCTCCGGCCAGGGAACCGATCGCCGATAGCCCCGCCATTATGGGTACCAGAAGTGGTAAAAATCCTCCACTTTTTGGTATTGGTAAAATTCTAGGTGAGCGAGGAATGGAACCGTATTTTTTTAAAAAACGTTTCGCTTTTGTCAAGGCTAAACGCGATGCTTTACTTAGAGATGACAGGTCCTTTACACGCGCAACATCGATTATATTTCTGAATTTGAGACTCTTTGTTTTCTTCTGAATTTTTTTTCTTTTTACAGAGTCGATGCCATCAGACTCTTTTTTTCTTCCATATTTTGATTTTTGTATCAATAATCCAGCTCCTAATTTAACTTTAGCTTTCATAGCGTTCGTCACTGCCCAGGCAAATGCTTTTTCACTGGGAGACGAATCTTTAGCTAGAACTCTCTGCCAAGCTTTTTCTGCAAGAATGCGATCAGCCTCTGCAACCTTTTATTGCTATCAGTATATTTATGATAAATGATATCGTGTTCTTTGCACGCTTGATCCAAAGGGTTTATTCCTTCGTCTCCTCTAGCTAGACGTTTTTTTAATTTCGTACCAGGACCGCAGAAATGATAACCAGGTAGGTGAGCTTCAAAGGGGAGTCGATCTATAAGTCTATTAATTAAACCTCTTCCTCTTTTAATCGCTTTAGTCATACTGAAGTGAGCTTTTCATCGTCCGCTACTATTTATACCGTGGACTCGAGTTCTTTTTGATACAAAAGAAGAAGAAACGATGCGATTAGAACAGCAAAAAGAAAAAATTCAAATACTAGACGTCGTCCCGAAAGATTTGATAAAACGAAACGAGACTAAACGTCATGGACCTTTATTACCCGATAGTATAAGGGCAATTATATGTGGACCGAGCGGATGTGGAAAAACCAATCTTATGATAAGCCTTTTATTAGATCCAAAAGGACTCAAATTTGAAAATATTTACTTATACGGTAAAATGTTAGATCAACCCAAGTATGATTATTTACGTTTAGTATTGGAAAGAGTACCACAGATCGGTTATAATACTTTCACAGCTAATGAGCACGTAATCGACCCTGAAGAAGCAAATGAAAATTCAGTCTTTATTTTTGACGATGTAGCTTTGGAGAATCAGGATATTATACGCAAGTTTTTCTGCATGGGAAGACACAAACACCTCGATTGTTTTTATCTTACACAAACGTATACAAGAATACCAAAACATCTCATTAGGGATAACGTTAATCTTGTTATACTTTTTAATCAAGACGATCTAAATTTAAAACATGTTTATAACGATCATCTAAGCTCACCTGATATTCCATTCCAGACATTTAAAGACATGTGTTACTTGTGCTGGAAGGATGATCCTCACGGATTCATTGTAATAGATAAGACATCACCCAGTTCTTCAGGACGATACAGAAAGGGTTTCGATACGTTTATCTATATAAATAAAGTTGAAATTCTGTTTGTTTGTTCTTTATAGAAATCCATACCGTTTGTCCTAAATTCTCCAAATTTCGCTCAGTGGTTCTTTGTTACCAGGTGCGAACACCCGTCCATATTAAAATTGCATAACTTCAGCCAATCTCTGGGTATATTCATTATTGTTATAAAATTCGTCACGATCTCGCTTTACAATGGTTTTTTTTTACGAAATCGACCGTTTGAGTCGAAAAAACGGCCTAAAAATCATTTTATAGATTTTGAAGAGGCCAACAAGGCCCGGTAAGACCGTCCTTTGGCAGGCGTCGAGTTCTGGGATTTTTAAACCATATGTTTTTTTTTTAACATTACAATACGTTTATTTACATGTATGGTGAATTTATTTTTTAAAAATGCCTCCTAAGAAGCGAGCTTCAATCGGAGTAGTGCTCTCAAAAGCTAAAAAACAACGTCAAATACGAGCAGATGAAACTCTCGACGAACATCAAAATAGGATTGAACAACAGAGGCTTAGACAGGCAGAATAACGGGAAACTGAGTCTGCCCAGGAATACGAGGCCCGCCTTGCGCCACAGAGGCTTTGGCAAGCCGATTTGCGAGAAGCTGAAACTGCAGGGCAATATTTCTGTTTGTTTGTTATTTATAGAATTCCATACCGTTATATCCTAAATTCTCCAAATTTCGCTCGGTGGTTCTTTCATACCAGGTGCGTTAACACCTGTCCATATTAAAATTACATAACTTCAGCCGATCTTCAGCTAATATCCTTTATCCTAATAAAAATCTTAATGATCTCGCTTTACAATGTTTTTTTTACGAAATCGACAGTTTCATTAGAAAAATGAAATTCCCCGGGTGAAACCGGGACATACAGCTAGTAATTTTATAAAAAGAAGAGCGACATTAAGATAAAACTCAGTTTTAAATATGAAGCGTTCGATACTACAAGATATCGTTACAACAAGTAAACATTTACGAAAAAAATTCAAAAATCTCCGCGAAGAACTCAACCGATCTGATGAAGAGCTCAAGAGGACTTTGAAACCCATAACTGAACCTCTTTATCAGTTAACTTCTCATTTAATGAAACCAACGAAAGAGGAGCCACAAGAGGAGGATTTCACTAGGAAAAGTGTAAAAAAAGAGTATGAAGATGATAACTTCACAAACGGAACTGATGAAACTTCTTACGTCGAACTGGAGCAAGGTCCTTCTTCATCAACTCCTCTTCGTCATAAACAATCTTCAATAGAAAAAAAATTTGGATCAGATGACGATGATGGTGATAGCGAAGAATCAAAAAAGGAGAAAACAAAGTTGACTACCTCTCGAATGCAGGAAATGTTAAAATCAACTCCAGAAGGTAGGAGAATATTACAATCGCGATTACAACTCTTCCAGTTAGGCTCACTGATATCTCCTTATATGGAAAAATATATTACCGGTGATACCGAGGATATGGATACCAGGTATGGTATCAGGATGCTACCTCAAGGTGGTATGGCCATCGGGAATTCAAAAGTTACTGTTACAAAAGACATCATCACTATTAGTGGTGAAAAAAAGAAACAATATAAGGGTACCCCAGGTCTATACCAGTTATTATTTATGAAAGAACCGAAAGGTTATAATCAGAAGGATTTAGACGTTTATAAGGAAATTGTAGATTTGACGAATACTCACAGACAACATTACAGCAAAGAAAAACCTCTAGCAGGTAATCGAGGATTAAAATACAAGAATATCATATCTCCATTATTTAAACCTAAGGAATCATTATCATCTGTAGACAAATCGGGAAAAGGTTATTATAATAACTGGATGTTAGAAGGTGAAACTGTGTACGAACATTGGGATGATCCGAACGAATTAGTAGATCGCCTGAGACTTTTGATAGCATCGACATCGAGCGGTCACAGGGGACATCAAAATGAGATAAATTCTATTATAGAGGAGCTCAGGGAAGCTAATATAATTTACTAGAATTTTAATTGGACACATTAGTAACGTTATGTCCACTAACAAGTTCGGATCTCACATTCAGAAAAAACAACATGTCCGACTTAAAAAAATCGAAGAAAAATTGAATCTTTTGAAGGGAGAAGCGAGATTTCAATTACTTCTCAAGGACTCTAATACTCTAGATGTAGGAAAAAGACGGATCGTTAATATATCAACAGGCGTAGCGGGGAACGATGTGCCCAGTAAATTTTATGTCGACACACTCGCAGCGTTTTATACAGATTTAAAAAACTGGCCTGGGAACTGGATTAATGGTAATCGTAAGCGATTAGTGAATTTCGCAGACCCAGTTGATGACAGAGACTTGACAACTAGAGGATTTGTCGAAAATACGGCACTTTGCATCCCCAAAAACAAACTTGGTGAAATAATTCACAATAAATACGATGCTGAATGCAGAACGATTTCAAACGTATCAGATCCTAAAGAGAAACAGGATGTCGTCACTTTGGCCTACGCTCTGAAAAATTTTGTAGCAAAGGATGGAAGGAGTAAAGGAAGCGATAGTAACTGAGTTACATAAACCGAGTCGTAAAAATTATCCCAGGAGAAAGACAATCTTAAAAGGTATCGATGATTTATGGCAAATCGATTTGGTGGAAGTTCAACCACTAGCAAGATTCAATAGAGGTTTCAAATACTTACTAACAGTCATCGATTGTTTTTCAAAATACGCTTGGGCTGAACCGGTAAAAAACAAAACCGGACAATCCGTTTCCACAGCTTTGAATAACATTTTCAAAAAGAGTTCCAGAAGTCCGAAAAATATTCAAAGCGATAACGGAAAAGAGTTTTATAATTCATTTTTTCAAAACCTCATGAAGAAAAGAAATATTAATCACTACAGCACCTATACAACAAAAAAAGCTGCTATAGTCGAACGGTTCAATCGTACTCTCAAGACGATGATGTGGTATACCTTCAGTCTCCGAGGAAATTACAAATACCTAGATATCTTACCAAATATTTTAAAAAAGTACAATCATTCAGTTCACAGGACAACGGGGTATAGACCAATTGACGTCAAGTCTTCACAAGATGAGAAGATAATTACAGATAAATTGTATTCTTCGAGTAATATTATAAATATGAAAAAACATAAATATAAGGTTGGAGATTATGTAAGGATATCGAAACATAAAAGTATATTTACAAAAGGTTACACACCTAACTGGTCGGCTGAGATATTTAAAATTATCAGCGTTAAAAAAACAAGACCTGTTACTTACATCCTTGAAGACATGAAAGGTCAACCAATCCTCGGAACATTTTATGAACAGGAAATTAATAGGACCAGCCATCCAAACACTTATTTAGTAGAAAAAGCTTTAAAAAAGAAAGGAAACGAATTATACGTTAAATGGTTAGGTTTCAATGAAAAAACTTGGATTAATAAAAACGATGTCATATAACAATTCATCGAATACATATCTATACATAAAAAAAAAACAATACAATTTTATTTATTAAGCAACTATCGGAATAGCAGAAATGGAAAAATTAATCTCACCACGCAATCAAACTTGTCAACGACTAGTCCCGTAAACATTCATCCTCAAGGTGGAGGAAGGGGGGTGGGTAAAGTGGGGGGAGTCGCCTCAATAAAAGCGAGGGAGGTCCAGGCCGGCATGGAGTTTGGAATCGACCTTCCTTCTTCTAACGCACACACACGGCCCACTTTGCACGTATGCACTGATTGCACGCATTCACTGATTACACGCAGTCACTGATTACACGCATTTACTGATTGCACGCATTTTACTAATTACACGCATTTTACTGATCTGCCCGATAGCGACCCCGCCTGTTTGTACTTTTATTTACTGATTTGTCAGATTTTGCTGATTTGTCAGATTTCACTGATTTGTATTAACACCTAAAGTTTAAACCTAAAACTTAAACCTAAAACTTAAAACTTAAACCTAAAACTTAAACCTAAAAATAAAACTGAAACTTAAACTTAAAACTCAACTTGCAACCAAAACTTAAACCTAAAACAATCAGTTAAATAGAATGGCCGTGTTCTGGCGCCTTGGCGCCAGAACCGGCCATTCTATACTACTAATTCCAATTCACAAGAAACCCTTTCCAAATGAGTTGTACCCCCTTCCAAATCAAATGCAACCCCTTTCAACTCAATCGTCACCCTTCTTATTTAAATTTTAACCGTTTCCATTTCAAATGTAATCCTTAAAAAAATCTTTCAAATTCTAACTTCACCCACTCCAAAGAACCTTAAATTTTATGTATACATATATTTTTTTCAAGGGTTACAATTTAAATTAAATTAGTTACAATTGAAAAAGAAAGGATGACAATATAGTTGGAAGGGGTCACCACATTTGCTTTGGAAAGGGCTACGATTGAAATGGAAAGGGTTTCTTGTGATTTCTGTAAGGTTACAGTTGACTAGGAAAAGGTTACTGTTGACTTGAAAAGGTTACTGTTGACTTGAAAAAGGTTCAAATAGGCTTGGAAATGCTGTCATAATGAGTACAAAGATTTTACTTATTCACAGACAGATAACTGAATTCAGGCTCTTGTAGGTCATTTTTGATATTATTTCAAACTTTTAATAACGATAGGAATATAGATGTATAAAGTGTTAGATCCAGTTTTATCCATATATTTAACACATCCAGTTGATTTTTTTTTTTTTTTTTTTTTTTGAACTTGGAACATATAAATGATAATTATGATTATTTGTATTTTTAAAATTAATGATAGGGAGGAATTGAGAAAATTCAGAGAAGATGAAATTTGTTAACCCTATAACCGGGCGGGACGTATAAATGCGTCCTTGAAATATATGTTGTACCCTAAAACTGGTGGGACTTATGTTTTCGTACAACAGAGGTATTAGTCATACGTAGATACATGTATCTATGTTTATATATATTTGTGTATATAATATCTATGTTTATATAAATATATATATATATATATATATATATATACATAAATAAATAATTATATATACATAAATAAATAATTATATATACATAAATAAATAATTATATATACATATATAAATAATTATATATACATACATAAATAATAATAAAAACAACAAATATTTCAGGACGTCTATATATACTATATATACTATATACGTCATATGATTAAAAGGACTTTTCGGTAACAACATATGAAAACCTGTATTTTAATGTTGATTCCATCCCTTATATCTATTTTTCGCTATCATTCTCTTCCCTACTTGTAGTTGCTAGAATATTACGAATATTAAAATACTACTTTCCATAATAAATAAAATACTAAAATACTCCGGTATTTTTGGTTCATAATTGTAATTCCTGCATATTCCACACACAAGACACCATGTTGTACTCCTAAGATAATAACACCATCAATAGTATTAACAGGTTTCTTATCAATAAGATTTTTAAACCTAATATTGAACGCTGGAGAGCATTTTAGGCACCCTTCCATAGAGTTGAGAGAATGATAACAGGAAGAATGATAACAACACATGCTTTTCCAATAAAATTTTGGTTTTTGCATTATGGCAGCCTTCTTCCAAACGAGAGATATAACCTTACAGTTCTAAAGATAAAGCCGAGGTCCAATTAAATACAATTGAACAAACTAATCCTTTTACACTTAGCCAGTCCAGATTTAATTCTCTTGATCAGAACTATTAAAAAAACACATAGCTGAATAATTCACTTCACAAAGCAATACATTTGTGTGTACTTAGATGTCATCAAATAAGGTTTTGTATAATTTTTAAGCCACATTTTTTCAATTATGCAAACTTAACCATTTTTCCTATTGCTTAACATCCCTCAACTATTGTCCCTCTGGTAAAGCAATTATGTCGTTCTTTGCCACGTTTGTTGCTATTCAATCTGCCTCTTCTTGTCCTGCGTCATTCGCTATGCAATCTGATTACTTTAATCTAATGCAGAGGAACTGGGTTCGATTCCTGGCCGTTGCCGAATCTTTTATCTTCTAATTAAATAGTTTAAAAATGGTTACATTGATTCAGAAGTAAATGAGCGAATCACAGCGGCGGGCAGGATGTTTGAAGCAGTTAAAAGAGGCTTCCTTAATAGAAGAGAGGTGGAAAAGAAAACGAAAGTGGCTGTATTCAGATCTACATTTCTCCCCATTCTGACGTACTCTTCGGAATCATGGACGATAACAAAAAAGCATCAATCAAAAATACAAGCAGCTGAAATGAGATTTCTCCGAAAGAAAGAGGGGAGAACAAGAAGAGATCGAGTACGAAGCACCACGATCAGATTGAACCTGGACGTTAACCCTGCCAACGATTTAATAGAGGAAAACCGGTTGAGATGGCTGGGACACCTTCTGCGGATGGAGCAGAGTAGAGTTGCTAGTGAGGTCTATCAAGCCAAAGTGGATGGGAAGCGAGGAAGAGGCCGTCCTAGAATAAAATGGGAAGACGAAGTTAAGAAGGACTTCCAGAAAAGAGAACTCCAATGGAAGGACAGAAGGCAGCTTGTAGATGACCGACAGAGCTGGAGAAGGCTATATAAACTTCCTCCTCACACTGCATAAAAGCGGTTTTTAGAGGAATGACTATGAATGAATGAATGAAAAATTATAAAATTAATTATGTATCGATAAATAATTACTACATAACACTTTAATCTTGGTTTGCCGAACACTCGAAGGCAGCATAAGGATTCCATTGGCAATTCACTGATTGCATCCATATGCTTTCTGGTCACATGGTCTGTCCGTCGAAGTCATATGTGTTTAAAATTTGTTTTGTAAATTTTACTTTTTTCAGGTTTCCTTCAATATCAACTATAAATAATTTAACGGAGTTTTTTTTTTTTTTTTGCAAAAAATTATTTCTTTACAATCAGTGACACTTTTAACGAAGGTAGGCAGTTCTAGTAGGTTTGATTTTTAAAACGAATCTATGTATATATTTGTTTCAGCCAAGGAATCGGAATACTTTATAAAAATTTTAGGGTATTGAAATATTGAAGATGTTACAAAGGTATTAGTTTTAAAGAGAATAAACTTAATGGTTAAAATAAGCTTGATGAAAAATTAGCTAAAATTATCTGACAAACCGCATCCTCACCATAATCAATCTGCTCACTCCTCTCCTCTTCTTCTTTGATATCGATCGCGAGAACTGAAATAAAATTAAATTTTAATAAACATTCCTTGTTGTGGCAATACTTAAAACATCAGCTAAATTAATTTATAATTTTTTCATATTGATAAAGATAACAGAGAGCCTTTGATGAACGAATAGGCTCAGATAGAAAATGGAATGGAATGGTGTATAAAATACATTTTCTCACCTTCATTAGGGACCAGCGTCTCACTTTCTTCTTTACTATCATAAAAATAACCTGCAGACATACAAAAACAGTTTTAAAAACACATAAGTAAAAAATCATAATATTTTTAAATATATATTTAAAAAAACAAACACTTTGAACCTAAAACAAGTTAAATAAGCATGGGACTTATCTCTAGTAACCATCACAAAATGTTACAGACTATAATAAAATAGAAGACTTCTTGAAGATTTTATAGTTTGTAAATAATTTAAATTTGATTCAATATTTTTTTTATATGTTGCAATTTAATCATTTTTTATTTTTATCATAATTAATTTTAATTTACAAATTTTACAATATTTTTTAAAAATTAAATTCCTCAATTTTTTTTTTTAAAAAGAAATAATTAATAAGTTTATATTTTTCTCACCATGATCAATCTCTTCTTGTTTAATTAGAATCGAGGTAACTGAAAAAAAAAATCCAAATTATTAATTACTTGTGTATTACTTAGCAACCATCCTTGATAATTTCATAATAAAATATTAAAACATTTAGTAGAAAGTGAAAAACATAAAAGAAATATTCTTCATTAGGACGATCAATATAAGTAACAAATTATGGATGTTATAAAAAAATAATATTATCAAGCAAACCCAATTGTAATATAATTTATGTATCAGCAAAAATAATTAACACTATCAAAAAAATTCTTCCTCTGCAATCTGACAGTTTTATAATAAACAATTTTTTAGGAAGAGACTATTGAATTATAGATATAGAATGCAAGGCCTCAAAGTCTCGTATTATTTCAATAATTCACTTAATCATGCAGATTACATGCCAAATTTTCGCCTATTCAGGCATCTGCAGGGCTACAACGGTTTCTCAAGCAAGCTAGAAACAGACTGATCTAGTCTGTTTCTAGCTTGCTTGCGAAACCGTTGTAGCCCTGCAGATGCCTGAATAGGCGAAAATTTGGCATGTAATCTACATGATTAAGTGAATTATTGAAATAATTCGAGACTTTGAGGCCTTGCATTCTATATCCAGTTTTATAATATTAAACTTTTCCAATAATATCTAGGATGGATACATTCTAGTTACTTCATTGGAGTATGCTCCTATTGTACAGATATACAAATATATAGAGATAAAGCGTGGAGAGTTTTCAGGTCAGTACTTGAAAAAAAATATTGTTTCTTGGACAGCATAATTGCAAGGAAGCGATTTGACCGAGACCACACTCAACAGTCACGTTTTCCTAGTTAATTTTCATGTAACTAAGAAAAACCACTCGACAGTCAGCATTTGTTGTGCCATAAGAGGCCGCCCCATTCCAGGAGAATGAAAAAGTATCCAGCTATAGAGCGACATTCAAGAGAGGTAAAAAAGGAATTTAAGAAAACGAAATACGACTCGTTGCCTTACTCAACTTACTGTGTACTCGGCCTCCCCAATCCCAAGCTGCAATATATATATATATATTTTGCAGGAGTCGAAAAGGTCATTAACCTTTTTAAATAAGTTTCAAACAGGAATTGGTTGGGGATGTGGTCAAAATAATAAGTACAAATATGTGATATTTACATATTTTATTCTAGCCAACGTTTCGACCCAAATTTTAGGTCATCATCAGGGCTAAATGAGAAAAAAACAACCAATCAGATAATGTGATTAGATCCAAATCCCATTAACCTCAAGAACGACAAACAAAACTTATCCCAAACATTCAGATTATCAAAACATCCATAACTAACCCACCCATTTACCATTCTTTCCTTTCATATTATCTCTAACCGTTATTCCCACACAAAAAAGGAGGAGAGTTTTTTGAGATGTTTCGTGGATTTTGTTGAATTCAATTATTAGGAACTAATAATGCCATTAATAACTAATAAGGAATTAATGCCAACGACCTATTTGTCATCTTTATGAACACTAGTTATTTTTACACATATTTTCAATCACCCAGTTTTTAGTAATAATAAATATATACATTCAATACATACATACTATTCAATACATAATTTCTCTATTGGCTTTCCCCATTACCATACTGTATGTTATCTTTTTAACCATCTGCTTATCTCCTCAATTCATTGCAACTATGTATTTCACATAACTTAGAATTTTGACAAATACCGTTGCAGACCGCGCTTCGATCGGGTAAACAAACCCCTTTCCTCACCCCCGACCTTCATCACTCAGCTTCCAACTGCAGTGAGAAAAGGTCAGTGACAATTTTTCTATTTTCTATTTCTTTTGTCCTATACTCACCATAAGTTTCCATCACCCATTGTCATATTATCAAACAATTTATATCATAGTAATTAGTAGCATATAATATAGAATCTTTAATTTATATCACTTTAAATACTTTTAGTCCCACACTCTACTACATAGCTTCATATTAAGTTTAATAATCATCCATCCTTCGAGGGTAACACACATTCAAAACACAAATCTTATAATTATTCTTTAATCATAATGCATCTAAAAATCTCTTACCATTCATTAAGTGACTTATTTTGTATCATTATATTTTTATACATCCATCTTGTTTATCTTTATTAAATTTTCGATTTACACACCGCTTTGTATTTTGTGTACTACATTTCACTTAGGCTTCGTTCCTACAGGCCATTGTAACCTAATTATATGTTTACCTATGTTTTATATATTTCTCTACATTACCTCAGATATCCCATTTTAAGTTTTGTCTTGTTTTCTTTTATTACTTTCATCATGGCCTTACTTTAAGAGTTTCTTAAATTCTACAAAAATATGTTTATGTTTATTTTATCTAACTTCTTAAGTTTTGTTTAATGTTTCACATACATTTGTATCTGTTTATATAAATTATCTGATTGGTTGTTTTTTTTTCTCATTTAGCCCTGATGATGACCTACAATTTGGGTCGAAACGTTGGCTAGATTGACCGCACCCCCAACCAATTCCTGTTCATTATAACTATGGTCATCTATCTTCCACCATTATTTTAAATAAGTTTCATTTTAAAGGTATTTGTGAAACTTATTACGAAAAAGTTTGCTCAATAAAAGTTTTCAATTAATGATAAAAGTTTTTCTTCAAAAAGTTTAAGGTTCAACTAAACTTTTTGAGCAATTAAAACTAAAGTGTGAGTTTAACAATAACTTTTTGTCCTGGGTTGTGATCATAAAAGTTTTTATCATAGGAAAAGAGTTTGCTTACTTATACTGTTGTTTATTTTGATGAATAATCCTTTGATAGGATTAGTTAAAGGTATATTTATTCCTATCCTATTATTTCACTCTTCTCTAATCAAAACAAGTCTAATGTTCATTCATTATCTTAACACTCCAGACCGTTCATTTTATTTTTAGTTATTACTTCTAAGTAAGTGGTTTACAAATTACGATGGTGCGCAGAAAAGACCGAGTGATTCGGAGTTTTATCAAGTACGTCTTAATAACTACTGTTAAAGAATAATTAAAGCTAATTTTTTATCATTTATTTAGGTTCCATAAAAGTGTTTTCGACAAATTATATGACTGTAAAAGTGACTTGAAATGTAGCAAAAACAAATTAAAACCCATATCAGTAAAAATAAGCAAAGAAATGTTGTGTAAAATGATTATAGGTGTACATTAAAGTGTTTGGGAAATCGTTTTTACTTGTTAAATTAAATGATGATTGTTGAATAATAATATTAATATTTTTATATTGATTAATGATATTATGCATTATGTATCTATGAAAATTAACTATATTGATTCTATAGTATTGTTAAACATAATTTTGTAGCTTAAAAATAATACACATAATTACAAAATATTAAAATTTGTAATCTATTAAAATAAATTTTTGCATTTCTGAAATTATTTTATTTGACTAGAATCTTTTTATGAATAAGTTTCAGAATAACTTTTTGAAGTGAACTTTTATAGAAAAAGTTATTTGGATAAAAGTTTTAAGATAACTTTATCAAAAAGTTTTCGTAATGTTAATGTTCAATAAAAACTTAAGTAGGTTGAAAACAAAATTATAAGTTTAACTCAAACTTTTTTAAAATAAAAGCTAACTTATATTTTCCACCCCTGATATTTTGTAATTGATTAATACTGTCGTGTAATGAATATAAATTATACAATAAGGGTTATATTTCTAACCTAAAAACAATTTGATGTAAAAGAAATAAAAAGACTAACTGAATCATACCAAAAAAAAAAAAATCTGGTGCGATGCACACACAACTTTCACTTACCAACTTACTTAAATTGGAAATTAACGTTTTGATAAATATGTTCCTCAAATTCACACATTTTTCCACATTAATTTACATATTATTGTTTGTATTTGCCCTCACTAAATTTTTTTATTGTTGAATAAAAGTTGAATAAAAGTAAAGTAAAATAAAAGTAAATACTTGTGATAATTCGTCAATGCAAGCAAAATACTACATCGCGTGTAATTTTATTATTCTCTATTTAGTTGTTGAAAACTTCATTTAGTTACAATGGAAACAAATAATTTGCATTAAATATGTAAGTTTCAAAATAAGTTGAAAACTCTTTCTCATGAACAGAATGTCTTGTAGTAAACAATAGTCTGTCATTAAAGGTGTACTGCGTATACACGGACTCAAGGTGTTTTATGAGTTATCGGAATATTTTCCTTTTTTTCTCCTGTATATGTTTATTCAATTTTTTTGATATTTCATATTTTTAGGCATAACGGGAGACAGTAAATTTCTCAATATAAAAAAAAACGAAGGTACTTTATAGGAAAACAAAAATTTTTAATAATGATAAAGCTTACCTGATATTAAAGAATACTTGATTCTAATTAAACATGATAAGTTTAATCAAAATCCTTTAAGCTATTTTGGAGAAAATTGAAAAGATGGAACAGTAGGATAAAAGTTATGAAATAGAGTACCCCCTCCGATTGATCAATTTTGATAACATTTTTGCTGTCATATACCTACATCAAATACCTAGTTTTATCAAAATCGTTAGAACCGTTTTTGAGAAAATTGAAAAAAACATAAAAATGAAATAAAGTATCTTTTGACCAATTTTGATGAAATTTTTGCTGTCACATCGCAGGCATATACATTCACAAAATACCCAATTTCAGGTTCGTACAGTTCACAGTTTTTGAGCTAGTCTGTTAACATACAGACACAGACCATTTCGCAGTACTTGGTTATTTGGACTGTGGTTATTTGGACCCCGAAACGTGTATTTCCATTGAAAAACGGAAGTCAAAATTTTTCACGATCGTAGTACTTTCCCCTCCTATATATTTCATATATAGGTAAGTGAAAGTAAAAAATTGCATTATTGTATACAACTTATAAAGGTAACCTTGTGTAACCTCACTTGTCCATACCTTGCCTTCATTTAAATGATTCTATTCCAAAAATGATTACGATTTGGAAATAGCCTTCTTCTAAACAGATTGCTCTGGAATTTTATAACAAATAATGAGCAAGTAATGACTTGAGCAAACCCCTGTTACATCCTTTTCAGTTAAAAAGGGCCTTAATTTGTTTTATTAGGTAACAGCTTTTAACTCCGGCTGGCTAAAAAGTGATAAACAAACCCATAAACAGTGGAGATTGCGGCCACACCGAATTATTCACATTTCTCGAAAATGGCTCAAAGCTCTATTTTCATTGATAAAAATTCTTTAAATACACAAAAAGGTTAATTTTTATAGTAAAAATGTTCTTATTTATTCTATTTCCATCAAACACCTTAGCTATCAAATACTATCACCTTATCAATGTGTTGTTTGAGGTTATAAAAATCATAGTGGAGTGCAATCAGAGATTTACTATGATGCACAAATAAAACAAACGTTTTTATAGAAGACTCATCCATTCAAAGAAAAGTATCTAAAATAATCTACAAGTATATAAGTATTTCATTTCCTTAAAAGCTGGTATTGAAGGGATTCCAAAAATATGTTCTAACTTTAATCCAGGCCCATTTTAAATATTTAACAGAGTATTTTTTAAACACTGAAACCGGTAATTCTGTATTAAGTAATAGGTTTAAAGATTATATTATTTATCCAATGGATTCAACGTTAAATATATTTTTACAATTTCACTTCATTTATATTTCTTGATGACCTTCAACAGCCAGCTGAGTAAAATTTACAAAAATAGAATTGGCTGATTTTGGAATTCTATGCCTCATGTAATCTAAACTGTTTTGGGGGATAATGATTTGTAGCAGATATTATAAAATTTTAAAGAAAATAAATTAAGGATGTATAATAATTCTCTGATAATAACAATATTGTAAATAGAAAAACTTACATGAAGACATGGTTTCATCTGCCATTTTTATTAGTACAGAAACACCACTATAAATTGACCTAAAAAGGAAAAAACCAAAAAATACACGATCAATTAATAATTTTAAGACATACGCTAATAATTGCAAAAATATTCATTATCAACCAGGAATCTACTTATTCCATGGCGTTACCAGAGATATAGTTTTTGAGTGTGAACACAAATTCTTGTTGGTTTATTAAGAACTAAATGAGTTCATAAGATCAATAAATATTTCCAATAAATATTATATATCAATTTAATCAAATTACATTTGTAAAAAAACAAAAAAAAAAAACAGTCCAAAAAAAACAGACAAGTGAATTTGAATAGAATGATTCTAAAATATATAATTTCATGTCACATCAGCAATGGATATAAAGTGTTAAAAATAAAGTATAACTATGCACACACTTGAAGGTAATAGTGATGATAACTCTGCAGACAAATCAGAAATTCAAATTTAAAAAACATAACTTATAAAAAACGTCCCAAACCACATCTATAAAGAATATTTTGGGGAAGATAAAAGCAGACTTACAACAAATAAGTTAATGCACATCGATAAAACACAGCCAACCCCCAAAAAATATCCAATAAAAAAAAAAATAAAATAAAATAATCAATAAGGAGGATAAAAACCCAAAGAGGACCGTTTCCCCTCGCCATCCATTGTCAAAAGAGCTTTTGCAGCATGCCGCTCTCCACCATCCCCACTCTATTGGTTCATATCCTCAGTCAAAATTCTATATCAGACATTGTTTTTTCCTGTTATCTCTGATTCTATTCCATTTTTACTACTATAGGATATAAATGATGAATCGATTTTCTTATATCCTCTCTTTAATAGTTTTAATGCTGGTTACAATAAAATGTAAATTTTAGGGTGGCGAGAACACTAGTTAATTTCTTATTGTAAGCTCTTATTCGCGAACGCAATCGACTTTAGGCTGCGCTAGTAGTTTTGCAAAATGTCGGAAGGAAAGGGAATAGACATAGTTGATGTGATAAAGATAATTGGTAATTTTAAAAGACCATTAATTGAAGTGCGGGCTATCCTTGATGCAAACCACATAATTATATGTGGAATAATGTCCAGAAGTAAAAAAACAGTTATTTTACAAGCCTTGTGCCTTCACACAAGCGATCTTAAAGGACTGCCCCATCAAATAAAAGTGGAAATCAAATTTATTAATAACAATAAGCAATTTTCTTGTAATTGTACGTGTAAAGCTGGTAGTTCTGGTAAATGCAATCACATCAATGCTACTTTACTCTACGTCTTTCGGTTCGTAATAACACTAATTACCTATTCATACAATCATTTTCATGACAGCTTAGTTTCTTTGTCATATTATTTATTTATTTGGCAAACCTTTCAGGCGTGGCATCGAAAACTTGGAACATGTAGCACAACGGATGTAAGACAAAAATGGGGAAAATTAATAAAGAAAAACAAATATGACACTATGGTCCCAATTTTATTTTCATAAAACTAGCATTTCGGAATAATAATATGTCAAATACTAATATTTACCTGGATAAATATAGTCACTTTCTTTAATATGAAGACTAAATATCGTCATATGTTTCGAAACAGGCTTATCTATTCTTAATTTTACAATCCATTCTTTAAGAAGCTGTATATTTTTTGGAAATAAATGGAATGACACGTCTTTTGATTTTCTAATTGAACACTGAGGGACCAAGCAATACCTATTAGACATTTTTCAAATAAAATTGATCAATCGGGTTTTAATTACCGAAAAATAAATTAAAAACTCTATTAATCCCAGGTACTGCCCGGCTTCTATCCCCGTTTCTCTAGTTCCTGTAAAGAAGCAGCACCGTCACTTGCGCCCGCCTATTACGTGGATAGAATTCTTAACTTTCGCATATACCACAATACATAACCAATTCTCCATAATGGTTTTTAGAAGAGTTTTATGGCTTCCCCTATTTAGGTAGACTGCATGCGTCAACTTAAACCATGTTACCAAAAAGAGCAAGATTTAGTGTCCGGTTTGGCGGAAGTATCCATCCGTTATTTACTCACAGAAATAACAGCTCTTCGGGATCTATAATTGAATGAAACAAGTTTCAATCAAGATTTAAATGACACAATTTTCGTTTTCAAAAAGAAGGTGATTTTGAGTCGCGTGTACCGGAAGTACCCATCTGGTATTAGGTGGCAGACCCGCGTTTTCTGTTAGCTTTTCGGGATCTATAACTACACGGAACAATTATTACTTGAACAATAATAATAATAATTGAATAAATAATTGGCCAAACGTGCTGCAGCAACTGCAAAGGTATGAAACTCCCAGCAACTTATACGCCCTTTTAAAGAGCTACCTCCAAGATAGGCGAATCAAGGTCAGAGGTAATTCCTTTGAAACGGAGGCATCTATTGAGAGAGGGTGCCCGCCTAGGCTCGGCTGTATGGAAATTAGTTTTTGATGAGTTGCTGGGAGTAATAGAGGAAAAAAGGTTCCCTGCTACTGCCTGCGTGGATGACTTGGCTGTAGTCGTATACTCCAACAGCAGAGCCGGCTTGAAGCAAGAAGCAGAACGCTGTGCCAACCTAATAGCTGCATGGTGTGAAAGGAAGAGATTAAAAATGGCCCAGCTAAAACCCAGGCCATCTTGCTAAGAGGAACTACAGATAGAGTACACCCTATTAACATGACCATCCGAGGGGAAAGAATACGTCCTAGTGAACAGGTCACTTACCTTGGTATAAGATTTAGCAGAGGCTTTAACATGACCTCTCACTTGGAGTGCTTGAGAAACAGGGTGGCTCTGACTTTTTAACTGCCTCAATGGAATAGGGGGCTTTTCTGGGGCCTCAGATACCGAGCTACATTGACCATATATAAGGGAGTAATTTTGGGTATTCTGAGGTATGCGTCCCCTGCCTGGTAGTCTAACCTTTCACGTCGACAGAAAAGCAGGTTGGCAACCATCCCGCGAACGGCGCTGTTGCGAGTTACGCGAGCGTATCGGAGTGTGTCTCACGAGGCGGTGTAGATTTTAGCAGGAGCGGTACCTCTCGACCTCCTCCTGCGAGAAGACCTTTTTAAACATACTTACAAGAGAGAAGGCTCTGCAGGCATGCCAGTAAATCTCAAGTTGAGAATAGATGAGAACCCAAGGAAATGGAGGAGCATATTAAGGGAAGATACAACTGAGGAGTGGAACCGACGGTGGGTGACAAGCCTGAAAGGATCTACTTCAAGAAACAAAAAGAAGAAGTACTTCCCCACCGTCCAGTCTCGCTTGGAAGCCAAATGGGTCCTCCCTGATTACTCTCTCAATTTCTCACAGGGCATGGGGCATGGGGCATTTCGAGCCAAGCTCCATATTCATGGCATTGACGTTGACCCCCTGTGTCTTACCTGCGGTATCCCGGAAACTGCATAGCCCATCCTTGTTGACTGCGCCGCCTTCGAGGCTCTGAGGGCTAAGTTGCTTCGTGAAACCGGACTCTACGTTCTCACAGAATCCGATTTTCCCCAGCTAGTAGCGGAAAATAACTATAAGCATTTCAAGGACTTCGTCTACGGATGGAAGATGGCACTCGGCCCTGCCCACTTCAATGTTGGACGAGGGAGACCTGCCGTGTCTAGAAACCAACCGGACTGAGGAAATGAAGCCTACCGGCCTCAAGTTCAGAACATTTTTGTTTTATAGCAGCAGTGGGATGCTATGCAGACATGCCTAACATCCAACTGCTGCAACAACCCGTATTGCCTCAAGAGGGTAGGGTGAAAATAAATAAATAAATAAACTACATAGAACAAATTTCAATCAGTATGAAATGACACCACTATTTTGGTCAAAAAGCATAATGTAAAAAGGTAATCTCATTATAATAAATAGCAACAGCACTTGTAGAGCTAGTGTCCAGACACAAGACATCTTTCGAACCATTTTTTAAATAATTTTATTAGAAGAGAAAAGGTTGCCACGCCCGGGAATCGAATAGATTTAGATTTTGTTTGGACGGTCAACTACTCGGTTATTACGTCCTTTTGATTATTAAATATAAACTATTTAAATGTTTGTGTTTTTATACCTGTCACTCTTTGGCTTCCTTTTTTTTTATTGTTTTTCATATTGCTATTATGTGAAATATATATAATTATTTTACATGGAGTGGTAATTTAAATATAAAATGTATGAAATTTTCTCGTTTTTTTTTTTAATTATTATTATTTTTCTTTATTTTTGTTATTATTCTTTTTTTTACTTTCACTTACCTATATATGAAATATATAGTAAGGAAAGTATTGCGATCGTGAAAAAATTCGACTTCCGGTTTTCAACGGAAATACACGTTTTGGGGTCCCCTGAGTCCAATTGACCAAGTCCCGCGAAATGGTCTGTGTGTGTGTGTCTGAACAGACTAGCTCAAAAACTATAAACCGCACAGACCTGAAATTGGGTATTTGGTGTATGTATATGCCCGCGATGTGACAGCAAAAATTTCATAAAAATTGGTCAAAGGTAGGGGTACTTTATTTAAAGAATTTTGTCTAATTTATAGGGTTTTTTCGATTTTCTCAAAAACGGCTCTAACGAATTTGATTAAACTCGGTATTTGATGTATGTATATGACCGTGATGCGACAGTCAAAATTTCATCAAAAATGATCAATTGGAGGGCACTTTACTTAATAAATTTTGTCTCACTTTCACGTGTTTTTTTTATTTACTCAAAAACGGCTATAACGATTTTGACCAAACTCGGTATTTGGTGTATGTATATGCCCGCGATGTGACAGTCAAAATTGATCAATTGGAGGGTGCACTTTACTTAATAATTTTTGTCTCATTTTCTCTTGTTTTATTTTTTTATTTGCTCAAAAACGGCTTTAACGATTTTGATCAAACTTGGTATTTTTTTATGTATGTATATGTGACAGCCAAAATTTTACTAACCGCATTATAAAAATAAAAATTTTTATTTATTAATAAAAAGATTAATGTTACTTATGAGAGTAGAAATACATGATGCTCAATTTTTTGAAGCATCGCATGTGTGTAAAAATATGGTATAAGATAATAGTCTATAATTAATATAGGTATATTTTAGTCTAGAAACTTTTGTTTCATAATAAATGTTTGAAAACAATATAAAGCGATTTTAGAGGAACAGTAATCGTTCTTGATTTCCAGAAAGGCATAAGAGACGTAAAGACACCCATCAATTCATCTTCACGGTGTGTTCACGCCAAAATCAACTAAAAGATAATAACGTGTCCCTGGACTTATGTCCCAAAACGAAGGTACCAAAATGCACCACCACCACATAGGTATATAATAAAACTCACCTTCAATGTGGAATGTATCGTTTGACTATATAAAGGTGCGCCAAGATCGAAAACTCCTTCGTATTCGCGCACATAACCAAGGTGGTGATACTTGAGCCACATCAAGTCCTACTCTGTCGCCTTTTCCAGCCCTTTCATGAAGGTCTCAAAGTCCATAAGGTACCTAATGAGCTGGCAGAACAAATTGGCAAACCTACGCCATCTCTTGGGAACTGCCAGTACTTCAGTTAGGTGTAGTTAACATAAATGTCACATTGACATGCATTATTTTTTTGTTTGAACTTTTAAAATGGCGCAAACACGGTGTATTTGCAAAAAGCAACTCGTAGTTAAAAACCAAAAAAAAAAACCTGACTGTTGATGAAATTAGTCCCTTCATAAATAAATTAGCAGTAATGAATCAAAAAGTGCTGAGAACTACCAAATTTTGCTATACCGTAAAACGAGGTGTTTATGGAATTATTTATTCTAAATTCCTGGTTTTGGCTCATATTGTCTAAATTATGTTTCATTATTTATAGCTATATTGTCATGTGGCATTATTTATGTATTGTTAAAATAATTCATTATTGCTCAGAAAGTCTGGTCATTAAAATAATTTTTGTATTTGTTCTGAGAATTGCAAGCTAACTTATTTCTTAGCTTAAACCAATTTTTACGATAACATTTTTGGTTACTCCGGGCCTGAATAATATTGATTCAGAATGAACAATGAAGAGGTGAGACGTCTTAGAAGCCGAGACATCCCATTAAATCGGAGACAGGAAGACGATGTTGAAGTCCAACAGCACCAAGGTATGAACATTGGTAGTAGCCAGAGAGGCTCTAATAATTTTGGTTCGCAGGTAGCTGTTGGCGAAGACATGACTTCACAAATCCGAGGCGAAGAAGTAACGTCGAGGCACGGTAGTAACGTCTCTAAAAGATCAGAACTACAGTCCCAACTAGAGGAAGCTGAAGCAGCCTATCGTTATAGGAAACGAGCGCGGGAGTTGGCGAGGATGAAGGAGGAGCTTGAGGAGGAGTACCGTTTGGAGCGGCTGCGGAGAGCGGTAGAAAAGGCTAGTTCCGCCGGAAGCGGTGCTGGAGTTAGCAAGATTAGCCAAGCTTCCTCGGTACCTAGTCCTTATAGGGAATCTACAAAAAACAAAGTAAGGGATTGGGTAAGCAAAAACAATTACCTAATAGATGAGGAAGAAGGATTACGCGAGGTTCCTCCTGAATTTACTGATAATTCTAGAGAGCCATCCCCAATGTCGCGACCACGGTCTACGATTTCGGCCCAACCTAAGCCTCCAATTAATAATCCTGTTTGTTTAAATCCCTGCCAACAGCCCCATTTTTCTATGGAGACTTATCTAGCGCGAAAATCTGTAGGAAAAGCCCTTCCATCATTTAGCGGTGACCCCTCGGAGTGGCTACATTTTATTACTAGTTTTCGTAATTCAACGAACATATGTAAATTTTCTGAGGCGGAAAATTTACAGCGAATTAGTAAAGCTCTTACAGGTAGGGCAAAAGAATCTGTGAGATCCCTATTATGTGTTCCTAATTCGGTTAATAAAATTATACAAATTTTATAGCTACAATATGGTCGTCCAATCATTATAATAAATAACCTTATTGAGGAAGTTAAAAGGTTTCCTAGATTAGCGGAGGATAATTTGCATAGCCTTTTAGATTTAGCTACTAAAGTATACATTCTGACTGTAGCGATCGAAGGCCTAGAGGAATATCAGTTTTTTACTAACCCTCAGCTTATAGACGAAATCGTAAATAAGCTAAATGCTAATATAAAATTACAATGGGGAGAAACCGTTGTTAGGTTAGGAAAAAGGGCTGATCTTAGGGATCTTAATGATTTTCTTTATAATAAGGCAGTCGCTGTTAATCACGCTTCATCTACTTCACCATGGAAAATAAATTCTCATAAAATTCATGCAATAACAGAGGTTGAAGATAAGCGTGTAGATGAAAGGTGCAATTATTGTAAAGGAAATCATAAGATTATAAACTGTGAAAGATTTTTATTACTTTCTGTATCCGATAGACGTAAATGGGTTGGTGAGAAAAGGTTATGTTTTTTATGCATGGGCAAATTCCACCGAGCAGCCAAATGTAGAACTAAGAATCGCTACGGAGTGGGAGATTGCAAAGCTTCTCACCACTCGTTACTCCATCTTGAAACAGAAGGTAATGCTACTCGCACAGGTTCTAACAGTGTAGTTGCCTACAGCACAGGCAATTCGGCCTCCACTTTATTGAAGATACTCCCAGTTCGTGTTAGGTCCCTTGGGTAGTACAGTTGTAACAGCCTTGCTTGACGAAGGTGCTGATTGTACCTTAATAGACAGCAAGCTAGCAAAGTCTTTAGGGTTAAAGGGGAAAAGGTCTCCTTTATGTATTCAGTGGATACAAGGGGAAACAAGATCGGAAAATGATTCGGAGGAGGTTGATTTGTCAATTGGGGGAATAAATAATAAAAGTAAGGTTTATAACCTCACAGGTGTTCGAACTGTTAATAATTTATCATTGCCAAGACAACAAATTAACCTGAAAAAATTAAAGAGTTCGTGGCCTCGAATAAAATATATTCCCCTTAATTTTCGTGATGAAGCTCCAAAATTATTAATTGGCCAAGACCACTGGAGCATTATAGAAACCTGTAAAAGTCGGCGTAAGTCTTGGAATGGTCTCGGGCTTAGTAAGACAAGATTGGGTTGGGTCCTTCACGGAAGGGCTGACAATCGTACGCAATCGGTCATTTGTCACCCCCTGCATTTATGCCAGGTTCAAAAAACCGACGAAAACTTACAGCAGCTAGTAGCCGAAAATTTCAATATTGATAGCTGTTATGAGATGGAAGATAATTTTAATAAATCTCTATCGATGGACGATAAAAAAGCTGTAGCAATTTTGAATAAAACGGCCAAATTAGTAGTTGAAATAGCAAGGCTAACGAATCCTGAGCGATGGAGGTGGGTGCCAGGTACATTAAATCCAGCTGATTGGGCGACAAAGGATAAAACGTGTAATTTGGACCAATGGTTTAAGGGTCCGAAATTTCTGCAAGGTGGAGAAGAAACGTGGCCAATTTCCCCTGACACCGGAATGGACGCTGGAAATTTGTGTGAGCTAGAGCGGATGAATTTAGTTCTTTCTTCTCAACCGGGGTTTGGGTTTTTACCAGACAACAACCGTTTTTCGAACTTTTCTCGATTAATTAGAGCATCGGCTTGGACCCTGAGATTTATTGAAAATATGAAGAAATGTCTCTTAGGATGTAAATCTCAGAGCTTTTCCGCAAAATTTCTTTTGTTACCTGTTGAAGAACGTTCGGCAGAAGTGTTCTGGTGGAAACATCTTCAGCTGCTCCATTTCTCTCAAGAAATAACGTGTTTGAAGGCTGGAAAAGCGGTGCATTCTAGTAGTAAGATTTATCGGCTCAGTCCCTTCTTAGACGACCAGGGTGTCTTACGCGTTAGAGGGCGAATTGGAAAGGTTATCGATGTTTCTTACGACTCAAAGCACCCCGTCATCCTAGATTCACATAATCGTTTCGTAGAACTTCTAATTGACAAATATCACAGGAAAGCCAATCATCAAGGGCAGGAGTATGTGATGAATGAGCTACGACAATTTTTTTGGATTTTAGGTCTTCGTCGAGCAGTAAGGCGTTCTTGGCATCGTTGCCTTTTATGCGCTAGGGAGCGTTCGAAGCCATTTCAACAGCCTATGGGTCCCCTCCCTATCGAGAGACTTCGTCATAATGCTCGTCCTTTCACAAATGTTGGACTGGATTATTTCGGACCACTGATTGTGACAGTGAAGCGTTCTAAGGAGAAACGTTATGTAGCTTTGTTTTCATGCATGACTACTAGAGCTATCCATCTAGAGCTCATCCGAGATCTCACCACGGAGGGAACCCTTCTAGCAATAAGAAGGATGTCTGCAAGAAGAGGATATCCCGAGAAGATTTGGTCAGACAATGGAACCAATTTCCGTGGAGCAGAAAAAATAATCAAGGACTGTTTGAAAAGGATGGACCAGGACACTATGGCGCAAGAACTTAGTAGCCATCAAATAGAATGGAACTTCTTGCCCCCTGCGGCACCTCACATGGGAGGAAGCTGGGAGAGATTAATCCGCTCGGTTAACAAGTCCTTGACGCATACCCTCAAATGTCAAGCTCCGAGAGAAGATGTTTTAAACACACTGTTGGTGGAGGCTGAGAACCTGATAAACAGTAGACCAATAACCACGGTATCTGATGATCCAGAAGATCCTGAGGCTTTGACACCAAACCATTTCCTCCTTGGATTTAGCAATGGCTTGCCTCGATGGGCCCCCAATGATGAAAACTTTGACCTGCGTAAAAGATGGCAGTTAGCACAGCAATTAGCCGACAACTTCTGGCGCAGATGGCTGAAAGAATACCTACCGAGCCAAATAAAGTCATCACGTTGGTTCGGGAAGACTGAAGAGATCAAGATCAATCAGCTGATCTATCTAGCAGAACCCAAAGAGCGACGACGTGTATGGAAGCCTGGAAGGATTGTGGCGGTATCTCCTGGAGCCGACAGGAGGACGCGAGTCGTGGATGTGAAGACCAGCGAAGGGATCATCAGGCGTCCGGTTACCAAGCTTCTTCCTCTCCCGCCTTCTGGCTTGTAGCTGCCGCTACTAAGGGAGGGAGGATGTTTATGGAATTATTTATTCTAAATTCCTGGTTTTGGCTCATATTGTCTAAATTATGTTTCATTATTTATAGCTATATTGTCATGTGGCATTATTTATGTATTGTTAAAATAATTCATTATTGTTCAGAAAGTCTGGTCATTAAAATAATTTTTGTATTTGTTCTGAGAATTGCAAGCTAACTTATTTCTTAGCTTAAACCAATTTTTACGGTAACACGAGGTGACATTGTGACTAATGGGGTGACTTTGTGACAAGCCTATTTTTCTACAGTTTTTGAATTTCCCTCCTTAAAAAGAATCAGGTTAGGCAATTCAGTGTACTTGTCAGTTGGTCAGTAATGTGTTGCAACCTACTGGCCAAATATGGACCTCTATAACTTTTTTCACTCCATTTATCATGGTGGTTTATTTCAAAGTTTCAACTAAATGAAACAATCAAACATATATGAAATAAAGCACAATGGTAAATGTAATGAAAGGAGTTATATGTGGCCAGTAGGTTGCAGCACATTACTGACCAACTGACAAGTACACTGAATTGCCTAACTTTATTCTTTTTAAGCAGGGAAATTCAAAAACTGTAGAAAAATACGCTTGTCACAAAGTCACCCCATTGGTCACAATGTCACCTCGTATACTTAAATGTGGAGAAATGTGTGAAGTTGAGGATTGGCGTTTACATATTACCGAAACACTTCGATTTCTAATCTAAGTAAGTTCGTAAGTGAAAGTTGTGTGTTGCGCGCATCGCACCAGATTTTTTAATAAATATTTTTATTTTATTTTTATAGGTTATTGCAAACGCAATAATTTCGTTAGTTCTAACAAGGCATCTACTGCATTGTCAGAGGGATTTGACAGTGTTCACATTAAGATTTCGATTCTTTCGTAATAAGGTGCGCATGAGTCATGTTCGTGTGGCCTATTCTAATTCTTGTTAACACAACTTCTTCTCTTCGATTGCCCCTGAAAGCACTCCTCCACTTTTTTGTAGTTGATTTGAGAGATCTCAGTTTATTGGTAAGTGGTACTTCATTCCACGTTGACTCCCAACTGTTGAGGACTCTTCTTTTTAACCAAGTACCAATGTCGAGAGGTTCATATATTTGCAGTGGAGGTCCGTTCATACGAGTATTTGCTGCTTCTTTGGCGGATTTATCTGCTGCTTCATTTCCAGGAATACCTCTGTGGGATGGGACCCAAAGAAATTTCACAGTTTTGTTGAGGTCACGCAATATATTGGCGTAGTTGTAAAGTTTCTGTAGTGTTTGCCTTGGTTAATTGGGTTTTTGTAAACTCTGCAGGGCCGACATAGAGTCGGAACATATTAATATTTTATCAGAACGGTTGTTGATAGCTTAGTAAAGGGCTGTAGCGATCGCTTGTAGTTCAGCTGTATAAATTGTAAAGTATGAGGGTAATTTGTACTTCTTCACTACGTCTCCTTTAACTACCGCAAAGCCTACATTTTCATTATTTTTCGAACCGTCCTTAAAAGAATTTCAAAGTCCAGATATTCGTCTGGGATACTGATTTTTGTGTTTTTTATAAAAAAAAAAATCTTATTTATAGGGAGTCAAGGGGAGGGGGAGGGGGAATTCTTGCTGATTATCTAATGTTTCATAAACGTGTTTTTTTTTTAATACTTATAAAAAAATAAGAATTTAGGATTATTTGAAGAAATAAAATACACCACCAGAAAAATGACATTTCATAATGTGTCCTGCTATCATTAGCCCACGAACATGACTCATGTGCACCTTATTACAAAAGAATCGCAACCTAAATGTGAACACTGTCAAATCCCTCTGACAATGCAGCATATTATAGAAGAATGCCCTTCCACCTCTCATCAATTAGATAAACTTAGGATTGCTTGTAATGCAGCCGGAGCGTTAAAGATTCATCGGAGGCAGTGGATGCCTTGTTAGAACTGACGAAATGTATAGGCGTTTACAATAAGCTATACAAAAATAAATAAATAAAAATATTTATTAAAAAAAAAAAAAAAAGAATAATAGCAAAAAGAAAGAAAAATATTATAATAATAATTTAAAAAAACGAGAAAATTTCATACATTTTATATTTAAATTACCACTCCATGTAAAATAATTATATACATTTCACTTAATAGCAATAAGAAAAACTATAAAAAAACTAAAAAAAAAAAAAAAAAAAAAAAAAAAAAAAAAAAAAAAAAAAAAAAAAGGAAGCCAAAGAGTGACAAGTATAACAACACAAACATTAAAATTGTTTACATAATTTATTTTTGAAGAGAAAAGATTTGACTCAGCCGGGAATCGAACCCGGGTCTTCCGCGTGGCATGCGCGGTATTCTAACCATTGCACCATGGAGCTCGCTTCCAAACGGTGCCAAATCCTTCCTCTTCACTGACACCTCTCCCACGATCTCGCAAGTTTTGCGAGTATTTACGGGAGGTGGACAATTTTTGTCCAATTTTGGGCATCTCTTAACTTTCATCAATTTTTTAAATTATTTTATATTAATTTTAATCATTATTGTGGGTATCCACATTGTTTTTATATTAAAAACAAGGTTCTATAGCTCTATCCAACAAAGAAGCTTCAATAACATTAGTATATAAATTTCTGAAAAAAACACAACCTTCTGAATACATTGCACTACTTTTTCTAGTGATATCATCAGGTACAGCTAATTTTGTTTGATAATATTTTACATATAATTTATGATTTTTGTATATTAAAGTGTTACTTTTATTTTGGATGAGTATGTTATTTCTTTGGAAGGGTTAGGCATGAAAGGATTGGTTGTCACCAGGTGGCCAAGTTCCACCAGCTGACCCTGCATTCATTAGATCTTGGTTTTCCTCTGCCTCCCTGTGGATAGTAGGGGAGAGCGGGGTTTTTGGCAACAGTTTTCACTTTTTTATTGTTGATTCGTTCCTGTTAATATAATCCTCCTATGGCTGATACCACTGTAAACTCCAAGTATTAAAGTACTTCAAGTATTTTTTTCAACACATGATATTTAATACTAATATCATAGAATATTGAAGAATTCTATGATATTATACTCAATCCAGAGTATGCCAATTAACCCCCTATGTGGGGAAGGTTGGCCTAGAAGGTGGAGTTGTTTAGCCATCTCATTCAAGTACTGCCTGACAGATATTATTTTATTAAAAGCTGCACTATAATGGAATCCGTTTTTTAACAGCTTTTAAGGGAAAATAGAATGACAATAGAAGATAGAAGATTAGACTGTCATTACATTCTGCTTAGGAAATATTGCTCTCATCCTCCTTGCTGGAACTAAAGACAATTGGTTGTTTCACCTTTGTTTATGTTTACCTTGCTTTTGTGAATTGCTACTGCGCCAACAAACCCCAGTTGAGGAGAGCCAATTAACCCCACAGGAGGGATCATATGAAAGATGGCTGCCAGGACAGGGGAGAACAATCAAACAAGAAACTGGTTAGTCAAAAGGTTAGTTTTTCAAAGGAGTATAGAGCTATGTGAACAGAATCGGAGTCAGATGATTTGCCATCCCTTTAAACCAAATTTACTGAAAATATAAAAATTTACTTACATGTTGTAAAATCAATCGATGAAGCACGCTCTTCTGTCCTACACTGTTAGCATCACATTTAAAACTCAGGACAAGACTCCCGAGGTCGAGCGGGTCACATGGTACAATGGTGGGGCCTTCACAACAGGTGTGACGGAAACTATAAGCCAATGGCCAACCTACCCCCTATGCCAACCAAACCCGCTCTCCCCTGCTCATAGTTTTCCCATGGTTACTAAGCCAGGTCTTATAGTGTGGAATGAATCTCGTTCCACATGTATATATATAAAACTTCCTGGAAGGATTGCCAAGGTGGCCCAAAATCTGGACCACTTTGGGAACCCCCTCCTCTGTCGTTGGCGAGTTAGAAACTCCCTAGGGGGCACCAGAAAAAGGTGACAGTAGGCATTGATAGGGACAAGGGAGAGCACCAAACATTGAGTATGCCACTTGACTCCTCTTATCACTTCAGCTCTGCCTTCACCTCCCCCTTCAAAAATTACATTTATTCACTAAACATTCTTTAGAAAAATAAATAAAGGGTCTGCTGTATACCAAAATAATTCTTTGTCGTTAGTGAAAAAGTGAACTTTTTTCTTTAACACAGAAACTAACTTTCTTAAATTATATATCTATAATTGATGCATGTAAATGCAAAAGGGTATAATGTTCTAACAACAAAACATTACTTATACCCATTCCTGATGAATGGCTTTGGCACATATAACAATTTGGCAAAAAATAATTTATATGTGGGCACTATACCATTTTGCACGCTTCAATTTTACTAATTTAAAATTTAAGAGCTGCTGCTGAATTGAAAATAAAATTCTGAATTAAAATGGCTGTACCTAGTTTTTTGAAGGCAATAATTCCTAGGTCTGTATCTTTTCCGAACCTTTAGAAACAAGAAGCCCCTGTATATCCTAGACTTGCTTCTCTAATCAATTTCTACATACTAGATCACAAACCTCTAACCTGTATATCCCTTTCAACTGAAACCAACATTGAGTATATATTTATTTCATTTTTATTATAGTTTTTTAAGCTCAAAAGTTTAGAAGCCGATCAAATTTTTGTACTCATTAATCTTTTCAACTAGCCAGAGGAATGGGTCTTGATCTAATTATGTTTGTTATTGTTAGAGTACTAGGTGTCCCAGAATAAAGATGACTTCCTACCTTTCTTTAATTGCAACATAATAATGATCAGGTGGTTAATATTTTTATTTTAGAGGAAATGATTTACCTTTCGTGCATAGATTTTGCATTTTCAGAACTTCCTTTTTATTTTTAATTTTGTAAACAATGAATAAAACATCATAAAAAATATATACAAATATTATGCAGAGCATAAATAAAATAATTTATTTTCTTCTAACTGATCTGTTTTATATCATTCAAATAATATAATTTGTTTCGATAATTTAACCTTGATAACACAAGCTAAATATGTATTGTATTTTCATGCAGGTAGTACCATATTAATAACTAGTCCAAAATATTATTTATTTATTAAATTAAGAATATGTGGCCACACTTCATATGGTGTCCAAAATATAATAAAAAAAATAAAAAAATATATAATAAAAAAAAGTTTAAAGCAGAGATTTAGGAATAAAGATTCCATTCAGATAATCTTAGTTAAGCATAATAAAAATTAACTACTGCTGTTTATATTACATACAATATCTAGTCTTATAATTAAAAAAAAATTAAAAATTTTGAATGAAAAAAAACATTTAGACTTAAAAACCAGAAGTGAAGATGCTTCTTAGGTGTTATCTTTTAGAATAACCTAAGTATACTGCATTGAATTCCCATTGAACAAATATCTTATCAATGATGTGAATTACTAAGTTATTCTCAGCTATTTAACATTTAATCATAATTTAAAGGATTCATAATTACACAAATTTCAAGGTTCTTGTGGACAAATTAGTTACGTTAAAATATATGGTATGAGTATATTTTATGTGTATTCATATGAGGCTTCGTATAGGTACAATGTGTGTTTTCAAAGGTACAGATACCACATATTTATAATCACGCTGCATGCATTGATCAGTCTTCTCACATGAAACTCAAGTATGACAGGCCATTATATGTTCTTTCATAGGTCCAACATTTACCTATTTATGACCAGAGGGTTTACATTAATAATCTTCTCACCTATACAACAAGCGACTGAATGGATTTTCATAATTTCACATTGCACAGATTTATAACAGATTATAAAACTTATAATTATTTTGATATATTGCAAGATATCTTCAGATATCACTGTTATTTATTCATGAAGCTTCTCACCGGAATGGTTAGCATTAATATGTGTTCTTAAAGTAGCGAAAGTAGCAGAATCGAGTGATGTATAATCACAGAGAGGACATTTATGAGGCTTTAGAATGATGGACTGCAATATGTCTTTTCAAGTTCTCAAATATTACTGACTTATAATCACACTTAGTACATTGATGTGGTTTCTCTTATGTATGACGGGCCATTATATGGTTTTTCATATATGAAGCTGAAACTGCTTTATAATCACAGTGAAGGCATTGGTTAGACTTCTCACCAGTGTGGCGAGCCATTATATGGTTTTTCAAACTATGAGAAGTAACTGATTTATCACCACAGTGAGGACATTGATGAGGCTTCTCGCCTGTATGACGGGCCATTATATGGATCATCAAATTATGAACAGTAACGGATTTATATTTACAGTGAAAACATTAATAAGGCTTATTACCTATATGGAGGTTCATTATATGTCTTTTCAAATTACCAGAAGTAACACATTTATAATCACAGTGAGGACATTGATAAGGCTTCTTACCTATATGGAGGTTCATTATATGTTTTTTCAAATCTCCAGAACGAACAGATTTATAATCACAGTGAGGACAATGATGAGGCTTCTCTCCTGTATGGTGGACCATTCTATGGATTTTCAAATTACTAGAAGTAACACATTTATAATCACAGTGAGGACATTGATGAGGCTTCTCTTCAGTATGACGGGCAATTATATGTCTTTTCATAATCCAAGAATGGACGGATTTATAATCACAGTGAGGGCATTGGTTAGACTTCTCACCAGTATGGCGGGCCATTATATGGATTTTCAAATTACGAGAAGTAACAGATTTATAATCACAGTGAGGACATTGTTAAGGCTTCTCTTCAGTATGACGGGCCATTATATGTCTTCTCATACTTCCAGATTCTACTGATTTAAAATCACAGTGAGGACATTGATAAGGCTTCTTACCTATATGGAGGTACATTATATGTTTTTTCAAATCTCCAGAACGAACAGATTTATAATCACAGTGAGGACAATGGTGAGGCTTCTCTCCTGTATGGTGGACCATTCTATGGATTTTCAAAGTACGAGAAGTAACACATTTATAATCACAGTGAGGACATTGATGAGGCTTCTCTTCAGTATGACGGGCCATTATATGTGTTTTCATATTTCCAGATGCTACTGATTTAAAATCACAGTGAGGACATTGATGTGGCTTCTCACCAGTGTGGTGCGCCATTATATGGGTCTTCAACCTCCCAGATGTAGCAGATTTGTAATCACAGTGAGGGCATTGGTTAGGCTTCTCACATATATGGAGGTTCAGTATATGTTTTTTCAAATCTCCAGAACGAACAGATTTATAATCACAGTGAGGACATTGATAAGGCTTCTTACCTATATGGAGGTTCATTATATGTTTTTTCAAATCTCCAGAACGAACAGATTTATAATCACAGTGAGGACAATGATGAGGCTTCTCTCCTGTATGGTGGACCATTCTATGGATTTTCAAATTACTAGAAGTAACACATTTATAATCACAGTGAGGACATTGATGAGGCTTCTCTTCAGTATGACGGGCAATTATATGTCTTTTCATAATCCAAGAATGGACGGATTTATAATCACAGTGAGGGCATTGGTTAGACTTCTCACCAGTATGGCGGGCCATTATATGGATTTTCAAATTACGAGAAGTAACAGATTTATAATCACAGTGAGGACATTGTTAAGGCTTCTCTTCAGTATGACGGGCCATTATATGTCTTCTCATACTTCCAGATTCTACTGATTTAAAATCACAGTGAGGACATTGATAAGGCTTCTTACCTATATGGAGGTACATTATATGTTTTTTCAAATCTCCAGAACGAACAGATTTATAATCACAGTGAGGACAATGGTGAGGCTTCTCTCCTGTATGGTGGACCATTCTATGGATTTTCAAAGTACGAGAAGTAACACATTTATAATCACAGTGAGGACATTGATGAGGCTTCTCTTCAGTATGACGGGCCATTATATGTGTTTTCATATTTCCAGATGCTACTGATTTAAAATCACAGTGAGGACATTGATGTGGCTTCTCACCAGTGTGGTGCGCCATTATATGGGTCTTCAACCTCCCAGATGTAGCAGATTTGTAATCACAGTGAGGGCATTGGTTAGGCTTCTCACATATATGGAGGTTCAGTATATGTTTTTTCAAATCTCCAGAACGAACAGATTTATAATCACAGTGAGGACATTGATAAGGCTTCTTACCTACATGGAGGTTCATTATATGTTTTTTCAAATCTCCAGAACGAACAGATTTATAATCACAGTGAGGACAATGATGAGGCTTCTCTCCTGTATGGTGGACCATTCTATGGATTTTCAAATTACTAGAAGTAACACATTTATAATCACAGTGAGGACATTGATGAGGCTTCTCTTCAGTATGACGGGCAATTATATGTGTTTTCATATTTCCAAATGCTACTGATTTAAAATCACAGTGAGGACATTGATGTGGCTTTCCACCAGTGTGGTGGGCCATTATGTGGGTCTTCAAACTCCAAGATGTAACAGATTTGTAATCACAGTGAGGACATTTATGAGGGGTCTCACCAGCATGTCGTGACCTTATACGTCTATTGATTTTTCCAGATTGTTCTGCCTTATAATCACAGTGATTAATACAGTGATGGCACTCCTCTTCTTCATTACAACTATCATTTGCACCTATAAACAATAGATTATTATTAAAAAAAAAAAAAAGGAATTAATTATTTGGGGTAACTGTACTTAATTTATTGCATTCAGATTTAAAAGAAAATTAGATAATGAACTGCTTTATAAAATCTAAAAAACAAGAAATTATTTAACCTTCTGATATTTTCTTTAGTATTATTTATAGTGCACAATACGTACAATTGTATGCCCTCAGCAGGCATTCAGCGCACAAAATCTTTGATTTGCAGTCAGTAAAAATTTGAAAACATATTATGATTGATTTTTTATTGTCATTGCAGATTATTACAGATGCCATTGATCTTGAAATGATGAATTTAGGGAGTGGAGGGATAAAAAAAATGAACAAAAATAACCTGATGACCCATGGTATCATCATTGAGGGAGGGCATTCATGTCTGACATAAAACGAATAGTATATAGAGACTTACAATCTGCAGCTGTGAATGAATATTCCAGCACGGGCGGCCTATTTAACATACAGTACTATTTTGATAATCCGGAGGTTGGTTACTCCAGCACGTTCGGTAATCCAGCGTTATGGGGTAATATTTTCCCAGTTATTTTTATTTAATATGAACACGTTCTTCATATGTATATAGTATTTTGTTTTGTACGTACAAATTTACCAATATAAATGTTATAGTACAAATATTACATTATAATAAGTTTTTTATTTTAATTCCGATAATCCAGAAATTATCGATAATCCGGCGGTTGTCTGGTCCCTTATGTGTCTGATCATCAAGATTGAACAATACTTCCATCTCCATGGGCAACTTACTCTTCTACTCCATAGATGTAGAAAAAAAAAGAGGCATGGACGTTGAGATGTATGGATTTCAGGCCATGCTTTGATACAGGTCTTTTATAAGGGCCTGCCCGATAGTCACCGCATAGTTAGGCTAAATGCTGGTAAATCGCACCGCCTTATGGAGGAACTCTCGAATGGAACACATAAATACATAGATTTCTACAATCTATTTTCTGATTTATTTATCATGTTAACCTACTCGGCCAGCCCCATCCTCATCCATGAAAGAATATATATATATACATTTTTTAATTATACTTAACTGTAAATGACATATACAGTAAGGGAAAGTATTTTAACCATGAGAAATGTAGACTTCAAGTATTCGATGGAAATAAAAGTTCTAAGCCCAAATAACCTATTCCCACGAAATGATATGTTTGATGTGGAAGTGCGTGTATGGACGGACTAGCAGTACATATTTGACATGCAGGGGGCAACTTTTGTGCAATTTTTCTCCTTTGTAATGATCCAAGGAATCATATAAAAATAACAGGTAAGACATAACTGCACCTACCCCCCTATTTTTGGCCTCATCCAATTTCCATCACCGATTGTTAGCTTCTACCCTTAGAGCCGAGGACTACGCTCGATTTTAATTTTTTTTTTTTAATATTAAGATTCAATTAGTCCTTTTTACTATTTCGATTGAATTGACAATTTTTAGACTGCCTCACACTCCGTTCCCGTCCAATTTGTATGCTTTCTAGGTACGTTATTGCTGTCTAGCCTAGGGGAGGAGCGGTCGGGGACCGGAGGTGGGCCCCGAACCTACCCAACAAATTTACTGAAAATATAAAAATTTACTTACATGTTGTAAAATCAATCGATGAAGCAAGCTCTTCTCTACACTGTTAGCATCAGATTTAAAACTCAGGACAAGACTCCCGAGGTCGAGCGGGTCACATGGTACATTGGTGGGGCCTTTACAACAGGTGTGACGGAAACTATAAGCCAATGGCCAACCTACCCCCTATGCCAACCAACCCCGCTCTCCCCTGCTCATAGTTTTCCCATGGCTACCAAGCCAGGTCTTATAGTGTGGAATGAATCTCGTTCCACATGTATATATATAAAACTTCCTAGAAGGATTGCCAAAGTGGCCCAAAATCTAGACCATTTTGGGAACCCCCTCCTCTGTCGTTGGCGCGTTAGAAACTCCCTAGGGGGCACCAGAAAAAGGTGACAGTAGGCATTGATAGGGACAAGGGAGAGCACCAAACATTGAGAAGGCCACTTGACTCCTCTTATCACTTCAGCTCTGCCTTCACCTCCCCCTTCAAAAATTACATTTATTCACTAATAACTATGAAATGAACTTTTTTTTTGCATGTTCATCCCCCCCCCACCAACCACCCGGGCCTTAAGGTGAAATTATTTTTCTACAGCAAGGAAGAATAAATTATTTATCCGTTTAATAGTTAAGGAAGAACTTCATTTTCTGACGTTTTTCTCTACAAAACATTTTCCTGTAATCTTCCTGGAATATATGAAATCACTAAGAATGTTGCATAGTCTTGGAAATTAATCTTTCTACATTCTGATTTAAACTACCCTACTTATTTTGTTTTTTTCAAAAACAGTTCATAAGATGTTTTTTACGGTTATCTTTCTGACAATGGAGAGGAAGGTAGTCTTTTAAGTGATAAGAATGACATGAAATAGGTTTCTATCCATGAAGAAGCAACAAAAATAAGTAGCCCCGTGAAACTGAGGGGCCCTAATCCATGCCTTTACATAAAAACAATAAGTTTTAGAGATTTAAAACGCCTGGCCCGTATAAGTGGAACCTGTATGGGCATAAAGCCCGCATAGAAACAATTGAAATCCATTTTTCTTATTTCGATACTTTAGTTTTCTAAAATTCCCGCTAAAAAAAAGATAAATTGATAAAACCATAGTTGTTCTACCTCGATCTAATGAATCACTATGTTACTATGAATCACCATAAATAGATTTTATTTATTTTATAAATGTTTTGGACTACAGTCTAGGGCGGATCCAGCCGATTGTAAAGGGGAGGTTGCAGGCCCACACCTCTTCATTTGGATCTGCCGATCAGCTTTTTCACCTTCCCACAACTATAATTCTACCTGTTCTGCACATTTTTGTTCTTTAACTTACATTAAGGAAAGTCAAATTCTAACTTTTAATGACGAAAATTTTTCCAAAGGGAGGGGCTCCAGCCCCCACAGCACCCTCCCCCTCCCGGATCCGCCAATGACTACAGGAGACTCCCGCTTATCCGTCCTCGTCGGAACGGATATATTGCCGTTAAGCGAGAGAACCGGTCAATCGGGAAAAGCCAAAAAAAAAAAAAAAAAAAAACAACAACAAATTATATTATTATAACTTCTATATTACGATAAAACGAAGTACTTCGCACGGGTCCACCTAGTATACTTTAACCCACAGAAGCGTTACAATATTATTAATTATTATTATCACAACCTATTTTACAAAAGCTATAAAGATATTAATTAAAGAAAACTTGTTTGGGCCAATTTTATTTAACAATTTACGAAAATTTACTCTATCAATCTATTTAGTTTTCACAAAATCCTTTATTTTATTTTTTGTTTAAACGCACCTTAATGTCATTTCGTCAAGATATAGGAAGCTATCTGTTCTTAATTTCTTTTTTAATGAAATGAATGGAGGGTACGGATTTCGTTTCAAGACCAATTTTACTTCAAAGAGATTTGTTTTACTGGAGTTCGACCAAAAAATAAAAGCCTTTTTGTCTACATTTTAATTTATTTAAGATCTATCGAACCGGAACATATTACAAATTTTTACAAAATTTTTGACCAGTGATTGATAATCTGAAAAAGTAATAAATGCTTTTAATGATTTTAAAAAGAATTTTTTATCTTTTACAACGCCCTCGATTTATCCGAAAAGTCAGTTAATCGGGAACCGGTCATGTGGGAGTATACTGCAATTGCTAATTGTGAGATTCCAATTTTCCAACGCTACAATTAAATCTAAATCAGAAGAAACAACATTTATAGAACCTAGGCACGACAGGACCTATCATTTGCTGTAACGTAACACAGTAAGTAGTTGACCACGTGCGGCGGAGGGGCTTAACCCAGGCGTTATCTCAAAAATGGTAGGTTTTAGGGCTTTAAAACACAAACCCTAGTTTAGTTCCAACGAACTAAAGGTAGTCTTAATGTTCGTATCGTAATTTGTAAAACCCAATTTGATTCGTTTCGATCCGTTGAATCAGTTTTTTTAGTTCGATATATTATTCTGGACCAGAAAATGAACATTGAGAATGCAATTCGCAAAAGTTCTGTGAAATTCTGAATCCATCGATCCCACATTCGTGGCATTTGAGCACGACAGGACCTTATAATTCAAGAAAAGCCGAGTTTTACGCTTTGTGAAATAATATATGTGGGATGGGATAATTGATGCCTGTAAATGCAAAAGGGTATAATGTTCTAACAACAAAACATTACTTATACCCATTTCTGATGAATCGCTTTGGCACATACAACAATTTGGCAAAAAATAATTTATATGTGGGCACTATACCATTTTGCACGCTTCAATTTTACTAATTTAAAATTTAAGAGCTGCTGCTGAATTGAAAATAAAATTCTGAATTAAAATGGCTGTACCTAGTTTTTTGAAGGCAATAATTCCTAGGTCTGTATCTTTTCCGAACCTTCAGAAACAAGAAGCCCCTGTATATCCTAGACTTGCTTCTCTAATCAATTTCTACATACTAGATCACAAACCTCTAACCTGGATATCCCTTTCAACTGAAACCAACATTGAGTATATATTTATTTCATTTTTATTATAGTTTTTTAAGCTCAAAAGTTTAGAAGCCGATCAAATTTTTGTACTCATTAATCTTTTCAACTAGCCAGAGGAATGGGTCTTGATCTAATTATGTTTGTTATTGTTAGAGTACTAGGTGTCCCAGAATAAAGATGACTTCCTACCTTTCTTTAATTGCAACATAATAATGATCAGGTGGTTAATATTTTTATTTTAGAGGAAATGATTTACCTTTCGTGCATAGATTTTGCATTTTCAGAACTTCCTTTTTATTTTTAATTTTGTAAACAATGAATAAAACATCATAAAAAATATATACAAATATTATGCAGAGCATAAATAAAATAATTTATTTTCTTCTAACTGATCTGTTTTATATCATTCAAATAATATAATTTGTTTCGATAATTTAACCTTGATAACACAAGCTAAATATGAATTGTATTTTCATGCAGGTAGTACCATATTAATAACTAGTCCAAAATATTATTTATTTATTAAATTAAGAATATGTGGCCACACTTCATATGGTGTCCAAAATATAATAAAAAAAATAAAAAAATATATAATAAAAAAAAGTTTAAAGCAGAGATTTAGGAATAAAGATTCCATTCAGATAATCTTAGTTAAGCATAATAAAAATTAACTACTGCTGTTTATATTACATACAATATCTAGTTTTATAATTAAAAAAAAATTAAAAATTTTGAATGAAAAAAATCATTTAGACTTAAAAACCAGAAGTGAAGATGCTTCTTAGGTGTTATCTTTTAGAATAACCTAAGTATACTGCATTGAATTCCCATTGAACAAATATCTTATCAATGATGTGAATTACTAAGTTATTCTCAGCTATTTAACATTTAATCATAATTCAAAGGATTCATAATTACACAAATTTCAAGGTTCTTGTGGACAAATTAGTTATGTTAAAATATATGGTATGAGTATATTTTATGTGTATTCATATGAGGCTTCGTATAGGCACAATGTGTGTTTTCAAAGGTACAGATACCACATATTTATAATCACGCTGCATGCATTGATCAGTCTTCTCACATGAAACTCAAGTATGACAGGCCATTATATGTTCTTTCATAGGTCCAACATTTACCTATTTATGACCAGAGGGTTTACATTAATAATCTTCTCACCTATACAACAAGCGACTGAATGGATTTTCATAATTTCACATTGCACAGATTTATAACAGATTATAAAACTTATAATTATTTTGATATATTGCAAGATATCTTCAGATATCACTGTTATTTATTCATGAAGCTTCTCACCGGAATGGTTAGCATTAATATGTGTTCTTAAAGTAGCGAAAGTAGCAGAATCGAGTGATGTATAATCACAGAGAGGACATTTATGAGGCTTCTCTTTAGAATGATGGACTGCAATATGTCTTTTCAAGTTCTCAAATATTACTGACTTATAATCACACTTAGTACATTGATGTGGTTTCTCTTATGTATGACGGGCCATTATATGGTTTTTCATATATGAAGCTGAAACTGCTGTATAATCACAGTGAAGGCATTGGTTAGACTTCTCACCAGTGTGGCGAGCCATTATATGGATTTTCAAACTATGAGAAGTAACTGATTTATCACCACAGTGAGGACATTGATGAGGCTTCTCGCCTGTATGACGGGCCATTATATGGATCATCAAATTATGAACAGTAACGGATTTATATTTACAGTGAAAACATTAATAAGGCTTGTTACCTATATGGAGGTTCATTATATGTCTTTTCAAATTACCAGAAGTAACACATTTATAATCACAGTGAGGACATTGATGAGGCTTATCTTCAGTATGACGGGCCATTATATGTTTTTTTCATATTTCCAGATTCTACTGATTTAAAATCACAGTGAGGACATTGATGTGGCTTCTCACCAGTGTGGTGCGCCATTATATAGGTCTTCAAACTCCCAGATGTAGCAGATTTGTAATCACAGTGAGGGCATTGGTTAGGCTTCTCACCAGTGTGGTGCGCCATAATATGTCTTTTCATATTTCCAGATTCTACTGATTTAAAATCACAGTGAGGACATTGATGTGGCTTCTCACCAGTGTGGTGCGCCATAATATGTCTTTTCATATTTCCAGATTCTACTGATTTAAAATCACAGTGAGGGCATTGGATAGGCTTCTCACCAGTGTGGTGCACCATAATATGGCTTTTCATAACCCAAGAATGGACGGATTTATAATCACAGTGAGGGCATTGGTTAGACTTCTCACCAGTATGGTGGGCCATTATATGGATTTTCAAATTACGAGAAGTAACAGATTTATAATCACAGTGAGGACAATGATGAGGCTTCTCTCCTGTATGGTGGACCATTCTATGGATTTTCAAATTACGAGAAGTAACAGATTTATAATCACAGTGAGGACATTGATAAGGCTTCTCTTCAGTATGACGGGCCATTATATGTTTTTTCAAATTTCCAGATTCTACTGATTTAAAATCACAGTGAGGACATTGATGTGGCTTCTCACCAGTGTGGTGCGCCATTATATGGGTCTTCAATCTCCCAGATCTAGCAGATTTGTAATCACAGTGAGGGCATTGGTTAGGCTTCTCACCTGTATGGAGGTTCAGTATATGTCTTTTCATACCTCCAGATTCTACTCGATTGACTAAGATGCCATTGATCTTGAAATGATGAATTTAGGGAGTGGAGGGATAAAAAAAAATGAACAAAAATAACCTGATGACCCATTGAGGGAGGGCATTCATGTCTGACATAAAACGAATAGTATATAGAGACTTACAATCAGCTGCTTACTTGCAGCTGTGAATGAATATTCCAGCACGGGCGGCCTATTTAACATACAGTACTATTTTGATAATCCGGCGGTTGGTTACTCCGGCACGTTCGGTAATCCGGCGTTATGGGGGTCTCCCAAAAGAAGACGATCTTGATCACATGACCATCAAATTCAAGTCCTCTACATGCCCCCAACCACGAAACATCTTGCAGCACATGGATAAAAATGTAATCCATCAAATAAAAATTAATTTTGAAAAATCTCCATGGTCCGAAATAACAAAACGACCGGATGGGATCATTCAGTTTTAAAAAAAAAACACATTAAAAATGTCATTTTTAATTTAGCGCACAGCTGGAATAAAGTGGAAAGTGACACCATCCAGAGTTCTTGCAAAAAGTTGGATGATGTTGATACTCTATTAAGAAGAACATTAAGGAGAAGACTGAAGAACAACAGGTACCCTAGAATTCTACAAAGTTGTTAATAGACAGGACAATGTCACCTATCCAAATAAATATGCATGATACCAATATGGATATGGGTCAACATCAAGATTTAAATGAAAATTTGTATATTTAAAAAATAAAAACTATGTATATATTGTTCATATATAAATAAATATATTTGTTTTTAAAGAATGCCTATTCATAATTTAACCAAAAATTGATATTTTCTTATCAAAGTCAGGTACATCCAACATATTTTTTAATGTTAAATGAGATTTAAAAAAGAAAATGTGATAAAAAGTTGTCAAAAATTTTTGTTTGAAGGTAATTGTTTGCGAAACGACGAAAAAGAAAAAAAAATTGTTAAATTGATTATTTTCTTAATTGATCTTTTTTTGACCAGTCCTGAAAACCTACTCGGCCAGCCCCATCCTCATCCATGAAAGAATATATATATATATACATTTTTTAATTATACTTAACTGTAAATGACATATACAGTAAGGGAAAGTATTCTAACCGTGAGAAATGTAGACTTCAAGTATTCGATGGAAATACAAATTCTAAGCCCAAATAACCTGGGCCGGGATAGCCGAGCGTGTAAGAGCGCGACCCGCTGTTGCACGCTCGAGCCGAACGGCGGCGGTTCGAATCCGCCCTGGGAGGGTTGACTTTTATTTCGTGGAGGCCCCACGGAATAAATCTCGAACCTCCCACCATGGTTAGAATAGGTTGGTTACACCTCTAGAGTAACCCCCCGTATGCCACACATGGCCAGGTAGGGGTACCGAACAAAAAAAAAAAGCCCAAATAACCTATTCCTACGAAATGGTGTGTTTGATGTGGCAGTGCGTGTATGGACAAACTAGCTTAAAAACAATAATCCCTACGAACTTAAAGTTAAGTACATATTTGACATGCAGGGGGCAACTTTTGTGCAATTTTTCTCCTTTGTAATGATCCACTGAATCATATAAAAATAACAGGTAAGACACAACTGCACCTACCCCCCTATTTTTGGCCTCATCCAATTTCCATCACCGATTGTTAGCTTCTACCCTTAGAGCCGAGGACTACGCACGATTTTAATTTTTTTTTTTTTAATATTAAGATTCAATTAGTCCTTTTTACTATTTCGATTTAATTATTCTGCCTAAGACTCTGTTCCCGAGCAATTTGTATGCTTTCTAGGTACGAAATCATTCTTTATAATTAAACAATAATAAAGAATGAAAACATTTTCAGGTACCACTTCTCAAGAGTGGCTGATGGACATGGCCTATTATGTGACCCTGATATTATCCAACTCCCATCGCTCTTTTTCAGTAAAAAAAAAGGCCTCGATTAGTGTGTAGTATTAAAGTAATACTTCACAGTAATAGTGAAAAAACATTTAAAATCAAAATAAAACACGATAGGTAAAATGATGGTCAGGATTTTCAGTTACAATGATATTTATTATGGTAAGCCAACGTTTCGATCCAACTTGTGGATCTTCATCAGGGCTAAAAGAAAACAAATATATGAGTATCTATGCTAGAGGGTGACAATAAATGGATACATTACAGAACTGATAATAATATAAAAGATGGTATACATAAATATTAAAATAAGAGGCTGGTTAACAAGATAAAATAGAATCTGATATATACCTACTGAGTCCAGGTGGATACTAAGACTAAAGGTAAAAATAAGGTGAGAGGTAGTGGTAGGGGGTTAGTTTGCCGACTTCAAAGGTTTATGGCTGGGAAATCCAACGCTTTTGAAGTGAAGGCACATGACAACTGAGTGAACAAAATATTTAAAACTAACAAAATATATGGTACTGTATACAAATAGTTGTGTCTGGACTGAATAATAACATAAAAATGAGATAATACATAATGTAACAATGCATAAAAATTTGGAAAATATACAGAAAGAAGCATACAATACAAAAAATAATAATAGTACAAGAGGTACAGAGATAATTGCAGGTACCTATGAAATCAAAACTAGGATATGAGGATGCGGAAGATGTTAGAATAAGTGGATGAAATTATCTCTTTATCTGTTTTGTGATTTACCGGGTTATTAGTTTCTAGATGGATGAAAATGGATTCCGAGAGGAGACGTTTGTCGTGGTTAGATACAGTTGCTAATATGGAGGGGTTCTCAAAGTCGAAGGAATGGTTGTGGGCTGTATTTATGTTGATAAATACGTTTTTTTAAATAATTTTTGGTTTCACCTATATAGCAACTGTTGAAATTAAGCGTGGAGCACTGGATACGATAAACTACATTACACTTGTCTAGGAGAGGTACAGGGTCTTTGAGTTTTGTATAAAGATTTTTTAATTTATTGTTATTTTTTAATACTAGGCGCATGTGTGGGAAACTCGATGAGAAGGATTTTTTAATTTTGTTTGAGAGAATGGGGATATATGGGATAGATCTGTATTGGAAAGTAGAAATCGGAGGTTGTGAAGAGTTGTTAGAGAGATATTGAGTTTTAGCATTGTTATTGATAAGTGTTTTTATTAAATGCTCAGGAAAGTCGTTAGATTGTAAGATATTTTTCAGGCGGATTTTGTTATGACAATGAAATTGTGGATTGTGACAAGTTCAGGCTACGTTGGATGAGGTTTTTTTGCGACGTTGATCTATTGGTGATGTGGATGTTGGGAAAAATAGTTCAGGAGTCGGCCAGAATAAGTGGGTTTGGTGTACCAATTAGTGGATATAGAATGGTCCGGGTTTCTGGTAATGGAAATATCTAGGAATGGAAGGGTACAATTGGTTTCCAATTCTATAGTGAAACGGAGACGTGGATGGTAGGAGTTAAAGGCGGCGAGAATATCAGTGATAGAGTTAGGATTGTATATATATAGGTGAAACCAAAAATTTTTAAAAAAACGTATTTATCAACATAAATACAGTATTTCCACGCGTAATTCGTCTACTTCTAAATTAGCAGAACATGCCATTGCCCACAACCATTCCTTCGACTTTGAGAACCCCTCCATATTAGCAACTGTATCTAACCACGACAAACGTCTCCTCTCGGAATCCATTTTCATCCATCTAGAAACTAATAACCCGGTAAATCACAAAACAGATAAAGAGATAATTTCATCCACTTATTCTAACATCTTCCGCATCCTCATATCCTAGTTTTGATTTCATAGGTACCTGCAATTATCTCTGTACCTCTTGTACTATTATTATTTTTTGTATTGTATGCTTCTTTCTGTATATTTTCCAAATTTTTATGCATTGTTACATTATGTATTATCTCATTTTTATGTTATTATTCAGTCCAGACACAACTATTTGTATACAGTACCATATATTTTGTTAGTTTTTAAATATTTTGTTCACTCAGTTGTCATGTGCCTTCACTTCAAAAGCGTTGGATTTCCCCGCCATAAACCTTTGAAGTCGGCAAACTAACCCCCTACCACTACCTCTCACCTTATTTTTACCTTTAGTCTTAGTATCCACCTGGACTCAGTAGGTATATATCAGATTCTATTTTATCTTGTTAACCAGCCTCTTATTTTAATATTTATGTATACCATCTTTTATATTATTATCAGTTCTGTAATGTATCCATTTATTGTCACCCTCTAGCATAGATACTCATATATTTGTTTTCTTTTAGCCCTGATGAAGATCCACAAGTTGGATCGAAACGTTGGCTTACCATAATAAATATCATTGTAACTGAAAATCCTGACCATCATTTTACCTATCGTAATTGAAGAACAGTTGACCATCTCTCATCTCAAAATAAAACACAATAAAAAATCAATCCGAACGATGAATTTATATTTATACACTCAACAGCAAAAAAAACCGGACTCCTAATATTTTTATTTTAAATGCTGATTATGATGAATGTGTTTGTCATTATGGGTAATCCGGTTAGCACGGAGTAGATAGGATCTATGTCCATTGACATAATCCCTTGAGAATTATATAGAGCAGATCTTGTTAATGTTTATTTGCCTTCAGGCTGTTACACCATATTCAACACTTCTCAACTGTAAGTAGATTTTTGTACTTTTAACATGTTTAATTTTTTAAGCACCATTTTCCGCTATTAATAAGCTTTGTTTTTCTATTCTATTCAAGAATAATGTTTCTATCGAATGAAGAAGTAACCCGAGCTGATGCACTGGTAAGAGTAGGCCGCTGCATCCATTAAATTGCTGTAACGCTTGGTGTAGCTAGGTGGAAAGTTTATGACGGACTTCAGCGTTTCTGGGAGACAGGCAGGCTATGAGAGGAGGCGCGGCAGTGGCCGACAACTTGATCTGAAGACCGATTTATGACGCTCTCAGTATTGAGAGATCACCATTTAACTGTTCCTGAGGTTCGGGACAGGTTTCAAATAGCTAGAAATACTGTTATCATCCCAGAAACCCTTAGGGTGTAAAATGATTTTACGGTGATGAGGGATTATTCCATGAAATGAGCATAGATTTATAAAATAATCAAAAATGTATCCTAAGTAGGAATATGTAGGAACAAGACGGCTTTCCCAAATGACCGATTCATTTGTATTTCGTGTAAATACTAAAATAAAATGCTTCTTTGTCCCCTATAAAAAGGAAAAAAAAAAATGTAATCTGACTTGTATTTCAATATATAAAAGCCCAAAATTAAGTCCATACTTGTGGTGATATTTTCGATGAGGCCATGAACACAACCTTTCCGAAACATGTCTAATACAGCTTTCTTGCTTTATATCCCCGAATGATAGACTTTTTATAGTTTCAAGTTTTATAATATAAAATCTTCTTGTTTTTATCTTATATTTTATTATAATATTGGGCTTTATACAATTTATAATTATTTTCGCCCAAATGTGTGAAGGACAATTTTTGTGAAGTCATAGCACCATAATGCTACTCCTATAACAGCATTAAGGTTTTTTATTATTTAAAAGAGAACAAAATTGTAAAAATTGAACATAACTAATTTATTAATCGAATATTATGAATGACAAGGAAGATAAATTGTAAAACCTCAGGGTGATTCTCAGCAATAAACTAACAGACCTACAGTAAAAGCATAGTTATTAAGGAAAGAATCTGGAAACTCATGCCCAACGGCAAAGGAACTCTCCCTTAATTAATTATTAAAGTATGAGTAACCATTGAGACGGCTGGGTTTACCTAACCAGGATTTCTCACCTTATGGGATAGTACGTGACACAATTGATTAGTATCCTTCCACAATTAGATTTGATCACGAGAACTTGAGCATAATCGTGCAGTTCCTCACCACTGAGCTACCACAGTCCCGAGCAGTTATATAGCTGAATATTATATTAAAATAATACATGATGTCCAGACAAGGAGGACATCTGTGTAGTAAGGTTTCAATTCAAACAATTTAAACAGGTTTCATATTATTTTACATTTTTCTCTCCATTATAAATATGCATCCTATCCTCTTCTTTAATATCAATCGTGGGAACTGAAACAAAATCAAACGATTGTAACATTTCAAGCAAGAATATTTGCCACTAAATTAATTTTATAATTTATTTCTAAGGTAAATTTATTAATGGTAATCCCACATATATTATTTCACAAAGCCTAAAAATCGGTTTTTCATGAAATATAAGGTTCTGTCGTGCCCAAATGCCATGAATGTGGTATCGTTGGATTTAGAATTTCACGGAGCTTTTGCCAATCGCATTCTCATTGTTCATTTTTCGGTCTAAAATAAAATATCGACCTAAATGTAGTGATTCAACGGATCGAAACGGATCAAATTGGGTTTTATAAATTGCGGTACGAAAATTAAGACCCAGTTCTTACAGAACTAAACTGGGGTTTGTGTTTTGAAGCCCTAAAACCTACTAGTTTTGAGATAACGCCTGGGTTAGGCCCCTCCGCAGCACGTTGTCTACTACTTACTGTGTTACGTTACAGCAAATGTAAGGTCCTGTCGTGCTTAGGTTCTATAAATGTCGTTTGGTCTGATTTAGAATTAATTGTAGTGGTAGAAAATTGCACTCTCACATTTAGTAATTACAGTATACTCCTGCTTAAAGGGCTCCCGTTTAACCGACTCTCCGGATAAACCGAAGGACGCTGTGAAAGATAAAATATTCTTTTTAAGATCCTTTAAAGCATTTATAGCTTTGTCATATTATCAATCGCTGGTCAAAAATTTTGTTGAAATTTGTATTCTGTTGCGGTTTGATAGATCTTAATTAAATTGAAATGTAGGCAAAAAGCCTTTGTTTTTTATTTGTTGACCGAACTCCAGTAAAACAAATCTCTTCGAAGTAAAATTGATCTTGAAACAAAATCCTTATCCTCCATTCATTTCATAAAAAAATTAAAAAAAGAAATTAAGAAGAAATAACTTTGTATATTTAGACAGTACCGACGAGACGACATTGAGGTGCGCATAAACGAAAAAAAAAAAAAAAAAAATATTTTGTGAAAACTGAATAGATTGATTGTGTAAATTTTCGTAAATCGTTAAATTAAATTAGCCAAAAAATGTTTTCTTTAATTAATATTTAAATAACCTTTGTAAATTAGGTTGTTTTTTTGTTTTTGGGTTTTATCGCAATATAGAAGTTGTAATAATATATTCTTTTAGCTTTTTTATACACTTTTCCGGATTGACCGGCTCTCTCGCTTAAACTGCAATGAATCGGTTCCGACAAGGACGGAAAAGCTGGAGTCTACTGTAGTCAGAAATGTGTATGAAATAAATAAAATCTATTTATAGTGATTCATAGTGGCATAGTGATGCGTTTGGTGGATTTTATCAATTATGATCAGCACATTAAGGACTATTTAAGTACCTTCTTATATATCTGTACATATATTACTTCAGAAAAATAAAAATAAAAGAGAAAAAAAGCTTTCTCTTAAAAGTAAGCTTCAGTTATGCTTAATTGTGGTGTAATTTAATTAAATAGGTGTGTAGAGTAGTTGGATTCAGACTTCAAATAGCCTAGGTAGAAAAATTGGGTTATAATTATTACCACAATCATTCTTTTTATTTTGTCAAAGATTATGAAAATCGATGTCTAGGCAGGAAAAAATGTGTTTTGCTAATTAAGACCCACCCAAAAGATATTTTAAAAGAACAGGTCAGTGATTTCATTCAAACATGAATGATTATCATTCCTAAATAAAAAAATAAAATATAAATAAAATAGAATAAAATAATATAATAATAAAATAAATAAAAAGTCTCTTTGGAAATAAAAAAAATCTGGTGCGTGCGCGCAACACACAACTTTCACTTACCAACTTACTTAGATTAGAAATTGACGTGTTTTGCTAAATACATTTCCCAAAGTCACACATTTTTCTACATTCATATCTTATTTTTGTTAATCGTTAAAGCCGTTTTTGAGTAAATAAAAATCCCCGTGAAAATGGTACAAAATTTATTAAGTAAAGTCCCCCCTCCCGTAGATCAATTTTGATGAAAGTTTTACAGTCATATCTCGGGCATATAAATACGTTAAATACCAAGTTTGATCAAAATCGTTAAAACCGTTTTTGAGTAAATAAAAAAAACACGTGAAAATGATACAAAATTTATTAAGTAAAGTCCCCCCTCCGGTTGATCAATTGTGATGAAATGTTGGTTATCACATCTTTGGCATATAAATACATCAAATACCAAGTTTGATCAAAATCGTTAAAACCGTTTTTGAGTAAATAAAAAAAACATGTAAAATGATACAAAATTTATTAAGTAAAGTCCCCCCTCAGGTTGATCAATTTTGATGAAATTTTTACAGTCATATTTCAGGTATATAAAGAGATCAAATACTCAGTTTAATCAAAATCGTTAGAGCCGTTTTTGAGAAAATCGAAAAAAACTTAAAAAGTTATTAAATAAAGTACCCCCTCCCTTTGAGCAAATTTGATGAATTTTTTGCTGTCACATCGCGGGCTTATACATACTCTAAATACCAAATTTCAGGTTCGCACGGTTTATAGTTTTTGAGCTAGTCTGTTCACACAGACACACACACACAGACACACAGACACACACACACACAGACCATTTCGTGGGACTTGGTTATTTTGACTCAGGGGACCCCAAAACGTGTATTTCCGTTGAAAACCGGAAGTCGAAAATTTTCACGATCGCAATACTTCCACTTACTATATATTTCATATATAGGTAAGTGAAAGTAAAAAAAATAATTTAAAGCAAATGGTTTGATAATTGTTATACCTAGATCTAATTGTAACAAAGGTCTGTAACGTCAGAGTAAAAATATTATTTCTGTTTCTATTAAACTATTAAATTGAATAAAAATTCAATTTAAATATTTGTAAAAGATTAATCCAAAAGATATTTTAAGCGAACAATATGTGATTTTATAGATTAATGTTTTCCTATAATTTTGATATTTATGGCTTAAATATTATATTAACTACTGTTTTTACAAAGTTAAAATTAACTCCTTTAAAGAACATAACATGTTTTGTTGTGATTGTTAAAGTTAACAATGTTTACAAAAGAATATTTTCATGCCAATAATTTTATATTTATAGATGTTATATTATTTGAAGTATATTGAAAAAATACTACATTGATATTTACGCTTAGTACAGTACACTGCCTGCAAAGCTGCTTTTTTTTTTTTTTTATTATATGAAATCTGATTTGCAACACTAGAAAGTATCTGTGAAAAAAAAAAATCTTACGTATATTATTCCAAATAGCTAAAAAAATGTAGTTTTCGCCAAATGCACTGTCCTATAGTGCTCAAATGCCATAAATTTAGTATTGTCTGATTCAGACTTTTACGGAGTGTATGCGAATTGCAGGCTCATTTTTTTTCTTCCTATCAAAGCTAATAAAATCGTTTTTATAGCAGGATTTTTAGTAAATTAAAGGATCAAAATTACAAAAAATGCATTTCAATGGTTTCTACGTGGGCTTTATGCATACTTGCCCATACACATTCCACATATATGAGCCAGACGTTTTAAATCTCTGAAACTTATGGTGTTTAAGAAAAGCCATGGATAGAAAATTATTTCATGTCGTTTTTGCCACTTAAAAGAATACCTTCCCCTTCATTGTCAGAAAGATAACTGTGGAAAACACCTGATGAACTGGTTTTGAAAAAAACTTAATAAGGTTAATGAATTGGGCACTTTAATGGTATAGATGCTATGATTTTTATTTATGACTTATTAGGTTTTATATTTTTCCTCTAATAAGAGAGAGTCTGTGCCTTCTTGCACACAAAGAAACTAATTTATTTCCTTTATTGAAATTTAACTTATTTCGTTAATACTTCAATAATTTAAATAATTTGAGCCGTGGGGAAGGATAGGTAAAATCAGAATGTGGAAAGATTAATTTTTAGGGACTATGCATTATTCATAGTGATTTCATATTTACCAGGAAGATTACAAGAAATAGTTTTGAAGAGAAGAACGTCAGAAAATGGAGTCCTTCCTTAACTATTAAACGCTGCTGTAGAAAAATAATTTCTCCTTAAGGCCTGGGTGGTTGGGGGGGGGGGTGAAGAGGCAACAAAAAAGTTAATGCTGCTTATCGTTATGTTAAACCTGGAAGTAAAATCTGATACAAATCTAAGTGCGAAATGCTTTGCGCGGGTCCAGCTAGTTGATATTCCAATAGTAGAAGGAAACATTACTACCAATTCATAAGATGGAGATAGCGAGGAGAAGGCTTAAACAAAAAGAGAAAGGTAGGTACAACAAATTTCCTCACCTTCATCTGGGACCAGCATCTCAGGTTCTTCTTTTATCTGAACTAGCCCACCTGCAGATATATAACAATGCTTTAACAATTCTCTAACAAATCCAAGTATTTTCTAAAGCAACAAGTATAAACTAAATAAAAAGTTACTCAGTATCCGAAAGAGAATAGGTTATCTCTTAGATCTGTAACAAAAATTTCTTCACCAATGGCAACAAATCGCAAAAAAAGGAGGACAAGAAAAGTTTAAAAAAAATACATATATATTAATATTATTTTTAAATATTTTATTTTTGAAAAGAAAAGATTTTCCCTTCAAAATTAAAATTTTAAAAATAATATAAAATTAAAAATAACGTGGTTCTCACCATCATAAATCTGCATCCTATCCTCTTCTTTTATACCAATCGTGGGAACTGAAACAACAAGCTAAATTGATGAACAGTAATTGAAATCCCAATGGAGATAGCGAGGAGAAGGCTTAAACAAAATGAGAAAGGTAGGTACAACAAATTTTCTCACCTTCATCTGGGACCAGCATCTCAGGTTCTTCTTTTATGTGAACTAGTCCACCTGCAGACATATAACAATGTTTTAACAAATCTGAGTATTTTTTAAAGTAACAAATATGAACTAAATAAAAAGTTACTCAGCATCCGAAAAAGAACATAGGTTATCACTTATATCTATAACAAAAAGTTCTAGCCTATGATGAAACAGGGGGATGGCACCAGACGGCAACAGATGTACCTAGCGAAATAATTTCGGAACAACTGAGAGATAATTCAAAAGGAACCTTAATTAATTATTAAAGTAAGAGTACCCATTGAGATGCCTGGGGTACCTAACCAGGATCTCTCAACATTTAGGGATGGTCTCGCTCCACTCCCGGTCCGCTCAAATATTCTAAAGAGAAATAGACAGACAATTCCACTATCGGTACGGCTCCGGTCTCGCTCCACTCCCGGTCCGCTCTCGCTCTACCCCATTCATTCACACTAGCGCTCCGCTCCCGCTCCGCTCCAGGTCCATTCTCACTGGCAAAATATTCTAAAGAGGAATAGAGAGAGGTTAATCACAATATTGGCACAGGTCCGGCCTCGCTCCGCTCCCGCTCCACTCTCCTAAAGTCTTTTCATATTCACAATATATAATTTTGCACCGTTTACGATTAAAGCCATTAATAATCGAAGCCGTCTGTATTTGGATTTTAATTAATAATTAACTTTCAGTTATTAAAGTATTTATTTATTCATCAATTTTATGGCCATAAAAAGTTCAACTTTAAAAAAAAAGATATATATATATATATATATATATATATATATATATATATATATATATATATATATAATTATAAATTAATTAAATTAATGGTCAATAAATAATTTAAATTTTTTTTCCAAATGTATTCGAATACGCTTGAAATGATAAAAAAAAAAAAAATCACCAACAATACGCGCGGTTTTTCGACGTGAAAAATTCATGTTATGTTTGAGATATATTATGCTATGAATTAATGTACTCGTAAAAAATGGTCACCGATTTATTTATTGACTACATACTCATTGCTATTATAAAATAACGTTTAATTTGAAACGAATAAAAATGCAGTATATTATGAAAAATGTCAGATCATTAAAAAAAAAATATATTAAAGCAAAAAAAATAATTAAAATATTAATCAGGAAAAGAAGAGAACACAATCGGTAAATTTGTAGCATTTACCGATTTCAACTTGAAATTTTCAAGCGTATTCGAATACATTCCGAAAAAAATTTAAATTATTTCTTCACCATTAATTAAATTAATTTATTAAATAATTTATTTTTTGAAGAGAAAAGATTTGGCTCCGCCGGGAGTCGAACCCGGGTCTCCTGCGTTACATGCGAGGATGCTAACCGCTACACCACAGAGCTCGGCTCAAGGCAGAGCAAATCCTTCCTCTTCACGTAAGTCAATAATATATCATAAATTGGACAAAAATTGTCCACCTCCCGCTACTACTCACAAAACTTGTGAGATAGGGGGAGTAGGTATCAGTGAAGAGGAAGGATTTGCTCTGCCTTGAGCCGAGCTCTGTGGTGTAGCGGTTAGCATCCTCGCATGTAACGCAGGAGACCCGGGTTCGACTCCCGGCGGAGCCAAATCTTTTCTCTTCAAAAAAAAATAAATTATTTAAAAATAATTTAAAATTGGTGGTGAGCCACAATTCAAGATTGGATTAATTAAAATAATTTAAAAAATTGACGTAAGTCAATAATATATCATAAATTGGACAAAAATTGTCCACCTCCCGCTACTACTCACAAAACTTGTGAGATAGGGGGAGTAGGTATCAGTGAAGAGGAAGGATTTGCTCTGCCTTGAGCCGAGCTCTGTGGTGTAGCGGTTAGCATCCTCGCATGTAACGCAGGAGACCCGGGTTCGACTCCCGGCGGAGCCAAATCTTTTCTCTTCAAAAAATAAATTATTTAAAAATAATTTAAAATTGGTGGTGAGCCACAATTCAAGATTGGATTAATTAAATTAATTTATAATTATTATTATTAATTATCATTGTGTTGCAATATATTCTTCTTATTATATTTTTTGATAATATTATCTTCTTCATCAAGAAAAGTACACTTACCAGCTCACAGTACACAGTCCCGATCTGTTATATAGCTGTATATTATATTAAAACAATACATGATGTCCGGACAAGGAGGGCATCTGTGTACTAAGGTTTTAATTCAAACAATTTGAACAGGTTTCATATTATTTTACATTTTTCTCACCATTATAAATCTGCTCCTTTTCCTCTTCTTTGATATCCATTGTGGGAACTGAAAAATGATCAAATTATTAATACAATTGAAGCTAAATATTTTGTTTAAAAAAAATATACTTTTTAAGTTACTGCAGTTATTTCATAATTTTTCATTGTATAATAATTTTGAAAGCTGCGATCTAATAAAGCTCTAATTTTAATAGAAAAGGACACTACATCAGTTTGGTAATATGACAGTCACGGGACCTACCAAAGTTTGCCTTCATCTTGTTGCATTTTTACTATTTGTAATTAATCTTATCTCTAAACATAATTAATATTCCGTAAGGAGAAATAAAAATAAAATAGGTCTTTTTCACAAATGTTTATTCAACGAGGCAACATTTGGCTCCTGGACCTGGAGACATTCTCAAGTTATCCATCATACGTGATTATTGTGAGCAATTGGAAAAAACTAATGATACGATTTAAAAAATTAATAAAAAAAAAAATATAAAAAATGTTCTAGGCGTTCTTTTAATGTCATCTAAAACAGTTGGTCATATCATAATTAGTAATGGGAGATATGACCAACTGTTTTAGATGACATTAAAAGACAGACACCACCAGAAACCATTTTTTTTTTTTATTTATTGTAACATTAGTTTTTTTTTCAATCACTACAATAATCAAGTATGATGCATGGCTTAAGAATGGCTTGAACTAGGCAACAAGGTGAAATCAGGAAAAAGTTTTTGTCTGGAGTTCCTGATTATCAATCATCAGTTGCTTTTTGCAAATACATTGTGAAGGTGAACGGATAGGTGTATTTACGTCTCTTATGCCTTTCTGGAAATCAAGAACTATTAATGATCCTCTAAAATCGCTTTATATTGTTTTCAAAAATTTATTATGGAACAAAAGTTTCTAGACTAAAATTTAACTATATTAACTATAAATTATTTTATCATCTAATAAAATTATTTAAAAATTATTAAACCAAAGACCATAAATATATATTAATTATAGACTATTATCTTATACCATATTATTACACACCTTTAAAAATTTGAGCATCACGTATTTACTCTCTTGAGTAAAATTGATCTTTTTATTAATAAATAAAAGTTTTTATTTTCATAATACGGTTAATAAAATTTTGGCTGTCACATATATATATATCAAATACCAAGTTTGATCAAAATCATAAAAGCCGTTTTTGAGTAAAAAAACACATGAAAATTGGACAAAATGTATTAAGTAAAGTGCCCCCTCCGTTTTTCCAATTATGATGAAATTTCGCATTGCGGTCATAAACATACATCAAATAACAAGTTTGATGAAAATCGTTAAAAGCCGTTTTGGAGTAAATAAAAAAAAAAACTCATGAAAATGGGACAACATTTGTTAAGTAAAGTGCCCCCTCCAATTAATGAATTTTGACTGTCGCATCGCGGGCATATAAATACACCAAACACCGAGCTTTATCAAAACCGTTAGAGCCATTTTTGAGAAAATCGAGAAAAACATAATATAGAAAATAGACAAAATTCTTAAACTAAAGTACCCCCTCCGTTTGACCAATTTTGATGAAATTTTTGCTGTCACATCGCGGGCATATACATACATCAAATACACAATTTCAGTTTTGTACGGCCTGTAGTTTTTGAGCTAGTCTATTCACACACACACACACACTTGCTTATTGGACTCAGGGGACCCCAAAGCATGTATTTCCGTTGAAAACCGGAAGTCGAAATTTTTCACGATCGCAATACTTTCCTTACTATATATTTCATATATAGGTAAGTGAAAGTAAAAAGTATTAGAGCAGAATTTTGAACCCTAAGAAGAGATATGGTTTAATAATTGTGAAAATTATTTAATATATACAATAATTTCATTTAAATCTGGTGCAAATGTCTATATGATAGTGAAAATTAACATGAGACTAAGACATATTTAAATCGTTAATTATCTTTAAATAATATTACTCAGAGCAATTATGGGGTTCTGTAGTAATTAAAATGTGTTCTTAAACAAATACTTTACACTATAAAAGAAAGTCCTAGAGTAAAGATAATTGAAACAATAAATATGTACTACTAAAATGAGTTAAAAAAAAACTTTTCTTCTTCAGTCATTACTTTTGACACTGAAAAACCAGAGTTATACCTTAAAAAAACTATGAAACACAAGATAAATTGAACATTAGTCTTTGAATGGTGGCAGTGAGATTACTGATGATTAGTGCATTGGGTACTTCTACTACTTTATTACTTCTGAGCGAAGCCAATATGGAACTATGTAGTCTGACCACATTCTCAACTGAAAAGAGCCCGTTCGGGGGGGTTAATTATCTCTGAAGAACAAGGCAAGAGAGAGGGAGTTGAAACCTGGAATCTAATAAAGCTTATTAAAGCCTTTTTTAAACTAAGAATAACAAGAAATGATTCAATTATATTACAGTCACATAATCTTAATTAGGCGCAGAAGTAACACAGAGGAAGCTTAACCTCATTTTCATCAAAATCAGTGAGACTGGCAATGACCTTTTCTAGTAAGCTTTCTGCGAAACTAACCCTATATCACATTCCCCATGTGAATCAATAAAATCAAATTTGAGATAAATTTTGATTCCCAAGAACCAGTTTATATGGTCAGAACACAAATTTTTGTAATAAAAGATTTTCCTACTAAATATGCCAAGAAACTTAAAGGAATCCACATCCAAAAAAACTATGTTAACTTAATTTATTTCAAAAGCAGTATATGATAAAGAGACAATTAAAGGGGAAAAATACCTTATCTCAAACGATTTAGCTTCGTAATGCGTGAGTAGCGGTTAAACACATTAAAAATACCAGTTATCATAATAACAACGTTTGAAAGGTTTATAATAATTAAGGGCAACCTTCGGTAAGGACGGGTCGTTCAAAAAGCGAACCCAGGAGAGTAAAGAGAAGGTGGGCTAAGTTAATGGGCAATATGAACGCCCAACCTATGACGTCATCGGACGCTTCAGTGAATTGACGGCGAGTAGGTAGGCATCATTCCAGTTTTTATGTTCAGAATTTTATAATTTTTTTGAGACGGTAAAATCTCCGGTTAAATATGCGAAACAAATTCTTTGTATGAAAATTAAAATCAATGTAATGTATTAATTCTTAATGATTATGTGGATATTTACAAAATCAACAATGTGTATCACAACTTATTTACTTAAAAGTACTCAAAAAAATCAAAAAGCAAAAATATTTGGGGGGGTCATGACCTATGTGACCTCCTGAATCCACCCTTGACTCCGCCTAATATGAAGAAACAACATAACGATGTATTTTACCGCGCTAACATTATCAATTTTTTTGTTTTTTTAACATCCTTATATTTATATTATTAAACTATTCCGTGATAGTATGACGGATTTATAGAATTGCATCAGAATTAGAAGATTATTTGAAATAATTTTATTGTTCGAAAATGAATGACGGTTTGAAAATTTACGTGAGCCAGAGCAGCTTGTGGGGACTGAGTTGAGGAAGTAGTAGTCAAGAGGGGAGGGGGGGAGGCCCACACGCCAAACCCCCACCACTACACCTACCTAATAAAGACTTTTTTAATATTTACCTATACGAGAGGTAATTAGCAAGGGAAAAAAAACACCATAAGAATGACGGTTTGAAAATTTACGTGTGTGAGAGCTAACTAGAGCTCGCGGGAACAGAGTTGAGAAAGTTGTAGTCAACGGGGCGGGGTGAGGGGGGGGGGAAGAAACTTACAGTGACTAATTGTTTGAGTACTAGTACTTCAGTGCGGCTTATGCGCCGTTCACTTCAAAGTAAGGATCGATCTCCACTGAAAAGGACCCTTTTGGGGGTTTATTTATCTCTGAAGAGCGAAAGGGGGTCGAAAGCTAGAATCTATTAAAGCCAATCAAGGCACTTTTCAACTGAAAAAAAGGCAACGTGAGTTTGATAACATCACGGTCACATAACCTCTTAAAAAAGGCATCACCCAGCAGAAGCTCTTCAGTACCTTTACCAAAATTAATTTGTAAAGGAATCCAGTTGGTTTTCTGATTGATTGCAGAGAAGTAAAACAATTATTTTATTTTGAAACAAAAAAAGAAAAACTAATTATTTAATTTAATTGAGCTCATTTCGTGCAATTTAAAAATAAAAGTTGAAAAAACACCAAATCTTTAAAAACTGAAGGAATGAACAATAAACATTGAATAAACTACAGTGGCTTAATAAACAGAGTGGTCAACCTCCTGTGTCCCCCATCTCCTTTCAAATGAATAAAGGTTTCTATCAGCCCAACTAAGAATTTCCACATGTTAACTACCATTTTTGATTCAAAATTGTCTTCTTTATTTAGATCTATTCAATTGATTCCTAAAAATGCAAAAAGACTTTTTTTTTTTTGTCTAAATTAATTCACTAAAGGGGTCTGAAAGTTAAATTCGTCCACAAATGTTTGTGTGCTGTTAAGTAAACAGATAATATTCAAGACCTTGTTTCATTGATAATATTTATATATTTTTCCATGTGATGAATATTTTAGTTTGCCAATAATATTTATATATTTTCCATAAAGGGAGAGCTCAATAAATTATAGTTTATTTTAATACCAATTTTCATTCAGAAGCTCCCCAATTAGTAATTTTATTAAATTACCAGACCTTATGTTTTATTGATCCAAAAACAAATTATGATATATATTTTTTTCTTTCCAAGAATAATGAATAAAATTTTGAGAAATTAAATAAAAGATATACACACAAGAATTTTTATTTTACATTCTACAGCACATAAGAAAAAAAAAAATTATAAACCATATTTTGTGCATAAAGCCTAGATGATCTTTTGCTGTTATATTTATACACAATATTCTTAATTATGACGGGTTGAATAATTGAAAGGATTTTCAGTTAAATTTTTTTTATTTTTAAAAGCCAACGTTTAATTATGATAAATAATTACAGTTTGTGATGTGACCCACACATATTTATTTTTAATTATAGTAAGGGGGCCATTATATAAATATGATGTATATTAACTGTTATTATATTATATTGTATGAGGGCTAGTATATAAATATTGTATATGTAGATATTAATGAGATTGATTATATATTATTGTAAATTAGGTGCCCAAAGAAATCATTGAGTTTATATAAAATGCTAAGTAATAACATAGGGCCAAACTTTGTACCCTAAGCCCTCCTTATCGCACCATTCCAAAAAGGCCCCAGATAAACAGTCTCTAACAGAACTTCCAGATAGAAGTACCGCTGCCCGGCATCCCACTTCCTTGTTCTATATGTATTAATCAAGGTCTGTATATATTAATTTGATATATTTCTTTATCTGTATATATGTATATATTATTCACCAATTATAATATTCTTCCACTGCGTAATTCTGTCTATTTTTTGCTTGCCCCAATTATTTAGATAATTAGGATCAACGGACCTCTTTACTAACTCCATATTAATTTAAATAAACAATGGACATTGCAAAATTGATAGCAGAGCGTGGTTTTTTGATATGATGTATACTAATTGTATATAAAATCAAAACTGGTAGTTGCAGCGCGATTTTTGGCGAATAAAAATAATAATTCGACGCTGAGCAAAAATTGTGTTCATATAATTTGAAAGACATAAGATGGCTAACAATAATTGTTAACTACCTAGGTATATTATAATTGAGTTATTTGATGGGTAAATAAGAATAATAAATTATCTTCGCACAATTTTAATGGGAATAAACAGTTGATAAATATAAGTTGGTATAAAAAATTGCTATGCATGTCCCTGATTTTAATTAATTTAAATGTTTGTTAGTAAAGAGGTACGTGGATCTTAATTATCTAAATGATTGAGACAAGCAAAAATAAACAGAATTACGCAGTGGTAGAATATTATAATTGGTGAATTATATATACATACCTTGATTAATTGGAACAAGGAAGTGGGATGCCGGGCAGCGATACTTCTATCTGAAAGTTCTGTTAGAGACTGTTTATCTGGGGCCTTTTTGGAATGGGGTGATAAGGAGGTCTTAGGGTACAAAGTTTGGCCCTATGTTATTACTTAGCATTTTATATAAACCCAATGATTTCTTTGGGCACCTAATTTACAATAATGTATAATCAATCTCATTAATATCTACATATACAATTTTTATATACTAGTCTTCATACAATATAATATAATAACAATTAATATACATCATATTTATATAATAGCCCTCTTACTATAATTAGAAATAAATATGTGTGGGTCACATCACAAGTTGACTATCTCTCACCTCTATTCTTAATTATGTGTTTTTAAATTCTATTTCCAGTACATAAATATAATTAATAATAATAATAAGTTCATTTGAAGAAATATAAATAGGTATTCCGAAAAAAAAAAAATCATTTATTTACAACAAGGTTCAGTCAAATAAATTACAAAGGCCATAAACATAAATTAGGGAATACAAAAAATAAATTACAAATAAAATAGGTATTCAGAAAAAAATATTAAGGGATAGTTAAGCCTCAAGACCAACTTACTTTTAAATTTACACTGAACAAAATACGTAGGTACTACAACTAAACTATTTTATAAACTTATAAGTTAAAACTATAAACTATGAAAAACACAAGATACAGTTAAAAACAATAAAAAAAAAAAATGGTTGTAATCGTCCAAAAGTAGACACAATATAGACTGATAAGCATTACAGTTACAGTACAGTTAAAAACAATATGGCCGCAAAAGTGATAGCCAATAGGAAAACACACCTTCATTGACCACACTGTCTCTATCAAGCCTCTGGAGAATAAACAGCATCCTAGCGCTTCCTAGTAGTCAGGAACTCAACTAAATTTTTCATTCTTTAACCTGTCTGTCAAGCATATATAGGCTAAGTATATATTGCAAGAGGCTTGAAAGTCCAGCCTTGTCTCTTCAATATTACACCATGAAGATAAAAACGGAAACCTTATTCATAGATAGGAGGTACAGGGCTACAAGACGATATAACTTTCTTCATCGTAGGTGGAGACATTTTTATCAGCACGCACAGGGTACTCTATGCTTTACAATTTATATTGATTACATCAGAAGAACTTTTACTGAATTTTAATGATTAGCGATTTTTAGACAAGAATTCCATTTTTATCCAAGATAAAACAATTGCTCAAGGGGCTTCTAAACTTAAAGTAACACATTTAATACAAGCCGTTTTTAAAACGGAACTAAAATATTTTCAAGATAATCCATAATAATAAATAAGTACAAACCTAGTACAGCCAGTGTCCGGAAATTTTTGATCACAAGACCCCTATCAAACCATAAATATTTATTAAATAATTTATTTAGATAAAAAATATTGGCCGAGGCTGGGAATCAAACCCGAGTCTACTGCATCTCTGTCGTAGCGCTCTTGTCATTGAACTAACCATTTAGGGTAGTAAGTGATTTAATGATAACTAATATAATTGTGTTTCATTCTTCTGCTATTAAAAATTAACGGATTAAAAATTACAATAATTCCTGTAAAATTTTTGTAAGATAAGAGCAATAAATGAAGTGTCCGGAAACTTTTGACCACTACAGTATGCAAAAATTATTCCTTTTCATTCTTGAAAAATATTTTTTTTATATTCTGTATGAAAAGAAATCCTTTTTTCCCCTTAAAAAATAAATTACATTTCTTAAAATATAAAACTTTACAACGTGTACGTTTCTTTTTCTTTCTAAAGAACGTGAACTGAATTAGATAAAATAATTAGCGGAAGAACAAGAATAGAAATCCACTTACCAAATTTCGTCCGGACCTCGTCTGGTTCAAGTTTCCTTTGTTTTTCACTGCTTCACTACGTTTGTAACATTTATGTCACTAATTTGCAATATATCAGTTACATAATAATGATAAGGAAGTTACAATGCTAATTTAATAGGAATTAATTCAATTTAATCTTTTTACATTTTTTTTTTTTTTCAACTGGCCAGACAAATGGCCTGATCTATTCATGATTGTTATTCTTAGAAGACTAAGTATATGTCCCAGAGTAAAAATCACTTTCATTCTTTCTTTATTTGCAACATAATAATGATCAGGTGGTTAAAATGCTTGTTTTAGAGGAAATGATTTACCTTTCATACATACATTTTTTATTTTCAAAACTTTCTTTTTATTTTCAATTTTTTAATCAATGAATAATACATCATAAACATATATAGAAATAAAATAATTGATTTTCTTCTAACTGATCTGTTTTATATCATTCAAATAATATAATTTTTTTCACTAATTTAAGACTTGATAACATTACCTAAATATTAATTGTAATTTATTGCAGGTAATAACCATATAAATAACCAGACCAAAAAAAAAAATGCAAAAAATAAATCAATTTATAATAAAAAAAATGTTTCAAAGGTTCCATTCAAATAATCTTAGATAAGCAGAATAAAAAAGGACCACTGGTGCTTAAACTACATACAATATCCACTGTGAATAAAGTCCTATAAGTATTATAATTCAAAAATATTAAAAATTTTGAATAAAAAAACATTTAATCTTTAAAAGTAAAGATGCTTCTTAGCTGTTATCTTTTAGTATAAGCCTATACTAAAAGATAACAACCGTAAAAAGTATACTGCATTGATTTCGCATCAAACGAATTTCTTCTCAATGATATGACTTACAAAGTAATTATCATTCATGTATTCATATGAGGCTTCGAGTACGATGTGTGTTTTCAAAGGTACAGATACCCAGATTTATATACATATATAATGAACAGCAAGTATGACAGGCCATTATATGTTCTTTCATAGGTCCAACATTTACTTATTTATGACCACAGGTTTACATTAATAATCTTCTCACCTATACGACAAGCGACTGAATGGATTTTCATAATTTCACATTGCACAGATTTATAAAAGATTATAAAGCTTCTAATTAGTTTGATATGTTGCAAGATATCTTCTCAAATCTTGAGATATCACTGTTTTTAATCTTGAGGCTTCTCATGAGAATAGCATCACTTTATGCCTTTTCATTAATGAACCTTCTCGCCGGAATGGTTAGCATTAATATGTGATCTTAAAGTAGCAGAATCCAGTGATGTATAATCAGAGAGAGGACATTAATGATGCTTCTCTTTAGAATGATGGACTGCAATATGTCTTTTCAAGTTCTCAAATATTACTGACTTATAATCACACTGAGTACATTGATGAGGTTTCTCTCATGTATGACGGGCCATTATATGGTTTTTCATATATGAAGCTGAAACTGCTTTATAATCACAGTGAGGGCATTGGTTAGACTTCTCACCAGTGTGGCGAGCCATTATATGGATTTTCAAACTATGAGAAGTAACAGATTTATAATCACAGTGAGGACATTGATGAGGCTTCTCGCCTGTATGATGGGCCATTATATGGATCTTCAAATTACGAGAAGTAACAGATTTATAATCACAGTGAAAACATTGATAAGGCTTCTCACTAGTGTGGTGCGCCATTATATGGGTCTTCAAACTCCTAGATCTAGCAGATTTGTAATCACAGTGAGGACATTGATGTGGCTTCTCACCAGCGTGGTGCACCATTATATGGGTCTTCAAACTCCAAGATCTAGCACATTTGTAATCACAGTGAGGGCATTGGTTAGGCTTCTCACCTGTATGGCGGTCCAGTATATGTCTTTTCATACTTCCAGATTCTACAGATTTATAATCACAGTGAGGACATTGATAAGGCTTCTCTTCAGTATGACGGGCCATTATATGGATTTTCAAACTATGAGAAGTAACAGATTTATAATCACAGTGAGGACATTGATGAGGCTTCTCGCCTGTATGACGGGCCATTATATGGATCTTCAAATTATGAACAGTAACAGATTTATATTTACAGTGAAAACATTGATAAGGCTTCTCACTAGTGTGGTGCGCCATTATATGGGTCTTCAAACTCCTAGATCTAGCAGATTTGTAATCACAGTGAGGACATTGATGTGGCTTCTCACCAGTGTGGTGCACCATTATATGGGTCTTCAAACTCCCAGATCTAGCACATTTGTAATCGCAGTGAGGGCATTGGTTAGGCTTCTCACCTGTATGGCGGTCCAGTATATGTCTTTTCATACTTCCAGATTCTACAGATTTATAATCACAGTGAGGACATTGATAAGGCTTCTCTTCAGTATGACGGGCCATTATATGTCTTTTCATATTTCCAGATTCTACTGATTTAAAATCACAGTGAGGACATTGATGTGGCTTCTCACCAGTGTGGCGCGCCATTACATGGGTCTTCAAACTCCCAGATCTAGCACATTTGTAATCACAGTGAGGGCATTGGTTAGGCTTCTCACCAGTGTGGTGCACCATTACATGGGTCTTCAAACTCCCAGATCTAGCACATTTGTAATCACAGTGAGGGCATTGGTTAGGCTTCTCACCAGTGTGGTGCACCATAATATGGCTTTTCATAACCCAAGAATGGACGGATTTATAATCACAGTGAGGGCATTGGTTAGACTTCTCACCAGTATGGCGGGCCATTATATGCATTTTCAAATTACGAGAAGTAACAGATTTATAATCACAGTGAGGACATTGATAAGGCTTCTCTTCAGTATGACGGGCCATTATATGTTCTTTCAAATTTCTAGATTCTACTGATTTAAAATCACAGTGAGGACATTGATGTGGCTTCTCACCAGTGTGGTGCGCTATTATATGGGTCTTCAAACTCCCAGATGTAGCAAATTTGTAATCACAGTGAGGGCATTGGTTAGGCTTCTCACTTGTATGGAGGTTCAGTATATGTCTTTTCATATTTCCAGATTCTACTGATTTAAAATCACAGTGAGGACATTGATGTGGCTTCTCACCAGTGTGGTGCGCCAATATATGGGTCTTCAATCTCCCAGATCTAGCAGATTTGTAATCACAGTGAGGGCATTGGTTAGGCTTCTCACATGTATGGAGGTTCAGTATATGTCTTTTCATACTACCAGATTCTACTGATTTAAAATCACAGTGAGGACATTGATGTGGCTTCTCACTAGTGTGGTGCGCCATTATATGGGTCTTCAAACTCCTAGATCTAGCAGATTTGTAATCACAGTGAGGACATTGATGTGGCTTCTCACCAGTGTGGTGCACCATTATATGGGTCTTCAAAATCCCAGATCTAGCAGATTTGTAATCACAGTGAGGGCATTGGTTAGGCTTCTCACCTATATGGAGGTTCAGTATATGTCTTTTCATACTTCCATATTCTGCTGATTTAAAATCACAGTGAGGACATTGATGTGGCTTCTCACCAGTGTGGCGGGCCATTATATGGGTCTTCAAAATCCCAGATCTAGCAGATTTATAATCACAGTGAGGACATTGATGTGGCTTCTCACCAGTGTGGTGCACCATTATATGGGTCTTCAAAATCCCAGATCTAGCAGATTTGTAATCACAGTGAGGGCCTTGTTTAGGCTTCTCACCGATATGGAGGTTCAGTATATGTCTCTTCATACTTCCAGATTCTACTGATTTAAAATCACAGTGAGGACATTGATGTGGCTTCTCACCAGTGTGGCGGGCCATTATATGGTTCTTCAAACTCCAAGATCTAGCAGATTTGTAATCACAGAGAGGACATTTATGAGGGGTCTCACCAGCATGTCGTGACCTTATACGTCTATTGATTTTTCCAGATTGTTCTGCCTTATAATCACAGTGATTAATACAGTGATGGCACTCCTCTCCTTTATTACAACTTTCATTTGCACCTATTAACAATAGATTATTATTAAAAAAAAAAGGAATTAATTATTTGGGGTAACTTTAATTAATTCATTGCAATCAGATTTAAAAAAAAATTATATAATTTACTGTTTTATAAAATCTAAAAAACAAGAAATTATTTAACCTTCTGATATTTTCTTTAGTATTATTTATAGTGCACAATACGTACAATTGTATGCCCTCAGCAGGCATTCAGCGCACAAAATCTTTGATTTACAGTCAGTAAAAATTTGAAAACATATTATGATTGATTTTTCATTGGCATTGCATATTATTACAGATGCCATTGATCTTGAAATGATAAATTTAGGGAGTGGAGGGATAAAAAAAATGAACAAAAATAACCTGATGACCCATGGTATCATCATTGAGGGAGGGCATTCATGTCTGACATAAAACGAATAGTATATAGAGACTTACAATCAGCTGCTTACTTGCAGCTGTGAATGAATATTCCAGGGGGCCTATTTAACATACAGAACTATTTTGATAATCCGGCGGTTGGTTACTCCGGCTCGTTCGGTAATCCGGCGTTATGGGGGTCTCTCAAAAGAAGACGATCTTGATCACATGACCATCAAATTTAAGTCCTCTACATGCCCCCAACCACGAAACATCTTGCAGCACATGGATAAAAATGTAATCCATCAAATAAAAATTAATTTTGAAAAATCTCCATAGTCTGAAGTAACAAAACGACCGAATGGGATCATTCAGTTTTAAAAAAAAAATCACATTAAAGATGTCGTTTTTAATTTAGCGCACAGCTGGAATAAAGTGGAAAGTGACACCATCCAGAGTTCTTGGAAAAAGATCGGTTCAATACACACACCCGTTGTTTGAACTCTAAACACGTGATTGACGATTCTGACGTAGGTAACTCCATAAGCTCAACTCTGTGAGAACTGAGCGTTTCACTATCAAATAAGGACTTCAAAGCACAAACAAAGAAAATGTTCAATCCCTATCTGAGGACGGAAATCCTGAGCCGAATTCGGTCCATGGATAAATCGGAAGATTGTGATGACCAGAATTTATCAACCCACCGTACTGTAACCACCAACGATGCTCAAAGGTTCAAGAGTGCGTTTTTGATAAAATTTATAAGGCAAAAAAGCAAAATAAATAATTAATGATTATTTTTCATAGTACATATGAGGCGTTTGGTTTCAAAACCGGTTACATCCATTTTTTCCAAAAACATTTTTTTTTTTTTTTTTTTTCAAATTTTCAATGTGTTCATTAATTTCAATAAAATTCATATTTTTATAAATCATCTATATTTAATAAATTTTTATAATAATTTGATAAGTTATTAATTTGTTTATAAGGGCTACTCAAAGGCTAAATAAACTACGTTAAATTATTTATGTGGAGTCTGACCCCTTAATCCACGTCCGGGCCCTTAGCCGCACTCCTGTTTCGTCATTCAGAACGAACGGATGTCGTTCGTAGTCATAGGCCCTTTACTAGTCATTTTTATGTACTTAAGTAAATTAATGTGCTTCAACTACGAATTCGTAATATATGCGTGTATCGTCATTTTCATGCACGCTGCGTTTTTATATAATCTCTTGAAAGGGATCGTCTTTTTCTTCACCTCCAGCTTGAGACTATCTGCCTATTGCCAGGATCAGGGCTCCATGTGGTTCGTCCTATTGTATCCCTTTTCCCTTTACCCCTTTTTCCTTCTGCCACGTAGCTCTGATTTCAGGTTATGCCATGCGGTCCAGCAGTTCGAGGTAAGCTTACATATATAATTTTGTTTGATTTCCATTTGCTCTCTGAGCTCACCAGGGTTTAATCCCCTTTTACTTTCAATCATTTTTTTCTTGATATTTACTTAATTTAAATTTATTACCTAACACAATGTTAGAAGTAATGTGTTAGACGCGTTTTTTTAAAAAGACGTCTAGATCCTTCGAAAATCAATACTTAAAGATTCCATTTCTTATCAAAAGCGGTTCCATCCAAGCTTCACTTTTAAGAAAACCTTCAATTTATCGAAATCCCATGTTTCCAAACAGTTGGATGATGTTGATACTCTATTAAGAAAAACATTAAGGAGAAGACTGAAGAACAACAGGTACCCTAGAATTCTACAAAGTTGTTAATAGACAGGACAATGTCACCTATCCAAATAAATATGGATGATACCAATATGGATATGGGTCAACATCAAGATTTAAATGAAAATTTGTATATTTAAAAAATAAAAACTATGTATATATTGTTCATATATAAATAAATATATTTGTTTTTAAAGAATGCCTATTCATAATTTAACCAAAAATTGATATTTTCTTATCAAAGTCAGGTACATCCAACATATTTTTTAATGTTAAATGAGATTTAAAAAAGAAAATGTGATAAAAAGTTGTCAAAAATTTTTGTTTGAAGGTAATTGTTTGCGAAACGACGAAAAAGAAAAAAAAAATTGTTAAATTGATTATTTTCTTAATTGATCTTTTTTTGACCAGTCCTGAAAAATTGTTGAAAATGGACGTAGCCGGTTTTGAAACCAAACGCCTCACATGTAATATTTTCCCAGTTATTTTTATTTAATATGAACACGTTCTTCATATGTATATAGTATTTTGTTTTGTACATACAAATTTACCAATATAAATGTTATATTATAGTACAAATATTACGTTATAATGTTTTTTATTTTAATTCCGATAATCCAGAAATTATCGATAATCCAGCGGTTGTCTGGTCCCTTATGTGTCGGATCATCAAGATTGAACAATACTTCTATCTCCGTGGGCAACTTACTCTTCTACTCCATAGATGTAGAAAAAAAAAGAGGCATGGACGTTGAGATGTATGGATTTCAGGCCATGCTTTGATACAGGTCTTTTATAAGGGCCTGCCCGATAGTCACCGCATAGTTAGGCTAAATGCTGGTAAATCGCACCGCCTTATGGAGGAACTCTCGAATGGAACACATAAATACATAGATTTCTACAATCTATTTTCAGATTTATTTATCATGTTAACCTACTCGGCCAGCCCCATCCTCATCCATGAAAGAATATATATATACATTTTTTAATTATACTTAACTGTAAATGACATATACAGTAAGGGAAAGTATTTTAACCGTGAGAAATGTAGACTTCAAGTATTCGATGGAAATACAAATTCTAAGCCCAAATAACCTATTCCCACGAAATGGTGTGTTTGATGTGGCAGTGCGTGTATGGACAGACTAGCTTAAAAACAATAATCCCTACGAACTTAATGTTAAGTACATATTTGACATGCAGGGGGCAACTTTTGTGCAATTTTTCTCCTTTGTAAAGATCCACTGAATCATATAAAAATAACAGGTAAGACACAACTGCACCTACCCCCCTATTTTTGGCCTCATCCAATTTCCATCACCGATTGTTAGCTTCTACCCTTAGAGCCGAGGACTACGCTCAATTTTAATTTTTTTTTTTTTAATATTAAGATTCAATTAGTCCTTTTTACCATTTCGATTTAATTATTCTGCCTAAGACTCCGTTCCCGAGCAATTTGTATGCTTTCTAGGTACAAAATCATTCTTTATAATTAAACAATAATAAAGAATGAAAAAATTTTCAGGTACCACTTCTCAAGAGTGGCTGATGGACATGGCCTATTATGTGACCCTGATATTATCCAACTCCCATCGCTCTTTTTCAGTAAAAAAAAGGTCTCGATTAGTGTGTAGTATTAAAGTAATACTTCACAGTAATAGTGAAAAAACATTTAAAATCAAAATAAAACACAATAAAAAATCAATCCAAACGATGAATTTATATTTATACACTCAACAGCAAAAAAAACCGGACTCCTAATATTTTTATTTTAAATGCTGATTATGATGAATGTGTTTGTCATTATGGGTAATCCGGTTAGCACGGAGTAGATAGGATCTATGTCCATTGACATAATCCCTTGAGAATTATATAGAGCAGATCTTGTTAATGTTTATTTGCCTTCAGGCTGTTACACCATATTCAACACTTCTCAACTGTAAGTAGATTTTTGTACTTTTAACCTGTTTAATTTTTTAAGCACCACTTTCAGTTATTAATTAATAAGCTTTGTTTTTCTATTCTATTCAAGAATAATGTTTCTATCGAATGAAGAAGTAACCCGAGCTGATGCACTGGTAAGAGTAGGCCGCTGCATCCATTAAATTGCTGTAACGCTTGGTGTAGCTAGGTGGAAAGTTTATGACGGACTTCAGCGTTTCCGGGAGACAGGCAGGCTATGAGAGGAGGCCCGGCAGTGGCCGACAACTTGATCTGAAGACCGATTTATGACGCTCTCAGTATTGAGAGATCACCATTTAACTGTTCCTGAGGTTCGGGACAGGTTTCAAATAGCTAGAAATACTGTTATCATCCCAGAAACCCTTAGGGTGTAAACTGATTTTACGGTGATGAGGGATTATTCCATGAAATGAGCATAGATTTATAAAATAATCAAAAATGTATCCTAAGTAGGAATATGTAGGAACAAGACGGCTTTCCCAAATGACCGATTCATTTGTATTTCGTGTAAATACTAAAATAAAATGCTTCTTTGTCCCCTATAAAAAGGAAAAAAAAAAATGTAATCTGACTTGTATTTCAATATATAAAAGCCCAAAATTAAGTCCATACTTGTGGTGATATTTTCGATGAGGCCATGAACACAACCTTTCCGAAACATGTCTAATACAGCTTTCTTGCTTTATATCCCCGAATGATAGACTTTTTATAGTTTCAAGTTTTATAATATAAAAACTTCTTGTTTTTATCTTATATTTTAATATAATATTGGGCTTTATACAATTTATAATTAGTTTTGCCCAAATGTGTGAAGGACAATTTTTGTGAAGTCATAGCACCATAATGCTACTCCTATAACAGCATTAAGGTTTTTTATTATTTAAAAGAGAACAAAATTGTAAAAATTGAACATAACTAATTTATTAATCAAATATTAAAAATGACAAGGAAGATAAATTGTAAAACCTCAGGGTGATTCTCAGCAGTCAACTAACAGACCTACAGTAAAAGCATAGTTATTAAGGAAAGAATCTGGAAACTCATGCCCAACGGCAAAGGAACTCTCCCTTAATTAATTATTAAAGTATGAGTAACCATTGAGACGGCTGGGTTTACCTAACCAGGATATCTCACCTTATGGATAGTACGTGACACAATTGATTAGTATCCTTCCACAATTAGATTTGATCACGAGAACTTGAGCAAAATCGTGCAGTTCCTCACCACTGAGCTACCACAGTCCCGAGCAGTTATATAGCTGAATATTATATTAAAATAATACATGATGTCCAGACAAGGAGGACATCTGTGTAGTAAGGTTTCAATTCAAACAATTTAAACAGGTTTCGTATTATTTTACATTTTTCTCACCATTATTAATATGCATCCTATCCTCTTCTTTAATATCAATCGTGGGAACTGAAACAATATCAAACGATTGTAACATTTCAAGCAAGAATATTTGCCACTACATTAATTTTATAATTTATTTCTAAGGTAAATTTATTAACGGTAATTGATATTCCAATAGTAGAAGGAAACATTACTACCAATTCATAAGATGGAGATAGCGAGTAGAAGGCTTAAACAAAAAGAGAAAGGTAGGTACAACAAATTTCCTCACCTTCATCTGGGACCAGCATCTCAGGTTCTTCTTTTATCTGAACTAGCCCACCTGCAGATATATAACAATTTTTTGAAAATTCTCTAACAAATCCAAGTATTTTCTAAAGCAACAAGTATAAACTAAATAAAAAGTTACTCAGTATCCGAAAGAGAATAGGTTATCTCTTAGATCTGTAACAAAAATTTCTTCACCAATGGCAACAAATCGCAAAAAAAGGAGGACAAGAAAAGTTTAAAAAAAATACATATATATTAATATTATTTTTAAATATTTTATTTTTGAAAAGAAAAGATTTTCCCTTCAAAATTAAAATTTTAAAAATAATATAAAATTAAAAATAACGTGGTTCTCACCATCATAAATCTGCATCCTATCCTCTTCTTTTATACCAATCGTGGGAACTGAAACAACAAGCTAAATTGATGAACAGTAATTGAAATCCCAATGGAGATAGCGAGGAGAAGGCTTAAACAAAATGAGAAAGGTAGGTACAACAAATTTCCTCACCTTCATCTGGGACCAGCATCTCAGGTTCTTCTTTTATCTGAACTAGTCCACCTGCAGACATATAACAATGTTTTAACAAATCTGAGTATTTTTTAAAGTAACAAATATGAACTAAATAAAAAGTTACTCAGCATCCGAAAAAGAACATAGGTTATCTCTTATATCTGTAACAAAAAGTTCTAGCCTATGATGAAACAGGGGGATGGCACCAGATGTACCTAGCGAAATAATTTCGGGACAACTGAGAGATAATTCAAAAGGAACCTTAATTAATTATTAAAGTAAGAGTACCCATTGAGATGCCTGGTGTAGCTAACCAGGATCTCTCAACATTTACGGATAGTACGTGACATAACTGATTAGTATCCTGCCAATATTAGATTTGAACACAAGAACTTGAGCATAATCGTGCAGTTCCTTACCACTGAGCCACCACAGTCCCGATCTGTTATATAGCTGTATATTATATTAAAACAATACATGATGTCCGGACAAGGAGGGCATCTGTGTACTAAGGATTTAATTCAAACAATTTGAACAGGTTTCATATTATTTTACATTTTTCTCACCATTATAAATCTGCTCCTTTTCCTCTTCTTTGATATCCATTGTGGGAACTGAAAAATAATCAAATTATTAATACAATTGAAATTGTATAAAAAAATATACTTTTTAAGTTACTGCAGTTATTTCATGATTTTTCATTGTATAATAATTTTGAAAGCTGTGATCTAATAAAGCTCTAATTTTAATAGAAAAGGACACTACATAAGTTTGGTAATATGACAGTCACATGACCTACCTACCAAAGTTTGCCTTCATCTTGTTGCATTTTTACTTTCACTTACCTGTATAGTAAGTGGAAGTATTGCGATCGTGAAAATTTTCGACTTCCGGTTTTCAACGGAAATACACGTTTTGGGGTCCCCTGAGTCAAAATAACCAAGTCCCGCGAAATGGTCTGTGTGAGTGTCTGTGTGTGTGTGTGTGTGTGTGTATGTGAACAGACTAGCTCAAAAACTATAAACCGTGCGATCCTGAAATTGGGTATTTAGTGTAGGTATATGCCCGCGATGTGACAGCATAAATTTCATCAAAATTACTTAAAGGGAGGGGGTACTTTACTTAATAACTTTTTAGGTTTTTTTCGATTTTCTCAAAAACGGCTCTAACGATTTTGATTAAACAGAGTATTTCATCTATTTATATGCCCGAGATATGACTGTAAAAATTTCATCAAAATTGATTAACCGGAGGGGGGACTTCACTTAATAAATTTTATATCATTTTCACGTGTTTTTTTTATTTACTCAAAAACGGTTTTAACGATTTTGATCAAACTTGGTATTTGATGTATTTATATGCCTGAGATATGACTGTAAAAATTTCATCAAAATTGATCTACGGGAGGGGGGACTTTAGTTTAAGAATTTTGTCTATTTTCTATATTATGTTTTTCTCGATTTTCTCAAAAATGGCTCTAACGGTTTTGATAAAGCTCGGTGTTTGGTGTATTTATATGCCTGAGATATGACTGTAAAAATTTCATCAAAATTGATCTACGGGAGGGGGGACTTCACTTAATAAATTTTGTATCATTTTCACGGGGTTTTTTTATTTACTCAAAAGCAGCTTTAACGATTAACAAAAATAAGATATGAATGTAGAAAAATGTGTGACTTTGGGAAATGATATTTAGCAAAACATGTCAATTTCTAATCTAAGTAAGTTGGTAAGTGAAAGTTGTGTGTTGCGCGCACGCACCAGATTTTTACTATCTGTAATTAATCTTATCTCTAAACTTAATGTATATTCCATATGATGAAATAAATAAAATAGGCCTTTTTCAAAGGTTATTTAACGAGGCAACGTTTGGCTCCTGGACCTGGAGACATTCTCAAGTTAGATGACATTAAAAGACAGACACCACCAGAAACCAGTTTTTATTTTTTTTTTATTTTAACATTAGTTTTTTTTTCAATCACTCACAATAATCAAGTATGATGCATGGCTTAAGAATGGCTTGAACTAGGCAACAAGGCTGGTGAAATCAGGAAAAAGTTTTTGTCTGGAGTTCCTGATTATCAATCATCCTTATGTTTCTTTTTACTTTCACTTACCTATATATGAAATATATAGTAAGTGGAAGTATTGCGATCGTGAAAAATTTCGACTTCCGGTTTTCAACGGAAATACACGTTTTGGGACCCCCTGAGTCGAAATAACCAAGTCCCGCGAAATGGTCTGTGTGTGTGTGTGTGTGTGTGTGTGTGTGTGTGTGTGTGTGTGTGTGTGTGAACAGACTAGCTCAAAAACTATAAACCGGGGGAACCTGAAATTGGGTATTTAGTGTAGGTATATGCCCGCGATGTGACAGCAAAAATTTCATCAAAATTGCTCAAAGGGAGGGGGTACTTTATTTAATAAATTTTGTATCATTTTCACGTGTTTTTTTTATTTACTCAAAAATGGCTTTAACGATTTTGATCAAACTGGGTATATGATGTATGTATATGCCCGAGATACGACTGTAAAAATTTCATCAAAATTGATCAACCGGAGGGGGCACTTTACTTAATAAATTTTGTACCAATTTCACTTGTACATATTTTTTATTTACTCAAAAACGGCTGTAACGATTTTGATTAAACTGAGTATTTGATTTATTTATATGCCTGAGATATGACTGTAAAAATTTCATCAAAATTGATTAACCGGAGGGGGGTCTTTACTTAATAAATTTTGTATCATTTTCATGTGTTTTTTTTATTTACTCAAAAATGGCTTTAACGATTTTGATCAAACTGGGTATATGATGTATGTATATGCCCGAGATACGACTGTAAAAATTTCATCAAAATTGATCAACCGGAGGGGGCACTTTACTTAATAAATTTTGTACCAATTTCACGTGTACATATTTTTTATTTACTCAAAAACGGCTGTAAAGATTTTTAAGAAACTGGGTATTTGATGTATGTATATACCAAATATGTAGAAGCAAACATTTCATCAAAATTGGTCCAACTGAGGGGGCACTTTATTTCATGAATTTTTTTCCAATTTTTACCTTTTTTTCGATTATCTCGAAAACGTCTTTAACGATTTTTATCAAATTCGTCATGTTTAATGAAAATTAGTTTTTCTTTAATATCAGGTAAGCTTTATCATTATTAAAATGTTCTGAGGGGGCTTTTCTGTTTGTTTGTTTCTTTCTTATAAAGTACCTTTGTTGTTGTTTACATGGAAAAATTAACTGTCTCTTGTTATGCCTAAAAATAAGAAATGGCTAAATATGAGATATGATAAAAATAAAGAAAATATAAAGAGGAGAAAAAAAGAAAAATATTCAGTCAACTCATAAAACTCGTTGAGCCCACACATGCGGAGTACGCCTTTAATGACAGACCATTGTTCATAATTAAAGCCGTTCTATTCATTTGAGAAGTGGCAATTAACAAAACGCATTAATTCCTAATCTAAGTAAGTTGGTAAGTGAAAGTTGTGAGTTGCGAGCACGCACCAGATTTTTTTTTTTTAAGATTAGATATTTAATGAAACAACTAGAATCTGAAACAAAAGCTATCATCCCAAACAAGGGAATTTGAGGATATTAAAGCAGTTTATTACCATTGATTAGCAGCCAGTTCCCGGCATGGTGCTGTAATGTAGCCGTGTATTACATTAAAATGATGCATTACATTCAAGATAAGGAGGTTGAACTAAGGTTTGATGTTTCAATGTAAAAAATAATTGATATGCAGGGTGTTTTTGATAAGTACAGACTACAAAATAACAGCTAGTCAAATGATATATGATATAAGCTATGATACATCAAATATCACTTAATACAACCTCTTTAAGATAACTAGCAATGACTAAATAGCCAGTCTTTGGCATCCAAACAGAAAAAAATCTGGTGCGATGCGCCAACACACAACTTTCACTTAAGAATTTACTTAGATTAGAAATTAACGTGTTTCGATAATATGTAAACGCCAATCCTCAACATCACACATTTTTCCACATTTAAGTATATCGTTTAACTCTATAAGTTATAGAGTATCTGTATAGAAAATTTCATAGTTCTCAGCACTTTTCGATTCATTATTGCTAATTAATTTATGAAAGGACTAATTCATCAACAGTAAGTTTTTTTTACAGTTTGCTTGTTTTTTACTACGAGTTGCTTTTTGCAAATACATTGTGAAGGTAAATCGATAGGTGTATTTACGTCTCTTATGCCTTTCTGGAAATCAAGAACTATTACTGTTCCTCTAAAATCGCTTTATATTGTTTTCAAAAATTTATTATGGAACAAAAGTTTCTAGAATAAAATTTAACTATATTAACTATAGACTATTATCTTATACCATATTATTACACACCTTTAAAAATTTGAGCATCACGTATTTACTCCCTTGAGTAAAATTGATCTTTTTATTAATAAATAAAAGTTTTTATTTTCATAATACGGTTAATAAAATTTTGTCTGTCATATATATGACAGACAAAATATTATATATATATCAAATACCAAGTTTGATCAGAATTGTAAAAGCCGTTTTTGAGTAAAAAAAAACACGTGAAAATTGGACAAAATTTATTAAGTAAAGTGCCCCCTCCGTTTTTCCAATTTTGATGAAATTTCAGCTGTCGCATTGCGGGCATATACATACATTAAATACCCAATTTCAGTTTTGTACGGCCTGTAGTTTTTGAGCTAGTCTGTTCAGACACACACAGACCATTTCGCGGGACGTGCTTATTGTACTCAGGGGACCCCAAAACGTGTATTTCCGTTGAAAACCGGAAGTCAAAATTTTTCACGATCACAATACTTTCCTTACTATATATTTCATATATAGGTAAGTGAAAGTAAAAAGTATTAAGAGCAAAATTTTGAACCCTAAGAAGAGATATGGTTTAATAATTGTGAAAATTATTTAATATATACAATAATTTCATTTAAATCTGGTGCAAATGTCTATGTGATAGTGAAAATGAGACTAAGACATATTTAAATCGTTAATTATCTTTAAATAATATTACTCAGAGCAATTATGGGGTTCTTTAGTAATTAAAACGTGTTCTTAAACACATACTTTAAACTATAAAAGAAAGTCCTACAGAAAAGATAATTGAAACAATGAATATGTACTATTAAAATGAGTTAAAAAAAAACTTTTCTTCTTCAGTCATTACCTTTGACACAGAAAAACCAGTTATACCTTAAAAAAACTATGAAACACAAGATAAATTGAACATTAGTCTTTGAATGGTGGCAGTGAGATTACTGATGATTAGTGCATTTGGTACTTCAACTACTTTATTACTTCTGAGCAAAGCCAATATGGAACTATGTAGTCTGACCACATTCTCAACTGAAAAGAGCCCGTTTGGGGGGTTATTTATCTCTGAAGAACAAGGCAAGAGAGAGGGAGTTGAAACCTGGAATCTAATAAAGCTTATTAAAGCATTTTTTTAACTGAGAATAACAAGAAATGATTCAATTATATTACAGTCACATAATCTTAATTAGGCGCAGAAGTAACACAGAGGAAGCTTAACCTCATTTTCATCAAAATCAGTGAGACTGGCAATGACCTTTTCTAGTAAGCTTTCTGCGAAACTAACCCTATATCACATTCCCCATGTGAATCAATAAAATCAAATTTGAGATAAATTTTGATTCCCAAGAACCAGTTTATATGCTCAGAACACAAATTTTTGTAATAAAAGATTTTCCTACTAAATATGCCAAGAAACTTAAAGGAATCCACATCCAAAAAAACTATGTTAACTTAATTTATTTCAAAAGCAGTATATGATAAAGAGACAATTAAAGGGGAAAAAATACCTTATCTCAAACGATTTAGTTTCGTAAAGCATAAGCAGCGATTAAACACATTAAAAATACCAGATAACTTAATAACAACGTTTGAAAGGTTTATAATAAAAGGCAACCTTCGGTAAGGACGGGTCGTTCAAAAAGCGAACCAAGGAGAGCAAATAGAAGGTGGGCTAAGTTAATGGGCAATATGAACGCCCAACTTATGACATCATCGGACGCTTCAGTGAATTGACGGCGAGTAGGTAGGCATCATTCCAGTTTTTATGTTCAGAATTTTATAATTTTTTCGAGACGGTAAAATCTCCGGTTAAATATGCGAAACAAATTCATTGTATGAAAATTAAAATCAATGTAATGTATTAATTCTTAATGATTATGTGGATATTTACAAAACCAACAATGTGTATCACAACTTATTTACTTAAAAGTACTCAAAAAAATCAAAAAGCAAAAATATTTGGGGGGGGTCATGACCTATGTGACCTCCTGAATCCACCCTTGACTCCGCCTAATATGAAGGAACAACATAAAGATGTATTTTACCCCGCTAACATTATCAACCTCTTTGTTTTTTTATCATCCTTATATTTATATTATTAAACTATTCCGTGATATTATGACGGATTTATAGAATTGCATCAGAATTAGAAGATTATTTGAAATAATTTTATTGTTCGAAAATGAATGACGGTTTGAAAATTTACGTGTGCCAGAGCAGCTCGTGAGGACAGAGTTGAGGAAGTAGTAGTCAAGAGGGGAGGCCCACACGCCAAACCCCCACCACTACACCTACCTAATAAAGACTTTTTTAATATTTACCTATACGAGAGGTAATTAGCAAGGGAAAAAAAACACCATAAGAATGACGGTTTGAAAATTTACGTGTGTGAGAGCTAACTAGAGCTCGCGGGAACAGAGTTGAGAAAGTTGTAGTCAACGGGGCGGGGTGAGGGGGGGGGGGGGAAGAAACTGACAGTGACTAATTGTTTGAGTACTAGTACTTCAGTGCGGCTTATGCGCCGTTCACTTCAAAGTAAGGATCGATCTCCACTGAAAAGGACCCTTTTGGGGGTTTATTTATCTCTGAAGAGCGAAAGGGGGTCGAAAGCTAGAATCTATTAAAGCCAATCAAGGCACTTTTCAACTGAAAAAAAGGCAACGTGAGTTTGATAACATCACGGTCACATAACCTCTTAAAAAAGGCATCACCCAGCAGAAGCTCTTCAGTACCTTTACCAAAATTAATTTGTAAAGGAATCCAGTTGGTTTTCTGATTGATTGCAGAGAAGTAAAACAATTATTTTATTTTGAAACAAAAAAAGAAAAACTAATTATTTAATTTAATTAAGCTCATTTCGTGCAATTTAAAAATAAAAGTTGAAAAAACACCTAATCTTTAAAAACTGAAGGAATGAACAATAAACATTGAATAAACTACAGTGGCTTAATAAACACAGAGTGGTCAACCTCCTGTGTCCCCCATCTGGTTTCAAATGAATAAAGGTTTCTATCAGCCCAACTAAGAATTCCCACATGTTAACTACCATTTTTGATTCAAAATTGTCTTCTTTATTTAGATATATTCAATTGATTCCTAAAAATGCAAAAAGACTTTTTTTTTTGTCTAAATTAATTCACTAAAGGGGTCTGAAAGTTAAATTCGTCCACAAATGTTTGTGTGCTGTTAAGTAAACAGATAATATTCAAGACCTTGTTTCATTGATAATATTTATATATTTTTCCATGTGATGAATATTTTAGTTTGCCAATAATATTTATATATTTTCCATAAAGGGAGAGCTCAATAAATTATAGTTTATTTTAATACCAATTTTCATTCAGAAGCTCCCCAATTAGTAATTTTATTAAATTACCAGACCTTATGTTTTATTGATCCAAAAACAAATTATGATATATATTTTTTTCTTTCCAAGAATAATGAATAAAATTTTGAGAAATTAAATAAAAGATATACACACAAGAATTTTTATTTTACATTCTACAGCACATAAGAAAAAAAAAAATTATAAACCATATTTTGTGCATAAAGCCTAGATGATCTTTTGCTGTTATATTTATACACAATATTCTTAATTATGACGGGTTGAATAACTGAAAGGATTTTCAGTTAAATTTTTTTTATTTTTAAAAGCCAACGTTTAATTATGATAAATAATTACAGTTTGTGATGTGACCCACACATATTTATTTTTAATTATAGTAAGGGGGCCATTATATAAATATGATGTATATTAACTGTTATTATATTATATTGTATGAGGGCTAGTATATAAATATTGTATATGTAGATATTAATGAGATTGATTATATATTATTGTAAATTAGGTGCCCAAAGAAATCATTGAGTTTATATAAAATGCTAAGTAATAACATAGGGCCAAACTTTGTACCCTAAGCCCTCCTTATCGCACCATTCCAAAAAGGCCCCAGATAAACAGTCTCTAACAGAACTTCCAGATAGAAGTACCGCTGCCTGGCATCCCACTTCCTTGTTCTATATGTATTAATCAAGGTCTGTATATATTAATTTGATATATTTCTTTATCTGTATATATGTATATATTATTCACCAATTATAATATTCTTCCACTGCGTAATTCTGTCTATTTTTTGCTTGCCCCAATTATTTAGATAATTAGGATCAACGGACCTCTTTACTAACTCCATATTAATTTAAATAAACAATGGACATTGCAAAATTGATAGCAGAGCGTGGTTTTTTGATATGATGTATATTAATTGTATATAAAATCAAAACTGGTAGTTGCAGCGCGATTTTTGGCGAATAAAAATAATAATTCGACGCTGAGCAAAAATTGTGTTCATATAATTTGAAAGACATAAGATGGCTAACAATAATTGTTAACTACCTAGGTATATTATAATTGAGTTATTTGATGGGTAAATAAGAATAATAAATTATCTTCGCACAATTTTAATGGGAATAAACAGTTGATAAATATAAGTTGGTATAAAAAATTGCTATGCATGTCCCTGATTTTAATTAATTTAAATGTTTGTTAGTAAAGAGGTACGTGGATCTTAATTATCTAAATGATTGAGACAAGCAAAAATAAACAGAATTACGCAGTGGTAATAATTAATAATAAAAATAAGTTTATTTGACAAAATATAAATTTTATATTTATTAATTATTATTAAAATATAATTTTGTATATTTTGTCAAATAAACTTATTATAATTATCATAAATATAATTATTTAGCATTGTTTTGATATCATTGAAGATCAGTGGCAGCTACTTATGTAATAAATATTAAAAAAAGGTATCAAATATTGGTTATAGACCACATAAAATTAATAAAATAGGTATTCCGAAAAAAAAAAAAAATTCATTTATTTACAACAAGGTTCAGTCAAATAAATTACAAAGGCCATAAACTTAAATTAGGGAATACAAAAAATAAATTACAAATAAAATAGGTATTCAGAAAAAAAAATTAAGGGATAGTTAAGCCTCAGGACCAACTTAGTTTTAAATTTACACTGAACAAAATACGTAGGTACTACAACTAAACTATTTTATAAACTTATAAGTTGAAACTATAAACTATGAAAAACACAAGATACTGTTAAAAACAATAAAAAAAAATGGTTGTAATCGTCGAAAAGTAGACACAATATAGACTGATAAGCATTAGGTAAACAGTACAGTTAAAAACAATATGGCCACGAACCATGCTGTCTCTATCAAGCCATTCTAGAATAAACAGCATCCTAGCGCTTCCTAGTAGTCAGGAACTCAACTAAATTTTTCATTCTTTAACCTGTCTGTCAAGCATATATAGGCTAAGTATATATTGCAAGAGGCTTGATAGTCCAGCCTTTTCTCTTCAATATTACACCATGAAGATAAAAACGGAAACCTTCTTCATAGATAGGAGGTACAGGGCTACAAGACGATATAACTTTCTTCATCGTAGGTGGAGACATTTTTATCAGCACGCACAGGGTACTCTATGCTTTAGAATTTATATTGATTACATCAGAAGAACTTTTACTGAATTTTAATGATTAGCGATTTTTAGACAAGAATTCCATTTTTATCCAAGATAAAACAATTGCTCATGGGGCTTCTAAACTTTTAATACAAGCCATTTTTACAACGGAACTAAAATATTTTCAAGATAATCCATAATAATAAACAAGTACAAACCTAGTACAGCCAGTGTCCGGAAATTTTTGATCACAAGACCCCTATCAAACCACAAATATTTATTAAATAATTTATTTAGATAAAAAATATTGGCCAGGGCTGGGAATCAAACCCGAGTCTACTGCATCTCTGTCGTAGCGCTCTTGTCATTGAACTAACCATTTAGGGTAGTAAGTGATTTAATGATAACTAATATAATTGTGTTTCATTATTCTGCTATTAAAAATTAACGGATTAAAAATTACAATAATTCCTGTAAAATTTTTGTAAGAAAAGAGCAATAAATGAAGTGTCTGGAAACTTTTGACCACTACAGTATGCAAAAATTATTCCTTTTCATTCTTGAAAAATATTTTTTTAATATTCTGTATGGAAAGAAATCCTTTTTTTCCCTTAAAAAATAAATTACATTTCTTAAAATATAAAACTTTACAACGTGTACGTTTCTTTTTCTTTCTAAAGAACGTGAACTGAATTAGATAAAATAATTAGCAGAAGAACAAGAATAGAAATCCACTTACCAAATTTCGTCCGGACCTCGTCTGGTTCAAGTTTCCTTTGTTTTTCACTGCTTCACTACGTTTGTAACATTAATGTCACTAATTTGCAATATATCAGTTACATAATAATGATAAGGAAGTTACAATGCTAATTTAATAGGAATTAATTCAATTTAATCTTTTTACATTTTTTTTTTTTTTTTTTCAACTGGCCAGACAAATGGGTCCTGATCTATTCATGATTGTTATTCTTAGAAGACTAAGTATATGTCCCAGAGTAAAAATCACTTTCTTTCTTTATTTGCAACATAATAATGATCAGGTGGTTAAAATGCTTGTTTTAGAGGAGATGATTTACCTTTCATACATACATTTTTAATTTTCAAAACTTTCTTTTTATTTTCAATTTTTTAATCAATGAATAATACATCATAAAAATATATAGAAATAAAATAATCGATTTTCTTCTAACTGATCTGTTTTATATCATTCAAATAATATAATTTTTTTCACTAATTTAAGACTTGATAACATTACCTAAATATTAATTGTAATTTATTGCAGGTAATAACCATATAAATAACCAGACCAAAAAAAAAAATGCAAAAAATAAATCAATTTATAATAAAAAAAATGTTTCAAAGGTTCCATTCAAATAATCTTAGATAAGCAGAATAAAAAAGGACCACTGGTGCTTAAACTACATACAATATCCACTGTGAATAAAGTCCTATAAGTATTATAATTCAAAAATATTAAAAATTTTGAATAAAAAAACATTTAATCTTTAAAAGTAAAGATGCTTCTTAGCTGTTATCTTTTAGTATAAGCGTATACTAAAAGATAACAACCGTAAAAAGTATACTGCATTGATTTCGCATCAAACGAATTTCTTCTCAATGATATGACTTACAAAGTAATTATCATTCATGTATTCATATGAGGCTTCGAGTACGATGTGTGTTTTCAAAGGTACAGATACCCAGATTTATATACATATATAATGAACAGCAAGTATGACAGGCCATTATATGTTCTTTCATAGGTCCAACATTTACTTATTTATGACCACAGGTTTACATTAATAATCTTCTCACCTATACGACCAACCACTGAAAGGATTTCCATAATTTCACATTGCACAGATTTATAAAAGATTATAAAGCTTCTAATTAGTTTGATATGTTGCAAGATATCTTCTCAAACCTTGAGATATCACTGTTTTTAATCTTGAGGCTTCTCATGAGAATAGCATCACTTTATGCCTTTTCATTAATGAACCTTCTCGCCGGAAAGGTTAGCATTAATATGTGTTCTTATAGTAGCAGAATCCAGTTATGTATAATCACAGGGAGGACATTAATGATGCTTCTCTTTAGAATGTTGGACTGCAATATGTCTTTTCAAGTTCCCAAATATTACTGACTTATAATCACACTGAGTACATTGATGAGATTTCTCTCCTGTATGAGGGGCCATTATATGTTTTTTCATATTTCCAGATTGTATTGATTTATAACCACATGTGGATTTTCAAATTTTGAAAAGTAACAGATTTATAATCAAAGTGACGACATTGATGAGGCTTCTCGCATGTATGATGGGACATTATATGGATCTTCAAATTACGAGCAGTAACATATTTATATTTACAGTGAAAACATTGATAAGGCTTCTTACCTATATGGAGGTTCATTATATGTTTTTTCAAATCTCCAGAACGAACAGATTTATAATCACAGTGAGGACATTGATGAGGCTTCTCTCCTGTACGACGTTACTTTATATGGTTTTTCACACTCTGAGAAATTGCTGACTTAAAATCACAGTGGGAGATTGATGAGGCCTCTCACCTGTAAGGCGGGCCATTATATGCATCTTCAAATCTTTAAATGTAACAGATTTATATTTACAGTGAAAACATTGATAAGGCTTCTGTATGGCAGGCCATTAAATGGGTGTTTTTAGAGATATAGATTGTACAGATTTATAATCACAGTGAGGACATATATGAGGCTTATCTTCAGAACGATGGACTGCAACGTGTCTTTTTAAGTTTCCAAATATTACTGATTTATAATCACACTGAGTACATTGATGAGGTCTCTCTCCTGTATGATGGGTCATTATATGGTTTTTCATATATGAAGCTGAAACTGATTTATAATCACAGTGAGGGCATTGATTAGACTTCTAACCAGTGTGGTGGGCCATTATATGGATTTTCAAATTATGAGAAGTAACAGATTTATAATCACAGTGAGGACATTGATAAGGTTTCTCGCCTGTATGACGGGCCATTATATGGATCTTCAAATCACGAGAAGTAACGGATTTATATTTACAGTGAAAACATTGATAAGGCTTCTTACCTATATGGAGGTTCATTAAATGATTTTTCAAATCTCCAGAACGAACAGATTTATAATCACAGTGAGGACATTGATAAGGCTTCTCTCCTGAATGACGTGACTTTATATGGTTTTTCACACTCTGAGAAACTGCTGACTTATTAATACAGTGAGGACATTGATGAGGCTTCTCGCCTGTATGATGGGCCATTATATGGATCTTCAAATTACAACAAGTAACAGATTTATAATAACAGTGAGGATATTGATGAGGCTTCTCACCTATATGGAGGTTCATTATATGTTTTTTCAAATCTCCAGAACGAACAGATTTATAATCACAGTGAGGACATTCATGAGGCTTCTCTTCAGTATGACGGGCCATTATATGTATTTTCAAATCATAAGAAGTAACATATTTATAATCACAGTAAGGACATTTATGAGGCTTATCTTTAGAATGATGGACTGCAATATGTCTTTTCAAGTTCCCAAATATTACTGACTTATAATCACACTGAGTACATTGATGAGGTCTCTCTCCTGTATGATGGGCCATTATATGGGTTTTAAGAGATGCAGATTGTACAGATTTATAATCACAGTGAGGGCATTGGTTAGACTTCTCACCAGTGTGGCGGGCCATTATATGTTTTTTCAAATCTCCAGAACGAACAGATTTATAATCACAGTGAGGACATTGATGAGGGGTCTCACCAGTATGTCGTGACTTGATACGTCTATTCATGTTTCCAGATTGTTCTGCCTTGTAATCACAGTGATGGCACTCCTCTCCTTCATTACAACTATCATTCGCACCTATGAACAATAAATTATTATTATTTTTAAAAAAGGAAGTAATTATTTGAGGTTAATTTAATTGATTCATTGTTTTCAGATTAAAAAAAATAGATAATTTACTGCTTTAAAAAATCTAAACTATTTCATAAAATAAAAATGAATTATACATCTAATAAGTACCTTAGTTAAATATCAGAATAGCTTCTTTTTTTTTCTGTTAGTAGGGTAAACTGTGCAGTTATTGGCACCCTTAAGACTAAATTTCATTGGTGACATTTAAAAAAATACTTCTTATGAAGGGACCTCATTGAAACTTCCTATAACTCCTCTTTACCTTTCCTTATAAAGACTTAAGAAATTTTTTTGGGTCAAAAGTTCAATAGTTTTACAATATGGCAATATTTATTGTTAAAAGTGCCAAATCTAGTTATTGGCATTCTGTGGATTTAATTGTGAATCCTTGAAATCTTCCCCATGGTTAGTTTGTTAAAAGTCTTACTTCATAGATGACTTAGAGGACCCTCCAAACATTAGTCTCATGTATATCTTGTAAAAAAATTAGGACTTGTTTACCTATTTCTTTAAGTTAAAGTTGGGGTGCCAATAACTGTATGGTTTACCCTACTATTATGATTATGCCAACTTTGAAAATTCAAAACAAAATATGTGCTGAAATCTTGGCCTTGCATTCCAAAGAAATAGCAACATGATGTTCTTTATATTACAAGTAAGAGTCCAGTAGCCAGGGACATTATAACTTGGGCTTTAATCTACCGCTCACTTCCTTGGCCTGAAAAACCCATATAATATACATAATATAATATACACATAACAGCCAAAAAGGAAAGGGGAGAAGAAAAAAAATGAAACCAATAACCTAACACTTCATTGTTCCAATCAATATTTAAATTTGTTGCAAATAGGATTATTTACTTTAACAACTTGTATAATAACATAACAACTTAATAACCTTGTTTTTAAAATTAAATCTTCATTGAATTTATCTATAAAAAAAAAAAAAAAAAAAAAAAAAAAAAAAAAAAAAAAAAAAAAAAAAAAAAAAAAAAAAAAAAAAAGAGAGAGATTATTTAACACATTCAATGCCCTCTAACAATAAGCCTACATCCCCGGGGGCCCAATGTTTTTTTTTTTATTCATTCTTGTAAATAACACTTTAACAAATCAAATCAATCATTATAAAATCGATGCAAGTATCATTTACCATTCTTTTACATACAACCCGCCAGGCGGATTGTGGGCCGCGTGGTAACTCCCGACCCCCCAGGCGGGTTGTGGGCCAAGTACGTACCTTCGTATTTCTATAATAAAATCAGTTTTTATTGCATAATTTTTAATTACATGTGAGAGCTGGCATTTTCTTTCATTAAATAAATCAATTAATGCAAAATGCATGTCAATTTTTTTTTAGGTGCCTGCCGAGGACGTCCTGGTAAAAAGGGTCCAAATCCAGAATAGGGCAGTCGATGGTATTGAGGAGTAGAGGCTGCGCTAATCCAAGGAAATGGAGAGGGTGCCTTTATCATTATGAAGATACTCGAATACAGCCTAGAAAGCCTCAAGACCAGAGGGATGAAGGTGGGCTCTGGTATCAAAACAGTCACCTTCAGATAAACAAGCGCAACAGAACAGGCAACTGGCTACCCCGAAGAGCACCCCAATGGAGGAGAAGGTGCCACCGGCTCCCTCAACATCTACCGAAATGACAACCCGTGGCGGGGCAAGCCCAAGGCTACTGCCAAGGTAATGAACTCCAAATTTTAGCCACTTACATGACGTGAGTAACAAATGCTTGGGCCCATGAGCACAAATTAACTTTCAATAATGACAAATCTCATTACATATCTTTTTTATAAGAGATTACATATTAACATTGTTATTATTATTACATATTTTATTAACATATTTTATTTTATATAATTATTACATATTTTTTATTAGATTACATATTAAGAGATATTACATATTTTTTTTAAAAGAGAAGAAACACCTAATATTAACATATGAGTACAAAACAAATTAATCAAAAGGGTAAACTCGTTGAAATACCTAGGTGAAACGTTAGACCATAAAATAACCTGGAACACGCATATTGACAGACTTATTAAGTTACTAAGACTTATTCAAAATTTATCTATCGTCGCTCATAATCTATGGGGACTATTATCAACAGAAGCACTACACGTACTGCATAAAGGAGCTGTACTTCTATCACTAACATACGCAATCAATATTTGGTAAACTGGACTAGACCGCAAACACAACCTTACAAAACTCCAGAGAATTCCAAGGCTGATGGCTTTAAAAATATTAAAGGGCTTTAAGACAGTTTCTTACAATGCAGCTCCCTTGCCAGCAAAAATTGTGCCCATCGACCTCATTAGGAAACAATACAAATTAAAATATAACTTACTAAATAGCACAGAAGACAATAAGCTTTACAGAACTGAGAGTATCAAGAGGCCAACAGAAGTCACTAAATGGATGGATCCTCCACAATCTTGAGAAGTGTTAAATTTGGAACACATTTAACCCTTGTGGAACACACACCCCCTTAATTTTTATTTCGAGTACCAAACAATTTTTTTTTTATTTGATTAGACACTGCTTGTATTTATTGAACTTCGTAGGTCCAAGTGGCTTGGTATTTGATTTATTTGAATCAGTCATTTGAGAAACCCAAACAAATTAAAAATATAGTTTCGTCTTATTTGTTGAAAGTTATTTTTTTTATTATTTTTAGAAACTTATTATATAATTTAATAATTATAACAGGTAGAACTGTTAATGCACTGCTGGGAGCATTTGAAGAGAGCGTAGATGCTGCAAGGAAAACTGGGCTGGCCATAAACATGGAAAAAATGAAATATATGGTAACCGCCAAAGGGGAAGCTGAGAGTAGGTACATTGAAGGGGCTGGATATCGCTTCAAGAGGATACCCAAGTTTAAGTATCTGGGAACGGTCATAACGGAAGATAATAAAATGCTAGAAGAAATCAGAGAGAGAGTAACAGCTGGAAACAGATGCTACTGGTCGCTGATGAAAATCTTCCGTAGTCAAGACGTACCCAGAGATCTGAAAGTAAGAGTCTACAGGACGATTTTGCAGCCAGTGGTAACGTACGGTAGCGAATCCTGGATGCTTACTTTAAGTGGGGAAAGAATACTAATTATATGGGAAAGAAAAATCCTCCAAAAAATCTACGGCCCGACTAAAGAAGGGAATCTCTGGAGAAAGAAGACGAACGAAGAGTTGAAGAACTTGTACGAGGGACCAGACATAGTTGCCACCATAAAGAAGAGAAGGATAAGATGGCTAGGCCTCGTACGGAGGATGAGCAATGAGCACCTTCCAAAAATGATAATGGAAGGGAACCCAGGTGGAAGAAGGGAGAGAGGTAGGCCGAGACTGCGTTGGCTGCAGGACGTAGAAGATGATCTTCGGACTCTCGGCGTTGTGGAATGGAAAAGGGCAGCAGAGGACAGGTCTGAGTGGAGAAGAATAGTGGAGGAGGCCAAGGTCCTGCAAGGACCCTAGCGCCATTAGATGATGATGATGATTATATAATTTTTTTAAACAATTTTATTAGAAGAGAAAAGATAGCCCACAGCTGATAATGGAATTCGGGTATTCTGCATCTCGTCGCAGCGCTCTTAACCATTGAGCTAACCGTGGGGCCAATCCTAGCCATGTTAACCTTCTCTGTTCAAAGATTTTAATTTATTTTTGACCCTCCCAGGCTGCTGAGAAATATAATTCTACAGATAGCCAAAATGCCCAGCTTAACATATTGTGTGATCCTTGCAACATATCTCGAATAATATGATTATTACAGAAAACAAATTCAAAGATTAAAAGTGAAATCGAATGGGTTCAGAATGGATACTAAGCCTCCAATCGAACTTTTGACTATGCAGAGATTTGTTTGAAAAAGAATTAACAATAAATTTAAAACAGTTCCTTCTGATTTATGACTTCTTGTTAAAAATTCCATGGATATTGCTTGAATAGAGTTTAAAATTTTCAATCTAGTACGCATATAAAATTGTTTCAGCTGAATTAGAAAACATTCATAAAAAAAAAGTCAATTTTAGAAGGCGGGAGTGATATGTAACTGTTCAAATTGTTTTCTGTATAATAAATCCATAGATATATGGTTTGTAACTATCATTTTGAAAGGATGTAGATGGTTGACCCTAGAAGTTTTCTGTGATGGAAATGGTTGGTCAAATAAAAACAAAGCTATACCTGCAATAACATATATTATTATATAAAGTATTGCGATCGTGAAAAATTTCTACTTCCAGTTTTCAACGGAAATGCACCTTTTTGGTCACATTTAATGAGAATCAAGTATTCTTTAATATTAGGTAAGCTTCATTATTATTAACATGTTCTGAGAGGGCTTAAATAGGGAAGGGGCTTTTTTTTGTTTTCCAATAAAGTACCTTTGATTTTATTTTTATGGAAAAATTAACTGTCTCTCATTAGCCCTAAAAATAATAAATGGCTAAATATGAAATATGAAAAAAATCAAGTGACCATATAGAGGAGAAAAAAATGAAAATATTGCATCAGCGTTGAGGCCACCGATGTGCAGTACTTGTGCCTTTAATGAAAGAACTGCTTGCCGAATAAGTAATGTAAATAAGTAAATGAATGTGGAAAAAAAAAACTACAGGGGAATCTGTGTTACAAATCCCTTTATGAAAATACTAGGGAAAATCATAAGGAACCGATTAGAAGATAAATTCAAAGGATCGGATGACCAATGCGGATTTACAGCTGGAAGATCATGCATTGACTATATTTTCACCCTGAGGCAACTGTTGGAGAAACATCAAACCGTTGCTCGTGACATTGAATTAGTATTTATTGACTTAGAGAAAGCGTATGATAGTGTCCCACGAAAATTGTTATGGCAAGCTCTCCAAAATGCAGGCATTAATACAGATCTAATAAGACATTATAAAAGAAATGTATAAAGAAAACACCTGCCAAGTCAAAATTGGACCTTACCTTGCTGAGCCTTTCTTAACAAGTAAAGGGTTACTCCAGGGATGCTGTGCATCTCCCTCCCTATTCAAGATTTTTCTTGAAATATGTCTGAAAGGGTGGAGGGGAAAATGTAAACCGATGGGGCTCCAGTTGAAAGAAGATGTATCCCTCTATAATTTATCATTTGTGGACGACCAAGTCATCATTGCTCAGGATACAGAATACATAGGATACAGGATACATGTTAAGAAAGCTTAATGAAGAATATAAAAAATGGGGACTAACCATTAATGCTGAGAAGACAGAATTCATGTCATCCAGTAATGAGGACATAGAACTGCACCCAGGACAGGCTCTGAAAAGAGTCAAACATTTTAAATATCTTGGGTCTATGATTGAATTGGACGGCTCGTGTGATAAAGAAATCAAGAGGGGAATTTCGGATGGGAAAAGGACCATATCGATGCTTAATTCAATACTGTGGAACAAAAATATCATCCCTAAAACAAAAAAAAATATTTATAAAAGTATTGTTTTAAGTATAATGACATATGGAGCAGAAACCTGGACCATAAAGGGCAGTCTTCGGAAGAAACTCATGCCCACCGAAATGGACTACTGGCGCCGAGCGGCAGGAATATCCAGGATGGAAAAGGTGAGAAACGAAACCATTAGAGAAAAAATGGAAGTTGAAAAAAACATTCTGGAAGAAATAGAAAAAAAATGGCTGAAATGGTTTGGTCATCTGAAAAGGATGCCCGAGGAAAGAATGCCAAAAGTTGTCCATTCCTGGAAAATATGTGGAAGGAGAAGACAAGGTAGACCAAGGAAAACATGGAATAACGAAGTAGAAGATTCCTTGATGGGGCATGGTCTACGAGAAGAATGGGCCTTTGACCGAAAGTCTGGAAGGAGGCAATAGACAATATATAGGTTAAGGAAACCCACCATTGGTGGAAACACCAGTGAAAAAAAAAAAAAAAAAAAAAAAAAAAAAAAAAAAAAAGAATGTGGAAAAATGTGTGACTTTGAGAAATAGGATTTAACAAAACACATTTCTAATCAAAGTAAGTTGGTAAGTGAAAGTTGTGTGTTGCGCGCATCACACCAGTTTTTTTTCTTCATATATTTTCATTGGTTGCTATCTTGTTTCATACTTAGCACTGATGAAGACCTGAATCTCAGGTCCAAACGACGGTACTATCGCACATACAGTGTTTTTTTTTTTACCCCCAACCATTTCCATCAAGTAACAATCATTTGCCTTAAATAATCAGGAGAAACTTTACTAGTAAAGAAAACAACTTATTTTTCAGGTCCATGAAATGAGCATAGATTTATAAAATAATGAAAAATGTATCCTAAGTAGGAATATATAGGAACAAGATGGCTTTCCCAAATGACCGTTTCGATGGTATTTCGTGTAAATACTAAAATAAAATGCTTCTTTGTCCCCTATAAAATGGAAAAAACAAAACAAACAATTCAATCTGACTTGTCTTTCAATATATAAAAGCCTAGGATTAAGTTCATCCTTGTGATAATATTTTCAATGAGACTATGAATACAACCTTTCCGAAACATGTCGAATACTGCTTTCTTGCTTTATATTCCCGAATAATTAACTTACAAGGGTTCCAAGTTTTTATAATATAAGAACTTTTCGTTTTAATCCTATATTTTATTATAATAGTGGGCTTTATATTTAGTATTTTCTGTTTTTACATAATTAAATGAGTCTTTAATGTTTTTTTAAATTTCCTAACCATCCTGGACAACTTGGGAAGTACTTAGACAAATCGTTAAAGATTAATGTTTGAAATAAAAAAACTATGAATAACAATTTAATAATTATTTTGGACCAAATGTGCGAAGGACAATTTTTGTGAGGTCACAGCACCACAATTAGATTTGAACACGAGAACTTGAACATAATCTTGCAGTTCCTTACCACTACCACTGAGCCACCACAGTCCCGATCTGTTATATAGCTATATATATATATATATTATATTATATTAAAATAATACATGATATCCAGACAAGGAGGACATCTGTGTACTAAGGTTTTGATTCAAACAAATTAAACATACATAAATAAAATACAAATAAAATACAAAATAAAACAGGTTTCGTATTATTTTAAATTTTTCTCACCATTATAAATCTGCTCCTTTTCCTCTTCTTTGATATACATTGTGGGAACTGAAAAATAATAAAATTATTAACAAAATTGAAGCATAATATTTTGTTTAACAATATATACTTTTTAAGTTACTGCAGTTATTTCATAATTTTTCATTATTTTCAGTAGGTACAACAAATTTCCTCACCTTCATCTGGGACCAGCATCTCAGGTTCTTCTTTTATGTGAACTAGCCCACCTGCAGATATATAACAATGTTTTAAAAATTTTGAGTATTTTTTAAAGTAACAAGCATGAACTAAATAGAAAGTTACTCAGCATCCAAAAAAGAACATATGCTATCTCTTAGATCTGTAACAAAAATTCCTAGTCTATGCAAAACATAAAGATGGCATCCACAGCAATAAATCGCAATGAATAGCGGACAAAAAAACAAAACATATATATAATATACTAAAAAAAATCAACAAATTATTATTTACTATATGGTCTCTATTTTCATGTTCATATAAACAAATACAATAAATTACCTATCTACCTCCACAAGATCAGCCTTCACCGAGTCCTCCCACCTTCGCCTAGGCCTACCCCTCTGTCGTTTTCCAGTCAGCAAAGCGTTTATCAATCTTTTAGGTATTCGTTCGCAACTAAGACACGAAATTTTGCTCGCCTACATTAACTGACGTGCGGCTATAACTGTGATTACGTTTACTATGTACAGTATATGCAATGCTGCATTGTGCACAAAAAGTTAGAAGAAGAAATAAAGAAAATTTATGGTTTGAAGGAAAGCCACATTCTACCTATAGTAATATACAGAAGTTCTTTTAAACCAGAAAACCAGGTCTTTATAACAAGAAAAGATCTACCGTTTGTAACTATAGAAAAAATGCAGCAGGCAATATTGTTGGGCATTTTTTATCTTTTTTCCCCTCCCAGGCTTGATCGGCTATATGTGTGTTATCCCCAGGCCAGGGGAGAGGGCAGGGGATTAATGCTGAGTTGTGAAAAGACCACCCGTGATATGAACTGAGTAACAGTTGGACACTGCGAGTGTAAATAGGAAATTTGTTAATATCAAATAATTTCTTCCTTATATGTATTTAAATAATTTTCAGTTGCCCAATTGAGGTTTTCCTACTATTGTAATATACCATCTTATGAGTGGAATAAATAAAAGTAATAATAAAAATTTGAACAGGGTTAGTATCAATTTAGTATTTTCTCACCATCATAAATCTTCATCCTTTCCTCTTCTTTTATATCAATCGTGGGAACTGAAATATAATCAAATGATAGTTACATTTCAAGCAAGAATATATGTTACTACATTGATTTCAAAATTTAATTCTAAGGTAAATTGATGAACAGTAATTGAAATCCCAATAGTAGAAGGAAACATTATTACTAATTCATAAGATGGAGATAGCGAAGAGAAGGCTTACACAAAAAGAGAAAGGTAGGTAGAACAAATTTCCTCACCTTCATCTGGGACCAGCATCTCAGGTTCTTCTTTTATGTGAACTAGCCCACCTGCAGATATATAACAATGTTTAACAATTCTGAGTTTTTTTTTTTTAAAGTAACAAGCATGAACTAAATAGAAAGTTTCTCAGCATCCAAAAAAGAACATAGACTATCTCTATGATGAAACAGAGGGATGGCACCAAACGGCAACAATGTACCTAGCGAAATAATTTCGGAACAACTGAGAGATAATTGAATAGGAACCTTAATTAATTATTAAAGAGTATACATTGAGACGGCTGGGTGTACCGAACCAGGATCTCTCAACCTTTAGGGACAGTACATGATATAATTGATTAGTATCTTGCCACAATTAGATTTGAACACGAGAACTTGAGCATAATCGTGCAGATCCTTACCACTGAGCCACAACAGTCCCGATCTGTTATAAAACTGTTTATTATATTAAAACAATACATGATGTCCTCCCGACAAGGAGGGCATCTGTGTACTAAGGTTTTAATTCGAACAATTTAAACAGGTTTTGTATTATTTTACATTTTTCTCACCATTATAAATCTGCTCATTTTCCTCTTCTTTGATATCCATTGTGGAAACTGAAAAATAATCAAATTATTAATACAATTGAAGCTAAATATTTTGTTTAAAAAATTTACTTTTTAAGTTACTGCAGTTATTTCACAATTTTTCATTGTATAATAATTTTGAAAGCTGCGATCTAATAAAGCTCTAATTTTAATAGAAAAGGACACTACATAAGTTTGGTAATATGACAGTCAAGGGACCTACCAAAGTTTGCCTTCATCTTGTTCCATTTTTACTATCTGTAATTAATCTTATCTCTAAACTTAATGTATATTCCATATGATGAAATAAATAAAATAGGCCTTTTTCAAAGGTTACTTAACGAGGCAATGTTTGGCTCCTGGAGGCGTTTTCAAGTTATCCATCACACATGATTATTGTGAGTAATTTGAAAAAAATAATGATATGATTTAAAAAAAAAAAAAAAAAAGAAGGTTCTTTTAGGCGTTCTTTAGGCCCGGTGCACACGGAGGACACTTTTCTGCAATGCGGACTATAAGCCAGATCAGGGGTACCTGGAGTACAATGGACCGACTGGATTTACCACTATACTCCTGGTACCCCTGACCTGGCTTATAGTCCGGATCGCAGAAAAGTGTCCGTGTGCATTGGGCCTTAAATGTCATCTAAAAACTCTTGTCATATCCATAATTAGTGATGGGAGATATGACCAACTGTTTTAGATGACATTAAAAAGAAGGACGCCTCCAGCAGCAACCAGTTTTTTTTTTTTAATTAAAGTTTTTTAATTTGTAACATTAATTTTTCCAATCACTCACAATAATCAAGTATGGTTCATGGCTCCAGGAGTCAAAATGTTGCCTAGTTCAATAAACTTATGACATTCTTATGGTGAAAAAGGTCTATTTTATTAATTTCATCTTATTAAATAAATCACCAAACCTGAAGAAGAAGATTAGAGAATATATATATTCCATATATTCCTAGTCTTAGTCCTATATATATATATATATAGATTTTTCTGAAATTCTTTATCTTATACATACTTTATATTTCACTCATTTTAGTCATCATGAAGACCCACATGTTTGGGTCGAAACATAAGAATGTTGAAATAAAGAAAAAGTTTTTGTCTGGAGTTCCTGATTATCAATCACCCCTATGTACTTCTTTAGAGTAGATATTTAAAGAAAAAACTAGACTCTAAAAAAAAAAAAAAATCAACATCCAAAAGGAGGGAACTTGAGGATAGCAGTTTATTACCATAACCAGTTTATGTACTCAAAACACAAATTTATGCACTAAAAGATTTTCTAACCAAATAGGTCTAGAAACTTACAGGAATACACATCCAAAAAAATATGTTAACTTAAGCTATTTCAAAAACAGTTTATGATAAATAGACGAGAAAAGTGAAACAAATACCTTATCTCGAACGATTTAGTTTCCTAAAGCATGAGCAGCGGTTAAACACATTAAAATAACCATATATTTCAATAACAAAGTTGAAAGATTTATAACAAAAGGCAATCTTCGCTAAGGACGGGTCTTTCAAAAAGCGAACCAAGGAGAGTAGAGAGAAGGTGGGCTAAGTTAAGGGGCAATATGACTGTCCGACCTGTGACGTAATCGGACGCATCAATGAATTGACGGCGAGTAGGTAGGCATCACTCCAGTGTTTATGTTCAGAATTTTATAATTTTTTTGAGATGGTTAAATATGCAAAACAAATTCATTATATTAAAATTAATAATAATAATAATAATCCTTTATTTGCATTAAATATTTTTACACATAATTATATACATTTATTTACACACTGTGCAAAATCAGCTATTAGCTGAGGATTTTTGTGAGTTCGGTTGGTGAGCAAAATTAAATAATAAACTTTAAAAATTAAGTAATGAGCTAAACAGAAAACAAAACAAAAAAAAACTTAATCGCTTTTAAAAACATGAACATAAAAAATGAAAATCTATCCTTGCAGCCAGACCAGGTAGTGAACATTTCCTAGCCTTTTCCATTCTTCACGGCACTTGGCAACCCTGCTCCAGGTACTTCCTCCGCATGTTGCCCTCATCTCCTTGTCACAGTTAGTGGTAGGCCTACCTCTTGCCCTCCTGTACTTCCTTGGCGTCCACTCCATGATCCTCTTCGTCCAGCTGTCTTCATTTCTCCTAATGATATAGCCAGCCCATTTCCATTTCCTCTTAAAAACCATTTCTACCATATCAATTTGTTCTGTTTTGTTCCTAATCCATATCTTTGTTTTCTTGTCATTCCCAGCCTGTATCGTTCCATGCCACGTTCCGTTGTCCGTAGTTTGTTCACGACTTTTCTACTCAGTCTCCAAGTCTCACATCCATATATAAGAACTCGTAGAACGGTTGTTTCCCACAATTTCTTCTTCAGCTTCATATTGGCCTTGCTTTTATCAAATCCCTTGTGCCTCCACATGGCTTTCCACCCTAAAGACATTCTCCTCAATATTTCGTTCCACTGGCCAGAGGTGCTAATTTGGTGGCCCAGATATATGATGTCATCAGTACTTTCAATGGGGCATTCAGATATTATTCTTTGCTCCATAACATTAATTTTAATCAATTTATTAACCAGGAGTTCGGTTCCGGCCATTGTCAGAGTGACATCGTCTCTAAATTTCTCTATTCAAAGTTAGGAAGTATAGAAGTTACGTTAAAGATATTTTACAAGGTGATACTTTAAGTGCAAGTGACTTGATTAGTTACTGTGCAAATTTTTTACGAATATCTAGACTTGCTCCGTTATCAAGATTGCTGGCTTGAGCAGGCAGCCCCCTACTACGTCTCCCGAGCTTAGTGTCAGGTATCATACCAACAGCTGACCGTTAGTAAATAACCTTTTTCAATACAGTAGGCTACGTAACTTTTATTGAGCCAATATTATTACTTAATTTAAGGTGTTAATATATTCAGCCAATATTTACCCTGATTAGTTATTATAATTTAATTAATTGGAAATGAATTCAGAAATATCTCTAAAAGATGTGATGACTCTCCTCTGAGAAACTCACGAACAAGTAAAAAAAAGAAACGAGGAGGTACGATTTCTGAGAAAATCACTAAAAAGTTTTAAAACAGAACTGGACGAGTTGAAAACAAAACTTAAACTTTTAGAACAGTCCCACAATACTTTAAAGAGCAAATTCGAAAATGAAATTTAAACTAAAAATCACCAAATAGAACCAGAACACTCTGACCGAGAAAAAAATTTAGTATTATTTAATTTCGAAACCATTCCGAACGAAACGACCGCATGCCTAGAAGATACTTTAATAAATAAAATAAACAAGGAATTAAAAGTTAATTTAAGCCGTTCCGAGATAGATCTTATTACGAGGCTCACCCTCCAAGCAAAATAGACCTATCCTTATAAAATTTTTAGCCATGAGAAGAAAAATGCAAGTTCTAAGGGCATCTTGGCAAGCCAAATCAAATTTAAAATTTTCTTGGGATTATACTAAACAAGAAAGAGCAACAAGAAGAGAATTATGGTCATTTATAAAACAAGCAAGAGGGAATGGAAAGACAGCCAAGTACAGAGGGGATAGGGCAATTATTGATGGTGTTACATACACGTTAGAAGAGTTAAAACCCCAAACTTCGAATATAGATTTAAAATCTGGTGAATTATCTTGTAGCGAACTCTTAAAATATGATGAAACTACAATAACAGAAGAAGATATATACGAAAAAAAAGCATTTCATACACAGGGATCATTAGATACTATTTTTTTACCAATAAATCCACACTCACTGAGTCTACAAACGTAAGATTAATCGAAAAGAAAAAATCAGAACATAAAAAAGTAAGGAATATAAGCTCTGTTAACGGAAATTATTTTGAAAAAACTCAATTATCATTAGGAATAAAAGATAAAATTAAAATTAAAAAAACATGGAATGTACTATCTTATAATTGTCGTGCTTTAAGAGGAGAAGAAAGATTAGGAGAATTATTGTGCGAACTAGAAGAGATAGAATGGATGGTAGTCGGATTAAGCGAGACAAGAAGGGCAGGAGAGGGTTTATTTCAGCTTGAAGAAGGTCATATGTTTTACCATAACGGAAATGAGGCAAATGAAGGCGGCACAGGTTTTCTCATCAACAATAGTTGTATTAAGGACATTATAAAATTAAAAAGTTACTCTGACCGCGTAGCTGCATTAGACATTAAATTATATAACCTACAGTTAAAAATAATTCAAGTTTACGCACCGACCAGTTCTGCGGAAGACAATATAATTGAAGATTTTTAAACGAACCTTCAAGTAGCCATAGTAGACCATACAATCATAATGGATGACCTGAACGCAAAAGTGGGTAAAAAGATTTTAGAAAAGTCCTTAGGATCGCTTGGTTTCGGCAAAAGGAATGAAAGAGGGGAACGACTAATTCAATTTGTAGAAAGTAACAAGATGTATATTATGAATACTTTCTTCAAAAAACCCTTTGACCTGAAATGGACCTGGATCAGTCCGAATAGCCAAATCAAGAATGATAAAGAATGTAAAAGCTAATAAAGAATGTACAAGTTGTCACAGAAATTGATATTGGAAGCGATCACAGAGCAATAGGGGCCGTATTGAATATCGAAAAAGTAAAACCTAGATTAATAAAAAAGACTGGAAAAAAGAAAAATATATCAACAAACATTTTGCAAAGTGTAAATTTTCGAGAGAAATTAGGAAAAGAAATTGAAAAAATTCAGATCGATGAAGACTTGGACAGAACTTACAATTATTTCAAAATGGCGGTAAAGATCGGTAGGTCAGAATCAGACGAAGAAATAGGTACAGAAATAAATAAAACCTGTAGACGCCTTCCCAGTAAAATTAAAAATATGTTAAATAAAAGAAAAAACTCAATAAATCTAATCTTCAACTCTTAGAGTATGTGGAGTTGTGCAAGACAATAAGAAAAGAAATTGACATATGGCTTCATAACAATAGGTTCAGCAGATTAGCAGCATCTTTAACAGAAGGCACTAAATTGAAACAAAATACGGGAGCGAAGAATATTATGCATGCCATAATTGATCAGAACGGAGTAGAAACTAGAGACAGAAAGCAAATTTTATCCACAATTAAGACCTATTTCCAAGAACTATATGATGATGAAGAAGTTGAAGGGTATGATAGGTCTACTGGAGAAGATGGAGATAAGGAAGAGTTCATTATGCGTGAAGAGGTCATGAGCGCCATAATGAGTCTGAAGGATGGCAAGGCAGTTGGGCTGGATGGGATATATGCGGAAGAGATCAAGGCAGGAGGAGAGGAGTGTATAGATTTCTTAACTACCTTCTTCAACGTCTGCTTACAACCAGAGTTGGGCATTTTTTATTTAGAATAACGAATAAGCGAATAACGAATAACAAATAATTATTCGCCCCGAGCGAATAACGAATAACAAATAATTATTCGCCCCGAGCGAATAACGAATAACTAGTTAATTGTTATTTCTAAATAACGAATGAATGAATTATTCGTTTAATTGAAATTATTCGATTTATTCGAATTGTTTGAATAGTTTGGCTTATTCGAATTATTTAAATAATTCGAATAATTTATTTATTAAAAATAATGGAACAACTATAATAAATCTTAGAATTCGAATTTTTTTACAATTAAAAACATCCTACTGAGAAGTTAATAAATAAGTTGATATTATTTTTTTTAACTCACTGTCCGGAATAAATAAAAAGTGAACTTAAAAATATCTTAATTATTTAAACAAATTTATGTCTGCTGAGATTTTAATTGGACAGCTAATGTTTATTACGGAAGTTTAGTCACACGATGGTTCGGTCCTAAGAATACCAAAAAGCAGTCAGCGTCTTTTTTCTCAGTTTCTCAGGCGGGGGGGAGGTGGTACAGAGAGAATGGGAGAGTGGAAGGAAAATTGAGGATTGAAGGAAAAGAAATGTATTTGATACATAAAAAAAGTATTTCCTTATATTAATGAAAATTATAAAAACAAAACTGATAATTTAAATAAATACAATCCTTCTGTTAATCTGGAAAATCATTTTCTATACTCAAATAAAGAATTTCATACTAAATTAAAGTAAATTTTTAGCTAAGTTAAGAGATTAAGTGTCCTTCATAGTAGACTTTAGGACGACGCGTTTTTCAAACCTCTCATCTGACAGTTGGGAACATCTTGGGGTGTTAGTCAATGTAGCATATGAAAATAACCGCTCAACGGGCGCTGATGAGGGGAGGGGCATGTTTATTTTATGAACACTTTTTTTATAATTGGATATTTCATCAAACATTCCAACCTGACATCCGGGTCTGATAGATAATGAAGTACCTAGATTCTTATGATAAGATCATAGAAAATGTTAAATATTAAAGGGATAATACCAAATAAAATAATTTAAAACAAACCTCAAGCCCTCTTGCTGCAATTGTAGAGTGCTGAACTTTCTCAGTAGACCCGAAATCGAAAAAACTGTCTTCCTTTGAATCTTTTAAGGGAAGTATACTTGGCATGCCTAATTCTTCTCTTGGTGTTAATTCTTTCACTGCTTCTTTCAAGTAGTCAGTTAGGATGGCATGTAAGCTGGCATCTACAGCACTGAACCAAGAGTTTTTGAAACGCGGGTAAGACAACGAGGCAATCACGGCCATTTTTGAATCGCATGATGTCCAATCTAATACGTCTTTGAATCTTGTCTCAATGCTAGTCAATAAGGATTCTACCAACGGCCTGCAGTGAACTAAATTGGATTTTTTAAAATTATGTAATTTCATTTTTATTGTGAGAAGACATGGCAATAGAATTCCGTAAAAAATGTCTTTTTTCCCTTGCAAAGTATTTAAGGCTTCAGCCAGTGGCTTTGTTGATATATGTTCTTCTACATAAGCATACTCATAATCCTTAAATGGGTTTTTTATATTTAATTCCCTGAAAAGGACCAAGCATTTCTCTTTAGTCAGTAATATCTGTCGTAAGGAATTGTAAAGGGCATTCCACCTTGTCTCACCCGGTCTACTTAAGACGATTCCCAGAATTTTCTCAACCACTTCTGCACTTTTAGGTCTCTTACAGGCTTTCCATAATTTATTACATTTCATCAAAACTTGATTGTGTAAGTTATAAAGGTCACGGTCTCTGGCGAGTAATTTTTTAAAGTCGGTTGTCATGCATAAATTTAACTTATGCGTGCAGCATTTAAAATGACGTGGAAGTAAGAAGTGTGAATGCCCAATTTCCTCAATTTCATCTCCCGAGCAACGTTCTTCACTGCTACTAGTATCACTATAAGCATTATCGTGCCCGTCCCTAACAATATTTCTACTTTCAACTCCAAACTCCTTAAATGCTTTAATAAAGTTACTAGCATTATCAGTGACTGTGGCAACGATATTTTCTGCACCGATTCCGAATTCGGAATGAATTTCTTCGATAATTTCGGCTACTCGGCGAAAATCATGAGTGCCTTTAAACCTCCGGCATGCAAGTGCAACGGATTTTCGTTTCAAATCCTCTGTGATATAGTGTGCTGTCATGCCAAAAAAACTTCTTTTAGTACTAGACCAAACGTCTCCCGTAGTACAAATATATGGACTATGTTTCAAGTCTTCTCCTATTTTAGCTATATAACTATCATAAAATGTTATTATTTCTCGCCCAAGTTTTCTTCGTGACATAACGTTTAACCCAGAATAAAATTCAGTAAAACCAGAGAATAATTCTTTGAAATAAGGATCTTCCACAACTCTAAGTGGGACCATAGAATGAATGATAAATTTCACAATTTTTTTTTCTATTATTTGTTGCGTTAATTTTTTTCTAGCTTTCACTGAAACTACATTTCTAGCCCGAATTGATTCAGCGTGTTTTTTTCCGTTTATATTCCTCATATTCATTGAGGGTATCTTCGCCGTGACGCCTTTTGAGGTGTGAAAGGAAATTGCAACTTGTATTTAAATTCCCTTTAATTTTAACCTCCATAGGCTCACATTTTCGGCAAACAGCCGTAACTTTATTAAAGTCTTTCTCGTCTTGATGAACAATTTTGAAAAACTGACCATCTAAGATGCATAAGCCAGGTTTTTTTAATGATTCCTCGCGTTCACTATCGCTACTGCTAAAATAACTGATTTCACATACCCGGCCAGCCTCTCCTTCTTCTATTTCTAATGAAGGTACTCCTAAACTCCCCCGAATGTCCGTATCTTCCATTGCGTGTGCAAGGTGATGATTTCACTATGACCGAAAATGACATACTAAGAAGGATAATGACACCTTAGCCTAATGCGTCTTAGGAATTAACAGCAGATAGTGCCTGATAGTATTAGTCAGATATTATTTACATATTGAATCAGATCCTCTACACCTTCCTTCTAAACCGCGCACACCACAAAAATATTCGTGACATTTAACGGCGGACTTAAATGGTCATCATGTAAGTACCATTTAAGGCGCGAGTTCATAGATTGTTATTTTGATACGAAATTGTTCATAAGATCTTATAAGAATATAATTCATACTTTGGTATATTTCTGTTCCGCCAAAAAATAAGAATGGTTCTGCAAAACATTAACTTTATTAAATAATTAAATGCATTTAAGTATTTAATTAATTTAAACTAATAGATCAAAAAAGATCTATCAAAATCTCGCAAATGTACGAATAATAAATAAAAAATACGAATAACAACTAAGTGAATAACGAATAAAAATATATTCGCTAATCGTCAAATAGTTTTTAACGAATAAAAATTTATTCAAATAATGCCCAACTCTGTTTACAATACGGCCAACTCCCAAAAGACTGGTATTCTGCCAAGCTAATATTGCCGTTCAAAAAAGGAAGTAAAAAAGAGTTAGCTAATTATAGACCTCTAAGTATTCTTTCGATTCCCTACAAACTGTTCACCACCATTCTAATGAAAAGGATAGAAACGAAGTTAGAATTAGATTTAACAGAAAATCAAACAGGTTTCAGGAAAATTTTTTCGACTATCGACATCTTTGTTGTAGGCGAATTGATTAAAAAAGCAATAGACTATAAATTTCCGTTAATTCTATTATTCCTCGATTATGAAAAAGCATTTGACTCAGTAAAAACAAACTTCATCTTACAGCTGTTAAAAAATAAAAACATTAGTGCTGAAATCAGAAGGATATTTACTAATATTTACCGAAACTCCGAAGCCATATTCAAATTAGATGACCACTCAGTCGAAATAAAAATAAGAAGAGGAGTACGGCAAGGAGAAGTGGGATCACCAAAGATATTCATAGCTATTTTGGACTGCGTAATGAAAGACTGCGAATGGGAAAGCAAGGGGATAAACATCGATGGGGAATGGTTAAATCACCTGGAATTTGCCGATGAACCAAGTACTTGTCGCCTCATCGATAGAAGAAGGTTTGCAAATGTTTCAAGAAGTGAAAATGAGGACTCCAAATATTGGCTTAAAGATCAATTTGAAAAAAATATTAAAATTAAAATCTATTAATTATTAATGATTATGTAGATATTTACAAAATCAACAATGTGTATTACAATTAGTTACATAAAAATATACACATAAAATTCAAATTATACAATTACATCAACGATTAATGTTTTTCACTTTAACCTATAACGAAAAGTTATAGTATTTAAAGAGAATTCAATATGCATCGGCTGAATCATGCGTCAGATGACGTAAGCGGGAAGAGGTTGCGCGGGGTTGCCTACCCAAGTATACCTTCTCTCTATTCACCTTGGGTATATCCTGGTTATAATATCGATTTCAGAGATGGGCAATTCCATGTCAAATCAACACAAAAATATATTATTTTGAATCTCACCATCTCAGATGTTCTTGAAATTACATGTGTACTACTTGTATATAATAGAAAAATTGTGAAATATTAATGAGATATGTCTACCCGGTTTTTAATTATTGGTCTCCAAAGTCCTCAAAAATAGGTCCAGAAACAGAAAAAATCATGATTAAAAATAGCTGCAGATGTTATCTAAATTTGAATAGGACTATGAGATTGGTGTCCTTTAACAGCACAACATTCCATGCCGGTTCATATGATATACAACAATTTATAGGTTGGTGCTAAAGAAATTTTCTTGAAACCTAGTTTGAAATATTTCATATTTAGCCATTTATTATTTTTAGGCGTAACGAGAGACAGTTAATTTCTCCATAAAAATCAAATCAAGGATACTTTATTGGAAAACAAAAAAATACCCCTTCCCCATTTAAGCCCTCTCAGAACATTTTAATAATAATAATGCTTACCTGTTATTAAAGAATGCTTGATTCTCATTAAACATGACGATGATTAAACATCAAAATCGTTAATGCTATTTTTGAGAAAATCGATAAAAATGGGGGAAAAAGTTATGAAATAAAATGCCCCCTCCCTCTGATCAATTTTGATCAAATTTTCACTATATTATCAGGGAAATATACATACATCAAATACCAAGTTTTATCAAAATCGTTAGAGCCGTTTTAGAGAAAATCGAAAAGCCTAAAAATGGGGAAAAAGTTATGTAATAAAGTGCCCCCTCCTGTTGATCAATTTTGATGAAAGTTTTGTAGTCACATCGCGGGCATATACATACATCAAATACCCAATTTCAGGTTCCTAGGGTTTATAGTTTTTGGCTAATCTTTTCACAAACACACACACAGACCATTTCGCGGGACTTGGTTATTTGGACTCAGGGGACACCAAAACTTGTACTTCCATTGAACAATATATATTGATTACATCATTAATAGATCCTTTACTGACTTTTAAAATTTAGCGATTTTTTTAGACAAGAATTCCATTTTGGTGAAGATAAAACAATTGCTTAAGGTGCTTCTAAACTTTTCATACAAGTCATTTTTAAAATGTAACTAAAATATTTTCAAGATAAAAGTATGCCATAATAATAAATAAATACAGACCTATTACAGCCCCGGTCAGGAAACTTTTGAACACATCTATCAAACCATAAATATTTATTAAATAATTTAATTAGACAAAAAATATTGGTCGAGGCTGGGAATCAAACCCAAGACTACTGCATCACTGTTGTAGCCCTCTTGTCATTGAACTAACCATTTAGAGTAGTAAGTAATTTGATGATAACTGATATAATCTGCTGTTCCATTCTGGATTAAAAATTACAATAATTCCTATAAAATTTTTGTAAGAAAAGAGCAATAAAAGAAGTGTCCGGAAACTTTTGACCGCTTCTGTATGCCAAAATTATTCTTTTTCATTATTGAAAAATAAATTTTTTCCATATTCTGTATGAAAAAAAAAATTCCTATTTTTTCCTCAAAAAAAAAAAAAATTACATTTCTTAAAATATAAAACTATACAATGTGTACATTTCTTTATCTAAATTACTTGAACTGTATTAGGTAAAATAATTAGCGGAAGACCAAGAATAGAAATCCACTTACCAAATATCGTCGGGTCCTCGTCTAGTTAGAGATTTCATTCTTCTTCACTGCTAAGTGGAAAGTTGTAAATTATGTACTCTCTTGAACCGCCATTCTGACAATTAATGGTGATTATTAAATTTGATGACTGACATCGGACCCACTTCAAAAGTTCAAACCACTATAGAAAATGAAGTGAAAAAAAAAAATGTAAACTTGGACATACTTGCACCAGGTATGGAAGCTAACAATAGAATAGGCTTATAAAAAAAAAAATGGCGAGGCTGGCAGAACTGGGAATTGTAATGTGCATCGCTGTGCTTTCTAGCGGGAGCACTGATAAAATGAGAGTTAACCCTGATGATCATAGATGGCACCATGAGGTCTAAGTAATTAAATTTAACATAATGAGACAAATTGAAGAAATAAACAGATTGACAAAGTTTTTGTCTTTTTAACAAAAATATACAACTATTAGAAAACAAAAGAAAAACACTTTTAATAGCTTTAACACTATATTTATAACATTAATGTCAAAAATTTATAATTCAATGTTTTTTTAAGAGGAAATAATTCACCTTTCATACATGCATTTTTTTTTTTTTTTTTAACTTCATTTTTACATTCGCACCTGTCCTTAAAGAAAAAGACAATCAGCTAATTTGGTGACTAAACACGTAGAAAAACATGGCTTGATACATACATTTTTAATTTCAGGGATACATTTTTAATTTTCAATTTTGTAATCAATGAATAATACATCATAAAAATATATAGAAATAAAATAATTGATTTTCTCCTAACTCATCTGTTTTATATCATCCAAATAATATAATTTGTTTCAATAATTCAAGACTTGATAACATTACCTAAATATTAATTGTAATTTATTGCAGATAATAACCATATAAATAACCAGTCCAAAATATTATTTATTTTTTAAATTAAGAATACACTATACATAATCAATATGTGGCTTCAAGCTTTGTGCTTACGTCTACACTTCATATGGTGTCCAAAATATAGTAAAAAAAATAAATCAGTCTATAATAAAAAAAAAAGTTCCGCAGAGATTTAGGAATTAAGATTCCATTCAGATAATCTTAGGTAAGCATAATAAAAAGCGACTACTGGTGTTTATAATACATACAACATCCACTGTGGATAAATTCCTATATGTGTTAGAATTCAAAAAGATTAAAAAATTTGAATGAAAAAACTATTTAAACCTAAGGATAGGTTAAATGATGGTCAGGATTTTCAGTTTACAATGATTTTATTGTGGTAAGCCAACGTTTCGATCCAACTTGTGGATCTTCATCAGGGCTAAAAGAAAACAAATATATGAGTATCTATGCTAGAGGGTGACAATAAATGGATACATTACAGAACTGATAATAATATAAAAGAAATTGTTACATTATGTATTATTTCATTTTTATGTTATTATAGAGTCCAGACACACCTTTTGTATACAGTACCATCTATTTTGTTAGTTTTTAAAATATTTTTGTTCACTCAGTTGTCATGTGCCTTCACTTCAAAGCGTTGGATTTCCCCATCATAAACCTTTGAAGTCTGCAAACTAACCCCCTACCACTACCTCTCACCTTATTTTTACCTTTAGTCTTAGTACCCACCTGGACTCAGTAGGTAAATATCAGATTCTATTTTATCTTGTTAACCAGCCACTTATTTTAATATTCATATATACACCTTCTTTTATATTATTATCAGTTCTGTAATGTATCCATTTATTGTCACCCTCTAGCATAGATACTCATATATTTGTTTTCTTTTAGCCCTGATGAAGATCCACAAGTTGGATCGAAAAGTTGGCTTACCACAAAAAAATCATTGTAAACTGAAAATCCTGACCATCATTTAACCTATCGTAATTGAAGAACAGTTGACTATCTCTCACCTCTACCATTTAAACCTAAGTATACTGCATTGCATTTGCATCAAACAAATGCCTTCTCAATGATATGATTTACAAAGTAATTCTAAGCTATTTAACATCTAATCATAATTCATAGGACACATAACTACACAGATTTCAAGGTTCTTGTGGACAAATTAATTCTTTTAAAATATTTGGTATAAGTATATTTTATATGTATTCATATAAGGCTTCATTTAGGTACAATGTGTGTTTTCAAAGGTACAGATACCACGTATTTATAATCACGCTGCAGGCATTGATCAGTCTTCTCACATGAACAGCAAGTATGACAGGCCATTATATATTCTTTCATAGGTCCAACATTTACTTATTTATGACCACAGGGTTTACATTAATAATCTTCTCACCTATACGACAAGCGATGAAAGGATTTCCATAATTTCACATTGCACAGATTTATAAAAGATTATAAAGCTTCTAATTAGTTTGACAGGTTGCAAGACATCTTCTCAAATCTTGAGATATCACTGTTTTTAATATGAGAATAGCATCACTTTATGCCTTTTCATTAATGAACCTTCTCGCCGGAATAGTTAGCATACTTATATATATATATAGTTAGCATAGGACACATAGCATTACTATGTGTCCTAATAGTTACAGATTCCAGTGATGTATAATCACAGAGAGGACATTAATGTCACTTCTCACCAGAATGAAGTGCCTTTATGTGTATTTTTATCTCTCTAGATCTAAAAGATTTATAATGACAGTGTTGGATTTACACAAATAAATCCAAGTTTTATAATATACAAAAAATATATTGATCATCGGAGGGGCCCCTTTACTACAAATACCCCCCTACGGGTCGCCCCGTCAACGCCCAAGCAGGCCCATTTGTGGCCACCCCCTCTCCTTCAGCCGTCCCCACGACGACGAAAGGGGACTCTGACTGCTGCCAGCAAGGGAGAAAGACGGCCTGTGTACACGGCATATCACGGCATCCACTTAAGAGGACCTCCAGTCGCACACCACGGCTACCGCCAGCGACGCGAGCACGGAGACTCGAACCAGCCCATAGCTAGGAGAGCCAGAGCAGGGCGGAATAAGGAGAACAGGACCCCCCCGAGATCCGTAAATATAATTATTGACAATAATGCCCCTTCAGGGATTTTAAACTGTCAATAAAAGGAGTTATAAATAGCAGCAATTATTCACTCAATAAAACCCTCACCAAAATTATAGAACTTAAATTTATCGAGAAAAGGGCTCCTGGCCATATGGCATGTGTCAGGCCCCCATTATCGAACAGACAGTGAGGACATTGATGAGACTTCTCCCCAGTGTGCCGGGCCATTAAATGGGTCTTCAACCTACCAGATCTAACAGATTTATAATCACAGTGAGGACATTGATGAGGCTTCCCTCGTGTGTGGCAGGCCATTATATGCATCTTCAATTCTTTAAATGTAACGGATTTATAATAATGAATGATAAGGCTTATCTTCAGTATGACGGGCCATTATATGTCTTTTCATAACTGAAGATTCGACGGATTTATAATCACAGTGCGGGCATTGGTTAGGCTTCTCGCCAGTGTGGAGAGCCGTTGTATGACTTTTCAAATTAAGAGAAGAAACAGATTTATAATCACATTGAGGACAATGATGAGGCCTCTCACCAGTGTGGCGGGCCATTATATGTCTTTTAGGCTTGCAAAATAACTTTTTTTTTACTTCTAGATATTATTCCTATTATCACATCAACTATGTCTATCCCCGTTCCTTCCGACATTTTGCAAAATTACTAGCGCACCCTATAGTCAATTGCGCCCGCGAATCGAATACCTTTGTTTTTGTTTTTGTGGAAAAAGCATCTGCCTCCCGCTTCGCCTAAAAATAAGAAATAGCTAAATATGAAAACATAGTCGCGATAAAAACAATTTTCTCAAAAATAGCTTTAATGATATTGACTAAACTCGTCATGTTTAATAGGAATCAATTATTCTTTAATATCAGGTAAACCTTATTATTATTAAAATGTTCTGAGGGGACTTAAATCGATTTTAGATAGGTTGTGGGAGCTGAATCCGGATGACAAGTCATTCCTTGACTTGTATGAGTTGGCCTTACAAAGGGAGGCTTCGGAAAAGGGAAAGATCAAACCTTCGGAGGAGGTTGATAAAATGGTCATACCCGCCGCCACAATGATAATGAAAAGTGTGAAGCATGTGTCAAATCACTCATTTGAGCAATGTAGATTTAAGTCATGGGGAAGGGGCCTTTTTTGTTTTTCCTTTAAATTACCTTTGGTTTTGTTTCTATAAATGAATTATCTGTCTCTCTTTTAACACAGTAAACAGAGGCCTTAAAATAAGGAATGGCTAAATATGAAAAAAATGAAATAGACATTTACAGGAGAAAAAAAGAAAAATTTTCCGTCAAATCATAAAACACGTTGAGCCCATCCATGCGAAGTACACCTTTAATGACAGATGATTGTTTATTATAAACGATGTTCTGTTCATTGAATGGAAATTATTTGTTTCATGGTAACAATATGAAGTTTTGCGCTTACGTCTGCACTTCATATGGTGTCCAAAATATAAAACAATAAATAATAATAAAAATTGAAGATGCTTCTTAGCTGTTTTCTTTTAGAATAACCTAGGTATACTGCGTCGCATTCGTATCAAACCAATTTCTTCTCAACAATATGACTTACAAAGTAATTCTCATCTATTTAACATCTAATCATGATTCATAGGACACATAATTATACAAATTTCCAGGTTCTTATGGACAAATTAGTTTTGTTAAAATATATGGTATGAGTATATTTTATGTGTATTCATATGAGGCTTCGTATAGGTACAATGTGTGTTTTCATCGGTCCAGATACCACATATTTATAATCACGCTGCAGGCATTGATCAGTCTTCTCACATGAACAGCAAGTATGACAGGCCATTAGGGTAACTGTACCATAAGTTGACAGTGATCCAATAGTTGACATTTTGCACAAAAAGTGTGAATAATCAACATTCAGGATTAATTATTTTGGTTCAAAATTTGGCGGTATTTTGCCATGTTATACTAGTTAGCTGTGCAGCCATCGAAGTTAGTTTGATGAAAACTCAAGCTTATTTGTGAGAGGTTGTAATGGCAAATTTTCTAGTGGCCTGAAAACTTGGTTTCTGCTACCCTGTTTCATTAAGGTGGAAGTCAAGTTAAATAGGTTTTTTAGTTGGTTTATTTGAGTTCAATTATGTTTTAATTACTTTTGTGGTATTCATTAAGTTCATGAGAATAATTTGATAACCTTTTTAATATATTTATACAATGTTTTAGGGCTTATATATAGGTGTCAACTATTAGAAGAGATATCAATACATAATTTCAATAGTTGACATCGATGTCAACTACTGCCAGAATTAGCAAATAGTGTTCTATTTGGGGGTGGTTTATGGGAGTCTGAGTATGGCTGGATGATAGGCGTCTTATTTTATGAATTTATTGCTAGTGTGATGAATTTAGTCTATCCATGGATCATTGAGAGCAAAATTGCATTGCCAATAGTCCTATTCCTGCAGGGATACGCGTCTCATCTGACTTTCCCACTTCCCGATTCTGCAAAGAACATGTGATACTTGCTATTAGTCGCACTCTATCAAAATGCTACACATTTCATCCAACCAATGAATGTGGCCTTTAATATTCTTTAATTGTCTAAAAGGGCACTGGAAGAGTGAAGTTCATCATTGGAGAGTCGAAAATTGTGCAAACTCAACATTAAAAAAACGAAAGTTTGGCCATTACTAAAATCTATTTATCATAATTACTTAACTGGATGATCTCATTTCTCGTTCAAATATCTTTTGTTTTGTTTTTTTGTCTCATTTAAGCTTTTTGTATAAAAAATAATTAAATTGTGGAAATTTTATTTTGTTTCCATTGTGAATTTACTAGTTTATAATTGAAAAAAATATTAGCTTTTATTTTAGTCCCTATTATCTATTAAAACTCACAGGAAATGAAATAATAATGCATGTGTCAACTTTCCAAACCTTTAAATTTTGATGTGTCCACTATTGGTTCATTTTAGAAGTTTCTAAGAAATCATTTTTTATAAAAACCATAAAAGTAGACTATAGGATATCGTATTCCTAGTTTTCTAGAGGGATTGGCCTACCTAAATTCATAACAAAGATTATCCTAACATCAATATATTGGTAAATAGTGTCAATAATATAATGTTTTTTTCTTAAACTGTCAACTATTCGTACAGTTACCCTATATGTTTTTTTCATATGCCCAACATTTACTTATTTATGACCACAGGGTTTACATTCATAATGTTCTCACCTAGACCACAAGCGGCTCAATGGATTTTCATAATTTCACATTGCACAGATTTCAAACCACAGATTATAAAGCTTCTAATTAGTTTGACATGTTGCAAGATATCTTCTCTGTTGGGACAAAATTGTTATTGATATTATTTTATAATATGTGTTTTGTCAACACTGAAATATGTTTCATTTGTACTTAAATATTTTTGTAACTAATAGCGTGTGGTAACACTGCTTTAGTCCTATATCTGTTTCGCCCTTATGCAAAGGCCCATTCGAAAGGACGCTATGGTGCCACCATGTTGTTTGTAGTTTGTAATATGTTTTAATAAATGTATCTAAAACATAACTCATTTCTTTATTTCTTATTTGCTTAAATCACAACAGGTTATGGGTCAAGCTACGCAAAACTGTGTGATTAGTGAAGAATTTCAATGCAAATAAACTAGGAATATTGAGTTAGGTCAGTTCTTTTCTTATTATAGTGGAAGCGTCATCTTTCTACGAGATGGATTTCAAAGTCAACATTGGGCTTTTAGAAGGCAAAAATAACTGGGCTTCGTGGAGGTACAAGGTTCTGATCCTTTTGAGAAGTATTCCAAATTGTGAAGATGTAGTAAAAGGTGTTATGAAGAAACCTGGAGAACTACCGGCTGATAGAACATCAGAACAAGTAAGTGAATATAATAAGCAGTTAGAAGTTTTTACAAATACAGATTCAAAGGCTCTATTAGTTCTAACAACTAATATGACTGAAGAAACATTGATGAAAGTAACGAGATTTACATCTGCTAGAGATGTTTGGCTTGAACTGCACAGGTTATATGAAGGTGTAACAGAAGATAAAACCTTTAATTTGTGCATGGAGTTGTTTACCTATAAATTAGATATCCACGATGACATGGCAAATCATTTGTCCAAACTGAAGAATATTTGGAACAATCTTAATTTAGAAATGACTGAAGGCGATAAGCTAAAGCCACTACCAGATATTCTTCTTGTATGCAAAGTCTTAGAAACTTTACCACAGGAATATTTTTCTTTCAAATCAAGTTGGCTTCTGATGCCCAAGAGTGAGCGCACAATTGATAACTTAACTAGTCAGTTATGTGCACATGAAAGAGCTTTAACTGGAATAGCCTCAAGCAGTAAGTCGTTTGATTCCCAAGAGGCGCTATTATCTAAAAGTAAGACTAGACCAAAATTCATTTGTCATTACTGTAAACTAGAAGGGCATATAGTAAGAAACTGTTTAAAATGGAAGAAGGATGGTAAACCGCTGAAACCCAAGTTTAAACCTAACAATAGTAATAAGTCTACCAATAATATGATATTATTTGCTACTTCTAATGATGTATTTTCCAGTGAGTGTGATAGCAGTAGTTGGTATGTGGATAATGGTGCCACATACCACATTTGTAATAACAAGAATCTCTTTACCCAGGTGAAAGAATTTTCAAGAGAGCACACAGTCACAACAGCGAATGGAGACAGTGTACCTACCGGCTATGGGATTTGGAGATGTTAAATTGAAAGGTAATGATGGTAGGCATAATTATAGAGATATTACCTTATCAAATGTATGGTATGTGCCTGATATGCAGAAAAATCTATTTTCTGTTTTATGTGCTCAAGATAAAAATCAGAACAGCAAATTTATTTCTACTACTGAAAAATGCCAATTTCTTGTCAATGGAAAATTTGTTCTTATTGGAAAGCGTCGCCGATATGGTAGTTTATATAAATTAGATGTAATATGTAATCCTACCAATAAGATAGTGAATGCTGTGCATGCTGACAGTAGTACTTTACAGCTGTATCATGAAAGGCTCGCAAACCAGAATAAGAGACATGTTAAGGAAATATTAGAACGTGAATTAGGCATTAAAGTTCCTATAGACTCAGAATTATGTGAAGGTTGTGTTTATGGAAAAGCGCACAGATTAAAATTTGGTACTAGGGAGAGAGCAACCGCTCCAGGACAAGTTATTCATGCAGATGTTGTTGGTTCTTTTGAGCGTTCAGTTTCTGGATTCCGATATTATGTACTGTTCAAAGATGACTTCACTCGCTTCAGATTTATTTATTTCATCAAAGAAAAGTCCGAAGTTCATGAAAAATTTATTCAAATGTTGAAAGAATGTAAACGAGTTGGTCATACTGTCAAAGCATTTCAGTCAGATAATGGTGGTGAATTTGACAACAAGCAGATGAAGACTACTCTAGATAAGTATGGAATTGAACAACTGTTAACTATGCCATATTGTAGTGAATTGAACGGATTTATTGAAAAAGATAATAGGACTGTAGTTGAAACAGCAAGAGCGATGCTACATGCACATGGAAATCTTCCACAGTTTTTATGGGCAGAGCTCATAAATACTGCTGTGTATGTTTTAAATAGATCAGGAAAGTCTGGTAGTCCTGATAAGAGCCCACACGAAATTTGGTTTAATAAAAAGGCCAGCATAAAACACTTGAGAATAATGGTCAGTGAATGCTATGTTCATATCCCTAATAATAGGAAGAAAATGGACAAGAAAGCCATAAAGCGTTGAACCAACCATGAACGTTTTGGATACAGGATTTGGGACGGAAGAAGAAAAATAATACGTTCTAGGGATGTAATTTTCAAGGAAACACCGCTCGCTTCAGGTAATGTGTCACTACGTTTGCTGGAAGAAGAGAACCAAGAAAAAGAAAAAGGCATCCAAACCCTACAACCAAACTCTGAGAATGAATTAAGAGACCAGGAAGAAAGTGAAGAAGACTTTTACGGGTTCGAAGATATTATCGAAGAAGAACAGGAAGATTCTGAAATTCCTAAACAGATGAATCTCAGAAACAGGGAGAGTATATGACCTCCAGAACGTTATCAAGAGTATGTATCTTTAGTGATGCCTGAGGCACTGGAGACTCCTGAATCTTATGAAGAAGCCGTAAGTTCAAAGTTATCCAGGGAATGGAAAAGTGCTATGGATGCTGAGATGAAAGCATTAAAAGAGAATGAAACATGGGATCTTGAAGAATTGCCTAAAGGAATGAAGGCACTATCAAATAAATGGGTTTATAAAATAAAACAAAATCCAGATGGTTCCATTGAACGCCATAAGGCACGTCTTGTGGTTAGAGGATTCTTACAAGAAAAGGGTGTAAATTACGATGAAACTTTCAGTCCTGTTGCAAAGATGGGAACTGTTAGAACTCTATTAAGTGTTGCGGCTAGTGAGAAAATGTCATTATCTCAATTTGATATTTCGACTGCTTTTCTTCATGGAGATCTGGAAGAATCAGATAAAATTTATATGCAACAACCCATTGGATACAATGATGGAAGTGGTCGTGTTTGCAGACTCAAAAAGAGTCTATATGGGTTGAAACAGGCTGCTCGCTGTTGGTATGAGCGATTTGTAAATTTTTCCACACAACTAGGTTTTGCTGCCAGTGATGCAGATCCATGTCTTTTTATAAGAAAAAGGGGCCAGAGAAAAATAATGATTGCTCTTTATGTGGATGATGGAATAGTCGCATCAACTGATAAAAGGGAGCTGGAGGACTTCCTGTTAGAGTTAAGATCAAATTTCAAGGTTACTACAAAACCTCTTTCATATTTTTTAGGATTAGAGATCTCACAGAAAGAAGATGGCTCAATTCATATTGACCAAAAGAATTACACCCGGCCGTATTCTTAAGAAATTCAATATGGAAAGTTCCAAGGCTGTGTCTACACCGATGATTGCAAACAAACAAATACAGAAAGAAACACAAGAAGATAAAGAAGATATAAAATTCCCATCTCGTCAGGCTGTAGGAGCATTAATGTACCTAATGGTTTCAACAAGACCTGATATGTCATATGCAGTTGGAGTGGTTTCTAGAAGTCTTGAAAACCCTTCTGCCGAAAATGTGGCCCAAGTGAAAATTTTTTTTTCGTTATTTGAGAGGTACAGAAAATTTAGGAATTGTTTATCAGCAAGAAGATAATTCAGGTATATTGGAAGGGTATAGTGATGCTGACCTAGGAGGTGACATCGAGACAGGAAGATCAACGACTGGTTTAGTCTGCAGATACTCGTATGCTGGTGGACCGATTTCTTGGCTGAGTCAACGGCAGACTAGTGTAGCCATATCTACTACAGAGGCGGAGTTGGTTGCTGCTAGCGAAGGAGCCCGAGAACTCGTTTGGCTGAGAAGACTCTTAGACGAGCTTGTAGGTCTTCAAGAGAAACCGAACCTGTATGTGTACAACGAAGCTGCTATAAAGCTCGCGAAGAACCCAGAGTTTCATTGCAGAACAAAACATATATCCGTCTTAGACATTATTTTGTGCGAGAAGTAGTGAAGGAGGGGATCCTTGACATTAAACCAATTTCGACAGAGTTTCAGCTTGCTTCACAAAAGCTTTACATAAACCAAAATTTATGAAACATGTTAGTGATATTGGACTAAGAATCTAAAACAAATATTCAGTGAGGGAGAGTGTTGGGACAAAATTGTTATTGATATTATTTTATAATATGTGTTTTGTTAACACTGAAATATGTTTCATTTGTACTTAAATATTTTTGTAACTAATAGCGTGTGGTAACACTGCTTTAGTCCTATACCTGTTTTGCCCTTATGCAAAGGCCCATTCGAAAGGACGCTATGGTGCCACCATGTTGTTTGTAGTTTGTTATGTGTTTTAATAAATGTATCTAAAACATAACTCATTTCTTTAATTTCTTATTTGCTTAAATCACAACATTCTCAAATCTTGAGATATCACTGTTTTTAATCTTGAGGCTTCTGATGAGAATAACATCACTTTATGCCTCTTTTCCCCATTTTCACGACTAAATAGTTAGCATTACAATGTGTTCTTAAAGTAGCAGAATCCAGTGATTTATAATCACAGAGAGAACATTAATGTCACTTCTCGCCAGAATTACGTGCCTTTATGTGTATCTTTATCTCTCTAGATCGAACAGATTTATATTCACAGTTTGGACACTAATGAGGCTTCTGCCCTGTATGACGGGCTATTATATGTAACTTCAAAACTTGAAATGTATCAGATTTATATTTACAGTGAAAACATTGATAAGGCTTATCACCACTGTGGTGGGCCTTAAAATGTCTTTTCAAATTATTAGAAGTAACAGATTTATAATCACAGTGAGAACATTGATGAGGCTTCTCGCCAGTGTGGTGGGCCATTATATGACTTTTCAAATTATAAGAATTAACAGATTTATAATCGCAGTGAGGACATTGATGAGGCTTCTCGCCAGTGTGTTGGGCCATTGTATGACTTTTCAAATTATTAGAAGTAACAGATTTAAAATCACAGTGAAGACAATGATGAGGCTTCTCTCCTGTATGGCAGGCCATTATATGGATTTTCAAATAATGAGAAGTAACAGATTTAAAATCACAGTGAGGACAATGATGAGGCTTCTCTCCTGTATGGCAGGCCATTATATGGATTTTCAAATAATGAGAAGTAACAGATTTAAAATCACAGTGGGGACAATGATGAGGCTTCTCTCCTGTATGGCAGGCCATTATATGGATTTTCAAATAATGAGAAGTAACAGATTTAAAATCACAGTGAGGACAATGATGAGGCTTCTCTCCTGTATGGCAGGCCATTATATGGATTTTCAAATAACGAGAAGTAACATTTTTATAATCACAGTGAGGACATTGATGTGGCTTCTCACCAGTGTGGTGGGCCATTATATGGTTCTTCAAACTCCCAGATCTAACAGATTTGTAATCACAGTGAGGACACTGATGAGGCTTATTACTTGTGTGGCGGGCTATTATATGACTTTTCAAATTACGAGAATTAACAGATTTAAAATCACAGTGAGGACACTGATGAGGCTTCTTACCAGTGTGGCGCGCCATTATATGGGTCTTCAAACTCCTAGATCTAACAGATTTGTAATCACAGTGAGGACAATGATGAGGCTTCTCTCCTGTATGGCAGGCCATTATATGGATTTTCAAATCACGAGAAGCAACATTTTTATAATCACAGTGAGGACATTGATGTGGCTTCTCACCAGTGTGGCGGGCCATTATATGGGTCTTCAAACTCCTAGATCGAACAGATTTAAAATCACAGTGAGGACAATGATGAGGCTTCTCTCCTGTATGGCAGGCCATTATATGGATTTTCAAATCACGAGAAGTAACATTTTTATAATCACAGTGAGGACATTGATGTGGCTTCTCACCAGTGTGGTGGGCCATTATATGGTTCTTCAAACTCTCAGATCTAACAGATTTGTAATCACAGTGAGGACACTGATGAGGCTTCTCACCAGTGTGGCGGGCTATTATATGTCTTTTCAAATTACGAGAATTGTAATCACAGTAAGGACATTGATGAGGGCTCTCACCAGCATGTCGTGACTTTATAAATCTATTCATGTTTCCAGATTGTTCTGCCTTGTTATCACAGTGAGTAATAACGTGATGGAACTCCTCTCCTTCATTACAACTATCAAATTCACCTATAAACAATAAATTATTATTTAAAATAAAAAGGAAGTAATTCTTTGAGGTAAATTTAATTAATTCATTGTTTTAAGATTTAAAAATAAAATTAGAAAATTTACTGCTTTATAAAATCTAAACTATTTCATAAAATAAAAATGAATTATATATATCTAATAAGTACTTTAGGTAAGTATAGTTTTTTTTTCTGTCAGTTCCATTTTAATTATATGACAATTTTTAAAATTCAAAACAACATGCATTGTCGAGGCGTACATAGGTTTTTTTTGTTTCTTTTTTCAAAATATGATGTACCTGGAATTTTATGCAAGTGTTTGTGTAAACATTCTGCATGCTTCGTGTGTTTTTGTGACTAGTCGAGCTAGTCAGCTGTCAGCCGAGTGGCATGAGTGTGGCTCTCCATGTGTAAAGGGAAATACCTTTGTGGCTGTGCTTTTTGTGTACCCTTGGGTCATATCCACCGATACTCGGGACTGCAACCGCTCCGTTAAGAAGTCTTCGCCGGCATCAAGTGTGACAAATGGCAGGAGAGAGTCCTTGAGAAGACTGTGGGCGGCTGTAATCTTCAGTAGAATTGCGGCTATTTGATATCTTTTTTTTTTTTTTCGGCACTTGCTTTAGGTTTTCAGAGTGCTAGTTGTGTAGGGTCTATATTAAATGTGGATGAATTCATATTATCGTTGGAGCAAGAGGAAGACATAGAAGGAGTTTGTCTAGTGGATAATAGACAACTATCAGCCTGGTCTAGTGGTCATAGTGCTGGACACTAGTTCCTAACAAACTCAGTTCGATCCTAGGCACCTATATATATATATATATATATTTCATATATATTGTAAAATATGATCTTTATTTTTGTAATGATTAAAGGTAGAATGTTTTTTTTTTTTTTTTTTTTTTTTTTTTTTTTTTTTCTTAGTTGTAAATATTTTGTAAGTAATTTTAGAATTTTATTAGCTATTAAGAATTTTTTGTTGTATCAAGGTTTTTTTCATTCTTATCTTAGAAAAAGGATTTTTTTTTATTTCAATTTTACAAGTTTTTTCCATGAACTACACTTTAACAATTTCCTATTTTCATTGTTTACAGTTAATAAGTTATTGGTGAATACAATACGTGAATTATGCTTTGAACTCGAAGTTTTAAAATAGCTCCCATTTAAAACACCTTGTTTTTAAATGTAAATCTTCATTGAATTTTTCAATAAAAAAAAAAAAAAACAGAAATTATTTAACTTTCTGATATTTTCTTTAGTATTATTTATTTATAATTGTGAACAGTATATATCATTTTATGCCTCCAGCAGACAGTCAGGGCACAAAATCTTTGGATTTACAGTCAGTAAAAATTTGGAAACATATTATGGTTAATTTTTCCATTGACATTACTGATTATTACAGATGCCCTTGATCTAGAAATGATCATCGTTCATGTTTGTGAGAGAATTGTATATAGAGACTTGCAGTCTGCAGCTTTACTTTATTCCAGCACGGGCAGCCTATTCAACATACTTCCATCTCCGTGGGCAACTTACTCTTCTACTCCACAGATGTAGAAAAAAAAGAAGCAGGAACGTTGAGATGTATCGATTTCAGGCATGCTTTGATGCAGGTGTTTATAAGGGCTTGCCCGATAGTCACCGCATAGTTTGGCTAACTGCTGGTAAATCGTACCAACTTATGGAGCAACTCTATTCGTGGAACACATAAATTTCTACAATGTATTTTTTCAGATTTATCTATCATATTAACCTACTTGGCCAAACCCATCGTGATGAAAGAATATATGTATTTTTACTTTCAATTACCTGTAAATGAAATAAATAGTAAGGGAAAGTATTGTAACCATGAAAAATTTTGATTTCCTGTATTCAATGGAAATACACATTCTGAACCCAAATAACCTAGAGCCACGAAATGATGTGTGTGTGTGTGTGCGGACCGACTAGCTTAAAAACAATTAACTAACAACAAACTTGAAATTAGCTATTTGACATGCCCGTGATGCGCCATCAAAGATTTCATCAAAATTGAGTAAACAGAAGGGGCAAATTTCTCCTTTGTTGAATCCAATAGGTTGTGTAATGATCCACGTAAGTATAACAACTAAATAACAGGTAAGACACAAAACACAACTGATATAAAAGTATACTGCAGTGATGTGACAGCAAATATAATGAATTGTAACATTTCTGTCGGTAAAACAATATTTATTCAGAGAACAATAACAATTTTCAATGCCACATGAATGTTAACAACACAAATATCAGAACAGGTTACAAAAATTATCACTTTGTAACACACAAATAATCATATGGCTTGAGCTTCACGACCAAGACTAACTGTCCAGTCAATCGCTCCTTATATAATGTCGAAAGGAGAATGGTCTAGAACCTCGTGGATGGTATTCAAACATTGTAGTCACGAACATGTGCAATGACAGTTTGTTCCAACAAAAGGTTTGGGACTTTTAAGCCGTGTTTTTGTTTAATGATTTAACGTTACAGTATCATTGAAAGCTGAGAACTTCAAAAAGAATAATATTTCGTTAATAAAATATGAAAATGTATATATGCACGAAAAATTCAGACTTGCTACTTTTAAAATAGGTACCCACATCCTGACAACGGTTAAAACACATAGAACACACTAACGCATTGGCATACTGCCTTTACTTACAGACCACTGATTATTAGTAAAAGTGTTCTACTCACACGAAAGAGTTGTCAACGTGTTTGAACATATATATTTATGGATATTATTTGCTTCCATGGTAACTAAATGAAATTTTCTACAACTACATAGAGAATTATAAAATCAGAAGCAATGGAGTATCATCATTGTCGTATATTTGCATTCCCGTTTTAACATAAATAAAAATAACAACTTTTATAAGCCATAAAAAATATTGTTCTTTGGAAAATAAATGCTTAGAAAAATAATTAATGCTCAAAGTATTTATATTAGTTTATGTGGTGAAAAACATATGGTACAAGATAATCTTTAATAATTGAAGACCTCACGCTAAGAATGTGTTCAGTCACATTTTGCAAATTTTACATGAGAGCAAAAAGAGTGTTTAAATCGTGTATAGAACACAACCTAGTAACTCTAAGTCAATGGGAAAAAAATAGTGTATGCCTAATATAGGGGAGAGCGGGGTTGGTTGGCAACAGTTTTCACTTTTTTAATTGTTGGGTCGTTCCTGTTAATATAGTCCCAATGGGGCTGATACCACTGTAAACTCCAAGTATTAGAGTAATTTGAGTATTTTTTTCACAACATTATATTTAATACTAAGATCATAGAAAATTGAATAATTCCTCAATCCAGAGTATGCCAATTAATCCCCTGTGTGGGGCAGGTTGGCCTAGAAGGTGGGGCTGTTCAGCCATCATTCAAGTACTGCCTGACACATATTATTGTTATTAAAAGCTGCGCTATAATGGTATAACAATTTTGAATCGGTTTTTAACAGCTTTTAAGGGAAAATAGAATGACAATAGAAGAAGATGGAAGTTTAGACTGTCGTCACTTTTTGCATAAGAAAAATTGCTCTCATCTTCCTCGCTGGAACTAAAGACAATTGGTAGTTTCACCTTTGATTATGTTTACCTTGCTTTTGTGAATTGCTACTGCACCAAAAAAAAAAGTTGAAGAGAGCCAACTAACCCCACAGGAGAGATCATATGAAACATGACTGCCAGGACAGGGGAAAACAATCAAACAAGAAACTGGTTAGTCGAAAGGTTGGGGTTTTCAAAGGAGTTTGGGGCTATGTGAGCAGAATCGGAGTCAAATATTTTACCATGCCTTTAAACCAAATTTACTGAAAATACAAAAATTTACTTACACGTTGTAAAATCAATCAATGAAGCACACTCTTATCTACACTGTTAGCATCGGATTGAAAACTCAGGACAAGACTCCCGAGGTCGAGCGGGTCACATGGTACAACGGTGGGGCTTTCACAACAGGTATGACGGAAACTATAAGCCAATGGCCAACCTACCCCCTATGCCAACCAACCCCGCTCTCCCCTACAATATTTTCAAATAGTGGTAATGTTAATAAAAATACAATACATTATTTGTTAGTCCAAAAAGAATCAATGACCAAAAAATAATTGTAATTGCGTGTGCCCACAAAAAAGAATTGTAAATATCTGAAGGACTGAACCCACTGTTTTCGAGTAAAATACACAGATTTATACTACTCGAAATGGTTTACTATAATGCGTTATAAAACAGTATTCACAAACAATAGACACACATTCTTAGAAAGAGCACATTCTTAGCGTGGAGTCTTCAATTATATTTTCTTTTACAAAATTAAGTTCTATAATAGATTTATGAATAAAAATTAAGCATATTTTAGTAGAACAGTAGTTATCAGTTTCTGGAGACGCATAAAAGACAAAAATTTGAAAATTAAGTTTTAGTTACTATGAGCTGTAAATCAAATTTGATGAAACCCTTTTAATCAATTCCTCTTCCCGATATATTTAAAAAAATTAGTTAACAAAGTCAACTATTCATGAAATTTGGATTTTTTTAGGCCCCTTAAAATGGTATATATAAATAATAATAAATCGAAAAGGGCAGAGGAATTTTAAGTTTCGGAATAATAATATTACTCCATACCTTACGGAGAATAACAAACAAAAGGAAGTAAATAAATGTGGTAAAAGCTCTTTTCTCTGAAGTTGCTAAATAGCGTTTACATATTTAAGCAGAAGATATATTATCCTCATGCAGGAATATATTATTGAATTAAGATATAAATCATCAAGAATTTTCTATAGTTCTCCATCCATAATGAAATCCTTTATAAAATTGACGACAATTACCTTTATATGCTAGGAAGAAATAAATAATAAGGAAGAAAATATATAGAAAAAGGAAAAACTTACATGTAGAATCCATTTCAACAGCCATTTCTTCCTTTATAGAAACATTCCAGTTATTTGTACCTAAACAATAAACTAATATTATTATGATTTCAATTAAGCAATAATAAAGAATGCAAACATTTACAGGTACCACTTCTCAAGAGTGGCTGATGGACGTGGCCTATTATGTGACCCTGATATTAAAGAAAGTATGGAAAAACTGCAGAATTTATCTTCACTGCGTCCTGCTCCAGCCAGATTTCTGGTCAGACAAAGGATATAGGAACTAGGAAATCAAAGGGATTTTGGAAGAATGACCAGTTACCTGTAATATACCCGAATCCAGTGTCCGCTAGTACTTTTTACCAATGAAAAAGCAATACATTTAGTTGGAGGGCACAACTTAATAAATCCCTGTATCATAACACATTTAGTAGGAGGGGACAACTTAAAAAAATCCCTCTATCGTCACACGACCTGAGAGTAACAAGGACCAAGCGAGAGTGCGTTGAGTCATGGACCCGAGGCCATGTAATCCTCCCACCCAGAGTGCCAATGCTTGCTTGATTGACTGTCTCTTGTTTCGCCTACAAATAAGAAATGGCTAAATACGAAATATGAAAAAAATCAAGTAAACATATGCAGGAGAAAAAAAGAAAAATATTCTGTCAACTCATAAAACACGTTTATCCCACCAATGAGCGTGGTACGCCTTTAATAACAGATCTTTGTTTATAATTAAAGTTGTTCTGTTCATTTAATGGAAATTATCTGTTTCATGGTAACTATATGAAGTTTTCAACAACTACATAGAGAATTATAAAAAATCTGGTGCGTGCGCACAACACACAACTTTCACTTACCAACTTACTTAGATTAGAAATTAATGCGTTTTGTTAATTGCCACTTCTCAAATGAAAAGAATGGCTTTAATTATGAACAATGGTCTGTCATTAAAGGCGTACTCCGCTTGCGAGGGCTCAACGAGTTTTATGAGTTGACTGAATATTTTTCTTTTTTTCTCCTCTTTATGTTTTCTTTATTTTTATCATATCTCATATTTAGCCATTTCTTATTTTTAGGCGTAACGAGACAGTTAATTTCTCCATATAAACAAAAACAAACGTACTTTATAGGAAACAAACAAACAAAAAAGGCCCCAACCCCCCAAAAAAGCCCCCTCAGAACATTTTAATAATGATAAAGCTTACCTGATATTAAAGAACACCTAATTTTTATTTAACATGACGAATTTGATAAAAATCGTTAAAGCCGTTTTGAGATCATCGAAAAAAAGGTGAAAATTGGAAAAAAAATTATGAAATAAAGTGCCCGCTCCGTTTTACCAATTTTGATGAAATGTTTGCCATCACATCTTTGGCATATACATACATCAAATACCCAGTTTGATCAAAAGCCGTTTTTGAGTAAATAAAAAAACACGTGAAAATGATACAAAATTAATTAAGTAAAGTCCCCCCTCCATTTGATCAATTTTGATGCAATGTTGGCTATCGCATCCTTGGCATATACATACATCAAATACCCAGTTTGATCAAAATCGTTAAGACCGTTTTTGAGTAAATAAAAAAACACGTGAAAATGACACAAAATTTATTAAGTAAAGTCCCCCCTCCGGTTGATCAATTTTGATGAAATTTTTACAGTCATATCTCGAGCATATATATAGATCAAATACTCAGTTTAATCAAAATCGTTAGAGCCGTTTTTTGAGAAAATCGAAAAAAACTTAAAAAGTTATTAGATAAAGTACCCCCTCCCTTTGAGCAATTTTGATGAAATTTTTGCTGTCACATCGCGGGCCTATACATACACTAAATACCTAATTTCAGGTTCGCATAGTTTATAGTTTTTGAGCTAGTCTGTTCACACACACACACACACACAGACCATTTCGCGGGACTTGGTTAATTGGACTCAGGGGACCCCAAAACGTGTATTTCCTTTGAAAACCGGAAGTCGAAATTTTTCACGATCACAATACATCCACTTACTATATATTTCATATATAGGTAAGTGAAAGTAAAAAAGACGACTTGGAGTATTATGCTTGCATTGCCGAAGTATCACAAGTAAAAACTTTTATTTAATAATTAAAAATTTAGTGTACTTTAAAGAGCAAATACAAACAAAAATTAGTAAATGAATGTGGAAAAATGTGTGACTTTGAGAAATGGCATTTAACATAACACATTAATTTCTAATCTAAGTAAGTTGGTAAGTGAAAATTGTGTGTTGCACACATCGCACCAGATTTTTTCCTTCATATATTTTCATTGGTCGCTATCTTGTTTCATTTTTTTTATTTTTTTCAGGTCCATGAAATGAAGATAGATTTATCAAATCATGAAAAGTAGGATTATGTAGGAACATGACGGATTTCCCAAATGACCGATTCATTTGTATTTTGCCTAGATACTAAAATAAAATGTTTCTTTTTATCCCCTACAAAAGGAAAAAAATAAATAATAAAAACATGGAAATCTGACTTGTCTTTCAATATATGAGGAGGTGAGGTGCAAAACTCGTTCGTTCTACATGAACACGTTTTTCAGGAAACTCAAAAAACTTACCAGGTCTTGTAGAGTGGCCAGATAAAAATGTTTTTTTTTTTTTTTTTGTCTTCGAAAGGTGCAGCTACCCTGTGGAAGTAAGCTTGGAATGAAAAAATTTACTGTTTTAAAGGTGACAAAAAAAAAACCAAACAAAGTGTGAAATGAGAAAGTTTTGCAACAAAATGTTTAAAGAAAGACTTTTGCTGCACCCCACATTGTAACGAACAAGTTTTAATTTAATTTAACGAGGATAATAAAACAAAAGCGAAGTTTTTTTTTTAATAAGTGATACTTATTTAGTTTCACAACCATTTTATTAATAAATTCGCTATAATTTTACAAAATAATATAACCCGATCACTTAAAACATTTGACTAACTGCTATTTTGTATAGCAAAAATCCATATGAAATAAAAAGGTTTTCTCCAATCTGATAATGCAGGTTGAAAGAGCATTAAAATATCTTTTAGAATCCACTTCTATCTCCATTTTTCAAAAAAATGGAATGAACGAGTTTTTCACCTCATCTTCTCATATAAAAGCCAATGATTCAATACGATTAAGTTCATCCCTGTGGTAATATTTTCGATGAGGCCACGAACAAAACCTTTCCGAAACATATCTAATACCGTTTTCTTGCTTTATATCCTTATAGACTTATGGTTTCAATTTTTTATAATATAAAAACTTTTCTTATAATCTTATAATTTATTATAATATTAAGCTTTATATTTAGTAATTTCTGGCATCATTAAACATCATCAAATAAGTCTTAAATGTTTTTTTTTATTTTCTAGCTATCCTGGACAACTTGGGAAGTACTTAGACAAATAGCTAAAGAAAAATGTTTGAAATAAAAAAATTATGAATTATAATTTATTCATTATTTTGGACCAAATGTGCGAAGGACATTTTTGTGAGGTCAGAGTACCATAATGATACTCCTATAAGTATATTATCATACCACTGAGCAACCACAGTCCCGAGCTGTTATATAGCTGTATATTATATTAAAATAATACATGACGTCCAGACAAGGAGGACATCTGTGCACTAAGGTTTTAATTCAAACAATTTGAACAGGTTTCATCAAATTTTACATTTTTCTCACCATCATAATTCTGCATCCTATCCTCTTCTTTAATATCAATCGTGGGAACTGAAACATAATCAAATGATTGTTACATTTCAAGCAAGAATATATGTTACTGCATTGATTTCATAATTTAATTCTGAATGGAGCTGGCAAGGAGAAGGCTTAAACAAAAAGAGAAAGGTAGGTACAACAAATTTCCTCACCTTCATCTGGGACCAGCATCTCAGGTTCTTCTTTTATCTGAACTAGCCCACCTGCAGATATATAACAATGTTTTGAAAATTCTCCAACAAATCCAAGTATTTTCTAAAGTAACAAGTATAAACTAAATAAAAAGTACTCAGCATCGGAAAGAGAACATAGGTTATCTCTTGGATCTGTAACAAAAATTTCTAGTCTATGCTAAACATAGGGATGGCACCAATGGCAACAAATCACACAAAATGGAGGACAAGAAAAGTTAAAAAAAAAAAATACATATGTATTAATACTAGCTAGGGTGCCCGGCTTCGCTCCGGTAGTTGTGTGGTAGTTTTAATAACACAAAAACTTTAAAATTAAAGGAAATATAGAACAAAATTAGCACTTTCTTGAAACTTTTAACATGGTATCAATATTAAGATTCGATATATGCAGAGTCCGCCCAAATAAGGAACCTTATATACTTTAAAGGGGGTTGAAAATGGTGAATGAACAATTAATTTTGCTGCAACTTTGTCGAGTCAAGCATCGTTTTTGATGGTTTCTGTGATTCTGAATTCTATAAGCCCATTCCAAGCAGTCAGCAGATAATAAGTTATTAGATTATGGTTGAAAAATCTATTAGTTAAAAAACTATATTTCGATTACTACTTAAGCGCCGACTACTGTGATGGCCCTATTAGATCCAGAAGTTTAGAAACTACCGAAGATTCATAGAAACTTTTTTTTAAAGACCCTTCTTCCAGTTCAATCTCCCTTAAGATATCCCCCCCCCCCCCGTACTTTGGCCGGACACTGCACCTACTATTACAAAATGAAAACCAAGATATCATGAGGGCACAATTTTTTCATCATATTTCTTTTTATCCTAAACTATGAGGGGTGATAAAATCTTATTGAAAAAATGCTGTAATTGGAGTTAGTCACTTTGTCAACTGAAATGCTCATCATACATAGTTATAAAACCATTTTTCATAATTACATACAATAGGAACACTTCAAACATTTTATTTTCGATTTATAATCAGTCAATTCAGCTCTCCTTTTTTATTTTATTATGTCTGTTTTTATTCGCTCACTGTACTACTCAAAAATGAGAGATAATTGAATAGGAATCTTAATTAATTATTAAAGAGTAAACATTGAGACGACTGGGTGTGCCTAACCCGGATCTCTCAACCTTTAGGGATAGTACATGACATAATTGATTAGTATCCTGCCACAATTAGATTTGAACACGAGAACTTGAGCATAATCGTGCAGTTCCTTACCACTTAGCCACCACTGTCCCGATCTGTTGTATAGCTGTATATTATATTAAAACAATACATGATGTCCCGACAAGGAGGGCATCTGTGTACTAAGGTTTTAATTTGAACAATTTAAACAGGTTTTGTATTATTTTACATTTTTCTTACCATTATAAATCTGATCATTTTCTTCTTTTTTGATATACATTGTGAGAACTGAAAAATAATCAAATTATTAATACAATTGAAGCTAAGTATTTTGTTTAAAAAATATACTTTTTAAGTTACTGCAGTTATTTCACAATTTTTCATTGTATAATAATTTTGAAAGCTGCGATCTAATAAAGCTCTAATTTTAATAGAAAAGGACACTACATCAGTTTGGTAATATGACAGTCATGGGACCTACCAAAGTTTGCCTTCATCTTGTTGCATTTTTACTATCTGTAATTAATCTTATCTCTAAACTTAATGTATATTCCATATGATGAAATAAATAAAATGGGCCTTTTTCAAAGGTTATTTAACGAGGCAACGTTTGGCTCCTGGAGGCATTCTGAAGTTATCCATCATACATGATTATTGTGAGTAATTTGAAAAAAATAATGAAACAATTAAAAAAAAAAAATAAAAGAAGGTTTTAGGTGTTCATTAAATGTCATCTAAAAACTCTTATCATACCATAATTAGTGATGGGAGATATGACCAACTGTTTTAGATGACATTAAAAAAAGGACGCCTCCAGCAACCAGTTTTTTTTTTTAATTAAAGTTTTTTAATTAGTAACATTAATTTTTCCAATCACTCACAATAATCAAGTATGATGCATGGCTCCAGGAGCAAAAATGTTGCCTAGTTCAATAAACTTATGACGTTATTATGGTGAAAAAGGTCTATTTTATTTATTTCATCATATTTAATAAATCACCAAACCTGAAGAAGATGATAAGTTTTATATATATATATATATATATATATATATATATATATATATATATATATATATACAGGGTGTCCTTTTTAGATGGACCGGTACAACTTTAAAATTTCAAATGGCACCCAATACTTTATGATGCATCATTTTAACGCTGAAATCAATGGGGCAAACTGATTTGAAATCGTTCAAAAAATAACAAAGTTACGGTAAAAAGTTTAAAAACACACTCAATCTGTTTTGATATTAGCTCTATCAAAAGAACGCAATCCAGGGGAAAAAAAGAGAAGGAAAAACATTTTAATCAATTTTTTAAACTGAAATTAATTGTGCAATCATATTTGAAATTGGTCAATAAATTACAAAGTTAAAAGAAAAAAAATACATTACTATTTTTAATAATAAAAATTCACCTGGATTGCGTTCTTTTGATAGAGGCAATTTAAAAAATCACAGAGAACGTTGACAATAAATCAATTTAACGCCTTTTATAAATAAATTAGGAAGAAAAATTATTGGAGCTAATATCAAAACAGATTGAGTGTGTTTTTAAACTTTTCTACCGTAACTTTGGTTTTTTTTTGACCGATTTAAAATCAGTTTGCACCATTGATTTTAGCGTTAAAAATCTTTTTAATGATGTATCATAAAGTATAGGGTGCCATTTAAAATTTTAAAGTTGTACCGGTCCTGACGTACACCGCGTAATTTTTTTTTCAAAAACAGCTTAAAATTTAAAACTAGATTGAAAAATATTGAATACATATTTTTTATTCCTTTGACAAAGTTATTTGTTTAAGAGAAATTCAGCCGGGCCATCTAAAAAGGACACCCTGTATATAGATTTTTCTGAATTTCTTTATCTTATATATACTTTATATTTCACTCATTTTAGCCATCATGAAGACCCACATGTTTGGGTCGAAACATAAGACTGTTGAAATAAAGAAAATATTTTTGTCTGGAGTTCCTGATTAGAAATCACCCCTATGTACTTCTTTAGAGTAGATATTTGAAGAAAAAACTAGAAACTAAAAAAAAAAAAAATTAACATCCAAAACAAGGGAACTTGAGGATAGCAGTTTATTACCATAACCAGTTTATGTACTCAAAACACAAATTTATGCACTAAAAGATTTTCCAACCAAATAGGCCTAGAAACTTACAGGAATACACTTCCAAAAAAATATGTTAACTTAAGCTATTTTAAAAAAAGTATACGATAAATAGACGAGAAAAGTGAAACGAATACCTTATCTCGAACGATTTAGTTTTCTAAAGCATGAGCAGCGGTTAAACACATTAAAATAATCATATATATCAATAACAAAGTTGAAATAATTTATAACAAAAGGCAACCTTCGCTAAGGAAGGGTCGTTCAAAAAGCGAACCAAGGAGAGTAGAGAGCAGATGGGCTAAGTTAAGGGGCAATATGACTGCCCGACCTGTGACGTAATCGGACGCATCAGTAAATTGACAGCGAGTAGGTAGGCATCACTCCAGTGTTTATCTTCAGAATTTTATAATTTTTTTGAGATGGTTAAACATGCGAAACAAATTCATTATATTAAATTAAAATCTATAAATTGTTAATGATTATGTAGATATTTACAAAATCAACAATGTGTACTACAATTAGTTACATAAAAATATACACATAAAATTCAAATTATACAATTACATCAACGATTAATGTTTTTCACTTTAACCTATAACGAAAAGTTATAGTATTTAAAGAGAATTCAATATGCATGGGCTGAGTCATGCGTCCGATTACGTAAGCGGGAAGAGGTTGTGCGGGGTTGCCTACCCAAGAATACCTACTCTCTATTCACCTTGGGTATATCCTGGTTATAATATCGATTTCAGTGATGGGCAATTCCATGTCAAATCAACACAAAAATATATTATTTTGAATCTCACCATCTCAGATGTTCTTGAAATTACATGTGTACTACTTGTATATAATAGAAAAATTGTGAAATATTAATGAGATATGTCTACCCGTTTTTGAATTATTGGTCTCCAAAGTCCTCAAAAATAGGTCCAGAAACAGAAAAAATCATGATTAAAAATAGCTGCAGATGTTATCTAAATTTGAATAGGACTAGGAGATTGGTGTCATTTAAAAGCGCATTCCATGCTGTTTCATATGATATACACCAATGTATAGGATGATACTAAAGAAATTTTCTTTAAGAAATTAAAACTAAATTTAAAATTTTAATTTCAATTTTCTCAAAAAGGACATTTTTTAAAAAATTTATATTTTTTTGAAAAATAAGTAGTATAATATCTATTCATACAGCAAAATATAAAAGTGGTATGAAAATTTCTTCATTACTAAAAACATTGAATACTAGTAATGCAATTTCATACATCTAGCATTTTATGATTAAAATTAGTTGCAGGTGTTTTCCAAATTGGACTAGGACTATGAGATTGGTGTCCTTTAACAGCACAACATTCCATGCCCTTTCATATGATATACAACAATGTATAGGTTGGTGCTAAAGAAATTTTCTTGGAACATAGTTTAAAATATTTTATATTTAGCCATTTATTATTTTTAGACGTAAGGAGACAGTTAATTTCTCCATAAAAATCAAATCAAAGATACTTTATTGGAAAACAAAAAAAAAACCCTTCCTCATTTAAGCCCTCTCAGAACATTTTAATAATAATAATGCTTACCTGATATTAAAGAATGCTTGATTCTCATTAAACATGACGATGATTAAACATCAAAATCGTTAATGCTAATCTCACCATCTCAGATGTTCTTGAAATTACATGTGTACTACTTGTATATAATAGAAAAATTGTGAAATATTAATGATATGTCTACCCGTTTTTGAATTATTGGTCTCCAAAGTCCTCAAAAATAGGTCCAGAAACAGAAAAAATCATGATTAAAAATAGCTGCAGATGTTATCTAAATTTGAATAGGACTAGGAGATTGGTGTCATTTAAAAGCGCATTCCATGCTGTTTCATATGATATACACCAATGTATAGGATGATACTAAAGAAATTTTCTTTAAGAAATTAAAACTAAATTTAAAATTTTAATTTCAATTTTCTCAAAAAGGACATTTTTTAAAAAATTTATATTTTTTTGAAAAATAAGTATTATAATATCTATTCATACAGCAAAATATAAAAGTGGTATGAAAATTTCTTCATTACTAAAAACATTGAAAACTAGTAATGCAATTTCATAAATCTAGCATTTTATGATTAAAATTAGTTGCAGGTTGTTCCCAGATTGGACTAGGACTATGAGATTGATGTAATTTAACAGCACAACATTCCATGCCGTTTCATATGATATACAACAATGTATAGGTTGGTGCTAAAGAAATTTTCTTGAAACCTAGTTTAAAATATTTCATATTTAGTCATTTATTATTTTTAGGCGTAACGAGAGACAGTTAATTTCTCCATAAAAATCAAATCAAAGATACTTTATTGGAAAACAAAAAAAAAAACCCTTCCCATTTAAGCCCTCTCAGAACATGTTAATAATAATAATTAACTCCTCCTGTGGATCAATTTTGATGAAAGTTTTGTAGTCACATCGCGGGCATATACATACATCAAATACCCAATTTCAGGTTCCTAGGGTTGTCCTTAAAGAAAAAGACAATCAGCTAATTTGGTGACTAAACACGCAGAAAAACATGGCTTGATTCATACATTTTTAATTACAGGGATAAATTTTTAATTTTCAATTTTGTAATCAAAGAATAATACATCATAAAAATATATAGAAATAAAATAATTGATTTTCTCCTAACTCATCTGTTTTATATCATCCAAATAATATAATTTGTTTCAATAATTCAAGACTTGATAACATTACCTAAATATTAATTGTAATTTATTGCAGATAATAACCATATAAATAACCAGTCCAAAATATTATTTATTTTTTATTTATTTATTAAATTAAGAATACACTAGCTTCAAGCTTTGTGCTTACGCCTACACTTCATATGGTGTACAAAATATGGTAAAAAAAATAAATCAGTATATAATAAAAAAAAAAGAAAGTTCCGCAGAGATTTAGGAATTAAGATTCCATTCAGATAATCTTAAGTAAGCATAATAAAAAGTGACTACTGGTGTTTATAATACATACAACACCAACTGTGGATAAATTCCTATATGTGTTAGAATTCAAAAAGATTAAAAAATTTGAATGAAAAAACCATTTAAACCTAACGATAGGTTAAATGATGGTCAGGATTTTCAGTTTACAATGATTTTATTGTGGTAAGCCAACGTTTCGATCCAACTTGTGGATCTTCATCAGGGCTAAAAGAAAACAAATATATGAGTATCTATGCTAGAGGGTGACAATAAATGGATACATTACAGAACTGATAATAATATAAAAGAAATTTTTACATTATGTATTATTTCATTTTTATGTTATTATAGAGTCCAGACACACCTTTTGTATACAGTACCATCTATTTTGTTAGTTTTTAAAATATTTTTGTTCACTCAGTTGTCATGTGCCTTCACTTCAAAGCGTTGGATTTCCCCGTCATAGACCTTTGAAGTCGGCAAACTAACCCCCTACCTCTCACCTTATGTTTACCTTTAGTCTTAGTATCCACCTGGATTCAGTAGGTAAATATCAGATTCTATTTTATCTTGTTAACCAGCCACTTATTTTAATATTCATATATACACCTTCTTTTATATTATTATCAGTTCTGTAACGTATCCATTTATTTTCACCCTCTAGCATAGATACTCATATATTTGTTTTCTTTTAGCCCTGATGAAGATCCACAAGTTGGATCGAAACGTTGGCTTACCACAATAAAATCATTGTATACTGAAAATCCTGACCATCATTTAACCTATCGTAAGTATACTGCATTGCATTTGAATCAAACAAATTCCTTCTCAATGATATGATTTACAAAGTAATTCTAAGCTATTTAACATCTAATCATAATTCATAGGACACATAACTACACAGATGTCAAGGTTCTTGTGGACAAATTAGTTCTGTTAAAATATATGGTATAAGTATATTTTATATGTATTCATATGAGGCTTCATATAGGTACAATGTGTGTTTTCAAAGGTACAGATACCACATATTTATAATCACGCTGCAGGCATTGATCAGTCTTCTCACATGAACAGCAAGTATGACAGGCCATTATATATTCTTTCATAGGTCCAACATTTACTTATTTATGACCACAGGGTTTACATTAATAATCTTCTCACCTATACGACCAACCACTGAAAGGATTTCCATAATTTCACATTGCACAGATTTATAAAAGATTATAAAGCTTCTAATTAGTTTGACATGTTGCAAGATATCTTCTCAAAACTTGAGATATCACTGTTTTTAATATGAGAATAGCATCACTTTATGCCTTTTCATTAATGAACCTTCTCGCCGGAATGGTTAGCATTACTATGTGTTCTTAAAGTAGCAGAATTCCAGTGATGTATAATCACGGAGAGGACATTAATGTCACTTCTCACCAGAATGAAGTGCCTTTATGTGTATTGTTATCTCTCTAGATCTAAAAGATTTATAATCACAGTGAGGACATTGATGAGACTTCTCCCCAGTGTGCCGGGCCATTAAATGGGTCTTCAACCTACCAGATCTAACAGATTTATAATCACAGTGAGGACATTGAAGAGGTTTCCCTCGTGTATGGCAGGCCATTATATGCATCTTCAATTCTTTAAATGTAATGGATTTATAATAATGAATTATAAGGCTTATCTTCAGTATGACGGGCTATTATATGTCTTTTCATAACCGAAGATTCGACAGATTTATAATCACAGTGCGGGCATTGGTTAGGCTTTTCTCCAGTATGATGGGCTATTATATGTCTCTTCAAGTTTTGACGTGTAACAGATTTATATTCACAGTGAAAACATTGATAAGGCTTCTCACCAGTGTGGCGGGCCATTATATGGGTCTTCAAACACCTAGATCTAACAGATTTATAATCACAGTGAGGACACTGATGAGGCTTCTTACCTGTGTGGTGGGCTATTATATGGGTCTTCAAATGGAGAGATATAACAGATTTATAATCACATAGAGGACAATGATGAGGCCTCTCACCAGTGTGGCGGGCCATTATATGTCTTTTCAAATTATAAGAAGTAACAGATTTAAAATCACAGTGAGGACAATGATGAGGCTTCTCTCCTGTATGGCAGGCCATTATATGGATTTTCAAATCACGAGAAGTAACATTTTTATAATCACAGTGAGGACATTGATGTGGCTTCTCACCAGTGTGGCGGGCCATTATATGGTTCTTCAAACTCTCAGATCTAACAGATTTGTAATCACAGTGAGGACACTGATGAGGCTTCTCACCAGTGTGGCAGGCTATTATATGTCTTTTCAAATTACGAGAATTGTAGTCACAGTAAGGACATTGATGAGGGCTCTCACCAGTGTGGCGGGCCATTATATGGGTCTTCAAACTCCTAGATCTAACAGATTTATAATCACAGTGAGGACACTGATGAGGCTTCTTACCTGTGTGGTGGGCTATTATATGGGTCTTCAAATGGTGAGATATAACAGATTTATAATCACATAGAGGACAATGATGAGGCCTCTCACCAGTGTGGCGGGCCATTATATGTCTTTTCATAACCGAAGATTCGACGGATTTATAATCACAGTGCGGGCATTGGTTAGGCTTCTCATCTTTATGAAGGGCCATTATATGTCTTTTTAGTCGTCCAGATTGTATTGATTTATAATCACAGTGAGGACATTGATGAGGCTTCTCGCGAGTGTGGTGGACCATTATATGACTTTTCAAATTATAAGAAGTAACAGATTTATAATCACAGTGAGGACAATGATGAGGCTTCTCTCCTGTATGGCAGGCCATTATATGTCTTTTCAAATGATGAGAAGTAACAGATTTAAAATCACAGTGAGGACAATGATGAGGCTTCTCTCCTGTATGGCAGGCCATTATATGGATTTTCAAATCACGAGAAGTAACATTTTTATAATCACAGTGAGGACATTGATGTGGCTTCTCACCAGTATGGTGGGCCATTATATGGTTCTTCAAACTCTCAGATCTAACAGATTTGTAATCACAGTGAGGACACTGATGAGGCTTCTCACCATTATGTTGTGACTTTATACATCTATTCATGTTTCCAGATTGTTCTGCCTTGTTATCACAGTGAGTAATACAGTGATGGAATTCCTCTCCTTCATTACAACTATCATTTGCACCTATAAACAATAAATTATTATTTAAAATAAAAAGGAAGTAATTCTTTGAGGTAAATTTAATTAATTGATTGTTTTAAGATTTAAAAAAAAAAATTAGAAAATTTACTGCTTTATAAAATCTAAACTATTTCATAAAATAAAAATGAATTATATATATCTAATAAGTACTTTAGGTAAGTATAGTTTTTTTTTTTCTGTCAGTTCCATTTTAATTATATGACAATTTTTAAAATTCAAAACAACATGCATTGTCGAGGCGTACATAGGTTTTTTTTGTTTTTGTTTAAAATATGATGTACCTGGAATTTTATGCAAGTGTTTGTGTAAACATTCTGCATGCTTCGTGTGTTTTTGTGACTAGTCGGGCTAGTCAGCTGTCAGCCGAGTGGCATGAGTGTGGCTCTCCATGTGTAAAGGGAAATACCTTTGTGGCTGTTCTTTTTGTGTACCCATGGGTCATATCCACTGATACTCGGGACTGCAACCGCTCCGTTAAGAAGTCTTCGCCGGCATCAAGTGTGACAAATGGCAGGAGAGAGTCCTTGAGAAGACTGTGGGCGGCTGTAATCTTCAGTAGAATTGCGGCTATTTGATATCTTTTTTTTTTTTTTCGGCACTTGCTTTAGGTTTTCAGAGTGCTAGTTGTGTAGGGTCTATATTAAATGTGGATGAATTCATATTATCGTTGGAGCAAGAGGAAGACATAGAAGGAGTTTGTCTAGTGGATAATAGACAACTATCAGCCTGGTCTAGTGGTCATAGTGCTGGACACTAGTTCCTAACAAACTCAGCTCAATCCTAGGCACCTCTATATATATATATATATATATTTTTTTTTCATATATATTGTAAAATATGATCTTTATTTTTGTAATGATTAAAGGTAGAATGTTTTTTTTTTTTTTGCTTAGTTGTAAATAGTTTGTAAGTAATTTTAGAATTTTATTAGCTATTAAGAATTTTTTGTTTTATCAAGGTTTTTTTTATTTTTATCTTAGAAAAAGGATTTTTTTTTATGTCAATTTTACAAGTTTTTTCCAAGAACTACTCATTAACAATTTCCTATTTTCATTGTTTACAGTTAATAAGTTATTGGTGAATTATGCTTTGAACTCGAAGTTTTAAAATAGCTCCCATTTAAAACACCTTGTTTTTAAATGTAAATCTTCATTGAATTTTTCAATAAAAAAAAAAAAACAGAAATTATTTAACTTTCTGATATTTTCTTTAGTATTATTTATTTATAATTGTGAACAGTATATATCATTTTATGCCTCCAGCAGACAGTCAGGGCACAAAATCTTTGGATTTACAGTCAGTAAAAATTTGGAAACATATTATGGTTGATTTTTCCATTGACATTGCTGATTATTACAGATGCCTTGATCTAGAAATGATCATCGTTCATGTTTGTGAGAGAATTGTATATAGAGACTTACAGTCTGCAGCTTTACTTTATTCCAGCACGGGCAGCCTATTCAACATACTTCCATCTTCGTGGGCAACTTACTCTTCTAATCCACAGAATTAGAAAAAAAAAGAGACAGGGATGTTGAGATGTATCGATTTCAGGCCATGCTTTGATGCAGGTCTTTTATAAGGGCATGCCCGATAGTCACCGCATAGTTTGGCTAACTGCTGGTAAATCGTACCAACTTATGGAGCAACTCTATTCGTGGAACACATAAATTTCTACAATGTATTTTTTCAGATTTATCTATCATATTAACCTACTTGGCCAAACCCATCGTGATGAAAGAATATATGTATTTTTACTTTCACTTACCTGTAAATGAAATAAATAGTAAGGGAAAGTATTGTAACCATGAAAAATTTTGATTTCCTGTATTCAATGGAAATACACATTCTGAACCCAAATAACCTAGTCCCACGAAATAGTGTGTGTGGACCGACTAGCTTAAAAACAATTAACCAACAACAAACTTGAAATTAGGTATTTGACATGCCCGTGATGCGCCACCAAAGATTTCATCAAAATTGAATAAACAGAAGGGGCAAATTTTGCGCAATTTTTCTCCTTTGTTGAATCCAATAGGTTGTGTAATGATCCACGGAATCATATAAAAATAACAGGTAAGACACAAAACACAACTGATATAAAAGTATACTGCCGTGATGTGACAGCAAATATAATGAATTGTAACATTTCTGTCGGTAAAACAATATTTATTCAGAGAACAATAACAATTTTCAATGCCACATGAATTTTAACAACACAAATATCAGAACAGGTTACAAAAATTATCACTTTGTAACACACAAATAATCATATGGCTTGAGCTTCACGACCAAGACTAACTGTCCAGTCAATCGCTCCTTATATATAGTCGAAAGGAGAATGGTCTAGAACCTCGTGGAACGTCGTGGATGGTATTCAAACATTGTAGTCACGGGCTGATACTCCTGTAAACTCCAAGTATTAGAGTAATTCGAGTATTTTTTTCACAAAATTATATTTAATACTAAGATCATAGAAAATTGAATAATTCGTCAATCCACGTATGCCAATTAACCCCCTATGTGGGGCAGGTTGGCGTAGAAGGTGGGGTTGTTCAGCCATCTCATTCAAGTACTGCCTGACACATATTATTGTTATTAAAAGCTGCGCTATAATGGTATAACAATTTTGAATAGGTTTTTAACAGCTTTTAAGGGAAAATAGAATGACAATAGAAGAAGATGGAAGTTTAGACTGTCGCCACTTTTTGCATAAGAAAAATTGCTCTCATCTTCCTCGCTGGAACTAAAGACAATTGGTAGTTTCACCTTTGATTATGTTTACCTTGTTTTTGTGAATTGCTACAGCACCAAAAAAAATAGTTGAAGAGAGCCAACTAACCCCACAGGAGAGATCATATGAAACATGACTGCCAGGACAGGGGAGAACAATCAAACAAGAAACTGGTTAGTCGAAAGGTTAGGGTTTTCAAAGGAGTTTGGGGCTATGTGAACAGAATCGGAGTCAAATGTTTTTCCATGCCTTTAAACCAACTTTACTGAAAATATAAAAATTTACTTACAAGTTGTAAAATCAATCAATGAAGCACACTCTTATCTACACTGTTAGCATCGGATTGAAAACTCAGGACAAGACTCCCGAGGTCGAGCGGGTCACATGGTACAATGGTGGGGCTTTCACAACAGGTATGACGGAAACTATAAGCCAATGGCCAACCTACCCCCTATGCCAACCAACCCCGCTCTCCCCTACAATATTTTCAAATAGTGGTAATGTTAATAAAAATACAATACATTATTTGTTAGTCCAAAAAGAATCAATGACCAAAAAATAATTGTAATTGCGTGTGCCCACAAAAAATAATTGTAAATATCTCAAGGACTGAACCCACTGTTTTCGAGTAAAATACACAAATTTGTACTACTCGAAATGGTTTACTATAATGCGTTATAAAACAGTATTCACAAACAATAGACTGAGCACATTCTTAGCGTGGAGTCTTCAATTATATTTTCTTTTACAAAATTAAGTTCTATAATAGATTTATGAATAAAAATTAAGCATATTTTAGTAGAACAGTAGTTATCAGTTTCTGGAGACGCATAAAAGACAAAAATTTGAAAATTAAGTTTTAGTTACTATGAGCTGTAAATCAAATTTGATGAAACCCTTTTAATCAATTCCTCTTCCCGATATATTTAAAAAAATTAGTTAACAAAGTCAACTATTCATGAAATTTGGATTTTTTTAGGCCCCTTAAAATAGTTCTCCATCCATAATGAAATCCTTTATAAAATTGATGACAATTATCTTAATATGCTAGGAAGAAATAAATAATAAGGAAGAAAATATATAGAAAAAGGAAAAACTTCCATGTAGAATCCATTTCAACAGCCATTTCTTCCTTTATAGAAACATTCCAGTTATTTGAACCTAAAAAGTAAACTAATATTATTATGATTTCAATTAAGCAATAATAAAGAATGCAAACATTTACAGGTACCACTTCTCAAGAGTGGCTGATGGACGTGGCCTATTATGTGACCCTGATATTTAAGAAACTATGGAAAAACTGCAGAATTTATCTTCACTGCGTCCTGCTCCAGCCAGATTTCTGGTCAGACAAAGGATATAGGAACTAGGAAATCAAAGGGATTTTGGAAGAATGACCAGTTACCAGTAATATACCCAAATCCAGTGTCCGCTAGTACTTTTTACCAATGAAAAAGCAATACATTTAGTTGGAGGGCACAACTTAATAAATCCCTGTATCATAACACATTTAGTAGGAGGGGACAACTTAAAAAAATCCCTCTATCGTCACACGAGTAACAAGGACCAAGCGAGAGTGCGTTGAGTCATGGACCCGAGGCCATGTAATCCTCCTACCCAGAGTGCCAATGCTTGCTTGATTGACTGTCTCTTGTTTCGCCTACAAATAAGAAATGGCTAAATACGAAATATGAAAAAAATCAAGTAAACATATACAGGAGAAAAAAAGAAAAATATTCTGTCAACTCATAAAACACGTTTATCGCACCAATGAGCGTGGTACGCCTTTAATAACAGATCTTTGTTTATAATTAAAGTTGTTCTGTTCATTTAATGGAAATTATCTGTTTCATGGTAACTATATGAAGTTTTCAACAACTACATAGAGAATTATAAAAAAATACGACTTGGAGTATTATGCTTGCATTGCCAAAGTATCACAAGTAAAAACTTTTATTTAATAATTAAAAATTTAGTGTACTTTAAAGAGTAAATACAAACAAAAATTAGTAAATGAATGTGGAAAAGTGTGTGACTTTGAGAAATGGCATTTAACATAACACATCAATTTCTAATCTAAGTAAGTTGGTAAGTGAAAATTGTGTGTTGCACACATCGCACCAGATTTTTTCCTTCATATATTTTCATTGGTCGCTATCTTGTTTCATTTTTATTTTCTTTCAGGTCCATGAAATGAAGATAGATTTATCAAATCATGAAAAGTAGGATTATGTAGAAACATGGCGGGTTTCCCAAATGACCGATTCATTTGTATTTTGCCTAAATACTAAAATAAAATGTTTCTTTATCCCCTACAAAAGGAAAAAAATAAATAATAAAAACATGGAAATCTGACTTGTCTTTCAATATATGAGGAGGTGAGGTGCAAAACTCGTTCGTTTCACATGAACACGTTTTTCAGGAAACTCAAAAATCTTACCAGGTCTTGTAGGGTGGCCAGATAAAAATGTTTTTTTTTTTTTGCCTTCAAAAGTTGCAGCTACCCTGTGGAAGTAAGCTTGGAATGAAAAAATTTACTGTTTTAAAGGTGACAAAAAAAAAGAAACAAAGTTGAAATGAGAAGGTTTTGCAACAAAATGTTTAAAGAAAGACTTTTGCTGCACCCCAAATTGTAACGAACAAGTTTTAATTTAATTTAACGAGGATAATAAAACAAAAGCGAAGTTTTTTTTTTTAATAAGTGATGCTTATTTAGTTTCACAACCATTTTATTAATAAATTCGCTATAATTTTACAAAATAATATAACCCGATCACTTAAAACATTTGACTAACTGCTATTTTGTATAGCAAAATTCCATATGAAATAAAAAGGTTTTCTCCAATCTGATAATGCAGGTTGAAAGAGCATTAAAATATCTTTTAGAATCCACTTCTATCTCCATTTTTCAAAAAAATGGAATGAACGAGTTTTTCACCTCATCTCCTCATATAAAAGCCAATGATTCAATACAATTAAGTTCATCCCTGTGGTAATATTTTCGATGAGGCCACGAACAAAACCTTTCCGAAACATATCTAATACCGATTTCTTGCTTTATATCCTTATAGACTTATGGTTTCAATTTTTTATAATATAAAAACTTTTATTATAATCTTATAATTTATTATAATATTAAGCTTTATATTTAGTAATTTCTGGCATCATTAAACATCATCAAATAAGTCTTAATTTTTTTTTTTTTTTCTAGCTATCCTGGACAACTTGGGAAGTACTTAGACAAATAGCTAAAGAAAAATGTTTGAAATAAAAAAATTATGAATTATAATTTATTCATTATTTTGGACCAAATGTGCGAAGGACATTTTTGTGAGGTCACAGTACCATAATGATACTCCTATAAGTATATTATCATACCAATGAGCAACCACAGTCCCGATCTGTTATATAGCTGTATATTATATTAAAATAATACATGATGTCCAGACAAGGAGGACATATGTGCACTAAGGTTTTAATTCAAACAATTTGAACAGGTTTCATCAAATTTTACATTTTTCTCACCATCATAATTCTGCATCCTATCCTCTTCTTTAATATCAATCGTGGGAACTGAAACATAATCAAATGATTGTTACATTTCAAGCAAGAATATATGTTACTGCATTGATTTCATAATTTAATTCTGAATGGAGCTGGCAAGGAGAAGGCTTAAACAAAAAGAGAAAGGTAGGTACAACAAATTTCCTCACCTTCATCTGGGACCAGCATCTCAGGTTCTTCTTTTATGTGAACTAATCCACCTGTAGATATATAACAATGTTTTAACAATCTAAGTATTGTCTAAAGTAACAAGTATAAACTAAATAAAAAGTTACTCAGTATCGGAAAGAGAACATAGGTTATCTCTTGGATCTGTAGCAAAAATTTCTAGTCTATGCTAAACATAGGGATGGCACCAATGGCAACAAATCGCAAAAAATGGAGGACAAGAAAAGTTAAAAAAAAATACATATATATTAATACTAGCTAGGGTGCCCGGCTTCGCTCCGGTAGTTGTGTGGTAGTTTTAATAACACAAAAACTTTAAAATTAAAGGAAATATAGAACAAAATTAACACTTTCTTGAAACTTTTAACATTGTATCAATATTAAGATTCGATATCTGCAGAGTCCGCCCAAATAAGGAACCTTATATACTTTAAAGGGGGTTGAAAATGGTGAATGAACAATTAATTTTGCTGCAACTTTGTCGAGTCATGCATCGTTTTTGATGGTTTCTGTGATTTTGAATTCTATAAGCCCATTCCAAGCAGTCAGCAGATAATAAGTTATTAGATTATGGTTGAAAAATCTATTAGTTAAAAAACTATATTTCGATTACAACTTAAGCGCCGACTACTGTGATGGTCCTATTAGATCCAGAAGTTTAGAAACTACCGAAGATTCATAGAAACTATTTTTTTAAGACCTTTCTTCCAGTTCAATCTCCCTTAAGATATCCTCCCCCGTAATTTGGCCGGACACTGCACCTACTATTACAAAATGAAAACCAAAATATCATGAGGGCACAATTTTTTCATCATATTTCTTTTTATCCTAAACTATGAGGGGTGATAAAATCTTATTGAAAAAATGCTGTAATTGGAGTTAGTCATTTTGTCAACTGGAATGCTCATACATACATAGTAATAAAACCATTTTTCATAATTACATACAATAAGAACACTTCAAACATTTTATTTTCGATTTATAATCAGTCAATTCAGCTCTCCTTTTTTGTTTTATGTCTGTTTTTATTCGCTCACTGTACTACTCAAAAATGAGAGATAATTGAATAGGAACTTTAATTAATTATTAAAGAGTAAACATTGAGACGGCTGGGTGTACCAAACCAGGATCTCTCAACCTTTAGGGACAGTACATGACATAATTGATTAGTATCCTGCCACAATTAGATTTGAACACGAGAACTTGAGCATAATCGTGCAGTTCCTTACCACTTAGCCACCACAGCCCCGATCTATTATATAGCTGTATATTATATTAAAACAATACATGATATCCAGACAAGGAGGGCATCTGTGTACTAAGGTTTTAATTCGAACAATTTAAGCAGGTTTTGTATTATTTTACATTTTTCTTACCATTATAAATCTGATCATTTTCTTCTTCTTTGATATCCATTGTGAGAACTGAAAAATAATCAAATTATTAATACAATTGAAGCTAAATATTTTGTTTAAAAAATATACTTTTTAAGTTACTGCAGTTATTTCACAATTTTTCATTGTATAATAATTTTGAAAGCTGCGATCTAATAAAGCTCTAATTTTAATAGAAAAGGACACTACATCAGTTTGGTAATATGACAGTTACGGGACCTACCAAAGTTTGCCTTCATCTTGTTGCATTTTTACTATCTGTAATTAATCTTATCTCTAAACTTAATGTATATTCCATATGATGAAATAAATAAAATAGGCCTTTTTCAAAGGTTATTTAACGAGGCAACGTTTGGCTCCTGGAGGCATTCTCAAGTTATCCATCATACATGATTATTGTGAGCAATTTGAAAAAAATAATGATACAATTTAAAAAAAAAAATAAAAGAAGGTTTTAGGTGTTCTTTAATGGTCATCTAAAAACTCTTATCATAGCATAATTAGTGATGGGAGATATGACCAACTGTTTTAGATGACATTAAAAAAAAGAAGGACGCCTCCAGCAACCAGTTTTTTTTTAAATTAAAATTTTTTAATTAGTAACATTAATTTTTCCAATCACTCACAATAATCAAGTATGATGCATGGCTCCAGGAGCAAAAATGTTGCCTAGTTCAATAAACTTATGACGTTATTATGGTGAAAAAGGTCTATTTTATTTATTTCATCACATTAAATAAATCACCAAACCTGAAGAAGATGATTAGAGAATATATATATTCCATAAGTTTTATATATATACAGGGTGTCCTTTTTAGATGGCCCGGCTGAATTTCTCTTAAACAAATAACTTTATCAAAGAAATAAAAAATACGTAGTCAATATTTTTCAATCTAGTTTCAATTTCAACCTGTTTTTGAAAAAAAAATACGCGGTGCACGTCAGGACCGGTACAACTTTAAAATTTCAAATGGCACCCAATACTTTATGATACATCATTTGAAAGGATTTTTAACGCTGAACTCAATGGTGCAAACTTATTTTAAATCGGTCAAAAAATAACAAAGTTACGGTAAAAAGTTTAAAAACACACTCAATCTGTTTTGATATTAGCTTTATCAAAAGAACGCAATCCAGGGGGAAAAACAGAAGGAAAAACATTTTAATCAATTTTTAAAGCTGAAATTAATTGTGCAATCATATTTTAAATTGTTCAATAAATTACAAAGTTATGGTACGTGGTAAGTTAAAAGAAAAAAAATACATTACTATTTTTAATAATAAAAAATCCCCTGGATTGCGTTCTTTTGATAGAGGCAATTTAAAAAATCACAGAGAACGTTAACAATAAATCAATTTAACGCCTTTTATAAATAAATTAGGAATAAAAATTATTGGAGCTAATATCAAAAGAGATTGAGTGTATTTTTAAACTTTTTACCATAATTTTGGTATTTTTTAACCGATTTAAAATCAGTTTGCACCATTGATTTTAGCGTTAAAAATCCTTTAAAATGATGTATCATAAAGTATAGGGTGCCATTTAAAACTTTAAAGTTGTACTGGTCCTGACGTACACCACGTAATTTTTTTTTCAAAAACAGCTTGAAATTTAAAACTAGATTGAAAAATATTGAATACTTACTTTTTATTCCTTTGACAAAGTTATTTGTTTAAGAGAAATTCAGCCGGGCCATCTAAAAAGGACACCCTGTATATAGATTTTTCTGAATTTCTTTATCTTATATATACTTTATATTTCACTCATTTTAGCCATCATGAAGACCCACATGTTTGGGTCGAAACATAAGACTGTTGAAATAAAGAAAATATTTTTGTCTGGAGTTCCTGATTAGAAATGACCCCTATGTACTTCTTTAGAGTAGATATTTAAAGAAAAAACTAGAAACTAAAAAAAAAAAATTAACATCCAAAACAAGGGAACTTGAGGATAGCAGTTTATTACCATAACCAGTTTATGTACTCAAAACAAAAATTTATGCACTAAAAGATTTTCCAACCAAATAGGCCTAGAAACTTACAGGAATACACATCCAAAAAAATATGTTAACTTAAGCTATTTAAAAAAAAGTATACGATAAATAGACGAGAAAACTGAAACGAATACCTTATCTCGAACGATTTAGTTTTCTAACGCATGAGCAGCGGTTAAACGCATTAACATAATCATATATATCAATAACAAAGTTCAAAGATTTACAGCGAAAGGAACCCTTCGGTAAGGACGTGTCGTTCAAAAAGCGAACCAAGGAGAGTAGAGAGAAGGTGGGCTAAGTTAAAGGGCAATATGATTTCCCGACCTGTGACGTAATCGGACGCTTCAGTAAATAGAAGGCGAGTAGGTAGGCATCACTCCAGTGTTTATGTTCAGAATTTATAATTTTTTTGAGATGGTTAAATATGCGAAACAAATTCATTATATTAAATTAAAATCTATAAATTGTTAATGATTATGTAGATATTTACAAAATCAACAATGTGTACTACAATTAGTTACATAAAAATATACACATAAAATTCAAATTATACAATTACATCAACGATTAATGTTTTTCACTTTAACCTATAACGAAAAGTTATAGTATTTAAAGAGAATTCAATACGCATGGGCTGAATCATGCGTCCGATTACGTAAGCGGGAAGAGGTTGTGCGGGGTTGCCTACCCAAGTATACCTTCTCTCTATTCACCTTGGGTATATCCTGGTTATAATATCGATTCCAGAGATGGGCTATTCGATGTCAAATCAACAGAAAAATATATTATTTTGAACCTCACCATCTCACATGTGTACTACTTGTATATAATATACCCACATGTGTACTACTTGTATATAATAAAAAAATTGTGAAATACTAATGAGATATGTCTACCCGTTTTTGAATTATTGGTCTCCAAAGTCCTCAAAAATAGGTCCAGAAACAGAAAAAAATCATGATTAAAAATAGCTGCAGATGTTATCTAAATTTGAATAGGACTAGGAGATTGGTGTCATTTAAAAGCGCATTCCATGCTGTTTCATATGATATACACCAATGTATAGGATGATACTAAAGAAATTTTCTTAAAACTAAATGTAAAATTTTAATTTCAATTTTCTCAAAAAGGACATTTTTTAAAAAATTTATATTTTTTTGAAAAATAGGTAGTATAATATCTATTCATACAGCAAAATATAAAAGTGGTATGAAAATTTCTTCATTACTAAAAACATTGAAAACTAGTAATGCAATTTCATAAATCTAGCATTTTATGATTAAAATTAGTTGCAGGTTGTTCCCAGATTGGACTAGGACTATGAGATTGATGTAATTTAACAGCACAACATTCCATGCCGTTTCATATGATATACAACAATGTATAGGTTGGTGCTAAAGAAATTTTCTTGAAACCTAGTTTAAAATATTTCATATTTAGTCATTTATTATTTTTAGGCGTAACGAGAGACAGTTAATTTCTCCATAAAAATCAAATCAAAGATACTTTATTGGAAAACAAAAAAAAAAACCCTTCCCATTTAAGCCCTCTCAGAACATGTTAATAATAATAATACTTACCTGATTTTAAAAAATGCTTGATTCTCATTAAACATCACGATGATTAAACATCAAAATCGTTAATGCTATTTTTGAGAAAATCGAAAAAAATGGGGGAAAAGTTATGAAATAAAATGCCCCCTCCGTCTGATCAATTTTGATGAAATTTTCACTATATTATCAGGGAAATATACATACATCAAATACCAAGTTTTATCAAAATTGTTAGAGCCGTTTTAGAGAAAATCGAAAAGCCTATAAATGGGGAAAAAGTTATGTAATAAAGTGCCCCCTCCTGTTGATCAATTTTGATGAAAGTTTTGTAGTCACATCGCGGGCATATACATACATCAAATACCCAATTTCAGGTTCCTAGGGTTTATAGTTTTTGGCTAATCTTTTCACACACACCATTTCGCGGGACTTGGTTATTTGGACTCAGGGGACACCAAAACTTGTATTTCCATTGAACAATATATATTGATTACATCATTAATAGATCCTTTACTGACTTTTAAAATTTAGCGATTTTTTTTTGGTCAAGAATTCCATTTTGGTGAAGATAAAACAATTGCTTAAGGTGCTTCTAAACTTTTCATACAAGTCATTTTTAAAATGTAACTAAAATATTTTCAAGATAAAAGGTATGCCATAATAATAAATAAATACAGACCTATTACAGCCCCGGTCAGGAAACTTTTGAACACATCTATCAAACCATAAATATTTATTAAATAATTTAATTAGACAAAAAAATATTGGTCGAGGCTGGGAATCAAACCCAAGACTACTGCATCACTGTTGTAGCCCTCTTGTCATTGAACTAACCATTTAGAGTAGTAAGTAATTTGATGATAACTAGAGACCGGATTCTCGTGCAATTGCACTTTTTTTTCGGTTGCTTATAATCGATCGGGGACAAGTTATTTACACGAATTAAGGCATCCGAATTAACATGTGTAAGTTTTATTTTGCACGAAATTGCACATTTTGAGGGTTACTGCACAAATTTGCACATTTTAGGTTTTCAGTGCACGAAAGTGCACTTTTTAAAATTTCATTAAAAATATTGATTTTTTTTTTTTTAATTTTTATTAAAGAGAATAGTTATGATTTATTTTAAAATAACCAACAATAATACCGATGTTTTTATGTATTTATAATTTATTTAACTACCTAATTTTCTAAGAAAGAAAAAATGATTCATGATTTCAAAATATTTCTTCGAACTCGTTAAGGAAATAATGTTATGTCCAACAACTGAACACTTTGTATTAACTTTCTTAGAAGTTCTAATTTGATTTGACCCAACCTTCCAACCTACTCCTTTATTTTCATTTCATTCTGAAGTTGAGTTTAGTTCGGTAAACAAGTACAATAGTGAAAATGCCTAAAGTGACAGCCAGCCAATCTTCCAAAATCAAAATTTGGATAAAACCATACCCAGAATTGAAATTAGACGGGAAAACAATTTTTTGTTCTTCTTGCAATAAATCAATTGGTTCCGATCGAAAATCTCAAGTGGATGATCATTGCAACTCAAGAAAGTAGATTCTATCTCAGATGTGGAGGTGGATCTAGTAATATTGAGTAACTACAAAAGATGTCCCATCACAAATGTTAATGTGGAGCGCATTTTTTCACAGTTGAAACACATATTAGATGACCGACGATATAACTTTACAGAACATAATCTGGAAATGTACATGATTGTAAATTTTAATAAAATTTTAGAAATTTCTATTTGATAAATTAATATAGTTGGTAGAAAATTACGAAAATTTATGTTTTACTATATATAGATTATTAGTTTTGTTTAATTATGATTCCTAGCAAACATTTTTTTTGTAGTTTTTGTAAGAACCCATGTATGTTACAATAAAAATATAAATATGTTAAATTAATATTTGATTTTTATAATTTTTACCACCTCTTCACACAGCAGAAGGTTGAATTGCACGTTTGTCAATGTTTTTTATTTTTATTGCACGTTTTGTCAGTGTTTTTTATTTTTATTGCACGTTTTTGCACGTTTGGCTAATTTTCATTGCACGTTTTTAAAAATTTTACTGCACGAAATCCGGCATTTAATGATAACTGATATAATCTGCTGTTCCATTCTGGATTAAAAATTACAATAATTTCTATAAATTTTTTGTAAGAAAAGAGCAATAAAAGAAGTGTCCGGAAACTTTTGACCGCTTCTGTATGCCAAAATTATTCTTTTTCATTATTGAAAAATAAATTTTTTCCATATTCTGTATGAAAAAAAAAATTCCTATTTTTTCCTCAAAAAAAAAAAATTACATTTCTTAAAATATAAAACTATACAATGTGTACATTTCTTTTTCTAAATTACTTGAACTGTATTAGGTAAAATAATTAGCGGAAGACCAAGAATAGAAATCCACTTACCAAATATCGTCGGGTCCTCGTCTGGTTAGAGATTTCATTCTTCTTCACTGCTAAGTGGAAATTTGTAAATTATGTACTCTCTTGAACCGCCATTCTGACAATTAATGGTGATTATTAAATTTGATGACTGACATCGGACCCACTTCAAAAGTTCAAACCACTATAGAAAATGAAGTGAAAAAAAAAATGTAAACTTGGACATACTTGCACCAGGTATGGAAGCTAACAATAGAATAGGCTTATAAAAAAAAAATGGCGAGGCTGGCAGAACTGGGAATTGTAATGTGCATCGCTGCGCTTTCTAGCGGGAGCACTGATAAAATGAGAGTTAACCCTGATGATCATAGATGGCACCATGTGGTCTAAGTAATTAAATTTAACATAATGAGACAAATTGAAGAAATAAACAGATTGACAAAGTTTTTGTCTTTTTAACAAAAATATACAACTATTAGAAAACAAAAGAAAAACACTTTTAATAGCTTTAACACTATGTTTATAACATTAATGTCAAAAATTTATAATTCAATGTTTTTTTAAGAGGAAATAATTCACCTTTCATACATACATTTTTTTTTTTTTTTTTTTTTTTTTTTTTTTTTTTTTTAACTTCTAAATTTATATTTCAGTGAAAAATCCAGTCTTCCTTTTTTGATAATATATATTTTTTAAATGTTATAACATCACTACGTTTCGAGGCTCATTGCCTCATCTTCAGGTGACTGCAACAATATTATACATGATATTTACAACTTTTTTTTTAAAATTTAATTTACAATAATTATACTTTTGGAACATAACATTTATGACTTAAAATTCTATATTACAATATACTCATTATATACATACCTATATTATAATTATAAAACACATCAATTCTTTAACCTCGCGCGGGTCTCATTACCGCGTATGGGGAGCGTCCCACGGGTGGCGGATGTGGGGATGGTCGGTGGAAATTCCTAGGAAGTTCCTCCCGGCTAAGTCCGTAGGACTCGCTGACCAACAATGAGAGCGCCCCCCCAGGCTTGCTGGAGGGTGTGACGTAGGTTTGAACGCCCTACTCACATTTTTTAGTTCACCCAAACACCACAAACAGTCATGGATTCTCCTAAGGTAAAACGCTCATTATCCGGAGGTAAACTAGTCCCCCGTTCGGGTCTCCGGGTGGGGACTGCTTTAGGGGAATCATGGCGAAAGTTGAAATTAAGAGATTTAGTATTAGGGACGTGGAACGTCAGAAGTTTGAATACAGCGGGTGGGTTAAAATCGGTTTCGAATGAGGTTGAGAGGTATGGTATAGATATCGTGGCGCTGCAAGAGGTACGCTGGCCGGGGGAGGGCTCTTTAAGAGAAGGTAAGTACACAATTTGGTACGGCGGGGGCGAAAATTATTGTTTAGGCACTGGGTTTCTGATTAGGAATAGGTTGATATCCGCTTTGAGGGACGTTCAATTTTTCGGGGACAGGATATCTGTAGCTGTATTTCAGGGGCGGTGGTTTAAAATCGCGTTAATAAACATACATTCTCCGACCGAAGACAGCGATGACGAAGTTAAGTCGGAATTTTACGATAAACTAGAGTGGGTCTTCGATAAATTACCGCGAAATTACATGAAGATAGTTTTAGGAGACGCTAACGCAAAGGTGGGCAGGGAAGAAATATATTATCCGACAATTGGAAAAGAAAGTTTACACGAAATTAGTAATGATAACGGAATCCGATTGATTAACTTTGCTACTTCTAGAAATTTAATAATCAAAAGTACAACTTTTAAACATAAAGATATTCACAAATATACCTGGACATCACCGGATTCACAAACAAGAAATCAAATCGATCACGTTTTGGTGCAGCATAGGTGGCAAAATAGTGTTATTAATGTTAGGTCGTACCGAGGGGCGGAATGCGGGTCGGATCACGAACTAGTAGTCGCTAAAGTTCGGCAAAGACTTTCAATAAAAAAAAGGTTAGAAACCGGATCTCATACCGAATATTTTAATCTGGAAAAACTTAAAATTCCGGCGATTAGAAAACAATTTGAAATTGAACTCAAGAATAGATTTGATGTATTAGAACCATCGACGGAGAATGGTGAAGACATTGATCAATTATGGGAAGGGATTAGGGATAATATTAAAGAGGTCAGTAATTTATGTCTGGGCAAAAGGGAAAATAATAAGAATAAACCATGGTTCGATGAAGAATGTTTAAACTCGTGTGAGAAAAGAAAAGCCGCTAAACTCAAAGTTTTAAATAATCCTAGCGAAGACAATCGTGCCTACTTTCGAGGCATAAGGAACGAAACGACTAAATTGCTTAAAAATAAAAAAAGAGAATATCTCAAAAACAAAATAATAGAAATAGAAAATAATGGAATCCAAAATAACGTTAGAGATATGTATAAAGGCATAAATTTATCACGTAAACGTCTAGGACCAGTTACGACTGGTATTAGGGATAATAATAATAACATCATAGCGGATCCGGTAGACATAGTAAGGAAGTTCAAAGAGCACTTTGATAGTATTTTGAATCCAGAAAATACCCGTCTATCACCACTTTTGGAATTTCAAAGTGCTGAACCGTTATTAGAAGAACCGAGTATAGGGGAAGTCGAAATAGCTATCGGAAAATTAAAATCCTATAAAGCAGCGGGGACGGATAATATTCCTAGCGAACTAATCAAATCATGTGGGGAAGCTGGGATTTCAAAAATACATCTTTTGATTAAAAAGATCTGGGAGTATGAGAAAGTACCCGAAGAATGGAAAGAGTCTATAGTTATACCGATTCACAAGAAGGGGTCGCGGACAGACACTAATAACTACCGTGGGATCTCACTACTTCCGGCCTGCTATAAAGTATTTACGTCAATACTGACTAGCCGAATAACCGAATACGCCGAGGAAATTATCGGAGATTATCAATGTGGTTTCAGACGGAACCGATCTACCGTAGACCAAATATTCTCCCTCCGTCAAATATTAGAAAAAAAATTAGAATACAATGGTATTGTTCATCAACTGTATGTCGACTTTAAAAAGGCTTATGATTCAATAGACCGCAATAAACTGTATAACATCCTGACTGAACTAGGAATACCGAAGAAGTTAGTAAACTTAGTAAAAATGTGTATGACCGAAACGTTCAATAAAATAAGAATCGGTCGTTATTTTTCTGAGAAGTTTGAGGTTCACTCTGGTTTGAAACAGGGGGATTCGCTATCCCCTGTTTTATTTAATTTAGCTCTAGAATATGTCATTAGGGAGGTGATAAATACCGGAAAGGGTTTGAATCTGGGGGGAAATATATCCGTACTCGGTTACGCTGATGATTTGGTTTTGCTTGGCGACGACGTGGAAACGATAGAACTAAATACAAAAGCATTGATGGAAGCCGGAAAAGAAGTAGGGCTAGAAATAAATACGGAAAAAACAAAATATATGGTTAGTTGTAGAAACGGTGACAATTTTGGCGATATTGAAGTAGAAGAGGAAATATTCGAAGCCGTTGAGAAATTTAGATATTTAGGATCTACTGTAACTAGAAAAAACGAAATCGAAGAGGAAATTAAGGCTAGATTAAAGGCGGGAAATGCTTGTTATTTCTCGGTTGCAAAATTACTTGGGTCACGCCTTTTATCCCGAAATTTAAAAATTAGGATTTACAAAACTATAATTCTTCCGACTGTTCTTTACGGTTGTGAAACATGGCCGCTTACAGTAAGGGATGAGAAACGCCTTATGGTGTTTGAAAATAAAGTGCTGCGTAAAATATTCGGGCCGAAGAAAGATGAGTCAACAGGAGAATTTAGACGGCTACACAATGCGGAATTGCGTGAGCTTTACCCAGCAAATGTAATCGAGTCTATAGCTGCGCGTCGGCTAAAGTGGGCATGCAAAATGGCGAGTCTTAGTAGTGAACGAATTCCTAAAAGATTGATAAACGCTTTGCCGACTGGAAAACGGCCGAGGGGTAGGCCTAGGCGAAGGTGGGAAGATTCGGTGAAAGCAGATCTTGTGAATTTGGGATTGGACGGTGGTAGGTGGATGGAGGTATGTGGGGACCGATTGGTGGTGTCGGCGTCGGGCCTTCGGGTCCGTTAAGCCTTATTGTATTGTATTGTATCAATTCTTTAAAATATCGTCAAATATTAAAGTCAAATTATCACACTGTACTTCTTATTTTGGCCACCTCACTGTTACTGGCTTTAGTCTGATGCTACTTAATCCTATTAATACTTGTACACCTCTTGTCCTAATTATTATTATTTCATGATATATACATACACAAACCATTTATGTACACACACACACACACACACACACACACACACACACACACACACACACACACACACACACACACACACACACACACACACACACACACACACACACACACACACACACACACACACACACACACACACACCCACACACACACACACACACACACACACACACACACACACACACACACACACACACACACACACACACACACACACACACACACACACACATACACATTCACATACCCAGACATACTTACACATTACATGTCTAATTTATATGTATATATCATTAAATTTTTAATTTTTTAATTATGTCCATGTAATGGCTGCCTATGGTTTTAATATCTGTTTTATAATTGACTGTTCTATTGATATTTTTGGTGATGTATATGGCCTCTGCAGTTTTCCTATTGTTTGTGTTGTTGATTGTTTCTATTATTTTGGGATTGTTAAAATCAAATTTATGTTTTTTTGTTATGCTATGTTGGGCAAGTGCTGTTGTGCCTACATTTTTTACACTTTTGCAATTGCTAATATGTTGCGATATTCTTGTTTTTAGCTTTTTGGAAGTTTCTCCAATGTAAATCCCTTCACAATCTTGGCAGTCTATCTTATAAATTATATTTTGTTTATCATTCAATTCTATTTTATCCTTCATATTGTTTAAATAGTTACTTAACTTATTATTATTATATTGCCCTAACCTCAAATTATAGTGATCATAATTTTTAAAAGCCTTATTTATTTTTTCTGTTAAGTTAGGTATATAATTCATTTTATAAAATCTGTAACCTTTTTCATTTTTTTGTTTTCTCCCAATTTTCTCTTCATCTGATTTTTCTTTTCTTTTGTCATCTATCGTATTATTTTTTGTGTAAAAATCAGTTATTGTGGTTTGTTTTCGTTTTAATGATCTACTATTATCTTTATTCTTATGATTGATGTTTTTAATAATTTCCTGATTATTTTCTCTTATAATATTTTTCACTGAAATATAAATTTAGAATAATAAAAGACCGAAAGGTTTTTTTTACAAAAGTCTTCCATTATAGGATAAACTATCAATTTTTTAACTTCATTTTTACATTCGCACCTTTCCTTAAAGAAAAAGACAATCAGCTAATTTGGTGACTAAACTCGTAGAAAAACATGGCTTGATACATACATTTTTAATTACAGGGATACATTTTTAATTTTCAAATTTTCTTTTTTATATTCAATTTTGTAATCAATGAATAATACATCATAAAAATATATAGAAATAAAATAATTGATTTTCTCCTAACTCATCTGTTTTATATCATCCAAATAATATAATTTGTTTCAATAATTCAAGACTTGATAACATTACCTAAATATTAATTGTAATTTATTGCAGATAATAACCATATAAATAACCAGTCCAAAATATTATTTATTTTTTATTTATTTATTAAATTAAGAATACACTATACATAATCAATATGTGGCTTCAAGCTTTGTGCTTACGTCTACACTTCATATGGTGTCCAAAATATGGTAAAAAAAATAAATCAGTATATAATAAAAAAAAAAAAAGTTCCGCAGAGATTTAGGAATTAAGATTCCATTCAGATAATCTTAGGTAAGCATAATAAAAAGCGACTACTGGTGTTTATAATACAAACAACATCCACTTTGGATAAATTCCTATATGTGTTAGAATTCAAAAAGATTATAAAAAAAATTTGAATAAAAAAACCATTTAAAAATAACGATAGGTTAAATGATGGTCAGGATTTTTAGTTTACAATGATTTTATTGTGGTAAGCCAACGTTTCTATCCAACTTGTGGATCTTCATCAGGGCTAAAAGAAAACAAATATATGAGTATCTATGCTAGAGGGTGACAATAAATGGATACATTACAGAACTGATAATAATATAAAAGAAGGTGTATATATGAATATTAAAATAAGTGGCTGGTTAACAAGATAAAATAGAATCTGATATTTACCTACTGAGTCCAGGTGGATACTAAGACTAAAGGTAAACATAAGGTGAGAGGTAGGGGGTTAGTTTGCCGACTTCAAAGGTTTATGACGGGGAAATCCAACGCTTTGAAGTGAAGGCACATGACAACTGAGTGAACAAAAATATTTTAAAAACTAACAAAATAGATGGTACTGTATACAAAAGGTGTGTCTGGACTCTATAATAACATAAAAATGAAATAATACATAATGTAAAAATTTCTTTTATATTATTATCAGTTCTGTAATGTATCCATTTATTGTCACCCTCTAGCATAGATACTCATATATTTGTTTTCTTTTAGCCCTGATGAAGATCCACAAGTTGGATCGAAACGTTGGCTTACCATAATAAAATCATTGTAAACTGAAAATCCTGACCATCATTTAACCTATCGTTATTTTTAAATGGTTTTTCATTCAAATTTTTTTATAATCTTTTTGAATTCTAACACATTTAGGAATTTATCCAAAGTGGATGTTGTTTGTATTATAAACACCAGTAGTCGCTTTTTATTATGCTTACCTAGGATTATCTGAATGGAATCTTAATTCCTAAATCTCTGCGGAACTTTTTTTTTTTATTATATACTGATTTATTTTTTTTACTATATTTTGTACACCATATGAAGTGTAGACGTAAGCACAAAGCTTGAAGCTAGTGTATTCTTAATTTAATAAATAAATAAAAAATAAATAATATTTTGGACTGGTTATTTATATGGTTATTATCTGCAATAAATTACAATTAATATTTAGGTAATGTTATCAAGTCTTGAATTATTGAAACAAATTATATTATTTGGATGATATAAAACAGATGAGTTAGGAGAAAATCAATTATTTTATTTCTATACATTTTTATGATGTATTATTCATTGATTACAAAATTGAAAATTAAAAATGTATCCCTGTAATTAAAAATGTATGTATCAAGCCATGTTTTTCTACGTGTTTAGTCACCAAATTAGCTGATTGTCTTTTTCTTTAAGGAAAGGTGCGAATGTAAAAATGAAGTTAAAAAAAAAAAAAAAAATGTATGTATGAAAGGTGAATTATTTCCTCTTAAAAAAACATTGAATTATAAATTTTTGACATTAATGTTATAAACATAGTGTTAAAGCTATTAAAAGTGTTTTTCTTTTGTTTTCTAATAGTTGTATATTTTTGTTAAAAAGACAAAAACTTTGTCAATCTGTTTATTTCTTCAATTTGTCTCATTATGTTAAATTTAATTATTTAGACCTCATGGTGCCATCTATGATCATCAGGGTTAACTCTCATTTTATCAGTGCTCCCGCTAGAAAGCGCAGCAATGCACATTACAATTCCCAGTTCTGCCAGCCTCGCCATTTTTTTTTTATAAGCCTATTCTATTGTTAGCTTCCATACCTGGTGCAAGTATGTCCAAGTTTACATTTTTTTTTCACTTCGTTTTCTATAGTGGTTTGAACTTTCGAAGTGGGTCCGATGTCAGTCATCAAATTTAATCACCATAAATTGTCAGAATGGCGGTTCAAGAGAGTACATAATTTACAAATTTCCACTTAGCAGTGAAGAAGAATGAAATCTCTAACCAGACAAGGACCCGACGATATTTGGTAAGTTGATTTCTATTCTTGGTCTTCCGCTAATTATTTTACCTAATACAGTTCAAGTAATTTAGAAAAAGAAATGTACACATTGTATAGTTTTATATTTTAAGAAATGTAATTTCTTTTTTGAGGAAAGAATAGGAATTTTTTTTTCAAACAATATGGAAAAATTTTATTTTTAAATGATGAAAAAGAATAATTTTGGCATACAGAAGCGGTCAAAAGTTTCCGGACACTTCTTTTATTGCTCTTTTCTTACAAAAATTTTACCTTACCACAAAAAAATCATTGTATACTGAAAATCCTGACCATCATTTAACCTATCGTAATTGAAAAACAGTTGACTATCTCTCACCTCTACCATTTAAACATAAGTATACTGCATTGCATTTGAATCAAACAAATTCCTTCTCAATGATATGATTTACAAAGTAATTCTAAGCTATTTAACATCTAATCATAATTCATAGGACACATAACTACACAGATGTCAAGGTTCTTGTGGACAAATTAGTTCTGTTAAAATATATGGTATAAGTATATTTTATATGTATTCATATGAGGCTTCATATAGGTACAATGTGTGTTTTCAAAGGTACAGATACCACATATTTATAATCACGCTGCAGGCATTGATCAGTCTTCTCACATGAACAGCAAGTATGACAGGCCATTATATATTCTTTCATAGGTCCAACATTTACTTATTTATGACCACAGGGTTTACATTAATAATCTTCTCACCTATACGACCAACCACTGAAAGGATTTCCATAATTTCACATTGCACAGATTTATAAAAGATTATAAAGCTTCTAATTAGTTTGACATGTTGCAAGATATCTTCTCAAAACTTGAGATATCACTGTTTTTAATATGAGAATAGCATCACTTTATGCCTTTTCATTAATGAACCTTCTCGCCGGAATGGTTAGCATTACTATGTGTTCTTAAAGTAGCAGAATTCCAGTGATGTATAATCACGGAGAGGACATTAATGTCACTTCTCACCAGAATGAAGTGCCTTTATGTGTATTGTTATCTCTCTAGATCTAAAAGATTTATAATCACAGTGAGGACATTGATGAGACTTCTCCCCAGTGTGCCGGGCCATTAAATGGGTCTTCAACCTACCAGATCTAACAGATTTATAATCACAGTGAGGACATTGAAGAGGTTTCCCTCGTGTATGGCAGGCCATTATATGCATCTTCAATTCTTTAAATGTAATGGATTTATAATAATGAATTATAAGGCTTATCTTCAGTATGACGGGCTATTATATGTCTTTTCATAACCGAAGATTCGACAGATTTATAATCACAGTGCGGGCATTGGTTAGGCTTTTCTCCAGTATGATGGGCTATTATATGTCTCTTCAAGTTTTGACGTGTAACAGATTTATATTCACAGTGAAAACATTGATAAGGCTTCTCACCAGTGTGGCGGGCCATTATATGGGTCTTCAAACACCTAGATCTAACAGATTTATAATCACAGTGAGGACACTGATGAGGCTTCTTACCTGTGTGGTGGGCTATTATATGGGCTTTCAAATTGTGAGATCTAACAGATTTATAATCACATAGAGGACAATGATGAGGCCTCTCACCAGTGTGGCGGGCCATTATATGTCTTTTCATAACCGAAGATGCGACGGATTTATAATCACAGTGCGGGCATTGGTTAGGCTTCTCATCTTTATGAAGGGCCATTATATGTCTTTTTAGTTGTCCAGATTGTACTGATTTATAATCACAGAGAGGACATTGATGAGGCTTCTCACCAGTGTGTTGGGCCATTATATGTCTTTTCATAACCGAAGATTCGACGGATTTATAATCACAGTGCGGGCATTGGTTAGGCTTTTCTCCAGTATGATTGGCCATTATATGTTTTTTCAAATTATGAGAAGTAACAGATTTATAATCACAGTGAGAACATTGATGAGGCTTCTCATCTTTATGAAGGGCCATTATATGTCTTTTTAGTTGTCCATATTGTACTGATTTATAATCACAGTGAGGACATTGATGAGGCTTCTCACCAGTGTGGTGGGCCATTATATGACCTTTCAAATTACAAGAATTAACAGATTTATAATCGCAGTGAGGACATTGATGAGGCTTATTACTTGTGTGGTGGGCTATTATATGTCTTTTCAAATAATGAGAAGTAACAGATTTAAAATCACAGTGAGGACAATGATGAGGCTTCTCTCCTGTATGGCAGGCCATTATATGGATTTTTAAATCACGAGAAGTAACATTTTTATAATCACAGTGGGGACTATGATGAGGGCTCTCACCAGCATGTCGTGACTTTATACGTCTATTCATGTTTCCAGATTGTTCTGCCTTGTTATCACAGTGAGTAATACAGAGATGGAACTCCTCTCCTTCATTACAACTATCATTTGCACCTGTAAACAATAAATTATTATTTAAAATAAAAAGGAAGTAATTCTTTGAGGTAAATTTAATTAATTCATTGTTTTAAGATTTAAAAAAAAAAATTAGAAAATTTACTGCTTTATAAAATCTAAACTATTTCATAAAATAAAAATGAATTATATATATCTAATAAGTACTTTAGGTAAGTATAGATTTTTTTTTTTTTTTCTGTCAGTTCCATTTTAATTATGATAATTTTGAAAATTCAAAACTGTCAGTTCCATTTTAATTATGATAATTTTGAAAATTCAAAACAACATGCATTGTCGAGGCCTACATAGGATTTTTTTGTTTTTGTTTAAAATATGATGTGCCTGGAATTTTATGCAAGTGTTAGTGTGAACATTCTGCATCCTTCGTGTGTTTTTGTGACTAGTCGGGCTAGTCAGCTGTCAGCCGAGTGGCATACACATGCTCTCCATGTGTAAAGGGCAATACCTTTGTGGCTGTGCTTTTTGTGTACCCTTGGGTATCCACCGATACTTGGGACTGCAACCGCTCCGTTAAGAAGTCTTCGCCGGCATCAAGTGCGACGAATGGCAGGAGAGAGTCTTGGAGAAGACTGTGGGCGGCTGTAATCTTCAGTAGAATTGCGGCTATTTGATATCTTTTTTTTTTTTCGGCACTTGCTTTAAGTTTCCAGAGTGCCAGTTGTGTACGGTCTCTATTAAATGTGGACAAATTCATATTATCGTTGGAGCAAGAGGAAGACATAGGAGGAGTTTGTCTAGTGGATAATAGATAACTATCAGCCTGGTCTAGTGGTCATAGTGCTGGACACTAGTTCCTAACAAACTCAGTTCGATCCTAGGCACCTCTATATATATATATATATATATATATTTTTTTTTTCATATATATTGTAAAATATAATCTTTATTTTTGTAATGATCAAAGGTAGAATGTTTTTTTTTTTTTTGTTTAGTTGTAGGGTAACTAATAGTTGACAGTGCTCCAATAGTTGACAGTTTGCACAAAAAGTGTGAATAATAAGATTCAGGGTTGATTATTTTGGTTCAAAATTTGGCGGTAATGTGTCGATTTATACTAGTTAGCTGAGCTGCCATCGACATTAGTGTGATGAAAACTAAAGCTTATTTGTGAGAGGTTGTAATGGCGAATTTTCTAGTGGCCTGAAAACTTGGTTTCTGCTAACCTGTTTCATTAAGGTGGAAGTCAAGTTAAATAAGCTTTTTAGTTGGTTTAATTATGTTCAATTATTTTTTAACTACTTTCATGATATCCATTAAGTTCATGGGAATCATTTGATATCCTTTTCGATTTATTTATACAATGTTTTAGGGCTTAAATGTGGGTGTCAACTATTAGAACAAAAATTATTCCTTAATTTCAATAGTTGACATCAATGTCAACTATTGGTGTTTTTTACTCTGATGAAACTGATAGTTTAAAATAATTTGCTTGATTTGAAAAATATCTGGGTTTAATATCAGTAGTGGAATCACTGATCTAGCTCTATCCTAACCAATGTTCGACAGGGGGTCAACTATCCGTTCAAACGTGTCAACTAGTGGAATATTCTGTTTGTAAAGTTGACATCGTTTGTGTTTATAGTTTACATCCATGTATAGCCTCAAATTTATTTGACATAATCTTGTTTTGTTTATTTTTTAAATTAAGTAACAATTGTAACAGTCGGAAATTATAAAAGTTTTATTTTATTAGGGAATAAAATATATCGTAAAGTTAAATAGTTGAATGAATTGAATAATACAACTTATTATAAACTTATAATAATTATAGATGTTGTAAATAGTTGTTGTAAATAGAATTCAAAAAGAAACCTAAGAAGAATTCAGTTAATCAGGAGATACCTGAAAATGCTGCAGCACTGGAAGTAGACAAAACCATACTATCTCAACCAGAAATTTGGGACGAGAAAGAAAATCAGAAAAGCTTAGATTCCCAAGAGCAGGAGCAGAGAATTAATGTTGATCAAGGAATATTTCTTCAAGAGGAGGATCAAGGTAGTTTAAGTGTTGATGAAGGAAAATTTATAATAGTTGGGTTCTCAAATAAGAGATTTAAGCGTAAAAAATGTCTGGCTCAAATTACTAAAGTTGCCAGTAAATTAGAGATTCTGGTTTTACTTTTACAACCATGCAATCGGATGATATCAAGTTTTATTAACATGGATACATGTTGCACAGTCCCATCATGTGATATTATATCCGTGATACATATGCCCAAAGTTTTTACCTTTAATGGACTGCTAAGGTACCATTTTAGTTTCCCACTTGAAGGAGATTCATTTAAAATGATTGCTGTTATATGGTATCTGTATTATTCTTAATTGGATGATCTACTTTTTCAGTTTAATATTTTTTCTTTTGTCTATTAAGTTTTTGTGTATAAAGTAATTAAACTGTGGAAATTTTATGTTTCTTTTCAATTTTGAATAGTTTATAAATAAAAAATGATTAACTTTTTTGCAGTCCTTATTACCTAATATTCTCCTTGGGAAATTAAAAAATAATGTAAGTGTCAACTATTGACACAATAAATGTAAACATTCCAAACCTTTCCATTTTGATGTGTCAACTATTGGCACATTTTAGAAGGTACAAAGAAATCATTTTTTATAAAAACCGTAAATGTAGACCATAGGATATTGTATTCCCAGTTTTCTAGAGGGATTGGCCTAACTAAATTCATAACAAAGATTAACCTAACATCAATATTTTAGTAAACAGTGTCAATAATCTAATATTTTTTCTTAACCTGTCAACTATTGGTACAGTTACCCTAAATATTTTGTAAGTAATTATAGAATTTTATTAGCTATTAAGAATTTTTTGTTTTATCAAGGTTTTTTTATTTTTCTCTTAGAAAAAGGATTTTTTATTACAATTTTTTTTTTTTATATTTGTAAAAGTAATTTAATGAATGTAGTAAAATATAATTTTGATTTTACAAGTTTTTTCCAAGAGCTACTCTTTAACAATTTCCTATTTTTATTGTTTACAGTTAATAAGATATTGGTGAATACAACACATGAATTATGCTTTGAACTTAAAGTTTTAAAATAGCTCCCATTTAAAAAACCTTGTTTTTAAATGCAAATCTTCATTGAATTTTTCTATAAATAAAAAAAAAAAAAAACAGAAATTATTTAACTTTCTGATATTTTCTTTAGTATTATTTATTTATAATTGTGAACAGTATATATCATTTTATGCCTCCAGCAGACAGTCAGGGCACAAAATCTTTGGATTTACAGTCAGTAAAAATTTGGAAACATATTATGGTTGATTTTTCCATTGACATTGCTGATTATTACAGATGCCCTTGATCTAGAAATGATCATCGTTCATGTTTGTGAGAGAATTGTATATAGAGACTTACAGTCTGCAGCTTTACTTTAATCCAGCACGGGCAGCCTATTCAACATACTTCCATCTCTGTGGGCAACTTACTCTTCTACTCCACAGAATTAGAAAAAAAAAGAGGCAGGGACGTTGAGATGTATCGATTTCAGGCCATGCTTTGATGCAGATCTTTTATAAGGGACTGCGGATAGTCACTGCATAGTTTGGCTAACTGCTGGTAAATCGTAAAAACTTATGGAGCAACTGTCTCCATACCATGGTATGGTAGACACATACATTTCTACAATGTATTTTTTCAGATTTATCTATCATATTAACCTACTTGGCCAAACCCATCGTGATGAAAGAATATATGTATTTTTACTTTCACTTACCTGTAAATGAAATAAATAGTAAGGGAAAGTATTGTAACCATGAAAATTTTTGATTTCCTGTATTCAATGGAAATACACATTCTGAACCCAAATAACCTAGTCCCACGAAATGGTGCGTGTGTGTGTGTGGACCGACTAGCTTTAAAACAATTAACCAACAACAAACTTGAAATTAGGTATTTGACATGCCCGTGATGCACCATCAAAAATTTCATCAAAATTGAGTAAACAGAAGGGACAATTTTTTTCCTTTGTTGAATCCAATAGGTTGTGTAATGATCCACGGAATCATATAAAAAAAATCTGGTGCGTGCGCGCAACACACAACTTTCACTTACCAACTTACTTAGATTAGAAATTAATGCGTTTTGTTAATTGCCACTTCTCAAATGAACAGAACGACTTTAATTATGAACAATGGTCTGTCATTAAAGGTTTATTAAAGGTTCATTAAAGGTCATTTAATCATCCGCTTGCGCTCAACGAGTTTCATGAGTTGACGAAATATTTTTCTTTTTTTTCTCTTCTATATGTTTACATGATTTTTTTCATACTTCATATTTAAGCCATTTTTTATTTTAAGGCGTAACGAGGGACAGTTTATTTCTTATTATAAACATATACGTAAGTACTTTATAAGAAAACAAAAAAGGCCCCTTTCCAATTTAAGCCCCCTCAGAACATTTTAATAATGATAAAGCTTACCTGATATTAAAGAACACCTAATTTTTATTAAACACCACGAATTTGATGAAAATCGTTAAAGCCGTTTTTGAGATAATCGAAAAAAAAGGAAAAATTGGTTAAAAAGTTATGAAATAAAGTGCCCCCCCGTTAGACCAATTTTGATGAAATGTTGGTTATCACATCTTTGGCATATACATACATCAAATACCCAGTTTGATCAAAATCGTTAAAGCCTTTTTTGAGTAAATAAAAAAACACGTGAAAATGATACAAAATTTATTAAGTAAAGTCCCCCCTCCGGTTGATCAATTTTGATGTAATGTTGGCTATCGCATCTTTGGCATAAACAAACATCAAATACCCAGTTTGGTCAAAATCGTTAAAACCGTTTTTGAGTAACTAAAAAAAAACGTGAAAATTATACAAAATTTATCAAGTAAAGTCCCCCCTCCGGTTGATCAATTTTGATGAAATTTATACAGTCATATTTCAGGCATAAAAATAGATCAAATACTCAGTTTAATCAAAATCGTTAGAGCCGTTTTTGAGAAAATCGAAAAAAACTTAAAAAGTTATTAAATAAAGTACCCCCTCCCCATGAGCAATTTTGATGAAATTTTTGCTGTCACATCACGGGCATATACATACACTAAATACTCAATTTCAGATTCGCACGGCTTATAGTTTTTGAGCTAGTCTGTTCACACACACACACACACACACACACACACACACACACACACACACACACACACACACACACACACACACACACACACACACACACACACACACACACACACACACACACACACACACACACACACACACACACACACACACACACACACACACACACACACACACACACACACACACACACACACACACACACACACACACACACACACACACACACACACACACACACACACACACACACACACACACACACACACACACACACACACACAAAAACACAAACACACAAACACACACACACACACACACACAAACACACAAACACACAAACACACAAACACACACACACACACACACACACACACACACACACACACACACACACACACACACACACACACACACACACACACACACACACACACACACACACACACACACACACACACACACACACACACACACACACACACACACACACACACACACACACACACACACACACACACACACACACACACACACACACACACACACACACACACACACACACACACACACACACACACACACACACACACACACACACACACACACACACACACACACACACACACACACACACACACACACACACACACACACACACACACACACACACACACACACACACACACACACACACAGACCATTTCGCGGGACTTGGTCATTTGGACTCAGGGGACCCCAAAACGTGTATTTCCGTTGAAAACCGGAAGTCGAAATTTTTCACGATCGCAATACTTCCACTTACTATATATTTCATATATGTGTAAGTGAAAGTAATAACAGGTAAGACACAAAACACAACTGATATAAAAGTATACTGCAGTGATGTGACAGCAAATATAATGAATTGTAACATTTCTGTTGGTAAAACAATATTTATTCAGAGAACAATAACAATTTTCAATGCCACATGAATTTTAACAACACAAATATCAGAACAGGTTACAAAAATTATCACTTTGTAACACACAAATAATCATATGGCTTGAGCTTCATGACCAAGACTAACTGTCCAGTCAATCGCTCCTTATATATAGTCGAAAGGAGAATGGTCTAGAACCTCGTGGATGGTACTCGAACATTGTAGTCACGAACATGTGCAATGACAGTTTGTTCCAACAAAACATTTGGGACTTTTAAGCCATGTTTATGTTTAACGATTTAAGGTCTGGCCACACATGTCCGCACCGGATCCGCACCGTAGCAATAATACAGGTTATGTTCTGAACGTAACCTGTATTATTGCTACGGTGCGGATCCGGTGTGGACATGTGTGGCCAGACCCTTAACGTTACAGTATCATTGAAAGCTGAGAACTTCAAAAAGAATAATATTTCATTAATAAAATACGAAAATGTATATATGCACGAAAAATTCTGACTTGCTACTTTTAAAATAGGTATCCACATCCTGACAACGGTTAAAACACATAGAACACACTAACGCATTGGCATACTGCCTTTACTTACAGACCATTGATTATTAGTAAAAGTGTTCTACTCACACGAAAGAGTTGTCAACGTGTTTGAACATATATATTTATGGATATTATTTGCTTCCATGGTAACTAAATGAAATTTTCTACAACTACATAGAGAATTATAAAATCAGAAGCAATGGAGTATCATCATTGTCGTATATTTGCATTCCCGTTTTAACATAAATAAAAATGACAACTTTTATAAGCCATAAAAAATATTGTTCTTTGGAAAATAAATGCTCAAAGTATTTATATTAGTTTATGTGGTGAAAAACATATGGTACAAGATAATCTTTAATAATTGAAGACCCCACGCTAAGAATGTGTTCAGTCACATTTTGCAAATTTTACATGAGAGCAAAAAGAGTGTTTAAATCGTGTATAGAACACAACCTAGTAACTCTAAGTCAATGGGAAAAAAATAGTGTATGCCCAATATGGGGGAGAGCGGGGTTGGTTGGCAACAGTTTTCACTTTTTTAATTGTTGGGTCGTTCCTGTTAATATAGTCCCAATGGGGCTGATACCACTGTAAACTCCAAGTCTAAGAGTAATTTGAGTATTTTTTTCACAACATTATATTTAATACTAAGATCATAGAAAATTGAATAATTCCTCAATCCAGAGTATGCCAATTAATCCCCTATGTGGGGCAGGTTGGCCTAGAAGGTGGGGTTGTTCAGCCATCTCATTCAAGTACTGCCTGACACATATTATTGTTATTAAAAGCTGCGCTATAATGGTATAACAATTTTGAATCGGTTTTTAACAGCTTTTAAGGGAAAGTAGAATGACAATAGAAGAAGATGGAAGTTTAGACTGTCGTCACTTTTTGCATAAGAAAAATTGCTCTCATCTTCCTCGCTGGAACTAAAGACAATTGGTAGTTTCACCTTTGATTATGTTTACCTTGCTTTTGTGAATTGCTACTGCACCAAAAAAAATAGTTGAAGAGAGCCAACTAACCCCACAGGAGAGATCATATGAAACATGACTGCCAGGACAGGGGAGAACAATCAAACAAGAAACTGGTTAGTCGAAAGGTTAGGGTTTTCAAAGGAGTTTGGGGCTATGTAAACAGAATCGGAGTCAAATGTTTTTCCATGCCTTTAAACCAACTTTACTGAAAATATAAAAATTTACTTACAAGTTGTAAAATCAATCAATGAAGCACACTCTTATCTACACTGTTAGCATCGGATTGAAAACTCAGGACAAGACTTCCGAGGTCGAGCGGGTCACATGGTACAACGGTGGGGCTTTCACAACAGGTATGATGGAAACTATAAGCCAATGGTCAACCTACCCCCTATGCCAACCAACCCCGCTCTCCCCTACAATATTTTCAAATAGTGGTAATGTTAATAAAAATACAATACATTGTTTGTTAGTCCAAAAAGAATCAATGACCAAAAAATAATTGTAATTGTAATTCGAGTAAAATACACAGATTTGTACTACTCGAAATGGTTTACTATAATGCCTTATAAAACAGTATTCACAAACAATAGACTGAGCACATTCTTAGCGTGGAGTCTTCAATTACATTTTCTTTTACAAAATTAAGTTCTATAATAGATTTAAGAATAAAAATTAAGCATATTTTAGTAGAACAGTAGTTATCAGTCTCTGGAGACGCATAAAAGACAAAAATTTGAAAATTAAGTTTTAGTTACTATGAGCTGTAAATCAAATTTGATGAAACGATTTTAATCAATTCCTCTTCCCGATATATTTAAAAAAATTAGTTAACAAAGTCAACTATTCATGAAATTTGGATTTTTTTAGGCCCCTTAAAATAGTTCTCCATCCATAATGAAATCCTTTATAAAATTGATGACAATTACCTTTATATGCTAGGAAGAAATAAATAATAAGGAAGAAAATATATAGAAAAAGGAAAAACTTACATGTAGAATCCATTTCAAGAGCCATTTCTTCCTTTATAGAAACATTCCAGTTATTTGTACCTAAACAATAAACTAATATTATTATGATTTCAATTAAGCAATAATAAAGAATGCAAACATTTACAGGTACCACTTCTCAAGAGTGGCTGATGGACGTGGCCTATTATGTGACCCTGATATTAAAGAAAGTATGGTAAAACTGCGGAATTTATCTTCACTGCGTCCTGCTCCAGCCAGATGTCTGGTCAGACAAAGGATATAGAAACTAGGAAATCAAAGGGATTTTGGAAGAATGACCAGTTACCTGTAATATACCCGAATCGAGTGTCCGCTAGTACTTTTTAACAATGAAAAAGCAGCACATTTAGTTGGAAGGCACAACTTAATAAATCCCTGTTTATAACACATTTAGTAGGAGGGCACAACTTAAAAAAATCCCTCTATCGTCACACGACCTTAGAGTAACAAGGACCAAGCGAGAGTGCGTTGAGTCACGGACCCGAGGCCACGTAATCCTCCCATCCAGAGTGCCAATGCTTGCTTGATTGACTGTCTCTTGTTTCCCTACAAATAAGAAATGGCTAAATACGAAATATGAAAAAAATCAAGGAAACATATACAGGAGAAAAAAAGAAAAATATTCCGTCAACTCATAAAACACGTTGATCCCACCAATGAGCGTGGTACGCCTTTAATAACAGATCTTTGTTTATAATTAAAGTTGTTCTGTTTATTTAATGGAAATTATCTGTTTCATGGTAACTATATGAAGTTTTCAACAACTACATAGAGAATTATAAAAAAAGACGACTTGGAGTATTATGCTTGCATTGCCAAAGTATCACAAGTAAAAACTTTTATTTAATAATCTAAAAATTTAGTGTACTTTAAAGAGCAAATACAAACAAAAATTAGTAAATGAATGTGGAAAAATGTGTGACTTTAAGAAATGGCATTTAACATAACACATTAATTTCTAATCTAAGTAAGTTGGTAAGTGAAAATTGTGTGTTGCACACATCGCACCAGATTTTTTCCTTCATATATTTTCACTGGTCGCTATCTTGTTTAATTTTTTTTTTTTTTTTTTTTTCAGGTCCATGAAATGAAGATAGATTTATCAAATCATGAAAAGTAGGATTATGTAGGAACATGACAGGTTTCCCAAATGACCGATTCATTTGTATTTTGTCTAAATACTAAAATAAAATGTTTCTTTATCCCCTACAAAAGGAAAAAAATAAATAATAAAAACATGGAAATCTGACTCGTCTTTCAATATATGAGGAGGTGAGGTGCAAAACTCGTTCGTTCCACATGAACACGTTTTTCAGGAAACTCAAAAATCTTACCAGGTCTTGTAGAGTGGCCAGATATAAATGTTTTTTTTTTTTTGTCTTCGAAAGGTGCAGCTACTCTGTGGAAGTAAGCTTGGAATGAAAAAATTTACTGTTTTAAAGGTGACAAAAAAACAAACAAACAAAGTGTGAAATGAGAAAGTTTTGCAACAAAATCTTTAAAGAAAGACTTTTGCTGCACCCCACATTGTAACGAACAAGTTTTAATTTAATTTAACGAGGATAATAAAACAAAAGCGAAGTTTTTTTTTTAATAAGTGATACTTATTTAGTTTCACAACCATTTTATTAATAAATTCGCTATAATTTTACAAAATAATATAACCCGATCACTTAAAACATTTGACTAACTGCTATTTTGTATAGCAAAAATCCATATGAAATAAAAAGGTTTTCTCCAATCTGATAATGCAGGTTGAAAGAGCATTAAAATATCTTTCCACTTCTATCTCCATTTTTCAAAAAAATGGAATGAATGAGTTTTGCACCTCATCTCCTCATATAAAAGCCAATGATTCAATACGATTTAGTTCATCCCTCTGGTAATATTTTCGATGAGGCCACGAACAAAACCTTTACGAAACATATCTAATACCGATTTCGTGCTTTATATCCCCGAATAATAGACTTATGGTTTCAATTTTTTATAATATAAAAACTTTTATTATAATCTTATAATTTATTATAATATTAAGCTTTATATTTAGTAATTTCTGGCATCATTAAACATCATCAAATAAGTCTTAAATGTTTTTTTTTATTTTCTAGCCATCCTGGACAACTTGGGAAGTACTTAGACAAATAGCTAAAGAAAAATGTTTGAAATAAAAAAATTATGAATTATAATTTATTCATTATTTTGGACCAAATGTGCGAAGGACATTTTTGTGAGGTCACAGTACCATAATGATACTCCTATAAGTATATTATCATACCAATGAGCAACCACAGTCCCGATCTGTTATATAGCTGTATATTATATTAAAATAATACATGATGTCCAGACAAGGAGGACATATGTGCACTAAGGTTTTAATTCAAACAATTTGAACAGGTTTCATCAAATTTTACATTTTTCTCACCATCATAATTCTGCATCCTATCCTCTTCTTTAATATCAATCGTGGGAACTGAAACATAATCAAATGATTGTTACGTTTCAAGCAAGAATATATGTTACTGCATTGATTTCATAATTTAATTCTGAATGGAGCTGGCAAGGAGAAGGCTTAAACAAAAAGAGAAAGGTAGGTACAACAAATTTCCTCACCTTCATCTGGGACCAGCATCTCAGGTTCTTCTTTTATGTGAACTAGCCCACCTGCAGATATATAACAATGTTTTGAAAATTCTCCAACAAATCCAAGTATTTTCTAAAGTAACAAGTATAAACTAAATAAAAAGTTACTCAGTATCGGAAAGAGAACATAGGTTATCTCTTGGATCTGTAACAAAAATTTCTAGTCTATGCTAAACATAGGGATGGCACCAATGGCAACAAATCGCAAAAAATGGAGGACAAGAAAAGTTAAAAAAAAATACATATATATTAATACTAGCTAGGGTGCCCGGCTTCGCTCCGGTAGTTGTGTGGTAGTTTTAATAACACAAAAACTTTAAAATTAAAGGTAATATAGAACAAAATTAACACTTTCTTGAAACTTTTAACATTGTATCAATATTAAGATTCGATATCTGCAGAGTCCGCCCAAATAAGGAACCTTATATACTTTAAAGGGGGTTGAAAATGGTGAATGAACAATTAATTTTGCTGCAACTTTGTCGAGTCATGCATCGTTTTTGATGGTTTCTGTGATTCTGAATTCTATAAGCCCATTCCAAGCAGTCAGCAGTTAATAAGTTATTAGATTATGGTTGAAAAATCTATTAGTTAAAAAACTATATTTCGATTACAACTTAAGCGCCGACTACTGTGATGGTCCTATTAGATCCAGAAGTTTAGAAACTACCGAAGATTCATAGAAACTTTTTTTTTAAGACCTTTCTTCCAGTTCAATCTCCCTTAAGATATCCCCTCCCCCCCCCCCCGTAATTTGGCCGGACACTGCACCTACTATTACAAAATGAAAACCAAAATATCATGAGGGCACAATTTTTTCATCATATTTCTTTTTATCCTAAACTATGAGGGGTGATAAAATCTTATTGAAAAAATGCTGTAATTGGAGTTAGTCATTTTGTCAACTGGAATGCTCATACATACATAGTAATAAAACCATTTTTCATAATTACATACATTAAGAACACTTCAAACATTTTATTTTCGATTTATAATCAGTCAATTCAGCTCTCCTTTTTTGTTTTATGTCTGTTTTTATTCGCTCACTGTACTACTCAAAAATGAGAGATAATTGAATAGGAACTTTAATTAATTATTAAAGAGTAAACATTGAGACGGCTGGGTGTGCCTAACAAGGATCTCTCAACCTTTAGGGACAGTACATGACATAATTGATTAGTATCCTGCCACAATTAGATTTGAACACGAGAACTTGAGCATAATCGTGCAGTTCCTTACCACTTAGCCACCACAGCCCCGATCTATTATATAGCTGTATATTATATTAAAACAATACATGATATCCAGACAAGGAGGGCATCTGTGTACTAAGGTTTTAATTCGAACAATTTAAGCAGGTTTTGTATTATTTTACATTTTTCTTACCATTATAAATCTGATCATTTTCTTCTTCTTTGATATCCATTGTGAGAACTGAAAAATAATCAAATTATTAATACAATTGAAGCTAAATATTTTGTTTAAAAAATATACTTTTTAAGTTACTGCAGTTATTTTACAATTTTTCATTGTATAATAATTTTGAAAGCTGCGATCTAATAAAGCTCTTATTTCAACAGAAAAGGACACTACATCAGTTTGGTAATATGACAGTCACGGGACCTACCAAAGTTTGCCTTCATCTTGTTGCATTTTTACTATCTGTAATTAATCTTATCTCTAAACTTAATGTATATTCCATATGATGAAATAAATAAAATAGGCCTTTTTCAAAGGTTATTTAACGAGGCAACGTTTGGCTCCTGGAGGCATTCTCAAGTTATCCATCATACATGATTATTGTGAGCAATTTGAAAAAAATAATGATACAATTTAAAAAAAAAAATAAAAGAAGGTTTTAGGTGTTCTTTAATGGTCATCTAAAAACTCTTATCATAGCATAATTAGTGATGGGAGATATGACCAACTGTTTTAGATGACATTAAAAAAAAGAAGGACGCCTCCAGCAACCAGTTTTTTTTTTAATTAAAATTTTTTAATTAGTAACATTAATTTTTCCAATCACTCACAATAATCAAGTATGATGCATGGCTCCAGGAGCAAAAATGTTGCCTAGTTCAATAAACTTATGACGTTATTATGGTGAAAAAGGTCTATTTTATTTATTTCATCACATTAAATAAATCACCAAACCTGAAGAAGATGATTAGAGAATATATATATTCCATAAGTTTTATATATATACAGGGTGTCCTTTTTAGATGGCCCGGCTGAATTTCTCTTAAACAAATAACTTTATCAAAGAAATAAAAAATACGTATTCAATATTTTTCAATCTAGTTTCAATTTCAACCTGTTTTTGAAAAAAAAATACGCGGTGCACGTCAGGACCGGTACAACTTTAAAATTTCAAATGGCACCCAATACTTTATGATACATCATTTTAAAGGATTTTTAACGCTGAAATCAATGGTGCAAACTGATTTTAAATCGGTCAAAAAATAACAAAATTACGGTAAAAAGTTTAAAAACACACTCAATCTGTTTTGATATTAGCTCTATCAAAAGAACGCAATCCAGGGAGAAAAAACAGAAGGAAAAACATTTTAATCAATTTTTAAAGCTGAAATTAATTGTGCAATCATATTTTAAACTGTTCAATTAATTACAAAGTTATGGTACGTGGTAAGTTAAAAGAAAAAAAATACATTACTATTTTTAATAATAAAAATTCCCCTGGATTGCGTTCTTTCGATAGAGGCAATTTAAAAAATCACAGAGAACGTTAACAATAAATCAATTTAACGCCTTTTATAAATAAATTAGGAATAAAAATTATTGGAGCTAATATCAAAACAGATTGAGTGTATTTTTAAACTTTTTACCATAACTTTGGTATTTTTTAACCGATTTAAAATCAGTTTGCACCATTGATTTTAGCGTTAAAAATCCTTTAAAATGATGTATCATAAAGTATAGGGTGCCATTTAAAATTTTAAAGTTGTACCGGTCCTGACGTACACCGCGTAATTTTTTTTTCAAAAACAGCTTGAAATTTAAAACTAGATTGAAAAATATTGAATACTTACCTTTTATTCCTTTGACAAAGTTATTTGTTTAAGAGAAATTCAGCCGGGCCATCTAAAAAGGACACCCTGTATATAGATTTTTCTGAATTTCTTTATCTTATACATACTTTATATTTCACTCATTTAAGCCATCATGAAGACCCACACGTTTGGGTCGAAACATAAGACTGTTGAAATAAAGAAAATATTTTTGTCTGGAGTTTCTGATTAGAAATCACCCCTATGTACTTCTTTAGAGTAGATATTTAAAGAAAAAACTAGAAACTAAAAAAAAAAATTAACATCCAAAACAAGGGAACTTGAGGATAGTAGTTTATTACCATAACCAGTTTATGTACTCAAAACAAAAATTTATGCACTAAAAGATTTTCCAACCAAATAGGCCTAGAAACTTACAGGAATACACATCCAAAAAAATATGTTAACTTAAGCTATTTAAAAAAAAGTATACGATAAATAGACGAGAAAACTGAAACGAATACCTTATCTCGAACGATTTAGTTTTCTAAAGCATGAGCAGCGGTTAAACACATTAACATAATCATATATATCAATAACAAAGTTGAAATAATTTATAACAAAAGGCAACCTTCGCTAAGGAAGGGTCGTTCAAAAAGCGAACCAAGGAGAGTAGAGAGCAGATGGGCTAAGTTAAGGGGCAATATGACTGTCCGACCTGTGACGTAATCGGACGCTTCAGTAAATAGAAGGCGAGTAGGTAGGCATCACTCCAGTGTTTATCTTCAGAATTTTATAATTTTTTTGAGATGGTTAAATATGCGAAACAAATTCATTATATTAAATTAAAATCTATAAATTGTTAATGATTATGTAGATATTTACAAAATCAACAATGTGTACTACAATTAGTTACATAAAAATATACACATAAAATTCAAATTATACAATTACATCAACGATTAATGTTTTTCACTTTAACCTATAACGAAAAGTTATAGTATTTAAAGAGAATTCAATATGCATGGGCTGAGTCATGCGTCCGATTACGTAAGCGGGAAGAGGTTGTGCGGGGTTGCCTACCCAAGAATACCTACTCTCTATTCACCTTGGGTATATCCTGGTTATAATATCGATTTCAGTGATGGGCAATTCCATGTCAAATCAACACAAAAATATATTATTTTGAATCTCACCATCTCAGATGTTCTTGAAATTACATTTGTACTACTTGTATATAATAGAAAAATTGTGAAATATTAATGAGATATGTCTACCCGTTTTTGAATTATTGGTCTCCAAAGTCCTCAAAAATAGGTCCAGAAACAGAAAAAATCATGATTAAAAATAGCTGCAGATGTTATCTAAATTTGAATAGGACTAGGAGATTGGTGTCATTTAAAAGCGCATTCCATGCTGTTTCATATGATATACACCAATGTATAGGATGATACTAAAGAAATTTTCTTTAAGAAATTAAAACTAAATTTAAAATTTTAATTTCAATTTTCTCAAAAAGGACATTTTTTAAATAATTTATATTTTTTTGAAAAATAAGTAGTATAATATCTATTCATACAGCAAAATATAAAAGTGGTATGAAAATTTCTTCATTACTAAAAACATTGAATACTAGTAATGCAATTTCATACATCTAGCATTTTATGATTAAAATTAGTTGCAGGTGTTTTCCAAATTGGACTAGGACTATGAGATTGGTGTCCTTTAACAGCACAACATTCCATGCCCTTTCATAGGATATACAACAATGTATAGGTTGGTGCTAAAGAAATTTTCTTGGAACATAGTTTAAAATATTTTATAATTAGCCATTTATTATTTTTAGGCGTAACGAGACAGTTAATTTCTCCATAAAAATCAAATCAAAGATACTTTATTGGAAAACAAAAAAAAAACACTTCCTCATTTAAGCCCTCTCAGAACATTTTAATAATAATAATGCTTACCTGATATTAAAGAATGCTTGATTCTCATTAAACATGACGATGATTAAACATCAAAATCGTTAATGCTAATCTCACCATCTCAGATGTTCTTGAAATTACATGTGTACTACTTGTATATAATAGAAAAATTGTGAAATATTAATGATATGTCTACCCGTTTTTGAATTATTGGTCTCCAAAGTCCTCAAAAATAGGTCCAGAAACAGAAAAAATCATGATTAAAAATAGCTGCAGATGTTATCTAAATTTGAATAGGACTAGGAGATTGGTGTCATTTAAAAGCGCATTCCATGCTGTTTCATATGATATACACCAATGTATAGGATGATACTAAAGAAATTTTCTTTAAGAAATTAAAACTAAATTTAAAATTTTAATTTCAATTTTCTCAAAAAGGACATTTTTTAAAAAATTTATATTTTTTTGAAAAATAAGTAGTATAATATCTATTCATACAGCAAAATATAAAAGTGGTATGAAAATTTCTTCATTACTAAAAACATTGAATACTAGTAATGCAATTTCATACATCTAGCATTTTATGATTAAAATTAGTTGCAGGTGTTTTCCAAATTGGACTAGGACTATGAGATTGGTGTCCTTTAACAGCACAACATTCCATGCACTTTCATATGATATACAACAATGTATAGGTTGGTGCTAAAGAAATTTTCTTGAAACCTAGTTTAAAATATTTCATATTTAGCCATTTATTTTTTTTAGGCGTAACGAGAGACAGTTAATTTCTCCATAAAAATCAAATCAAAGATACTTTATTGGAAAACAAAAAAATACCCCTTCCCCATTTAAGCCCTCTCAGAACATTTTAATAATAATAATGCTTACCTGATATTAAAGAATGCTTGATTCTCATTAAACATGACGATGATTAAACATCAAAATCGTTAATGCTATTTTTGAGAAAATCGAAAAAAAAGGGGGAAAAAGTTATGAAATAAAATGCCCCCTACGTCTGATCAATTTGATGAAATTTTCACTATATTACCAGGGAAATATACATACATCAAATACCAAGTTTTATCAAAATCGTTAGAGCCGTTTTAGAGAAAATCGAAAAGCCTAAAAATGGGGAAAAAGTTATGTAATAAAGTGCCCCCTCCTGTGGATCAATTTTGATGAAAGTTTTGTAGTCACATCGCGGGCATATACATACATCAAATACCCAATTTCAGGTTCCTAGGGTTGTCCTTAAAGAAAAAGACAATCAGCTAATTTGGTGACTAAACACGCAGAAAAACATGGCTTGATTCATACATTTTTAATTACAGGGATAAATTTTTAATTTTCAATTTTGTAATCAATGAATAATACATCATAAAAATATATAGAAATAAAATAATTGATTTTCTCCTAACTCATCTGTTTTATATCATCCAAATAATATAATTTGTTTCAATAATTCAAGACTTGATAACATTACCTAAATATTAATTGTAATTTATTGCAGATAATAACCATATAAATAACCAGTCCAAAATATTATTTATTTTTTATTTATTTATTAAATTAAGAATACACTTTACATAATCAATATGTGGCTTCAAGCTTTGTGCTTACGTCTACACTTCATATGGTGTCCAAAATATGGTAAAAAAAATAAATCAGTATATAATAAAAAAAAAAGAAAGTTCCGCAGAGATTTAGGAATTAAGATTCCATTCAGATAATCTTAGGTAAGCATAATAAAAAGTGACTACTGGTGTTTATAATACATACAACATCAACTGCGGATAAATTCCTATATGTGTTAGAATTCAAAAAGATTAAAAAATTTGAATGAAAAAACCATTTAAACCTAACGATAGGTTAAATGATGGTCAGGATTTTCAGTTTACAATGATTTTATTGTGGTAAGCTAACGTTTCGATCCAACTTGTGGATCTTCATCAGGGCTAAAAGAAAGCAAATATATGAGTATCTATGCTAGAGGGTGACAATAAATGGATACATTACAGAACTGATAATAATATAAAAGAAATTTTTACATTATGTATTATTTCATTTTTATGTTATTATAGAGTCCAGACACACCTTTTGTATACAGTACCATCTATTTTGTTAGTTTTTAAAATATTTTTGTTCACTCAGTTGTCATGTGCCTTCACTTCAAAGCGTTGGATTTCCCCGTCATAGACCTTTGAAGTCGGCAAACTAACCCCCTACCTCTCACCTTATGTTTACCTTTAGTCTTAGTATCCACCTGGACTCAGTAGGTAAATATCAGATTCTATTTTATCTTGTTAACCAGCCACTTATTTTAATATTCATATATACACCTTCTTTTATATTATTATCAGTTCTGTAATGTATCCATTTATTTTCACCCTCTAGCATAGATACTCATATATTTGTTTTCTTTTAGCCCTGATGAAGATCCACAAGTTGGATCGAAACGTTGGCTTACCACAATAAAATCATTGTATACTGAAAATCCTGACCATCATTTAACCTATCGTAAGTATACTGCATTGCATTTGAATCAAACAAATTCCTTCTCAATGATATGATTTACAAAGTAATTCTAAGCTATTTAACATCTAATCATAATTCATAGGACACATAACTACACAGATGTCAAGGTTCTTGTGGACAAATTAGTTCTGTTAAAATATATGGTATAAGTATATTTTATATGTATTCATATGAGGCTTCATATAGGTACAATGTGTGTTTTCAAAGGTACAGATACCACATATTTATAATCACGCTGCAGGCATTGATCACTCTTCTCACATGAACAGCAAGTATGACAGGCCATTATATATTCTTTCATAGGTCGAAAATTTACTTATTTATGACCACAGGGTTTACATTAATAATCTTCTCACCTATACGACCAACCACTGAAAGGATTTCCATAATTTCACATTGCACAGATTTATAAAAGATTATAAAGCTTCTAATTAGTTTGACATGTTGCAAGATATCTTCTCAAAACTTGAGATATCACTGTTTTTAATATGAGAATAGCATCACTTTATGCCTTTTCATTAATGAACCTTCTCGCCGGAATGGTTAGCATTACTATGTGTTCTTAAAGTAGCAGAATTCCAGTGATGTATAATCACGGAGAGGACATTAATGTCACTTCTCACCAGAATGAAGTGCCTTTATGTGTATTGTTATCTCTCTAGATCTAAAAGATTTATAATCACAGTGAGGACATTGATGAGACTTCTCCCCAGTGTGCTGGGCCATTAAATGGGTCTTCAACCTACTAGATCTGACAGATTTATAATCTTCAATTCTTTAAATGTAATGGATTTATAATAATGAATTATAAGGCTTATCTTCAGTATGACGGGCCATTATATGTCTTTTCATAACCCAAGATTCGACGGATTTATAATCACAGTGCGGGCATTGGTTAGGCTTTTCTCCAGTATGATGGGCTATTATATGTCTCTTCAAGTTTTGACGTGTAACAGATTTATAATCACAGTGAGGACAATGATGAGGCTTCTCTCCTGTATGGCAGGCCATTATATGTCTTTTCAAATGATGAGAAGTAACAGATTTAAAATCACAGTGAGGACAATGATGAGGCTTCTCTCCTGTATGGCAGGCCATTATATGGATTTTCAAATCACGAGAAGTAACATTTTTATAATCACAGTGAGGACATTGATGTGGCTTCTCACCAGTATGGTGGGCCATTATATGGTTCTTCAAACTCTCAGATCTAACAGATTTGTAATCACAGTGAGGACACTGATGAGGCTTCTCACCATTATGTCGTGACTTTATACATCTATTCATGTTTCCAGATTGTTCTGCCTTGTTATCACAGTGAGTAATACAGTGATGGAATTCCTCTCCTTCATTACAACTATCATTTGCACCTATAAACAATAAATTATTATTTAAAATAAAAAGGAAGTAATTCTTTGAGGTAAATTTAATTAATTGATTGTTTTAAGATTTAAAAAAAAAATTAGAAAATTTACTGCTTTATAAAATCTAAACTATTTCATAAAATAAAAATGAATTATATATATCTAATAAGTACTTTAGGTAAGTATAGTTTTTTTTTTTTCTGTCAGTTCCATTTTAATTATATGACAATTTTTAAAATTCAAAACAACATTCATTGTCGAGGCGTACATAGGTTTTTTTTGTTTTTGTTTAAAATATGATGTACCTGGAATTTTATGCAAGTGTTTGTGTAAACATTCTGCATGCTTCGTGTGTTTTTGTGACTAGTCGGGCTAGTCAGCTGTCAGCCGAGTGGCATGAGTGTGGCTCTCCATGTGTAAAGGGAAATACCTTTGTGGATGTTCTTTTTGTGTACCCATGGGTCATATCCACTGATACTCGGGACTGCAACCGCTCCGTTAAGAAGTCTTCGCCGGCATCAAGTGTGACAAATGGCAGGAGAGAGTCCTTGAGAAGACTGTGGGCGGCTGTAATCTTCAGTAGAATTGCGGCTATTTGATATTTTTTTTTTTTTTTTCGGCACTTGCTTTAGGTTTTCAGAGTGCTAGTTGTGTAGGGTCTATATTAAATGTGGATGAATTCATATTATCGTTGGAGCAAGAGGAAGACATAGAAGGAGTTTGTCTAGTGGATAATAGACAACTATCAGCCTGGTCTAGTGGTCATAGTGCTGGACACTAGTTCCTAACAAACTCAGTTCAATCCTAGGCACCTCTCTATATATATATATATATATATATTTTTTCATATATATTGTAAAATATGATCTTTATTTTTGTAATGATTAAAGGTAGAATGTTTTTTTTTTTTTTTTTTTTTTGCTTAGTTGTAAATATTTTGTAAGTAATTTTAGAATTTTATTAGCTATTAAGAATTTTTTGTTTTATCAAGGTTTTTTTAATTTTTATCTTAGAAAAAGGATTTTTTTTATTTCAATTTTACAAGTTTTTTCCAAGAACTACTCTTTAACAATTTCCTATTTTCATTGTTTACAGTTAATAAGTTATTGGTGAATACAACACGTGAATTATGCTTTGAACTCGAAGTTTTAAAATAGCTCCCATTTAAAACACCTTGTTTTTAAATGTAAATCTTCATTGAATTTTTCAATAAAAAAAAAAAAAAAACAGAAATTATTTAACTTTCTGATATTTTCTTTAGTATTATTTATTTATAATTGTGAACAGTATATATCATTTTATGCCTCCAGCAGACAGTCAGGGCACAAAATCTTTGGATTTACAGTCAGTAAAAATTTGGAAACATATTATGGTTGATTTTTCCATTGACATTGCTGATTATTACAGATGCCTTGATCTAGAAATGATCATCGTTCATGTTTGTGAGAGAATTGTATATAGAGACTTACAGCCTGCAGCTTTACTTTATTCCAGCACGGGCAGCCTATTCAACATACTTCCATCTTCGTGGGCAACTTACTCTTCTAATCCACAGAATTAGAAAAAAAAAGAGACAGGGATGTTGAGATGTATCGATTTCAGGCCATGCTTTGATGCAGGTCTTTTATAAGGGCATGCCCGATAGTCACCGCATAGTTTGGCTAACTGCTGGTAAATCGTACCAACTTATGGAGCAACTCTATTCGTGGAACACATAAATTTCTACAATGTATTTTTTCAGATTTATCTATCATATTAACCTACTTGGCCAAACCCATCGTGATGAAAGAATATATGTATTTTTACTTTCACTTACCTGTAAATGAAATAAATAGTAAGGGAAAGTATTGTAACCATGAAAAATTTTGATTTCCTGTATTCAAATAAATACACATATATAAATAAATACATATTGTGTGTAAAGTAACGAATGTGAAAACTAGCACTTTTCAGGAGAGCCAAAACACAGAATATAATTTTTTCCACCTGACGCGTTTAATATTATATAATAATAGGCAGCTGAAGAAGACAAAAATCAAAATAATAGGTTTACTTGCAGTAGTGTGTTGTTGTGTGGTCATGCGTAACATCCCACTACTGCTATACCCGCATTGCCTATGGAAGGGAGGAATGAAAATGAAATTAATTATTTCTTTGTAAATTTCTTATTTTAAAGAAGACTTCAATTTGTAAAAATATTATTACTAAGTTGTATTATGATAGTTTGTTTTTATGAATAATTATGCACAGAAAAAAATGACTGCCTATACTAGCAAATGTGTCATATTCGATAAATTATAATGGTTCAATATGCACATTGAACTGTCTAAGTGGTAATGAAAACTAATGAAACTGGCATTTTCGCTAGTTTGGATTACAGCGTTTGGGAGATTTTTTTATTTGTCGAACTGTGTAAACTGTTGAATATCATATTCGTAAATATAGCATAACTCAATCAGACATGTGGAAATACACATTCTGAACCCAAATAACCTAGTCCCACGAAATAGTGTGTGTGGACCGACTAGCTTAAAAACAATTAACCAACAACAAACTTGAAATTAGGTATTTGACATGCCCGTGATGCGCCACCAAAGATTTCATCAAAATTGAATAAACAGAAGGGGCAAATTTTGCGCAATTTTTCTCCTTTGTTGAATCCAATAGGTTGTGTAATGATCCACGGAATCATATAAAAATAACAGGTAAGACACAAAACACAACTGATATAAAAGTATACTGCCGTGATGTGACAGCAAATATAATGAATTGTAACATTTCTGTCGGTAAAACAATATTTATTCAGAGAACAATAACAATTTTCAATGCCACATGAATTTTAACAACACAAATATCAGAACAGGTTACAAAAATTATCACTTTGTAACACACAAATAATCATATGGCTTGAGCTTCACGACCAAGACTAACTGTCCAGTCAATCGCTCCTTATATATAGTCGAAAGGAGAATGGTCTAGAACCTCGTGGATGGTATTCAAACATTGTAGTCACGGGCTGATACTCCTGTAAACTCCAAGTATTAGAGTAATTCGAGTATTTTTTTCACAAAATTATATTTAATACTAAGATCATAGAAAATTGAATAATTCGTCAATCCATGTATGCCAATTAACCCCCTATGTGGGGCAGGTTGGCCTAGAAGGTGGGGTTGTTCAGCCATCTCATTCAAGTACTGCCTGACACATATTATTGTTATTAAAAGCTGCGCTATAATGGTATAACAATTTTGAATTTTTGAATGAAGTTTTTAACAGCTTTTAAGGGAAAATAGAATGACAATAGAAGAAGATAGAAGTTTAGACTGTCGTCACTTTTTGCATAAGAAAAATTGCTCTCATCTTCCTCGCTGGAACTAAAGACAATTGGTAGTTTCACCTTTGATTATGTTTACCTTGTTTTTGTGAATTGCTACAGCACCAAAAAAAATAGTTGAAGAGAGCCAACTAACCCCACAGGAGAGATCATATGAAACATGACTGCCAGGACAGGGGAGAACAATCAAACAAGAAACTGGTTAGTCGAAAGGTTAGGGTTTTCAAAGGAGTTTGGGGCTATGTGAACAGAATCGGAGTCAAATGTTTTTCCATGCCTTTAAACCAACTTTACTGAAAATATAAAAATTTACTTACAAGTTGTAAAATCAATCAATGAAGCACACTCTTATCTACACTGTTAGCATCGGATTGAAAACTCAGGACAAGACTCCCGAGGTCGAGCGGGTCACATGGTACAATGGTGGGGCTTTCACAACAGGTATGACGGAAACTATAAGCCAATGGCCAACCTACCCCCTATGCCAACCAACCCCGCTCTCCCCTACAATATTTTCAAATAGTGGTAATGTTAATAAAAATACAATACATTATTTGTTAGTCCAAAAAGAATCAATGACCAAAATATAATTGTAATTGCGTGTGCCCACAAAAAATAATTGTAAATATCTCAAGGACTGAACCCACTGTTTTCGAGTAAAATACACAGATTTGTACTACTCGAAATGGTTTACTATAATGCGTTATAAAACAGTATTCACAAACAATAGACTGAGCACATTCTTAGCGTGGAGTCTTCAATTATATTTTCTTTTACAAAATTAAGTTCTATAATAGATTTATGAATAAAAATTAAGCATATTTTAGTAGAACAGTAGTTATCAGTTTCTGGAGACGCATAAAAGACAAAAATTTGAAAATTAAGTTTTAGTTACTATGAGCTGTAAATCAAATTTGATGAAACCCTTTTAATCAATTCCTCTTCCCGATATATTTAAAAAAATTAGTTAACAAAGTCAACTATTCATGAAATTTGGATTTTTTTAGGCCCCTTAAAATGGTATATATAAATAATAATAAATCGAAAAGGGCAGAGGAATTTTAAGTTTCGGAATAATAATATTACTCCATACCTTACGGAGAATAACAAACAAAAGGAAGTAAATAAATGTGGTAAAAGCTCTTTTCTCTGAAGTTGCTAAATAGCGTTTACATATTTAAGCAGAAGATATATTATCCTCATGCAGGAATATATTATTGAATTAAGATATAAATCATCAAGAATTTTCTATAGTTCTCCATCCATAATGAAATCCTTTATAAAATTGACGACAATTACCTTTATATGCTAGGAAGAAATAAATAATAAGGAAGAAAATATATAGAAAAAGGAAAAACTTACATGTAGAATCCATTTCAACAGCCATTTCTTCCTTTATAGAAACATTCCAGTTATTTGTACCTAAACAATAAACTAATATTATTATGATTTCAATTAAACAATAATAAAGAATGCAAACATTTACAGGTACCACTTCTCAAGAGTGGCTGATGGACGTGGCCTATTATGTGACCCTGATATTAAAGAAAGTATGGAAAAACTGCAGAATTTATCTTCACTGCGTCCTGCTCCAGCCAGATTTCTGGTCAGACAAAGGATATAGGAACTAGGAAATCAAAGGGATTTTGGAAGAATGACCAGTTACCTGTAATATACCCGAATCGAGTGTCCGCTAGTACTTTTTACCAATGAAAAAGCAATACATTTAGTTGGAGGGCACAACTTAATAAATCCCTGTATCATAACACATTTAGTAGGAGGGGACAACTTAAAAAAATCCCTCTATCGTCACACGACCTGAGAGTAACAAGGACCAAGCGAGAGTGCGTTGAGTCATGGACCCGAGGCCATGTAATCCTCCCACCCAGAGTGCCAATGCTTGCTTGATTGACTGTCTCTTGTTTCGCCTACAAATAAGAAATGGCTAAATACGAAATATGAAAAAAATCAAGTAAACATATACAGGAGAAAAAAAGAAAAATATTCTGTCAACTCATAAAACACGTTTATCCCACCAATGAGCGTGGTACGCCTTTAATAACAGATCTTTGTTTATAATTAAAGTTGTTCTGTTCATTTAATGGAAATTATCTGTTTCATGGTAACTATATGAAGTTTTCAACAACTACATAGAGAATTATAAAAAAATACGACTTGGAGTATTATGCTTGCATTGCCAAAGTATCACAAGTAAAAACTTTAATTTAATAATATAAAAATTTAGTGTACTTTAAAGAGTAAATACAAACAAAAATTAGTAAATGAATGTGGAAAAATGTGTGACTTTTAGAAATGGCATTTAACATAACACATCAATTTCTAATCTAAGTAAGTTGGTAAGAGAAAATTGTGTGTTGCACACATCGCACCAGATTTTTTCCTTCATATATTTTCATTGGTCGCTATCTTGTTTCATTTTTTTTTCTTTTTTCAGGTCCATGAAATGAAGATAGATTTATCAAATCATGAAAAGTAGGATTATGTAGGAACATGACAGGTTTCCCAAATGACCGATTCATTTGTATTTTGTCTAAATACTAAAATAAAATGTTTCTTTATCCCCTACAAAAGGAAAAAAATAAATAATAAAAACATGGAAATCTGACTCGTCTTTCAATATATGAGGAGGTGAGGTGCAAAACTCGTTCGTTCCACATGAACACGTTTTTCAGGAAACTCAAAAATCTTACCAGGTCTTGTAAAGTGGCCAGATAAATGTTTTTTTTTTTTGCCTTCGAAAGGTGCAGCTACCCTGTGGAAGTAAGCTTGGAATGAAAAAATTTACTGTTTTAAAGGTGACAAAAAAAAGAAGTAACTAAGTGTGAAATGAGAAAGTTTTGCAACAAAATGTTTAAAGAAAGACTTTTGCTGCACACCACATTGTAACGAACAAGTTTTAATTTAATTTAACGAGGATAATAAAACAAAAGCGAAGTTTTTTTTTTAATAAGTGATACTTATTTAGTTTCACAACCATTTTATTAATAAATTCGCTATAATTTTACAAAATAATATAACCCGATCACTTAAAACATTTGACTAACTGCTATTTTGTATAGCAAAAATCCATATGAAATAAAAAGGTTTTCTCCAATCTGATAATGCAGGTTGAAAGAGCATTAAAATATCTTTTAGAATCCACTTCTATCTCCATTTTTCAAAAAAATGGAATGAACGAGTTTTTCACCTCATCTCCTCATATAAAAGCCAATGATTCAATACGATTAAGTTCATCCCTGTGGTAATATTTTCGATGAGGCCACGAACAAAACCTTTCCGAAACATATCTAATACCGATTTCTTGCTTTATATCCTTATAGACTTATGGTTTCAATTTTTTATAATATAAAAACTTTTATTATAATCTTATAATTTATTATAATATTTAGCTTTATATTTAGTAATTTCTGGCATCATTAAACATCATCAAATAAGTCTTAATTTTTTTTTTTTTTTTTTTCTAGCTATCCTGGACAACTTGGGAAGTACTTAGACAAATAGCTAAAGAAAAATGTTTGAAATAAAAAAATTATTAATTATAATTTATTCATTATTTTGGACCAAATGTGCGAAGGACATTTTTGTGAGGTCACAGTACCATAATGATACTCCTATAAGTATATTATCATACCAATGAGCAACCACAGTCCCGATCTGTTATATAGCTGTATATTATATTAAAATAATACATGATGTCCAGACAAGGAGGACATATGTGCACTAAGGTTTTAATTCAAACAATTTGAACAGGTTTCATCAAATTTTACATTTTTCTCACCATCATAATTCTGCATCCTATCCTCTTCTTTAATATCAATCGTGGGAACTGAAACATAATCAAATGATTGTTACATTTCAAGCAAGAATATATGTTACTGCATTGATTTCATAATTTAATTCTGAATGGAGCTGGCAAGGAGAAGGCTTAAACAAAAAGAGAAAGGTAGGTACAACAAATTTCCTCACCTTCATCTGGGACCAGCATCTCAGGTTCTTCTTTTATGTGAACTAATCCACCTGTAGATATATAACAATGTTTTAACAATCTAAGTATTTTCTAAAGTAACAAGTATAAACTAAATAAAAAGTTACTCAGTATCGGAAAGAGAACATAGGTTATCTCTTGGATCTGTAACAAAAATTTCTAGTCTATGCTAAACATAGGGATGGCACCAATGGCAACAAATCGCAAAAAATGGAGGACATGAAAAGTTAAAAAAAAATACATATATATTAATACTAGCTAGGGTGCCCGGCTTCGCTCCGGTAGTTGTGTGGTAGTTTTAATAACACAAAAACTTTAAAATTAAAGGAAATATAGAACAAAATTAACACTTTCTTGAAACTTTTAACATTGTATCAATATTAAGATTCGATATCTGCAGAGTCCGCCCAAATAAGGAACCTTATATACTTTAAAGGGGGTTGAAAATGGTGAATGAACAATTAATTTTGCTGCAACTTTGTCGAGTCATGCATCGTTTTTGATGGTTTCTGTGATTTTGAATTCTATAAGCCCATTCCAAGCAGTCAGCAGATAATAAGTTATTAGATTATGGTTGAAAAATCTATTAGTTAAAAAACTATATTTCGATTACAACTTAAGCGCCGACTACTGTGATGGTCCTATTAGATCCAGAAGTTTAGAAACTACCGAAGATTCATAGAAACTATTTTTTTAAGACCTTTCTTCCAGTTCAATCTCCCTTAAGATATCCTCCCCCCGTAATTTGGCCGGACACTGCACCTACTATTACAAAATGAAAACCAAAATATCATGAGGGCACAATTTTTTCATCATATTTCTTTTTATCCTAAACTATGAGGGGTGATAAAATCTTATTGAAAAAATGCTGTAATTGGAGTTAGTCATTTTGTCAACTGGAATGCTCATACATACATAGTAATAAAACCATTTTTCATAATTACATACAATAAGAACACTTCAAACATTTTATTTTCGATTTATAATCAGTCAATTCAGCTCTCCTTTTTTGTTTTATGTCTGTTTTTATTCGCTCACTGTACTACTCAAAAATGAGAGATAATTGAATAGGAACTTTAATTAATTATTAAAGAGTAAACATTGAGACGGCTGGGTGTACCAAACCAGGATCTCTCAACCTTTAGGGACAGTACATGACATAATTGATTAGTATCCTGCCACAATTAGATTTGAACACGAGAACTTGAGCATAATCGTGCAGTTCCTTACCACTTAGCCACCACAGTCCCGATCTGTTAAATAGCTGTATATTATATTAAAACAATACATGATGTCCCGACAAGGAGGGCATCTGTGTACTAAGGTTTTAATTCGAACAATTTAAACAGGTTTTGTATTATTTTACATTTTTCTTACCATTATAAATCTGATCATTTTCTTCTTCTTTGATATCCATTGTGAGAACTGAAAAATAATCAAATTATTAATACAATTGAAGCTAAATATTTTGTTTAAAAAATATACTTTTTAAGTTACTGCAGTTATTTCACAATTTTTCATTGTATAATAATTTTGAAAGCTGCGATCTAATAAAGCTCTAATTTTAATAGAAAAGGACACTACATCAGTTTGGTAATATGACAGTTACGGGACCTACCAAAGTTTGCCTTCATCTTGTTGCATTTTTACTATCTGTAATTAATCTTATCTCTAAACTTAATGTATATTCCATATGATGAAATAAATAAAATAGGCCTTTTTCAAAGGTTATTTAACGAGGCAACGTTTGGCTCCTGGAGGCATTCTCAAGTTATCCATCATACATGATTATTGTGAGCAATTTGAAAAAAATAATGATACAATTTAAAAAAAAAAATAAAAGAAGGTTTTAGGTGTTCTTTAATGGTCATCTAAAAACTCTTATCATAGCATAATTAGTGATGGGAGATATGACCAACTGTTTTAGATGACATTAAAAAAAAGAAGGACGCCTCCAGCAACCAGTTTTTTTTTTAATTAAAATTTTTTAATTAGTAACATTAATTTTTCCAATCACTCACAATAATCAAGTATGATGCATGGCTCCAGGAGCAAAAATGTTGCCTAGTTCAATAAACTTATGACGTTATTATGGTGAAAAAGGTCTATTTTATTTATTTCATCACATTGAATAAATCACCAAACCTGAAGAAGATGATTAGAGAATATATATATTCCATAAGTTTTATATATATACAGGGTGTCCTTTTTAGATGGCCCGGCTGAATTTCTCTTAAACAAATAACTTTATCAAAGAAATAAAAAATACGTAGTCAATATTTTTCAATCTAGTTTCAATTTCAACCTGTTTTTGAAAAAAAAATACGCGGTGCACGTCAGGACCGGTACAACTTTAAAATTTCAAATGGCACCCAATACTTTATGATACATCATTTTAAAGGATTTTTAACGCTGAAATCAATGGTGCAAACTAATTTTAAATCGGTCAAAAAATAACAAAGTTACGGTAAAAAGTTTAAAAACACACTCAATCTGTTTTGATATTAGCTTTATCAAAAGAACGCAATCCAGGGGGAAAAAACAGAAGGAAAAACATTTTAATCAATTTTTAAAGCTGAAATTAATTGTGCAATCATATTTTAAATTGTTCAATAAATTACAAAGTTATGGTACGTGGTAAGTTAAAAGAAAAAAAATACATTACTATTTTTAATAATAAAAAATCCCCTGGATTGCGTTCTTTTGATAGAGGCAATTTAAAAAATCACAGAGAACGTTAACAATAAATCAATTTAACGCCTTTTATAAATAAATTAGGAATAAAAATTATTGGAGCTAATATCAAAAGAGATTGAGTGTATTTTTAAACTTTTTACCATAATTTTGGTATTTTTTAACCGATTAAAAATCAGTTTGCACCATTGATTTTAGCGTTAAAAATCCTTTAAAATGATGTATCATAAAGTATAGGGTGCCATTTAAAACTTTAAAGTTGTACTGGTCCTGACGTACACCGCATAATTTTTTTTTCAAAAACAGCTTGAAATTTAAAACTAGATTGAAAAATATTGAATACTTACTTTTTATTCTTTTGACAAAGTTATTTGTTTAAGAGAAATTCAGCCGGGCCATCTAAAAAGGACACCCTGTATATAGATTTTTCTGAATTTCTTTATCTTATACATACTTTATATTTCACTCATTTTAGCCATCATGAAGACCCACATGTTTGGGTCGAAACATAAGACTGTTGAAATAAAGAAAAAGTTTTTGTCTGGAGTTCCTGATTAGAAATCACCCCTATGTACTTCTTTAGAGTAGATATTTAAAGAAAAAACTAGAAACTAAAAAAAAAAAATTAACATCCAAAACAAGGGAACTTGAGGATAGCAGTTTATTACCATAACCAGTTTATGTACTCAAAACAAAAGTTTATGCACTAAAAGATTTTCCAACCAAATAGGCCTAGAAACTTACAGGAATACACATCCAAAAAAATATGTTAACTTAAGCTATTTAAAAAAAAGTATACGATAAATAGACGAGAAAACTGAAACGAATAACTTATCTCGAACGATTTAGTTTTCTAACGCATGAGCAGCGGTTACACACATTAACATAATCATATATATCAATAACAAAGTTCAAAGATTTACAGCGAAAGGAACCCTTCGGTAAGGACGTGTCGTTCAAAAAGCGAACCAAGGAGAGTAGAGAGAAGGTGGGCTAAGTTAAGGGGCAATATGACTGCCCGACCTGTGACGTAATCGGACGCTTCAGTAAATAGAAGGCGAGTAGGTAGGCATCACTCCAGTGTTTATGTTCAGAATTTATAATTTTTTTGAGATGGTTAAATATGCGAAACAAATTCATTATATTAAATTAAAATCTATAAATTGTTAATGATTATGTAGATATTTAAAAATCAACAATGTGTACTACAATTAGTTACATAAAAATATACACATAAAATTCAAATTATACAATTACATCAACGATTAATGTTTTTCACTTAAACATATAGGCGGGCGCAATCGACTATAGGGTGCGCTAGTAGTTTTGCAAAATGTCGGAAATAACGGAGATTGACAGTTGATGTGATAGAGATATTTGGTAATTTTAAAAGACCATTAATTGAAGAGCAGGCTATCCTTGATGCAAACCACATAATTGTTGTAGTAGAAACATCATTTCCTTGTAATATCGAATGTTATTAATTTTAAATATTTTTTTGTAACCTCCGGGTTAATAAGTGTGATTATAGTTAACATGTGTGATATATTGTTGTTGCATTCTTACAATATTTGTAAATAGTAAATAGTGTTCAATAAACCTTTAATATCAGTGGGTATTTTATTCAAATTACCTAAACAATAATTACATGTGGAATAATATCTAGAAGTAAAAAAACAGTTATTTTGCAAGCCTTGTGCCTTCAAACTAGCAATCTTAAAAGTACTGCCCCATCAAATAAAAGTGGATATCAAATTTATTAATAATAATAAGCAATATTCTTGTCATTGTAAGTGTAAAGCTGGTAGTTCTGGTAAATGCAAACACATCATTGTAACTTTACTTTACGTTTTTCGGTTAGTAATAACATTAATTATCTATTAATACAATCATTGTTATGACAGCTTAGATTCTTTGTCATATTATTTATTTATTTGTCAAAACTTTCAGGCTTCGCATTGAAAACATAGAACAATTAAGAACAACGGATGTAAGACAAAAATGGGGAAAATTAAAAAAGAAAAACAAATAAGACATTATGGTCCCAATGTTATTTGCATAAAATTAACATTTTGGAATAATAAAATGTCAAATACTAATATTTACCTGGATAAATATAGTCACTTTCTTTAAAATGAAGACTACATATCATCATATGTTTCGAAACAGGCTTATCTATTCTTAATTTTACAATACACTCTTTAAGAAGCTTTTTATTTTTTGGAAATAAATGGAATGACACGTCTTTTGATTTTTTAATTGAACACTGAGGGACCGAGCAATACCTATTAGAATTTTTTCAAATGATTTTTTGCTCAATCGGGTTTTAATTATGGAAAAATAAATTAAAAACGCCAAAAACCCTAAGAATCCCAGGTAATTGACTGGCTTCTATTCCCGTTTCTCTAGTTCCTGTAAAGTAGCAGCACCGTCGCTTGTGCCCGCCTATAACGAAAAATTATAGTATTTAAAGAGAATTCAATATGCATCGGCTGAATCAACGTCAGATGACTAAAGCCGCGTTTACACCGGAGTTTCAAACAAAAAGTTGCAAACTTTTGTTGCAAACAGCAGTTGCAAACAGTTGTTTCAAACAAAAGTTTGCAATTTTTATTTCATGGTTTTATTTCCATGTGTCATGAAAATGTTTGAAACACTTTCGACCTTGATTATGACTCGCCTATGTTCTGGTTCCTGGGATCAGTCCTTCCCAGGATGTCATGTGTCGAGGATGTCATTTTAGCCGCGGCGGCGTGTGTCGTGTTGTCAAAGCAACGTAAGCCGAGACGATACTGGGTGAGGCCGTCTCTGCATTCCAGAGCTACGTACAGTGGAAACGACCTGTTGGACGATTTAAATAGAGATGATGTTGACCCTCATTCAGGTGAACTGAGAACGGACGGAAGTTTTAAAAACTTTGTAAGAAAGACCAGTGAGGATTTTGAATATCTAACTTTAATGATTGGTCACAAAATTTCGAAAATGGATACGAATTACCGAAAGGCTATTTCTGTAACGGAAAAACTAGCTGTAACCTTGCGCTTTTTAGCTACCGGAGATTCATACACAAGCTTGAGTTACCTGTTCAAGATATCAAAATCAACCATGCTTCTCTATTAAATTGAATAATGAGGTTCCTCATTTTATTTTATGCCTCTGCCTTGCTTAAATTCATTTCACGTGAAATGTCATTCCATGCATAGTTTTTCCTGATTTTGTTTTTGTATTCGGGATTAGTTTGGTTCCACAAGACTTGCTGCTCTCTGTACAGGCTAATTAACTTAAGAATTTTATCATCTCCCCACTCCATCTCACTCAGTAAATTTTCCATTGTCACTCACCACTGATTACTCACTCAATACGCACGAGATAACTCACAACAAGCACGCGGTAACTTATAGCAGTCCAGACAGGAAATAATTTAAGTCGAGACAGGGTGGTGCGAGTGATCACGTGAGTGAGAGTGGAGGTGGCAGCGTAGGGGATGGAGGGAAAATGTTTCTGTTTCGTGTTTCAACGGCACATAGTGACCGAAACCAGTGTTGCAAACAAAAGTTTGCAACTCCCTTTTGATCTTTACCGACTTCAGGTGGAAACAAAAATTTCTGTTGCAAACACTAAAAAACTGTTTGCAACAGTGAAATGTTTCATCTAAAAATGTGCGTTTTTAGAGATGTTTGCAACTTTTGTTTGCAACTCGTGTTTCAAACTCCGGTGTAAACGCGGCTTAAGCGGGAAGAGGTTGCGCGGGGTTGCCTACCCAAGTATACCTTCTCTCTATTCACCTTGAGTATATCCTGGTTATAATATCGATTCCAGAGATGGGCAATTCCATGTCAAATCAACACAAAAATATATTATTTTGAATCTCACCATCTCAGATTTTCTTGAAATTACATGTGTACTACTTGTATATAATAGAAAAATTGTGAAATACTAAAGAGATATGTCAACCCGTTATTGAATTATTGGTCTCCAAAGTCCTCAAAAATAGGTCCAGAAACAGAAAAAAATCATGATTAAAAATAGCTGCAGATGTTATCTAAATTTGAATAGGACTAGGAGATTGGTGTCATTTAAAAGCGCATTCCATGCTGTTTCATATGATATACACCAATGTATAGGATGATACTAAAGAAATTTTCTTTAAGAAATTAAAACTAAATTTAAAATTTTAATTTCAATTTTCTCAAAAAGGACATTTTTTAAATAATTTATATTTTTTTGAAAAATAAGTAGTATAATATCTATTCATACAGCAAAATATAAAAGTGGTATGAAAATTTCTTCATTACTAAAAACATTGAAAACTAGTAATGCAATTTCATAAATCTAGCATTTTATGATTAAAATTAGTTGCAGGTTGTTCCCAGATTGGACTAGGACTATGAGATTGATGTAATTTAACAGCACAACATTCCATGCCGTTTCATATGATATACAACAATGTATAGGTTGGTGCTAAAGAAATTTTCTTGAAACCTAGTTTAAAATATTTCATACTTAGTCATTTATTATTTTTAGGCGTAACGAGAGACAGTTAATTTCTCCATAAAAATCAAATCAAAGATACTTTATTGGAAAACAAAAAAAAAAACCCTTCCCATTTAAGCCCTCTCAGAACATGTTAATAATAATAATACTTACCTGATTTTAAAAAATGCTTGATTCTCATTAAACATCACGATGATTAAACATCAAAATCGTTAATGCTATTTTTGAGAAAATCGAAAAAAATGGGGGAAAAGTTATGAAATAAAATGCCCCCTCCCTCTGATCAATTTTGATGAAATTTTCACTATATTATCAGGGAAATATACATACATCAAATACCAAGTTTTATCAAAATTGTTAGAGCCGTTTTAGAGAAAATCGAAAAGCCTATAAATGGGAAAAAAGTTATGTAATAAAGTGTCCCCTCCTGTTGATCAATTTTGATGAAAGTTTTGTAGTCACATCGCGGGCATATACATACATCAAATACCCAAGTTCAGGTTCCTAGGGTTTATAGTTTTTGGCTAATCTTTTCACACACACATACACACACACACATAGACCATTTTGGACTCAGGGGACACCAAAACATGTATTTCCATTGAACAATATATATTGATTACATCATTAATAGATCCTTTACTGACTTTTAAAATTTAGCGATTTTTTTAGACAAGAATTCCATTTTGGTGAAGATAAAACAATTGCTTAAGGTGCTTCTAAACTTTTCATACAAGTCATTTTTAAAATGTAACTAAAATATTTTCAAGATAAAAGGTATGCCATAATAATAAATAAATACAGACCTATTACAGCCCCGGTCAGGAAACTTTTGAACACATCTATCAAACCATAAATATTTATTAAATAATTTAATTAGACAAAAAAATATTGGTCGAGGCTGGGAATCAAACCCAAGACTACTGCATCACTGTTGTAGCCCTCTTGTCATTGAACTAACCATTTAGAGTAGTAAGTAATTTGATGATAACTGATATAATCTGCTGTTCCATTCTGGATTAAAAATTACAATTAAAAATTTCTATAAATTTTTTGTAAGAAAAGAGCAATAAAAGAAGTGTCCGGAAACTTTTGACCGCTTCTGTATGCCAAAATTATTCTTTTTCATTATTGAAAAATAAATTTTTTCCATATTCTGTATGAAAAAAAAATTCCTATTTTTTCCTCAAAAAAAAAATTACATTTCTTAAAATATAAAACTATACAATGTGTACATTTCTTTTTCTAAATTACTTGAACTGTATTAGGTAAAATAATTAGCGGAAGACCAAGAATAGAAATCAACTTACCAAATATCGTCGGGTCCTCGTCTGGTTAGAGATTTCATTCTTCTTCACTGCTAAGTGGAAATTTGTAAATTATGTACTCTCTTGAACCGCCATTCTGACAATTAATGGTGATTATTAAATTTGATGACTGACATCGGACCCACTTCAAAAGTTCAAACCACTATAGAAAATGAAGTGAAAAAAAAAATGTAAACTTGGACATACTTGCACCAGGTATGGAAGCTAACAATAGAATAGGCTTATAAAAAAAAAATGGCGAGGCTGGCAGAACTGGGAATTGTAATGTGCATCGCTGCGCTTTCTAGCGGGAGCACTGATAAAATGAGAGTTAACCCTGATGATCATAGATGGCACCATGTGGTCTAAGTAATTAAATTTAACATAATGAGACAAATTGAAGAAATAAACAGATTGACAAAGTTTTTGTCTTTTTAACAAAAATATACAACTATTAGAAAACAAAAGAAAAACACTTTTAATAGCTTTAACACTATGTTTATAACATTAATGTCAAACATTTATAATTCAATGTTTTTTTAAGAGGAAATAATTCACCTTTCATACATACATTTTTTTTTTTTTAACTTCATTTTTACATTCGCACCTTTCCTTAAAGAAAAAGACAATCAGCTAATTTGGTGACTAAACACGTAGAAAAACATGGCTTGATACATACATTTTTAATTACAGGGATACATTTTTAATTTTCAATTTTGTAATCAATGAATAATACATCATAAAAATATATAGAAATAAAATAATTGATTTTCTCCTAACTCATCTGTTTTATATCATCCAAATAATATAATTTGTTTCAATAATTCAAGACTTGATAACATTACCTAAATATTAATTGTAATTTATTGCAGATAATAACCATATAAATAACCAGTCCAAAATATTATTTATTTTTTATTTATTTATTAAATTAAGAATACACTATACATAATCAATATGTGGCTTCAAGCTTTGTGCTTACGTCTACACTTCATATGGTGTCCAAAATATGGTAAAAAAAATAAATCAGTATATAATAAAAAAAAAAAAAGTTCCGCAGAGATTTAGGAATTAAGATTCCATTCAGATAATCTTAGGTAAGCATAATAAAAAGCGACTACTGGTTTTTATAATACAAACAACATCCACTTTGGATAAATTCCTATATGTGTTAGAATTCAAAAAGATTATAAAAAAATTTGAATAAAAAAACCATTTAAAAATAACGATAGGTTAAATGATGGTCAGGATTTTCAGTTTACAATGATTTTATTGTGGTAAGCCAACTTTTCGATCCAACTTGTGGATCTTCATCAGGGCTAAAAGAAAACAAATATATGAGTATCTATGCTAGAGGGTGACAATAAATGGATACATTACAGAACTGATAATAATATAAAAGAAGGTGTATATATGAATATTAAAATAAGTGGCTGGTTAACAAGATAAAATAGAATCTGATATTTACCTACTGAGTCCAGGTGGATACTAAGACTAAAGGTAAACATAAGGTGAGAGGTAGGGGTTAGTTTGCCGACTTCAAAGGTTTATGACGGGGAAATCCAACGCTTTGAAGTGAAGGCACATGACAACTGAGTGAACAAAAATATTTTAAAAACTAACAAAATAGATGGTACTGTATACAAAAGGTGTGTCTGGACTCTATAATAACATAAAAATGAAATAATACATAATGTAAAAATTTCTTTTATATTATTATCAGTTCTGTAATGTATCCATTTATTGTCACCCTCTAGCATAGATACTCATATATTTGTTTTCTTTTAGCCCTGATGAAGATCCACAAGTTGGATCGAAACGTTGGCTTACCACAATAAAATCATTGTAAACTGAAAATCCTGACCATCATTTAACCTATCGTTATTTTTAAATGGTTTTTTTATTCAAATTTTTTTATAATCTTTTTGAATTCTAACACATATAGGAATTTATCCAAAGTGGATGTTGTTTGTATTATAAACACCAGTAGTCGCTTTTTATTATGCTTACCTAGGATTATCTGAATGGAATCTTAATTCCTAAATCTCTGCGGAACTTTTTTTTTTATTATATACTGATTTATTTTTTTTACTATATTTAGTACACCATATGAAGTGTAGACGTAAGCACAAAGCTTGAAGCTAGTGTATTCTTAATTTAATAAATAAATAAAAAATAAATAATATTTTGGACTGGTTATTTATATGGTTATTATCTGCAATAAATTACAATTAATATTTAGGTAATGTTATCAAGTCTTGAATTATTGAAACAAATTATATTATTTGGATGATATAAAACAGATGAGTTAGGAGAAAATCAATTATTTTATTTCTATACATTTTTATGATGTATTATTCATTGATTACAAAATTGAAAATTAAAAATGTATCCCTGTAATTAAAAATGTATGTATCAAGCCATGTTTCTCTACGTGTTTAGTCACCAAATTAGCTGATTGTCTTTTTCTTTAAGGAAAGGTGCGAATGTAAAAATGAAGTTAAAAAAAAAAAAAAAAAAAATGTATGTATGAAAGGTGAATTATTTCCTCTTAAAAAAACATTGAATTATAAATTTTTGACATTAATGTTATAAACATAGTGTTAAAGCTATTAAAAGTGTTTTTCTTTTGTTTTCTAATAGTTGTATATTTTTGTTAAAAAGACAAAAACTTTGTCAATCTGTTTATTTCTTCAATTTGTCTCATTATGTTAAATTTAATTATTTAGACCTCATGGTGCCATCTATGATCATCAGGGTTAACTCTCATTTTATCAGTGCTCCCGCTAGAAAGCGCAGCGATGCACATTACAATTCCCAGTTCTGCCAGCCTCGCCATTTTTTTTTTATAAGCCTATTCTATTGTTAGCTTCCATACCTGGTGCAAGTATGTCCAAGTTTACATTTTTTTTTCACTTCGTTTTCTATAGTGGTTTGAACTTTCGAAGTGGTCCGATGTCAGTCATCAAATTTAATCACCATAAATTGTCAGAATGGCGGTTCAAGAGAGTACATAATTTACAAATTTCCACTTAGCAGTGAAGAAGAATGAAATCTCTAACCAGACAAGGACCCGACGATATTTGGTAAGTTGATTTCTATTCTTGGTCTTCCGCTAATTATTTTACCTAATACAGTTCAAGTAATTTAGAAAAAGAAATGTACACATTGTATAGTTTTATATTTTAAGAAATGTAATTTCTTTTTTGAGGAAAGAATAGGAATTTTTTTTTCAAACAATATGGAAAAATTTTATTTTTAAATGATGAAAAAGAATAATTTTGGCATACAGAAGCGGTCAAAAGTTTCCGGACACTTCTTTTATTGCTCTTTTCTTACAAAAATTTTACCTTACCACAAAAAAATCATTGTATACTGAAAATCCTGACCATCATTTAACCTATCGTAATTGAAAAACAGTTGACTATCTCTCACCTCTACCATTTAAACATAAGTATACTGCATTGCATTTGAATCAAACAAATTCCTTCTCAATGATATGATTTACAAAGTAATTCTAAGCTATTTAACATCTAATCATAATTCATAGGACACATAACTACACAGATGTCAAGGTTCTTGTGGACAAATTAGTTCTGTTAAAATATATGGTATAAGTATATTTTATATGTAATCATATGAGGCTTCATATAGGTACAATGTGTGTTTTCAAAGGTACAGATACCACATATTTATAATCACGCTGCAGGCATTGATCAGTCTTCTCACATGAACAGCAAGTATGACAGGCCATTATATATTCTTTCATAGGTCCAACATTTACTTATTTATGACCACAGGGTTTACATTAATAATCTTCTCACCTATACGACCAACCACTGAAAGGATTTCCATAATTTCACATTGCACAGATTTATAAAAGATTATAAAGCTTCTAATTAGTTTGACATGTTGCAAGATATCTTCTCAAAACTTGAGATATCACTGTTTTTAATATGAGAATAGCATCACTTTATGCCTTTTCATTAATGAACCTTCTCGCCGGAATGGTTAGCATTACTATGTGTCCTAATAGTTACAGATTCCAGTGATGTATAATCACGGAGAGGACATTGATGAGACTTCTCCCCAGTGTGCCGGGCCATTAAATGGGTCTTCAACCTACCAGATCTAACAGATTTATAATCACAGTGAGGACATTGAAGAGGTTTCCCTCGTGTATGGCAGGCCATTATATGCATCTTCAATTCTTTAAATGTAATGGATTTATAATAATGAATTATAAGGCTTATCTTCAGTATGACGGGCTATTATATGTCTTTTCATAACCGAAGATTCGACAGATTTATAATCACAGTGCGGGCATTGGTTAGGCTTTTCTCCAGTATGATGGGCTATTATATGTCTCTTCAAGTTTTGACGTGTAACAGATTTATATTCACAGTGAAAACATTGATAAGGCTTCTCACCAGTGTGGCGGGCCATTATATGGGTCTTCAAACACCTAGATCTAACAGATTTATAATCACAGTGAGGACACTGATGAGGCTTCTTACCTGTGTGGTGGGCTATTATATGGGCCTTCAAATTGTGAGATCTAACAGATTTATAATCACATAGAGGACAATGATGAGGCCTCTCACCAGTGTGGCGGGCCATTATATGTCTTTTCATAACCGAAGATGCGACGGATTTATAATCACAGTGCGGGCATTGGTTAGGCTTCTCATCTTTATGAAGGGCCATTATATGTCTTTTTAGTTGTCCAGATTGTACTGATTTATAATCACAGAGAGGACATTGATGAGGCTTCTCACCAGTGTGTTGGGCCATTATATGTCTTTTCATAACCGAAGATTCGACGGATTTATAATCACAGTGCGGGCATTGGTTAGGCTTTTCTCCAGTATGATGGGCCATTATATGTTTTTTCAAATTATGAGAAGTAACAGATTTATAATCACAGTGAGAACATTGATGAGGCTTCTCATCTTTATGAAGGGCCATTGTATGTCTTTTTAGTTGTCCATATTGTACTGATTTATAATCACAGTGAGGACATTGATGAGGCTTCTCACCAGTGTGGTGGGCCATTATATGACCTTTCAAATTACAAGAATTAACAGATTTATAATCGCAGTGAGGACATTGATGAGGCTTATTACTTGTGTGGTGGGCTATTATATGTCTTTTCAAATAATGAGAAGTAACAGATTTAAAATCACAGTGAGGACAATGATGAGGCTTCTCTCCTGTATGGCAGGCCATTATATGGATTTTTAAATCACGAGAAGTAACATTTTTATAATCACAGTGGGGACTATGATGAGGGCTCTCACCAGCATGTCGTGACTTTATACGTCTATTCATGTTTCCAGATTGTTCTGCCTTGTTATCACAGTGAGTAATACAGAGATGGAACTCCTCTCCTTCATTACAACTATCATTTGCACCTGTAAACAATAAATTATTATTTAAAATAAAAAGGAAGTAATTCTTTGAGGTAAATTTAATTAATTCATTGTTTTAAGATTTAAAAAAAAAAATTAGAAAATTTACTGCTTTATAAAATCTAAACTATTTCATAAAATAAAAATGAATTATATATATCTAATAAGTACTTTAGGTAAGTATAGATTTTTTTTTTTTTCTGTCAGTTCCATTTTAATTATGATAATTTTGAAAATTCAAAACTGTCAGTTCCATTTTAATTATGATAATTTTGAAAATTCAAAACAACATGCATTGTCGAGGCCTACATAGGATTTTTTTGTTTTTGTTTAAAATATGATGTGCCTGGAATTTTATGCAAGTGTTTGTGTGAACATTCTGCATGCTTCGTGTGTTTTTGTGACTAGTCGGGCTAGTCAGCTGTCAGCCGAGTGGCATACACATGCTCTCCATGTGTAAAGGGCAATACCTTTGTGGCTGTGCTTTTTGTGTACCCTTGGGTATCCACCGATACTTGGGACTGCAACCGCTCCGTTAAGAAGTCTTCGCCGGCATCAAGTGCGACGAATGGCAGGAGAGAGTCTTGGAGAAGACTGTGGGCGGCTGTAATCTTCAGTAGAATTGCGGCTATTTGATATCTTTTTTTTTTTTTCGGCACTTGCTTTAAGTTTCCAGAGTGCCAGTTGTGTACGGTCTCTATTAAATGTGGACAAATTCATATTATCGTTGGAGCAAGAGGAAGACATAGGAGGAGTTTGTCTAGTGGATAATAGACAACTATCAGCCTGGTCTAGTGGTCATAGTGCTGGACACTAGTTCCTAACAAACTCAGTTTGATCCTAGGCACCTCTATATATATATATATATATATATATATATATATATATATATATATATATATATATATATATATATATATATTTTTTTTTTTTTTTTCATATATATTGTAAAATATAATCTTTATTTTTGTAATGATCAAAGGTAGAATGTTTTTTTTTTTTTTTTTTTTTTTTTTTGCTTAGTTGTAGGGTAACTAATAGTTGACAGTGCTCCAATAGTTGACAGTTTGCACAAAAAGTGTGAATAATAAGATTCAGGGTTGATTATTTTGGTTCAAAATTTGGCGGTAATGTGTCGATTTATACTAGTTAGCTGAGCTGCCATCGACATTAGTGTGATGAAAACTAAAGCTTATTTGTGAGAGGTTGTAATGGCGAATTTTCTAGTGGCCTGAAAACTTGGTTTCTGCTAACCTGTTTCATCAAGGTGGAAGTCAAGTTAAATAAGCTTTTTAGTTGGTTTAATTATGTTCAATTATTTTTTAACTACTTTCATGATATCCATTAAGTTCATGGGAATCATTTGATATCCTTTTCGATTTATTTATACAATGTTTTAGGGCTTAAATGTGGGTGTCAACTATTAGAACAAAAATTAATCCTTAATTTCAATAGTTGACATCAATGTCAACTATTGGTGTTTTTTACTCTGATGAAACTGATAGTTTAAAATAATTTGCTTGATTTGAAAAATATCTGGGTTTAATATCAGTAGTGGAATCACTGATCTAGCTCTATCCTAACCAATGTTCGACAGGGGGTCAACTATCCGTTCAAACGTGTCAACTAGTGGAATATTCTGTTTGTAAAGTTGACATCGTGTGTGTTTATAGTTTACATCCATGTATAGCCTCAAATTTATTTGACATAATCTTGTTTTGTTTATTTTTTAAATTAAGTAACAATTGTAACAGTCGGAAATTATAAAAGTTTTATTTTATTAGGGAATAAAATATATCGTAAAGTTAAATAGTTGAATGAATTGAATAATACAACTTATTATAAACTTATAATAATTATAGATGTTGTAAATAGAATTCAAAAAGAAACCTAAGAAGAATTCAGTTAATCAGGAGATACCTGAAAATGCTGCAGCACTGGAAGTAGACAAAACCATACTATCCCAACCAGAAATTTGGGACGAGAAAGAAAATCAGAAAATTTAGATTCCCAAGAGCAGGAGCAGAGAATTAATGTTGATCAAGGAATATTTCTTCAAGAGGAGGATCAAGGTAGTTTAAGTGTTGATGAAGGAAAATTTATAATGGTTGGGTTCTGAAATAAGAGATTTAAGCGTAAAAAATGTCTGGCTCAAATTACTAAAGTTGCCAGTAAATTAGAGATTCTGGGTTTACTTTTACAAGCATGCAATCGGATGATATCAAGTTTTATTAACATGGATACATGTTGCACAGTCCCATCATGTGATATTATATCCGTGATACATATGCCCAAAGTTTTTACCTTTAATGGACTGCTAAGGTACCATTTTAGTTTCCCACTTGAAGGAGATTCATTTAAAATGATTGCTGTTATATGGTATCTGTATTATTCTTAATTGGATGATCTACTTTTTCAGTTTAATATTTTTTCTTTTGTCTATTAAGTTTTTGTGTATAAAGTAATTAAACTGTGGAAATTTTATGTTTCTTTTCAATTTTGAATAGTTTATAAATAAAAAATGATTAACTTTTTTGCAGTCCTTATTACCTAATATTCTCCTTGGGAAATTAAAAAATAATGTAAGTGTCACCTATTGACACAATAAATGTAAACATTCCAAACCTTTCCATTTTGATGTGTCAACTATTGGCACATTTTAGAAGGTACAAAGAAATCATTTTTTATAAAAACCGTAAATGTAGACCATAGGATATTGTATTCCCAGTTTTCTAGAGGGATTGGCCTAACTAAATTCATAACAAAGATTAACCTAACATCAATATTTTAGTAAACAGTGTCAATAATCTAATATTTTTTCTTAACCTGTCAACTATTGGTACAGTTACCCTAAATATTTTGTAAGTAATTATAGAATTTTATTAGCTATTAAGAATTTTTTGTTTTATCAAGGTTTTTTTATTTTTCTCTTAGAAAAAGGATTTTTTATTACAATTTTTTTTTTTATATTTGTAAAAGTAATTTAATGAGTGTAGTAAAATATAATTTTGATTTTACAAGTTTTTTCCAAGAGCTACTCTTTAACAATTTCCTATTTTTATTGTTTACAGTTAATAAGATATTGGTGAATACAACACATGAATTATGCTTTGAACTTAAAGTTTTAAAATAGCTCCCATTTAAAACACCTTGTTTTTAAATGTAAATCTTCATTGAATTTTTCAATAAAAAAAAAAAAAAACAGAAATTATTTAACTTTCTGATATTTTCTTTAGTATTATTTATTTATAATTGTGAACAGTATATATCATTTTATGCCTCCAGCAGACAGTCAGGGCACAAAATCTTTGGATTTACAGTCAGTAAAAATTTGGAAACATATTATGGTTGATTTTTCCATTGACATTGCTGATTATTACAGATGCCCTTGATCTAGAAATGATCATCGTTCATGTTTGTGAGAGAATTGTATATAGAGACTTACAGTCTGCAGCTTTACTTTAATCCAGCACGGGCAGCCTATTCAACATACTTCCATCTCCGTGCGCAACTTACTCTTCTACTCCACAGAATTAGAAAAAAAAAGAGGCAGGGACGTTGAGATGTATCGATTTCAGGCCATGCTTTGATGCAGATCTTTTATAAGGGACTGCGGATAGTCACTGCATAGTTTGGCTAACTGCTAGTAAATCGTAAAAACTTATGGAGCAACTCTATTCGTGGAACACATAAATTTCTACAATGTATTTTTTCAGATTTATCTATCATATTAACCTACTTGGCCAAACCCATCGTGATGAAAGAATATATGTATTTTTACTTTCACTTACCTGTAAATGAAATAAATAGTAAGGGAAAGTATTGTAACCATGAAAATTTTTGATTTCCTGTTTTCAATGGAAATACACATTCTGAACCCAAATAACCTAGTCCCACGAAATGGTGCGTGTGTGTGTGTGGACCGACTAGCTTAAAAACAATTAACCAACAACAAACTTGAAATTAGGTATTTGACATGCCCGTGATGCACCATCAAAAATTTCATCAAAATTGAGTAAACAGAAGGGACAATTTTTTTCCTTTGTTGAATCCAATAGGTTGTGTAATGATCCACGGAATCATATAAAAAAAATCTGGTGCGTGCGCGCAACACACAACTTTCACTTACCAACTTACTTAGATTAGAAATTAATGCGTTTTGTTAATTGCCACTTTTCAAATGAACAGAACGACTTTAATTATGAACAATGGTCTGTCATTAAAGGCGTACTCCGCTTGCGCTCAACGAGTTTCATGAGTTGACGAAATATTTTTCTTTTTTTTCTCTTCTATATGTTTACATGATTTTTTTCATACTTCATATTTAAGCCATTTTTTATTTTAAGGCGTAACGAGGGACAGTTTATTTCTTATTATAAACATATACGAAAGTACTTTATAAGAAAACAAAAAAGGCCCCTTTCCAATTTAAGCCCCCTCAGAACATTTTAATAATGATAAAGCTTACCTGATATTAAAGAACACCTAATTTTTATTAAACACCACGAATTTGATGAAAATCGTTAAAGCCGTTTTTGAGATAATCGAAAAAAAAGGAAAAATTGGTTAAAAAGTTATGAAATAAAGTGCCCCCCCGTTAGACCAATTTTGATGAAATGTTGGTTATCACATCTTTGGCATATACATACATCAAATACCCAGTTTGATCAAAATCGTTAAAGCCTTTTTTGAGTAAATAAAAAAACACGTGAAAATGATACAAAATTTATTAAGTAAAGTCCCCCCTCCGGTTGATCAATTTTGATGTAATGTTGGCTATCGCATCTTTGGCATAAACAAACATCAAATACCCAGTTTGGTCAAAATCGTTAAAACCGTTTTTGAGTAACTAAAAAAAAAACGTGAAAATTATACAAAATTTATCAAGTAAAGTCCCCCCTCCGGTTGATCAATTTTGATGAAATTTATACAGTCATATTTCGGGCATATAAATAGATCAAATACTCAGTTTAATCAAAATCGTTAGAGCCGTTTTTGAGAAAATCGAAAAAAACTTAAAAAGTTATTAAATAAAGTACCCCCTCCCCATGAGCAATTTTGATGAAATTTTTGCTGTCACATCACGGGCATATACATACACTAAATACTCAATTTCAGATTCGCACGGCTTATAGTTTTTGAGCTAGTCTGTACACACACACACACACACACACACACACACACACACACACACACACACACACACACACACACACACACACACACACACACACACACACACACACACACACACACACACACACACACACACACACACAGACACAGACACAGACACAGACACAGACACAGACACAGACACAGACACAGACACAGACACAGACACAGACACAGACACAGACACAGACACAGACACAGACACACACACACACACAGACACACACACAGACACAGACACAGACACAGACACAGACACACAGACACACAGACACACAGACACACAGACACACAGACACACACACACACACACAGACACAGACACAGACACAGACACAGACACACACAGACACAGACACACACAGACACAGACACACAGACACACAGACACACAGACACACAGACACACAGACACACAGACACAGACACAGACACAGACACAGACACACACACACACACACACACACACACACACACACACACACACACACACACACACACACACACACACACACACACACACACACACACACACACACACACACACACACACACACGTGTATTTCCGTTGAAAACCGGAAGTCGAAATTTTTCACGATCGCAATACTTCCACTTACTATATATTTCATATATGTGTAAGTGAAAGTAATAACAGGTAAGACACAAAACACAACTGATATAAAAGTATACTGCAGTGATGTGACAGCAAATATAATGAATTGTAACATTTCTGTTGGTAAAACAATATTTATTCAGAGAACAATAACAATTTTCAATGCCACATGAATTTTAACAACACAAATATCAGAACAGGTTACAAAAATTATCACTTTGTAACACACAAATAATCATATGGCTTGAGCTTCATGACCAAGACTAACTGTCCAGTCAATCGCTCCTTATATATAGTCGAAAGGAGAATGGTCTAGAACCTCGTGGATGGTACTCGAACATTGTAGTCACGAACATGTGCAATGACAGTTTGTTCCAACAAAACGTTTGGGACTTTTAAGCCATGTTTATGTTTAACGATTTAAGGTCTGGCCACACATGTCCGCACCGGATCCGCACCGTAGCAATAATACAGGTTATGTTCAGAATATTTTTAATTTAACTTACATATTACCTTTAGTTATGCCTAAAGTTCAAGCCACACATGTCAGACACAGGCCACTTTAGGCATAACTAAAGGTAATATGTAAGTTAAATTAAAAATATTCTGAACGTAACCTGTATTATTGCTACGGTGCGGATCCGGTGTGGACATGTGTGGCCAGACCCTTAACGTTACAGTATCATTGAAAGCTGAGAACTTCAAAAAGAATAATATTTCATTAATAAAATACGAAAATGTATATATGCACGAAAAATTCTGACTTGCTACTTTTAAAATAGGTATCCACATCCTGACAACGGTTAAAACACATAGAACACACTAACGCATTGGCATACTGCCTTTACTTACAGACCATTGATTATTAGTAAAAGTGTTCTACTCACACGAAAGAGTTGTCAACGTGTTTGAACATATATATTTATGGATATTATTTGCTTCCATGGTAACTAAATGAAATTTTCTACAACTACATAGAGAATTATAAAATCAGAAGCAATGGAGTATCATCATTGTCGTATATTTGCATTCCCGTTTTAACATAAATAAAAATAACAACTTTTATAAGCCATAAAAAATATTGTTCTTTGGAAAATAAATGCTTAGAAAAATAATTAATGCTCAAAGTATTTATATTAGTTTATGTGGTGAAAAACATATGGTACAAGATAATCTTTAATAATTGAAGACCCCACGCTAAGAATGTGTTCAGTCACATTTTGCAAATTTTACATGAGAGCAAAAAGAGTGTTTAAATCGTGTATAGAACACAACCTAGTAACTCTAAGTCAATGGGAAAAAAATAGTGTATGCCCAATATGGGGGAGAGCGGGGTTGGTTGGCAACAGTTTTCACTTTTTTAATTGTTGGGTCGTTCCTGTTAATATAGTCCCAATGGGGCTGATACCACTGTAAACTCCAAGTCTAAGAGTAATTTGAGTATTTTTTTCACAACATTATATTTAATACTAAGATCATAGAAAATTGAATAATTCCTCAATCCAGAGTATGCCAATTAATCCCCTATGTGGGGCAGGTTGGCCTAGAAGGTGGGGTTGTTCAGCCATCTCATTCAAGTACTGCCTGACACATATTATTGTTATTAAAAGCTGCGCTATAATGGTATAACAATTTTGAATCGGTTTTTAACAGCTTTTAAGGGAAAGTAGAATGACAATAGAAGAAGATGGAAGTTTAGACTGTCGTCACTTTTTGCATAAGAAAAATTGCTCTCATCTTCCTCGCTGGAACTAAAGACAATTGGTAGTTTCACCTTTGATTATGTTTACCTTGCTTTTGTGAATTGCTACTGCACCAAAAAAAAAAGTTGAAGAGAGCCAACTAACCCCACAGGAGAGATCATATGAAACATGACTGCCAGGATAGGGGAGAACAATCAAACAAGAAACTGGTTAGTCGAAAGGTTGGGGTTTTCAAAGGAGTTTGGGGCTATATGAACAGAATCGGAGTCAAATATTTTACCATGCCTTTAAACCAAATTTACTGAAAATATAAAAATTTACTTACAAGTTGTAAAATCAATCAATGAAGCACACTCTTATCTACACTGTTAGCATCGGATTGAAAACTCAGGACAAGACTCCCGAGGTCGAGCGGGTCACATGGTTCAATGGTGGGGCTTTCACAACAGGTATGACGGAAACTATAAGCCAATGGCCAACCTACCCCCTATGCCAACCAACCCCGCTCTCCCCTACAATATTTTCAAATAGTGGTAATGTTAATAAAAATACAATACATTATTTGTTAGTCCAAAAAGAATCAATGACCAAAAAATAATTGTAATTGTGTGTGCCCACAAAAAAGAATTGTAAATATCTCAAGGACTGAACCCACTGTTTTCGAGTAAAATACACAGATTTATACTACTCGAAATGGTTTACTATAATGCGTTATAAAACAGTATTCACAAACAATAGACACACATTCTTAGAAAGAGCACATTCTTAGCGTGGAGTCTTCAATTATATTTTCTTTTACAAAATTAAGTTCTATAATAGATTTATGAATAAAAATTAAGCATATTTTAGTAGAACAGTAGTTATCAGTTTCTGGAGAAGCATAAAAGACAAAAATTTGAAAATTAAGTTTTAGTTACTATGAGCTGTAAATCAAATTTGATGAAACCCTTTTAATCAATTCCTCTTCCCGATATATTTAAAAAAATTAGTTAACAAAGTCAACTATTCATGAAATTTGGATTTTTTTAGGCCCCTTAAAATAGTATATATAAATAATAATAAATCGAAAAGGACAGAGGAATTTTAAGTTTCGGAATAATAATATTACTTCATACCTTACGGAGAATAACAAACAAAAGGAAGTAAATAAATGTGGTAAAAGCTATTTTCTCTGAAGTTGCTAAATAGCGTTGACATATTTAAGCAGAAGATATATTATCCTCATGCAGGAATATGTTATTGAATTAAGATATAAATCATCAAGAATTTTCTATAGTTCTCCATCCATAATGAAATCCTTTATAAAATTGATGACAATTACCTTTATATGCTAGGAAGAAATAAATAATAAGGAAGAAAATATATAGAAAAAGGAAAAACTTACATGTAGAATCCATTTCAACAGCCATTTCTTCCTTTATAGAAACATTCCAGTTATTTGAACCTAAAAGTAAACTAATATTATTATGATTTCAATTAAGCAATAATAAAGAATGCAAACATTTACAGGTACCACTTCTCAAGAGTGGCTGATGGACGTGGCCTATTATGTGACCCTGATATTAAAGAAAGTATGGAAAAACAGCGGAATTTATCTTCACTGCGTCCTGCTCCAGCCAGATTTCTGGTCAGACAAAGGATATAGGAACTAGGAAATCAAAGGGATTTTGGAAGAATGACCAGTTACCTGTAATATACCCGAATCCAGTGTCCGCTAGTACTTTTTACCAATGAAAAAGCAATACATTTAGTTGGAGGGCACAACTTAATAAATCCCTGTATCATAACACATTTAGTAGGAGGGGACAACTTAAAAAAATCCCTCTATCGTCACACGACCTTAGAGTAACAAGGACCAAGCGAGAGTGCGTTGAGTCATGGACCCGAGGCCATGTAATCCTCCCACCCAGAGTGCCAATGCTTGCTTGATTGACTGTCTCTTGTTTCGCCTACAAATAAGAAATGGCTAAATACGAAATATGAAAAAAAATCAAGTAAACATATACAGGAGAAAAAAAGAAAAATATTCCGTCAACTCATAAAACATGTTGATCCCAACATTGAGCGTGGTACGCCTTTAATAACAGGTCTTTGTTTATAATTAAAGTTGTTCTGTTCATTTAAGGGAAATTATCTGTTTCATGATAACTATATGAAGTTTTCAACAACTACATAGAGAATTATAAAAAAAGACGACTTGGAGTATTATGCTTGCATTGCCAAAGTATCACAAGTAAAAACTTTTATTTAATAATATAAAAATTTAGTGTACTTTAAAGATTAAATACAAACAAAAATTAGTAAATGAATGTGGAAAAATGTGTGACTTTGAGAAATGGCATTTAACATAAGACATCAATTTCTATTCTAAGTAAGTTGGTAAGTGAAAATTGTGTGTTGCACACATCGCACCAGATTTTTTCCTTCATATATTTTCATTGGTCGCTATCTCGTTTCATTTTTTTTTATTATGGTATTTATTTATGGCTCCGCAAGTAAATCTGTCCTATCTCGGCTGGATTCGGTGCATCATACTGGTTTACGTTTATCGACAGGTGCATTTCGTAGTAGCCCAGCCCTTAGCCTCTGTTCGGAAGCTGGTGTACTCCCCTTAACTTTCCGTCGTCAAAAACTTGGTGCAAGATATCTTTCCAAATTATTCACCCAGCCGGACAATCCTACATACGACTGCTGCATCAATCCACGTTATAAAAACTTATACGAGAGAGCGAAAAACCCGTCACACCCAGTTAGTATAAGGCTCGATGATATTTTAAAAGAAATTAAAAGGAATCCAATAATGTTCAGTGACGACAACCTAGCCCCTTGGGTTCTAACCGCTCCCGCTATCAATATGGATTTGTTCCGATTAGTTAAAAATAATGAATCAATCCACTGCCTGAAAACCACGCTCTCCTCTATTCTCTGCAATTATAAAAAGAGTCTAATAATATACACGGATGGTTCTAAAACAGAAGAATCTGCATCCTGTGCGATAGTGTTTGATCTGACTTCAAAAAAGTACAAACTAAACAACCTCTGTCCCATATTTATAGCTGAATTAACAGCTCTGCTGAAGGCCCTCGAACATAGTATTACGGCTAAAGCAGACTCGGTTGTGATTTGTTCAGATTCACTAAGCGCCCTGAAAAGCTTAAGAAATCCTTTCTCAGAAAAACCACTGGTCAAAGAAATTCACAGCCATTTACACCAGATGAAAAAATCTAAGAAAGGAGTTCTTTTTGTATGGGTGCCAAGCCATATGGGCGTGGTAGGCAACGAAATGGCTGATAGAGCAGCCAAATCAGCTCACGGATTGGATAACACAGAAATTTCCTTTTTATCGAGAACAGAGCTGTTCTTGCCTCTTAGGGAGGAGATTTGGAGGAAGTGGCAGGTAGCATGGCATGGGCAAGTTCTTAATAAGCTTCGCATGATCAAGAGATCAGTTAGGGAATGGCCTTCATGTTCAAGTTCATCGAGAAGAGAGGAAGTGGTCATTGCTCGCCTCCGCATAGGGCACTGCCGCCTCACCCACAGCTATCTGATGGCTAAAAAGCCAGCACCTCAATGCACACAGTGCAGAACATTACTATCTGTGAGGCAAATAATCGAAGAGTGCCCGGTTTATAATGACAAGATGATCCAGATGGGAATTCCTCGGTCTATCGCTACAACATTAGGAGCAAATCAGAAGATGAACAGAGAACTCTTGAGTTTCATTAAAGAAGTGGGGCTCTACCCTCTCATATAACAGCTCTGCCCTTTCTAATTTGCGGGTGATGATAACCTTCGCTGTTTTTCACCCTGTTTAAATAAATAAATAAATAAATAATTTTTTTTTTTTCAGGTCCATGAAATGAAGATAGATTTATCAAATCATGAAAAGTAGGATTATGTAGGAACATGACGGATTTCCCAAATGACCGATTCATTTGTATTTTGCCTAAATACTAAAATAAAATGTTTCTTTATCCCCTACAAAAGGAAAAAAATAAATAATAAAAACATGGAAATCTGACTTGTCTTTCAATATATGAGGAGGTGAGGTGCAAAACTCGTTCGTTCCACATGAACACGTTTTTCAGGAAACTCAAAAAACTTACCAGGTCTTATAGAGTGGCCAGATAAAAATGTTTTTTTTTTTTGCCTTCGAAAGGTGCAGCTACCCTGTGGAAGTAAGCTTGGAATGAAAAAATTTACTGTTTTAAAGGTGACAAAAAAAAGAAGTAACTAAGTGTGAAATGAGAAAGTTTTGCAACAAAATGTTTAAAGAAAGACTTTTGCTGCACACCACATTGTAACGAACAAGTTTTAATTTAATTTAACGAGGATAATACAACAAAAGCGAAGATTTTTTTTAATAAGTGATACTTATTTAGTTTCACAACCATTTTATTAATAAATTCGCTATAATTTTACAAAATAATATAACCCACTCACTTAAAACATTTGACTAACTGCTATTTTGTATAGCAAAAATCCATATGAAATAAAAAGGTTTTCTCCAATCTGATAATGCAGGTTAAAAGAGCATTAAAATATCTTTTAGAATCCACTTCTATCTCCATTTTTCAAAAAAATGAAATGAACGAGTTTTGCACCTCATCTCCTCATATAAAAGCCAATGATTCAATACGATTTAGTTCATCCCTGTGGCAATATTTTCGATGAGGCCACGAACAAAACCTTTCCGAAACATATCTAATACCGATTTCTTGCTTTATATCCCCGAATAATAGACTTATGGTTTCAATTTTTAATAATATAAAAACTTTTCTTATAATCTTATAATTTATTATAATATTAAGCTTTATATTTAGTAATTTCTGACATCATTAAACATCATCAAATTAGTCTTCAATGTTTTTTTTTTATTTTCTAGCCATCCTGGACAACTTGGGAATTACTTAGACAAATAGCTAAAGAAAAATGTTTGAAATAAAAAAATTAAGAATTATAATTTAATCATTATTTTGGACCAAATGTGCGAAGAACATTTTTGTGAGGTCACAGTACCATAATGATACTCCTATAAGTACATTATCATACCAATGAGCAACCACAGCCCCGAGCAGTTATATAGCTGTATATTATTAAATAATTTATTTTTTTGAAGAGAAAAGATTGGCTCTGCCGGGAGTCGAACCCGGGTCTCCTGCGTTACATGCGAGGATGCTAAGCTCGGCTCAAGGCAGAGCAAATCCTTCCTCTTCACTGATACCTACTCCCCCAATCTCACAAGTTTTGTGAGTAGTAGCGGGAGGTGGACAATTTGCTCTGACAAGGATTTGCTCTGCCTTGAGCCGAGCTCTGTGGTGTAGTGGTTAGCATCCTCGCATGTAACGCAGGAGACCCGGGTTCGACTCCCGGCGGAGCCAAATCTTTTCTCTTCAAAAAAATAAATTATTTAAAAATAATTTAAAATGGTGGTCAGCCACGAACTAAGATTAGATTAATTAGCTGTATATTATATTAAAATAATACATGATGTCCAGACAAGGAGGACATCTGTGCACTAAGGTTTTAATTCAAACAATTTGAACAGGTTTCATCAAATTTTACATTTTTCTCACCATTATAAATCTGCATCCTATCCTCTTCTTTAATATCAATCGTGGGAACTGAAACATAATCAAATGATTGTTACATTTCAAGCAAGAATATATGTTACTGCATTGATTTCATAATTTAATTCTGAATGGAGCTGGCAAGGAGAAGGCTTAAACAAAAAGAGAAAGGTAGGTACAACAAATTTCCTCACCTTCATCTGGGACCAGCATCTCAGGTTCTTCTTTTATCTGAACTAGCCCACCTGCAGATATATAACAATGTTTTGAAAATTCTCCAACAAATCCAAGTATTTTCTAAAGTAACAAGTATAAACTAAATAAAAAGTTACTTAGCATCCGAAAGAGAACATAGGTTATCTCTTGGATCTGTAACAAAAATTTCTAGTCTATGCTAAACATAGGGATGGCACCAATGGCAACAAATCGCAAAAAATGGAGGACAAGAAAAGTTTTAAAAAATACATATGTATTAATATTATTTTTAAATATTTTATTTTTGAAAAGAAAAGATTTTCCCTTCAAAATTAAAGTTTTAAAAATAATATAAAATTAAAAATAAGGTGGTTACCCACAATAATGATTAAATTAATATAAAGTAATTTAAATTGACGATGTCAAGAAATACCACCAATTGGACAAAAATTGGCAAAAAATGCAGCAGGCAATATTGTTGGGCATTTTTATCTTTTTTTCCCCTCCCAGGCTTCATCGGCTATATGTGTGTTATCCCCAGGCCAGGGGAGAGGGCAGGGGATTAATGCTGAGTTGTGAAAAGACCACCCGTGATATGAAGTGAATAACACAGTTGGACACTGTGAGCGTAAATAGGAAATTTGTTACTATCAAATAATTTCTTTCTTATATGTATTTAAAATATTTTCAGTTGCCCAATTGAGGTTTCCAACTATTGTAATATACCATCTTATGAGTGGAACAAATAAAAGTAATAATAAAAATTTGAACGGGGTTAGTTTCAATTTAGTATTTTCTCACCATCATAAATCTTCATCCTTTCCTCTTCTTTTATATCAATCTTGGGAACTGAAACAACAAGGTAAAGTGATGAACAGTAATTGAAATCCCAATGGAGATAGCGAGGAGAAGGCTTAAACAAAATGAGAAAGGTAGGTACAACAAATTTCCTCACCTTCATCTGGGACCAGCATCTCAGGTTCTTCTTTTATGTGAACTAGTCCACCTGCAGACATATAACAATGTTTTAACAAATCTGAGTATTTTTTAAAGTAACAAATATAAACTAAATAAAAGGTTACTCAGCATCCGAAAAAGAACATAGGTTATCTCTTATATCTGTAACAAAAAGTTCTAGCCTATGATGTAACAGAGGGATGGCACCAGACGGCAACAGATGTACCTAGCGAAATAATTTTGGAACAACTGAGAGATAATTCAAAAGGAACCTTAATTAATTATTAAAGTAAGAGTACCCATTGAGATGCCTGGGGTACCTAACCAGGATCTCTCAACATTTACGGATAGTACGTGACATAACTGATTAGTATCCTGCCACAATTAGATTTGAACACGAGAACTTGAACATAATCGTGCAGTTCCTTACCACTGAGCCACCATAGTCCCGATCTGCTATATAGCTTTTTATTATATTAAAATAATACATGATGTCCAGACAAGGAGGACATCTGTGTACTAAGGTTTTAATTCAAACAATTTAAACAGGTTTCATATTATTTTACATTTTTCTCACCATTATAAATCTGCTCCTTTTCCTCTTCTTTGATATCCATTGTGGGAACTGAAAAATAATCAAATTATTAATAAAATTTAAGCAAAATATTTTGTTTAAAAAAATATACTTTTTAAGTTACTGCAGTTATTTCATAATTTTTCATTGTATAATAATTTTGAAAGCTGCGATCTAATACAGCTAATAAGGCTCTAATTTTAACAGAAAAGGACACTACATCAGTTTGGTAATATGACAGTCACATGACCTCCCAAAGTTTGCCTTCATCTTGTTCATCCCTAAACGTAATTAATATTCCATATTTTATAACGAGGCAACGTTTGGCTCCTGGAGGCATTCTCAAGTTATCCATCATACATGATTATTGTGATTAATTGGAAAAAACTAATGATACGTTTTAAAAAAAAAAAGGTTGTTTTAGGTGTTCTTTTAATGTCATCTAAAAACTCTTGTCTTGTTGTATCATAGTTAGTGATGGGAGATATGACCAACTGTTTTAGATGACATTAAAAAGAAGGACGCCTCCAGCAACCAGTTTTTTTTTTTTTTTTTTTTTATTAAAGTTTTTTAATTTGTAACATTAATTTTTCCAATGACTCACAATAATCAAGTATAATGCATGGTTTGAGAATGGCTCCAGGAGCCAAAAAGTTGCCTAGTTCAATAAACTTATGACATTATTTAAGTGAAAAAAGGTCTATTTTATTTAATTCAACATATTAAATAAATCACCAAACCTGAAGAAGATGATTAGAGCATATATATATTCCATATGTTATATGTAGACGATTCTAAATTTCTTTATCTTATACATCTATATAAATAAAGATGAAATTCTGTTTGTTTGTTTGTTCTTTATAAAAATCCATACCGTTTGTCCTAAATTCTCCAAATTTCGCTAAGTGGTTCTTTGATATCAGGTGCAAACACCTGTCCATATTAAAATTGCATAATTTCAGCCAATCTCTGGGTATATTCTTTATTGTTATAAAAATAGTTTTGATCTCGCTTTACATTAGTTTTTCAACCAACCGCTTGAGTGGATAAAAGTCTCACTTTATAGATATTATAGATTTAATAAATGAAATTATCCGGGTGAAACCGGTATAGTTCTTAAACACATACTTTAAAATGCATAAGAAAGTCCTAGAGAAAAGATAATGGAAACAATAAATATGTACTATTCAAATGGGATTATAAAAAAAATTACTGGAATCCTTTTCTTCTTCGGTCATTTCTTTTGACACTGAAAAACCAGAGTTGTACCTTGAAAAAAAAAGAAGAAAGAAACACAAGATAAATTGAACATTAGTCTTTGAATGGTGGGTGTGAGATTACTTCCATTTGGTTCTACTACTGCTATGTTACTTATGAGCGAAGCCAATATGAAACTGTATATTCTGACCCCGTTCTCAACTGGAAAGAGCCAGTTTGAGGGTTAATTTTCTCTGAAGAACAAGCCAAGAGAGAGGGAGTTCAAACCTGGAATCTAATGAAGCTTATTAAGGCCTCTTTTAACTAAGAATAACAAGAAAGGATTAATTTATATTACAGTCACATAATCTGAATTAGGCCCAGAAGTAACATAGAAGAAGCTTCACCACATTTTCATCAAAATCAGTCAGACTGGCAATGTCCTTTCCTCCTAAGCTTCCTGCACAACCAACCCTACATCACATTCCCCTGGAGGATAGTGCCTCCACATTAAGAAACAATGGTTTAAACCTAGAACTTCCAAAATTTTAGATAAATTTTGATTCCCAAAATCAGTTTATATACTCAAAACACACATTAATGCCCTATAAGATTTTCCTACCAAACAACTTACAGGAATCCACATCCAAAAAAAAATGTTAACTTAATTTATTTCAAAGGCAGTATATGATAAACAGACAAGTGAAGTGAAACAAATACCTTATCTCGAACGATTTAGTTTCCTAAAGCATGAGCAAGAGTTAAACACAAAAAAATACCAGTTATCTTAATAACAACGTTTGAAAGTTTTATAATAAAAGGCAACCTTCGGTAAGGACGGGTCGTTCAAAACGCGAAGAAAGGAGAGTAGAGATAAAGTGGGCTAACTTTATAAAGAACAATTTGGCTGCCCGAACTGTGACGTATTTGGATGAAGAGGAAAAACAGCCGTAAATTGACTGCCAGGAGATAAACGCCATTATAGCTTTTACGTTCTGTTTTTGTTTGCGTTTTTGTATCGTGCTTTTGATGATATTTTCAGTAGCTGGTTAGCATTCAAATTTAAACAACAATTGTCTCAATTGCCAGTAGATCGAAACATATTCACACATACAGCTTACCACAGTGGAAAAAACATTCATCTTTTGGGGAACTTCTGGGCTGTCGGAAGATATCCGGTACCTTATTTCAAGAAGGGTTTCATTAAAATCGAAAAAGAAATTCAATTCATTAATTCAAATATTAGCTAATATGAAATGAAATGAAATGAAAATATAACTTTATTCTGGGACTTTAAGTCCCCTAAGAATAACAAAAAGGAATTACATTTGTCTGACTAAAATTAGATCAGTAGGATGGAATTATATATATGACATATATACATTATATATAGGATAATAAAAATACAAATAGTGTTTACACATTGTTCTAAATATTGGCCATTTTTACGTCTGTGAGGAATATGTACGATTTTTCAACAAAAAAGGAGGAGGCTTATTGGTTTGTAGAATGAAGGGTACTACTTTTGAAGAGTGGACATGGCCTGTTTTGAATGGTTATATGACTGAAATATTATGGGACTCAGACCGCGTCTTTTTCAGTTAAAAGGGGCCTTGATAAGCTTTATTTTATCCTAACTGTAATTTCCCGCCTTCTCCAGTGATAAATAAATCTCCATAAGAGTAGTTTTCATTCAAGGTCGGTCCTTACCGATTATCACCCAGAATTGTAAATGGAACATTTTTCAATAGAGGGCTAAACTCTGTCCCCGATTGATACTGAGTCCCATTCACCAGTTTGATACATTAAAAACCCTCCATGATGTTTTTTTATTTGCTCTGTCGACTAAAAAGAGTTTTAATCATACTGAATCATAGGGATAACTGATGTGTAGTAGGTAAAAGATGTGCCCTTAAAAGTCATGTGCGAAATCCGAATTTTTAGTCAGGTATGTGCCTATGTACAGGTCATATTGGCCTCGCCCAACTACCGCCCTTAGCCCTCGCTAATCCCGTGGCCCCTCAACCCAGGCCTGTCCACAACGTTGCTCCTCACCAAGCATCTCTGTCACCTTTAAAAGGAAACTGCTGCTCCAGATAGATATGTAAAAACATCGTGAAGAGCACGCGGAAAATTATCTGATGAAGTTAATGGGCTAGATCCAATGTCATCTCATCTTTCATAAATATTTAATATTATAAAACATTAAATAAAATAATTAACAATTTTTATACTTCGGTAGGCAACCCCGCACAACCTCTTCTCGCTTACATCATCGGACGCATGACTCAGGGCATGCATATTGAATTCTCTTTATTTTAAATAATTTATTTTTGAAGAGAAAAGATTTGGCTCTGCCGGGAATCGAACCCGGGTCTTCCGCGTGACATGCGCGGTATACTAACCATTGCACCACGGACTCGCTTCCAAACGGCGCCAAATCCTCTTCACTGATACCAATCCCACGATCTCGGAAGTTTTGCGAGTATTTACGGCAGATGGACAATTATAGTCCAATTTTGGGCATCTCTTGACTTTCGTCAATTTTTAAATTATTTTTACTTTCACTTACCTATATATGTAATATATAGTAAGTGGAAGTATTGCGATCGTGAAAAATTTCGACTTCCGGTTTTCAACGGAAATACACGTTTTGGGGTCCCCTGAGTCGAAATGACCAAGTCCCACGAAATGGTCTGTGTGTGTGTGTGTGTGTCTGTGTGTCTGTGTGTGTGTCTGTGTGTGTGTGTGTGTGTGTGTGTGAACAGACTAGCTCAAAAACTATAAACCGTGCGATCCTGAAATTGGGTATTTAGTGTGAGTATATGCCCGCGATAGAGCAGGAATGAACATGGAGGGAACAATTTTCACCAAGATGACCCAGGTCCTGGCCTATGCAGATGACGTAGTCATCATTGGTAGATCCCTTCAGAGTGTCAGAGTCGCTTTTGAAGCAATGGATATCGAAGCAAAAAAGAGAGGCCTTCGTGCCAATGCAGAGAAAACCAAGATTATGGCACTGGGAAAAGGTATACTGGGGAGGCAGACTCACTGTGAAATAGGCACGTACAGTTTCGAGGTGGTCAAAAGTTTTTCGTATCTTGGCTCTGTAATCAATGATAGCCTGAATGAGGAGGAAGAGATAGGAAAGAGAATAGTTGCAGGAAATAGAGCTTATTTCTCCATCTCTAACCTTATGAAAAGCAAACTTATAAGCCGTACTACCAAGTTTATGCTCTACAAGACACTTGTAAGGCCAGTGGTAGCATACGGTGGAGAAACATGGACCCTCAACAAGAAAAGTACCAACCTGCTAGATAGGTTTGAAAGGGCGATTCTGAGGAGAATCTTAGGGGCTGTATGCGATAATGGCCAGTGGCGAAGAAGAAAAAACAATGAATTGTTCCGGCTCTATAAAGAAGCAAGCATAACATCCTACATCAAGATACAAAGGCTGAAATGGCTTGGACGTGTGATAAGGATGAATAATGAAAGAGTGGTCAAGAGGTTGTATAAGAACATTCCGGATGGTGTGCGTCCACGTGGTAGGCCAAGAGGACGATGGAAGGATGCTGTGGAACTGGGGATGCAACAATGGATGCAAACAGGGGATTCCTATCACCCTTGCAGAAGATAGAGAGAGATGGCTGGCAGCCATTGAGCAGGTCAAGGGCAGCCTCGTGCGCCTGTCGTGCCGATAGAAGAAGAAGAAGAAGAAGATATGCCCGCGATGTGACAGCATAAATTTCATCAAAATTACTTAAAGGGAGGGGGTAATTTACTTAATAACTTTTTAGGTTTTTTCGATTTTCTCAAAAACGGCTCTAACGATTTTGATTAAACTGAGTATTTGATCTATGTATATGCCCGAGATATGACTGTAAAAATTTCATCAAAATTGATTAACCGGAGGGGGGACTTTACTTAATAAATTTTGTAACATTTTCACGTGTTTTTTTTATTCACTCAAAAAAGGCTTTAACGATTTTGATCAAACTGGGTATTTGATGTATGCATAAGCCAAAGATGTGATAGCCAACATTTCACCAAAATTGACCAACCGGAGGGGGGACTTTACTTAATAAATTTTGTATCATTTTCACGTGTTTTTTTTATTTACTCAAAAACGGCTTTAAAGATTTTGATTAAACTGGGTATTTGATGTATGCATAAGCCAAAGATGTGATAGCAAAAATTTCATCAAAATTGATTAACCGGAGGGGGGACTTTACTTAATAAATTTTGTAACATTTTCACGTGTTTTTTTTATTCACTCAAAAAAGGCTTTAACGATTTTGATCAAACTGGGTATTTGATGTATGCATAAGCCAAAGATGTGATAGCCAACATTTCACCAAAATTGACAAACCGGAGGGGGGACTTTACTTAATAAATTTTGTAACATTTTCACGTGTTTTTTTTATTCACTCAAAAAAGGCCTTAACGATTTTGATCAAACTGGGTATTTGATGTATGCATAAGCCAAAGATGTGATAGCCAACATTTCACCAAAATTGACCAACCGGAGGGGGGACTTTACTTAATAAATTTTGTATCATTTTCACGTGTTTTTTTTATTTACTCAAAAACGGCTTTAAAGATTTTGATTAAACTGGGTATTTGATGTATGCATAAGCCAAAGATGTGATAGCCAACATTTCATCAAAATTGATTAACCGGAGGGGGGACTTTACTTAATAAATTTTGTAACATTTTCACGTGTTTTTTTTATTCACTCAAAAAAGGCTTTAACGATTTTGATCAAACTGGGTATTTGATGTATGCATAAGCCAAAGATGTGATAGCCAACATTTCACCAAAATTGACCAACCGGAGGGGGGACTTTACTTAATAAATTTTGTATCATTTTCACGTGTTTTTTTTATTTACTCAAAAACGGCTTTAAAGATTTTGATTAAACTGGGTATTTGATGTATGCATAAGCCAAAGATGTGATAGCCAACATTTCATCAAAATTGATTAACCGGAGGGGGGACTTTACTTAATAAATTTTGTAACATTTTCACGTGTTTTTTTTATTCACTCAAAAAAGGCTTTAACGATTTTGATCAAACTGGGTATTTGATGTATGCATAAGCCAAAGATGTGATAGCCAACATTTCACCAAAATTGACAAACCGGAGGGGGGACTTTACTTAATAAATTTTGTAACATTTTCACGTGTTTTTTTTATTCACTCAAAAAAGGCCTTAACGATTTTGATCAAACTGGGTATTTGATGTATGCATAAGCCAAAGATGTGATAGCCAACATTTCACCAAAATTGACCAACCGGAGGGGGGACTTTACTTAATAAATTTTGTATCATTTTCACGTGTTTTTTTTATTTACTCAAAAACGGCTTTAAAGATTTTGATTAAACTGGGTATTTGATGTATGCATAAGCCAAAGATGTGATAGCCAACATTTCATCAAAATTGATTAACCGGAGGGGGGACTTTACTTAATAAATTTTGTATCATTTTCACGTGTTTTTTTTATTTACTACAAAACGGCTTTAACTATTTTGATCAAACTGGGTATTAGATGTATTTATATGCCAAAGATGTGATAGCTAACATTTCATCAAAATTGGTCTAACGAAGGGGACCACAACAACGCATTAATTTCTAATCTAAGTAAGTTGGTAAGTGAAAGTTGTGTGTTGCGCGCACGCACCAGATTTTTTATTAATTTAATCATTATTGTGGATAACCACCCTTGTTTTTATATAATTTATTTTTGAAGAGAAATAAATTATTCCGTTACCATTATAAATTCGTTTGGAAGCGACTCCGTGTTGCAATGGTTAGCATACCGCTCATGTCACGCGGAAGACCCAGGTTCGATTTCCGGCGGATCCAAATCTTTTCTCTTTAAAAATAAATTATATAAAAACAAGGGTGGTTATCCACAATAATGATTAAATTAACATGAATTCTCTTTAAATACTATAATTTCTCGTTATATGTTAAAGTGAAAAACATTAATTGTTGATGTAATTGTATAATTTGAATTTTATATGTAAATAATTGGAATACACATTTTTGATTTGTTAAATATCTAGGTAATCATTAATAATTAATAGTTTTTAATTTTAATATAATGAATTTGTTACGCATATTTTGATGGAGATTTTACAATCACAAAAAAAATTATAAAATTATGAAGATAAACACTGGAGTGATGCCTACCTACTCGCCGTCTATTTACTGAAGCGTCCGATTACGTCACACGCAGGGCAATCATATTGCTCCTTAACCTAGCCCACCTGCTCTCTACTTTCCTTGGTTCGCTTTTTGAAAGACCCTTCCTTAACGAAGGTTGCCTTTTATTATAAACTTTTAAACTTTGTTAGTAATATATATGGTATTTTAAATGTTTGTTTGTTTGTTTGTTTAACGTCCATTTTTATGCTACTAAGGCTAATCGGACGATGCTACTGTGGGAGTCCTAAATTTTGCCTATCCAGGTATAATTAGGATAGGGATCTTTAACCAGTACCTGACATCGTACAGGCTCGGGACCTCCATTTTACGTCCTATCCGAGGGAGTATTTTAAATGTGTTTTAAATGTGTTTGCAGCGGTTAAACACATTTAATGCTTTAGAAAACTAAATCGTTCGAGATAAGGTATTTGTTTCACTTCTATTTATCATAAACTAGAAATAGCTTATGTTAACATATTTTGTTTTGGATGTGGATTCCTGTAAGTTGGATAATAAGTTTGGATGGTAAATTTTTTTTTTAGTTTCTAGTTGTTTCTTTAAATATCTACTCTAGAAAAATAAATAAGGGTGATTGATAATCAGGAACTCCAGACAAAAACTTTTTCTTTATTTCAACATTCTTATGTTTCGACCCAAACATGTGGGTCTTCATGATGGCTAAAATGAGTGAAATATAAAGTATGTTTAAGATAAAGAAATTTAGAAAAATCTATATATATATATATAACTTATGGAATATATATATTCTCTAATCATCTTCTTCAGGTTTGGTGATTTATTTAATATGATGAAATAAATAAAATAGACCTTTTTCACCTTTTACAAATTAAAAACTTTAAATTAAAAAAAAAAAAAAAAGCTGGTTGCTGGAAGGTTCCTTCTCTTTTATGTCATCTAAAACAGTTGGTCATATCTCCCATCACTAATTATGATATGACAAGAGTTTTTAGATGACATTAAAAGAACCCCTAAAACAACCTTTTTTATTTAAAACGTATCATTAGTTTTTTCCAATTAATCACAATAATCATGTATGATGGATAACTTGAGAATGCCTCCAGGAGCCAAACGCTGCCTCGTTAAATAAACTTTGTAAAAGGCCTATTTTATTTTGTATTTCATCATATGGAATATTAATTACGTTTAGAGATAGGATTAGTTACAGATAGTAAAAAGGCAACAAGATGAAGGCAAACTTTGGGAGGTCATGTGACTGTCATATTACCAAACTGATTTGGTGCCCTTTTCTTTTAAAATTAGAGCTTTATTAGATCGCAGCTTTCAAAATTATCATACAATGAAAAATTATGAAATAATATCTTTTTAAACAAAATATTTTGCTTAAATTTTATTATTAATTTGATTATTTTTCAGTTCCCACTATGGATATCAAAGAAGAAGAAAAGGAGCAGATTTATAATGGTGAGAAAAATCTACAATAAAACGAAACCTGTTTAAATTATTCGAATTAAAACCTTAGTACACAGATGCCCTCCTTGTCGGGACATCATGTATTGTTTTAATATAATATAGAGCTATATAACAGATCGGGACTGTGGTGGCTCAGTGGTTAGGAACTGCACGATTATGCTCAAGTTCTCGTGTTCAAATCTAATTGTGGCAGGATACTAATCAATTATGTCATGTACTGTCCCTAAAGGTTGAAATAGCCTGGTTCGATACACCCAGTCGATTCCGAAATTATTTCGCTAGGTACATTGTTGCCGTTTGGTGCCATCCCTCTGTTTCATCATAGGCTAGAACTTTTTGTTACAGATCTAAGAGATAACCTATGTTCTTTTTTGGATGCTGAGTAACTTTCTATTTAGTTTATACTTGTTACTTTAGAAAATACTTGGATTTGTTACAGAATTGTTAAAACATTGTTATATATCTGCAGGTGGGCTAGTTCACATAAAAGAAGAACCTGAGATGCTGGTCCCAGATGAAGGTGAGGAAATTTGTTGTACCTACGTTTCTTATTTTATTTAAGCCAATCTCCATTTTATGAATTAGTAGTAATGTTTCCTTCTAATAGTGGGATTTTAATTCAACTGTTCATCAGTTTACCTTAGAATTAAATTATGAAATCAATGCAGTAACATATAATCTTGCTTGAAATGTAACTATCATTTGATTATGTTTCAGTTCCCTCGATTGATATTAAAGAAGAGGATAGGATGCAGAATTATAATGGTGAGAAAATATTAAATTGATTATTGATGATTTAAATTGATTAAACCCTGTTCAAATTGTTATCATTACTTTTATTTGTTTCACTCATAAGATGGTATATTACAATTGTTGGGGACCTTAATTGGGCAACTGAAAATTTTCAAATTTATAATTTGAAAAAAAAACTCTGAATAATCTCGAAAGGTTGTATGAAATCCCAACGGGTTCCTTTCGATTGAGATCAGGGTCATACTAAACATCTTCAAATCGGTCATGTGCAGAAGTTATATAGCAGAAGTAGTACAATGAAAAATTATGAAATAACTGCAGTAACTTAAAAAGTATATTTTTTTAAACAAAATATTATGCTTAAATTTTACTATTTTTCAGTTCCCACAATGGATATCAAAGAAGAAGAAAAGGAGCAGATTTATAATGGTGAGAAAAATCTACAATAAAACGAAACCTGTTTAAATTGTTCAAATTAAAACCTTAGTACACAGACGCCCTCCTTGTCGGGACATCATGAATTCTTTTAATATAATATACAGCTATATAACAGATTGGGACTGTGGTGGCTTACTGGTTAGGAACTGCACGATTATGCTCAAGTTCTCGTGTTCAAATCTAATTGTTGCAGGATACTAATCAATTGTGTCACGTACTATCCCATAAGGTGAGAAATCCTGGTTAGGTACACTCATACTTTAATAATTAATTAAGTGAGAGTTTCTTTGCTGTCAGGCATGAGTTTCCAGAAATTTTCCTTAATAACTGTGCTTTTACGGTCTGTAAGTTTACTGCTGAGAATCACCCTGGGGTTTCACAATTTATCTAACATGTCATTTATAATTATAATTTTATATTTTATAAATAAATTGGTTATGATCAACTTTTACAATTTTGTTCTTTTTATAAATAATAAAAAACCTAAATGCTGCTATAAGAGTAACATTATGGTACTGTGACCTCACAAAAATTGTCCTTCACACATTTGGTCCAAAATAATTATTAAATTGTAATTCATAATTTTTGTATTTCAAACATTAATCTTTGACGATTTGTCTAAGTACTTCCCAAGTTGTCCAGGATGGTTGGGTAATTAAAAAAAAACATTAAAGACTCATTTAATTATGTAAAAACAGAAAATACTAAATATAAAGCCCAATATTATAATAAAATTTAAGATAAAAACGAAAAGTTTTTATATTATAAAAACTTGAAACACTTGTAAGTCTGTTATTCGCGGATATAAATCAATAAAGCAGTATTAGACATGTTTCGGAAAGGTTGTGTTCATAGCCTCAGTGAGAATATTATCACAGGGATAAACTGAATTGAAAGACAAGTTAGATTACATTGTTTGTTTTGTTTTTTTGTTTTTTTTCCCATTTTATAGGGGACAAAGAAGCATTTTATTTTAGTATTTACACAAAATACAAATGAATCGGTCATTTGGGAAAGCCGTCATGTTCCTACATATTCCTACTTAGGATACATTTTTCATTATTTTATAAATCTATGCTCATTTCATGGACCTGAAAAATAAGTTGTTTTTTTTTACTAGTAAGGTTTCTCCTTATTACGTAAAGCATATGATTGTTACTTGATGGAAATGGTTGGGGGTGCGATAAAACAACACTGTATGTGCGATACTGTCGTCGTTAGGACCCGAGATTCAGGTCTTCATCAGTGCTAAGTATGAAACAAGATAGCAACCAATGAAAATATATGAAGAAAAAAAATCTGCGCGCAACACACAACTTTCACTTACCAACTTACTTTGATTAGAAATCGACGTGTTTTGTTAAATCCTTTTTCTCAAAGTCACACATTTTTCCACAATCATTTACTTATTTTTGTTTGTATTTGCTCCTTGAAGTACACTAAATTTTCTTATTATCAAATAAAAGTTTTTACTTGTGATAATTCGGCAATGCAATCATAACACTCCATCGCGCCTTATTTTATGTACCATTTAGTTACCATGAAACAACCTTCTCTTGCCACCCCTTCCATATGAAATATAAAATCCTACAAAATCATATCAATAACGCAATAAAAATGACGGATAATGAAAGGCTCCCTGAAGTAAAAACAAATATATTTAACAGGTTTATTGATAACATGTACCCACTAAAGCTAATTAAAAAAGTATGGGCAAAAAATTATAATAAAATAAAAGGAAATATAAATAATGAAAAAATAGAACATAAAAATAATGTCAGCAAGTTTTATAAATGAGCATATATAGCATTTCCAAGTTAACTGTAACCCTTTCCAAGTCAAAAGAAACCCTTTCCAAATCAAATGGAACCCCTTCCAACTCAATCGTCACCCAATCAATTTCAAATGGTAACTGTTTCCATTTCAATTGTCACCCTTGAAAAAGTCTATTGAAGATGGTAACATTTTCGGATTTCTTTCGCATGGGGGTCCAAATTTATGTTATCGCTGACAGTGTTTTAAAAAAAATATTCATTTTGCATTTTAGTGGTGGGGGGGGGGGAGGTGCACTCGAAAATAGTTTGAGTTTTGGATATCTTTCACACAGGGGTCCAATATTATGTTATCGGGGACAGTGTTTTTGAAAAAAATATTCATTTTGTATTTCAGCCACTGGGAGGGGGGACTATAAAAAAGTTGGAATTTCCGATTTCTTTTACACGGGGGTCCAATTTTATGTTATTGGGGACGATATTATTGAAAAAATATTCATTTTGTATTTCAGTGGCCGTGGGGGGGGGGGGGGGGGACTAGAAAAAAGTTAGTATTTCGGATTTCTTTCACACGGGGTTCCAATTTTATGCTAATGGCGACTTTTTTATATTGCCTACACTACGGTATTTGGTGTATGTATATGTACACGATGCGACAGTCAAAATTTCATCAAAATTGATTAATTAGAGGGGACACTTTACTTACTAAATGTTGTACCATTTTCATTAGTTTTTTTTTTTTTTTTTACTCAAAAACGGCTTAACAATTTTGATCAAACTGATCAATATAAGTTCGTTGAGAGGGTATTTGATGTATGAATATGCCCGCGATGCGACATCCCAAAGTTCATCAAAATTGGTCAAACGGAGAGGGCACTTTACTTAATAAATTTCGTCCCATTTTCACTTGTTTATATTTGTAAAAACAATTAATGGAGCTATTTAATATTAATTTTAATTTATCAAAATTAAAGAATTATTCTTTAACAGAATTTTAACTTTATTTCCCCTTTTCTGCTGCAACGAGCATATACTTTTATTATTAGATGGCCAGGCACTCAACCTTTCAATAACGAAAGGCAGGTCGGCCCTCACATATAGAGGATAAAATAAAATATTCAGTTAATTCATAAAACGCGTTGAGCCCAGGCATGCGGAGTACGCCTTTAAGGACAGACCATTGTTCATAACTAAAGCCGTTCTGTTCATTTGAGAAGTGGCAATTTACAAAACGCATTAATTTCTAATCTGAGTAAGTAAGTAAGTGAAAGTTGTGTGTTGCGCGCACGCACCAAATTTTTTATTTTTTTTTTATAGAAAAATTCAATGAAGATTTATTTTCAAAAACAAGGTTTTGTAAACGGGAGCTTCCTGTTGTTAATTTTTTTTTTTTTTTTTTTTTATTTATTCTTCCTACCTTGCCTCTTAAGGCAATACGGATTTGCAGCAGTGAGAAGATTCTGAGAATCAACTCACTGCCGCAACGTGGCATAAAATAGCAGTTTAATCACTGATGTGTTCTTCTGTTTCTTGGTGTGTTATTCTATCTTCTCCTCAGTCCGTCGGTCTTCCCGGAGCAGCTCCAGCTGTCCGTCCCAAGGTGAAGTGATCCTGGCCAACTGCTTCCTTCCACCCGTATACGAAGGATTTGAAGAACGGGTAGTTCTCTTTCACCATCAGCTGAGGTAGATCGTTAGCAGTCAGGACGTAGAGCCCTGTCTCTCTCAACAGCTTGGCTCTCAGTGTCTCATAGGCAGTACAGGTCAGTAAAACGTGCTCAGCGGTCTCCGGTTCCCTACAAGTTGGGCATAGGGGATCAATGTCCTTACCATGTTCTACGAGCTTGGCTCGGAAACCCCCATGCCCCGTGAGGAACTGTGAGATCCAATAGTCAGGGACAACCCATGTGGCTTTTAGCCTGGAATCAACGGTGGGGAAGTATTTCCTTAGGGTAGCCCCTTTTATTGTCGTCACCCATCGCTGGCTCCAATTTTGTATGGTATTCTCCCGAATAATAATTCTCCATCTCCGTGGGTCTTCACATATCCTCACTCGAAGGTTTGCCGGTAGATCCGCAATGCCTCCCCTCTTCAATTTGTTTCTGAAGTAATCTTCTCGCAAGAGGAGGTCAATTGGGATTGCTCCTGCTAAGACCTGCACCGCCTCGTGAGATACTGTTCTGTACGCCCTGGTGACTCGCAGCAGAGCCATCCGCTGAATCGTCGCCAACTTCTTATTCTGTTGGTGCGAGAGGTGTTGACTCCATGCAAGGGACGCATATCTCAGGATACCCAGAATCACACCTTTGTAGATGGTCAGTGTGGCTGGGAACCTAAGACCCCAAAAGGCGCCCCCAATGCGACAAAGCCCATTAAGAGCTAAGGCCACCCTATTTCTTATGTATTCCAAATGAGGTGTTAAATTGAATTTTTGTCCAAACTTGATGCCAAGGTAGGTTACAACCTCATTTGGACTTATCCTTTCTCCCTCAATATTAAGAGTAATAGGGTGGGCCCTATCGGTCTTGCCCCTCAAAAGAATGGACTGTGTTTTGGCCGCCGCCATCCTTAACTTCTTTCTTCGCTTCCTGTTGTTAAAGTAAATAATCCTATTAGCAACAAATTTAAATATTGATTGGAACAATGAAGTGTTAGGTTATTAGTTTAATTTTTTTTCTTCCCCCCAACCTTTCCTTTTTGGCTATTAAGCGTTTTTCAGGCCAAGGAAGTGGGCGGCAGATTAATGCCAAAGTTATAATGTCCCTGGCTACTGGACTTTTACTTGTAATATAAAGAACATCGATTTTTAATAGTTGCCTACGAATTAACCCGGTAAAAGTCCCAAGCAAATCAACAACTACAGGCCCATAAACCTAATGCCTATTTTAGGAAAATTGCTGGAATCTGTGATAAAATGACGCCTTTCTTCCCATCTTCAAGCAACTAACATCATTCCAGACTTCCAATTCGGTTTTCAGCCAGTCACACCAACTCACAAGATTATCTGAATTTATAGTGAACAGGTTCGAAAAGAAAGAACATACGTTAGTAGCTTTCCTGGATTTTCAGCAAGCATTTGACAAAGTTTGGCATCAGGTTCTTTTATAAAAATTGAAGAAAATAGTTTACCCGAAATAGTTGTTCAACATTCTCCATTTATTTCTCACCAACAGAACATTCTTTGTAAGAATAAATAGCAGCAACTCAACCATAAGACCAATCCGAGCTGGTACGTCACAAGGTTCAGTTCTTTCTCAGACCCTCTTCAACCTTTACCTCCATGATATCACCCAGTCTCCTGTTACTTCTATTGATACGTTTGCGGATGACACGGCGGTTATTTCTCAAAACGAAGACATAATAACAGCAAGACATGAACTGCAAGCTCTTCTAGATATTTTAGAAGAATATTTCAAAAAATGGGAAATAAATTTAAATGCACAAAAATGCAACGACAAGATCTTCACTCTGCGATGCCATAAAGATCCCCCGTCATTAATCCTTAGCGGAAACTCTCTGCAGTGTAACGTTTCAACCAAAACAGTAAAATATCTTGGAGTGCATCTAGATCGTCGATTAACATGGAACCACCATCTCAATATTAAATTAACGAAAGCATATGCAAGACTCGCAATGGTATATCCCATAGTTAACAGGAAATCTAGCCTTAAACCTGAAGTAACCATCTTGATTTACAAAACCATTCTTCGATCACTTCTGATGTATGGGCGTGAAGTATGGGGTGCTGCATCCTGCACAAAACGGAAAAAATTACAAACATTGCAAAATAAAGTTCTAAGTATAGCAGTAAATGCCCCCTGGTTTTTTAGGAACAGTCAACTTCATCGCAAGCTTAAAATAGAAACCATAGACGAATTCATCAAAAAACGTTTTTTGAAATACCACTTTCAGTTACCGGCTGTGAAAGGTGCAATAACTTACAACATAAGGAGCTCCCGTTTCATCCCGAAGGCTGAAACCCCGGCTTATGCAAGACCTACTATTGTGAGACTCATAATAACTAATAATCTGTATAACTATTAATTTCCTCATAATTATGTTACTATTCTTTCAATTTTATTTCACTTGTAGTTAGTTGTTTTTTAATTTTTTATTTTATTTTATTTTTTTATTTGTTATTTTTTATTTTATATATATATATATATATATATATATATATTATTTATTTATTTTATTATTATTTTTTTTTTTTTGTATAAAGGTATTTATTTTGTTTTAACAATTATTATCACGAAATTAGTTGTAATAATTAATTCAAAATTTACACAATTGTAAGTCGTTAAGGAGTGTCTTGTATGAGTCTGTACACCTTCTTTGTCAAATGTTACAAACATTGTACATAATTTTACAAAAACCATGTATGGCTCTCTGAGCCGATCTGGAAATAAAGAATTATATATATATATAAATATATATATATATATATATATATATATATATATATATATATATATATATATATATATATATGTAACCTATATAAGGTTAACTTCGCCACATGGCATTTTATAATTAAATTATTTTCACTCAATAAATATGAAAATCGTTTTATTTACATGAAAATATGAACATTAATTGAATGGTTACAGAAAATGAATGAAAGTATAAACAATATAATTACGAACTAAATAATACAGAAATAAATTTCATCTCCTTAATTATGGAACATATAATAAATATATCAATTGTAAATTACTTACAATAACAATAACATTTTTCTATAGGGTGCACCCTACCTGTAATGATTAGATTGGTTAGCCGGCAAAATACTATTGTATATTTCACTGGTATGTTGGAACAAGGACTGTAAGGCTTGATGTCTGTAGGGTACTGTACACAATTATTTTAAAACATGTGTTGCTATGCTGCTACATATATATATATATATATATATATATATATATATATATATATATATATATATATATATATATATATTGCTGTTTCTTTAGAATGCATGGCCATGATTTCAGCACATATTTTGTTTTGAATTTTCAAAATTGGCATAATCATGATATCACGGACAGAAAAAAAAAAACTATAGTGATATTTACCTAAGGTACTTGTTAGATGTATAATTCATTTTTGTTTAATGAAAAGTTTAGATTTTATAAAGCAGTAAATTATCTATTTTTTTCAATTTGAAAACAATGAATTAATTAAATTAACCTCAAATAATTACTTCCTTTTTTTAAAAAAATAATTTATTGTTCATAGGTGCGAATGATAGTTCTAATGAAGGAGAGGAGTGCCATCACTGTGATTACAAGGGAGAACAATCTGGAAACATGAATAGACGTATAAAGTCACGACATATTGGTGAGACCCCTCATCAATGTCCTCACTGTGTTTATAAATCTGTTCATTCTGGAGATTTGAAAAAACATGTAATGGCCCGTCACACAGGCGAGAAGCCTCATCAATGTCCTCACTGTGTTTATAAATCTGTTCATTCTGGAGATTTGAAAAAACATGTAATGGCCCGTCACACAGGCGAGAAGCCTCATCAATGTCCTCACTGTGATTATAAATATGTTACTTCTTATGATTTGAAAAGACATATAATGGCCCGTCATACTGAAGAGAAGCCTCATCATTGTCCTCACTGTGATTATAAATTTGTTCGTTCTGGATATTTGAAAAAACATATTATGAACCTCCATATAGGTAAGAAGCCTTATCAGTGTTTTCACTGTAAATATAAATCCGTTACTGCTCATAATTTGAAGATCCATATAATGGCCCGTCATACAGGCGAGAAGCCTCATCAATGTCCTCACTGTAATTATAAATCAGTAACTTCTGGAAATATGAAAAAACATATAATGGCCCGTCATACAGGAGAGAAACCTCATCAATGTACTCAGTGTGATTATAAGTCAGTAATATTTGGGAACTTGAAAAGACATATTGCAGTCCATCATTCTAAAGAGAAGCCTCATTTATGTCCTCACTGTAATTATACATCACTGGATTCTGCTACTTTAAGAACACACATTAATGCTAACCATTCCGGCGAGAAGGTTCATTAATGAAAAGCCATAAAGTGATGTTATTCTCATGAGAAGCCTCAAGATTAAAAACGGTGATACATCGAGATTTGAGAAGATATCTTGCAACATATCAAACTAATTAGAAGCTTTATAATCTTTTATAAATCTGTGCAATGTGAAATTATGAAAATCTATTCAGTCGCTTGTTGTATAGGTGAGAACATTATGAATGTAAACCCTCTGGTCATAAATAAGTAAATTTTGGACCTATGAAAGAACATATAATGGCCTGTCATGTTTGCTGTTCGTTATGTATATAAATAAGTGGTATCTGTACCTACTTATACCATTTATTTATACAAGTTAACAAAACTAATTTGTCCACTAGAACTTTTAAATTTGATTAATTATGTGTCCTGTGAATTATGATTAGATGTTAAATAACTGAGAATTACTTTGTAAGTCATATCATTGAGAAGAAAAAAAATGTAATAAGATTAAATTGAATTAATTCCTCTTAAATTAGCACTGTAACCACCTTATCATTATAGTGTAACTGATGTATTGAAAATTTGTGACATTAATGTTATAAATGTAGTGAAGCAGTGAAAAAGAAAGGAAACTGATGTGAATTGTCCACCTAAGAGGTCGATCAAGAATCATCCCCAAGTACTTTTGGCAATTAACAAATAATATGTCTGTTCCACTAATTCTGATTGTAGGATTGTCTGAACATCTTCTCATTCTGCATATATGGATGGCTTTGGTTTTGTTAGCTGATAGCTTGAAGCCGCTTTCTTTCGACCAGGGCTTCTTGAGCCTTCCATTGTAGGAAGTTGATGGATTTGCTCCGGATGTATAGTGTTATGTCGTCAGCATAAAGAACGACTTTGGCTGGACTGACAGGAACTTCTGCTATATCATTTATCGCTATCTGAAAAAGGGTCGCGCTAAGTGGGGAACCTTGAGGGGTGCCGTTCTCCAGAGTATATACTGAGGATTTTGAAGATCTGACCATAACCCTGAAAGTTCTTTGCTGGAGAAAGTCCTTCTTAATACGTCTAGGACTCGCGATCTCCACATCGTATCATAAGCTTTTTCAATGTCTAAAAATATTGCGATCATATGTTGTTTTTTCTTAAATGCTTCCTGGGCTTCCCATTTCAGCATATGGATAGGTTCCGTCGTGTTATGGTTTTCTCTAAATCCAAACTGGTATGGTGTAAGGAGCCCTCTTTTTTCAAGAACTTCGGAAATTCTTTGATTTATTATTTTTTCTTGTATTTTACTTCCACATGAGAGAAGTGATATTGGACGAAAGTCTGTTATGAGGTAACTTTTTTCTTTTTTCGGTATCGGTATAATTAGTGATTGCTTCCATATAAGAGGGAGATAGCCATTATCCCAAACTTGGTTAAATAGTTTTAGTAAAAACTCTTTTCCTTCGTCAGGTAAGTTGCGTAGCATTTCATAAGAGATTCCGTCGCTACCAATCGCTGATTTTTTTGGTGTTTTCTGTAGAACGTATTCCAGCTCTTTCAAAGTTAAGGGACTGTTGTAGTTGCCTTCATTACCGTAGATATCGTGGTTTGGTATGTTTTTACATTTTGGCAAAGCTTTTGTATTCCCAGAGGAAATTTCACAGAAGTGCTTCGCCAATGTTTCTGAGATTTCATCTGGGTCAGTTATAGTGTTCTGATCTGTTTTAATCCCAGATAGTTTTGTGTGATTCGAAATTCCCCTGATGCTTCTAACTTTGTTCCAGAGTTCTTTTACAGAGGTATGTTGGTTAATTGAGGAGATGAAGTCCTTCCACGAGGATCGTTTACTTTCTTTAATAACTCTGTTGGCTACAGCTCTTAATTTTTTGAATTCAATTGCGTCAGTTACGCTTCTGCTCTTTCTATACTTATTTAGTGCATATTTCTTTGCTTTTACAGCTTCTTGGCATTTTTCGTTCCACCATGGAACCTTCTTGCGAGACGTTTTGTTTGATGCTTGAGAAATTGTTCCGTGGGCTGCTTCTAATATCACATTGTTAAAGGCTTCAGCGCAAAGGTCTATATCGTTCATATCTTCTGGTATTGAATCCATTCCTTTGTTTACTTTTTCGCAGAATCTTGCCCAGTCAGCTTTCTGGTATTGCCAGTGCCGATACCTCTTTTGGGTTGGGGTTTCAAGTTTTGCTTTTAATGTGATTGGGAAGTGATCGCTTCCGTATAGGTCGGTTTTCGTTTCCCATTTAATTTTAGGAGCTACTCTGACGTCGCTAAGACTAAGGTCAATGGAAGAAAATTTATTGGTTTTTGAGCAAAAATGTGTATTTCCGCCAGTGTTAAGAAGAGTGATTGTAGGATTTTCTTCTAAAAGTTTTTTGATCTTTTTGCCTCTATGACCATTATCGGCTAATGATGAACCCCAGGCTATATCATTAGCGTTAAAGTAGCCAAGCAGGAGGTAGGGTCGTGGGAGTTGATCTATAATTTTTTGGATGTCATTAGTTGTGAATAATTCCGATGGTGGTATGTAAATATTGCATACTGTGATTGGTTCATTTTGGTGGGTTCTGATTGCTATGGCTTCTAGGTGGGTATTGAGAGTCAGTTCTTCGCTAAAAATGTCATTTCTGACTAGCGTGGCAACTCCTCCCCATGACTTTGGTGTTCCCATTCTATCTTTGCGGTAAACGATGTAATCTCTGATTTTTAGTGTTTGGTTTTCTTTAAGATGTGTTTCTTGTACGATAGGGTTCTCTTCATTTATCAACATCTGAAGATATCTTAAGTGTCGGAAAATTCCGTTAATGTTCCATTGAAGATGTGTCATTTGAGGTGATAGCTTGTTTATTATTTTCCACTTTGTCATGTGTTAGAGGCTCATTTTGACAGTTTGTTGCGTTTTTATTCATAGAACGTTCGTTTAAATACTTTATTAACTTGGCAATTCTTATTTTGATCCCTCTGTGAGATGTTGCGTCTCTGATATCCGAGAGCATTGTTTTTAAGTCGTTTGTGCTATCTCTGAACTGTTGCATTATTTCGGTTGCGTTAAGTTCGTTTTCCCCTTGTGTCATGTCAATTAGTAAACATACTTTTTCAAACGTAAGTGGGTACGTACGTTTATTCTTTGTTATTATGTTTCGTATTGGATCGAGAATCTGCTCAGACTGTCTCATCTTTTTTGTATTCGAGTTTGAGTCACTTTTTTTGGATATTGTTGTTGTGGTTGGGTTTTTTGAGATTTCTTGTTTTTTATTACTACCCTTACTCAGTGGGCTGTTGGTTCTTACTTTGCTAGTGTTTGGTGTTGCTAAATTAAAAGGTTTTATGTTATGGTCAATGTTTTCTGGTTCTTTTCCAGGCGAAGTATTGTTTACGAGTGTTTTATTATCATTAGTAAAACTTGCTGGTAAGGTTATGTTAATATTTTTGTTTATCACTGACTGGTTATTATTGATCTCTTCGATATTTAAAGCGCTAGAAACAGTTTTTAGAGAATTTATATTACTATTATTCTTCGTATCTTCTGTAGATACAGATATCTTTACAGGTGGTCCGTATTTTGTTGACAGAATTGTTTCTTCAGTGCCTTCTTTATTACCTCCTTCTAATGCCTCTGCGTCTGAACAGTTTGCTGCAAGGTGTCCTGGTTTCTTGCAAACATAACAGACAAAAATGTATTCAGCGAGGAAAATTCTGTGACTGAGTCCCTGATAGGTTATTACTATCGAACTGCTTAATTTACTTATATCTTCAGCTGCTATAAAGACCTGTCGCCGGAACGTTAGTATATGACTGAGACTTTTTTCCTTGTATCCGAAACGTAAAAATGATATTGGTGATAACAATCGTACCCCTAATTTTCGGATCTCATCCTCCAGAATATTTTGAGGTATACTTGGGCATGCATTGGAAATGATGATCCGCTTTCCTGGTTCGACTAATCGCTTAATCGGTACAGTGATATCTCCCACCCTCATATGGCTGTGTTTCGATAAAAGTAGATCTACTTGCTCTTTGCTACTCAGATGGAAACAGAACCGATTCCCTGATACTTTAGAGGCATACCTAATGTGGTTGGGGTCCATTATCCCAGCCAGCGCCTCTATGTATTGTTTTTGTTTAACCCCTTCTATAGTAGGAACTATGATAGCGTACTCACGGTGAGAGCTCTGATGATAGGCCGCTACTCGGGCGTAGGTTGGGGAGCTTGGTTGTTCCATTTCGCGGTTAACAAATATATCGACTTCATCATTTAGAGGTGATTCGCGCTTCGTGGTTTTTTCACTCGTGCTCGAAGCGTTGTGATATTCTTCCATCTTTATGAATTTAGTACTATAGGAGTGCTGTAAAAGCAAATGCTTACCCGGCCAAAAACCGCTTCTGTCGTTTGTGTAACTGGTAGTCTAGTATTCCGTTTAAAAGGAATCAGAAAGACCTTCCCCAGTCGTACGGAGATCGTTTGATGATTTTATAACTTTTAAAAATTTTTTAATAAGTTTTATTCATCAAGCATCCGGGTGATCTCAGAAATTTAATTTATTTTTAAGGAAAAATAAAAATTTTTTTTTTTTCCTTAGAAATTTAATTTATTTTTAAGGAAAAAAAAATATTTTTAAATAATTTATTTTTTTAAGAGAAAAGATTTGGCTCCGCCGGGAGTCGAACCCGGGTCTCCTGTGTTACATGCGAGGATGCTAACCACTACACCACAGAGCTCGGCTCAAGGCAGAGCAAATCCTTCCTGTATCAGTGAAGAGGAAGGATTTGCTCTGCCTTGAGCCGAGCTCTGTGGTGTAGTGGTTAGCATCCTCGCATGTAACACAGGAGACCCGGGTTCGACTCCCGGCGGAGCCAAATCTTTTCTCTTAAAAAAATAAATTATTTAAAAATATTTTTTTTTCCTTAAAAATAAATTAAATTTCTAAGGAAAAAAAAAATATTTATTTTTTTTCATACAGAATATAAAAAAAAAATAATTATTTTTTAAGAATGAAAAGGAATAATTTTGGCATACAGTAGCAGTCAAAAGTTTCCGGACACTTCATTTATTGCTCTTTTCTTACAAAAATTTACAGGAATTGTTGTAATTTTTAATCCAGAATAAAATAGCAGAATAATTTAACACAATTATATTAGTCATGATTAAATCACTTACTGCCCTAAATGGTAAAGGTACTAAAGAGTGGCTTATGGGGGTGGCCTGTTTTGAGAGGTTATGTGACCGTGATGTTATCCAACTCACATCGCCTTTTTTTTCAGTTGAAAAGTGCCTAGATTGTCTTTAATAGATTCTAGCTTTCGACTACCGCTCGCTCTTCAGCGATAAATAAACCCCTAAAAGGGTCTTTTTCAGTCGAGATCGGGCCTTATTTTGAAGGACGCCTTAGTGAACGGCGCATAAGCCGCACTGAAGTACTAGTACCAAAATAATTAGTCCTTGTCAGTTTCTCCCTCCCCCTTGACTACAACTTCCCCAACTCTGTTCCCGCGTGCTCTAGTTAGCTCTCGCACATGTAAATTTTCAAACCGTCTTTATTACGTTTTTTTTTTTCCTAGCTAAATACCTCTCGCGTATGTAAATATTCAAAAAGTCTTTATTGGGCAGGTGTAGTGGTGGAGGTTTGGCGTGTGGGCCTCCCCTACTTGTGTACTACTTCATCAACTCTGTCCCCACGAGCTGCTCTGGCACAGTAAATTTTCAAACCGTCATTCATTTTCGTACAAAAAAATTATTTCAAATACTCTTCTAATTCTTATGCAATTCTCTTAATCCGTCATAATATCAGGGAATAGTTTTATAATATAAATATAAGTATGATAAAAGAACAACGAGGTTAATAAAGTTAGCGGGGTAAAGAACATCGTTATGTTGTTTCTTCGTATTAAGCTGAGTCAAGGGTGGATTCAGGGGGTCACATAGGTCATGACCCCCCCCCCCCAAATATTTTTGCTTTTTGATTTTTTCGTATTTATAAGCGAATAATGCAATTAGGTATTTACTATGCCTTAAACCTAACACTTTTGGTTGCTTAGATCCCAGTCCTTCTTATAGTCTAAGTGGGCTATATAGATTAGCTAGGGAAAAAAAAAACACCATAATTAAATAAAAATAAAAAATTGTCTGTTTTATTTAATGAATTTACTTTTTTGTCTATAAAAGATCGTTGACGTACTCGTAATTGTATAATTTTAATTTTATATTTGTACTTTTATGTAAATAAGTTGTAATACACATTGTTGATTTAGTAAATATCTAAATAATCATTAATAATTAATACATTTTAATGATTTCAATTTTCATTAATTTGTTTCGCATATTTAACCGGAGATTTTACTGTCTCAAAAAAATAATAAAATTGTCAACATAAACACTGGAATGATGCCTACCTACTGGCTGTCAATTCACTGAAGCGTCCGATTACGTCACAGGTCGGGCAGTCATATTGCCCCTTAACTTGGCCCACCTTCTCTCTACTCTCCTTGGTTCGCTTTTTGAACGACCCGTCCTTAGCGAAGGTGCCTTTTGTTATAAATCTTTCAACTTAGTTATTGATATATACGGTATTGTTAGTGTTTAACCACTGCTCATGCTTTAGAAAACTAAATCGTTTAAGATAAGGTATTTGTCTCACTTTTCTCGTCTATTTATCATGTACTGTTTTTGAAATAGCTTAAGTTAACATATTTTTTTTTATGTGTATTCCTGTAAGTTTTCTAGGCCTATTTAGTTGGAAAATCTTTTAGTACATAAATTTACGTTTTGAGTACAAAAACTGGTTATGGTAATAAACTTTATTAAAGAAATTTAGAAAAATCTATATATATAACATATGGAATATATATATTCTCTTATCATCTTCTTCAGTTTTGGTGATTTATTTTATATGATGAAATAAATAAAATAGACCTTTTCCACCAAAATAAAGTCATAAGTTTATTGAACTAGGCAACGTTTTGGCTCCTGGAGCCATGCATCATACTTGATTATTGTGAGTGATTGGAAAAATTAATGTTACAAATTAAACAACTTAAATAAAAATAAAAAAAAACTGGTTTCTAGAGGCGTCCTTCTTTTTTAATGTCATTTAAAACAGTTTGTAATATCTCCCATCACTAATTATATGACAAGAGTTTTTAGACGACATTAAAATAACGCCTAAAACAACCTTTTTTTTTAAATCTTATTATTAGTTTTTCCAATTACTCACTATAATCATGTATGATCGATAACTTGAGAATGTCTCCAGGAACCAAACGTTGCCTCGTTAAATAAACTTTGAAAAACGCCTATTTTATTTTGTATTTCATCATAAGGAATATTAATTATGTTTGGAGATAAGATTAATTACAGATAGTAAAAATGCAACAAGATGAAGGCAAACTTTGGTACGTCCCGTGACTGTCATATTACCAAACTGATGTAGTGTCCTTTTCTGTTAAAATTAGAGCTTTATTGGATCGCAGTTTTCAAAATTATTATACAATGAAAAATTGTGAAATAACTGCAGTAACTTAAAAGTATATCTTTTTAAACAAAATATTTTGCTTCAATTTTATTGATAATTTGATTATTTTTTAGTTCCCACAATGGATATCAAAGAAGAGGAAAAGGAGAAGATTTATAATGGTGAGAAAAATGTAAAATAATACAAAACCTGTTTAAATTGTTTGAATTAAAACCTCAGTACACAGATGGCCTCCTTGTCGGGACATCATGTATTGTTTTAATATAATATACAGCTATATAACAGATCGGGACTATGGTGGCTCAATAGTAAGGAACTGCACGATTATGTTCAAGTTCTCGTGTTCAAATCTAATTGTGGCAGGATACTAATCAACTATGTCACGTACTATCCCTAAATGTTGAGAGATCCTGGTTAGGTACCCCAGCCATCTTAATGGGTAATTTTTTTTTTTTCTTTTTTTTTATGTTTTGTTTTTGTTTTCAAGATTTTTTTCCAAATCCTGTATAACTTAATGGGTAATATGCAAGGTTTCTTTGCAAAGTGCCTTGAGTTTGCTCATGTGTCATGACAAGGGATGGGATTTTCATGTATTTACATACTTTCTTCTGAGGTTTAAAAATGCACGTATATGCATTCTACTATATGCATTTTTACCATGATATAAACCTCTTTGTTTTGTCTATATTTGACAACTTTTAGGGAATTTACTTTAAAATTATTGCTTCTTATTTACTTGTTTTATGTATATTCAACCGATTCCTAGAAATAAGTGTAAAGCTGAGAATGAACATAGGGGTTAAAAAGTTGCTTGGAAAATCAAAAGGCACAAAGTAATATCGACTGTTCTCAGGAATTTTGATCCCCTTGTTTTGTTATGCCTCATCCTTGACAATGCTTATATTGCATCATGTGCTTTAAATATTTAGTGATAACACACACACATAGCTAATGTGTTAATGCTAAAAAAGGAAAAACTTTGTTGCTAAGCACGCTGCGGAGTTAGCAGTACAAACATTGAAATGGAGCAGTGAAAGTGTCCTGTATGGTTTGTGCTTCCAAACTTTCAATGGATCAATGATTTTTGGTTTTACAGCATTTGAAAATGGCGTAAAACATAGAAAATAAGTCGACTTATGTGTCAGTCCACGTGGAAAGATTGTTCACCAAATAAAAAGTTTTGCTTCGACTGAATCGTAGATTTTCCAAAATAAATCTTAGAATGCCTCTTATGTGCAACATTTTTGATGGTGAAGATGAGGAAGTTTAGTATGTGTTGTTACATTTCAAAAATTTTGTTTACTACATTGGATATTTAATAAGTATTTTAATTGTATATTTATTTTAATGTGAATACTGAAGTATTTTGAAATTTTTATTAAATAAAAATACTATCCCTGGTCATGAATATTCTTTATTAATTATCTTTCAGTTGTTCCGAAACTATTTCGCTAATGACATCAGTTGCCTTATGGTGCCATCCATGCCTCTGTTTCATCATAGGCCAGAATTTTTTTTAAAGATTTAAGAGATAACCTATGTTCTTTTTCCGATGCTGAGTAACTTTATATTTAGTTTATACTTGTTATTTTAGATAATACTTGGATTTGTTGCAGAATTGTTAAAACATTGTTATATATCTGCAGGTGGACTAGTTCACATAAAAGAAGAACCTGAGATGCTGGTCCCAGATGAAGGTGAGAAAATTTGTTGTACCTAACATGCTCTTTTTTGTATAAGCTATTTTTTCTACTTAATATCTCCATCCAGAATGAAATTATGAAATCAATGTAGTAACATATATTCTTGCTTGAAGTGTAACTATCATTTGATTATGTTTCAGTTCCCACGAATGATATTAAAGAAGAGGATAGGATGCAGAATTATAATGGTGAGAAAATATTAAATTGATACTAACCCTGTTCAAATTTTTATTATTACTTTTATTTGTTCCTTTCATAAGATGCTATATCATAATAGTTGGAAAACCTCTATTAGACAACTGAAAATTATTTAAATACATATATGAAAGAAATTATTTGATAGTAACAAATTTCCTATTTACGCTCACAGTGTCCAACTGTGTTTTTCAGTTCACATCACGAGTGATCTTTTTACAAATCAGCATTGATCCCCTGCCCTCTCTCCTGGCCTGGGGAAAACACACATATAGCCGATGAAGCTTGGGAGGGGAAAAAAAAGATAAAAATGCACAACAATATTGCCTGCTGCATTTTTTCTATTTTTACAATGGATAGGTCTTCTTCTTTTAGTGAAAACCTGGTATTCTTGTTTAAAAGCATTTCTTGATATTACCATAATTAGAATGTGACTTTCCTTCAATCCAATTTTTCTTCTTCTAATTTTCTTTTTTTACACAATGCAAAATTGCATGAACCGTACACAGTTATAGCTGTGTGTCAGTTAAAGTGGATGTGCAAAATTTTGTGCCTTAGTTGCGAACGGATAACTAAAAGATTGATAAACGCTTTGCCGACTGGAAAACGTCCGAGGGGTAGGCCTAGGCGAAGGTGGGAGGATTCGGTGAGGGCTGATCTTGTTGAGTTAAAAAGGTAATTTATTGTATTTGTTTGTATGAACATCATAATAGAGACCTTATTGTAAATAATAATTTGTTAATATTTTCTAGTATATTAATATATATGTTTTTTTTTTCTTGTCCACCATTCATTGCGATTTATTGCCGTGGATGCCATCCTTATGTTTTGTATAGACTAGAATTTTCTGTTACAGATCTAAGAGATAACCTATGTTCTTTTTCCGATGCTGAGTAACTTTATATTTAGTTTATACTTGTTATTTTAGATAATACTTGGATTTGTTAGAGAATTTTTAAAACATTATTATATATCTGCAGGTGGGCTAGTTCACATTAAAGAAGAACCTGAGATTCTGGTCCCAGATGAAGGTGAGGGAATTTGTTGTACCTACTGAAAATAATGAAAAATTATGAAATAACTGCAGTAACCTAAAAAGTATATTTTTTTAAACAAAATATTTAGCTTCAATTGTATTAATAATTTGATCATTTTTCAGTTCCCACAATGGATATCAAAGAAGAGGAAAAGGAGCTGGTTTATAATGGTGAGAAAAATGTAAAATAATACGAAACCTGTTCAAATTGTTGGGATCAAAACTTAAGTACACAGATGCCCTCCTTGTCTGGACATCATGTATTATTTTAAAATAATATTCAGCTATATAACAGTTTGGGACTGTGGTGGCTCAGTGGTAAGGTCTGCGCGATTATGCTCAATTTCTCGTGTTCAAATCTAATTGTGACGGGATACTAATTAATTGTGTCACGTGCTGTCCCTAAAGGTTGAGAGATCCTGGTTAGGTACACTCATACTTTAATAATTAATCAAGGGAGAGTTCCTTTGCTGTCAGGCATGAGTTTCCAGAAATTTTCCTTAATAACTGTGCTTTTACCGTCTGTAAGTTTACTGTTGAGAATCACCCTGGGGTTTTACAATTTATCTGACTTGTCATTTATAATATTTTATAAATAAATTAGTTATGATCAATTTTGTTCTTTTTATAAATAATAAAAAAACTTAATGCTGCTATAGGAGTAACATTATGGTACTGTGACCTCACAAAAATTGTCCTTCACACATTTGGTCCAAAATAATTATTAAATTGTAATTCATATTTTTTTTTATTTCAAACATTAATCTTTAACTATTTGTCTAAGTACTTCCCATGTTGCCCAGGATGGTTCGAAAATTTAAAAAAACATTAAAGACGCATTTAATTATGTAAAAACAGAAAATACTAAACATAAAGCCCAATATTATAATAATATATAAGATAAAAACAAAATGTTTTTATAGTATAAAAACTTGAAACCATAAAAAGTCTATTATTCGGGGACATAAGTATTAGACATGTTTCGGAAAGGTTGTGTTCATAGCCTCATCGAAAATATTACCACAGGGATGAACTTAATTTTAGGCTTTTATATATTGAAAGACAAGTCAAATTACATTGTTTGTTTTGTTTTTTCCATTTTATAGGGGACAAAGAAGCATTTTATTTTAGTATTTACACGAAATACAAATGAATCTGTCGTTTGGGAAATCCGTCATGTTCCTACATATTCCTACTTAGGATACATTTTTCATTATTTTATAAATCTATGCTCATTTCATGGACCTGAAAAATAAGTTGTTTTCGTTTACTAGTAAAGTTTCTCCTGATTATGTAAGGCAAATGATTGTTACTTGATGGAAACGGTTGGGGGTCTGATAAAACAACACTGTATGTGCGATAGTGCCGTCGTTTGGACCCGAGATTCAGGTCTTCATCAGGGCTAACTATGAAATAAGATAGCAACCAATGAAAATATATGAAGAAAAAAAATATGGTGCGATGCGTGCAACACACAACTTTCACTTACCAACTTACTTTGATTAGAAATCGACGTGTTTTGTTAAATCCTTTTTCTCAAAGTCTTACATTTTTCCACATTCATTTACTTATTTTTGTTTGTATTTGCTCCTTGAAGTACACTAAATTTTCTTATTATCAAATAAAAGTTTTTACCTGTGATAATTCGGCAATGCAAGCATAATACTCCATCGCGCCTTATTTTATTTACCATTCAGTTACCATGAAACAAATAATTTCCATTAAATAAACAGCACGTTTTTAATGATAAACAATGTTCTTTCATTAAATGCGCATGTACTGAGCATGGGTGGGCTCAACGCTGATGCAATATTTTCCTTTTTTTCTCCTGTTTATGGTCACTTGATTTTTTCATATTTAGCCATTTATTATTTTTAGGGGTAATGAGAGACAGTTAAATTTTTTCCATAAAAATAAAATCAAAGGTAGTACTTTATTGGAAAACAAAAGAAAGCCCCTTCCCCATTTAAGCCCTCTCAGAACATTTTAATAATAATAAAGCTTAAACAATTTTATATTTTTACTAGATTGAAAATTTTAAACTCTATCCAAGCAATATCCATGGAATTTTTAACAGGAAGTCATAAATCAGAAGGAACTGTTTTAAATTTATTGTTAATTCTTTTTCAAACAAATCTCTGCATAGTCAAAAGTTCGATTAGACGCTTAATATCCATTCTGAACCCATTTGATTCCACTTTTAATCTTTAAATCTGTTTTCTGTATTAATCATGTTATTTGAGATATGACCTTGTTGAAAGGATCACATAATATGTTAAGCTGGGCATTTTAGCTATCTGTAGAATTATATTTCTCAGCAGCTGGGAGGGTCAAAAATAAATTAAAATCGTTGAAGAGAGAAGGTTAACATGGCTAGGATTGGCCCCAAGGTTAGCTCAATGGTTAAGAGCCCTGCGAGAAGAGATGCAGAATACCCGAATTCCATTCCCAGCTGAGGCCTATTTTTTCTCTTCTAATGAAATTGTTTAAAAAAATTATATAATAATTTTCTAAAAAAAATAACTTTCAACAAATAAGACGAAACTACATTCTTATTTTTTTGGATTTGTTTGAGTTTCTCAAATGACTGATTCAAATAAATAGAAAGGTTTTGAGTTACGTGCAAATAAATTTTTCTTTTCTTCATATCTCTCTATGACAACTAATCATTAAGTACTCTCATGTGGGGGAGGGTTTTTAACCATTATTTATCTACAAAAATTTAGAGGTAGGTCTTAGAGCTTCAAAACAGATTCTTAAAGTAGCTGGTCTTAAAGCCAACATCTAAGTCCCTTCTGATGATCTGTTAACTTCTTACGACAGTCTCTGTTTTAAATTTTTTTTATTTAAAAACTAAAACTGAGATTTATTCACAAATGCTGAATAAGAAGAGAAGCAAAGAAAACAATATTTTTTGGGTGAGAGTAAGTCAACCAAAGTCCTTGGGGAGAACCCTTAAAACTGCAACATATATATCGAATAGGTCTCCCTCCAGTACAATAGATGTAACCCCAGCTGAAAAATGGTTTGGATACAAGCCTAACTTAAGTAATCTACAGATATTCGGTTCTAAAGTACATTTTAAAAATCTGAATCCTCTGAAGAAATTAGGCGAGAGGGGAACCGCCTGTATCTTTGTTGGTTATGCTACATATGGATATAAACTATGGGATGAAAATCGAAAGACAATAATAATATTTAGGAATGTTCGATTCGGAAATCCTGATGTTGAAGTGGAGCCACCAACGTCTCGTGTGGTTATAAACAAACTGGATTTTGACGATGAGGAAAGCGGTATTGATGACAAAGAGATGGAACCTGAAAGGGGTGAAGATGCTGTGATCGAGACTATTGAAGGTCAAAATGAAGACCCAGAAGATTCGCCGGCCACGGAACAAGAAATAGCTCAAGATGAAGACCCTGTGGTTGCGGTACTTGAAAGGTATCAGCACAGAGAACCAGGAAATCAAGATCAAGAAAATCAAGATTCAGAAGAAACTTTAGGTAAAGATAAAAGGAAGAAACAGTTGCCATTAAAATTAAATGACTACGTTTTACTCAGGTTTCAGGAAGCAATTAAGGATAGGGAAGAATGGCTAAAAGCAATGGAAGAAGAGAAGAAACATTTGAAAGAAAATAAAACTTGGACGCTTGTGAATGAAAAAGATGTACCAAATAAAAGACTTCTCACATCAAGAATTAAGGATGATGGACGATATCGGGCTAGACTGGTGGTTCGTGGCTGTCAACAAAAAGAAGAGGATTGCGGTGAGATTTACAGTCCTGTGGTCGGAGCAGATGCACTGAGGGTGATGCTGGCTCACAGTTTTAAAAATTAATTTTACATGATGAAATTTGATGTCAAAACGGCATTTCTGTATGGAGAGGTTGAAGAGGAGCTCTACATGAAGATGCCAGAAGGTTTTGAAGATAAATCAAAGGTATGCAAGTTACAAAAATCACTGTATGGATTGAAACAAGCACCAGCCTGCTGGAATAAAAAGTTAACTGAAGTCTTGCGAAATCAAGGGCTAACCCAGCTTAAAACTGATAGTTGTACCTTTGTAAATGATGATCACACGATATTTTTAGCCATTCATGTTGATGATGGTCTCTGAGTCGGTAAACATCAGGATGAACTTTGAATTGTTTTGGAAAACCTTAAATCGGTATGATCACTGAGAATCCTAAAACATACTTAGGGTTAGACATTACTAGAGAAGGCAATCAAGTGAAACTTTCTCAAGAAAATTATGCTTCATCAGCAAGAAAATTAGAGAAGTTTCATATGTCTACAGCAAAAATAAAGACTACTCCACTTTTACAAGTTAAAAGAAAAAAAGGAGAAGAGGAAGAGGAAATTGAAGAGAAGAAAGTTGCTTTTCCATGCAGAAGCGCAGTAGGAAGTCTTCTGTACCTGTCCTGCCAAACATGACCTGATTTATCATTTGCTACCAGCTTCTGCGGAAGACATGTTGAGAATCCAAATAAAGAAGATGTTGCAAATATCAGAAGGACACTAAAGTATCTCAAAGGAGCATTAAAAGACAGGATAGGCTATGACAGTAAATGCAATATGAAGAAACTTGTAGCATACTGTGATGCTGATTGATCGAAGATCAAAACACATAGACATCAGATTCCATTATATTAAGGAAAAAGTGGACGAAGGACTCATCAAGATCAAGTACTGCCCCACAGAGGATCAAGTTGCAGATATTTTTACCAAGCCACTTGGACCTACGAAGTTCAATAAATTCAAGCAATGTCTAATCAAATAAAAAAAAATTATCTGGTACCCGAAATAAAAATTAAGTGAATGTGTTAAAATCTCTATGATTTAATTTATATTTCTAGTACCAAACTTAAAGTCATATGTTCTAAAAAATGTTTTAGTTCAATATATTTTCTACCAAGTGTAATTCCAATAAAAATTATTATTGTTCATACTTTTCTCAACCACTAGTCAGCTTCCACATTTAACACTTCTCAAGATTGTGAAGGATTTATCCATTTAGTGACTTCAGTTGGCCTCTTGATATCCTCAGTTCTGTAAAGCTCGTTGTCTTCTGTGCTATTTAGTAAGTTCTATTTTAATTTGTATTGTTTCCTAATGAGGTCGATGGGCACAATTTTAGCTAGCAAGGGAGCTGTATTGTAAGAAACTGTCTGAAAGCCCTTTAATATTTTTAAAGCCATCAGCCTTTGAATTCTCTGGAGTTTTATAAGGTTGTGTTTGAGGTCTAGTCCAGTTTGCCAAATATTGATTGCTTATGTTAGTGATAGAAGTACAGCGCCTTTATGCAGTACGTGTAGTGCTTCTGTTGATAATAATCCTCATAGATTATGAGCGACAATAGATAAATTTTGAATAAGTCTTAGTAACTTAATAACTCTGTCAATGTGCGTGTTCCAGGTTAGTTTATGGTCTAACGTTACTCCTAGGTATTTCAGCATGAATAGACATATAAAGTCACGACATACTGGTGCGACGCAATATATATATATATATATATATATATATACATATATATATATATATATATATATATATATATATATATATATATATATATATATATATATATATATATATTGCTAATTCTTTGGAATGCATGGCCAAGATTTCAGCACATATTTTGTTTTGAATTTTCAAAATTGGCATAATCATAATAGTACGGACAGAAAAAAAAAACTATACTGATATTTACCTAAGGTACTTATTAGATGTATAATTCATTTTTATTTTATGAAATAGTTTAGATTTTATAAAGCAGTAAATGATCTATTTTTTTTTAAATTTGAAAACAATAAATTAATTACATTAACCTCAAACAATTACATCCTTTTTTTTTTTTTAAATAATTCATTGTTCATAGGTGCGACTGGTAGTTGTAATGAAGGAGAGGAGTGCCATCACTGTGATTACAAAGGAGAACAATCTGGAAACATGAATAGACGTATAAAGTCACGACATACTGGTGAGAAGCCTCATCAATGTCCTCACTGTGATTATAAATCTGTTCGTTCTGGAGATTTGAAAAGACATGTAATGACCCGTCATACTAAAAAGAAGCCTAACCAATGCCCCCACTGTGATTATAAATCAATAAAATCTGGAAATATGAAAATCCATATAATGACCCGCCATACAGGAGAGACGCCTTATCATTGTCCTCACTGCGATTATAAATCTGCTATTTCTCATAATTTGAAAAGACATATAAGGGCCTGTCATACTGAAGAGGAGCCTCATCATTGTCCTCATTGTGTTTATAAATATGTTACTTCTTATGATTTGAAAAGACATATAATGACCCGTCATACTGAACAGAAGCCTAACCAATGCCCTCACTGTGATTATAAATCAGTACGCTCTGCAAATATGAAAAGACATATAATGACCCGTCATACTGAAGAGAAGCCTCATCATTGTCCTCACTGTGATTATAAATATGTTTTTTCTTATGATTTGAAAAGACATATAATGGCCTGTCATACTGAAGGGAAGCCTCATCATTGTCAATACTGTGATTGTAAATATGTTACTTCTTATGATTTGAAAAGACATATAATGGCCTGTCATACTGAAGAGAAGCCTCATCATTGTCCTCACTGTGATTATAAATCTGTTCGTTCTGGAGATTTGAAAAAACATATAATGAGCCTCCATATAGGTAAGAAGCCTTATCAATGTTTTCACTGTAAATATAAATCCGTTACTGCTAGTAATTTGAAGAGCCATATAATGGCCCATCATACAGGCGAGAAGCCTCATAAATGTCCTCACTGTGATTATAAATCCGTCCAATCTGCAAATATGAAAAGACATATAATGACCCGTCATACTGAAGAGAAGCCTTACCAATGCCCTCACTGTGATTATAGATCAGTACAATCTGCAAATATGAAAAACCATATAATGGCCCGTCATACTGAAGAGAAGCCTCATCATTGTCCTCACTGTGATTATAAATCTGTTAAATCTCATAGTTTAAAAATCCATATAATGGCTCGCCACACTGGTGAGAAGTCTAACCAATGCCCTCAATGAGATAATAAATATGTTCGTTCTGGAGATATGAAAAAACATATAATGAACCTCCATAAAGGTTAGAAGCCTTATCAATGTTTTCACTGTATATATAAATCCATTGTTGCTAGTAATTTGAAGACCAATATAATGGCCCGTCATATAGGCGAGAAGCCTCATAAATGTCCTCACTGTGATTATAAATCAGTTTCAACTTCATGTATGAAAATCCATATAATGGTTCGGAACACTGGTGAGAAGTCTAACCAATGCCCTCACTGTGATTATAAATCAGTTTCAACTTCATATATGAAAAACCATATAATGGCCTGTCATAAAGGAGAGAAACCTCATCAATGTGCTCAGTGTGATTATAAGTCAGTAATATTTGGGAACTTGAAAAGACATGTTGCAGTCCATCATTCTAAAGAGAAGCCTCATTAATGTCCTCTCTGTGATTATACATCACTGGATTCTGCTACTTTAAGAACACATATTAATGCTAACCATTCCGGCGAGAAGGTTCATTAATGAAAAGGCATAAAGTGATGTTATTCTCATCAGAAGCCTCAAGATTAAAAACAGTGATATCTCATGATTTGAGAAGATATCTTGCAACATAACAAACTAATTAGAAGCTTTATAATCTTTTATAAATCTGTGCAATGTGAAATCATGAAAATCCATTCAGTCGCTTGTTGTATAGGTGAGAAGTTTATTAATGTTAACCCTGCGGTCATAAATAAGAAAACGTCAGACCTATAAAAGAACATATAATGGCCTGTCATGCTTGCTGTTCATTATATACGAGGGCTATCCAGAAAGTAGATTACGTTTTCGTCTGTGTCCGCTAGGGGCGGGGCTAGCGCGGTCATCTTGGGGTCAGAGCGTTGCGCAGCTCAGTCGGCATCTAGCCGTACTAGTGAGAGGTTCGTGCTGTGCTCAGTTAAGATACTGGGACGGTTTGAAATGTCTGCGTTGATTGAAAATCCCGCGAGCTGCGAGGTGCGTGCAGTAATAACGTTTCTGACTGCAAAAAACTGTAAACCGATAGAAATCTATTGGCAGCTGTGTGAAGTGTATGGGGACAACATTATCACTGAAGGTGGAGTGCGTCAGTGGGTCATAAGATTTAAAAATGGCCGAACCAATGTTCACGACGAAGATCGAAGTGGGAAACCCAGCAAAGTGACTGCCGAACTTGTCGAAAAAGTCGATGCTAAAGTCCGTGAAAATCGAAAGTTCACAATAACGGAACTTTCTTTGAGTTTTCCACAAATTTCGCAAAGTTTGTTGCATAAAATCATCAGCGAAAAGCTTGGTTACCACAAGTTTTGTGCAAGATGGATTCCAGGGGCCCAGTGTGGCTGTGTGGTAAAGCGCCGTACTCCCATGCCGGAGCTGCGGGTTCGAGTCCCGCCCTGGGTGGTGCTTTTCTTTCGTAGGAGAAGTATCACCCAGTGCCATGGGTGTTAGTATGGGCAGTATAGGGCTTCAGTGGAAGCCTTGAAGTCCCAAAAAAAAAAAAAAATGATGGATTCCAAAAATCTTGACCGAGGACCACAAAAATCAGCTGCAGCGTTGCACTTTTTGGACGCTTACAATAAGGATGGTGACTCTTTACTCGATCGCATCGTTACTGGTGACGAAACATGGGTGAAACACATGAACTGTCAAACGAAATTGCAATCAATGCAGTGGGGGCACACAAGTTCTGCCCAAAAACCCAAGATATGCATGCAAACAATGTCGGCAAGGAAAATGATGGCGACTGTTTTTTGGGACAGAAAAGGTGTAATTTTGGTGGACTTCCTGGAAAGAGGCACTACAATAAACGCTCAAAGGTATTGCCAAACTCTCCAAAACCTCAGAGGAGCAATTCAAAACAAGCGCAGAGGAATGTTGAGCTCTAAGATCTTGTTGATTCACGACAACGCCCGGCCCCACACGGCAAATGTCACTCGTGAAGTTCTTGAATCTTTTCAGTGGGAGTTGTTTCCTCATCCGCCGTATAGTCCCGACCTGGCACCGAGCGACTGCCACCTATTCCCAGCAATGAAGAAGTGGCTGGCTATGCAGCGTTTTGATGACGACGCACAGCTGCAAGAAGAGGTAACGAAGTGGTTGAAGTCGCAGACCGCAGAATTTTTCGACGAAGAAATTTCCAAGCTCGTACATCGCTACGATAAATGCCTTAATTTGAATGGTGACTATGTAGAAAAGTAGTATTTGAGTGTGGCTTTCATCTGTATATAATAAAATCTGTTTCCTATACTTTGTTTATTTTTTACTCCAAAACGTAATCTACTTTCTGGATAGCCCTCGTATTTAAATATGTGGTATCTGTACCTTTGAAAACACACATCGTACTCGAAGCCTTATATGAATACATATAGAATATACTTATACCAGATATTTATACAAGTTAACAAAACTAATTTGTCCACTAGAACTTTGAAATTTGTTTAATTGTGTCCTGTGAATTATGATTAGATGTTAAATAACTGAGAATTACTTTGTAAGTCATATCATTGAGAAGAAATTCGTTTGATGCGAAATCAATGCAGTATACTTTTTACTGTTGTTATCTTTTAGTATACAGTTATTCTATAAGACAACAGCTAAGAAGCATCTTCACTTATGGTTTTAAAGATTAAATGTTTTTTTCATTCAAAATTTTTAATCTTTTTGAATTATAATTTTTTATAAAGTTTAAGCACCAGTAGTCACATTTTATTATGCCTGTCTAAGATTATCTGAATGGAATCTTAATTCCTAAATCTCTGCGGAACTTTTTTTTTTATTTTCTATTGATTTATTTTTTGCATTATAATATGGACTGGTTATTTATATGGTTATTATCTGCAATTAATTACAATTAATATTTAGGTAATGTTATCAAGTCTTAAATTAGTGAAACAAATTATATTATTTCAATGATATGAAACAGATCAGTTAGAAGAAAATCAATTATTTTATTTCTATATATTTTTATGATGTATTATTCATTGATTACAGAATTGAAAATTGAAAATGTGTAAATGAAAGGTAAATCATTTCCTCTAAAATAGGCATTTTAACCACCTGATCATTATGTTGCAAATAAAGAAAGAAAGAAAGTGATTTTTAATCTGGGACTTATAGTCTTCTAAGAATAACAATCATGAATAGATCAAGACGCATTTGTCTGGCCAGTTGAAAAAAAAAAAAGTGCAAAAAGATTAAATTGATTTTTTTTTTTAAATAGGCATTGTGCACCGCGACTGCTTTGGGTCTATTGTGCGCCTCTTTTTGCCTGAGTCCTAAATTGTTATTTCTAGAGCATCAGTATATTTAAGCAGACTTGTTGGGTTGACTAGATCGTTTGAACTTGGGTCAGGAAGATTAATCTGTCCAAAGATTCTAAATCTGAGTCTTGCAAGTCGTTCATACCGGCTTTTAATGTGGTAAGCTGTTTCATCCTCAATGCCGCAGAATCTGCAAGTGGGTGAATCTGCTTGAGCTTGAGTTTATACATGTGTTTGTTAAGCTTACAGTGTCCTGTGTAGATCGCTGTAAATCTCTTAAGTGCTTTCCTGTCTAGATTTAATAGGGTATAGCTTCTTTTGACTGAATAGCCTTTTAGGAAGAATTTGGAGTGGTATAGTGCTTTATCATTCCAATTCTGTTTCTTTATTGCACCATAAATTTCATCGATCCTTCTTTTAGCATAGCTTATGCTTATCCCAATTGTTGTTTCTGGGGTTATGGGTTTTTTGGCTGAGCCTTTCCTTGCTAGGTCATCAGCCTTCTCATTTCCCTTGATACCTGAGTGTCCAGGTACCCATTCCACTCTGACTTTGTTGCTTTCAGCTAATTTATTGAGTGAAATGATACAAGCTTTGACAATCTTTGAGTTGATTGAATGGTTTTTTATTGCTCCAATGGCTGCTTGGCTGTCAGTAAAGATAGTTATTTGTTTGTTGGTTATCTTTTCCGTCAGCAGCTCTGAAGCGCACTGGTAGATTGCTAGTACTTCTGTTTGGAAGAGTATAGCATATTTTCCCAGTGAAATGGATATCCCTTCTTTGGGTTTATCGTTTCTCCAGATCCTGTCTTGGTAAGCGAGCCATCTGTATAGCAGTTGATCCCTTCATATTGTCTATGTGGTTTCAACTTATTTATTGCTGTTTGATAGTTGATATCCAGGGATCCACGAACTTGTAGATCAGAGTGCATGGACAGCACTTGATCTTTTTCGATTTTTCCGTGTATATCTCATTGTCCCTCCCCCGAGTTTATTTTGGGTGAGTTGTTTAGCTTTGAGATCCTGTATGAGGATTTCATGGCCTGTACCTCCACTTCGATCTGCAGTGGTGTTCAATTTAGCATTACTTCCATTGCAGCTGTTGGAGTGCTTTTTATTGCTGCTGTTATCATGAGGCATAATAATCTCTGTATTTTGCTTTTTTAGTTTATTGCTATGATAGTATGATTCCATCATTGCGTTGGTAATTGATGAGGTAAGGCAGTCCAGTTGCCATTCGTTATGGGCTTCTGCTGGAAATTGTCCCATCAATTCAATTAGTTTGGAGGAGTAAAATGGTGGGGTTTCTATCTTTTGGAGTGTATTTGACTGCTGCTGAGTCTCTGGAACAGAGTTGCCAAAGAGGCAGCAGTTTTAGTTCATTTTTATATAATATGCAGGCTCTGGGACTGTCTTTCGTAGATACTATACTGTATCCGGGCAGTTTCAGTCCCTTGAGCTCGCCTTATAGTAGGTAAGGTTCTTGTATAAAGATTAAATCAATATTTTTACCTTTTATATATTGATGCTAAACACCATTTGCTGCTATGCAATGGTGGAGATTTATCTGTAGCATTTTCATTTTTTTTTTTTTTTTCCCCTTAGCTTCCTGATGGCTCGCTAGGAGGCAGAGTTCCACCCTCTGACCCGGCTTTCGCCGGGACTTTGGGTATAGCTCCTCCTCCCGTCGCCTTCCTAGGAGTTACTTCAATGACTTTGGTTCAGCTTCCAGTGAAGCTGGTTCTTGGGTTTTCCTCTCAGATTCAGCCTTAGCTTCCTCTTTTGATCTACCCTCTTTTGCTTCAGTCTTCGCCGTGATTGTTTCAGAGTGGCATTCCGACGTTCCGGCTGCCTCCTCTGAAGTCTCCATCCTTTCTTCCTCTCCTTCAGTTATAGTGAATGGGAATAATTCTCTTAAATAATGTTTCTTTCTAATGTCTGAAGGAGATCATCTTTAGTCCGCATCCAACCTTCATGTCTCTGGTTTTGAGACATTCCAGGCTGGATTCAGAAATTTTAAAGATGGCAAAGAAGCCCTTCTCCATCTCTTTTATGTAGTGCAGCCTCCATGTTTATGTCAGTTACTGCCTTGTTTTGAAATCTGATCCTTTTCAGTAGTGTTTCATCAGATGGAGCCTTTCCTGGAAAGAAGGCTCCAATCTTTACTACTTTCATTCAGCACTCCTAGTCTGTTGGTTTCCACCCTAAGTCCCTGTAATTCGTCTGTCAGTGCTTCCAGTAAGGGTCCGACAGACGATTCGCCAAGGGTGTCTTGGTAAGTTTCTGATGTGTTTAGCTCCGACTGGTATGTGTCCACGTCGGGTGATAGTGGATTTTCATCCATTAAGTAAAGTTTGTTGGTTTCTCGTTGTTCGGTCATTGTGTTAATCCCACTCCACGTATGGCTATCCGCCGGGGTATACCCCCATCTCAGCGCTGTTAACGTTGCGAGTCCCAGAGTTCCGTCCGGAAGCCGGAATATATGCTCTCAGTGCGGGGAGGATGCTCAACCCGCGTTTAGCATTCCAGGGTCCTACTACAGCTGCCTCAGACCTTCCATGCTCCGATACATGGGCACCAATACGTGTGCTTGGCAGGCGGGGTGCTCCACGGCACATGTAGGATGGAATCCACAGCCTTGCCATCCCCATCCATGCCGCTTCACAGGCTCGTTTTAGTCAAGTTATGTTGTCTGATTAGTTGCTGTGGTACACTGTGCTTAGTGAGTCCAGACTTGCCAGTTATGGTGTGAAGCGGGTTACGCTTCACTTTATATTTAGACTTTCCTGATAGGTTCATCTAGTGGCTCTTTTCGAGCCCCCTAGATGATCCCCGCCTCTGTCGATCGCGAGTTAGTATTAACTCCTCAGGGGGTACCACGAGAAGGTGACAGTAGGCGTTGGTGGGGATTGGGTCAGCGGGGAACGCCAAACAGTGAGTAGGGCACTGTGGTTTGGTGTTCCCTCATGAAGTGGGTAAGACTCCCGCACTCGTCTAATTATTCAGCTTCCCGTTTAACCCACCCATTTACCCCCCCTTAAATTGATTTAATTCCTCTTAAATTAGCTTTGTAACTACCTTATCATTATTATGTAACTGATGTATTGAAAATTTGTGACATTAATGTTATAAACGTAGTGAAGCAGTGAAAAAGAAAGGAAACTCGAACGAGACGAGGTTCGGACGAAATTCGGTAAGTGGATTTCTATTCTTGTTCTCCCGCTAATTATTGTACCTAATACAGTTCACGTTCTTTAGAAAAAGAAACGTACACATGGTAAAGTTTTATATTGTAGGAAATTTAATTTATTTTTAAGGAAAAAAAGGGATTTTTTTCATACGGAATATAAAAAAAAAAAATTATTTTTTAAGAATGAAAAGGAATAATTTTGGCATACAGTAGCGGTCAAACGTTTCCGGACACTTCAGTTATTACTCTTTTCTTACAAAAAATTTACGTGAATTATTTTAATTTTTAATCCAGAATGAAATAGCAGACTAATTAAACAATTATATTAGTTATCATTAAATCACTTACTACCCTAAATGGTTAGTTCAATGACAAGAGCGCTACGACAGAGATGCAGTAGACTCGGGTTTGATTCCCAGCCTCGGCCAATATTTTTTATCTAAATAAATTATTTAATAAATATTTATGGTTTGATAGGTGTCTTGTGATCAAAAGTTTCCGGACACGGGCTGTACTAGGTTTGTCCTTATTTATTATTATGGATTATCTTGAAAATGTTTTAGTTCCGTTTTAAAAATGGCTTGTATTAAAAGTTTAAAAGCACCATAAGCAATTGTTTTATCTTCAAAAAAATGAAATTCTTGTCTAAAAATCGCTAATGATTAAAATTCAGTAAAAGTTCTATTAATGATGTAATCAATATATATTGTAAAGCAAAGTGTACAATGTGCGTGCTGATTAAAATAACCACCTATAATGAAGAAAGTTATATCGTCTTGTAGCCCTATACCTCCTATCTATGAAGAAGGTTTCCGTTTTTATTTAATGGTTTAATATTGAAGAGACAAGGGGTGGACTTTTAAGCCTCTTGCAATATATACTTAGCCTGTATATGCTTGACAGACAGGTAAAAGAATGAATAATTTAGTTGAGTTCCAGACTACCAGGAAGCGCTAGGATGCTGTTTATTCAATGTTTATTGTTCATTCATTCAGTTTTTAGTGATTAAATATTTTTTTCAACTGTTATTTTTAAATTCACTCACCAGATTAACTCTCGGTGGCTTCATAAGAAGGCTGTAAGACTAAAACGGCCTCATTTATAGTTGAAATCTCGTCCCTAGAGAGAGGTTCTGGAGAGTCTGTCAAGGAAGCAAGAGCAAAACTTAAGACATCTCTTAACTTTATAAATCTTTGCAGCATAAGGAACTCGCATTTGCATCGAGTGGTGGCTTCCTGAAGTAATTCAGGACAAACAACGATTGCTCTTTCTGAATAGAACTTAATTTCTCTGTTGCGAGGGTACTTAATCGAAAATACGCCATGATTCTATTGCAATTATGACTGACTACATTTTGAAATTCGGTGCAATCTTCATACACTATAAAGTATCATGTACCACAAGATTCAGCATATGAGCAATGCATGGTATATGTTGTGGTCCTCCTTTGACTAAAGGTAAGGCGGCTTTCATGTTACGAGCATTATCTGCAACAATGCATGATATTTTCCCCTCAAGTCCAAATTCCATAAGAATAGAATCAATGGTCGACGCAATGTTAGCTGCTGTATGACCACAAGGAATAGATCGAGTAGCTAGGACCACGTACAAGTCTTTAGTTGATAGTCCCAGATAAAATGACATGTTGCAGTAACATAAGCTTTTGTGTTGACGGAAGTCCAAATATCACTATTCAATGCAAAGTTTGCATTTGAAAGCTGCTGGAACAGACTTCTTAAAATTAACTTCCCTTCTTCAAATAATTGATTACAAGCTTTCACCACTGTTGGGCTTGAAGGCATCTCAACTTTGCTATACAAAGCAGAATGGTTGAAAATCAGGAGCTATGAATAAAACAATACGTTTCAATGATGAATTGTACCTCTCGTAGTTTCTGTCGTAGGTTTTATTTGTACTTAAATAATAACGCATTACACTTCTGTTACAGAGTAACATAAATAGGTTGGCAAAAGTGATGAAAAACGAAAAGAATTGATTTGTAGAGGCGAATGAGGGACCGGAGAGTATTATTATAATATTTTAATAATTATCTTTAAAATTAATTTTATATATATTTTTTTATTATAACATTGTTAAGTAAAAGAAACAAAGAAAAAGAGGTAAGAATTTTCTCTGATTTAAATCGTGCGTTCAAGCTTAACCGTCAACCTCTAGGGGCGCTGGACGACCTAGGAAAGAACGCGATTAATAGATATATAGGTACAAGTACTGTGGTGCGGCTTATGCGCCGTTCACTAAGGCGCCCTTCAAAGTAAGGCCCGATCTCCACTGAAAAGGACCCTTTTGGGGGTTTATTTATCTCTGAAGAGCGAGTGGGAGTCGAAAGCTAGAATCTATTAAAGCCAATCAAGGCACTTTTTAACAGAAAAAAAGGCGATGGGAGTTTGATAACATCACGGTCACATAACCTCTCAAAACAGTCCACGCCCGTCAGCCGCTCTTCAGTACCTTTACCATTTTCTATTAGCCGTGAGGGAGATTATGTGAACCGGCTTCGAGGGAACACGCTTCGGCGGATTACAGGTATCCCAATAAGAAAAGGATAGTGTTCGCTGAGCTAACGTCGAAGGAAAAATAGTGGAAGACGGACGACGAATGCCCGAAAGGGGATGTCTGAACACATCCTGAAGCCTAGATTTATTTTATATACGGGATTTATCGTGTATAGATTTTGAGAGTTCAAGAAGTTTAATTTAATTTCTAGGTTGTACATACTAATGGAGCTAAGACTTTTTTTTTTAATTTGATTTTTTCAATAAATTGTATTTCCATTCAACTTTTGTGTCTGTGCGATCTATTATTGCACGCTGGTCCCGATTCCTATATATTGTTTATTTCTCCAACTGCATCTTGTAACATTAGTCTTTACCAATCAAATAAATCTAAAAACTTTTATCAGTTGTCGGTGGCCTAGCGGTACCGTCACAGACTTGAGTGTTTTTAAGGAGCTTGGATCGAAACTCCTGCTTTTATATAATTTTTTTTGGTAAAGGTTCTGAAGAGCGGCTCATGGGCGTGGCCTGTTTTGAGAGGTTAAGTGACCGTCATGTTATCGAACTCCCGTCGCCTTTTTTTTCAGTTAAAAAGTGCCTTGATTGTCTTTAATAGATTCTAGCTTTCGACTTCCGCTCGCTGCGCTCGCTCTTCAGAGATAAATAAACCCCCAAAAGGGTCCTTATCAGTGGAGATCAGGCCTTCCTTTAAAGGCGCCTTAATGAACGGCGCATAAGCTGCACTTCAGTACTTGTACCTCTTTTTTTTTATTAAAGATTACTATCATTATTATTTCATCACCTTTAACAGTTGCTCTTTTATTTTTCGTCATTTTATAACCCTTTTCTAGGCTTTTACATTATTCTTTTTATTTATATTTTAATGATTTCGTTATTTTCCGAAAATAACGTTGCGCCGCCAACTCCCTTCTTCACTGACTTGGGGCAACCTTTTTTTCAATGTAGATTTTGATAGCGTTACACTTCCATTGATCTATCGAGGGATAAATCCTATCATTCTCTTCTGAGTCTGGAGAAGTTTCTTAAACGTTCCCAATATAAATTTTCCTATGTTTTCTCACCAAATGGTCTTTTAGATTGGATGTGTTTCCAGACGTGTTGAATTCCACGCTACATAATCGACAATCGAAATTGTTTAAAACTTGTATTTTTCTTTAAATTGTTCCACGCGTCTGACTTTCGTTTGTGATTCATTTTTTATGAACTGAATAAAACCGATCAGCACACCTAAAACACTAGGATACACACAAAATATAATCTTCCGATCTGCAGTCAATCAAAGAATAGAATAACTGGAGTGGGCATGGAGGGGAGTAAAAGAGAAAGGTACCCCCCCCCAATCTGGCTTTTCACCACGTTTCCTGCTTAAGAGGTTTAATTGAGTTAAACCCGTGTGTTTTATTGAATGAAATGAGATTGCTCAAACACTTTTCAGGATACTCGTACGTAAATTTGAAGGGCTTCATTGAAAAGTAGACAAAATTATAAAGTAAACATTTGTTTATTTTATTAAGGTCACTAATGAACGAACAGTGTTTTGACGAGATAAGAGATACTAAAAAAAGAGACAGACATTAGAAGGTGAAAAAAAAAACAGTTTTTTTTTTTTTTCTAGGTACAGTTATATGTTTTGTTCACAATAATAATATTTTTCTGTCGATACTTATATTTTAACATTTATTTTGCTAAATAGTAGCGAGTTACTTAGTAACTGGTCTATAGGGAACTCACTTCCACTCCGACTGTAGAAACTGTACCGACTGTAAGTATACATACACACAATAATTATTCTTATCATAATTAATTAATAAGTTAATTTAGCGTTAAAAGAGACATTACAGACGTTCTTGAGGTCCATCAACTTTTATTTGCCGTTCTTAATAATTCAAAGATTTTCTCCAGCTCCTGATGGATTTTAGATTCCATAATTCCAAGAAATCACACAGTTAGCATTATCAATCCGCTGCAACTCGGAATCCTGAGCGCATAGTGACTTGAACTTTCCTCTAATTATAGTTTCCTTGACTTTTTGATTACATTTTTTATTGCTGCTACTACCAATCTTGATTTTGACAAAAATTATTTCAAGCTATAATGGAACCCATCCTATATATACAGAAATTGCTAACTAATTCCCTAATAAAAAAGATTGCAAATGATAACGTGCATTAGAAAGCTACTATCACTGAAAGTTTCTACCCTCCCCCCCCCCCCCCCCCACGGTCATCTCTAAAAATTATAGATAGTCGTGATTATCGATAGTTTTACATCAGTAGTTTGTAGAATTTTTGGTAATGTGTTTTGGCTTGTGTAATGCAGCCCAAACCTTCCAAAGATTTATGTATAATACGTTTAGAGACTTGCCATTCTATTTCGTTCTTTTAAATTACTTGCTGATTGCTTCCGACAACCTGGATGAGCACCTTGGTCTCCTGGAACTATGATAAATGTGAATTTGGGCTCAACGAGATCGACTTACTAATATATATTACGGCTGAAGGCATAAAACCACAGGTATCGAAAGAAAAGCCATAATGGATTATCAAAAACCCCAAGATGTTAAGTCGTTTAGACGTTTTTTGGGCACGCTAAATTTTTACAGGCCATGCCTACTGAAAACAGCCGGTGCACAAGCATCCCTATAAATATAACAAGCACTATAAATATATAAGCACCCCGATTGAGTGGACTGAAGAATCTAATTCTGCATTTTGAAACTTGTAAAGCTAATTTAAAGGACGCCGCTCTTTTAGCTCACCCTAAATTAGACGCAGATTTATCCTTAGCATGCGACGCTTCGAATCACTCTAGGGGCGCGGTACTTCAACAATGGGTTGGTGGAGTGTGGGTCCCTTTACGTTTCTATTGGAAGTCCCTACCGCAAAGCCAACGCACATACTCAGCCTATGAAAGGGGGTTGCTAGCAATATACTCCGCTGTTCGATACTTTAGACCAGTGGTCACCAAATGGCGGACCGCCAGCTAGTTTTGTGCGGACCGCGATGACATACCGATCAACGGAAACAAACTTAAAATAAATCCTTAAACAAAAAATACACAATATAGAAAATAGATAAAGAGTAATAAATATCCCAAATACTTGAATAAAGATTAAAATCATGTAGTTAAACTGTTAATTTTTTAAAAAATTTCAGGGGGAGTACCCCAGCTGGTTTCCCCTGAATAGACCGCGGAAGCTCGGCAATACTTTGAAACGGACCTTCATGAAACTTAATTGGTGACCACTGCTTCGACAACAGGTCGAAGGTAGAAAATTTTTAATTTGGATTACTCACTGAATAAGGAAGAATAAGAATGGGCCAAATAATGGTAAAGGTACTGAAGAGCGGCTGCTGGGCGTGGCCTGTTTTTTTAGAGGTTATGTGACCATGATATTATCGAACTCACATCGCCTTTTTTTCAGTTGAAAAGTGCCTTGATTGGCTTTAATAGATTCTAGCTTTCGACTCCCGCTCGCTCTTCAGAGATAAATAAACCCCCAAAAAAGTCCTTTTCAGTGGAGATCGGGCCTTACTTTGAAGGGCGCCTTAGTGAACGGCGCATAAGCCGCACTGAAGTACTAGTACCCAAATAATTAGTCACTATCAGTTTCTTCCCTCTCAGAAGAACTCAGTTTAATCAAAATCGTTAGTAATTAATTTTGTAATTAATCGTTAATTAAATAAAGTACCCCCTCCCTTTGATCAACTTTGATGAAATTTTTGCTGTCACATCGCGGGCATACACATACACTAAATACCCAATTTCAGGTTCACACACACACACACACACACAAACGCACGCACGCACAATTTCGCGGGACTTGGTTATTTGGACTTAGGGGGCTCCAAAACGTGTATTTCCGTTGAAAACAAGAAGTCGAAATTTTTCACGGTCGCAATACTTCCACTTACTATATATTTCATATATAGGTAAGTGAAAGTAAAAATTGTCTGTTTTATTTAATGAACTTACTTTTTTGTCTATAAAAGATCGTTGACGTAATTGTATAATTTTAATTTTATACCTGTACTTTTATGTAAATAAGTTGTAATACACATTGTTGATTTTGTAAATATCTACATAATCATTAATAATTAATACATTTTATTGATTTTCATTTTCATTAATTTGTTTCGCATATTTAACCGGAGATTTTACTGTCTCAAAAAAATAATAAAATTCTCAACATAAACACTGGAATGATGCCTACCTACTGGCTGTCAATTCACTGAAGCGTCCGATTACGTCACAGGTCGGGCGGTCATATTGCCCCTTAACTTGGCCCACCTTCTCTCTACTCTCCATGGTTCGCTTTTTGAACGACCCGTCCTTAGCGAAGGGTGCCTTTTGTTATAAATCTTTCAACTTAGTTATTGATATATACGGTATTGTTAGTGTTTAACCACTGCTCATGCTTTAGAAAACTAAATCGTTTAAGATAAGGTATTTGTTTTACTTCACTTGTCTTTTTATCATATACTGCTTTTGAAATAGCTTAAGTTAACATATTTTTTTTTTTATGTGTATTCCTGTAAGTTTTCTAGGCCTATTTGGTTGGAAAATCTTTTAGTACATAAATTTACGTTTTGAGTACAAAAACTGGTTATGGTAATAAACTGCTATCCTCAAGTTCCCTTGTTTTGGATGGTAATTTTTTTTTTTTAGTTTCTAGTTCTTTCTTTAAATATCGACTCTAAAAAAATTAATAAGGGTGATTGATAATCAGGAACTCTAGACAAAAACTTTTTCTTTGTTTCAACAGTCTTATGTTTCGACCCAAACATGTGGGTCTTCAAGATGGCTAAAATGATTGAAATATGAAGAATGTATAAGATAAAGAAATTTAGAAAAATCTATATACATATGGATAACTTGAGAATGCCTCCAGGAGCCAAACGTTGCCTCGTTAAATAAACTTTGAAAAAGGCCTATTTTATTTTGTATTTCATCATATGGAATATTAATTATGTTTAGAGATAAGATTAATTATCATATTAATTATGATAGTAATAATGCAACAAGATGAAGGCATACTTAGGTAGGTCCCGTGACTGTCATATTACCAAACTGATTTGGTGCCCTTTTTTTTTAAAATTAGAGCTTTATTGGATCGCAGCTTTCAAAATTATTATACAATGAAAAATTGTGAAATAAATGCAGTAACTTAAAAAGTATATCTTTTTAAACAAAATATTTTGCTTTAATTTTGTAAATAATTTGATTATTTTTCAGTTCCCAAAATGGATATCAAAGAAGAGGAGAAGGAGCAGATTTATAATGGTGAGAATAATGTAAAATTGATATGGTACCTGTTCAAATTGTTCGAATTAAACCCTTAGTACACAGACGCCCTCCTTGTTGGGACATCATGTATAGTTTTAATATAATATACAGCTATATAACAGTTCGGGACTGTGGTGACTCAGTGGTAAGGTCTGCACAATTATGCTCAAGTCCTCTTGTTCAAATCTAATTGTTGCAGGATACTAATCAATTATGTCACATATTATCCCTAAAGGTTGCGAGATCCTGGTTAGGTACACCCAGCCGTCTCAATGGTTACTCTTACTTTAATAATTAATTAAGGTTCCTTTGCAACGAGCCTTGAGTTTGCTCGTGTATCATGACAAGGGATGGGATTTTCATGTTTTTACATATTTTTTTCTGAGGTTTAAAAATGCACATATATGCATTCTAAATGGTTTTTACTATGATATAAACCATTTTTTTTTGTCCATATTTTATAACTTTTAGGGAATTTGCTTTAAAATTAGAGTTACTTATTTTATTGTTTTACATAGTTTCAATTTGATTCCTAGAATAAAGTGTAAAGCAGAGAATGAACATAGGGATTAAAAAGTTTCTTGGAAAATCAAAAGGCACAAAGTAATATCGACAGTTCTCAGGAACTTTTATCCGTTTCTTTTGTTATGCCTCATCCTTGACAATGCTTATATTGCATCACGTGCTTTAAAGATTTAGTGATAACACACACACAAAGCTAATGTGTTAGATGCCAAAAAAAGAAAGAAAACAGAAAAAAACTTTGCTGCTAAGCATACCGCGGAGTTGGTAGTAGAAACATTTAAATGCGGCAGTGAAGGTGTCCTGTATTGTTTGTGCTTCCGAAATTTCAATGGATCAACGATTTTTGTTTTACAGCACTTGAAAACGGCAAAACACTTAGAAAATAAGTCGACTTATGCGTCAGTCTACATGGAAAGATTGTTCAGCAAATAAAAAGCTTTGCTTCAACTGAATCGTAGATTTTCCAAAGTAAATCTTAGAATGCATCTTATTTGCAACATTTTTGATGGTGTAGATGAGGAAATTTAATATGTGTTCTTACATTTCAAAAAATTTTTTTTACTACATTGGATATTTTATAAGTATTTTAATTATATATTTGTTTTAATGTGAATACTGAAATATTTTGAGGGGTCACCTGTGGTGTTGTGGTTAGCATGGCAACCTACAATACTAAAGATCGCGGGTTCAATTCCAGCGGTGGCCCTAGGATTTTTTAATGGGAGTAAAAAATCCTTAGCTATGCCGTCCCTCGGAAAGGACGTAAAATGGAGGTCCCGAGCCTGTACGATGTCAGGTACTCGTTAAAGATCCCTATCCTAATTATACCTGGATAGGCAAAATTTAGGACTCCCACTGTAGCATCGTCCGATTAGCCTTAGTAGCATAAAAATGGACGTTAAACAAACAAACAAACAATACTGAAATATTTTGACATTTAAATATTATATAAAAATCCTATCCCTGGTCATGACTGTTCTGTATCAATTATCTTTCAGTTGTTCTGAAACTATTTCGCTAATGACATCAGTCATCTCTCACTTTCATCATAGGCCAGAACTTTTTTAAAGATTTAAGAGGTAACCCATGTTTTGTTTCTGAGTCTAAGTAAATTTTTATTTAGTTTATTCTTGTTACTTTAGAAAATACTTGGATTTTTTACAGAATTGTTAAAACATTGTTATATATCTGCAGGTGGGCTAGTTCACATAAAAGAAGAACCTGAGATGCTGGTCCCAGATGAAGGTGAGGAAATTTGTTGTACCTAACTTGCTCTTTTTTGTATAAACCTACTTAATATCTCCATCCAGAATGAAATTATGAAATTAATGTAGTAACATATATTCTTGCTTGAAGTGTAACTATCATTTGATTATGTTTCAGTTCCCACGATTGATATAAAAGAAGAGGATAGGATGCAGATTTATGATGGTGAGAAAATATTAAATTGATACTGTAACACTTAAGTGGGTTAAAGAATATTTATTAACAGAAATGTACACTTATCACAATTACTAAATATACACTACACAATTATGCCAACGAATTAATAAAACTTAAATATATGAGCAGGTTAAAAAATTGATAATGTTATAACACACATAGTCATATGACTCGAGCAACACAGTCAAGACACAGACTTCAACTAACTCGTTCAGTCACTGCTCCTTATATATAATCGTAAATAGTCAGGCCTGGATCAATCTAGAACAATGTAGGCAGATCTACGCCTTTTTGGACTAGGTCACGGAAAGATCTAGACCCAAACAGTTCGATCCAACCGCTTATTTTGTTCCAACAAGCGGTCCGGGAGGTTACGCCATATGTTTTTTTTTTATTTGCTTATCGGTTTAACGTTACACTGCCCCCTCCTTAGAGACATTCTTCCTGGATGTCTTCTTTTCCATGCGTTCCTGCTCCCTAGGTCGAACGAAAGGTCTCTTCTGTAATCCGCTGCACCTGTTCTTCATGGTTCCCCGTATATGGCACCAAACGATCATTATGGACGATAATTGGCTTTCCTATGGGGTGCTTGAACACCCTATAGACCAGATCGTTGATGTGCTTTTTAATCACGTATGGTCCTCGCCTTCCTTTTGGGTTGTAGAGCCAAGCAAGTTCTCCTTCTTCGTATCCACCCTGGTTGGCCCTGCTCCCGCTTTGTCTCCTCATCTTATCTTTGGCGACGTGTCTCTTATTGACAGCGATAGGGTGATTTCGATCCTCTTCTCGAGGCAATGATGGATCAACGCCTTCAATCACCCTGTCCTTTTGCTTGTAATTCAGCTCGCTCTTCGTAGTCGCCTGCCGAGGTAATCGACGCTGAAGTCTCAACCTTAGTACCATTTCGTAGAATACTTGAGCGCTTATCCCTCGAAGGAAGTTTTACACTCTGTTCCACGGTAGTTACCCCACCGGCTGGTCCCAGACTCCGTAAGGGCAGCACCTCTCTACTGATCCGGACGCTCCTCCTTTCCAGGTCGAGCTGAAAGCCATACGTGTTCATGAGGTCCATCCCTAGGATTACATCCTCCTCAATGTCAGCCACTAGGACCGAGTGTGAGACACGGCTTGAGCCTAACTGCAACATTACTTCGGTTTCCCCGAATACCTTGGCTTCTTCTCCGGTCACAGTCCTCAGCTGCCATCTGGAGGGCGTCAGTCTTTTCTTGCCAGCCACACTTAAAGAGACTATAGTCTACGTAGCTCCAGTGTCAATCAGCATCGTGTGCCTCTTGCCGTTGACGCTGCCAGCCACATATGCCCCGTCGTCTCGGTGTCCCAAGGAGGTTACCATTATTGGGGAAGCACCTTGGTGACTGCCCCGGGAAGTTTTATCCTCCGGGTATTGGCGTGTCCTATTTTTCCTGTGTCAGGAGTGACCTTTCCTTTGCAGGATCTCCTAATGTGTCCGAGCTCCCCAGAGCTCCAGCACCCTATGGGTCTCCTTTTACGGGATTGTAGGACTTTTAAAACTTCTAAAATAAGATTCTCCAAGTCTGCAGTTATTGCTGGCTCCCCGCAGTTCCTACACCGGAAGGGTCTTCTCTGCGAGTCTAAAGCCTTCGTGACCCCTGAGAGAACACCCTGTAGGTCTCTGTGGTTCACCTTGTCATGGTCGGTAGTACGCCTGGTCTGGACACGTCCATAGCTATGAGAAGTCTCGGTAGCCACCTCAAACTCCAATGCTATGGTTAGTGCATCCACCAGCAATTTAGGGCAAGCAAGCCGCACTGCTCTCTGAAGCTCCAAGTTCCTTAAGCCGTCGATGAATGCTTGGACTGCTAAGCACTCCAACAAACTGTCTGGGGCTGTTGGATAAGCCAGTCTTACCATCCTGGCAACGTTCGCTTTGAACTCTTAAATACTCTCAGCTGCCTTCTGCTTCCTGGTCTTCAGCTGGGACCGATATACCTGTTCGAGGTGGGCGTGGCCAAACCTCATCTCTAAGCGGCTTATCAACAAGTCAAAATCATAGAGGTCGTCAGATTTCAGGGTCTGGAGGAATCCTGAGCTTCCCCTCGGAGGGCTACTGTTAAAGCAATCGCCTTATCTCTAGGGGATCACCCATTAGCACTTGCCGCAGCGTTGAATTGTTTCAGGTAATTCGTCCATGACGATTTACCATCAAAAGTTGGTGGTTTTATTCTGGCTCGACTGCCTGAACTTTTTCTTCGAGCCTCCTTTCCAATTTTTCAAACTGCTCTTCAAAAGCGGCAAACCTGTCATTCACGCTATTCATCTCACCCTCCAGCCTATCATTCATTTCGGCAGTTAGGGTGACCAATTGGTCATTAATTTCAGCCGAGAAACCCGACTTTAGGGTATTTATCTTCTCCTGAAGCTCAGCAGTCTGCCTAACCAACTTGTCATTCATTTCAGACAAGTTGGAATTTAGGCTCGTTATTTTCTCATTAAGCTCAACCGACTGGCTGGTCAACCTATCATTTAATCCATTTACCAGACAAATTTGTCAATATGTCATTTAATACGCCAGATAAATTTGAAAATTTATCATTTATTTCAACTCATTGGTTGGCTAATTTATCATTTATCTTATTTATTTCATTAAATATAGCCTTCAAAGAGCTATCCTCAAACTCTACGGTTTCAGGATCTACGCCCTGACTCGAGTAATACTCACGTAAGGGGGCCAACAAGATCGCTTTGTAGTGTCCAAATCCAGCTCTTCTAATTCCCTTCTCAGCTCCGTAACTTTAAGTTCTCCAATTCGTTTACCTGGAATTTTTTTTTTCTTTACTCCCCACCTGACACCAGTTGTAACACTTATGTGGGTTAAAGATTATTTATTAACAGAAATATACACTTATCACAATTACTAAATATACACTACACAATTATGCCAACGAATTGATAAAACTTAAATATATGAGCAGGTTACAAAATTGATAACGTTATAACACACACAATCATATGACTTGAGCAACACAGTCAAGACACAGACTTCAACTAACTCGTTCAGTCACTGCTCCTTATATATAATCGTAAATCGTCAGGCCTGGATCATTCTAGAACAATGTAGGCAGATCTTCGCCTTTGTGGACTAGGCCACTGAAAGATCTAGACCCAAACAGTTCGTTCCAACCACTTATTTTGTTCCAACAAGCGGTCCGGGAGGTTACGCCATATGTTTTTTTTATTTGCTTATCGGTTTAACGTTACAATACTAACCCTGTTCAAATTTTTATTATTACTTTTATTTGTTCCACTCATAAGATGGTATATTACAATAGTTGGAAAACCTCGATTGGGCAACTGAAAATTATTTAAATACATATAAGGAAGAAATTATTTGATATGAACAAATTTCCTATTTACGCTCACAGTGTCCAACTGTGTTACTCACTTCATATCACGGGTGGTCTTTTCACAACTCAGCAGTAATCCCCTGCCCTCTCCCCTGGCCTGGGGATAACACACATATAGCCGATGAAACATGGGAGGGGAAAAAAAGATAAAAAATGCCCAACAATATTGCCTGCTGCATTTTTTCTATCGTTACAAACGGTAGATCTTTTCTTGTTATAAAGACCTGGTTTTCTCATTTAAAAGAACTTCTGTATATTGCTGGAGGTAGAATGTTGCTTTCCATCAAACCATAAATTTTTTTAATTCTTCTTCTAATTTTTTTTACACAATGCAGAATTGCATGAACTGAACACAGTAAACATAATCAAAGTTATAGTCCCACGTCAGTTAAAGTGGGCGAGCGAAATTTCGTGTTTTAGTTGCAAACGAATACCTGAAAGATTGATAAACGCATTCCCAACTGGAAAACGTCTGAGGGGTAGGCCTAGGCAAAGGTGGGAGGATTCGGTGAAGGCTGATCTTGTGGAGTTAGAAAGGTAATTAACTGTATTTGTTTATATGAACATGACAGTAGAGACCATATTGTAAATAATAATTTGTTGATATTATTTAGTATATTAATGTATTTTTTTTTTTCTTGTCCGCCATTTATTGCCGTTGATGCCATCCCTATGTTTTGCGTAGTCTAGAAATTTTTGTTACAGATCTAAGAGATAACCTTTGTTCTGTTTCGGATGCTGAGTAACTTTTTATTTAGTTTATACTTGTTATTTTAAAAAATACTTGGATTTGTTAGAGAATTTTTAAAACATTGTTATATATCTGCAGGTGGGCTAGTTCAGATAAAAGAAGAACCTGAGATGCTGGTCCCAGATGAAGGTGAGGAAATTTGTTGTACCTACCTTTCTCTTTTTGTGTTAGCTTTCTCCTTGCTATCTCCATCTCATGAATTAGTTAGTAGTAATATTTCCTTCTAATATTGGAATTTCAATTACCTTTAATAAATTTACCTTAAAAATAAATTATGAAATTAATGTAGTGGCAAATATTCTTGCTTGAAATGTTACAATCGTTTGATTTTGTTTCTGTTCCCATGATTGATATTAAAGAAGAGGATAGAATGTAGATTTACAATGGTGAGAGAATATTAAATTGATTATTGATTATGGATGATTTAATTGATTGAACCCTGTTCAAATTGTTATTATTAATTTTAATTGTTACACTCATAAGATGGTATATTACAATTGTTAGGGACCTTAATTGGGCAACTGAAAATTTTCAAATTTATAATTTGAAAAAAAAAAATCTGAACAATCTCGAAAAGTTTTACGAACTCCCAACGGGTTCCTTTCGATTGAGATCAGGGCCATACTAAACTTCTCCAAATCGGTCATGCGCAGAAGTTAGCAGTAGTGGTATAATGAAAAATTATGAAATAACTGCAGTAACTTAAAAAGTATATTTTTTAAACAAAATATTTTGCTTCAATTTTATTAATAATTTTATTATTTTTCAGTTCCCACAATGGATATCAAAGAAGAGGAAAAGGAGCAGATTTATAATGGTGAGAAAATGTTAAATAATACGAAACCTCTTCAAATTGTTTGGATCAAAACCTTAGTACACAGATGTCCTCCTTGTCTGGATATCATGCATTATTTTAATATAATATATAGCTATATAACAGCTCGGGAATGTGGTGGCTCAGTGGTAAGGAACTGCACGATTATGCTCAAGTTCTCGTGTTCAAATCTAATTGTTGCAGGATACTAATCAATTGTGTCACGTACTATCCCATAAGGTGAGAAATCCTGGTTAGGTATACTCTTACTTTAAAAATTAATTAAGGGAGAGTTCCTTTGCTGTTGGGCATGAGTTTCCAGATTCTTTCCTTAATAACTGTGCTTTTACGGTCTGTATGCTTACTGCTGAGAATCAACCTTGGGTTTTAAAATTTATCTTACTTGTCACTTATATTATTTGATTAATAAATTAGTTATAATCAATTTTTACAATTTTGTTCTTTTTATAAATAATAAAAAACCTTAATCCTGCTACAGGAGTAACATTATGGTACTGTGACCTCACAAAAATTGTCCTTCGCACATTTGGTCCAAAATAATTATTTAATTGTAATTCATAATTTTCTTATTTCAAACATTACTCTTTAACGATTTGTCTAAGTACTTCCCAAGCTGTCCAGGATGGTTAGGAATTTAAAAAACATTAAAGACTCATTTAATTATGTAAAAACGGAAAATACTAAATATAAAGCCCAATATTATAATAAAATATAAGCTAAAAACGAAAAGATTTTATATTATAAAAACTTGAAACCCTTGTAAGTCTATTATTTGGAGATATAAAGCAAGAAAGCAGTATTAGACATGTTTCGGAAAGGTTGTGTTCATAGCCTCATCGAAGATATTATCACAGGGATGAACTTAATCTTAGGCCTTTATATCTTGAAAGACAAGTCAGATTACATTTTTTTTTTCAATTTGTAGGGGATAAAGAAACATTTTATTTTTTATTTACACAAAATGAAAATGGATCGGTCATTTGGGAAAGCTGCCATTTTCCTACATATTCCTACTTAGGATACATTTTTCATTATTTTATAAATATATGCTCATTTCATGGACCTGAAAAATAAGTTGTTTTCTTTACTAGTAAAGTTTCTCCTGATTATGTAAGGCAAATGATTGTTTCTTGATAGAAACGGTGGGGGGTGAGATAAAAACAACACTGTATGTGCGATAGTGCCGTCGTTTGGACCCGAGATTCAGGTCTTCATCAGTGCTAAGTATGAAACAAGATAGCAACCAATAAAAATAAATGAAGAAAAAAAATCTGGTGCGATACGCACAACACACAGCTTTCACTTACCAACTTACTTTGATTAGAAATCGACGTGTTTTGTTAAATCCTTTTTCTCAAAGTCACACAATTTTCCACTTTCATTTACTTATTTTTGTTTGTATTTGCTCTTTGAAGTACACTAAATTTTCTTATTATTAAATAAAAGATGTTACTTGTGATAATTCGGAAAGCAAGCATAATACTCCATCGCGCCTTATTTTATTTACCATTTAGGGTTACTGTACCAATAGTTGACAGGTTAAGAAAAAAATATTAGATTATTGACACTGTTTACTAAAATATTGATGTTAGGTTAATCTTTGTTATGAATTTAGTTAGGCCAAACCCTCTAGAAAACTGGGAATACAATATCCTATGGTTTACATTTACGGTTTTTATAAAAAATGATTTCTTTGAACCTTCTAAATTGTGCCAATAGTTGACACATCAAAATGGAAAGGTTTGGAATGTTTTAATTTCCCAAGAAGAATATTAGGTTATAAGGACTGCAATAAAAGTTAATCATTTTTTATTTATAAACTATTCAAAATTGAAACAAAACATATAAAATTTCCACAATTTACTTAATTACTTTATACAAAAAAACTTAATAGACAAAAGAAAAATATTAAACTGAAAAATGAGATCATCCAATTAAGAATAATACTGACACCATATAACAACAATCATTTTAAATTAATCTACCTCAAGTGGGAAACTAAAATGGTACCTTAGCAGTCCATTAAAGGTAAAAACTTTGGGTATATGTATCGCGGATATAACGTCACATGATGGGACTGTGCAACATGTATCGGTGTTAATAAAACTTGGCATCATCCGATTGCATGGTGATAAAAGTAAAACCAGAATCTGTAATTTACTTGCAACTTTAGTAACTTGAGCCAGACATTTTTTACGCTTAAATCTCTTTTTCGAGAACCCAACTATTATAAATTTTCCTTCCTGTACCACTACAACCCGTAAAGGGTCTTGGGTGCAGTACTATGTAAGGAAGAGTACTGTTTCTTGGTCAGCGGTCGTGCAAGGAGGTGATTTGACCGTGATCACGCTCAACCGCCAGGTTTTCCCCCTTAATTTTTCAATTAAGGGTACCCACTTTATAGAGGCTGGGTTTGCCCCAGGAGGGTCTCTCGGCCCACGAGACGAACTGTGGCGAATAATAAAGATATCATAAGCCATGTCAGATTCGAACTCGGGACCTTAAGCACAGCAGTCTACTGCCTTACCAGTGGGCTACCCCGCTCCCCAAATTTTCCTTCATCAACATTTAAACTACCTTGCTCCTCATCTTGAAGAAATATCCCTTGATCAACATTAATTCTCTGCTCCTGCTCTTGGGGATCTAAGCTTTTCTGATTTTCTTTCTCTTCCTAAATTTCTGGTTGGGATAGTATGGTTTCGTCTACTTCCGGTGCTGCAGCATTTTCAGGTATCTCCTGATTAACTGTATTTTTCTTAGGTTTCTTTTTGAATTCTATTTATAACATTTATTTACAACAACTATTTACAACATCTGTAATTATTATAAGTTTATAATAATTTTTATTATTCAATCCATGCAACTATTTAACTTTATGATATATTTTATTCCATAATAAAATAAACTTGTTATAATTTCCGATTGTTACAATTGTTACTTAAATTAAAAAATAAACAAAACAAGATTATGTGCAATAAAGCTGAGGCTATGCATGGATGTCAACTATAAACACACACGATGTCAACTTTACAAACAGAATATTCCACTAGTTGACACGTTTGAACGGATAGTTGACCCCCTGTCGAACATTGGTTAGGATAGAGCTAGATCAGTGATTCCACTACCGATATTAAACCCAGATATTTTTCAAATCAAGCAAATTATTTTAAACTATCAGTTTCATCAGAGTAAAAAACACCAATAGTTGACATCGATGTCTTAATTATTAAGGAATTGAGGATTGATTTTTGTTCTAATAGTTTACACACACATTTAAGCCCTAAAACATTGTATAAATAAATCGAAATGGATATCAAATGATTCCCATGAACTTAATGAATATCATGAAAGTAGTTAAAAAATAATTTAACACAAATAAATCAACTAAAAAGCTTATTTAACTTGACTTCCACCTTAATGAAACAGGGTAGCAGAAACTAAGTTTTCAGGCCACTTGAAAATTCATTACAACCTCTCACAAATAAGCTTGAGTTTTCATCAAACTAATGTCGATGGCAGCACAGCTAACTAGTTGAACTTGGCAAACTAACGCCAAATTTTGAACCAAAATAATCAACCCTGAATCTTATTATTCACACTTTTTGTGCAAAATGTCAACTATTGGAGCACTGTCAACTATTGGTACAGTTACCCTAGTTACCATGAAACAAATAATTTCCATTCCAAATAAACAGTATGTCTTTAATTATAAACAGTGTTCTTTTATTAAAGGCGCAAGTACTGCGCATGGGTGGGCTCAAGACTGATGCAATATTTTCCTTTTTTTTCTCCTTTATATGTTTACTTGATTTTTTTATATTTCATATTTAGCCATTTATTATTTTTAGGCGTAAGGTAAATGTACCAGTAATAGACACTTTAAGAAACATTTTCAGCATTTTCGCTAAGTACTTCGATTGTATCTATTGGGAATTTCTAAAAATTGTTTTAGGTGATAGCAAATTTACTCTTCTCTTGAATTTAGTGTATCACATGACAAAATTATATACCTTTTTATGAATTTATTTAATAATTCTAATACCTGACTTTGCATCAGTAATTGACACTTGAAATTTTCAAAAGTATTAGTATTAGACACATCATTGTACTAGTAATAGACACTATGGGTTTTACTAGGAAAAATAGGCAAAATATGCATTACAATGAGAAATTTTAATGAATTTTATTTCTAAACAATACATATGGATAATACGTAAATATAAAAAATTAATCGAATGAAATAAATATATTTTAATAAAAGAATAAAAACCAAAACAAACTTAGTAAGTAACATACATATCAGTAGATTCACCATTCTACCTCAACAGTTTCGTCTGAACTTAATACTGATGGCCCTTTCTTCCTATGTGTTGGGAATTTCCCTTTCGCTTTATACATAAGTGTAACTCGCGGCACACCAAGTTTTTTGGCCGTAGTTGGTATCGAGACACCACGATGGACATCAGCAATAGCATTGAGAATGCTTTCTTCTGGATATTTCCAGATTTTCATGTTTTTGGGACCCATGGCGCTCACCTATAAATAACAAAATAGGTACTATACTACGTGAATGAATCCGTTTCTGGCTTCCCGCTTTTCTCTCTGCGCTCTTCTTCTGGACTCTCCCGCTCCATTCTATCTGGACCTCCGCACTTCTCGTATCCACCTACGCACTCTTGGCCCTTTCCCTAACTTCTTCCCTCGCACTCTCTCCAACTTTTCCTTCTCTCGTCTTCTCTTCCTCCATATCAATATTATTTCCACCCTCTCTTCAGACTTCTTTTCATTGGTTGGCCATCCTAAAATTCCCATTCCATGTTATACTTCTTGCGCTCTTCATCGGTACTTTTGCCGGGGCAAAACCCGGGTTTATGGCCCAAAATTTCCCCAACAATCTTCTTAGGTATTTTCCTTGGAGAGTGTCGGTGGCATTTTCGATCTTCCGTTTTACTTATTTTGAATGTTTAACAACAGGTTTATGGCCATCATAACTTCCAAGGCGGTATTTCCGGGACCTTGCCTCCTTCAGGTAAAACTGACCACCGGGTTTCAACATATACAGTACTTTCCATTATTCTATTAAATTATTAATTCGATTCAATTGCCAGGTAGCACCCACAATACATAGCAGAATCTAAGATTAATAATTCAGTGTGTTAGTTATGATATACACAAAATTAGGGAGATGTACAACAAATGTTTTTTCTTGATTTAGTATTAGACAGGCCCATGCTTCAGAAATTGATACCCATGTCAGTTACTAGTTCCCGTGGTCAGAATTAAATAAAAATTGTACAGAAAAGCATATTAAATAAATGGGAACTTATTGGAAGCATAAATGGAACGAAGAATAAATATAACGAAATGCGTCAGTATTAGACAGGGTTGTGTATTACTGGTTAGATTACTCAAGAAGTGTTTCAATAATAGACACCCCTGCTATGTCGTGTACAGGTCAACTTCAAGCTGCCAGGTCACTTATAAACAAATTCCCGATTTACAACTAAGAATTGATGACCAGCTGTTTAAATAATTTACTTTAAAATAAAATATCAATAAAATTTTGGAATTACCTCCTTGAGGAAAGTGGTAAGAAAATCTCGCCGAAGAAGACAACAGGCAAACCTCACACTACAAATCGGCTGTCCTATAGCCATTTTGGCTTGAAATCATTTGTAGTCCTGTGGCAACCCACCAGAGTGTTCTAGCAACAAATTTAATTGAATTTGGGGCCTCTAGGTAGATTAAATAGCTTATTATTTGAATTTGAATCTCCAAGTGTCAATTACTAGTACAGTGTCTATTACTGGTACATTTACCTTAATGAGAGACAGTTAATTTCTCTATAAAAATCAAATCAAAGGTACTTTATCGGAAAACAAACACATCAAATACCCAGTTTCAGGCTCGTACAGTTTACCAGGTGTGTAAATATGAAACCGGAATTTTTCAAATAGCAAATAAGAGTTGATTGTGTAAAAATGATACATACTTTTTTATTCGAAGTACTGTCCTTCACTACCTATGCATTTTTCCCATCATTCAGGCAATTTGTGGATTCCCTGCCAATATAATGCTTCCTCTTCTGAGTCAAACCAATCACTTAACCAATTTCGTACATCTTCATAAGAAGTGGAGCGCTGCTCAGCTAGTGCGTGTCCCATCGATGAAAATAGGTGGTAATCGGATGGGGCCAAATTTGGTGAATAAGCCGCATGCGGAAGAATTTACCAACCACACACTTGGATCGTTTAGCCGAATGTGATTGGGCATTGTCATGGAGCAAGATCGCTTTGTGTGTCCTTTCTTGATATTTGGGACTTTTTGGCGCAAATCTTTATTCAAATTTATCATCTGTTGTAGGTAGCGTTCCGTATTAACAGTTTCCCCAGGTTTCAGCAGCTCATAGTAGGTAACACCCATCTGATCACACCAGACACAGAGCATTTTCTTCCTCCCCAAGCGATGCCGATGGTTCACCAGGAGTTACCCAGGATTTTTTACGCTTAGGATTCTCGAAGTAAATTCACTTTTCATCACCAGTCACAATTTGATGAAGAAATGACTTTTTTCTGTACCTGGCGAGCAGCATTTGCCATGAGGTTTTTCGAGCTTCCTGCTGCCTGTCATTCAGTTGGTGAGGTGCCCATTTTCCGACCTTCTGGATCTTTTCCATGCCTTTCAAACAAATGGAGACGGTGTCACATGTAATAATTGTCCAACAAACGCTTCCGAATCAGTGTTTTCAAGGTTTTTTTTTGTGGTTTTCCACGGTCTTTATTTCTTTTATCGAAATTCATCTTTAAATTTTTTGAACCAATCGAAACATTGAGCTTTGCCTAGGGCATGCTCCCCGTAAGCTACAACAAACATCCTCTATGATAATGCTCCAATTTTTTTCAGAAGGAAACGGAAAATAAATGCTGTCCGCAAATCTTGATTTTTTGGCACAAAAGTCGACATGTTCAACGCCACTAAAAACACGGTTATAGAATGAAACTGATGTTGGTATCAATTGGATCTCTTTATTACATGTAGGCAAAAGCAGATAACACCACTGACGGATTGATTAGAAGATTATATTGACTGCTAACTCCTATCATTGGCGAATTCCGGTTTCATATTTACACACCTGGTATAGTTTTTGAGCTAGTTTGTTGACACACAAACACACACACACACAGACCATTTTGCGGGACTTGGTTAAACTTGGACTCAGGGGACCCCAAAACGTGTATTTCCGTTGTAAACTGGAAGTCGAAATTTTTCACGATCGCAATACTTCCCTTACTATATTAATGTCATCACCATGCTAAATTAACGAATATGTATACGTTTTTAGTTGCACATTCGTTACTTTAGCATGGTGACGACGATATATTTCATGTACAGGCAAGTGAAAGTAAATAATAAAATATATGCTATTGCAGGTATAGCATTGTTTTTATTTGACCGCAACCCCAACCATTGCCATCACAGAAAACTTCTACGGTCAACCATTTACATCTATTCAAAATGATAGTTACAAACCATTTATCTATGGATTTATTATACAGAAAACAATTTGAACACACATATCACTCCCACCTTTCAAAAATTGACTTTTTTTAAATAAAAATTTCAATAAAAACAATGATATATGCCTACACAATTGAAAATTTTAATCTCTATTCAAGGAATATCCATGGAATTTTTAACAAGAAGTCATAAATCAGAAAAACTGTTTCAAATTTGTTATTAATTATTTTTCAAATAAATTTCCGCATATTCAAAAATTCGATTGGAGTTTTAGTATCTATTCTGAACCCATTTGATTCTACTTTTATTTTTAAAAAAAATTTCTGTAATAATCATGTATTTCGAGATATGAAATTGTTGCAAGGATCACGTGATATATTAATCAAATAAATGAACTGGGCATTTCTATTTTCTATAGAATTATTCTTCTCAGCAGACTGGGAAGGTCAAATATAAATTAAAATCGTTGAAGAGAGAAGGTTAACATGGCTAGGATTGGCCCCATGGTTAGCTCAATGGTTAAGAGCGCTGTGACAAGAGATGCAAAATAGTTGGATTCGATTCCCGGGTGTGCCCTATCTTTTCTCTTCTAATAAAATTGTTTAAAATAATTATATAATAATTTTCTAAAAATAATAAAGAAATAACTTTCAACAAATAAGACAAAATTAAATTTTCTTGTGTTTCTCAAATGACTGATTCAAATATTGGATAGGTTTTGAGTTATGTGCGAATAAATTTTTCTTTTCTTCATATCTATGTATGGCTACAAATCATTAAGTACCCTCATGTGGCGGAGGGGTTTGAACCATTATTTTGTCACACAAAGATAGTGTTAGGTCTAACAGCTTCAAAACGCTGTCTTAAGTAGATGGTCCTAAAGCCAACATCAAAATAATTAAAATGCAAATTTAGTCCATTTTGATGATGTGTTAATTTCTTACTTCAATAACTGTTTAAATTGATTTTATTAATTTTTATTTAAAAACTAGAAATGAGATTGATTCACAAATGCTCCTTGAAATTCTGTATCCAACAATATCACATTTATGGCAATAAGCATTTTAGGACCTCACATAGGACAGTCTTCATAATCTGAACACATGGATTTCACAACCTGTTTGGACTATCAAAGTGTTCAGATTATCAAAAGGTTATTTAAAGCTTTGATATAACTGCACAAAAATAAAAATAGATTTATTATTAGTTAAATATAACTGCTCTGCAAACAAAATAATTAATTCTGAAATTGCTGTTTAATAATTTATGTTGTGTCTCTTATTTTATTGCTAAAAAACATGTGATCTCATGAATAGAAGTATCATACTTCTGTCATCGATTGGCCTCATCAAGTTGTATCCATTCACCTTCTTCCAAGCAAATATTAAATGCCTTTAGCCTTTATAAAGCATAATTTTTTTTCATAATTGTTCCTGATTTGCAGGGGTTTCGGATTACTATTAGTTCGGATTATCGAGACCATCCTATTTACTATCATATTGGGGTTTATTTATCTCTGAAGAGCGAGCTTAGCAAGTAAGAGTTTAAATAAAGCTAGAATGAAATTAAGCTAATGGTGCGGTATTATTACTGTATATATAAGGCATTGTCAATCAAGCAAGCATTGGCGCTCAGGTTGGGGAGATTACGCACTCGCTTGGCCCTTGTTATTCTAAGGTCTTATTCTTCTAAGGTCTAAGTACTTATTAAGTTGTGCCCTCCAACTAAATGTGCTGCTTTTTCACTAGTAAAAAGTACTAGCGGACACTGGATTCGAGTATACTACAGGTAATTGGTCATTCTTCTAAAATCCCTTTTATTTCCTAGTTCCTATATCCTTTATCTGACCAGAAATCTGGCTGGAGGAGGACACAGTGAAGATACATTCCGTAGGTTCACCATACTTTCTTATATTACCGTAAAACAGGGTGACATTGTGACTAATGGGTTGACTTTGTGACAAGCCTATTTTCTACAGTTTTTGAATTTCCCTCGTTAAAAAGAATAAGGTTAGGCAATTCAGTGTACTTGTCAGTTGGTCAGTAATGTGCTGCAACCTACTGGCCACATATGAACCTGTATAACTTCTTCCATTCCATTTACCATGGTGCTTTATTTATAGGTTTCAACTAAATGATAACAATCAAACATATATGAAATAAAGCGCCATGGTAAATGGAATGAAAGAAGTTATATGTGGCCAGTAGGTTGCAGCACATTACTGACTACCTGAAAGGTACACTTAATTGCCTAACCTGATTCTTTTTAAGGAGGGAAATTCAAAAACTGTAGAAAAATAGGCTCTCACAAAGTCACCCCATTTTACGGTAATGATTACAGTTATATTGTTTTATCCTTCAAAGGCCCATATTTTCATGTGTTCTATTGTGGTTTTATTTATCTCTGAAGAGTGAGCGTAGTGAGCAAGAGTTTAAAGCTAGAATTAAATCAAGCTAATTGAGGCCTTTTTTTTACTGGAAAAGAGGCGATGGGAGTTGGATAATAGCAGGGTCACATAATAGGCCACGTCAGAAGTGGCCAACAGCCACTCTTGAGAAGTGGTACCTGAAAATTTTTTCATTCTTTATTATTGCTTAATTGAAATCATAATAATTGTAGTTTAATTTTTAAGTTCAAATAACTGGAATGTTTCTATAAAGGAATAAATGGCTGTTGAAATGGATTCTACATGTAAGTTTTTCATTTTTGTTTATATTTGTTTCCTTATTATTTATTTCTTTATAGCATATAGGCCATTCCACGTCAAATCATCCAGCCAAAGTTCAAAATTTTACCTCCCTCTCTCAGATTTTGATAAACATTTGTAGGTGTTAAGTAAATACAGAAATAAGAAATAATGCCCATTTTTACCCAATTCCAAAGAGTAGTTTTGGAATTATGGTCATTTGAACTTTTAATATTTGTGAAGTTCCGATGACGACTTGAGCTCAAAACCAACTTGTGCGTGTTAAGACTTTCCTCTGTAGAATGGGTATTAATTGGACTGGAGCTTTCAAAATGTATTCATTAATTCCGCCTTTCATATAGAATCAGATGATAATACCATAAATAGTAGACAGATAATGTTTCATCATGGAAAAAAAAATTCTTATACATAAAAAATTATTTTTTTTCCAAGCTGTAAAACAATCTTGTATACCACTTCTCTCGCCTTTCCAGATATTCCTCGAAACTTCTGTACCAGCTGAAGTGCTTATTAGCATCGGTTTCCCGCAGCTATTCTTGCGCCAATTTCAGCCTTAATTTTTAATTTATTATCTGACATCAAAGAACCGAGGTACTTAAAGTCCTTGACCTGGCTGATAGTTGTCTATTATCCACTAGACAAAATCCTTCTATGTCTTCCTCTCGCTCCCAATGATAATATGAATTTGTCCAAATTTTATAGAGACCGTACAACTGGCACTCTGGAAACTTAAAATGTTTAAAAAAACTTATGGCTAGCAAGTGCCGAAAAAAAAAAAGATATCAAATAGCTGCAATTCTACTGAAGATCACAGCCGCCCACAGTCTTCTCCAAGTCTCTCTCCTGCCATTCGTTGCACCTGATGCCGGTGAAGACTTCTTAACAGAGCTATTGCAGCACCAAGTATCAGAGGGTATGACCCAAGGATTCACAAAAATCGCAGCCACAAAGGTATTGCCCTTTACTTATGGCGAGCCACACTCATGCCACTCGGGTGTCAGCTGACTAGCCCGACTAGTCACGAAAACACATGAACCATGCCGAATGTTCGCACAAAAACTTGCGTAAAATTCCAGGCACTTCATATTTTTGAAAATGGTAAACACTACAGTTATAACTAACTTAAAATAACAAAAAATGTAATGAAAAAAAAACCCATACCGGCCTCGAAAATTCATTTTGCTATTTCTTTGAAATGCTTGGCCAAGATTTCATATTTTGTTTTGAATTTTCAAAATTGTCATAATCAAAATAGAACTGACAGAAAAAAACTATGGTGACCTAAAGTACTTATTAGATCTATAATTCATTTTACAATTTATGAAATAGTTTAGATTTTATAAAGCAGTAAATTAATTTTTTTTTTAAATCTGAAAACAATGAATTAATTAAATTTATCTCAAAGAATTCCTTTATTTTTATTTTAAATAATAATTTATTGTTTATAGGTGCAAATGATAGTTGTAATGAAGGAGAGGATGTCCATCACTGTATTACTCACTGTGATAACAAGGCAGAACAATCTGGAAACATGAATAGACGTATAAAGTCACGACATGCTGGTGAGAGCCCTCATCAATGTCCTCACTGTGATTACAAATCTGTTAGATCTGGGAGTTTGAAGACCCATATAATGGCCCGCCACACTGGTGAGAAGCCACATCAATGTCCTCACTGTGATTATAAAAATGTTACTTCTCGTGATTTGAAAATCCATATAATGGCCTGCCACACTGGAGAGAAGCCTCATCATTGTCCTCACTGTGATTTTAAATCTGTTAGACCTGAGGTTATGAAAAGACATATAATGGCCCGTCATGCAGGACAGAAGCCTCATCAATGTCCTCACTGCGATTATAAATCTGTCGGATCTGGTACTTTGAAAATCCATATAATGGCGCGCCATACAGGAGAGAAGCCTCATCAATGTCCTCACTGTGATTACAAATCTCCTTTATCTAAAAATCTGGAAAACCACATAATGGCCCACCACACTGGCGAGAAGCCTTATCGATGTCCTCACTGTGATTATAAATCAGTACAATCTGGACAACTAAAAAGACATATAATGGCCCATCATACAGATGAGAAGCCTCATCAATGTTCTCACTGTGATTATAAATCTGTTACTTCTCATAATTTGAAAAGACATATAATAGCCCACCACACAAGTAATAAGCCTCATCAGTGTCCTCACTGTGATTATAAATCTGTTAATTCTTGTAATTTGAAAAGTCATATAATGGCCCTCCACATTGGCGTGAAGCCTCATCAATGTCCTGACTGTGATTTTAAATCAGTGAACTCTACATATCTTAAAATACATATAATGGCCCGCCACACTGGTGAGAGGCCTCATCATTGTCCTCACTGTGATTATAAATCTGTTAGATCTCACAATTTGAAGACCCATATAATAGCCCACCACACAGGTAAAATGCCTCACCAGTGTCCTCACTGTGATTATAAATCTGTTTCTTCGCGTAATTTGAAAATTCATATAATGGCCTTCCACACTGGCGAGAAGCCTTATCAATGTTTTCACTGTGAATATAAATCTGTTACACGTCAAAACGTGAAGAGACATATAATGGCCCATCATACTGGAGATAAGCCTAATCATTGTCCTCACTGTGTTTATAAATCTGTTACTTTTAAAGAATTGAAGTTGCACATAATGGCCCGCCATTCTGGTGAGAAACCTCATCAATGTCCTCACTGTGAATATAAAGCTGTTAAATCTGCATCTCTTAAAATGCATATATTGGCTCATCACACTGGTGAGAAACATCATCAATGTCCTCACTGTGATTATAAATCTGTCAGATCTCACAATATGAAGACCCATATAATGGTCCACCATACTGGTGAGAAGTCTCAACAATGTCACTCACACTGGAGGTGTCATTCTAACATCTAAAAAAACTAGTAAATAAAATTATATTATCTTATGTTGTGTTTAAATCAGTTATTTGCAATAGCTTGATAAAAAAATTATATTTACCAGTCTATCATATATTGTAACACCTGCCACTCCTAACTCCGAGCAACAGCCTCAGTTTGATTGGATTACAATTGTACCTACGAGAGGGGTGGGGTGCTAAAGACTTATTATAGACATTTGCTAACTGTAGGAATAATTTAATATGTCTTTATAAAGCTTTTTTAACGCAACTCACATACAACCAAAAAAACACCAACCCACATACACATACATGCAAAGTACACTCTCAACCATTCTCAAGCACACATATACATAGACACATCCACATTCATATACCTATGCACTCATACTAATAAATACTTGCTTACTTTCATTCATGTATATCCACATATACATTTGTTGACAATCGTATTTTCTGTTTTGTCTACTTTATTTGCGATTTATTTTAAGTTTGTCAATGGAATTGGCGTAAAAAACATTTTAGTTATCGACATCAGTTTGCTTATTTACGGCGTAGTTATATAAATGGATTCTATTATTCTTCTTTTATTTTTATTCTTTTCATGATGCACAAATTGTGCATTTTCAAAATCAGAATTATGTTTGTTGCTTACGGCATGTTGAGATAAACCAGTTGTCAATTTAGATTTTGTGGTTTTTGCGTTAAAATTTAGTTTATGCTGCTGCAATCTTCTTTCAAACCATTGAGATGTTGGCCCGTAATATGATTTTTTCCCGGCATTGCTTACAATTTATTTTATGTATTATGTTTGTCAATTTTTCTTTTGGAATCGTGTCTTTAGTGTTTGAATATACTTTATATCTTCAATTCGTCTCATTATGTTAAATTTAATTACTTAAGCCTCACGGCGCCATCTATGATTATCAGGGTTAACTCTCATTTTATTAGTGCTCCCGCTAGAAAGCACAGCGATGCACATTACAATTCCCAGTTCAGCCAGCCTCGCCATTTTTTTTTTATAAGCCTATTCTATTGTTAGCTTCCGTACCTGGTGCAAGTGTGTCCAAGTTTACATTTTTTTTTTTCACTTTGTTTTCTATAGTGGTTTGAACTTTCGAAGTTGGTCCGACGTCAGTCGTCAAAATTAATAATCACTATTAATGTCAGAATGGCGGTTTAAAGATTTACAGTTAGCAGTGAAGAAGAAAGAAATCTCAAACCGGATGAAATTTGGTAAGTGGATTTCTAATCTTGGTCTTCCACTAATTATTTTATCTAATATGGTCCACATTCTTTAGAAGAATAAACGTACATGTAAGTATATTTTTATATTCTAAGAAATGTAATTTATTTTTTAAGGAAAAAAAGTAATTTTTTAAAAAACAGAATATGAAAAATATACATTTTTCAATAATGAAAAGGAATAATTCGTTAAGGACACTTCATTTATTGTTCCTTTCTTACAAAAGTTAATACAGGATAAAGGAAATACAGGATTATTGTAATCTTTAATCCAGAATGAAATATCAGAATAATTAAACTCAATTATATTAGTTATCATTAAATCACTTACCTACCCTAAGTGGTTGGTTCAATGACAAGAGCTATAGAGATGCAGTAGACTCGGGTTTGATTCCCAGCCTTGGCAAATAATTTTTTTTTTTAACAAAATTATTTAATAAATATTTATGGTTTGATAGATGTCTTGTGTCCAAAAGTTTCCAGACACTTTCTGTACTAGGTCTGTATTTATTTATTATTATGGATTACCTTTTATCTTGAAAATATTTTAGTTCCGTTTTAAAAATGATTAAGAAAAATTTAGAAGCACCTTAAGCAATTGTTTTATCTTCATCAAAATCGAATTCTTGTCTAAAAATTGCTAAATTCTAAAAGTCAGTAAAAGTTCTTCTTCTTCTTCTATCGGCACGACAGGCGCTCGAGGCTGCCCTTGGCCTGCTTAACGGCTGCCAGCCATCTCTCTCCATCTTCTGCAAGTGTGATAGGAATCCCCAGTTTGCGAAGATCCTGTTCTACAGCGTCCTTCCATCGACCTTTTGGCCTACCACATGAACGCACACCTTCCGGAATGTTCATATACAACCACTTGACCACTCTTTCGTTATTCATCCTTATCACATGTCCAAGCCATTTCAGCCTTTGTACCTTGATGTAGTATGTTATGCTTGCTTCTTTATAGAGCCGAAACAATTCATTGTTTTTTCTTCTTCGCCACTGGCCATTATCGCATACAGCCCCTAAGATTCTTCTCAGAATTACCCTTTCAAACCTATCTAGCAGGTTGGTGCTTTTCTTGTTGAGGGTCCATGTTTCTCCACCGTATGTTATCACTGGTCTTACAAGTGTCTTGTTGAGCATAAACTTGGTAGTACGGCTTATAAGTTTGCTTTTCATAAGCCTAGAGATGGAGAGATAAGCTCTATTTCCTGCGGCTATTCTATTTCCTATTTCTTCCTCCTCATTCAGGATATCGTTGATTACAGAGCCAAGATACGAAAAACTTTTGACCACCTCGAAACTGTACGTGCCTATTTCACAGTGAGTTTGCCTCCCCAGTATACCTTTTCCCAGTGCCATAATCTTGGTTTTCCCTGCATTGATATGAAGGCCACTCTTTTTTGCTTCGATATCCATTGATCCATCTACCAATGATGACTACGTTTACCAAATTGTTCCCTCCATGTTCAGTCCTGATCTATTGATGATTGCTTGTAGAGCGATACTGGAGAGAAGAGGAGCTATTGGGTTCCCCTGTTTTAGTCCACTTATTACCTCAAAAGGCTCTGATAGTCCACAACATTTAACTTGGCAGATAGTATTTGCCATAGTGCATCTTACTAAACAGATTAGTTTACTTGGTAGCCCCAGTTCATGCATGTCTGCTATGAGTTTACTTCTGATAATTGTATCATAGGCTGCTCTGAAATCAATAAACAGCATCCAAGTAGTCTGCTGATACTCCTTCATCTTCTCAGGATTTGTTTAAGAGAGAAGATTTGATCAATAGTTGACCTGTTAGGCCGGAATCCACCTTGGTATTCACCTAATATTCGTTCCACCTATGGAAGGAGCCTATTGTAAAGGGATATGGAAAAGATCTTATATGCGGTGTTAAGCAAACTAATCCCTCGATAGTTGCTACATATTTTCGATTCTCCCTTCTTCTTGTACACGGGCACTACTAGGGCCTCACTCCACTCCTTAGGTATGCTCTCTTCTTCCCATATTTGAGCTATTAGTTCCTGCAATTCCCTGGTGATTTCTTCCTGCCCTTCTTTAAAGAGTTCTATGGGGAGTCTATCATTACCTGGTGACTTGTTATTTTTGAGTTTGCCCAAAATGTCTTTGATGTCCTCTACATCGGGCGGAATGGTTTCCAAATCATCATGAGTGTCCACCGGTAATTGTGCATGGTCATCATAGCAGTTTTCTGATCTCCTGGGGTTCAAGAGACTCTCAAAATATTGCCGCAGTCTCTCTTGTACCTCTTCTTCCAGCATTAGCATTCTTCCATGGTCATCTTTGATTAGGTTGCCCCTTCTGGTCGGTACATTTTTAACCATTTTGTAGAATTTTCAGGATTCGTGTTTGCTCCTTGAATTTTCTCTCTTCTTGCTTCTTACCAACCTCTTCGCCTGCATTCTGGCATCTTTATAATCCTTGTAGCTTGTATCCTTGTAATCCACTCCAATCTTCTTTCATTCCGTTTCCGGATTGCCTGCTCGCATTGTTCATCGAACCAATAGTTGCGGGCATGAATTTTCTTTTCTCCGCACACCTCTTTTGCAGACTGTGTTAATCCTAGCTTGATCCGCTTCAGTAAAAGTTCTGTTAATGATTTAATCAATATATATTGTAAAGCTAAGTGTTCAATGTGCGTGCTGATAAAAATGACTTCACGTACAATCAAGAAACTTATATCGTCTTTTAGCCCTATACCTCCTATCTATGAAGAAGGTTTCCATTTTTATCTTAATGGTGTAATATTAAAGAGACTAGGGCTGGACTTTCAAGAATAACTCCTAATAAAAATAAATTCCAGCGCATGTTCAACATATTTGCTTGACAGACAGGTTAAAGAATGTTAAATTTAGTTGAGGTCCATACTACCAGGAAGAATTAGGATGCTGTTTATTCAATATTTATTGTACATTCGTTCAGTTTTTAATAATTGAAGCGTGGAAATGCATAAGGGTCTAAGTGCCAAAAAAATAAAACAAAGTTTTTTTTTTGCCAAATTGTTATATGTGCCAAAGCTATTCCTTAGAAATGGGTATAAGTAATGTTTTGTTGTTAGAAAAGAGTTTATTGAGCATATGAAAGAGGCTGGGTGTAAGCAATGAATGTAGTTCACCCTAGAGAGTATAAGTCACATCATTTCTGTAAAAATTTCCTAAGGCACTTACCCATTTTTGAATTGCAGTTGCAAGTTCAAATAATTAGTTTTTCCTTTTTGTTTCAAAATAAAATAATTGTTTTACTTCTCTGCAATCAATCAGAAAACCAACTGGATTCCTTTACAAATTTATGTTCACATAAGAATACTAATTGATCATCACATTAAATTTTATCAATATATAATGGAGAATTAAATTTAGTGGAGACGAAGTGAAACTTTTAGAATAGTGTGGTAAAAACAAACAACAACATAAAGAGATAAAGTATCGATATAAATAGAAAATAAAGGGTTCCTAGTGTATTAATAAATAAGAAGTCGGTTTTATTAATATATGAACCCATTAGTTGACAGAATGACTTAACTCCAAGTTCAAAATTTCTCAGGAAAACCCTTTTTATTTAGTAATTTTTAAATATTAAAACAACAGTTTAATGTTTTGACATTGGTGCATCAATTTCAGTTACCCACTTAACAAAAATTCAAGACCGGAGCCTCAAGAACTCGTATTATATGCGGCCAACTCACGAAGATCACAATTTATGGCATAAGCTATCAAAAATTAGATCTTGGACAGATGCGAGTATTTTCCTGGGATTTTGTCGCAACTGATGTACCTAAGCCGGTTTTATGTTTAACTTTAATTTAATGGTTGATCTTTAGGAACAACTGATTGACAAGATCACTCGACTTTCATCTATAGAAAGAATAGCGGAAGAAGTTGCTTCAAGCACCTCCGCTGTACCGGAAAGCCACCCATTTGCTAATTTACTGCTAAAGTACCCTGACATCACAAGGCCTTCCTCTACTAAAAGTCCAGTCAAGCTCAATACGGAGCAAGTGATTGAAACTGCAGGGAGACCAGAGTTATGGCAGCGAACACTGCTGACTTTACACTTTGAGCCTCCCCCCTCTCCTTTACCTATATATACCCCCATAAATCCTAGGCTTAAGCAGAGTGTTGTACCAGTAGCATGTAGCTTGTCATTGTAGCCATTGTACTTTTGTTTTCAATAAAGTTTTTTTTCAATTCTCTCCCGTTGAGTTTCGAAACTGGCGCCCAAACAGGGACCGCATGCATAAATCATCGCGGTTCTAGACTCGAACTCTGCAGTACCAGAAATCAAGATTCGATCTACCTCTCGAGGATATCGCACCTGTAGGAGACTGGCACCCCGCTTTGGCTCTTAGATCTTGAAGAAGAACCTGCTGCTGAGCTCAACCCGCCTGATCACCCCGACAGACATCGAAACTGGGAGAAATTGTGAGTTAACTTTATTTTGGAAACATCAATCATCATCTTTTTATTTTTATTTTTTGTATTCAAGAATATTCAAGCATTTTTGTTTTAAATTTACATTTTTAGTATATTTTACATAACAATACCATTGAATATACATATATATATGAATTAAATATTGTATGTCTAAATTAGCTGAAAGGTTAATACAATTAAGGTCTATTAATACTAAAGATTATAATAACGTAGACGAAATGGCAACCACATTCGCTATTAAATCCGCGGACTATGACCATATCCCGACCTTTAATGGGGACCCGCACAATTTGTTGAAATTCGTAACCGTTTGTAGGCAAGTATATAATATCGTCTGCAAGCCGGACAATGGCCTTCGAGAGTTGAATGACCAGCGCCTACTAAGCAAAATCCTAGCTAGACTCACTGGAGACGCTGATTACATTAATACCACTTGCGAGTTTAAAGGGGTTAACGAGCTACTAAAATATCTAGAAGATACCTTTAGGGATTCACGCTCTATTGAGCAATTACAATTTGAACTTTTTAATTTAAAAATCCAATACAAGGAACATCCCTTGGATTTCTTACAGAGGCTGGATAGGAGCCGAACATTAATAATATCTAGGTATCGCATTCAAAACATACCGGAAAGGGTAACAATTGTTGCGGTCTTAGAAAAAAACATTTTGTATCATTTTTTCACAAATATGCCACTGCACATCAGAACATATTTGATGACTAAAACCGACAAGTTAAAAACTCTAGACGATCTGCGTAATCTAATTCAAAATGAGAACCACTTGCTGTTCGAAGATTTGGTTAACTCGGGGAACATGAGAAAACCCGGAGAGACTCACGAGTCAAAAAAAATGAATTTTGAAAAAAAGAAAAATAATCACAAAAATTATCATCCGCCTAATTTTTATCGTGAGGAGCCTAGACACCCTCCTAGATACCCTCCGCGAGATCATCATCAAGAATACTATCATGGTAATCGTAATGATTACCACGAAAGAAGAAATCATCACCCCCACAGAGAACAATGGAAACCCGAAGATCAAAAAAGGTTTTTCCAAGGCTCAGGGCAATATAAAAATAAACCAGTAGAAAAAGGGGAACCCTCAAACACCGTGTCCATGCGTACGGTCAGTGATTTTCAGAAAAATCCGCGGCAACCGACTTATAAAATGGAGCAAGAAGACCCTAGGGACAGGGAACTGAGGGAACAGATAGAAAGGCTCTCGGTAAGGCAGGAAGGATCAGAAGATCATTTTTTAGAAGAAGATCCCGATCCAGACTACGACACGTAGAAAAATATGAGTTGCAGACCAGTAATTTCCATAAACTTCCGTACGTGATAGACAAAAAAAATCGAAAATGGCTATTGGACACAGGCGCTCAAAAAAACTATATTAGTCCAAGAATCGTTCCGCCTGGGTTGAAAAGAGAAAAAGAAGATTTTATTGTTTTAACCGCAGCGGGCGAGGAAAAGGGGACAGAAACAATTACCACAGATATAAAAAATACTTTTCTAAAATGCCCAACAAAAACAAAATTCTATATACTTGACTTCAGCCCTAACCATGACGTTCTGATAGGCTCGGAACTCATGGACGATCTAAACTTCAAAATATTTTTCGAAGATAGAAAAATCAAAACTGACCACGGAGAGTTTAATTTTATTCTAAACAGAGATTCCGTACCGATCGAAGTAAAGGAAGGAGAGAATTTAGCCGATTTACCCAAAGGAAAAATATTTTTAATTGATTATAAGACAGAAGGACTGGAAATTCCCCCCGGGATTTATAAAGACAAGGTTAAAATACTTAGTAAGAACGAGGGAATCGTCAGATTACCTCTAATGAATATGCAAGAAGTTGAAATAGTAGACCCGCCAGCAGATGAGGATAAGTTAAAAAACATATCAGAATTGGTCAGGGTAAAACACATTCCCCCTCAACATAGGAATAAACTGATGGAACTCTTAGAGAGGTACCCATCTATCTTTAAAACAGAAAAGGATAAACTCTCGGCAACCGAATTACTAGAGCACCAAATTAAAACTAAAACTGACGACCCGATCTACTCAAGAAACTATAGGTACCCTCAGCAATTCAGAGACCAGATTAGGGAAGAGATAAATAAAATGCTGGAAAACAAAATAATTGCACCAAGCAACTCTCCCTACAATTCACCAGTATGGGTAGTTCCCAAACGCGCTGACGCCTCGGGTCAGAAAAAAATTAGAATGGTCATTGATTATAGAAAACTCAACAGAGAAACAGTTCCCGATCGTTATCCTTTGCCTAATATAGAAGACCTTTTAGGAAAACTTGGTAAAGCCACCATATTCACCGCTATGGACCTCTGCTCCGGATTCCACCAAATAAAAGTTCATAAAGATTCAATTCATAAAACCGCATTTAGCACCGATCAAGGGCATTTCGAGTTCCTGAGAATGCCGTTCGGACTATGTAATGCCCCAGCCACATTTCAAAGAGCAATGAACATCATATTTGCAGACGTACCGCATGTTCTTGTGTATATGGATGATATAATTATATTTTCGGAAACATTTGAAGATCATTTAAAACACCTGAAGACAGTATTAGATAAATTAAAAAGACACAATCTCAAGATACAGCTAGATAAGACTGAGTTCTGTAAAAGAGAACTCTTATTTTTGGGCCACATTATCAGCGAGAGAGGAATTGAACCGAATCCGGATAAAGTCAAAGCTGTAAAAGACTTTAAATTACCTAAAACGGAAAAAGAAATTAAAAGTTTCCTCGGATTAACCGGATTTTACCGGAAGATGATTCCTAACTACGCTAAAATAGCCGCGCCCATGACGAGATGCCTGAGAAAGGGAGAAAGTGAGATAGACCCCGAATCTTATAGAGAAGCCTTTGAACATCTAAAAAACTTGGTCTGTAGCAGTCCTATTATCCAAGTCCCCGATTTTGAAAAAGATTTTTATCTAACGACGGATTCTTCGAATTACGCGGTGGGGGCGGTGCTCGCTCAAAAGAAAGACGGTAAGGAACTTCCAGTGTGCTACGCGTCCAGAACGCTCAATAAAGCTGAACAGAATTATTCGACTACCGAGAAAGAATGCTTAGCGATCATATGGGCTTGCAATCATTTCAGGCCTTATCTCTACGGTAGGAAGTTCTACATTTACACAGACCACAAGCCTCTCGAGTATCTCAAGACATGCAAAACTCAAAATGCAAGGCTCATCAGATGGAAACTGCTGCTCGAAGATTTCGAATATGATATCAAGCACATCCAGGGTAAGGCAAACAAAGTTGCTGACCACTTTTCGCGACACCCTGTAGACAAGCATGTTGCAGATAAGACCGAGACACGTGAGACACCCGAATACGATATGTTCCATATCAATGAAGACGAGGAGTCATCCCTAGCTACCCAACACTCAGCTGAGTCTTCAGATAATAGGATCCTTATCGTTGATGACGACCAAAGACCTGTCAACGTAGAAAAAAACCAGATAGTCGTTATCAAAGGGTTTAATGACATCAAGGTCGAAAAGATCTTTAATAAAAATAGAACGACACTAGAACTTACGTACCCATTCAACCAAAATGAAGAGCAGTTAGAATTTAAACTTTTAGAAATATTGAAACCAAACACCACGTATGGCATATATTGCTTGCCTAAAATAAAAACAATAGATAGCGAGATAAACTGGTACGAAGGTTTATATAATAAATTAACGGAAATTATCCGAGAAAAATTTCCAACGAATAGAATAAAAAAGTATTCATTGCTGTTACCTGATGTTACTGATAAGAACGAGCAAAAACAACTGATTTTAGATCAACACATTGGTAAATCGTGCCACAGGGGCATCAATGAAACGTATTTAAAGTTAAAAACAAAATATTATTGGCCGAACATGAAAGACCATATTACCGACATTATTAACGAATGTGATACTTGTAACAAAATAAAATATGATAGACGACCTATCAAACCCAAACTCATGATTACACCAACATCCGAAAAACCCTTTGATTCAATCATGATGGACACTCTACATATGAGAGGTTACTACGTCTATATAATAGCCGACACATTCTCCAAGAAGTTATTTACAAGATATAGTGAAACAGCAAATGCTGTCGAGTCAATGAAAACGCTCAGAAAATATTTAGTCCATTTTCCAAAACCTTTGATAATCACAACAGACAATGGACGTGAATATGATAATAATTTATTTAAAGATTTTTTAAAATACCTAGGTGTTGAGAAACACGAAACAACACCGAACCACCCCAACTCGTTAGGACTACTTAATAGAGCAAGCTCGACATTGCTCGACTTTATTAAAATTATCAATACACAATCAACCGCGTCAGAAGAGGAAAAATTAGAGATGGCGACTATTGCTTATAATAACTCCATGAACCAAAATTTAAAATTAAGCCCCAATGAAATCACGTTTGGGATAAGTAGGGAAAATTACAACGACAATCCGGCAGTTCAAGAATATTTGGTTCAAGAATATCATGAAAAGCTAAAAACGACTCGAGAAGCTATCAAAGCAAATATTGAGAGGAACAAAGAAAAATACATCGAAAAGATAAACGAATCAAGGGAAAACGTACCGGATTTACCAGAAAATGTTTATATAAGAAAGCCAAGCTCGAATAAGAAGGACGTAAAATATCAAAAGGGGAAACAGTTAAACGGAAAATTTGAATCATTAAAAGGGAAAAAGAAAAAATTACACCCAAGTCAGATCAAAAGACCCAAGGGGAAGAAAAACAAAACAAAAGAATCACAAGCCGAAAAACAAAACGATTGTCTCGCCGACAATGTATACGCTCAGAAATTAAATGAAGAAATCGAGAAAAGGATTCAAGACCTCAGGGTTAACCCCAATAATCTTCCTGTTGCAGATTTTGAAGATGGAGGCCTCTTCCAAGTTTCTTCCGATCTTGGTTCTTCTGGCTCCGATCCTCCAAATAGAAATGTTGAAAATCCAGACGCTGTCGAATGGCCCTGGAGCTTCGATGATTCAGATGAACTCGTCGTATGTAATGACGGAATGGTACACTTTTCTACATTATAAAAATTTATCGAACTTAAATGAGGAAGTCGCCACCCTGAAAAAACACATAGACACCTTGAAAAGTGACAAAGAGTTTAAAATGCTTCATCAAATATTAGAAAAAAGGTATAATCGAATTTTAGACAAAATCACCCACCTTATCAGGCGCAAACACATAAATAGAGAAAAACGTGGAATTTTTAATGGAATTGGTTTTGCCTTAAAGTGGGTCACGGGTACAATGGATTCCACCGATCGTGAGAAATATGACGCGATCCTACAAAAAGTTGAAAACAATTTATATCACATAGAACACAATGAAGAAGCGAGACTTAGTCTCAATCGAAAGCTTACGAATGAGCTGAACAAAGATATCATAATCCTAAACAACTTCAAAAATAACATTGAAACAAACAATAGAATTTTAGATACAACACTTACCAAATTATCATACCACGATCTTTTAGCCTATCTAACTCTTATAGAGACCCAACTGCAAGAAACAGAGGATGCGCTAGAACAATGTAAAATCGGCATTACTCACCCTAGTATTTTATCGTATGACGAAATTAAAAGAATTAAAATTCCGTATAAAACTTTATTAACCAAAGATGTTCAATTAAATTGGTTATTGAGCAAAGCAATTTGTTCAATGTCAGACTCGGGAATGATTTATTTTTTCATTAAGTTACCTTTAATGGTTGCCCCTTCGACTACTTTTTATTTGTTATCATACCCAATAATTCATGAGGAAAGAGTTGTAACCATCCCAGTAGAAAATTCATTATTAGTAAGACATAATAACCAATTCTATAAAGGAAAATGTTTCAAATACAATTCTAATTTCTTCTGTAATCAAAAAGATATTAGTTTAGTTGAAGATAAATGTACCTTAGAATTAAGTAATAATTTAGAATTAGAGCATTGTAAAATTATAGGGATCTACCAAAAACCATTTATTAAACTTATACCTTATATTAATCAATATCTTACGTTTAGACTATCAACAATTGAAACAAATATGTCACAAGTTATGTTATATCATTTACCAACCACCAGTTTGTTAAATCTTGAAAAAGGTGAAACATTTGTAAATAAATCTGTAGCAATCCGATATGAAGAACATATAAATATTCCTATAATATCCACGCATAATATTAATAATGTTGTTCCAACCAATTATAGCTATGATCAAATAAATACATTAGATTTAGGAACCTTGAAAATAGAAACATTAGAAGATTATTCTGTATATACTTATGTAGATATTATGAATTATGTAACAATGATTTTATGTATATATCTTTTTATTCATCATATTTTATTATATTATTATAAATTTAAAACTAACAAACCCACCATACCTTTAACAAAAATTGTAACACCTGACCGACCGCCTACTACCAATCCTGCTGAACAACCCTTCCATGATGCTCGGTCCAGAGCATGGTTTTCCTACCTTGCCGAAAAACTAAATTCATAGTTCGGAGGTCCTCACTTTTTTAAGGAGGGAATAGTTATGGCAGCGAACACTGCTGACTTTACACTTTGAGCCTCCCCCCTCTCCTTTACCTATATATACCCCCATAAATCCTAGGCTTAAGCAGAGTGTTGTACCAGTAGCATGTAGCTTGTCATTGTAGCCATTGTACTTTTGTTTTCAATAAAGTTTTTTTTCAATTCTCTCCCGTTGAGTTTCGAAACTCAGTCAATACTACACCCCGAAGACTTCCACCCGATAAATAACTCCTAGTAAAAGAATTCCAGCGCATGTTCAACATATTCCTTGTTTCAACAAACAATATGTCAAACATCAAATAGTCAGTGGAGCAGTCCTCTTCTTATTGTTGTAAAGAAAGACAGTTCCCTAATACCATACGGAGACTACAGATTTCCGTAACAATGTGCTTAGGAAGAAAATGTTTCCAGACTCGATCTTGTGAGAGCCTTCTATCACATACCGATCAAGAAAGAAGATATTCCAATGACCGCCATCGCGACACCTTTTGGTTTGTATGAATTTTTGGTTATGTGTTTCCGCTTGTGTGCAATGCAGCCCAAACCTTGCTAAGGTTTATGGATAGTATTTTCAGAGACTTGCCATTCTGCTTCATCCTTCTAGATGACATGTTGATTGCTTCCGACAACCTGGATGAGCACTTCAGTCACCTGGAAGGGATCTTCAGACGCTTAGATGAAAACGGCTTGACACTGAAAATGTGAATTTGGGTTCAATGAGATCGACTTCCTTTGGCCCTACGCACACGGGTCGAAGCTAAAAGTGGTCGACGCGATTCAAGTCTCTAGGTCTCTCCCCTCCACTCAACTTCCTTCGTTGTGGCATCAAGCTCCGCAGACGGGTCCTTCACTGGTCTTCTAGAACCGCAAAGATCCTCGTCTTGTGCGGCTCTCGTCTCTTGCGATTGGTTTGGAACGGGAAAAATCGAGCGAAACGCACGTCTCTCCGTCATGGAGCTAATTTTTATTTTATTTGTTTGCTTTGTTTTTGTGCTAATTTTTTTTTTTTTTTAATTTAACCTGTGTTACCTCTAATAAATGTTTGCAAAGAAAAAACAATTTTCCTGCAGTTGTCACCGTGATTTTTTTCTGACGTTTTATATTTTATTGATTCATGTTTATGTTTGTGTATTCGTAATTATATACAAAGATAAACATGGACGAATAATTTAATATAATAAAATATAACAAGTCAGAAAAAGAAAATCGAGGTGGTAACGGCAGGAAAATTTGGCATTGAATTGTTTTATTATTGTTAAATTTGTTGTTAATTGTTTTTTCTTAGCAAATATTATATTTCCATTGTGCTGTTGATGAGGTGACACTGGTTGATTATTAATGTACTATAATTGAGTTAAAATTTAAGTTCAAAAATAATTTTAGTTTTTTTTTTACTTTTTTTGAAATTTTATATTGTAAATATTTTAAAATAAAAATGTTAGTTGAAAATTGTGGTAGTCCCACATTTTTGAACGGCAGTGTATTTTGGTCGTAAAAATTCTGAAAACATTGAATTTCTGTCTCTAGTTGTTTAATGTGAAATTTGTTGGAGAAGTGGAGAAATACCCTCAATTGTACAACTATAGATTGAAGGAATATTCCAAGAGGCAGTTCTCTTACAGCAACGAATAGCCGTTTATGAAAATTGCGTTCAATATAAGGATGAACCCATAATCTTCGTTTATTCCTTTTCATTTGCCGGTACCACAAAAACATTACAAAGTCCTCCTCATCACTTGAACTTGAACTGCTCATTGTAAGTTTATACAAATTAAACTAAAAATGCAAAAATACCATGTATTATTAATGCTGATTAGAAATATACAAACATTCACAGATCGAAATAGCCATTTTGATTGATATTTAAGAAAAAAAAAGGTCAACGAATGCACTGAGTACGTTCCTGGTTGGAAGATGCGAATAAACTAATCGACTTGTGTGCGGTGGACAACCGCTTGTGCCGCAGGGTTCGTACATGACGAGCACGAAGCGCGAACCTCTCGACTCGTCTTCGACCGACCCGTGTGCGTACGGCCTTATATATCACATTATAGCTGAAGGCTATAATACCACAATATAATAGAATAGAATATATACCACATATGTCGAAAGTAAAAGCCATTTTGGAGTATCAAAAACCTGAAGATCAAATGATTTATGTCCTCCTGTTAACTTAAAATCTGCTACCCGCCGTATTTCACCAGAGCCACAGAAGCATTTTTCTTCTTCACTAGTCCCTTCAGACCTCATCTTACATGTTCCTTCCGGGAGATAAAATAAAAAAGGCACTTATTCAAACGTAATACAACTAGGCTTGAAACTTGATATAATTATTACAGGTAGGGTGCACCCTATTAACACGTTCACGCAGGGACTGCTAAATGCTGTTGGCTTTATCGAGCGGGAGCTATTTCAGGGCATTATGCAGTATTGGCAATCCAACAATAAAAAATACTATCCCACTAGTTATGTTTATAATACGGTATTAATTATAACTGTTATTAAAAAATAAATGTTTATACGTTTATAATGATGTGAATATAAACATAAATAGTAGAGATGAGAGATGGTCAACTGTTCGTCGATTACGATAGGTTAAATGATGGTCAGGATTTTCAGTTACAATGATTTTATTATGGTAAGCCAACGTTTCGATCCAACTTGTGGATCTTCATCAGGGCTAAAAGAAAACAAATATATGAGTATCTATGCTAGAGGGTGACAATAAATGGATACATTACAGAACTGATAATATAAAAGATGGTGTAACATGAATATTAAAATAAGAGGCAGGTTTACAAGATAAAATAGTATCTGATATTTACCTACTGAGTCCAGGTGGATACTAAGACTAAAGGTAAAAATAAGGGGAGAGGTAGTGGTAGGGGGTTAGTTTGCCGACTTCAAAGGTTTATGACGGGGAAATCCAACGCTTTTGAAGTGAAGGCACATGACAACTAAGTGAACAAAAATATTTAAAAACTAACAAAGTAGATGGTATTGTATACAAATAGTTGTGTCCGGACTCAATAATAACATAAAAATGAGATAATAAATAATGTAACAGTGCATAAAAAATTTGGAAAATATACAGAAAGAAGCATACAATACAAAAAATAATAATAGTACAAAGAGGTACAGAGATAATTGCAGGTACCCATGAAATCAAAACTAGGATTTGAGGATGCGGAAAATGTTAGAATAAGTGGATGAAATTATCTCTTTATCTGTTTTGTGATTTACCGGGTTATTTGTTTCTAGATGGATGAAAATGGATTCTGAGAGGAGACGTTTATCGTGGTTAGATGCAGTAGGTAATATTTGTTTTCAAAAATAAATATTTTCTCCAAACTTCTGGCCTTGCAATGGGTAGCTGTCTAGCTTCCGACCTCTCCGGTATTGTCCTCAACGACCTCCTTGATTCTGTAATACCTAAATTCCCCAACGATATTTTTTTCATTAAAAAATATGTAGACGACCTCCTATTGATTCTCAATCCTAACTCTATCACTGATATTCTCGCCGCCTTTAACTCCTACCATCCACGTCTCCGTTTCACTATAGAATTGGAAACCAATTGTACCCTTCCATTCCTAGATATTTCCATTACCAGAAACCCGGACCATTCTATATCCACTAATTGGTAACCAAACCCACTTATTCTGGCCGACTCCTAACTATTTTTCCCAAAATCCACATCACCAAAAGATCAACGTCGCAAAAAACCTCATCCTGACCTTGTCCGATCCACAATTTCATTGTCATAACAAAATCCGCCTGAAAAATATCTTACAATCTAACGACTTTCCTGAGCACTTAATAAAAACACTTATCAATAACAATGCTAAAACTCAAAATCTCTCTAACAACTCTTCACAACCTCCGATTTCTACTTTCCAATACAGATCTATCCCATATATCCCCATTCTCTCAAACAAAATTAAAAAATCCTTCTCATCGAGTTTCCCACACATGCACCTAGTATTAAAAAATAACAATAAATTAAAAAATCTGTATACAAAACTCAAAGACCCTGTACCTCTCCTAGACAAGTTAAGTTAAGTAGCTTATCGTATCCAGTGCTCCACGCCTAATTGCAACAGTTGCTATATCGGTGAAACCAAAAATTATTTTAAAAAACGTATTTATCAACATAAATACAGTATTTCTATGCGTAATTCGTCTACATCTAAATTAGCAGAACATGCCATTGCCCACAACCATTCCTTCGACTTTGAGAACCCCTCCATATTAGCTACGGTATCTAACCACGATAAACGTCTCCTCTCAGAATCCATTTTCATCCATCTAGAAACAAATAACCCGGTAAATCACAAAACAGATAAAGAGATAATTTCATCCACTTATTCTAACATTTTCCGCATCCTCAAATCCTAGCTTTGATTTCATAGGTACCTGCAATTATCTCTGTACCTCTTTGTACTATTATTATTTTTTGTATTGTATGCTTCTTTCTGTATATTTTCCAAATTTTTTATGCATTGTTACATTATTTATTATCTCATTTTTATGTTATTATTGAGTCCGGACACAACTATTTGTATACAATACCATCTACTTTGTTAGTTTTTAAATATTTTTGTTCACTCAGTTGTCATGTGCCTTCACTTCAAAAGCGTTGGATTTCCCCGTCATAAACCTTTGAAGTCGGCAAACTAACCCCCTACCACTACCTCTCACCTTATTTTTACCTTTAGTCTTAGTATCCACCTGGACTCAGTAGGTAAATATCAGATTCTATTTTATCTTGTAAACCTGCCTCTTATTTTAATATTCATGTTACACCATCTTTTATATTATTATCAGTTCTGTAATGTATCCATTTATTGTCACTCTCTAGCATAGATACTCATATATTTGTTTTCTTTTAGCCCTGATGAAGATCCACAAGTTGGATCGAAACTTTGGCTTACCATAATAAAATCATTGTAACTGAAAATCCTGACCATCATTTAACCTATCATAAACATAAATAAATGAGTTTACATACAATTTTCATTACCTTAATTTTCAGCTGTATAGAAATTATTTCTATTTCTTAACACTTCGGCTGCCATCTCTCCTGAAATAGAGTAACTGTTCTCTTGTCAGAGAATTAAATATTAAAATTGTGTAGAAACGAGAGCATTACTCTCAGGTATTCTTTTTCGGGAATCAAAGTGTTAAAGATCTAATTATTTGGCAGAGGCGGCATTCTACACGCCGCCCGATGAGGCAGTCAAGTGTGAGGCACCGGTATACACGCCGGCGTGAGCTTGTTAAAGAAAAAGGTAAATGTACTGTAGAGCGGCTGATGGGCATGGCCTGTTTTGAGAGGTTATGTGACCGTGATGTTATCGAACTCCCATCGCCTTTTTTTCAGTTAAAAGTGCCTTGATTGGCTTCAGTACATTCCAGCTTTCGACTCCCGCTCGCTGTGCTCGCTCTTCAGAGATAAATAAACCCCCAAAAGGGTCCTTTACAGTGGAGATCGGGCCTTACTTTGAAGGGCGCCTTAGTGAACGGCGCATAAGCCGCACTTCAGTACTAATTAGACATGCGCGCCACGGAAAAATCCTCCCGAAATCTTTATATCATGGGCGTCCGCAAGGGTAGGACAGCTGCCTCCGCCTATAACTTTTGAGAAACAAAAAGTCATTATTAATAACAGTCACAAATTAAATAAAGTCATTTTAATTTACTATATTTATAAAGCTTTATAGAAACCTTAAGTATCAATAAGTTTTATTTTAACAATTAATTGAGCATTACAAGGTCAGAATAGCTCGACCCTTTCGAGAAGTTTACTACTCAGCCTCCCAAAACCAAATCCTGCGGACACCTCTGGGAGTACTCATGTATTCTTTTATTTGTTGAATTGGATTGTTAAAGGGTCATAAATTAAACACGAGTTTCACATGTAAAAAACATACTTTACAGCCTTGTGACATAAATAACTTCTTTTACTATATTTTGAGGGGGGGGGGGGAAATTAATGAAGATAAAACAAAGAAGGAATTGAGATTGATAAATTGAATCTTGAGGAATTGAGAAATTGAATTTTGAACTCATATGCATTTTCAATGTTTTAATTGGTACACTGTCTTGTGAATGTGGTTCCTGTTCACTTTTTATTTCACTTCTAAGTAGTAAGTAAAGATTAATTGTGGGTTCCTTTTCTTTAGAAAACGTTTCTACACATGTTTTGAATTTTGATAAAAATTTGCGTAAATCAATTAATAGATCCCATTCTCTTGGGAATAGATTTAGTTGCACTTTTCCCATACGTACTAGCAGTACTTCAATTGCAGTCTTATTACATTTAAGGCTATGCAGCATATTTAAAATACTGTTCCATCGTGTTGGTGTGTCCAGCTTCAGAGTTACGTGATCATATTTTTGACGTTTTAAGGAACGATTTTCCTGGCTGATACTTATATAATAATTATGTTCACTTACATCAGGTTCTATGGTGAAAGTATCGTCCTTATGATATGATATGATATGACCAATGCACAAATGATGATCCATTTTTGGTCTGTTCATGAGCGCAACTGCTCTTTTTACATTTGAAGCTGAATCAGTGACAGCTACAAGCGATTTGTTCTGAATCAAAATAATATGATATTAGGTACAGTAATTAGTGCTAAAATCAAATTTTGGTTGTGTTACTTATATAGGAATTTTCAACTAATAGGATCAACTATGTACTTACATGTAATCCAAACTCTATATTTCTTCAACTTCTTGCTGGATAACTTCTCCTGTGTGAGATTCGGAAACGTAACGAGTGGCTAGTGTTGATGAACTCATGTTGAAGTCCTCTGTTATATGGTGACATGTTAATGACATGACATGACCTTCTTCTATACTTGTCCGTCCATAAAGGCAATTGAACCATGGGATGGAGATTGTTCTAGGATCTGTTTAATTTTTTGTTTCACTGCACTGTAGACACCAAACAGAGCTTTACCCCCAAGAGTACGTCTGTCTGGCAAATCCTCTTTGCATTTTTTTTTTTTTTAATGCCTTATTTAAGGGCAAAATTTTCGAATCATTCATTTCCCACCGTATTGAATGGTAAAAGGTCACGGCGGTGGTGACCTAAATCTAAACTAAATCGCGGGCAAGTTTCCACTTGGCATCCTTCTGATTCGTAGTCTTAACAATTACCGGATTTATGGTTTTGTTATTAAAAAATGAAGATATATTAGATTTACTGATCCAAATTAATATTATGCTCGTCTCTCAAGTGGCGATACAAATTTGATGTAGCAATACTGATCGAATAAGAACATATTCCGCATCTGAAACATAAATGGCAAATGTTACATTCAGTCATGAACATGGGTAAGTGAATCACAGAACCATAAAAACGAATTAAATAAATTCGTAATCATTTAGTATATGTTTAAGCATTATATAAACATATATTTCAACTTTTAAATGTCGATAAGTTTTATTTGAAAAATTAATAAAGGTCTAAATACCTCGAACCCTTCCCACAGGCATTCGAATTTTAACTGCCTACCCCCCCTACACAAAAATTTTTCCAGCCATTTTTAATACACATACTGTGGCTTACAATCAAAATGATGGAAACGAAGATTTATATTTTAAACTAATGCACATGAAGAAATAATGATTCATTGTCATACATTAAATTTATATAATCAAATCAACTCAACAGTAATTATAGAAATACTTACTAGAAATACCCTTTTAATTCCTTTTCATTCTTTCAATGAAAACAAAAATAAACAAAATGAATTACAAGTAATCAGTTTAGTCCGGGCATTTGCTTAAAATGGGTGAGCACACAACTATTCGTGAACGAGAAATAGTGATTGACAATTTTAAAATGGGCAAAACACAACGAAAAATCGCCTCTACTATCAATTGGAGTTATGCCTTCGTTCAAAATGTTATTGAATTAATAGAATAATAAGAAAAGCTAGAGTGAGTGCAAACATTTTTTTTACTGGTAATGATGAAAGTTGGATTTCGCGCCAAATAACAAATAATCTAAAATCAAGTGCTCCAAAGTTGACAACATTAGTTAAAAAACATTTAAATACAATTGTATGTGCTGTAACCATTCGAAGGGTCTAAAGAAAATATGAATACAACGGTAGAGTTGCATGGCAAAAACCTGCTATGTATTAGGTTAAGTTAAGAGGTAGTAAAAATAGTCATATATCATTGTCATAGCTGATGATAGAGCCACTTACCAATTAGAAAACTTAATAAGTAATCAAATAAAATATATCTTGTTGGATATCAAAATTTTTCATTTTTAATAAGGAGTCTAAATTTAAAATCAGCTGATCAATATTTTAATTAATAACTAAATTAGTAGGACTAGGTGAGGAAACTTAATATCCTTCGAAGTTTCCTTGTTAGGAAGATAATGTGCTAAATTCAAGATATCCTGTTTTTGTGTATCAGAGGATAGCCGTTTCGACCGCTAACATAAAAGCCGTTAAAATAAAATATAGTCCCCACGCTATCTGTTTTTCATTAATTACTATCTTAATAACAAGAGCAATGCAAAGTAAAGTTTACAGGTGTTTTCCCTGGTAGAAAACATACAAATATATCATTTTTGTTTTCATTTAAATGCCTTTTTAATAAATTTGTCAGTGGAAGTATATTTCCCCCTCCATTCTTTAGTTGAGACAAGGGATGTTCCAGTGGGGGACTTTTGAATGTGACTTCGTACTGTGAACATGTACTTTTGGTTATAACTTTGGATAGTCCTGATGTGGAGTAATAGACTGTCCCATCAGGACATAGAAAGTATCATTAGTGATTTTTTTAATTAACATGGTAATCCATGGTGAGCTTTAAAGAGTATTTGAGGATTTTTAAGAAAGTGTTTCAAGTTAGTGTTGTAAAGATGAGTATCAAGTTGACAAGACTTAAAACCATCATTTGGAGCTATCAGTTAATTGCTCTATCAGAGGTTGCAATAGTGGAGAGAACTGAGATCCTGGGAGTATCTAGATGAGTACCCAATATGTATATATGTTTGATTATTTTGTAATAAAATCTGGTGCGATGCGCGCAACACACAACTTTCACTTACCAACTTACTTACATTAGAAATCGGCATGTTTTTTTAATTGCCATTTTTATAAATAATATAAAAGAGATGACTTGATTTTGATAAAAAATGATTAATTTAATCAAAATTGTTAAAGCCGTTTTTGAGATATTCCAAAAAATGTAAAAATTGGAAAAAAAAGTTATGAAATAAAGAGCCCCCTGCATTTGACCAATTTTGATGAAATGTTGTCTGTCACATTGTGAGCATATACATACACCAAATATCCAGTCTGATAAAAATCATTACAGCCGCTGTTGAGTAAATAAAAAAAACACGTGAACATAAGAAAAAGTTTATTAAATGAAGTACCCCCTCCGTTTCACCAATATTGATGAAATTTCGGCTGTCGCATCGCGGGCATATACATACATCAAATACCCAGTTTCATCAAAATCATCATAGCCGTTTTCGAGAAAGAAAAAAAAAAAAAAACGTAAACATTAAATAAAATTCTTTAAGTAAAGACCCCCCTCCGGTTGATCAATTTTGATGAAATTTTTACAGTCGTATCTCGGGCATATACATACATCATATACCCAGTTTGATAAAAATCGTTAAAGCCGTTTTGAGTAAATAAAAAGAAACACGTGAAAATGATACAAAATTTATTAATTAAAGTCCCCCCTCCGGTTAATCAGTTTTGATGAAATTTTTACAGTCATATCTCGGGCATATAAATAGATCAAATATTCAGTTTAATCAAAATCGTTATAGCCGTTTTTGAGAAAATCGAAAAAAACGTAAAAAGTTATTAAATAAACTACCCCCTCCCTTTGAGGAATTTTGATGAAATTTTTGCTGTCACATCGCGGGCATATACATACACTAAATATTCAATTTCAGGTTCCCACGGTTTATAGTTCTTGAGCTAGTCTGTTCACACACACACACACACACAGACCATTTCGCGGGACTTGGTTATTTCGACTCAGGGGGTCCCAAAACGTGTATTTCCGTTGAAAACCGGAAGTCGAAATTTTTCACGATCGCAATACTTCCACTTACTATATATTTCATATATAGGTAAGTGAAAGTAAAAACACGTGAAAATGATACAAAATTTATTAAGTAAAGTCCCCCCTCCGGTTGATCAATTGTGATGAAATGTTGGTTATCACATCTCTGGCATATAAATACATCAAATACCAAGTTTGATCAAAATCGTTAAAGCCGATTTAGAGTAAATAAAAAAAACACGTGAAAATGTTACAAAATTTATTAAGTAAAGTCCCCCCTCCGGTTAATCAATTTTGATGAAATTTTTACAGTCATATCTCGGGCATATAAATAGATGAAATACTCCGTTTAATCAAAATCGTTAGAGCCGTTTATGAGAAAATCGAAAAAAACCTAAAAAGTTATTAAATAAAGTACCCCCTCCCTTTGAGCAATTTTGATGAAATTTTTGCTGTCTCATCGCGGGCATATACCTACACTAAATACCCAATTTCAGGTTCGCACGGTTTATAGTTCTTGAGCTAGTCTGTTCACATACACACACACACACACACACACAGACACACACACACACACACAGACCATTTCGTGGGACTTGGTCATTTCGACTCAGGGGACCCCAAAACGTGTATTTCCGTTGAAAACCGGAAGTCGAAATTTTTCACGATCGCAATACTTCCACTTACTATATATTACATATATAGGTAAGTGAAAGTAATAGTAGTTTTAGAATATTGTTGCAATTGTTTGAAGCATATTTATTTTATTTGTCTAAAATATGTTCTTGTAATGGTTGTCAGTTATGACAGTGTTAATCATCAATTTAAATAAAAACTCATTTAAGTCTTTTAAAGATACATAATATAAAATGTTTGTTACTTTGCTTTGATATTAATAAACAAATAGTTAATACATTTTTTTTATCATTAATAATAAAAACCATAAATACATATGCAGTTATTTATTTATTTTAATCATATATATATATATATATATATATATCTTCATATTATAAGCATGCAACATTATATTGCCCCACATATGCCTTTGAGAGAGGAATCCAATTATTGATTCATAAAAGGGGAATCATATTTTTATTTTATTATAAAAAGGAAGAAGGTATTTTATGTAATCAGGGGAAGTAAATATTTTATTAGTTTGGGCATTTCCTAGAAAATGCTCTGGCATCCCATTAAATCATTAATCACTTCTTAATTAAAAACAATAATAACTAAACCCCCCATTATATAGCAAACCTTTTATATCACTGACAAAAATAAAAAACTTCGAATCAATTTTGCTAAGGATTATATAACAAAACACATGGACGTATGGAAAAGTGTTCTGTATGCAGATGAGTCAAAATTTAATTTGTTTGGCTCTGATGGAAGAGGTTTCGTCTGGAGAAAGGCATATCAAGAATGCCATGAAACAAATCTTCGCCCGACCATCGAACTTGGAGGTGGTCATGACATGGTTTGGGGGTGTATTGCTGCTTCGGGGGAAGGGAATCTTCATTTTTTTGAGGAAACAATTGATAAACATTTATATTGTCACATTCTGTAAAAAAAAATTAAAGCAAGTGCAACCGAGCTTGGAATACTAAATAATTTTGGTTTTTATAGGATCCCAAGCATTCTTCTTATCTTGCATGAGAATGGTTTTTATATAATTGCTCCAAAACTATAAAAACACCTCCCCAATCATTGGACCAAAACGTAATAAAGAATTCATGGAGTAAATTAGAAACAGAAGTGAGAAATCATGAGATATCAAACAGAGAAGGCACTTCTGGGAGAATAGGACAAGATAAGCCCACCTTACACAGAAAAGCTTGTCCAATCCATGCCCAATCATTTGAAAGAGGTAATAAAAAATTACCGTACAGATATTATAGTACAGAGTACTAAAATTTAAAGTATTTTCGTTTTTTTGGAGGTTTTTAATTTTGCATCGTTTTCATTGTGACCTTAGAAGTGTATATTTATTCATGAAGTTTTGGTTTAATTTTATGATTTGATCGTAAATAAACTTTTAAATATTGTCAACTCTAGTCTAATTTTTGTACTTTTGTATCTTTGTAAATAAACAAAAGATAGTTGAAAATAAGTAGTGTATAAATGGCGATTCTGGGCCACGGTTCATAGATATACGGTGGAAGCATTCTATTTAGAGTGGGGGGTGGTTTCAAGTCCGTGACGTCATTACAGACCTCTACTAACGAAGCCGTACTTTCATTAGTTGCAAAATATATTGTCTCTTAACTATTAACTTTTTATGTTTCATTAAGAATAAACATATACACCTTTTTGTTACACAGTCTGTTAATTTATTGTTCTACGTGAAGAAGTTAGGCTAACATGATTTACAGGTCTATTGTGACGTCACAGATCAGAGCTTGGTTTTGATTAGCTAGCGCTGTTATCGACCGTATATCTATTAACCGTGATTCTGGGCCACTTTGGAGGCAACTTCCCTGACTGTTATCCTGTATGTGTAAGGTTATCTTACTCTTCCAAAGCAGTACGTCACAAAGAGGTACGAGTAAGTTTGTTACTCTTTTAAAACAGCTGAACATCGCGTGGCATGAACTTGAGCGTGCCGTAGTAGGGTGTGTGTGTGTGTGACCCTGAGGTCATTGACCGTTCTAGTATAGGGTGGGAGGGGTGTTGTACTAGGGCGAGGGGTGTCCTGGGGCGGTTCTGGGCCAATTTGGAGGCAACCTCTCTGACAGTTATCCTGTATGTGTAAGGTTATGTTAATCCTACAAAGCAGTATGTCACAACGAGGCAAGTTTGTTACTCTTTTAAAACAGCGGGTACGCTGGACCTGGCGGGGGGGGGGGAGGTATTTACTTAGGACAGGTGGGGGGGGGGGGTGTCCTTGCGCGATTCTGGCTCAATTTGGAGGCAACCTTCCTTTTAGGCTTGATATAAAATAGTTTTTTTTTCAAAGTAAATTCCATGCATCATTTTGACTGAGCCACTGTTAGGATCATCGCTAAATTCATAGGTCTCAAAATAAAAACAGCTTATAAACAAAAAATTTTTTAAATAAAATTTGTCAAATAGGAAATTTAAATATATAATATATATATATATATATATATATATATATATATATATATATATATATATATATACTAGCAGACCCGGCCACGCGTTGCTGTGGCTCAGTAGTTATATCCTAATATTTTTAAACAAATACAGTAATACCAATATTCATTGATAAAGATGAAAACCTTTCAGCTAATCAAAATCCAACGTGATTGAGAATAGAGCATTACACCATTTAAAATTATTTGGTAAAGAATATAGGAAAGTTAAAGTTTTTATTTTTTACATCTCATATTTCAATGTAGTTTGATTAAAAAGGAGCTGATTGTGTTTACGACTCACAGAGCTGCCAACACTATCGCCCTTTTTTTATGGATCGGTATAAACTAACTCGGAATGGCTATATTTCCACTAATTTTAAAAAGGATGACTGAAGTAAAGTTTGGTAACCTCAGCCATTGATCTATTGATTATTGGCCTAACACTACTTCAACTTGGTATTGTTAGTTTAACAACGGGTTTAATTTTGCTCAGGGTCATGCCAATCTTGGTTAACGCGTCATATATGATTTTGACGCCTTTTGATTGGCGTTTTTCTCAATTTCTTTGAGACCTCGATTTCCCAACCCTTCGGCTAATAAGTGTTCGATAGGAGGGTGGTGTGTTGAAGCTTTTAATTTAGCAATATATTTGAGTGATAATAAATCTCTTCTTAAAGAGGTTTTTACATAATACAATTAAGAATTTTTATTTATTCAAGTACTAATTTGTTCAAATGTTTTTGGTTAACGTGTTTTTTTTTTTTTTTTTTTTAAACACAAACCAAAGATTTGATGGTTTCCACACACGTGAGCAGGCGATACCCATTTCCCAAGTGAGTTATGCCATTGCCAAAGGGAAAAACAGGAATTTTCTAAGTCCAAGTGGACATTGTTTGGCCTTGGGATTTGTTTATGGTCATGGCAAAAGCCAAACGAATAGGATATTGAAGCCTTTTAAATTTTATTAAAAATTATTTCGGTTCCAGGGGAATATGTGGGAACAGGACGATATCTCCTGTAAACCTTCCAGGCAACATTTTTCCTTCAATAACATTTCCTGTGATCCTTTTAATGACCAAACGTGTACCGTTGCACAATTGAGATGGATTTAAGTTACGAAGAAGAATGATCGGTGAGCCAATATTCAACTGGAGATTGTTTGGGTGTATATCCAGGGAATTAAAAAATTCAGATGGGAAATTTACGGCTTCGTTTACATCTAGAACATTGTCAATTGATTTTGGAAGTTTATTTCATCGAAATCAACATTTGTTGCTGCCAAAATAGCACGACTACCCAGCCAATTATAGTCCAAATAATTGTTCAAAATATCAGGAAAGACACTTTATATTTCTTAGACAGTTCATTTTTCGTCTCTACAACAGTTCAGAAATTTTCTGGTAATTTGATAAATTTTGAATTTCGATGCAGCTCTATTTCACCGTTTCCAATATAGAGCAATTGTTTAAAAAATATATCTGCCGATGGATTATTTTGTAGTAGTACTCTCATATTTATGGCGGATAAATCTGAAACTTGAGGTTACCCAAATAACAATTATTCCTGTTCAGTAGAGGTGTAATAATCATTAAATGTAAAATTTAAAAAATGCCGCGATTTGTAATCCTTCCTCCGCGATTTGTAATCATTTAAAGATAAGTAAAAAATTGTATTCTGGTGAAAGTAACAACGAAATATCATTCCCAATAATAGCCTACTTTAAATTAAAGAAAGGATTAAAATCTTCGCTAACATTTCTTAAATTTTACATTTAAAGATAATTACAACTCGGCTGAACAGGAAATAACATCCTCTATTCGATTGGGATTAAATTTTCTCAACTTTAAATTATTGTTGATAAAGGAGGAATTACAAATCTTCACTGACATTTTTTAAATTTTACATTTTAGATCTCGGGATAAAAATGATGAAAAGAAGGTTTGGTAAAATAAAAAACACTGTATTTAAATAATAATAACAAAACGAATAATGAAAATAAAGAAACTTCTGTTAAATAAATCAACTGAAAATATAATATTAAAGTCTTAATTATGCAGTTCTTTAGCAAACCACAAAGTATCCCACAACACCTAATCAAAACACACTCTTTTTGTGAGGGAGTTTTTACGACTGTTTACCCGCAGTGTAGCCAGCTTACTAATTTTCACTAATTTTTGGCAACACTGACTCCCCAAGTAAGGTTTCTATTAGGTTACACCTATGACAGTAGGTGCTGTTACAACATTTATAGAGTATTATTTCAAATAATAGCCCAATTTAAATTATTAAAATGTATTTACTTTACTAAAAGTTGATATCACGGTGGGCCACAGCAAAGCGTTTCAGCGCTTAGCTAGTAATTTAATTTAAATACAAATAAAAAAGGAAAAGGAAGAAAAAGTACCTACACATTTGAGAATTTATTGTAACCTTTTCTTGATTTATTTATTGTTTAATGAAAATTAACAATAAATACAAATTTGTATTACTATTTTTCTGTGGAAAATAATAATATAGGAACAAATAACTGCACTCACATAACGCAATACAAAATTATAATAATGATAACCTGTATTACAATAGCATGCTTATAAACAAAAACATTATGAAATCGACATATGACGCCATGTTAATAAATCGAAACACGACCTACTGTATTTGCAATAATTCGCTATATAAGAATTATTTTGATCACTAATCAAGTTAAAAACTATCCGGTCCGGTAAGTTGGCCAAAACTATATACATTGAGCCAAATTTCATTAAAATCGGTTGAGTAGTTTCTGAGAAATAGAGAGACAAACATCGGGACACGAGATTTTTATATATATAAGGACTAAATATATAATATATATATACATATACTGGGTGTTCCAGACCTAGTATAAAAAAAAAAATTGGGTAATACTGTATGTTAAACGGGGTACAATGGCGCAGAAACGAGTTTCCTATCTCAACCTGTTGAGGAGATAGAATTTTTTATTTTTAAAATGTTACTTTTTTTCTGAAAAATGAGTTTTCCCTACTTTGGTTTAGCGTAGAATCAAAACAATGATATTTTCTTAATCAGCATTAAATTCTCCAAAAGATGAGATGGGTTATTTTAAATCCACTTTCAGTGTGACTTTTAAAGTGCTAAACACACATCATTTATTAAAACTTTTTTTTTACACTAGGTCCTAAATATCCTACATAAAAAATGTTGAAGATAAGCATGCATCCAAAGTAATGGAGGACAATTTGAACACGCGCTGTAATAATCCATTTTAATATGGTTCTACAGTAATAATATTATTTTTTATCTTTAACATTTTTTATGTAGGATTTTTCAAATTTTAGTAGAAGAGAAGAAAAAGGTTTAATTTATTTTAAAGAAAGTATTTTTTTAAATTTAAACTAAGGAGTTTTTTTTTATTTTAGGTTATTATTACCCTTTTTATATTATTTAGAATTCATACATTGTTCTTTCTAGTTTTAAAAAAGTAAAACTAACTCTAACTCATCGGAAGTTCGGCATCCATTACTTAGGATGCAGGCTCTAGCGCGCTTCCTCATTGCCCCAGCAGTGACATCTCTTGCGTGATTTTCATCAGAAAAACTTCTTTTAGACTGAAAAGGTGAAGTGCAATTGTATCATGGGTTACACCACTAGAAAGCTAACTAAAGTTTTTAGGAAATTTTACAGCTTCTAGGGTGCTCCATGATTAAGAAAATATCATCGTTTTTGTATCTACGCTAAACCAAAGTAGAGAAAACTATCATTTTTCAGAAAAAAGTAAGATTTTAAAATTAAAAACAAAAAAAATTCTATCTCCTCAACAGATTGAGATAGGAAACTGGTTTCTGCACCATTCTACCCCGTTTAACATACAGTATTACCCATTTTTTTTTTACACTAGGTCTGGGACACCCAGTATATATTATATAGACATATTAAAACCACGTGGCGATTGCGAGCCGGTCCATTGTTAATATATATATATATATATATATATATATATATATATACACATATACACACATATTACACTTAAGTACATATACATACAACATTAAGTTTATATACATATTTATATATGTATATAAACTTAATCATATGGATATGTTTATTAAATTATACGATATTAAGTATATTATTATTAATAATATAATTTTTAACTAATAAAACTAAGTTAATTTTGAAACATACTCAATTAACAATCAATCAATATATCATCATACTCAATTATTATCAATCAATATCATCATTCGCAATAATCAATCAATCCTAATTTCCTAAAATTCTTAATCCTAGATGTGAAGCGTTCTAAGCTTCATCGGATTTATTTGAATCGCCATCATCTAAATCGTGAATTTTTCTACCGTCAAGTTGGAAACTATAATGCCATTTTCGGTTTTTATGATATCGTGGCCGAAATCATTATTACCGAAAATTTGTTCTGATGGATTACATTATTTTTCCAAATTACCGCTTAATGCATTTACTTTTCCTTTTAAATTCAATGCGTCATAACTACGAACACGAATGCCTAATTGATTAATAATCTTTTTAAGGACAGCGAAAAGTTTGAGACAAAAGTGGGTAGATTCTGTGAAGGTCCACTAATCTTGTTTGATTGGATGGGAGGCGGTGGATAGAAGTATGTAGTGGGCAAATGGGTTCTTTGAGTCTTTATATTTATCCATATCGATATTTTCTCACAGGCTCAAGGTCAATAATGATAGTGCCGTTTAAATTCTAACGGCCAAGGAATAAGTCATTTGTACCTTCATTACGCAATATTTACATTAAGCATTCCAATTTCTAGTCACTTTACTTTTTTTTTATAAATATTAATACATTTAGACGTCATGAACGTAGTTCAGGTATAACCTGAATATATTTCCCTTCAGTAGAACATTCACAGCCGGGAAATAGTAGAGAGCACATCTCCTTCGAAAATGGCGAAAAAGATATCATTGAACAACACAGGATGCTTACTTAGACTTCTTCATAATAAGTGAGTAGCTTCTAAGTTATGAATATTTAATCCCAAATTATCTAATAAAGAAAGATTACCGAATATTCTCGTCATAGCTAAGTGTTCTTTACTATCCAATGTTCTCTTTTTTTTTTTTTAATACAAACATTTGTTTTCTATAATTTTTATATTGAAACCCTGCCACACTTTTCTTTGACTTAGTGTAATATTAAATTTTTGGAATTTAAATAAAAGCATTGGAGTGAACATAAGTGTTCTACAAAAAACATTTTATGCTATCAATACTATTTGATCGTTAATTGTAATCCATAATTTTGTATTATCTTGTTTTGGCCTTTTCCTTTAAAAACTTATTAATGTAATACAAACATACATCACAGATTTATAAAATTTTAAAACTTAGGTAGGGAAATTTTGAGACCCCTTAAATTTCGAGGAAGAAATTTAAAATGTAGCGGTACGAAATATATTTAAAAATGTGTCTGTATGCTAATAATACAGTACCAGTCAAAAGTTAAACTCACCCTTTGATTTTTTAAAATAAATAAGTAACAATATTTAATTGTTATTAAATGGACAACATAACAACTATAATTTTATATTTAATTTATTTATAACTAGCTTTATATACCGGATTCACCCAGGGAACTTGGAAAACAATGAGAAAAGCCGTGGGTCAAGAAAAGTTCGTTAGGACAGAATCCATATTTTTTTTTAATCCAGCGGTTGATTTCGTAAAAATCTAATGTAAAGCGAAATCATAACGATTTTTATAATAATAATTAATATACCCAGAGATTGGCAGAAGTTATGCAATATTAATATGGACAGGTGTTCGCACCTGGTATGAAAGAACCACTAAGCGAAATTTGGAGAATTTTGGACAAACGGTATGGATTTCTATAAAAACAAACAAAAACACTTTATCTTTATTTATATAGATTGTATTCGAAACAATCACATAATTTTTTTAATGTTAACTCTTGTGTTACACTTATTTTTTTAAACTTGAAGATTGTGAATTAAATAAAAGTGAGTCTAAACTTTTGACCGGTACTGTATATTATGACTGATAATATATTTTGACTTAGAATTATTATTTATTTTTATTCTTATTTTATATCTCAAATACACTCAAATAGTTTGAAACCATTAGTGGCTTAATTTTTACGATGAGCGGATCTAGCCGATCTTAAAGGGAGGGTTGCAGACCTAAAGGGAGGGGCTGAGACCACATTTGGATCTGCTAATCAGCTTTTTTACCTTTATTTTCCATTCCATTATTATTATTATTATTATTATTTATCGAGAATTCTCAAGAAAAATGCTGTCATTTTCGGCAAATTGTAGTACAACATGTCATCCAAATTGGGACAAATTTTCTGCGTTTACTCAAAAGGATTACGGTAACAATTATTCTGACTTCAGTAGTTAATACACTCATATGTCTCAGCATTCATTGAATGCTGGAATTGTTTTCTTACCTTTTTCAAGCCTTACCTTTTTACCGTTTTCTCATTCGCAATGATGAGCTTTATGCGATATTTGGCAATAATTGTAATCCCACGAAAAGACTACGTTTTACTGGTACGCTATGTAATGGCCATTTTGACGTGTGCGAAGCTCTACTACCGCAACTTTCTGAGGAGAAGAGGCAAGTTATAAGGCGACGTGTCAGTTACAGCAATGCAACACGGAAAGACTAATTAAAATCAGCTAAAAAAAGTTCGGAATTTAGATTTTAAACGCGATGTAGGTAACCACTAAGAAAGTAATTTCGAAAATGTGACCCCTAAGGGATTTAAATGGCGAAATTGTTTAATTCTAACGGACACCTATTTTTGCACTTCGAGAAAAAATATCTAATTTGGACTCATTTTAAAGATCTTGATACGACGAGTTTAACTCGAAAGCTCATACTGGGCGTCGCAAACCATGTTTTAAAGCCGAAAAATGAAGCTTTCATGAGGTGTAAGCAATTTTTTGTTTCGGCTGTTTTAGTGAACTCTCCATTGCGCGCCTCCCTCTCTTCTACCGAGACGGCAGCTTTCCCCTTTAACATACCACCTCCCGGAAGCTCCGATTCTACTGAATCTCCTTAACATTAGTTAACATAGTAAATTAAATCAATACCAAGAATGATCACAGAAGTGATTTTAAAAGCTCGCGGGCGAAGCAGCGACGGGGAATGCTAGTATATAATATATAACTAAATTGAATGCAATATGAGTGACTATTTCTTAGTAGTACAGTGAGCATATAAAAAAAAATCATAAAAAAAAGAGATAATGAATATAAATCGAAAATAAAAAGTTTGTAGTGTTCTTATAGTAGTTATGAAAAAGAAGTTGGTTTGATTTCTATGAATGTTGAGCCTTCCAGTTGACAAAAAGACTAACTCCAATTTCAGCATTTATTTAATTTTATCATCCCTTATAGTTCATTTTCAGCCCCCCATAAAGTATATAAGGTATATGAGGTATTTGGGCGACTCTGTAGATCTCGAATCGTAATATTAATACCAAGTTAAAACCGAAGTTTCAAGAAGATTCTAATTTTGTTCTATATTTCCTTTAATTTTAAAGTTTTTCTGGTATTAAAACTACCACACAACTACAGGAGCGAAGCCGGGCACCCTAGCTAGTTGTTAATAATCATTAAAAATTTGGATTACGAACATCCTACTCCTTTAACCAAAAATTTAAAAAAAAAAATCTGGTGCGTGCTCCCAACACACAACTTTCACTTACCAACTTACTTAGATTAGAAATTAATGCGTTTTGTTAATTTCCACTTCTCAAATGAACAAAACGGCTTTAATTATGAACAATAGTCTGTCATTAAAGGCGTACTCCGCATGCGTGGGCTCAACGAGTTTTATGAGTTGACTGAATATTTTATCATATAGTTGATATTTATCATATCTCATATTTAGCCATTTCTTCTTTTTAGGCGTAACGAGAGACAGTTAATTTCTCCATGTAAACAAAAACAAAGGTACTGAATAAGGAAGAAACAAACAAAAAAAAAAGGCCCCCACCCCCCAAAAAAGCCCCCTCAGAACATTTTATTAATGAAAAAGCTTACCTGATATTAAAGAAAACCTAATTTTCATTAACCATGACGAATTGGATAAAAATCGTTAAAGCCGTTTTTGAGATAATCGAAAAAAAGGTAAAAATTGGAAAAAAGTCATGAAATAAAGTGCCCCCTCAGTTGGACCAATTTTGATGAAATGTTGGCTTTTACATATTTGGTATATACATACATCAAATACCCAGTTTCTTCAAAATCGTTAAAGCCGTTTTTGAGTAAATAAAAAATATGTACACGTGAAATTGGTACAAAATTTATTAAGTAAAGTCCCCCCTCCGGTTGATCAATTTTGATGAAATTTTTACAGTCGTATTTCGGGCATATACATACATCATATATCCAGTTTGATCAAAATCGTTAAAACCGTTTTTGAGTAAATAAAAAAAAACACGTGAAAATGATACAAAATTTATTAAGTAAAGTCCCCCCTCCGGTTAATCAAATTTGATGAAATTTTTACAGTCATATCTCGGGCATATAAATAGATCAAATACTCAGTTTAATCAAAATCGTTAGAGGCGTTATTGAGAAAATCGAAAAAAAACGTAAACAGTTATTAAATAAAGTACCCCATCCCTTTGAGCAATTTTGATGAAATTTTTGCTGTCACATCGCGGGCATATACCTACATTAAATACCCAATTTCAGGTTCACACGGTTTATAGTTTTTGAGCTAGTCTGTTCACACACACACACACACACACACACACACACACCTTGGAAGGTCTCTGAGTTTTAGACACACAGTGATCACCAGGCCGTTTTGATTAGGCTTGATATGCCTACAAGAAAGAAGAGTTGTCAATGGAGAACCATCTGGAACAGGAAAACTTTCGATGGCGATTCATTCAACCTAATGCTAGAGGATGAATGCGAATTAGAAGGGTCAGCAGAGAAAAAGGCACGTATACTGACCTCTTTTATTTCTAGAGCCTGTGATGCAGCTATGATCCGCACAAAGCCTGGCATACATCATTCCCCAGTATACTGGTGGACAGACACGATAGATCTTCGTCGGTGTTGTCACAAAGCAAGAAGACGCTACCAGCGGGCGAGACGCCTTCCCGAGTTCTCGGTGCTCCAGGAAGAGTTCAAAAGAGCTAGAAGGAACCTCCAACGAGCCATCAAAGAAAGTTAAAGGCGTGGCTGGAAAGAACTTTGTGAAGATGTGGATGCAGAACCATGGGGTAGGCCTTATAAAATAGTGCTTAAGAAGCTTAATAAAGGTGCAAAGCAGCTTCCCATGAGACCGGATGTTGTGGACAATATTGTCAGTACATTTCCGGAACAAGCGAATGGAATTGGAGGTATAGACAATGTAGAAACAATTGATTTTCCACTCATAACACAGGAAGAGATAGAGGTCATCGCTTCAGAACTGCAACATGGCAAGGCACCAGGACTAGATGGTATTCCAAACGTGGCTCTTAAGGCGGCTCTGAGGAAACGGCCAGACCTTTTCATAGACCTATTTAACTCCTGCATTCGTGAGGGCTCAATCCCGAAACCTTGGAAGAGACAGCGTCTTGTACTTGTTCCAAAGGGTAAGGGAAGATCCGAAGACCCATCAAGCTATCGTCCAATTTGTTTATTGGATACTCTGGGTAAGGCATTTGAGAAAATCATCCTACTTAGGTTACAGGAGTACACTGAGGGAGTAAATGGCCTCTCAAGGTTTCAATATGGATTCCGCAAAGAACGTTCCACGGTAGACGCTATTAAATTGGTAGTAGAGACAGCACGCACAGCAATCGCAGGAGCAAGGTGGAGGAGAGGTGCTAAGTGTTATGCAGCAATCATCACTCTAGATGTCAAGAATGCATTTAATACCGCAAATTGGACCAGTATATTGGATGCCTTACGGGAGGCAGGTGTTTCTGGGAGGTGGACCCGAAGGTTAATACCCCATGTTGGCTTGTGGTATGATCGTCGGCATGGTGAAGTAGATTACTATCTAACCCAACTGCTAACCGGGCATGGATGCTTTAGAGCTTACTAGTTGCGATTTAAACTGGACAGCACAGCTGTATGCCCCACATGCCAGAATATCGAGGAAACAGCAGAGCATGTGTTCTTCATTTGCATCCGTTTTGCCGAAGAAAGAAGAGAGCTAGAGAGATTGTGTGGAGAGAGCATCACGCCAGAAAACCTAGGGAGCCATATGCTGCGCTCCGAACAACACTGGGACGAAGTGAAGAGATTCGCAGCAGTAGTCCTTAAGAAGTTGAGAGTGGAAGAGAAGGCTAGAAGAGTCGACTAGCATGGTTTTAACCATGCTAATAGATCAATAATGCGACAACCAGCCATATCCCTCCACGAAGTAATGCCTAACGGCGGTCCCGTGGAGAGGATTTACCCGGTGTAAAGGGAGGTGGTTTTAGTGGGTAAAAATCCCACACACGTAATAGGTACGGGCCTATACGTGTCTTTTGAAGATTTCCACCTACCCTCGTAAAAAAAAAAAAAAAAAAAAAAAACACACACACACCATTTCGCGGGACTTGGTTATTTTGACTCAGGGGGTCACAAAACGTGTATTTCCGTTGAAAACCGGAAGTCGAAATTTTTCACGATCGCAATACTTCCACTTACTATATATTTCATGTAGGTGAGTGAAAGTAAAAAAAAATGCGGAATATGAACAGCACTGGGGTCTTTTTAAAAGCTGAATTTTGCATTTCATTTTTTAATTTTAAATTTACTATTATTTTCTGTTATCTTACTTTAGAATGAACTTTTTCAGAAAAAATATTTTGGTAAGGCATAAACTAGACACGGAAACTGACAAGTATTATCAGACACTCAACGAAACCGTCATTCCTGACTGCATGGGTTGGGTTAGAGATGTGCCTATTTTATCGAGGAGGTTGAAAGAGGTAATGTCAGCTGCTTATTCTCTTGTTTAAACAGTTTTAGCGTTTATTTATGTTGTTTTAGTTGCTTTTCATTTTATTAGAGCTGCAGTATATCATAAATATTTTTTTAATACATAGTTAACTCCTTGATATTGAATTGTAACAATGCACCGATGTAGTGGTGCATTGTTACAATTCACCACTACAATATTAATATATATATGATTTGTTAACTAAAATAATTGGAAATTTAACGAAGACTGATTTATTACTTAAAAATGTTTTAGGTTATAACATACAACACTCCAGCGATTTTCGACGGCTGGAACTTCGCTACTGAGTTAGTCTACAGAACAATGGCTAATCCAAATCACCTAACAGAAAAGAACCTGAAAAAATCGAGAATACTCAGAGCTTTAATGGATATGGTAAGTTATTAATTAACAGGAAATGGTTAAGCAAAGGTAGGGATTATATTGAAAACATTTAACTAAAAAATTTAGAGTTGAAATAACGACGCACCAATTCAAAAACAATTAACAGTATGTACTAAAAACAAAAAAAAAAATAATAGGGTAAACCGGACAGTTATTGACACCCTTAAGACTACATTTCTGTGGTGAAATTTAAAAAAAACCTTTTTATGAAGGGATCCAATTGAAACTTCCTTTAGCTTCGGTTTATTTTTCCTTATAAAAATTCAAGAGTTTTTTGGGGTCAAAAGTTCAATAAATTTACCATATGGCAACATTTATGCTAAAAAGTGCAAAAACTAGTTATCCACACCCTGTGGAAGGGTTATTGATACCCCCTGTCCCCTTAACCTATATATATATATGTATATATATATATATATATATATATATATAGAGAGAGAGAGAGAGAGAGAGAGAGAGAGAGTGAGTGAGAGATTGATTGATTGATTGATTCTTTATTGTCTTAGGGCCTTCGGCCCTTTCTTACAGACAAATATATGCATATGGCTTCAGCAATGAATGAAACATAATACATTTAATAAGATAAAGCCAAATATAACATCAAGAGAGAGAGAGAGAGAGAGAGAGAGAGAGAGAGAGAGAGAGAGAGAGAGAGAGAGAGAGAGAGAGAGAGAGAGAGAGAGAGAGAGAGAGAAAGGATCCTTTTTTAAAATTCAAAAAGGAGGATTAGTTTTATTTTGAAGATATACCATTTGTAGAATATGATCATGTGGTTATAAGGGTCATTCTCATGTAAGATGATGAGAGACATTTTGAGCTAGGTAAAGACTTAGGGACAATATGGACCAACAAACCCATCCATTCAAAATTTTCTAGGACACCAGCGTCAAATATTATTACTCATCTCCCTGGTCCACGTGGGGAAGCTAGGGGGGTCACTAGTGAATTAGAAATATTTTTTATACAATTAGTAAGAGATGTTTCTCATTTAGTTCCTATCTTTAGAATTTCTAAAGCACTCAATTCCCTAGATGATGACTGGATCTATTGATTTTTACTATGTTTTAATTAATTTTATAGAGAACTAGCTGTATGTCCCGGTTTCACCCGGGAAATTTAATTTTTCTAATGAAACGGTCGATTTCGTAAAAAAAAACCATTGTAAAGCGAGATCATTACGATTTTTATTAGGATAAAGAATATCAGCTGAAGATCGGCTGAAGTTATCCAATTTTAATATGGACAGGTGTTCGCACCTGGTATGAAAGAACCACTGAGCGAAATTTGGAGAATTTAGGATAAACGGTATGGATTTCTATAAAGAACAAACAAACAAACAGAAATATTGCCCTGCAGTTTCAGCTTCTCGCAAATCGGCTTGCCTAAGCCTCTGTCGCGCAAGGCGGGCCTCGTATTCCTGGGCAGACGCAGTTTCCCGCTATTCTGCCTGTCTAAGCCTCTGTTGTTCAATCCTATTTTGATGTTCGTCGAGAGTTTCAGCTGCTCGTATTTGACGTTGTTTTTTAGCTTTTGAGCTCACTACTCCTATTGAAGCTCGCTTCTTAGGAGGCATTTTTAAAAAATGAATTTACCATACATGTGAATAAATGTATTGTAATGTTAAAAAAAAACATATGGTTTAAAAATCCCAGAACTCGACGCCTGCCAAGAGACGGTCCTTCCGGGCCTTGTTGGCCTCTTCAAAATCTATAAAATGAATTTTAAGGCCGTTTTTTTTACTCAAACGGTCGATTTCGTAAAAAAAACCATTGTAAAGGGAGATCATGACGAATTTTATAACAATAAAGAATATACCCAGACATTGGCTGAAGCTATGCAATTTTAATATGGACAGGTGTTCGCACCTGGTATCAAAGAACCACTGAGCGAAATTTGGAGAATTTAGGACAAACGGTATGGATTTCTATAAAGAACAAATAAACAAACAGAATTTCATCTTTATTTATATAGATATTTCCAATTTTTTTTCCAAAGTACTTTATATTCTTACTTGACTATAAAAATTGATTGTTAATTGACTATTAAAAAAAAAAATTGTTATAACAAATATTATATGTTTTTAATTGATAATGAAACTTTTTACCATTGTTCTTTTTTTTATTTTACCCCGAAAAATCGATATTTGGAGAGTGGGGTCTGATCCAACCCCACCTTACCGTTTATTTCAGGAAAATTCACCTTACCGTTAAAGGGTTAATGTGAATTGGTGCTCTGCCACGTCGACTCTTTGCTTCTTACTGCCAAAGGAATAGTACTACACCGACAAAATTTAAAATAAAAACGGAGTGAAAAGTACTCACTTTGTTGAGAATGACCCATGTACGTGAGAAAAGAATATGAAAAAAAAAATGCCATTTGTTCTAACTTTCTAGATCTTGTATATCTAAGAATCCGTGGGGCCAAAAATTTCGCATTTTTCATTAAATTGGTGCATTCAACAAATAACCCGGCGTAGTGGTTAGCATAGAAACTTCCAATATCAGGTACTCGTTAAAGATCCGAATTATACCTGGATAAGCAACATTGAGGACTCCCATTGTAGAATCGTCCGATTAGTCTTAGTGGCATAAAATGACGTTAAAACAAACGAACAAATAACTTAAAAACGATCGAATTTCCCAAAAAAACTAATTCATTTATAAAGTCACTAAACAGTAGGTAAATGTAAATAAACTATAATTTGATTTAAATTTGTGTACCATTGCAGAACTACAGTGCACTAAGTATCATAGATGACTTCACCAAGCCGTACACCTACAAGAACGGTAAAAAGACTTGGGCTTCCATATGCGAAGGAGGTCAGGAAGCTGCGATCTATGACACCTTCAACATCGACTACATGACATGCTATATTCTTCAGCGTCATTTCAGGAACGATCCAGGATACAGCAGGATGTGGGAATTATTTTCTTCGGTAAATTGTTTTTTCTTATATTCAGAAATTATCTTTTCATTTAAATATATATTTTATGTTGTTGCATTTATCTGGACGTGACTATAAAATTCTGGTGCGAATTTAGATAACATAATATTAGATCGTCGTGCAAAAGAATCCGAAAAGATTATTGTTACTTTCACTTACCTACATATATATATATATATTTTTTTTTTTGTTCGGTACCCCTTCCTGGCCATGTGTGGCATACCTACGGGGGGTTACTCTACAGGTGTAACCAACCTATCTTTACCATGATGGGTAGGTCGAGATTTTATTCCGTGAGGCCTCCACGAAATAAAAGTCAACCATCCCAGGGCGGATTCGAACCGCCACCGTTGGGCTCGAGCGTGTTAAAGCGGGCCGCGCTCCAACATGCTCGGCTATCCCCGGCCCTCTTACCTATATATGAAATATATACCTAGTAAGGGATAGTTTGCGATCTTGAAAAATTTCGACTTCCGGTTTTCAACGGAAATACTCGTTTTTGGGTTCCCTGAGTCCAAATAACCTCAGTGTGTAAACATTGTTGTGTCCTAATAACCAAATGGTCTCAGCGTGTGAACAGACTACCTCAAAAACTATAAACCGTACGAACCTGAAATTGGATATTTGATGTACCTATGTATATGCCCGCGATGTAACAGAAAAATTGGTCAAACGGAGGGGGATCTTTATTTATTATAATAATATTTATTATAATAATATTTATTATAATCATAATTTATTAACAGTTGCAATGTTTGATTACTGGATTCGTTTTCAATGGGGCTCTCAATGCATTTAAATATCGGGATACTTCATACTGGAATTCACCTTTACTTATAATCTTTTTTCCATGCACAAGTTCCTTATGATGTTTCCAAAAATCGTAGGATTCTGCTCTGGAACCTGGGGATGTCTTCCTCAGATGAGCTAGACTGAGTGGAAAGTATTTTGGAGGGCAAATTTTTGAATCATTACGCTCTATTAATTTTTCGATTCTAACTTTCAGTATCGATACCAGTACTCATACTTGAATCCTTGGTATCGATACCAAAACTACTTGGTATCGAAATGAAAGTATCGATACTTTACTTATATCGATCGGTATCATACATGTACCTGAGGCGAATGTCAGCACACGTCTAATTAAGGATTTGTAAGGTAGGATCTTGGTGTTCCTTGCCACTATATGACTTCTTAATATTTTAGCCAGGCCAAAATAACACCTGTTCACAGTCGTTATCCGTCTCTGCACCTCTTGGCTGGGGATATTGCCCGTGCAAACTAGGGACCCTTGATAAACAAAACTACGTACGCTTTCAAAAGTGTGCGGTGGTGGTCGTAGAGGGTTGGCAACCTATAATGTCGACATCATCTGCGTAGGCTAAACTTTTTACTGACTTGGTTATGATCGTACCAGTTAGTTTTAGTTAGTTTGTATTTACTTTCCATAATTATGGAATAATGATTTCATTAGATTATCGGCACAGCTGGTGTAGGACACACATTGGACCATCTATGCCTTACGGGAGACAAGAACTACGACCAAGCCCTTTGGGAACGTTCAGTGAAATACAGAGCGATGAAATCCATGAGTATCGGAGGATCTATAGGACTCCTTCACGTGAGTATTTGAAAAATAAGATTAGAATGTTATATGTTCGTAACATAAGAGAGGCATGGGGTATTATAGCGTTTTAAGCCTAAGTGTAATATGTAAAATCCATTTATTTCATAAATCCCAGTAAGTAGTATTAAAAAAAATCTGAATATCACAAAGGGGATTAGATGTAATAAAAAACAAATTTGAAATTTTATATTAAAACTTATAAAGATTTTTTTTCCGCCATTACATAAGTGATCTAAATGAATGATTTTATAATTATTATTACAATCAATTAATGTAGGTTAATTGATAACAGATTCATCTTCATGAGCAATTTACCGTATCAAATATTAAGGTAACTACAGCTATAATTAACTTATATTATCACCATTTAGGACTTTATGACATCTGCCATTTCCAATAATTCCCTATAACTCATTTATCAATTGACAAAAAATAAAAATAAAATGTATACATTTTATAAAATAAAAGTGTAAACCAAATGAGCTTTACATGTAACATACATATATTACTAATTAAAATACCAATTTTTAAACAAATTGAATCCTAAAAAACAGTTTTTTTTTTTAACTGCATACTCTCTCTAATTATATATTCAATATACACTAAAAAAAATCTGGGAGTTTATTAAAAAAGGATGCCCCTGAATGATTTTTGTTTTAATGAATCAAGTTAGTCAGAATCAATTAATTGAAGGTAATATATAAAACGTAAAATCAAATAAAAATATAAATATTTATCACATATTTTTAAAAAGTCTTTTTATTTATAGATTAAATATATATTTTAAAATAATCAGTTAGTCCATTTGAGGCGATTATTTTTAAAATGATGTTCAAACATTCAGCTAGGAAACATGCCAAATATTCAAGATAGAAGTGGCTACCATAGCTCTCCATCCTTTTCTTTAGCAGTTACCTTTTTATCCTTTTCTTACATCAATGACACGAGGTTTATCTATGATCCTAGCAGTTCTCATTCCCTTTTCAACTATCCCAATAATCCATGCTTGATATCCTTCTTGCTTTTCAATATCTTTGCAGTAAGCAGCTGCTTGTTCCCGAGGAAGACATATCAATAAGCCCCCAGATGTTTCAGCTGAATGTCCTTGCAAAAGTTGAAACATATTACCACAAGCTTTGGCAACAGCAGCCATTTTAGCAATAACTGGAAGATTATGAATGACAAAGGATACTTCATTCTTTTGATGTTTGGCTAAGGTTTGTGCATGACCTAGAAGCCCAAAGCCAGTTACATCTGTTGCTCCATGGGCATTATATTTGTGCATCAATCCGGCAGCAACCCTATTGAGCCTAGCCACTGAATCCATAGCACGCTGATAAGCTTTTCGGACATCTTCATCAGACACAACCAGTTTTATCCTGTTCCACCTTTCTGGTATATCCAACCACTGGTGAGCGTTCACTGCTACCTGGGTTCGCCTAAGTGTAATATGGGCATCCTTAATATTTAAAAAAAATACGCAAATACATGATTTTTTGTTCTGCTCATCGTTAGCGCTGAATCTACGTAATCAGTAAACTACTTGTAGTAAAATTCCTGTCTTTTGTTAATACTTGGCGAGGGCATATATCGTGCTGGTACTATCGGCCCCTATTTAAGGGGATGTTATATCAAATCTTACATACAACATTGATGTAAATGGCACATCTTTCGTTCAGAGTAAATTGCCGCGTTTGAATTATTGAAACACATGTTTCCCCAATGATTATTTTTCCTCGGAAATTTTCATTTGTTACCTGCTCCTTCTCCCGAGACTTCGTGAGAACATGGAGTACTTGATGGGAAAACTTAAAGTGAAAAGAATACACACACCTTACATTCCAAACAAGAGAAAAAAAAATCTACTATATTCTGATAGTTATATAAACAAAACAAATAAGGACATTAATTAGACGCTATTTGGAACATATGTACAACGTATAAAAATTACAAAGTAATTTTGAAATAAAAAGGAAATTAGTTAATAGAAAATATATACATAAATTTGGAAAAGCTTTTTCCAATTTGTTATAAGCAAACATCAAATATAACTGATATCACTAGTTTTTTTTTTTATACTAAAGGGTGTTTTTTTTGGAGGTGTACAACTTAGAGTTGGCAACACTGCTTTATTTGATAACATATTCAACAGCTGATAGTTGCTTTTTGTTTATTTTGGTTTGTCATTTCATTATGGTTAGACTTACACCAGAGCAACGCTTGAAAATTGTTGAAATTTTTTTATTGAAATAATGGTTCTATTCGTCAAACTTATCGGGCACTTCGTCCATTTTACGGTGTACATAATCGTCCTTCAGAGCGGTTAATTCGAATAACAATGGATCGTTTTCGGACCACGTTTACTCTTAATGATAATGAGCATCCCGTGAGACGCCGAACAGAGCGCACTGAATAAGCTGCATCCGCTGTACAGGAAAGCATTGAAGATAATCCAAATCAATCGAATCGTCGCCGTACTCAGCAACTTGGGTTTTGTCCTTCCACTTTATGGAAGATTTTACAAAATGATCTGGGATTAAAAGCTTTCAAGATTCAACTGGTGCAGGAATTAAAGCCGAACGACCATCGCATGTGCCTCCAATTCGGCGAATGGGCTGAAGCAAAAATTGGTATGGATATTGAATTTCCATTCAAAATTTTGTTCTCCGATGAAGCCTATTTCTTTGGGGATATGTCAAGTCACTTGTCTGACACGCACAACCACAGACAATTGACACCTCGAAATCAACATTCCCAGAGTTATTGGCGATATACGGCCGCAAATAGAGCGAAAAGTTTGTGAAAATTAGTGTTCCAGATTGCGACTTGTACGCGCTAGCCGTGGAGGCCACATGGCTGAAATCGTATTTAAACATTAATGTCATGAAGTTTTCTATTCAATAAAGTTCGTTTCATTGATATTAAAAATATATTTCTTTGTTTTATTGTAATTTTAACTTGTACACCTCCAAAAAAAACACCCTTTATAATTATCTACAATACCTAACATCAAAAGACTGGAGATTTAACAAGATACAGCCTCCATAGGAAAAGACGTTTATTTGAAGTGAACAAAATAAAAACAAATTACCTCCGGTCAAACATATATACATAAAACAAAACAAATGTGGCAAATAAATCTAAACTATCTGCTATATCTATAACAAACGGATGCTTTTGTAAATTCTTTATTAATCAATATATATTATAAAGCAAAGTGTACAATGTGCGTGCCGATAAGGCTCAGAAACGACTCCACGGACGATTAAGAGATTTATGTCAGCGTGTAACTGTATGCCCCCTAACGGAGAAGAAGGTTTCCGTTTTTCTCTTAAGGGTGTGAAATTGAAGAGAAAAGGACTGGAATTTTAAGGCTCTCGCACCATTTAATTAGCCTCTCTTAGATTGATATACGAGTTTATGAATGAAAGATTTAGTTCGAGCTTCAGGCTACCAGAAAGCGCTAGGGTGCGTTTCACTCCATGTTTATTGTTCATTCATCCAGGGAGGTTGTAAAGGTTATATATTTTTCAGCTGTTCTTTTTAAATTACTAAAAAATTAAGCGATAATAATTAGTTTATCCTTTGCTTTCAAAATAAAATAATGATTCAACATCTCTGCAATCAATTAGAAAACCTGAACTGGATTCATAAAAAAATTAATTTTCTCATAAGAAGACTAATTGATCAACAGATTACGTTTAATCAGTATATAATGTATACTTAACTAAATTTAATGCAATATGAGTGAACATTTCTGAATAGTACAGTGATCGAATAAAAAGACACATAAAAAAAAAGAGATAAATTGACTGAATATAAATCGAAAATAAAAAGTTTAAAGTGTAGTTGTGAAAAAGAAGTTGTTTTGATTACTATGTATGATAGGCATTCCGGTTGAAAAATGACTAACTCCAAATACAGCATTTTTTCAATAAGAGTTTATCATCCCTCTTGGTTCTTCAAAAAGAAATATGGTGAAAAAATTGTGCCTTCATGAAATTTTGCTTTTCACTTTGTAATAGTAATAAGATTCGAGTTCTGCAGAGTCAAATTACGGGGGGATATCTTAAGGGAGATTGAAATCGAGGAAAAGTCTTAAAAAAAAGTTTCTAAGAATCTTCGGTAGTTTCTATTCTTCTGGATCTAATAGGATCTTCACAGTATTTGGCGCTTAAGTTATACTCGAAATATAATATCTTTAACTGAGGTATTAGATTTTTCAACTATAATCTAATAAGTTATTATCTGCTGACTGCTTGGAATGGGCTGTAATAAAGAATGGGATTCAGAATTACAGAAACCATAAAACACGATGCATAAATCGACAAAGTTTCATTAAAATTAATTGTTCATTTTCCATTTTCGACCCCCTATAAAGTATATAGGGTTCCTTATTTGGGCGGACTCTGCAGTTCTCGAATCTTAATATTGATACCAAGTTAAAACCGAAGTTTCAAGAAGGTGCTAATTTTGTTCTATATTTCCTTTAATTTTAAAGATTTTCTGTTATTACCGGAGCGAAGCCGGGCACCCTAGCTAGTGCTAATATAAATATGAAAGCCAATTAACCCAATATACATAAACAAACATAACCCGTAACTGTACCTCCAGTAGGTTGGAATATTCAATTTAACATTAATTATACGGTGGTTCTTATCTAGCTTTCAGTTCAATAATTAATACCTAACACAGTACATTTACAAAAATACTCCTCTAAAACTAACCTCAATCTACATTTCTTGCAAAGCTCTCACGATGTGTATAGTTCAAACACGTGCACATAGCGTCCTTCTCCAAATACGCCAAAAAAAAACTGCCACGAGGCGTTTCCCTCCCTTACAGATTCACCCTCCATGTGTCTGGTGCTTCCCTCTAGCCGAGTGCGGCAGAACTAGTACGACTATTTCAAATTTGAATCGACTTGCCACACATTTTTTAAGCATACATTTCACTGTTTTTCTTCTTCATTTTCTTCATGGTGCCCATATTACCTGCAAAACTGGAAATTTTCTCAAAGGTGCATTGCAAAATAAAAATAAAATAAAAATTAGCACGTTAAGTACCAGGTATAGGTGGTTATAATTATCATTATATTTTAATCAGATGCCAGGATATGATTTCTCTAAAAACTTTATTTGCATATTTATATACTTATTTAGATATAAGGTTTTCATTGGTATATCTCATTTTGTGGGGGGTTTTCTCTAGCAGTCTGTATGTGTGCCTATTTGTAATGTGAGCGCTAGAGAAAAGGGGTAATTATGAAAAATAAGAAAGAAGAAAAAAATAGAATAAATGGGAATAAAATAAAGATAAAAAACATAATTCTAAAATATATAGAAGGAAAGAAAAAAGGAAAAAATATTATGATATTATTATAATAAAATAAAATGTAAAAGTCTATGTTAGTTATAAGCATACATGTGCTCAGGTATTGATGCGTTGTGCTTTATTGGTACGCTGTGTAATGTGGCAACCCAATGTATTTGGGCAGCACTGCTTATTATGTTTGAAATAAAGCATTTCTTTCTCTCTATTGAAGAGTTATTGAACACTTTATAGAAAAGAGAATGGAACGGGTGTTCATAATCTCCCCCGTATAATTCTCAAAGTTGGGATATCGGTGGGGTAGGTGATCAGTGAAGAGAATGGATTGACTTGACCGGGTCTTGTTGTCTCAATTGGCAAGAGCGCCTAAATATAAAAGCGAGTGGATTATTTGTCTAATTATTGTGGTCCATCTTGACCATTGTAAATTTAAAAAAAATAAATATTAGGAAGAGTGAAGATCGGCCAGAGCCGGGATTCGAACCCGAATTTCCGTATTACTCCGGGTGCGGTACTCTTGAGCACCGAGCTCATATCCCGGTCAAATTAATCCATTCTCTTCACTGGCACCCATTCCCATCGATCGCGCAAATTTTGCGAATTACACTATATATATATATATATATATATATATATATATATATATATATATATATATATATATATATATATAATAGGTTAAATGATAGTCAGGATTTTCAGTTTACAATGATTTTATTGTGGTAAGCCAACGTTTCGATCCAACTTATGGATCTTCATCAGGGCTAAAAGAAAACAAATATATGAGTATCTATGCTAGAGGGTGACAATAAATGGATACATTACAGAACTGAAAATAATATAAAAGATGGTGTATACATGAAAATTAAAATAAGTGGCTGGTTAACAAGATAAAGTCGAGGTGGATACTAAGACTAAAGGATACAGTACCATACAATACTATACTATTTGTATATAGTACCATCTATTTTGTTAGTTTTTAAAATTGGTGTTCACTCAGTTGTCATGTGCCTTTCACTTCAAAAGCGTTGGATTTCCCCGTCATAAAACTTTGAAGTCCGCAAACTAACTCCCTATCACTACCTCTCACCTTATTTTTACCTTTAGTCTTAGTATCCTCCTGGACTCAGTAGGTAAATATCAGATTCTATTTTATCTTATTAACCAGCCACTTATTTTAATATTCATGTATACACCATCTTTTATATTATTATCAGTTCTGTAATGTATCCATTTATTGTCACCCTCTAGCATAGATACTTGGATAGATTATTATATTTGTTTTCTTTTAGCCCTGACGAAGATCCAAAAGTTAGATCGAAACGTTGGCTTAACACAATTAAATCATAGTAAACTGAAAATCCTGACCATCATTTAACCTATCGTAATTGAAGGACAGTTAACTATCTCTCACTTCTACTATTGTGTATATATATATGTATATATGTATATTAGAGATCAGATATAACTCAAGTCATAATTATTGGTGATTATGTCTATTTTATATTTTAAAAATAATTCATGATGTAATTACTTTACTTTTACAGGCTGGGATCACCGACGATGACTTAATTGAAAAAACTATGGCCGTTTTTGAGGAAACGGGGCTTCTTTTCCAAGTCTGGGTACGTAATTATTTAGCTCCAGTACCCATTAATCTGTATTAAGAAATACCAGTTCTGCTCCCAGTATTTGCGGTGGTATTACGTGAGAACTATATAATAAAAGGTATTAAAAAAAAAAAATCTGGTGCGATGCGAGCAACACAACTTTTACCTAAGAACCTTTTTTTTTTTTTTAAATAACTTTTTAGAACTTACTTTGATTAGAAATTGACTTGTTTTGTTAAATGCCATTCCCCAGAGTCACACAATTTTCCATTCCACAATTTAATTATTTTTGTTTGTATTTGCTCTTTAAAGTACACTAAATTTTTTTATTTATTAAATAAAAGTTTTTACTTGTGATAATTTGGCAATGCAAGCATAATACTCCAAGTCGTCTGATTTCATAACTCTCTATGTAGTGGTTTAAAACTTAATAAAGTTCCATGAAACGAATAATTTTCATTAAATGAAAATAACATTATTTAATATTAATTTAACCATCATTGTGGGTGACCACCTATTTTTTAAATAATTAATTTTTGAAGAGAAAAGATTTGGCTCCTCCGGGAATCGAACCCGGGTCTTCCGCGTGACATGCGCGGTATGCTATCCATTACATCACGGAGTCACTTCCAAACGGTGCCAAATCCTTCCTCTTCACTGACACCTCTCCCACGATCTCGCAAGTTTTGCGAGTATTTACGGGAGATGGACAATTTTTGTCCAATTTTGGGCATCTTCTTGACGTTCGTCAATTTTTTAAATTATTTTATATTAATTTAACCATCATTGTGGGTGACCACCTATTTTTTAAATTATTTTAAATATTTATTTTTGAAGAGAAAAGATTTGGCTCCGCCGGGAATCGAACCCGGGTCTTCCGCGTGACATGCGCGGTATGCTATCCATTACACCACGGAGTCGCTTCCAAACGAAACCGCGCATGTCACGCGGAAGACCCAGGTTCGATTCCCGGCGGAGCCAAATCTATTCTCTTCAAAAATAAATTCTTTAAAATAACATTATTTAATTATAAAGCATTAGTCTGTCATTATAGGCGTACTGCGCATGCGTGAGTTCAAAACACGTTAATGTTATGAGTTGACGGAATATTTTTATTTTTTTTTTATGTAGGTAGGTATATGCTTACTTGATTTTTTTCATGTTTCATATTTAACCATTTCATATTTTTAGGCGAAACGAGTAATAATATAAATTGATCGCTCATGAAAATTTATACAATTTTATTCTTTTACAAAAAATACTAGCATTCCCCGTCGCGACTTGGCGCGCGAGCCTTAAAATCAATTCTGAGATCATTATCTTGGTAGTGATTTAATATAATATGAAGAGTCCACGGAAGAAAGGGGGGATGGCATTTGGAGTGCTTTCCGAGAAAATCCAGTTTTTAGGTTTGGATCTTTAATTACTTAAGTATCTTTTATCATTTTTCTTCAATTTTTTTATATGTCCTTTTTCTTTTTTTTTTGCGTGTCAAAATAATAAATTTGCCCGAAACAGACATAACACGCTCTAAAAACAAAATGTTAATAGTAAAAAATAACAATCTAAACATAACAAAAAGGGGGATAGTCCTGGACGCTCCCCCTTTCTTCCCTGTTTTATCGATGAAATGGTGATATTAATACACAACCCATATAACTTCTAACATGACTCTCCCCCATTCTAGGTTTTTCCGCGAGAACATTCCCCCTTTCTTCCGAGTACGTGGTTCTTTCCATCGCTTGTAACCAACCGACTGTCATTTTTTCTGGCCATATCTTTTCACCAACATATTCTACTCAACTAGACGAACAATTATATATATATAACTACGATTCGGAAAAAAATTGACTCTGCCCCTTTCTTCCGTGGACTCTTCATATGTTATTGTTAGATGTGAACCGTACAAATGTTGGAAACGAAGAGAGCGAAGGGGGAGAGGCATCGGAGCTTCCGGTAGGTGGAATGTTGGAGGGGGAAGCCGCCGGATCGGTAGAAGAGAGGGAGACGGTTTTGGAGAGAGTTCACCAAAACCGCCGAAACAAAATATTGCTTACTCGTCGTGAACGCTTCATTTTTCGGCTTTAAAACATGGTTTTCGACGCCCCGTCGGGGCGTTCGAGTTAAACTCGTCTTATCAAGATCTTTAAAATGAGTCCAATTTAGACATTTTTTCTCGAAGTGCAAAAATAGGTATCCGTTAGAGTTAAACGACAATTTCGCCATTTAAACCCTTAGGGGCTACATTTTTGGAATTCCTTTCTTGGTGGTTACCTACATTGCGATTAAAATCTAAATTCCGGACTTCAAGTTTCTATCATCAGTAGTTTTTGCTCTGCGTTGATTATATCAGACAGGACAAAGCCTCTTATATATAGAGAGAGATTATAATATTTTAGTAATCTGTTATGATTTAGAATTTCGTTCATACTCTAAAATAATAGAAAAGTACGAATTTTCAACAGAGAAATATTATTAAACGTGCTTTCATGTCAAATGTTAAAATTGGAGTTCGTCATTCTGTTAACTTAAATGCTCAGATAATAGTCTGAAGTTCATATAACATTTATTGAGGTGTATTGAAAATAAAGTTGTTTCTCTCCTAGCTGCCCTGAAATAATATAAGCACTTTTCTTTCTTAATACACTAAGGAGCTACCTAATTTTTGGAAGAGCAAGTTATTATTTTCTGTTACAGGAAGATTTCATGGAATACCACATCGGGACGGATAAAACAGGTGTAGGAGTTCCTGATACCAAGATACATGTAAATTCCTGGACTTACGTGACAGCGATGTCACTCTTTAATGAAGAGCAAATCTCAGAGTTTAAGGTGAGGCTTTATTAGACTTTTACCTTTATAAGTATTAATAAATAGCAATTTGTATTAAAATTATTATTATTTGTTTTTTGATACGTCTATTTAAATTAGAAATATATAAATGAAATATAATAATTTTTTTTTTGACTTTAATTATTAATCCGCACCTGTCAGCAAGGTGCTGACAATCAGCGAATGAGATGGTGGTAATAGGATAATAATAAAAAAAAAAAATAAAAAAAATAAAAAAATAATAATTTTAAATTAATAAACGATTTTTTTTTTTTTTCGACAATGAACGTATTCGTCTTTCGAGGTGTTCGCTTAATAATACTAACCAATTTTAACATAAACAATAACCTAGATTACTATAAAAGAAAAGAAATACATAAAACAATACAAAAAAAAAAAAAAAAAAAAAAAAATAACATGGTCTATGTAAATAGTCCAAATAAAGCCTTTTCTTAAGAATGTGATTATCTATAGTGTATATACAATCAAAATAAACCTTTCAGTTAATGTAGATACTCTTCCATATATTTATTTACATATATAACAGTTTATTCAAAATTGAATTTTTTGACCATTTCGTATCTATAATTGATGGCTATCTTTAGAAATAAATATACGTTTTTGTAATATGGTCCATTTAAAGTTTTTATGGTTTCATCATAATCTAACCTTTGTTTTCCCAAAAATGCTATTCTGAAATCTTCCAATACCCGGCATACAGATAGAAAGTGAAAGATATCCTCCGGTACGTTCATGTTACATAGAGAGCAATTTCCCTTTTTATCTTGCCACGGTTGGTAATTTAAATTGAGAAGTTCCCCTCTTGCCACGAAAATTAATGGAATAAAATTCAAGTCTTTCTCCTTGATATAACTACAATCATACTTTAGGTCATATTAAAGTCTCACCTCAGATTAAGGTGAGGCTTTATTAGGCTTTTACTTTTATAAGTATCAATAAATAGCAATTTGTATTGAAATTATTGTTTTGTGTTTTATATACATATATTGTTATTGAACAGTATATTATAAACAGTAGCGGTTCTACTATCCGATTCTTAAACGGATCTAAATTAAAGCCAAATACTGAAAAGGTGCATTTACTGCATCAGGCAAACCTCCCACTTACAGTACCGGTCAAAAGTTAAGACTCACTTGTATTTAATTCACAATCTTCAAGTTTAAAAAAATAATTGTAACTCAAGAGATAACATTTCAAAATTATATGATTGTTTCGTAATACAATCTATATAAATAAAGATGAAATTCTGTTAGTTTGTTTTTTTGTTTGTTCTTTATAGAAATACATACCGTTCGTCCTAAATTCTCCAAATTTCGCTTAATGGTTCTTTCATACTAGGTGCGAACACCTTTCCATATTAAAATTTCATAACAGCCAATTTCTGGGTATAATCTTTATTGTTATAAAAATCGTTATGTTCTAGCTTTACATTAGATTTTTACGAAATCAATCGTTGGAGTAAAAAAAATCTCATTTCTGTCCTAATGAACTTTTCTGGACCCACGGCTTTTCTCATTGATTTCAAAATTCTATGGGTGAAACCGGGATATTAAAGCTAGTTATAAATAAATTTTTTTTTTTTTTTTTTTTTTTTAACTTTTAATCTTTATTCACACCTGTTAATTAATATAATAGTAACAACCAGTGAATATAAATAAATTAAAAATAAAATTATAGTTGTTACGTTGTCCAATAAATAAAATGTTACTTATTTATGTTACAAAATCTAAGGGTGAGTCTAAACTTTTGACTGGTACTGTATATAGTAACAAATTATTTTTTTTGTATTTATTTGATTTAAAAATTATTTTACTGAATTTTTATTTTCTGTCATTTCAATTAATAAATGTATAATACTTAACTTGTGTATTAGTTTTTATTTTTCACTTTTCGTACAGTTAAGTGAAACTTATTAAATCGAATAGCACTGTGCACTATAAAAACTTATTTGATGTTCATAAATTTGTAACAATTTAATATTAGAAAGGCAGTGGTCTACCCGGGATAAAAAAAATTTGGCAAGGTGTCTATACGAGATAAAAAAGTTTGGGAACTTCTGGACTAACATAACAAGAGGTATAAATATTTAATCAAACGATTTTCAAATTAGAATTATGAGCGGGGCAGGTATTTGTACCCGTTGCGAGGATTGTCACTTAAAAGTGGGGCATGTACTACTAGTACCCGTTCCGCACATTGCCTCTTAAAAGCGATATAATAGATTATTATAGACAGGTATTATTACCCGTTTAAAATAAAGAATTTTAAGCGACACGAGGGAAGAATAATGTTTTATCAAATATATGGATCAGTGTATTTTAACCAGTAACACATTGAACATAACATACAAAGTCATCATAAATAACAAAATTTGTTTGCTTCTCTTTCAAATTTCACTTATGCTAGGTTTATGTTTCCGAACTTCGTTTATTATGAGTTTGACGAAGTATTTTTCGTCCCGAGTCTCACTAATTCTTTCCGTTTAATATTTTAAATAATTAATTTTTGAAGAGAAAAGATTTGGCTCCGCCGGAAATCGAATCCGGGTATTCCGCGTGACATGCGCGGTATGTTGTCCATTACACCACGGAGTCGCTTCCGAACGGTGACAAATCCTTCCTCTTCACTGACACCTCTCCCACGATCTCGCAAGTTTTGCCAGTATTTAAGGGAGATGGACAATTTTTGTCCAATTTTGGGCATCTCTTGACGTTCGTAAATTTTTAAATTATTTTATATTAATTTAGACATTATAGTGGAGTAACCACCTATTTTTTAAATTATTTTAAATAATTTATTTTTGAAGAGAAAACACCGTTTAATAAATATTTGTCAGAACGTTTATTTTTTATTTACACAGGTCTTATTGTATTTTTCTGAAATATCATTTTAAATTATTACTACAATTATATTTATCAAATATAAAAATATAGATAAATGAATATAAAATATAGTTGCAGATAAGACCCATTACCAAATTTAGCAAAAATCTTACAATTACTTTTACGTCTATCAAGTTTATTTTCACAGGCATATTTTGCTTAGCTGGGAAATTGCCCCGCTGCGCAGCACTGTCCTATATCCTAAGCTAGCCGCTCATATTGTGTTAAGCCAAATAACGACGTGTTAGCTTTTAATATGTAATTAATGTATATTTTTTAATAACATATAAGTTACCAAGTATATATTTATTATTGATATTGTTGAACAGGAATATTTCGAATCCACGGATCCAGGCCAAAACGCCAAAATGTGCATTCTATTAGCGAAGGTGGACTTGACTGGAAAGTACTTAGAATTTTTGAAGAATACACGCAGGAATATGGAAAACAAAATAAAGGCTCTTCCAGACGATAAGCTAAGAACCGCCGCTACGAGCTACATGGAATGGCTGCTAGGAGAAACACCTGATGTCCTGGACAACATAGACATGTTGGAATTCAATGATTAAAAGTGTCCTACAAGTTAAGAGTAAAAAAATTAAAATGCTCTAATATAACAAGAAAACTAAATGATGTATTCCTACCAATATATTTAACTGGATTATACAATAAATCCTGTTGAAAATGATTTGTTTTATTTTCTTCTCACTATTATAAACATTAATTACAATGATTTCTTTATTTGTTTAACGTCACTTTATGCTACTAAGCTAAGGCTTATCGGACGATGTAAAGGTGGGGGCCATAAACTATAAATTATGCCTATTCAGGTATAATTAGGATAGGGTTCTTTAACGAGTACTGACATCGTACAGGCTCGTGACCTGACCGGTCGGCGTAGCCAAGGATTTTTTACTCCAATAAAAAAACCCCATTGCCACCGCGGGAGGCGAACCCACGGCCTTCAATTTGTAGGTTGTTATGCTAACCACTCCACTACAGGTGACCCCGTTACAACGATTTAAATATAAAAACAAATTGTGCCAATTGTGGAGGGCAGAGTTGGGCATAGTCGAATATAACAACTATTCCAAAAAAAAGTAAATTTATCAAATAAAATAAAAAAGTATTTGAATAACTATCCTTATACTTTTGTATTCGACAATGAAAGTATTCAAAGACATATCACTATACTTTCTAAGGAAATGAATATTTTGAATTTAAATAGTCCGGATATAACCTACAAAAAAAAAAAAAATTCGTATTCGGAATTTCGAATACAGATTCAAATATAAGATAATTTATACGAATACGAATACAACTATACGTATTAAAAACTACGAATACAACTAAAAGTATTTAAAAAATGTATCTTCTGAGTCGAATTCATCCAAAATCGAAAACGGATACTTTTTCATTCGATATTCGAATACTCTTAACAGTGTTCGATTTTCGAATAATGCATGTAACTAAAATAAATAAGTATCTGTATTCGTATCTTGGCAATATCTATGCCCAACTCTGGTGGTGGGCCACATCCTGCTAGTAGCTACAGGGTGTGTAGTACCCAACCCAAACTGGAAGGAACTGGGATAGACATAGTTGATGTGATAAAGATAATTGGTAATTTTAAAAGACCAATAATTGAAGAGCAGGCTATCCTTGATGCAAACCATATAATTACATGTGGAATAATATCTAAAAGTAAAAAAAAAAGTTATTTTACAAGCCTTGTACGTCCAAACAAGCGATCTTAAAGGACTGCCCCATCAAATAAAAGTGGAACACAAATTTATTAATAATAATAAGCATTTTTCGTGTAAAGCAGATAGTTCTGGTAAATGCAAACACACAATTGTACCTTTTCTCTACGTTTTTCGGTTAGTAATAACATGAATTACCTATTCATACAATCATTGTTATGGCAGCTATAATTTTCGTGACAGCTTAGTTTCTTTATTATATTATTTATTTATTTGTCAAAACTTTCAGGAATCGCATTGAAAACTTGGAACAATTAAGCACAACGGATGTAATACAAAAATGTTGAAAATTAAAAAAGAAAAACAAATCTGACACTATGGTCCCAATGTTATTTGCATAAAACTAGCATTTTGGAATAATAAAATGTCAAATAATAATATTTACCTGGATAAATATAGTCACTTTCTTTAAAATGAAGACTACATATCGTCATATGTTTCGAAACAGGCTTATCTATGCTTAATTTTACAATCCACTCTTTAGGAAGCTTTTTATTAATTGGAAATAAATGGAATGACGCGTCATTTGATGTTCTAATTGAATACTGAGAGACCGAGCAATACCTATTAGACATTTTTCAAATAATATTTTGCTCAATTGGGTTTTAATTATGGAAAAATAAATTAAAAACCCTATGAATCCCAGGTAATGGCCCGACTTATATCCCCGTTTCTCTAGTTCCTGAAAGAAGCAGCACCGTCGCTTGCGCCCGCCTAGATGTGGTTCAGCCTCACCCACAACCGCTGGAACCTCTTTAAAAATGGAATCACGCTATCAGCAGCACCCTGCAAGAACGATTTATAAAAGGATACCACCCCAACGACATCAGGAATCTTCAGAAAAGAGGAAGAGAAACGATCAGCCAGCACAGCTCACTGAAAATATCTCACTATCAGGTCTACTTAACAACTTGGTAAGTGGCTTGAACAACCTTATCCAGCCTCTTCCTAGCCTCATTCAGCAATTATCACAGGTCGCCCAAGCATTAAGTACTGGCATAGCCACATGACCGATAACACCAATAGAAGACTAAAAGTACACTCCCTGACAAAATTATAGGCCACCCCTCATTATGTTACTTAATATTATTTAGGAATCCAATTCGTCAACCAAAACAATTAAAGACCGTTGTAAACACACAGATATTTTAAAATAATTCATTGTATTCGGTTCTGATAGTTAATGTTTCGGATTACGTAAAATGTCTATATTTACATGCGACAAAATTGTAGGCCACCATCAGTTTTTATCTTAATCTCGTTCGAATCGGAGTATTAATAAACTGTTGAAATATTAACTGTTACTTTAACTTTTAATTTCACCCAAAAATTAATTCTAATATTTCAAACTAGCATTCCCCGTCGCGGCTTTGCCCGCGAGCCTTTAAAATAAATTCTGTGGTCACTATCTTGGTATTGATTTAATAAAATATGTTAACTGATGTTAAGGAGATTTAGTAGAATCGGAGCTTCCGGTAGGTGGAATGTTGGATGGTGAAGCTGCCGGCTCGGTAATAGAGGCTCTGTAGAAGGGAGACGCGCAAAGGAGAGAGTTCACTAAATCCGCCGAAACAAAAAATTGCTTACTCGTCGTGAACGCTTCATTTTTCGGCTTTAAAACATGGTTTCCGACGCCGCGTAGGGCCCTTCGAGTTAAACTCGTCGTATCAAGATCTTTAAAATGAGTCCAAATTAGATATTTTTTCTCGAAGTGCAAAAATAGGTGTCCGCTAGAGTTAAACGAAAATTTCGCCATTTAAACCCCTTTAGGGGTTACATTTTTGAAATTCCTTTCTTAGTGGTAACGTACATCGCGTTTAAAATCTAAATTCCGAACTTCTATCATTAGTAGTTTTTGCTCTGCGTTGATTCTGTCAGTCAGGACAAAGCCTCTTATATATATAGAGATAAACATGCCAAGGGGGAAAGTGTTGTCGGAGAGTTAGAAGGATGTTATTTAAAGGTTACTCGAAAAAAATTGGACAGTTTCGATAATTCCTCGCACTTTGAATAGAAGTAGGCACAATTATGTTCTAGGGAAACAGTTCAACTCCATAGAGGAACTCAAAACTTGCATAATGAAAAATTGGGGCAATATTCGTCATAAGTACATAAAGAAATTGTTTAAAACTCTTCCAAAACGATTGGTGGAAGTCTTAGAGTGCAATGGAGGATCAACACACTACTGAATAGGATAATTACTCAGGTATTACTACTATTACTACAGTAATTAAAACGGCTGGCCAAAGTTTTTGTCGCGGGGAATTTTCATGTTTTGTTTTATATTTGAACCAGAAATAAATTTGTGCTATAAAAATTGCGTTTTTCGTTTGTTATTGCTTACTATAATATCATAAAATATTTTCAAAAGATCTTAGACCAATAGAATAAATAATTACTGTAATAAATTGGGGTGGCCTATCATTTTGTCAGGTAGTATAAGTGCAAATCACGACAGGAAGAGGTGCCGCTTGGCACAACTTTTCCCCACGCCTATCATGCCAAAATTGTCTCCTGATTTCAGCAAATTCACTGATTGTCTTTCAGTTAAGACAGGCGTGACGGATAATTGACGTTCCACTGTATTGTAAATAGAACATAAGTTATATAATCAAGCATTTGCTGTTATTAACAGTTTCTGTAACTAAGGCTAAAACGTATAAGTAATATGGTTAATATTTATTTTATGCACACAAAGTGAATTGCTTAAAATTATAATTTGCATTAATATAATTTTCATCTGAAAAAACATTTAATAGTTCCTATATACAATGCACAATTAACGTTGCTTATGAGCCAGAAGTGAATAAAAATTAAATTATTTGAGCATTAGGTAAGAATATGAAAAAAAATTTAAGGTCACTTCCCCCCTACATAGTGATGGACGTATTTGCTATTTTTACAAAACATAAAATAACTGTTTGTTAAAAAGTTTGAAAGTGACTTTTTGAAAATGACACGTTAGTGATAGTAGAAAATACAACATTCTGACGAAGGTTTCTATTTAAGCTGCTAGTTCGTTTTCTAATTCTTTGTTTAATTAGAGACGTGAACAAAAAAAAATTGAAAATAAAATCAGAATACGTCACATAACTTGCCGAAACACCAACATATAAAAAAACTCAATATTATGTTAATTGTTAGAAATGTCTTTAAAGGAGAAAAGGCTAACCTTTTCCTTCTAACGATAAACTTGTTTGAATATTTAGTAGTATTTTATTCAAAAATGTTAATGATCCTCAATCCGAAGGCGGATCCAGGGGGGGGGGGGGGGGTGTCACAGGGCTCATGATCCCCAAAAATATTTTGGTTTTCCAATCTTTCGGTATTTTTAAGATAATAATACAGTTAGGTAGTTAGTAGTAGTATACCTAGTTACTATGGTTACTACGCCCTAAACAAAACACTTTTGGTTGTTCAGATCGCTGTCCTTCTAAATACAAGATAATAATCTCATTAAAAACGGTGCTGCCAGCCACGTGATTATAAGGGAGGGTGGTCATGACCCCCCCCCCCCAGGCGTTACGTTTATATAATAAATTTTGTCCCATCTTTACGTGTTTTTTGATTTTCTCAAAAATAGCTTTAAAGATTTTGATTAAAATCGTCATATTTAATGAGAATGAAGTATTCTTTAATATCAGGTAAACTTTATCATAATTAAAATCATATGAGGAGGCTCAAATGGGGAAGGGAGCCTTCTTTGTTTTCCTATTCGCGGGCGAAAGCGAAGGTGCTGCTCCTTGACTGGAACTAGAGAAACGGGGATAGAATCCGGGCCAGTACCTGGGATTCATAGGGTTTTTTATTTATATTTCCATAATTAAAACCTGATTGAACAAAATATTATTTGAAAAATGTCTGATAGGTATTGCTCGGTCCCTCAGTGTTCAATTAGAAAATCAAAAGACGTGTCATTACATTTCTCTCCAAAAAATAAAAAGCTGCTTAAAGAGTAGATTGTAAAATTAAGAATAGATGATCCTGTTTCGAAACATATGACGATATGTAGTCTTCCTTTTAAAGAAAGTGACTATATTTATCCAGGTAAATATTAGTATTTGACATTTTATTATTCCAAACTGCTAGTTTTATGCAAATAACATTGGGACCATAGTGTCATAGATTTGTTTTTCTTTTTTAATTTTCCACATTTTTGTATTACATAATTGTTCCAAGTTTTCAATGCGATGCCTGAAATTATTGACAAATAAATAAATAATATGACAAAGAAACTAAGCTGTCATGAAAATGAAAGCTGTCATAACAATGATTGTATGAATAAGTAATTAATGTTATTACTAACCTAAAAAAACGTAAAGTTACAATGATGTGTTTGCCAGAACCACCAGAACTTCTAGTTTCATACGTATAATTACAAGAAAACTGCTTATTAATTTTAATAAATTTGATTTCCACTTTTATTTGAAGGGGCAGTCCTTTAAGATCGCTTGTTTGAAGGCACAAGGCTTGCAAAAATTTTTTTAACTTCTAGATATTATTCCACATGTAATTATGTGGTTTGCATCAAGGATAGCCTGCCTTTCAATTAATGGTCTTTTAAAATTACTAATTATCTCCATCACATCCACTATGTCTATCCCCGTTCCTTCCGACATTTTGCAAAATTACTAGCGCACCCTATAGTCGATTGCGCCCGGGAATCGAGTACCTTTGTTTTTGTTTTCGTGGAAAAAGCATCTGCCTCCCGCTTCGCCTAAAAATAAGAAATAGCTATATATGAAATCATATTCGCGATAAAAAAAGAAAAATATTCGGTCCAAAAAAGAAAAAATACACGCTGATTCCACGCATGCGAAGTACACATTTAATGACAGACCATTGTTTATAATTAAAGATGTTCTGTTCATTTAAAGGAAATTATAGTTTTCAACAACTCCATAGAGAAATATAAAATCAGACAACTTGGAGTATTATGCTTGCATTGATGATAACGGAACATTATGGGGTTAAAAACACAAAATTTCGGATAGAGCAAATAAATGTTGCGTAGCCCCTACAACTGCGGGGCCACCAGCAGGAAGCAAATGAATTCATGTGACATTAACCATTATTTAGATTTGTTTTTCTTCGTATTACATTAGACTTTGCATTTTGGAAACTGTTTAATCAGTGCAGTTTAATTAAAGTAATGAATTACTAAGTTAACATTTTCTAATAAGTTAATGAAAATTTGAGAATCTTATTGATTGATGCCAAAATTCTCCAATTATTACCTTAGAGCGAGGTTACCATTCACCGTTGATGTCATTCCTTCAACAGTGACTAAGTCACTGGTATTTGTCACTGTGACTTTTAAGGAGCAGTCACTGGTCACTGCAGTGACAAAAAATGTCTGTCACCCCACCACTAATGGTAACCTTATATATATAAAAATCTCGTGTCCCGATGTTTGTCGGAGGTAAACTCAGAAACTAATCAAAAGATTTTAATGGAATTTGGCTGAATGTGTATAGTTTTGTCCAGCTTAAATGATAAGATAGTTTTCATCTTGATTATTCACCACAATATTTCTTTTATAGCGAATTGTTGCAAATACAGTAGGTCGTGTTTAGATTTATTAACATGGCTTCATATGTCGATTTCATAACTTTGTTTATAAGCATACTTTTGTAATACAGGTTATAATTATGTATTGTGTTATATGAGTGCATTTATTTGTTCGTACATGATTATTTTCCCCGGACAATTAGTAATACAAATCTTCGTATTTATTGTTAATTTTCAGTGAAAACTGGTTTGACTCTAAAAATATTATGGTATAATTAATTCAATACATTATAGCAAATAAGCCACAGCAACGCGTGGCCGGGTCTGCTCGTCAATCATAATAATAAAAAAAATCTGGTGCGTGCTCGCAACACACAACTTTCACTTACCAACTTACTTAGATTAGAAATTAATGCGTTTTGTTAATTGCCATTTCTCAAATGAACAGAACGGCTTTAATTATGAACAATGGCCTGTCATTAAAGGCGTACTCCGCATGCGTGGGCTCAACGAGTTTTATGAGATGACTGAATATTTTTATTTTTTTCTCCTCTTTATGTTTTCTTTATTTTTATCATATCTCATATTTAGCCATTTCTTACTTTTAGGCGTAACGAGAGACAGTTAATTTCTCCATATAAACAAAAACAAAGGTACTTTATGGGAAACAAACAAACAAAAAAGGCCCCCCCCAAAAAAAAAAAGCCCCCTCAGAACATTTTAATAATGATAAAGCTTACCTGATATTAAAGAACACCTAATTTTCATTTAACTGACGAATTTGATAAAAATCGTTAAAGCCGTTTTTGAGATCATCGAAAAAAAGGTAAAAATTGGAAAAAAAAATGTGGAATAAAGTGCCCGCTCCGTTTGACCAATTTTGATGAAATGTAGGCTATCACATCTTTGGCATATACATACATCAAATACCCAGTGTGATCAAAATCGTTAAAGCCTTTTTTGAGTAAATAAAAAAAAACACGTGAAAATGATATAAAATTTATTAAGTAAAGTCCCCCCTCCGGTTGATAAATTTTGATGTAATGTTGACTATCGCATCTTTGGCATATACATACATCAAATACCCAGTTTGATCAAAATCGTTAAACCGTTTTTGAGTAAATAAAAAAAAAAAACACGTGAAAATTATACAAAATTTATTAAGTAAAGTCCCCCCTCCGGTTGATCAATTTTGATGAAATCTTTACAGTCATATCTCGGGCATATAAATAGATCAAATACTCAGTTAAATCAAAATCGTTAGAGCCCTTTTTGAGAAAATCGAAAAAAACTTAAAAAGTTATTAAATAAAGTACCCCCTCCCTTTGAGCAATTATGATGAAATGCTGGCAACATGGCTTTTGCTGTCACATCGCGGGCATATACATACACTAAATACCTAATTTCAGGTTCGCACGGTTTTTAGTTTTTGAGCTAGTCTGTTCACACACACACACACACACACAGACACAGACACACACAGACACACACACACACACACACACACACACACACACACACACACACACACACACACACACACACACACACACACACACACACACACACACACACACACACACACACACAGACCATTTCGCGGGACTTGGTTATTTGGACTCAGGGGACCCCAAAACGGGTATTTCCGTTGAAAACCGGAAGTCGAAGTTTTTCACGATCGCAATACTTCCACTTACTATATATTTCATATATAGGTAAGTGAAAGTGAAAGTAAAAAAAAAACACGTGAAAATGAAACAAAATTTATTAAATAAAGTCCCCCCTCCGGTCGATCAATTTTGATGAAATGTTTGCTATCGCATCTTTGGCAAATACATACATCAAATACCCAGTTTGATCAAAATCGTTAAACCCGTTTTTGAGTAAATGAAAAAAAAAACACGTGAAAATGATACAAAATTTATTAAGTAAAGTCCCCCCTCCGGTTGATCAATTTTGGTGAAATTTTTACAGTCACATCTCGGGCATATTAATACATCAAATATTAAGTTTAATTAGCGTCCAAATTTATTTCTAGTGAAATTTTTTTAAATTATTTCATTATGTACCAGGAATTTTATCAAGAGGTGGACAATCTTTATGAATAAATTAGTTAATTAGGTATAAATAATTTTTTTTTGAGAAATATAATTAATTCACAGAGTTGGGACATTATATACTGAATCCCAAATAATGAAAAAATTAGAGTAACAAAACTTCATTTCAGATTTTTGGCCAAATAGTCAATCATATAATAAATTCTTCAATAAACATCAACTTTTTTTGCAGAGATTTAATGCTAAATAAGAATAGGTCTCACTAAGAGTAGGGAATCTGTATTCCCATCAGGATGCTGAGGAATTATGAACCTCTTAAGGTATGAGTATCACATTTCAACTTAATTAGATCTCTAGAATGTCCTTTTTAACAATGAGTACAAATATCTTGCGTTGTATTTTTATGTTTTCACTGGTCATTTTATTTTTTTTTTAAGTTTGTTTCATTCAGATTGGGAAGTAGAGGGGTGGAGGGGGAAGTATTGCGATCGTGAAAAATTTTGACGTCTGGTTTTCAACGGAAATACACGTTTAGGGATCCCCTGAGTCCAAAGAATCAAGTCCCGCGAAATTTTAATAATACTCGGCATCAATTCCCCACCCTCTCCCCTGGCCCGGGAAACCCCGTATAGCCTACGAGGCGAGAAAGGGGAGGAACCAAAAAAAAAAGTCCCTCGAAATGGCCTTTGAGTGTGAACAGACTAGCTCAAAAAGTATAAACTGAACGAACCTGATATTGAGTATTTCGTTCGATGTGACAGCAAAAATTTAATCAAAATTGGTCAAACAGAGGGGGTACTTTATTTCATAACATCTAACTTTTTTTTTTTTTCTCAAAAACTGCTCCAATGATATTGATAAAACTTGGCATATGTTCTATGTATATGCATGAGATATGACAGTAAAAATTTCATCAAAATTGATCAAATGGAGGGGGTACTCTATTTCATAACTTTTCCCCCAGTTTTACTTTTGTTTTCAATTTTCTCAAAAACAGCTAAGCCGATTTTGATCAAACTTGGTATTTGATGATTTATATGCCCGCGATGTGGCAACGAAAATTTCATCAAAATTGATCAAATAGAGGGGGCACTTTATTTCATAATTTTTTTTCCAATTTTTACCTTTTTTTCGATGATCTCAAAAACGGCTTTAACTGTTTTTCCTTTAAATTACATTTGGTTTTGTTTCTATAGATAAATTATCTGTCTCTCTTTTAACACAGTAAAGGAAGGCCTTAAAATAAGGAATAGCTAAATATGAAATATGAAAAAAATGAAATACACATTTACAGGAGAAAAAAAGAAAAATATTCCGTCAAATCATAAAACACGTTGAGCCCACCCATGCAAAGTACACCTTTAATGACAGATGATTGTTTATTATAAATGATGTTCATTGAATGGAAATTATTTGTTTCATGGTAACTATATGAAGTTTTCAACATTTACATAGAGAATTATAAAATCAGACGACTTTAATATAATTTGTTTCAATAATTTAAGACATGAATAATAATAATTGTAATTTAATGCAGATAATAACCATATAAATAACCACTCCAAATTAATATTTATTTTTTATTTAATTAAGAATACATTGTACATAATCAATAGGCGGCTTCAAGCTTTGCGCTTACATCCGCACTTCATATGGTGTCCAAAATATAAAACAATAAATAATAATAATAATTGAAGATGCTTCTTAGCTGTTATCTTTTCGAATAACCTAGGTATACTGCGTCACATTCGTATCAAACAAATTTTTTCAAAACGATATGACTTACAAAGTAATTCTCAGCTTTTTAACATCTAATCATAATTCATAGGACACATAATTACACTAATTTCAAGGTTCTTATGGACAAATTAGTTTTGTTAAAATATATGGTATGAGTATATTTTATGTGTATTCATGTGAGGCTTCGTATAGATACAATGTGTGTTTTCATCGGTCCAGATAAGACATATTTATAATCAGGCTTCAGGCATTGATCAGTCTTCTCACATGAACAGCAAGTATGACAGGCCATTAGGGTAACTGTACCATAAGTTGACAGTGCTCCAATAGTCGACATTTTGCACAAAAAGTGTGAATAATCAACATTCAGGATTGATTATTTTGGTTCAAAATTTGGCGGTATTTTGCCATGTTATACTAGTTAGCTGTGCAGCCATTGAAATTAGTTTGATAAAAACTCAAGCTTATTTGTGAGAGGTTGTAATGGCAAATTTTCTAGTGGCCTGAAAACTTGATTTCTGCTACCCTGTTTCATTAAGGTGGAAGTCAAGTTAAATAAGTTTTTTAGTTGGTTTATTTGAGTTCAATTATGTTTTAATTACTTTTGTGGTATTCATTAAGTTCATGAGAATCATTTGATATCCTTTTTAATATATTTATACAATGTTTTAGGGCTTAAATATAGGTGTCAACTATTAGAAGAGATATCAATACATAATTTCAATAGATGACATCGATGTCGAAGACCGCTAGAATTAGCAAATAGTGTTTTATTTGGGGGTGGTTTATGGGAGTCTGAGTATGGCTGGATGACAGGCGTCTTATTTTATGAGTTTATTGCTAGTGTGATGAATTTAGTCTATCCATGGATCATTGAGAGCAAAATTGCATTGCCAATAGTTCTATTCCTGCAGGGATACGCATCTCATCTGACTTTCCCACTTCCCGATTCTGCAAAGAACATGTGATACTTGCTATTAGTTGCACTCTATCAAAATGCTACACATTTCATCCAACCAATGAATGTGGCCATCTTTAATTGTCTAAAAGGGCACAGGAAGAGTGAAGTTCATCATTGGAGAGTCGAAAATTGTGCAAACCCAACATTAAAAAAACGAAAGTTTGGCCATTACTAAAATCTATTTTTCATAATTACTTAACTGGGTGATCTCATTTCTCGTTCAAATATCTTTTGTTTTGTTTTTTTGTCTCATTTAAGCTTTTTGTATAAAAAATAATTAAATTGTGGAAATTTTATTTTGTTTCCATTGTGAATTTACTAGTTTATAAATGAAAAAAATATTAACTTTTATTTTAGTCCCTATTATCTATTAAAACTCACAGGAAATGAAATATTAATGCATGTGTCAACTTTCTAAACCTTTACATTTTGATGCGTCCACTATTGGTTCATTTTAGAAGTTTCTAAGAAATCATTTTTTATAAAAACCGTAAATGTAGACTATAGGATATCATATTCCTAGTTTTCTAGAGGGATTGGCCTACCTAAATTCATAACAAAGATTATCCTAATATCAATATATTGGTAAACAGTGTCAATAATATAATTTTTTTTTTTTAAACTGTCAACTATAGGTACAGTTTAGGGATGGATAGTTCAGGAACTAACTAGTTCAAAAGAACTATTCAGGAAAAAGAACTGTTCGGAGCGCTCTTCATTTTAGTGAACTATCATTCTTTTATCCCTCCTCACCAAACCAATGTTCACCCCACTCCAGGACCTAAGCGAACTAGGGAACTACGTGGGATCGGAAGACTCAGTTGATCTAGTTAGTTCCCGAACTACACGTCCCTATTCAGTTCTCTGCGCTCTTTCCTTTCGTTCTAACAAGGGGACGTTCTGAGTTGTAACTCACAGATTTAATTCCCGATTTTTGTGTGGGTAGTAGGGACCTATAATAGAGCAAAACTAGAGTTATAGCCGCCCATGAGCATTGGGAGCCGAGAAAAAAAATAAAATATAAAATAAAAAAAATCTCGTTTTATTTTTTTTCTCAGCTCTCAGTCAAGATAAAGAAATAATTCTTTCATGTAAAGTTGTAGTTTTCTATGCTATTTGAAATAAAAATACTTTCGTTAGTCTCAAGAGACGACCCAGCTTCAGGGTGCTCAAAAACTCCAAAAAAATGACGAAATCCACTGTAACTCAGTGGGAATTTTTTTTCGTTGAAAACTGACCTCAAATATCGATTCAGCGAACCAAAAAACCCTTCTGTGTGAAATTTTATCAAAAAATAAAAATTTGTTTCCCCCTTTGGAGGACGTTAAAATTTTAAAGTTGAGATTTTGTCAAAAACATCAAACAGTCATAACTTTTGCTGTAATCAACCGATTAAAATAGTAATGGCATCACTAAAATCAGCGTGCATTCTGCTTTCTATCCATCTATATAACATAGCGTTTAGTCCAGATTTTAGTGGACAAAAACTGGCTTGAAAAAAAATTCCGAGGTCAACTATAACTTGAGATATCTCAATAAGGGGACATCCTACGACCTCCGCATTTAGGCTAAACGATTCAGTTTTACAGCTTCTAGGGGCCCTTAAAATTTGGTCTCAATCGGTGGCAAAATCTGTGAGAAAGCACGAATTATTTACGTTTTTTTAAAAATTGATAGCCTCTTACCTCTAAAATTCGACCAAATCTTAGGGGTAAAATTTTTTAATTTCTGATTTCGACCAAATTTGGTTACTACGGGTTTTTTGAGATGAGGAATCTGAAAATTATATCAGTTTTTAGTTTAAAAAATTTCCTATTTTTTTCCACCTAAATTTTTGAAAATGTCTTCCAAAATTTTCGGAGTAAAAAACGCCTAATTTTTTATTTCGGCCGAATTCGCTATATACAAATTCAGGTCTAAATCTAAAAATAATAACAGGTTTTGGTTGAAAAAAAACCTCTCCTTACTTATATATGCAATGCTGTGTTGACTGACCGGACTTGGAACATCCTGGAAATGCCCGCCAAGCTTCTATTTGGTTCTCCTTACTTATATTTTGTTTCATACCATGCGTTCCGTATTTCGATTCAAATGCTGACGTTGATAATTGGTCTTGGATTAGGGAATGAAGCTTTATGGCATCTTGTATTTTTCTTAATCAAATTTGAACTTGACGATAAAAATAAAAATCCGTGTTGAAGTCTTTAGTAAGGCAGATTTACTTCGAAAGGCTAACATTGTAAACAAACAAGGTTGTTTGGGTGAGAATGAGCGTTGACAACACAAAACAATAATCCACCGAACGCACCAAGGTTCTTAGGAGTATCAAAAGTAAACACGAAACACTGCATTAATTTCCGGACAACCCAATATTTCCTCCTCTATCAGTTTTACTATAAACGTTAGATCTCTTAGTACAGCTTTGTTTACTTGAGTCTATTAGTATTTCTGGACATCTAAAGGTTTTTTTTTTTGCAATTATGGAGTCTATTGTGCTATTCGCTGATCCTCTATTAAAAAAAGACTTTGCAGATGCTATGTTCTTATTTCAAGGTAAGTTTCTTAATATTTGACAATTTCGATTGACCTTCCATAGTTTAATTATAAATCTATTTTTTCCGTCAATAATAATTCAAAAGTTGGCGAATGTTTGACTTGATATTAGTAATACCTTACAATCATTTTGTTTGTTTTAGAAAAATTGAAAAGCCAAGGATTGATTTCTGGTACTGAATGCTCTCGAATTTCCTCCCGGGCGGAATTCATCTGCCAAAGTTTGATAGAGGAGCTGCAAGGAATAGTCGACGAATATAGAATCTTGGAAGATGAAGAGCTATATCTTGATAGTAATGCTGAAGGTGGGTCGGCATTTCAAGAAAGCTCATCCCAGGAGGATGACTATTCGACTCAGAGCTTCTTTGAATCGTATGAGCCCGACGAAAAAAGAGACAGATAAAACCCCATCCCTTACGAGGTAAAGCTAAAAGTGGTAGCATTAGCTGATCAAAACCCGAATTGGTCACTTAAATCTCTTCAACGACATGGCTCTAAACTGCTGCAGTCAAACACGCAGCTGCTGAGATGGAAATCTGATGTAGAGAGCCCTGGCAGTCGGCTAGACAAACTGAAAAAAATTGAAGATAGTGTGTTTCAGATGTTTTGTGAATCAAGATCACAAAATCTGGTGGTCACAGCCCGTGATATTCAATTCTGGGCAATACGCTTATCCCATGAAATGTTTGAAGATAGTTTTAGGTTTTCTGCTTCACCTTCTTGGCTGCGGAGATTCAAACAGAAGCACGCTCTCAGTCACAGAAAGATAACAAACTATGTGCCAAAAGGTAATGTAAAATCGATCGAGCAGATACATAGCGCCGCTGAAACTTTTTCAACACAGGTAAGAAACTTTCTCACGAGCTCGAACTTGAACTACGATATGGCTATAAACACGGATCAAACTGGATGTGAGTACAGACAAGATGTGAAAGGTACCGTCACTTTTCGTGGTGAAAAAAAAGTCCAAGTCTGTATAGGAGACTTGAACAAAGTTACACACAGTTACACAGCGCAATATTCGTTGACCGCGTCTGGAAAGCTTTTACCTCAAGTTTTTTTATGTTTGCAGGAACCCAAAAGTTCGTTTGGTCCACGAGTGCAAGAAAAAGTGCACGAAGTTGAAATGCTTTATGAAAATGTGGTAGTAAGTAGCTCCAAATCCGGGAAATTAACCACTGATATATATATGTCATTTCTAAAAACCATCATCGTGCCTTACACAAGGGAAAATGAATTTTTGCTTATAATTGATTCGAACAAACAAATCGATATACGACCAAATATTTCTTGATGGGGACTCAAACTCTACGTGCACCCTAAAAATCATTCCTCCAGGTTGCACTCCTTTGTGTCAACCGTGTGATGTGTATTTTTACCGACAAGTAAAAATTTTTATTAGAAAAATACAAAACGACCCTTCTTTGTTAGGAACTGGACGTCAATTAAGCAGTAGCGAGGATGCCATAAAAATTCATTCCTTGATCCACCACCAACTATCATCATCGGCCTTCGAACCAATGCTGCGGTACGCATTGTATGCAGCAAGACTGGTCCCATCTACCGAAAAACCAACTTTTAAGAACGTGCAGCAAGTGTGTTTTCCCGCAGAAATTGTCAAAGAAAAATGCAAATGTACAAAAACTTGTACAATTAAATGTTCTATTTGTAACATATTTTTGTGCTTTACATGTTTTTATGATGATTACCACCCAAAAACCTGCAGAAGTAATTAAACATAACATTTGTATTATATAAATAAAACGTTGAAAAATTATCTATTTCTACTAATTATTTTACTTTTTACACACTAAATTTTAAATAAGGCCATTTAAAACAAAAAATATAGGTAAGGAGAGTTTTATTTCAACCAAAACCTTTTATTATTTTTAGATTTAGACCTGAAGATGTAAATAGCGAATTCGGCCGAAATAAAAAATTAGGCGTTTTTTACTCCGAAAATTTTGGAAGACATTTTCAAAAATTTAGGTGGAAAAAAATAGGAAATTTTTTAAACTAAAAACTGATATAATTTTCAGATTCCTCATCTCAAAAAACCCCTAGTAACCAAATTTGGTCGAAATCAGAAATTAAAAAATATTACCCCTAAGATTTGGTCGAATTTTAGAGGCAAGAGGCTATCAATTTTTAAAAAAACGTAAATAATTCGTGCTTTCTCACAGATTTTGCCACCGATTGAGACCAAATTTTAAGGGCCCCTAGAAGCTGTAAAACTGAATCGTTTAGCCTAAATGCGGAGGTCGTAGGATGTCCCCTTATTGAGATATCTCAAGTTATAGTTGACCTCGGAATTTTTTTTCAAGCCAGTTTTTGTCCACTAAAATCTGGACTAAACGCTATGTTATATAGATGGATAGAAAGCAGAATGCACGCTGATTTTAGTGATGCCATTACTATTTTAATCGGTTGATTACAGCAAAAGTTATGACTGTTTGATGTTTTTGACAAAATCTCAACTTTAAAATTTTAACGTCCTCCAAAGGGGGAAACAAATTTTTATTTTTTGATAAAATTTCACACAGAAGGGTTTTTTGGTTCGCTGAATCGATATTTGAGGTCAGTTTTCAACGAAAAAAAATTCCCACTGAGTTACAGTGGATTTCGTCATTTTTTTGGAGTTTTTGAGCACCCTGAAGCTGGGTCGTCTCTTGAGACTAACGAAAGTATTTTTATTTCAAATAGCATAGAAAACTACAACTTTACATGAAAGAATTATTTCTTTATCTTGACTGAGAGCTGAGAAAAAAAATAAAACGAGATTTTTTTTATTTTATATTTTATTTTTTTTCTCGGCTCCCAATGCTCATGGGCGGCTATAACTCTAGTTTTGCTCTATTATAGGTCCCTACTACCCACACAAAAATCGGGAATTAAATCTGTGAGTTACAACTCAGAACGTCCCCTTGTAAGTTCACTAGTTCCCTTCAGTTGATCAGTTCAATCGATTCCTACTGTGAGCTTGGTATATATCGTTCTATGAACTATTAGTCATATCTCGCCGTTTACATTGTGGAGCTGTACTTCATTGATGGTAAGTTTTTGATTTTCAATTGGGTTTTTTTATAAATACTTATCAGAAATTTGATATGTTCACATTTGCTAGTGTTTAATGTTTAATATTCGTTTTTAATAAGAATAACGAATAACACCAACTTGAAGCTTTTCCCAAACCAAATATTTTTGTTCTCGGTTTCATAGGTAACTTTTAGTACCTAATTTGTTATAGAGCTCACTAGCACCAGGTTTTTTAAGATTTTTGATTTTATTAAGTAAAAATGTTTATTTACAATATGGAAAGGTAAAACTTATTTTTTTTTTCTCCAAAAGTTGGGGATGTGTACTCATTTGGGCGTTATTTTTGATATGAAAAATGCTTGTTAGTTTATGACCAAATCAGTTTTCTTTCCTAAAAGTGGACGATTATGGCTCACCTAAAATTTGTGAAAGTTATTCATGTTATAAACACCTAAGGTCTTGTTTATTATTTTTTTTATCTTTATTTCAAATCTACAATTCGGAAGAAACTGTACCTAAAAGTGACTTCAAATATAATTTCTACTTATTTTGCTATATTTGAATCATAACGAACCTAAATTTCAATTTCATAAACAAATATTTTCCAACTACAATAAGGTTTTGTTTTCCTTTAAAACGGAGAAATAATTTATGGTTTGGGAGAAACCCTCAAGTGTAGTTAGGGTCAGTCGGGGCTATTGGAAACAGTTTTTGAATGTTCTGCTTAAAGATTTTGAGGCATCCCTTTAAAACTAAAAAATTGTTTGAAAATTGTGAATTTCTTAAATTAATTCATTTAACTGGAAGATTTTTGCATCAAAATAAATGTTTTAAATGTTTATTTTGAAATTAATTTATGTTTACAATTACCCCTTGGGCCCCCTTCTTTGTCCAGAACCGGCCTTTCTGTGCTACTACGGGAGGGGCCCTCATGGCCCCTAGTGTGCCCAGAAGCGGCCTTTCTTTTGTTAGTTGAAACCATTTTTAATTATAACTTTAATTTTAAGTTTTAGGTTTAACTTTAAGTTTTAAGTTTATGTTTTAGGTTTAGTTTAAGTTTTAGTTTAAAAGTTTTAAGTTTAAGTTTTAGGTTGTAGTTTATGTTTAAGTTTAAGTTTTAGCAGCAGGCGGGGTCGCTATCGGGCGAATCAATAAATAAAAGTACCAAAGTCGTAAATGTGTGAAAACTTGTAAATGCGTGCAAACTTGGCAATGTATTCCAAACTCGGGAATGTGTGTACAGGAAGAACGGTCAATTCCAACCCATGCCGTCCTGATGTTGTTGCTCTTATATATCCCTGAGCCCTTCCACTTTCCCCCCTCCGTTTGCCCCCTTCCTTCCTTGATGACCTATATCGTAATGCTTAGCGTCCTCGGTGTTTTTTTTTTTTTTTTTTTCTAGTTCAGCTGTGGATTTGTAGCTCAATAATAGAGTTCAATAACAATGTTAATCAGGTTTTAATTATAAACCTTGTTATAACAATGTTTATAATTATAAATGAATTTTTATTATTTTTGTTAAAGAACATCGTCTCTACGGGTCCAAGTTTTTTCCTTTAATTCCAACCATTTGACATATAATTTATCTCCTTATGTACTACTTTTTCTACTAAAAATAATAGTTAATGTTAAGCTGTAAGTTAAGAATAATTGAAATAAAAAAAATTTAATGATTTACTATCGTGTATATTTATTTCTATAAATGTAGTAGAAATATTATAATTTCCTGTCGATCCGAACCCTCCTTCGTTTCTTTGGTTGTTCGGATTGTTAAAGACGACGTCGAGGTCTGGTGTTAGTTCTTCGTTGAAGTCGATATGATGCACTGGTATATGGAAATAAAATTTTTGTAAAATGAGTTGAGCGATTTTGTCTCCTCTCTTAATGTGGTAATCTTCGCTGGAATGATTATATAAAATAACCTTAATAGTGCCTCTATAATCGGGATCTATTACACCACCTATTAATAAGCATAAAGTTAATTTAAAAAAGAAAAAAATTATTAATAAAACAATTTGATAAAGAAAATTACCCAGGCCATACTTGATCGGTCCGCTAATCTTCCATAATATCCTTCAGGAAATATAACAGTTAAATAAGTTCAACCAGTACCTTGCCTCCAGCTTTTATTGTATAATTATGAGGGCTAATGAATAAATAAAATTTAATTATAAAATAATCTTCATTAAATATAATTTAGTAAATAATATACCTGCTTAAGTCATAACCAACTGAATCAGGAGTTCCTTTCACTACATCGAAAGCTAGATCTTTTTACAACATACATGATTCCCTTTTTTTTAAGAGAATAATTTTTTATAATCTAAAACAATCAATTTTTTTTTTAGTCTTGTTTTTGTAAACTGTAATGGTTGTACGGTAAAGATGTTATCATATCTTCAAGAAAAACTCTTTTATCATCATTGTTTGATAGTGCTTTTTTATTTATTTGTACTGAGGTTACTACATGGTTTTTAGAACGAATCAAATTCATTGGAACTCTGACAACAGAGTAATCATGCTCTTCATCTTTGTCACTATTATTAGGTATTATTTGATTGTAAAATAAAGTATTTTTATAAGATTCGTGATTTATAAATTTTTTTAAGGAATGTTTGGAAACCCCTTTAGCTCGCTTTATTTCGTCAAGAGTTGAACTTTTCTCATCTTCATATTTCAATGAGTACATTTTAGGTCTTAAGGCGATAAATTCTGTAATTATTTGCCCGCTACATTCGTCTTTAAATGCTCCAAGTCTATTTTTGTTTGTTTCAGAATAGCATTCGTGATTTTTAGGATAATTCGAAGTGTCGAAATAATTAAGCATACCTTTCATGTCTTTATAAAAATCTTCAGTTTTTATGTGATATATAAGAGAATCTGTATCTGTGTATAATAGCTGTAAATTTTTGTCGTATTTTTTAAGCATTACATTATAGTGAAAATCGTAAATAAACGTTTTTGAAATATCTAAAATAGACATGCCGACATAAATTGGTTTATTAAAAAATAATTTGGTTTTGCCCATATGCACGGCAACTAAATTTTCATTTATTATCGTGGAGTCTAAAAAATTGGGTTTAGCTACAAGTTTTCTTAATTTATTCATATCAGTGACTAATTGAATGTTTATTCGATTTCTGATATTTTCCATAGTTTTTCCAAAGACAGCATTACACATCAATTTGTAAAAATCTTTTTCGAAAGGATTTTTTGCTTCCCTTCGTAAATTCGTATTGAAGGAAATGTACTTTTCCAACCATTTTGATTGGTGGAATCGTAACACCCTGTAAATCTTTTCTATTTGAATTCCGTTTTCTAACGCTTGTTTTAAGGCGAGATAATGGACTACATATCTTTTTCTATCCCCTAAATGAGGAATTAGCTTCTTATGTGCTGAACGGTTAATGGGGGGAATAATAACTTCCGGAAGAAAAGGTAAATCGCGATGTGCATCGTGATAATTTTTAGGATAAGTAAGGTCCACCTCTAATATGTAACCAATGTCATCAGTCTCTGATAAATTCATAATGATGTCTTGATTTATAGTGTCAGGTTTAGGAAACCATTCGATGTTTCCATAGGGTAGAGGCATCGACATTGCAGTGGCATATAATCCGTTAGCGTCAAGATATTCGATATAAGATGAAGGTTTATTCGAATCGTAATTTGCAGCTTTCATATATTTATTATTCGCTTGAGCAAACTTTTTACTAACTTGGCATAGGCCTCCTCGAATACCTCTTTCGATAAATAAAATTTGATCATAATCGGTAAGTAATTGTAAACGTATTCCGGTAAACTTCAACATGATATCCCAAGCCATACTAGGTGTGGTGAAAAAATGTGCTGGATCTATCAAATAATTACTTAGGGTTATGTCTCTGAAGGCTTCGAAACAATCGCATAGAAGTAATACATCAATTTTTAAATAGAGATCACTGTAATCTCCCAACGTTGAACACTGAAATTGCTTCCAAACCCTTTGCGCATGCTCATATTCATCGTCCGTTATATCACTACCAGTTAATTTACTGTGAAAAGCTTCCTTATTAGGAAGAGTTCTTTCATCGATTTTATCCCAATCATCGACGAATTCATACGGAAATACACCTTTTCGTTTAACCAAATGGATTAAGGAAGATGGAAAATGTTGTGAAATTGTTGTAAATTTGGTATCGGGTAGATTAGACACTATTACAGCTAAACTTCTATCGATAAAGCGATAACTATCGATGAAACGAAATCTTAATCCTAATATATTTTTCGTGAAAGAAATATATTTTTCTTGAGTATTGGGAATGACAGTTATATCACCAGGCGGTTCACCTAATAAACGAACGATAAAGTGAGCATCGTATGAAGATAAATTATGAAATAAAACGGGGACAAAAAGTTTTTTTCTCTGCTTTTGTAAACAGCTTGATTCGTCATCGCTTGATTGTTTTTCGTAATATTTTAAAATTTTTGAAAATACAGCACTGTGCATCACCAAAAACAAATTTGGTGAAGTAACACACAATAAATACGATGCTGAATGTAGAACTATTTCAAACGTATCAGATCCTAAAGAGGAACAGGATGTCGTCACTTTGGCCTACGCTCTGAAAAATTTTGTAGCGAAGGATGGAAGGAGTAAAGGAAGCGATAGTAACTGAGTTACATAAACCGACTCGTAAAAATTATCCCAGGAGAAAAACAATCTTAAAAGGTATCGATGATTTATGGCAAATCGATTTGGTAGAAGTTCAACCATTAGCGAGATTCAATAGAGGTTTCCAATACCTATTAACAGTCATCGATTGTTTTTCAAAATACGCTTGGGTTGAACCGGTAAAAAAACCGGACAATCTGTTTCCACAGCTTTGAATAACATTTTCAAAAAGAGTTCCAGAAGTCCGAAAAATATTCAAAGCGATAACGGAAAAGAGTTTTATAATTCATTTTTTCAAAATCTTATGAAAAAAAGAGGTATTAATCACTACAGCACCTATACAACAAAAAAAGCTGCTATAGTCGAACGATTTAATCGTACCCTCAAAACAATGATGTGGCGTATGTTCAGTCTCCGAGGAAATTACAAATACCTAGATATCTTACCGAATATTTTAGAAAAGTACCATCATTCAGTTCACAGGACAACGGGTCATAGACCAATTGACGTCAAGTCTTCACAAGATGAGAAGGTAATTACAGATAAATTATATTCTTCAAATAATATTATAAATATGAAAAAAATATAAATATAAGGCGGGGGACTTTGTAAGAATATCAAAACATAAAAGTATATTTGCGAAAGGTTACACACCAAACTGGTCTGCTGAGATATTTAAAATTGTAAAGGTTAATAAGACAAGACCTGTTACTTACATCCTTGAAGACATGAAAGGTCAACCTATTTTAGGATCCTTTTACGAACAAGAGATAAACAAGACGAAACATCCTAACGTTTATTTAGTAGAAAAAGTATTAAAAAAGAAAGGAAATAAATTATATGTCAAATGGCTGGGCTTAAATGAAAAAAATTGGATTAATACATATGATATACTATAAGGGAGTTAACAAAAATATATCCGATAAAACCGGTTAAAATTTCGGGTATTTTCAACTAATTTCGGTTCTAAAGTTATTTTACATAATCATTCCAGCGAAGATTACCACATTAAGAGAGGAGACAAAATCGCTCAACTCATTTTACAAAAATTTTATTTCCATATACCAGTGCATCATATCGACTTCAACGAAGAACTAACACCAGACCTCGACGTCGTCTTTAACAATCCGAACAACCAAAGAAACGGAGGGTTCGGATCGACAGGAAATTAAAATATTTCTACTACATTTATAGAAATAAATATACACGATAGTAAATCATTAAATTTTTTTTATTTCAATTATTCTTAACTTACAGCTTAACATTAACTATTATTTTTAGTAGAAAAAGTAGTACATAAGGAGATAAATTATATGTCAAATGGTTGGAATTAAAGGAAAAAACTTGGACCCGTAGAGACGATGTTCTTTAACAAAAATAATAAAAATTCATTTATAATTATAAACATTGTTATAACAAGGTTTATAATTAAAACCTGATTAACATTGTTATTGAACTCTATTATTGAGCTACAAATCCACAGCTGAACTTGAAAAAAAAAAAAAAAAAACACCGAGGACGCTAAGCATTACGATATAGGTCATCAAGGAAGGAAGGGGGCAAACGGAGGGGGGAAAGTGGAAGGGCTCAGGGATATATAAGAGCAACAACATCAGGACGGCATGGGTTGGAATTGACAGTTCTTCCTGTACACACATTCCCGAGTTTGGAATACATTGCCAAGTTTGCACGCATTTACGACTTTGGTACTTTTATTTACTTCTTTGCCGGATAGCGACCCCGCCTGCACGCATTTACAAGTTTTCACACATTTACGACTTTGGTACTTTTATTTACTGATTCGCCCGATAGCGACCCCGCCTGCTGCTAAAACTTAAACTTAAACATAAACTACAACCTAAAACTTAAACTTAAAACTTTTAAACTAAAACTTAAACTAAACCTAAAACATAAACTTAAAACTTAAAGTTAAACCTAAAACTTAAAATTAAAGTTATAATTAAAAATGGTTTCAACTAACAAAAGAAAGGCCGCTTCTGGGCACACTAGGGGCCATGAGGGCCCCTCCCGTAGTAGCACAGAAAGGCCGGTTCTGGACAAAGGAGGGGCCCCTCCTGTGCCAGAACCGGCCTTTCTATACTACTAATGTATTTTGCCATAGGTATCTTTTTTTTAATATTCTAACATCGTAATATTATTTGAAAATTAATATTATTTAATTTGTTTCAGAGTACAATGTCTTCGAGGTGGATTAGCAGTGTTTGGTACCACTTCAATGCGAAAGAAGCTAGTAGGGCTGAATGCAAATACTGCAAAGCACTCATAAGCACAGCCGGAGGGTCATTAGGAAATTTGAACAGGCACCTGAAAAACAAGCACCCAACTGTGCCTGAACAAAGGAGGAGCATTGTTCCATCAGAGGAAAGTACTCTTCATACTTCATCAGCACTTGCAGGTTCGTCACGTTCTCGATCGCCTTCCTTAGCAGTGTCCACATCTACACCTAGCCTGACTGACTCTGAGTCGGCTCTTGCATTGATTAGTGAACCACATACTATTAGGCCTCAGGATCGCAATCGTCCATCTCAATCCTCATTAAGGGAATTTATTGAAGTTATAAAGCCCATTTCTATTAGGAAAAGTAAGACAATTGATATACAATTATTACGCATGATATGCAAAGAATATCACCCGTTCAGTTTGGTAGATGATCCTGAATTTACAAAATTTGTCGCACTACTTTGTCCGGGGTATAAGCTCCCCAGCCGAAAAACCCTTTCCAAGAGTTTATTGCCGCAATTGTATGCCGATTTGACAGTTGAGGTAAAATCTAAATTAGCTGAATCAATTGCCGTTGCACTTACGACAGATTCGTGGACATCCCTCAATAATCAAAGTTTCATGGCTATTACGGTTCATTTTATTGACTCAAAGTCTGTAATTTGCAGTAACTTATTAGGGTGCTTTGAATTCACTGAAAGGCACACATCCATTACTTTGGCAACAATGCTTAGAAACCAGTGCGAGGAATGGAACATCAGTTCCAAATTAATTGCGATTGTGACCGACAATGCAGCCAACATAACTGCAGCAGCAAATGAAGTTTCAAAACATATTCCGTGCTATGCACATACCTTGAATTTGATTGTTAAATCAGGCACTTCACCGATTCATGAAATAGTAGAAAAGTGCAAAGCAATTGTGCAATATTTTAAAAAAAGCTCAAATGCCCTTACAAAGCTGCATGAAGTGCAACGTCAAATGAATCTGCCTGAATTAAAATTAATTCAGGATGTGCCAACACGTTGGAATTCCACATTTGAGATGATGAAAAGGTTAATTTTAAATAGGGACCCCATATTGTCCACTCTGGCACTGCTCCAGTATGGTGAAACAACACTTTCGAGTAGTGAGTGGGAAATAGTTGAACAGTCAATAAATATCCTAGAAGTTTTTGACGATGTTACAAAGGAACTGAGTGCCGCTAAGAGTGTAACATTGTCTATGACAATGGTTTTATCGAGAAATTTGTATGATTTTGTTTATGACTTGTCAAAAACACCCAATTACTCTGATTTGTTAAAGCAAGTGTGCGACAAATTATTAATTGAAATCAACGAGAGGCTTATATCAAAGGAACATCAGTTAATTCCTGAATCGGCGTTGCTTGATCCCCGCTTTAAAAAGTCTGCTTTCAAGAACAATAAAAAATATCTTGCGGTTTATGAACGTTTAGTGGCAAAAGTGGAAGCCTTAAACCTGAAAGATGCTCCATCTTCCAGCCAACCTCAAATGTCTTCTCTTACAGGTGCCCCAAGCTCTTCAAAAATTTGGGCGAAATTTGATAGAGAGACAGTAGCTCTAACAGCAAAACAAAATCCAAAAGCTGCTAGTATTGTGGAAATAGACAAATATTTAGCAGAACCACTTTTATCCAGACTGTCTGATCCGTTAATTTGGTGGGAACAAAGAAAATTAATATACCCTCACCTGTACGAACTTGCATTGAAAAGGCTTTGCATACCAGCTAGCTCAGTTCCCTGTGAACACATTTTTTCCAAAGCAGGTCAAATAATGATAGAGAAAAGGAATAGATTACAAACAAACAAATTATCTCAAATTCTGTTCATACAATACAATGGTTAATATTTTTAATATTCAATTGTAAAGATTTTGTTGAAATATTATTATTGTAAGCTATTAGTTTTAATAAATATTTGTTTACACCTACTACAATGTTTCATTTCAGCCATCCCAAGAATTAATTTTGGTGAAGTATGAAATAAAAATGTGTTTTTCCTTTTTCCATACCCTACCAGGTAAGACTAAGAACAGTATTAATCCTAAGCAGTACAGTAGTAAAATGTAAAACAATTTTATCTTTAACGGTTCTTACTACCAAGTTACCCAAGGCTTGGGTGAAATTGAAAGCCCTCAGCCATTTCTCACAAAAGATTTTACCTGCTGCAAAAAGAAAAATGATGGATGCTTAAAACATTATGGTAAGGATCCTACATTGGGTTTCCCAATTTTTGTAGACAATTAATTATATTTGCCTTATGATTGATAGGTTTAAGGGTTTTTATAGCTCTTATTTATTTAATTTGTCTTATTGAGAAATCCTCTCAAGATATGAATTTTCTTATTTAATGGCAGCTTCAAATTGGAAATGAACTATGTAGTTCATTTGAACTAGTTCAATAAGAAGAACTATCCCAAAAGGAATAGTTCCTTGAAAAGAACGATTTTGCCCATACAGGGTTTATATTCATAATGTTCTCACCTAGACCACAAGCGGCTCATTGGATTTTCATAATTTCACATTGCACAGATTTGAAACCACAGACTATAAAGCTTCTAATTAGTTTGACATGTAGCAAGATATCTTCTCGAATCTTGAGATATCACTGTTTTTAATCTTGAGGCTTCTGATGAGAATAACATCACTTTATGTCTCTTTTTCCCATTTTTACGACTAAATGGTTAGCATTACTATGTGTTCTTAAAGTAGCAGAATCCAGTGATTTATAATCACAGAGAGAACATTAACGTCACTTCTCGCCAGAATGACGTGCCTTAAAGTGTATTTTTATCTCTCTAGATCGAACAGATTTATATTCACAGTTTGGACACTGATGAGGCTTCTCTTCAGTATGACGGGCCATTATATGTCTTTTCATAACCGAAGATTCAACGGATTTATAATCACAGTGAGGGCATTGCTTAGGCTTCTCACCAGTGTGGTGGGCAATTATATGGGTCTTCAAACTGTCAGATCTAATAGATTTATAATCACAGTGTGGGCAATGATGAGGCTTCTCTTTAGTATGACGGGTCATTATATGTCTTTTCATAACGGAAGATTTGAGAGATTTATAATCACAGTGAGGACAGTGATGAGGCTTCCCGCCTGTATGACGGCCAATTATATGGATCTTCAAATTATGAGAAGTAACAGATTTATAATCACAGTGAGAACATTGGTGCGGCTTTTCACCAGTATGGTGGGCCATTATATGTATTTTCCCATTATATAAGAGAAGCCATTTACTTATTTATGACCAGAGGGTTTACATTAATAATCTTCTTATCTATACGACAAGCGACTGAATGGATTTTCATAATATCACATTGCACAGATTTATAAAAGATCATAAAGCTTCTAATTAGTTTGATATGTTGCAAGATATCTTCTCAAATCTTGAGATATCACTGTTTTTAATCTTGAGGCTTCTCATGAGAATAGCATCACTTTATGCCTTTTCATTAATGAACCTTCTCGCCGGAATGGTTAGCATTAATATGTGCTCTTAAAGTAGCAGAATCCAGTGATGTATAATCACAGAGAGGACATAAATGAGGCCTCTCTTTAGAATGATGGACTGCAATATGTCTTTTCAAGTTCCCAAATATTACTGACTTATAATCACACTGAGTACATTGATGAGGTCTCTCTCCTGTATGATGGGCCATTATATGGGTTTTAAGAGATGCAGATTGTACAGATTTATAATCACAGTGAGGACATTGATGAGGCTTCTCTTCAGTATGACGGGCCATTATATGTCTTTTCAAATTTACAGATTGTACTGATTTAAAATCACAATGAGGACATTGATGAGGCTTCTCGCCAGTGTGGTGGGCCATTATGTGGTTTTCCAAAGTTTTAGATAAGGCAGATTTGTAATCACAGTCAGAACATTGATGAGGTCTCTCTCCTGTATGATGGGCCATTATATGTTTTTTCATATTTCCAGATTGTATTGATTTATAACCACGGTGAGGCCATTGGTTAGACTTTTTTTCAGTATGACGGTTTATTATATGTCTTTTCATAACCCAAGAATGGACGGATTTATAATCACAGTGAGGGCATTGGTTAGACTTCACACCAGTATGGCGGGCCATTATATGGATTTTCAAATTATGAAAAGTAACAGATTTATAATCACAGTGAGGACATTTATGAGGCTTCTCTCCTGTATGGTGGACCATTCTATGGATCTTCAAATTACGAGAAGTAACAGATTTATAATCACAGTGAGGACATTGATGAGGCTTCTCTTCAGTATGACGGGCCATTATATGTCTTTTCATATTTCCAGATTGTACTGATTTAAAATCACAGTGAGGACATTGATGAGGCTTCTCGCCAGTGTGGTGGGCCATTATATGGTTTTCCAGAGTTTTAGATGAGGCAGATTTGTAATCACAGTGAGGACATTGATGAGGTCTCTTACCAGCATGCCATGACTTTAAACGCCTATTTATGTTTCCAGATTGTTCTGCCTTGTTATCACAGTGATGGCACTCCTCTCCTTCATAACCTACAACTATAAACAATGAATTATTATTTAAAACAAAGGAAGTAATTGTTTGAGGTAAATTTAATTAATTGCTTGTTTTCAGATTTAAAAAAAAAATTAGACAATTCACTGCTTTTTAAAATCTAAACTATTTCATAAAATAAAAATGAATTATACATCTAATAAGTACATTAGGTAAATATCAGTATAGTTTTTTTCTGTCAGTACTATTTTGATTATGCCAATTTTTAAAATTCAAAACAAAATATGTAATGAAACCTTGGCCTTGCATTTCAAAGAAATAGCAAAATGATGTTCTTTATATATCGAGTAAGAGTCCAGAAGCCAGGGACATTATAAAGTTGGCATTAAGCCGCCGCCCACTCCCTTGGCCTGAAAAATCCCTTAATAGCCAAGAAGGAAAGTGTTAGATCGAGGTATCCATCATATGTCGAAAAATGGCATATGATTATTTGAATTGTTTTATAAAATAGACATTAAATTGCTAGTTTGCTAACTGAAAGGTTGTTTTATTATTTATTAAAATATAAAAATTGGCGATGAGGATGGGACATGTCATCGAGAAAAGCCACGCGAGCGGCAAGGAGGCAAGATGACTGGGCGGAAGAAGAGGAAGCTAGATTACCTCGGAAGGGAGGCGATTCTTCAGCTTCGGGTTTCGCGCCAGCGGGGTTCCTTCTACCGCAACCCGGCGAGTTCGACGTGGAAAAAGACGACTGGAGGATGTAGAATGTAGACTGGAGAAGAATTTTTCATTCTAAACAACATAGACGGAAAAAAAAAAAAAAAGGTATCCATTTTGATTAGCATAATAGGAAAAGATGGTTATCGATGCCTGCGGGATCTTTGTGATCCAGCTCTGCCGAAGGAAAAGTCATTTCAGGAACTGTGTTCGATTATGTCGAGGCAGTTCGCTTCACGAATTTCTATTTTCAGGCAAAGGATTAAATTTTATGAATTGTCGCAAGGCCTAAATGAATCTATCGCTGATTGGTATATGCGGGTAAAAAACGGCTCAGCTTTATGTATATTTGGCAATTGCCAAGAAAATATTTTAAAAGATAGATTTGTTTGCGGCCTTTCTATAATTCTATTTTAGATAGGTTGTGCGAGCTGAATCCGGATGACAAGTCATTCCTTGACTTTTATGAGTTGGCCTTACAAAGGGAGACTTCGGAAAAGGGTAAGGTCAAACCTTCGGAGGAGGTTGATAAAATGGTCGATACCCGCCACCACAATGATAATGAAAAGTGTAAAGCGTGTGTCAAATCACTCATTTGAGAAATGTAGATTTAATTCATACCAGTGTCACAAATGTGGAAGAAAAGGGCACTTGGCGTACGTCTGTAAGGGTTCGTCACGTAAGACGAACCACCTTGAGGATGACCAGGTTTCCGATAGCTCGTTGTCACGGTTGGAGATATTTAAGGTGAATTCCGAAATCTCAGTTCCTCCGTTGATGGCTGACGTTATTTTCGCAGAGAAACCATTAAGGTTAGAAGTGGATACAGGTGCTGGGGTAACAATTATGCCGTCACATGTTTATAGGTCCACCTTCAGTGATCTACCATTACTTAAGACCGATATTAAATTAAAAGCATTCGGGGGAGAGGTTCTTACCCCAATTGGTATACTAAAGGGCCAAGTGGTCTGGCGTGGAAAAGAAGCGGAAGGGCAAATGATAGTTGTTCCCAAGGGATCCATATGTTTAATGGGACGTGATTGGATTAAAATTTTTGGCTTGCGTCTTGAAGGAATAAATTTTAATGAGATCAACGCTGTGGGCTTAGATAGCTTACTTGCGGAATATAAGGATCTTTTCCGAGAAGAGTTAGGCTGTTACAAGTGTGATAAAGTAAAATTAAGTTTGAAATCCGATGTAAAACCAAAATTTTGCAAACCCCAACCCATTCCCTTTGCTTTTCGGGAAAAAGTTGATGAAGAATTAGAGAAATTGGGGAATTTGGGAATGATTAGCCAAGTTGAGCAGAGCCAATGGGGTACGCCATTAGTTCCAGTTTTAAAGCCAGATGGGTCGCTTAGGTTGTGCGCTAATTACAAAATCACAGTTAACCCTTGTTTGGAAGATGAAAATTTTCCCCTACCTCGCATTGAAGAAGTTTGGGATGCCCTTCAAGAAGGCGTTTATTTTTCAAAAATTGATTTTGTAAGGGCATATAATCAGCTGGAGCTAGATGAGGAATCGAAGATGATCTTAGCATGGTCCACTCACAAAGGTATTTTTAGAGTAAATAGGCTAACTTTTGGGCCGAAGGTAGCTGTAGCAGTATTTCAAAGAACTGTTCAAAGGATTTTACAGGGCTTAAAGGGAGTTATAAATTGTCTGGACAACGTCGTAATATCAGGCAGGACTCGTGAGGAACATATGAAAAACTTACGTGAAGTTTTTAAACGCCTTCTTGAGGCCGGGTTCACTCTGAATGTGAAAAAGTGCTCGTTTTTTCAAAAAGAAATAAAGTATTTGGGCCACATCATTTCCAGCGCTGGAATAAAACTGGATCCGGAAAAATTGAAAGCTCTTCTTGATTTACCGGTACCCAAAAATCCTTCGGAAATTCGATCATTTGCAGGGGTGATAAATTACTCGAAATTCGTCGCGGGTCTGGCAGACATAATGTGTCCCCTTTATAAATTATTAAAAAAGGGTACCAAATTCAATTGGACTTCTGAGTGCCAAATCGCTTTTGAAACAGCTAAAAATAAAGTCGCGGAAGGTTCTACAATGAGTTGTTTCGATCCCAAGATACCCGTTAAGCTGTACTGTGATGCTTCGAGGAATGGATTGAGTACAGTACTTAGCAGTAGTACTTGTTCACGTAGTTCCTTCAGGAGAAGAAAAACCCGTTTGCTATGCATCTCGTTTATTGAATGCTGCCGAGAAAAATTACTCTGTCATCCATAAAGAAGCTTTAGCTATTTAATGCGGTATTTCCAAATTTTACCAATATTTGATGGGAAACAGATTAATCTTGGTTACTGACCATCAGCCGCTGGTAGCATTGTTTGGGGAAAAGAAGGGTATCCCGGAGATGGCAGCGGGAAGACTTCAACAGTGGGCTTTTTATCTGTCCGGCTTTGACTATTCAGTTCAATGTACCAAGAACGGTTCTAATCCAGCGGATGGATTTTCTAGACGTCCGATAGGGAGGGCTCCACCGGGAACATCATCACATGGATTACGTAAACTGGCTGAACAAGAATTTGTCTGTGGACTGGGGCAAAATTAAAATTAATACTTGTCGAGATCATCAGCTGAGCAAAGTGTATGATTTTATCCGTCAGGGGTGGCCCAAAAACTGCTAAGAATTATTGAAGCCGTTTGCTCGACGTAACAACGAGTTGAGTGTGAAAGAGGGCGTTATAATGTGGGGCTATAGGATCGTCATACCGGGGAAGTTAAGATCCGCTTTGTTGGATGAGCTACACGAGACCCATGAGGGCATGAGCAGGATGAAATCTAGGGCGCGTTCTTATTTCTGGTGGCCATCACTCGACTCTGATATTGAGAACTATGTAAAGCGGTGTCGGACCTGTATGTCATTTAGAGATGACCCCGTGAAGATGGAGCCAACATAGTGGCCCGCGACTTCTCGCCCTTTTGAAAGAATTCATGTAGATTTTTTGGGGCCCATCGAGGGAAAAATCTTTTTAATAGTAACGGATGCATTCTCTAAATGACCTGAAGTTTTTAGCATGACGGGCTTGACTACTGATAGCACTCTAGGAAAACTTAAGCAAGTTTTCGCTCGATTTTGCTTACCAAGGATTATTGTGACGGATAATGGGCCTCAGTTTCGTTCAGTGGTCTTCGAAGATTTCTGTAAGCGAAACATCAAGGCAATGAAATCGCCCCCATACCATCCCTCCAACAATGGTGCTGCTGAAAATGCAGTTAAGAGTTTTAAAAAGGGCTTACAGAAGTGCCTTAAGACCAGGCAAGGTAACGAATCTTTGTGTTCTGTCGTAAGCTGTTACCTGTTCCGCTACAGGACCGGAATTCAGGCCACGACGGGAGAGACGCCAACGAAGCTGATGCTAGGTCGTGGGATCCGAACTCGGCAGGATGCATTAAAGGAGATGGGCCGGAGCCGGATGGAGAAGGACGAATCGGTCAACACGGGCCGTCGAGTATATTTTAAAGAAGGCGAAAAGGTCTATGTAAGAACTTACGACAGAGGGGCTGATAAAAGAAGAGGGACTGAGGGAAAAATCGTTGGAGTCCTAGACAGCAGGATGTACTTAGTCAAAGAGGAGGAAACTAGGAAAGTCCATACGCGTCACGCGGATCGAATTATCAAGTCTGCAGCGAGATGTGATCAGCCTCAGGCTTAAAGGGGGAGGTGTTAGATCGAGGTATTGATCATGTGTCGAAAAATGGCATATGATTATTTGAATTGTTTTATAAAATATTCATTAAATTGCTAGTTCGCTAACTGAAAGGTTGTTTTATTATTTATTAAAATATAATAGAAAGGTTGGGGAGAAGAAAAAAAATAAAACCAATAACCTAACACTTCATTGTTCCAATCAATATTTAAATTTGTTGCTAATAGGATTATTTACTGTTTACAACAGGAAGCTTCCGTTTCCAAAACCTTGTTTTTAAAAGTAAATCTTCATTGAATTTTTCTATAAAAAAAAAAAAAAATAAGAAATTATTTAACCTTTTGATATTTTCTTTAGTACTATTTATTTATAATTGTGAACAGTATGTTCGATTTGATACCCCAGCAGGCAGTCAGGGCAAAAATTTTTGGATCAAAGTCAGTGAAAATTTGGAAACATACTATGATTGATTTTTTCATTGACATCGAATGAAGAATTTAGTGAGGTGATAAAAAAAATAAATAATAATAATAAAAAAAACCTGATGAACTGTAGAATCATCGTTGAGGGTGTTCATGTCTGTGAGAAAATGAATTGTATATAGAGACAGTCTGCAGCTTTACTTTATTCCAGCACGGGCAGCCTATTCAACATACTTCCATCTCCGTGGGCAACTTACTCTTCTACTCCACAGATGTAGAAAAAAAAAGAGGCAGGGACGTTGAGATGTATCGATTTGAGGCCATGCTTTGATGCCGGTCTTTTGTAAGGGCCTGCCCGATAGTCACTGCATAGTTTGGCTAAATGTTGGTAAATCGGACCAACTTATGGAGCAACTATTGTCGTGAAACACATAAATTTCTACAATAAACTTTTTTTTAGATTTATCTTTCATATTAATCTACTCGGCCAAACCCACTATAATATAAAAACTTTTCTCATTATCTTATATTTTATTATAATATTGGGCATTATATTTAATAGTTTCTGTTTTTACATCATACAATTATCCTTTATTGTTTTTTTTAAATTTCTAACCATCCTGTAACACTTGGGAAGTACTTAGACAAATAGCTAAAGAATAATGTTTGAAAAAAAAAAGTTATGAATTATAATTTAATAATCATTTTGGACCAAATGCACACTACCATAATAGCAGCATAAAGGTTTTTTATTATTATACCACTGAGCCACCACAGTCCCGAGCTGTAATATAGCTGTATATTATATTAAAATAATACATGATATCCAGACAAGGAGGACATCTGTGTACTAAGGTTTTAATACAAACAATTTGAAGAGGTTTCATATTATTTTACATTTTTCTCACCATTATAAATCTGCTCCTTTTCTTCTTCTTTGATATCCATTGTGGGAACTGAAAAATAATCAAAAGATTTTTACATTACAAACAACAATATATGTTTCTACATTAATTTTATAATTTAATTCTAAGGTAAATTGATTAACGGTAATTGAAATTCCAATATTCGAAGGAAATATTACTACTAATTCATGAGATGGAAATAGCAAGGAGAAAGCTTACACAAAAAGAGAAAGGTAGGTACAACAAATTTCCTCACCTTCATCTGGGACCAGCATCTCAGGTTCTTCTTTTATGTGAACTAGCCCACCTGCAGATATATAACAATGTTTTAACAATTCTGTAAAAAATCCAAGTATTTTCTAAAGTAACAAGTATAAACTAAATGAAAAGTTATTTTGATTCAGAAACAGAACATATAGGTTATCTCAAAGATTTTTAAAAAAAAGTTCTAGCCCATGATAAAACAGAGGGATGGCACCAAAAGGCAACAGATGTACCTAGCGAAATAGTTTCGGAACAACTGCGAGATAATTAACAAAGTATAGTAATTTTGATAAAGAAACCTTTTTAAAGTTGAAAAAACTAATCAATTATATTTTCTCTACCACGATACAGGAGCAAACTCAAGGCACGTTGCAAAGGAACCTTAATTAATTATTGAAGTAAGAGTAACCATTGAGCCGGCTGGGGGTACCTAACCAGGATCTCCCAACCTTTAGGGATAGTAAGTGACATAATTGATTAGTATCCTGTCACAATTAGATTTAAACACGAGAATTTGAGCATAATCATGCTGATCCTTCCACTGAGCCACCACAGTCCCGAGCTGTTATATAGCTGTATATCATATTAAAATAATTCATGATATCCAGACAAGGAGGACACCTGTGTACTACGGTTTTAATCCAGACAAGGAGGACACCTGTGTACTACGGTTTTAATCCAAACAATTTGAAGAGGTTTCGTATTATTTTACATTTTTCTCACCATTATAAATCTGCTCCTTTTCCTCTTCTTTGATATCCCTTGTAGGAACTGAAAAATAATCAAACGATTGTTACATTACAAGCAACATTAATTTTATAATTTAATTCTAAGGTAAATTGATTAACCCTTTAACTGCTGCGAGTGAAGAGCTTTACGTTTGTCACAGCGCTAAGTGCTCTGGCTACCCATCTACCGACCTCTGCTACATTCTTTATACCTACATTCTATTTTTCATTACCCCTCTTTTCTACTATCTGTTGTTATTTCGTTTCCATCCTCCTTTTTGATTTGGGCTATGGACCAACACTGGCGGAGTTAAAACGTTTTTTTTTTTTTTTTTTTTTAATAATAATAAAACTAATTGCGTGAAAATCTTCAAAGCATTGTCGACATTCAACTTTAGTATCTCGCCGAATTTTTTTTTTTTATCAAATTGCACATCTTCGGTACACTTGTTTTTTTGACGTCCCTTTGGAAACGGCGAGGCTGGGAAAATATCTCTCTGTCAGTCGTAAGGGTAAATCTTTACTTGATCTTCTTTCTCCCCCAGGAAGGAGGATCTTTCTGTATAGAATTTTTCCAACATTTCTCTTATAAAAGATAAATGGAACTTCTCCATTGTAAGTTTTTGTCCTCTAACAATCTTGTGCTATGTGTGAGCATTCAGCACAGACAAGTCTAATATATGTAGATAGAATTAATTAATAGAAATTATTTTAGAATTAATAGAAATAATTTCTTGTACCATTTCACAGTTTTTCAGACAGATTATATTGAGCTTAGAAAAATGTCCACTCTATCCACACCTCCCATATTTTGATTGTATTCCACAACACATTTTGGTTTTTTTACCATTTCTCCAGTTTTGTAGTATTTTTTCCCCGTTGAAATGATATCCGCATTGTGTGCAGTGGATAACATCCAAACCTCCCTTCGATCTGACCACTTCAGAGCTAACACTGTGTCTGTCGACCTAAATTCAATGTTCCTTTTTTTAGGTGCACTTCCATTTTTGGCATGTCTTTTCTGGTTCTTCTTACCGTTCCGCATGCATTGGTTGCCATATCGTGTAAGCAAAAAAATAGTGCTGGGCTGGTATACCAGTTGTCAACATATATTGTGAGTCCATTTTTCAAATATGGCTCCAGGAGTGGCAACACAATGCCTGACTTGCCAATATTTTCAATTTTATCCGCAATAATATCAGATTTTGTTCCGGTGTACACAATGAAATCAATCACATATCCTGTCTCGCAGTCACACAAAACATAAGTTTTAATTCCGAATCTTGCCCTTTTAGACGGAATAAATTGTTAAAAAAATAAATTTCCTTTAAACAATAAGAGACTTTTATCGATGCACACATTTTAGAAAGGAGAAAATGATTCTCTGAAGGCATTTCTAATCAAATCAACGAATGACCTTATTTTGAACAACCTATCTCTTTCCCTGGTTTGATTGTTGTTGTTGTTATCTGAAAAGTGCAGCATTCGTAATATCATAAGATACCTGTCTCTTGAAATTATTTGTCCAAAAATTGGAGAATGTAATAACGGATCTTTGGACCAATAATTGCTATATGATTTTTTCATATTGATTGGCATCAATAAAGTATCAGCCAAAAAAACATAATTCACCCTCATCGACGTCTTTCCATTCCTGCAATCGGGAATGAGTCGAAAAATCTTGTTTCGATTTTATGAACTTGAAAAAATTTTTTGTTTCTTTAACTATATACTTTATAATGCCTAAAGAAAAAAATATTTCGAAAAATTCCAAAATAGTTGTATTTTTAGGAATATTTCTTTGGCAACCGGCTTTACCTTGGCCTATAAATGGATAAATTGTTGGTTCTAAGTCCTTCTTTCTCCAATCAAATTTCTTGTTCCTCTTTTAAGGAGGTTCTTCTTCATCTTCAGACCAACTTTCAGATTCATCTGCTGGTACACGAAACATACTTGATGAATGTGCTTCACGTATCTGAGAAGCTGATGATGTAGAACGAATCGAAATGTCTATATCTGTTCTTTCACTGTCACTCCATTCAGGATCTGAAGGCAAGAATTCATCACCACTTTCGGCATTAGTTATAAATTCGGCAGCTTCCTCAGCACTAAACCACTGTTTCTCCATTTCAAAAGAAAAATAAGAAAACAAATCGAAACAAAAAACTACTATAAAATATAATTTATAGAAAATAAATGAATGTTAAAGGCAGTTGAACTGAGGGTTGTTTCACACAGAGGGCAAAAACAAGAATGAAAATAGTTACCTAGCCGGAGCAGGTAGCCACTGATGGCCCAAGAAAACGGTACATGAATTCCGAGAGAAAAGCTCCAGAGTAAATCCACACACCATCTGTAGGCTCCAGTTACAAGCTCTAGTTAACTGCGAAACCAATGGAAGGCAGCAAGGTCGCATCGTCTTTACTCGGCTTTAACAAATAGAGAGAAAAACAGTGGGACCCCATACATCATCTTTAGCAATGAGGGCGTGTGTGATGCAGGACAGCATATATCGTCTTTAGCAAAGGGGGCATGTTCCGTTGTGCCGGCAAATATCGTCTTTAGCAGTTAAAGGGTTAACGGTAATTGAAATTCCAATATTAGAAGGAAATATTACTACTAGTTCATGAAATGGAGATAGCGAAGCTAATTCATGAAAGGAGAAGGCTTAAACAAAAAGAGAAAGGTAGGTACAACAAATTTCCTCACCTTCATCTGTGACCAGCATCTCAGGTTCTTCTTTTATGTGAACTAGCCCACCTGCAAATATATAACAATGTTTTAAAAATTCTGTAACAAATCCAAGTATTTTCTAAAGTAACAAGTATAAACTGAATGAAAAATTAATTTGATTCAGAAACAGAACATAGGTTATCTCAAAGATTTTAAAAAAAAATTTCTAGCCCATGATAAAACAGAGGGATGGCATCAAACAGCAACAGATACACCTAGCAAAATAGTTTCGGAACAACTAAGAGATAATTAATAAAGAACAGTTATTTTGATAAAGAAAAATATTTAAAGTTGAAAAAATAATATAGCTGTATATTATATTAAAACAATACATGATATCCAGACATGAAGGACACCTGTGTACTAAGGTTTTAATCTAAACAATTTGAACAGGTTTCGTATTATTTTACATTTTTCTCACCATTATAAATCAGCTCCTTTTCCTCTTCTTTGATATCCATTGTGGGAACTGAAAAATAATCAAATTATTAATAAAATTGAAGCAAAATATTTTGTTTAAAAAAATATACTTTTTAAGTTACTGCAGTTATTTCATAATTTTTCATTGTATAATAATTTTGAAAGCTGCGATCTAATAAAGCTCTAATTTTGACAGAAAAGGACAATACATCAGTTTGGTAATATGACAGTCACAGGACTTGTTTGTTATTTGTTGGGGTTTGTTGTTTTATACCTTCATTCCATCTTGTTGCATTTTTATTATCTGTAATTAATCTTATCTCTAAACATTCTTTAAATTCCATATGATGAAATAAATAAAATAGGCCTTTTTCAAAGTTTATACTAGGTTGTTACAAAAGTCCTTGTTCATATCAAGTTGTTTACATTGAGGTCTCTAATTTAATCCTTATTTAATCTCTGACGAATACAATTCTTATGTCAATGTTTACATTAACTAATCCTCTAATTATCTATGTACGCCAACTGTCCCTGCCTTTCATTCAGTTTATTAAATTTCACTAGAAATGTCGGAAGAACAATTTGTCATCCGCGGCCTTCTTAGGCATTATTGGAAAAAAGGTTTTAGTGCAAAGGCCTCAGCCGAGGAAATTTGTGCAGTGGAAGGGGAAAGTGTGGTGCATTGAAACACGGCCGCATTTTGGTTCAGGCAGTTTAATTCTGGGAATACAAGCCTTGAAGTTGAAGTTGAACCTAGATCAGGTCGTCCTTCAGTCGTCGATGATCCAGTGCATACAACTTTTGGCTGAAAGATGGGTTAAAGTAGTTGTAAATGATGGCATGTATTTTGAAGAATAAATTTGATTTGTAAATTTTGTACTCACATTTGAATAAAATTAATTTTGTGAACAAGGACTTTTGTAACAACCTAGTATAACGAGGCAACGTTTGGCTCCTGGAGGCATTCTTAAGTTATGTATCATATCATATGATTATTGTGCATAATTTGAAAAAACTAGAAACTAAAATAAAATTAATATCATATCATAATATCTAAAATAAAATATCATCCAAAACCAGGGAACTTGAGGACAGCAGTTGATTACCGTTGGTTCGCAGCTTGTGGCTGGCACGGATATGTTATATAGCTCTATATTGAATTAAAATTATGTATTAAACTGTTAAGATAAGGAAGTTTAACTAAGGTTCAAGGTTTCGATTAAACAAAAAATTGATATACAGGGTGTTTTTGATAAGTACGGATTACCTGACAACAGTGATTAAACATCAAATTACACAAAATATAACCTCTTTAAGGTAACTAACAATGACTAAACAGCCAGTCTTTGGCTTCCAAACAGAAAAAATCTGGTGCGTGCGCGCAACACACAACTTTCACTTACCAACTTACTTAGATTAGAAATTAATGCGTTTTGTTAATTGCCACTTATCAAATGAACAGAACAGTTTAATTATAACGCATTGGTTTGTCATTAAAGGCGTACGGCGCATGCGTGAGCTCAAGGTGTTTTATGAGTTGACGGAATATTTTCTTTTTTTCTCCTTTATATGTTTACTTGATTCTCTTCATATATCATATTTAGCCGTTTCTTATTTTTAAGCGTGATGAGAGACAGTTAATTTCCCAATATAAACTAAAACAAAGGTACTTTATAGAAAAACAAAAAAAGCCCCTTCCCCATTTAAGCCCCCTTAGAACATTTTAATAATGATAAAGCTTACCTGATATTAAATAACAACTAATTTTCATTAAACATAACGAATTTGATAAAAATCGTTAAAGCCGTTTTTGAGATAATCGATCAAAAAGGTAAAAATTGGACAAAATTTATTAAGTAAAGTCCCCCCTTCTGTTGATCAATTTTGATGAAATTTTTACAGTCATATCTCGGGCATATATATACATCAAATACCAAGTTTGATCAAAATCGTTAAAACCGTTATTGAGTAAATAAAAAAAACACGTGAAAATGATACAAAATTTATTAAGTAAAGTCCCCCCTCCGGTTAATCAATTTAGATGAAATTTTTACAGTCATATCTCAGGCATATCAATAGATCAAATACTCAGTTTAATCAAAATCGTTAGAGCCGTTTTTGAGAAAATCGAAAAAAACTTAAAAAGTTATTAAGTAAAGTACCCCCTCCCTTTGAGCAAATTTGATGAAATTTTTGCTGTCACATCGCGGGCATATACATACTCTAAATACCCAATTTCAGGTTCGCACGGTTTATAGTTTTTGAGCTAGTCTGTTCACACACACACACACACACACACAGACACACACACACACACACACACAGACCATTTCGCGGGACTTGGTTATTTTGACTCAGGGGACCCCAAAACGTGTATTTCCGTTGGAAACCGGAAGTCGAAAATTTTCACGATCGCAATACTTCCACTTACTATATATTTCATATATAGGTAAGTGAAAGTAAAAAATTAGAGCAGAAGTGATATTGAACCATAAGAAGTGATATGGTTTAATAATAGTGAAATCACTTTATATATACAACAATTTATTTTCTTTTGAATTTCTTTCCAGTGAAAATTAACATGAGACTGAGACATAATTAAATCATTAATTATCTTTATATAACATTACTCGGAGCAATTATGGGTTTTTAAAGTAATTAAAATTTGTTCTTAAACACATATTTTAAAATGTATAAGAAAGTGCGAAAAAAAAAGATGATGGAAACAATAAATATGTATTATTAAAATGGGTTAAAAAACTTATGAGAAAACTTTTCTTCTACTGCCACTTCTTTTAACAATAAAAACCCAGAGTTGTACCTTAAAAGAACTATGAAACACAAGATAAACTGAACATTAGTCTTTGAATGATGGCTGTGAGATTACTTGCATCTGGTCCTACTACTGCTATGTTACTTATGAGCGAAGCCAATATGAAACTGTATAATCTGACCCCGTTCTTAACTGAAAAGAGCCAGTTTGGGGGTTAATTTTCTCTGAAGGGCAAGCCAAGAGAGAGAGAGTTGAAAGCTAGAATCTAATTAAGTTTATTAAGACCTTTTTTTAACTAAGAGTAACAAAAAAGGATTCATTTATATTACAGTCTCATAGTCTCAATCAGGCGCAGAAGTAACATAGAGGAAGATTTACCACGTTTTTATCAAAATCAGTGAGACTGGGGATGCCCTTTCCTAGTAAGCTTCCTGCACATCCAACCCTACATTCCCCTTGCTATAAGAACCATTGGTTTAAACCAAGAATTTAGATAAATTTCGATTCCCAAGAACCAGTTTAACACTCAAAACTCAAAATGTATGCATTATAAGTTTTCATACCAAATATATCAAGAAACATAATTAACCATATCCACAAAAATATTTTAATTTAATTTACTTCAAAAGCAGTATATGATAAAAAGACAAGTGTTGTGAAACAAATACCTTATCTCAAACGATTTAGTTTTTTAACGCATGAGCAGTTGCTAAACGCATTAAATATACCATATATGTATTAGGGTATATAGCAAAGTTAATAACAAAGTTCAAAGATTTACAGCGAAAGGCACCCTTCCGTAAGGACGGGTCGTTCAACAAGCGAACCAAGGAGAGTAAAGAGAAGGTGGGCTAAGTTAAGGGGCAATATGAATGCCCGACCTGTGACGTAATCGGACGCATCAGTGAATTGACAGCGAGTAAGTAGGCATCACTCCAGCGTTTCTTTTCAGAATTTTATAATTTTTTTGAGATCTAAAAATCTCAGGTTAAATATGGGAAACAAATTCATTGTAAGAAAAGTGAAGTCAATAAAATGTATTAATTATTGAGGATTATGTATGTGATGGAAATGGTTGGGGGTGCGATCAAATGCAACACTATATGTGCAGTAACATATATATTCAGATCATCATCAGGGCTAAATATTAAACAAGATAGCAACCAATAAAGTATATGAATAAAAGAAAAAATAAATAAAATAATTATAAGAATAATATATACATATACATATATATATATACATATACATATATATATACATATACATATATATATACATATACATATATATATATATATAAAATTTTATACCCGCGAATTAAAATTTACCAGGTACTCTAAGGATATGTATCTTGACCTTGGACGCCTGGAACGAATTATAGCACGTGGCCCATTCTGATACTTCCTTATTCATCTGAGGCCAAAAATATTTTATCAACTTCCGGGTAGCTCTAATACCAGGATGGCTAAGACCAAGAACTGCTTCCAATATTCCCCTTCTCATCTTCTTCGGTGATTGGTGATTCGGACTTTTGAAACACACGGCATAAATTAGAGGGTTATCATCCGTCAAAATTGAAAATTTTCTACCTTTGACAATAAGCCTAAAGTATCGTACATTGGAATAGAGAGAGGGAATATTTTTTTTTATTATTTAAAGATTAACAAGATAAATGATGTGTTTGCCCATGATTTCGCATTATTTATCCTTACAATCAACATGTTAATTTACATGACTTTATTGTGGCATAATAAAAATAAATATATAAAAATAATTTATATGTGAATTTATATAATAAAAATAAATATATAAAAATAATTTATATGTGAAAAGGAGGAAAAATTAAAGTACCTATATAAAAGATTACAGCGGAGTATATTGCCAGCAACTCCCTATCATCGGCAGACCATGTGCGTTGGCCTTCTGATAGGGCCTTTGAATAGAAACCTAAATGATCCCATTCTCCACCAACCCGTTGTTGAAGTACCGCACCCATAAAGTGGTTCGAAGCGTCGCATGCCAAGGATAAATCTGAGTCTAATTTAAGGTGAGCTAAAAGAGCGGCGTCAATTAAATTAGATTTACAAGCCTCAAATGCAGAATTAGTTTCTCCAGTCCACTCAATCGGTGTGCGGTCGTTTTTCCGACAGACGTGAAAATATTTATTTAGGGATGCTTGAGCACCGGCTGTTTTCGGTAGGCATGACCTGTAAAAATTTAGCATCCCCAAAAAACGTCTATACGAATTATCATCTTGGGGTTTTTGACACTCCATAATGGCTTTTACTTTCGACATCTGTGGTTTTTTGCCTTCAGCTGTAATATGATATTCCAAGATGTCGATCTTGTTAAACCCCGATTCATATTTATCGATTTACAGCGTCAAGCCGTTTTCATCATGCGTCAAGCAAAACATAGATGTTTTTACATTCAAAACATCGATGTCGATTAAACATCAACCAAAAAACATCGATGTTCCAGAACATCAATGTTTTTCAACATCGATGTTTTTTAATTTATACAGTCTTTGAACATTAACATATTAGTGTCCAAACGTATTTAAATCGATGTTTAAGTGTAAAGCATTTTATTTTTCATCTTTAATGTATGAAAAATAGATTTTTTCGACTTAGTTGGTTTTTTATATTCATATATTGAAGATTCAACTGTTAAAACCCAAACATATTCATACATTGATGTCGTTTCCATAGCAAATACAGAAAATCGTATTTCTGGTGCATATTTTAAACGATTTTGCGACCAGCTGCATTAAATAAGTAATTCAATTATGATACTATGGTTTTGCATTTTCATATTTTATCAACTTATTTGAAGTCGAAATTTTTACTGAAACAAGAAAGGGTAGGAAGTACAGAGGTAATATTTCCAATATAATGTCAAACATCGATGTTAAAACATATTTGTTTTAACAGTAACCCGGCAGTCATTAACATCGGTGTTTTTGACGAAACAAATATGATTAAAAATCGACGTTTTAGCTACGACAAAGATGATTTTAACAACAAACTTGTTGTTAACATCAGTGTTTTGACAATGACAGAGTATTTATGATTATTTATAACGGATGTTTAAACAATAACAAAGCTGTTATTAACATCGATGTTTTTGAAAAACAAATATGTTTTAACATCGATGTTTTGAACAAAAACAAATATATTGTAACATTGATGTTTTGACAATAACCTCGATATTTTGGAGAAAAATCAATATGTTTTAACATCGATGTTAAAAACATCCTTGTTATAGTTAAAACATCGATGTAAAGATCATATATATTGTTGTTTTTTGTTATATGTTTTAACATCGATTTTTGGTCGAAAACAACAATCATGTGCTCTTAACATCGATGTTTTAGCTATAACAGAGATGTTTTTAACATCGATGTTTTAACAATAACAAATTAGTTTTTAATATCCATGTTTTGGACAAAAAGAAGTATATTTTAACATCGATGTTTTGGAGAAAAACAAATATGTTTTGAACAAAAACAAGCATACTTCCAAATCGATGTTTTGACAATAAGTTCGATGTTTTGGAGAACAACAAATATTTTTTAACATCGATGTTTTGAACAAAAACAAGTATTCTTTATAATAGATGCTTTGACAATAACATCGATGTTTTGGATAAAAACAAATATGTTTTAACATCGATGTTTTGGACAAAAACCAATTTGTTTTAACAATGGTACCAAACAAATATAATTTGGTTTTGTATAAAACATCGATGTTTTAGCTATAACAAAGATGTTTTTAACAACGATATTTTTTTTAAAAAACCAACAGGTTTTAACATCGATGTTAAAGTATACTTGTTTTTGTTCAAAACATCGATGTTAAGATCATATATTGTTGTTTTTGTTATATGTTTTAACATCGCTGTTTTGGATAAAAACAAATATGTTTTAACATCGATGTTTTAAAGAAAAACAAGTATACTTTAACATAGATGTTAAAGTTTTGACAGTGACATTTATGTTTTGGATAAAAAAAAAATATATTTTAACATTGATGTTTAGGAGAAAAAAAAAGTACATTTCAACATAATTGTTTTGATAATAACATCGATGTTTTGGAGGAAAACAAATATGTTTTCTAGATCGTTCTTTTGGACAAAAACAAGTATATTTTAACATCGATGTTTAGTCAATGACAGGTGTTCTGGAGAAAAAAAAAATATGATTTGGTTTTGTATAAAACATCGATGTTTTAGGTATAACAAAGATGTTTTTAACATCGAGGTTTTAACAATAACAAATTTGTTTTCAACATCCATGTTTTGGGCAAAAAGAAGTATATTTTAACATCAATATATAAGTAGAAGTATATTTTAACATCGATGTTTAGACAGTAACATCGATGTTATTGAGAAAAACAAATATTTTTTAACATCGATGTTTTGAACAAAAACAAGTATACTTTAACATTTATGTTTTGACAATAACATCGATGTTTTGGAGAATATTTTTTTTTTTATCATCGATGTTTTAGCTATAACAAATATGTTTTTATCAGCGATATTTTAACAATAACAAATTTGTTTTCAAGATCGATCGTTTGGACAAAAAAAGTATATTTTAACATCGATGTTTAGACAATCATATCGATGTTTTAACAATAACAAATTTGTTTTCAAGATCGATCGTTTGGACAAAAAAAGTATATTTTAACATCGATGTTTAGACAATAATATCGATGTTTTGACAATAACAAAGTTGTATTTAACATCGATGTTTTGGACAATAACAAAGTTGTATTTAGCATCGATGTTTTGGACAAAAAGAATTTTTTTATCATCCATGTTTTAGCTATAACAAAGATGTTTTTATCAGCGATGTTTTAACAAAAACAATCTTTCTTTCATCATCGATGTTTTGGAGAAAAAAAAATATTTTTTAACATCGATGTATTAACAATAACAAATATATTGTAACATTGATGTTTTGACAATAACAAAGTAGTTTTTAACATCGATGTTTTGAACAAAAACAAGTATACTTTATCATAGAAGTTTTGACAATAACATCGATGTTTTGGATTAAAACAAATATGTGATGACAACGATGTTTTTAACAAAAACAAGTATACTTTAACGTAGATGTTTTGAGAATAACATCGATGTTTTTTATAAATCCAAGATCTTTAGAGTCAAATTTTCTAATAAACCTGTTTTATTTGTGCACAAGTACAAGTTCCCAAGCAACCAAAGAATAGCACTGGCAGTTGTTTTTTTTTTTTTTTTATAGGAACCAATAGTAATGATAGAGTATAATTTCCATTTTTACAACTTATAACTTGTACTTTAATTAATAAGAAAGAAATAGTAACAAAACAATAAGAGTATTTTTTTGTACTTTTATCATAAAAATGTCACAGGTGGCGAAAAGAAAACGTAAAACAACTTAAATTAGGTGTCAGATATATGACCTAATTAAAGCTGTTACCGAAACGTTATGTTTGAAGGGTTGGGGAAGAATATTATTGTTTACGTGAACCTGGTATGACTAATAATTAAAATTATTTAAACCAGAAAGTCATTCTTCTCCAATTCGTAATTAAATACTGCATAATTAATACTTCACCTTAATTATTGAAAAAGGTGGACAAGATTTTGGTGGTAATAAGATTTAGAAATAGTAAGAAAATTTTAAATTGTAGGTTACTTTTTGAACTAACAGTGGTCTTCTTCAGGGCTAAATGACAGGACAAAATATTTTGTAACAAAGTCTGATAGGTTGTTGGTTATCTTTTGTACCTGCATATCCCTATAAAGCTTGCATTTACTACGCTGTCTTAAATTTACATTTAAATTATATATACATTTAATTGTAAGTGTTCTAATTTTTTTGTAATAATACAGTGAAGATTATCTCTTTCAAGCAAGAAGCAAAAGCAACAGCAGCAAGAAGCAAAAAAACAGGTCAACTGCTAATGTTAACATCGGCCCACATATATTATATTTACTCAAAAACGGCTTTAACGATTGATGTATGTATATGCCAAAAATGTGATAGCCAACATTTCATCGAAATTGGTCAAACGGAGGGGGCACTTTATTTCATAACTTTTTTTCCAATTATTACCTTTTTTTCGAATATCTCAAAAACGGCTTTAACGATTTTCATCAAATTCGTCATGTTTAATGAAAATTAGGTGTCTCTTAAATATCAGGCAAGCTTTATTTTTACTAAAATGTTCTGAAGGGGCTTAAGTGGGGTAGGGGGCTTTTTTGTTTGTTTATTATTTTGTTTCCTATAAAGTACCTTTGTTTTTGTTGATATGGAGAAATTAACTGTCTTTCGTTACGCCTAAAAATGAAAATGGCTAAATATGAGATATGATAAAACCAAGTAAACATATAGAGGATAAAAAAAGAAAAATATTCAATCAACTCATAAAACATGTTGAGCCCACGCATGCGTAGTACGCCTTTAATGACAGACCATTGTTCATAATTAAAGCCGTTCTGTTCATTTAATGGAAATTATTTCCATGTTTCATGGTAATTAAATAAAATTTTCAACAAGTACATAGAGAATTATAAAATCAGTCGACTCGGAGTATTATGCTTGCATTGCCGAATTGTCTCAAGTAAAAACTTATATTTAATAATAAAAGAAATTAGTTTTTGTTATAGAGCAAATGAAAACAAAAATAAAAAATGAATGTGGAAAAATGTGGCATTATCACGATTTCTAATCTAAATAAGTTGGTAAGTGAAAGTTGTGTGTTGCGCGCACGCACCAGATTTTTTTTTTATTGTTTTTGTTTTAAGGACATATTTGTTTTTGACAAAAAAATCGATGTAGAGAGCATAGATATTTCTGATATTTGTGCAAAATAATGACGTTAAAATATATTTGTTTTTGTCAAAAATATCGATGGTAATAACAGCCGGATTATTGTTAAAATATATATGTTTTTCTACAAAACATCGATCTTGAAACATATTTGCTTTTGTCCAAAACATCGATGTTAAAACATATTTGTTTTTTTAAAACATCGATGTTTTATACAGAACGAAATATGCTTTAATATCGATGTTTTTACAGTAACAAAGTTGTTTAAGTTGTTGCTCTCATCGATTTTTTTTTATGTAACAAACTTATTTTAAAAACAACTTTGTTATTGTTGAAACATCGAGGTTTTATACAAAACCAAATATGTTTTAACATCGATGTTTTGGACAAAAAAAAAACAATAAATATATGCTCTCAACATCGATGTTTTAGCTATAACAAAGCTATTTTTAACATCGATGTTTTCGACAGAAACAAATATGTTTTAACATCTATGTTTTATACAAAACCAAAAAAGTTTTAAAAAAACAAACATGTTTTAACAATAAAGAAGTTGTTTTAAACAACGATGTTTTTGAAAAAAAAAAAACAAATGTTTTAACGTCGATGTTATGTACAAAAAACAACAATATATATATGCTCTCAACATCGATGTTTTAGCTATAACAAAGTTATTTTTAACATCGATGTTTTCGACAGAAACAAATATGTTTTAAGATCGATGTTTTATACAAAACCAAATATGTTTCAACATCGATGTTTCGGACAAAAAACAACAGTATATATATATGCTCTCAAAATCGATGTTTTAGCTATAACAAAGTTATTTTTAACATAGATGTTTTCGACAGAAACAAATATGTTTTAACATCGATGATTTATACAAAACCAAAAAAGTTTTAAAAAAGCAAATATGTTTTAACATCGGTGTTTTGGACAAAAACAACAATATAAATGCTCTTAACATCGATGTTTTGACAATAAAGAAGTTGTTTTAAACAACGATGGTTTTGAAAAAAAAAATACAAATGTTTTAACGTCGATGATATGAACAAAAACATCGTTGTTAAAACATCTTTGTTATAGGTATAACATCGATGTTTTATACAATACCATATCATATTTGTTTGGTAACAATGTTAAAACAAATTTGTTTTATACTAAAAACATCGATGTTAAAACATATTTGTTTCTGTCGAAAACATCGATGTTAAAAACAACATTGTTATAGCTAAAATATCGATGTTAAGAGCATATACATTGTTGTTTTTTGTCCAAAACATCGATGGTAAAACATATCCCTCTTGTCAAAAACATCTATGTTAAATACAACCGGTTTATGGTTAAAAAATATTTTTTTTTGTCCGAAACATCGATGTTAAAACCTATTTGTTTCTGCCGAAAACGTTAAACACGAAAACAACTTTGTTATAGCTAAAACATCAATGTTAATAGCATCGGTCTTATAAACAACTAAAAAAAAAAAAAAAACATCGATGTTAACATCGGCTCACAAACATCAATGTTGGGAAAACATAGGCCGCGTAACATCGATGTTGGGAAAACATAGGCCGCGTAACATCGATGTTGGGAAAACATAGGCCGCGTAACATCGATGTTGGGAAAACATAGGCCGCGTAACATCGATGTTTTGGAAACATCGACGTCGCATCCCTAATTGAGATGCTTATATAAGTTGTCGGAAGCAATCAGCAAGTCATCTAGGACAAAACAGAATGGCAAGTCCCACCTTCGCCTAGGCCTATCCCTCGGTCGTTTTCCAGTCGGTAAAGCGTTTATAAGTCTTTTAGGAATTCCTTCGCAACTAAGACCGCAATTTGGCATGCCCACTTTAACCGACCCGCAGCTATAGCCTCGATTACATTTACCGGGTTAATTTCACGCAATTCCGCATTGGGTCTAAATTCTCCTGTTGACTCACCCTTCTTCGGCCCAAATATTCTAAGCAGTACTTTATTTTCAAAGACCTTAAGGCGTTTCACATCCGTAAAGAACCGTTGCACACAGGAGTATTTGGCCCTAAAAGCTGGCCAAAACCCGTTTTTTTAAATTCGAAATTTCTGGTTAATAATGACTCGAAATTCAAGTAGAGGACCTGTTGGATCATGCAAGATGATTTTTATCTCTTCCATGCCATTAATCCGGCGGCTATTCTAATTCCAATCTGACCTTAGCCTTTACCGCTTCTAACCTCATAAATATTAGTCTACAAAATATATTAATTTTCTTTGTTTTTAATGAAGCATCGGCGTTAACATATGATGGATAGTTCGAGGCGAGGTGTGTACTTTTATCCAGACAGTTATAATTTTCTTGTATTCAATACTATTATCAATATCTTTTTGTTTTTTGGTAGGTAGATTTTAGAGCTAAAAATTAAATTTGAAGGTTAAAAAGTTATACTTCTGGGCAATGAAATATTTTTTATGATGTGTAATTATCGTAGATTATGTTTCATGAAAAAAATTCTGCGGATAGCTGCGGTTGGGAGACTTATAATTTTTTATTTCAAGAATGTCAATTTCATTAATTAATAAAAAAAAGTTAAATTTTGTTATATTTTCATTTATTTATATTTTAGGATCTTTAGGAAGAACAATAGTAACCTGAAGGGAATTATTTGGCATATTTTTAAAGTCGAAAGCATTAGCTTTTAAAAAAAAAAGAAGGAATTTGTGGAGACTTTTCTCATTGAGCAATATTTTAATAGCCTATAGCAGGTGAAAGAGCTAAAACATAAATTATCCATTTTGAGGCATGATTTCCAATTAAGATGGAATGATTTTTCAAGCAAAAGAAAAGTTTTTGAAACCAGCAACAAGGAATGGCTAAGTGGGACGATATTAATTAAAATCTCAAGATCTGCTGGACGCCATGAAAAATCGTTGGAATTAGTTAAAAATTGATATTTTTTCTTATTTCTGTGTGTACTTAATGCCTTATAACTTTTATCAAAATCTAAAAGGGTGCAGTTAAAATTTTGATCCGGCTGGATGATTTGAGGTGGAATGGCCCCACTCCAAGTCGTCTGATTTTATTATTCTCTGTAGTTGTTGAAAACTTCATATAGTTACAATGAAACAAATATCCATTAATTGAACAGAAGATCTTTAGTTATAAACATCGTCTGTCATTAAAGGCGTACTGCGCATTCGTGTTTAATAAGTTGACGGCATATTTTTCTTTTTATCTTCTGTATATGTCGACTTGATCTTTTTCATATTTCATATTTAGCCATTTCTTATTTTTAGGCTAAACGATATACAGATAATTTCGCTATATATAAAAAACAAAGGTACTTCATAGGAAAACAGAAAAGGTCCGTTCTCTATTTAGGCCCCCTCAAAAGATTTTAATAATGATAAAGCTTACCTGATATTAAAGAATACTTGATTCTCAATAAACATGACGAGTTTAATCGAAATCTTTAAAGCTTATTTTGAGAAAATAGAAAAAAAAAAATAAAATAAAGTGCCCCTCCGTTTAACCAATTTTGAATATACGCTTATTAAGTACAAACACACACATTTCGTGGAACCCCGAAACGTGTATTTTCGTAGAAAACCGGAAGTCGAAATTTTCACGATCGCAATACTTTCCCTTACTATAATATATTTCATATATAGGTATATGTGTATAAGAGAAAGTTCTACCCAGTTTCGATGGATTAGGGAACTATGTGGATCGCAGTTTACTATTAGTTAATGTTCCAATTTTCATAACCACTTGCAATGGATATTCTATGAATTATTCTTGAATCTCTTTTTCTAAAGAACGTGGACCATATTAGATAAAATAATTAGCGGAAGAACAAGAATGGAAATCCACTTACCAAATTTCGTTCAGATCTCGTCTGTTTGGAGATTTCTTTCTTATTCACTGCTAAGTGGAAATCAGTAAATTCTGTACTTTCTTGAACTGCTATTCTGATAATTATAGTAATTATTAATTTTGATGACTGACGTTGGGCTAACTTCGAAAGTTCAAACCACTATAGAAAAAAAAGTGAAAAAAAAAATGTAAACTTGGACATACTTGCACCAGATAGCAAAGATAACAATAGAAAAGGTTTATAAAAAAAAATTGCAAGGCTGGCAGAACTGGGAATTGTAATGTGCATGTTCGAGTTTTCTTTCTTCTTCACTGCTTCACTAGGCTTAATTTTATATAAAGACCACTACGTTTACACAAATTTTCAATACATCAGTTACATAATAATGATAAGGCATTTACAATGCTAATTTAAGAGGAAATAATTCAATTTAATCTTTTTACAATTTTTTTTTCAACTACCCACGTAAATGGGTCTTGATCTATTCATGTTTGTTATTCTTACAGGACTAGATGTCCCAGTTACTTTCTTTCTTTCTTTAAGAGCAACATAATAATGATCAGGTGGTTAAAAGGCTTATTTTAGATGAAATAATGTACCTTCCATACATACATTTTTCATTTTGAGAAATTCCTTTTTATTTTCAATTTTGTAATCAATTAATCATCATAAAATATACATACAAATATTATGCAGAGCAAAAATAAAATAATTAATTTTCTGTTTTCTATCATTAAAATAATATAATTTGTTTCAATAATTTAAGACTTGATAACATTACCTTAATATAATATTAATATTAATTGTAATTTATCGCAGATAATAAACATATAAATAACCAGTCCAAAATATACTACAAAAAATCTGGTGCATGCGCGCAACACACAACTTTCACTTACCAACTTACTTAGATTAGAAATTAATTTATTTTGTTAATTGCCACTACCTAAAGTTACACATTTTTCCTCATTCATTTCTTATTTTTGATTTCATTTGCTAAAAAAAAAAAATCTGGTACGTGCGCGCAACACACAACTTTCACTTACCAACTTACTTAGATTAGAAATTGACGTGTTTTGCTAATTATCATTTCCCAAAGTCACACATTTTTCTACATTCATATCTTATTTTTGTTAATCGTTAAAGCCGTTTTTGAGTAAATAAAAAAACCCATGAAAATGATACAAAATTTATTAAGTAAAGTCCCCCCTCCCGTAGATCAATTTTGATGAAATTTTTACAGTCATATCTCTGGCATATAAATACATCAAATACCAAGTTTGATCAAAATCGTTAAAACCGTTTTTGAGTAAATAAAAAAAAACATGTGAAAATGGTACAAAATTTATTAAGTAAAGTCCCCCCTCCCGTAGATCAATTTTGATGAAATTTTTACAGTCACATCTCGGACACATAAATACATCAAATACCAAGTTTGATAAAAATCGTTAAAACCTTTTTTGAGTAAATAAAAAAAAACACGTGAAAATGATACAAAATTTATTAAGTAAAGTCCCCCCTCCGGTTAATCAATTTTGATGAAATTTTTAGTCATATTTCGGGCATATAAATCGATCAAATACTCAGTTTAATCAAAATCGTTAGAGCCGTTTTTGAGAAAATCGAAAAAAACGTAAAAAGTTATTAAATAAAGTACCCCCTCCCTTTGAGCAATTTTGATGAAATTTTTGCTGTCACATCGCGGGCATATACCTACACTAAATACCCAATTTCAGGTTCCCACGGTTTATAGTTTTTGAGCTAGTCTGTTCACATACACACAGACCATTTCGCGGGACTTGGTTATTTCGTTTCAGGGGGTCCCAAAACATGTATTTCCGTTGAAAACCGGAAGTCGAAAATTTTCACGATCGCAATACTTCCACTTACTATATATTCCATATATAGGTAAGTGAAAGTAAAAATACAATTTTTTTTATTATTGATTAAAAGTATTTACTTGTGATAATTCGGCAATGCCAGCATACTACTCCAAGTCGTCTGACTTTATTATTCTCTATTTACTTGTTGAATATTTCATTTAGTTACTATGAAACAAATAATTTCCATTAAATGAACGAAACGGTTTTGATTATAAACAATGGTCTGTCATTAAAGGCTTACTCCGCATGCGTGGGCTCAATGTGTTTTATGAGTAGACTGAATATTTTTCTTTTTTTCTCCTCTCTATGTTTACTTGATTTTTATCATATCTCATATTTAGCCATTTCTTATTTTTAGGCGAAACGAGAGACAGATAATTTCTCCTTATAAACACATACAAAGGTACTTTTTGGAAAACAAAAAAAGCCCCTTCCCCATTTAAGTCCCCTCAGAACATTTTAATACAATAAAGCTTACCTGGTATTAAAAAAACACCACAAATTTGATGAAAATCGTTAAAGCCGTTTTTGAGATAATCGAAAAAAAGGTATAAAATAAAGTGCCCCCCATGTTAGTTCAATTTTGATGGAATTTTCGCTGCCACGCCGCGGGCATATAAATACATCAAATACCCAGTTTGATCAAAATCGTTAAAACCGTTTTTGAGTAAATAAAAAAAAGACGAGAAAATGATATAAAATTTAATAAGTAAAGTGCCCCCTCCGGTTCAATTTTGATGAAATTTTTACAGTCATTACTCGGGTATATACAAACATTAATCTTAGACAGGCATAATAAAAAGTGACTATTGGTGCTTATACTACATACAATATCCACTGTGGATAAAGTCCTATATGTATTAGAATCCAAAAAAATATTAAAAATTGTAAATAAAAAAACCATTTAACCTTTAAAACCATAAGTGAAGATGCTTCTTAGCTGTTATCTTTTAGAATAACCTAAGTATACTGCATTGCATTCGCATCAAACAAATTTCTTCTCAATGATATGAGTTAAAAAGTAATTCTGAGCTATTTAACATCTAATCATAATTCATAGGACACATAATTACACAGATTTCAAGGTTCTTATGGACAAATTAGTTTTGTTAAAATATATGGTATGAGTATACTTTATGTGTATTCATATGAGGCTTCGTATAGGTACAATGTGTGTTTTCAAAGGTACAGATACCACATATTTATAATCACGCTGCAGGCATTGATCAGTCTTCTCATATCAACAGCAAGTATGACAGGTCATTATATGTTCTTTCATAGGTCGAAAATTTACTTATTTATGACCACAGGGTTTACATTAATAATCTTCTCACCTATACGACAAGCGACAGAATGGATTTTCATAAATTCACATTGCACAGATTTATAAAAGATTATAAAGCTTCTAATTAGTTTGATATGTTGCAAGATATCTTCACAAATCTTGAGATATCACTGTTTTTAATATTGAGGCTTCTCATGAAAATAACATTGCTTTATGCCTTTCCATTAATGAAGCTTCTCATCGGAATGGTTACCATTAATATGTGTTCTTAAAGTAACAGAATTCAGTGATGTATAATCACCGAGAGGGTTCACTTTAATTTAGTAGAGAGGCCCCACGGAATAAATCTCGACCTACCCACCATGGTAAGAAGAGGTTGGTTACACCTATAGAGTAACTCCAGAATGCCAAACATGTCAAGTTAGGGATACCGAACAAAAAAAAAATCACAGAGAGGATATTAATGTCACTTCTCACCAGAATGACGTGCCTTTATGTGTCTTTTTATCTCTCTAGATTGAACAGATTTATATTCACAGTGTGGACACTGATGAGGCTTCTGTCCTGCATGATGGGCCATGATGTGCAATTTCAAACAATAAGAAGTAACAGAATTATAATCACAGTGAGGACATTGATGAGGCTTCTCGCCTGTATGACGGGCCATAATATGTCTTCTCAAAATATGAGAAGTAACAGATTTATAATCACAGTGAGGACATTGATGAGGCTTCTCGCCTCTATGACGGGCCATTATATGGAACTTCAAATCACGAGAAGTAACAGATTTATAATCACAGTGAGGACACTGATGAGGCTTCTCTCCTGCATGACGAGCCATTATATGTCTTTTCATTACCGAAGATTCAAGGGATTTATAATCGCAGTGAGGACAATGATGAGGCTTCTGTCCTGTATGGCGGGCCATTATATGGATTTTCAAATTATGATAAGTAACAGATTTATAATCACAGTGGGGACATTGATGAGGCTTCTCACCAGTGTGGTGGGCAATTAAATGGGTCTTCAAACTGTTAGATCTAACAGATTTATAATCGCAGTGAGGACATTGATGAGGCTTCTCGCCACTGTGTTGGGCCATTAAATGGGTCTTCAAATTGTCAGATCTTACAGATTTATAATCGCAGTGAGGACATTGATGAGGCTTCTCGCCGCTGTGTTGGGCCATTAAATGGGTCTTCAAATTGTCAGATCTTACAGATTTATAGTCACAGTGAGGACATTGATGAGGCTTCTCGCCAGTGTGGTGGGCCATTATGTGCATCTTCAAGTTTTGAAATGTAACAGATTTATATTCACAGTGAAAACATTGATATGGCTTCTCGCCAGTGTGGTGGGCCATTATGTGGTTTTCCAGATTTCTAGATAATGGAGATTTGTAATCACAGTGAGGACATTGATGAGGCTTCTCGCCTGTATGACGGGCCATTATATGGAACTTCAAATCACGAGAAGCAACAGATTTATAATCACAGTGAGGACACTGATGAGGCTTTTGTCCTGCATGACGGGCCATTATATGTCTTTTCATTACCGAAGATTCGAAGGATTTATAATCACAGTGAGGACATTGATGAGGCTTCTTACCAGTGTGGTGGGAAATTAAATGGGTCTTCAAACTGTTAGATCTAACAGATTTATAATCGCAGTGAGGACAATGATGAGGCTTCTGTCCTGTATGGCGGGCCATTATATGGATTTTCAAATTATAATAAGTAACAGATTTATAATCACAGTGGGGACATTGATGAGGCTTCTCACCAGTGTGGTGGGCAATTAAATGGGTCTTCAAACTGTTAGATCTAACAGATTTATAATCGCAGTGAGGACAATGATGAGGCTTCTGTCCTGTATGGCGGGCCATTATATGGATTTTCAAATTATGATAAGTAACAGATTTAGAATCACAGTGAGGACATTGATATGGCTTCTCACCAGCATGTCGTGACTTTATACGTCTATTCATGTTTCCAGATTGTTCTGCCTTGTTATCACAGTGAGTAATACAGTGATGGACATCCTCTCCTTCATTACAACTATCATTTGCACCTATAAACAATAAATTATTAATTTAATGACGTAAATTAATTAATTCATTGTTTTCAGAATTAAAAAAAATAGATAATTTACTGCTTTATAAAATCTAAACTATTTCATAAAATAAAAATGTATTATATATCTAATAAGTACTTTAGGTAAATAACAGTAAAAATAACTTCTGTCAATATTAAATTGATTATGTCAATTTTGAAAATTCAAAACAAAATATGAAACCTTGGCCTTGCATTTCAAGGAAATAGCAACATGATGTTCTTTATATTACGAGTAAGAGTCCAGGAGCCAGGGACATTATAACTTTGGCATTAAGCCTCTGCCCACTCCCTTGGCCAGAAAAAAACCTTAATAGCCAGAAAGGAAAGGTTGGGGAGAAGAAAAAAAATTAAACTAATAACCTAACACTTCATTGTTCCAATCAATATTTAAATTTGTTGCTAATAGGATTATTTACTGTTAACAACAGGAAGCTTCCGTTTCCAAAACCTTGTTTTTAAAAGTAAATCTTCATTGAATTTTTCTATAAAAAAAAAAAAATAAGAAATTATTTAACCTTCTGACATTTTCTTGAGTATTACTTTTTTATAATTATGAACAGTATGTACAATTTTATGCCCCCAGCAGACAGTCAGGGCAAAGATCTTTGGATTTGAATGAATATGAATATGGATTTGTTTATACAGAACATATTAATTTCAGAACTATATAAAAACATTAATAGAACTATTGTCTATTAGACCATCAGTCCAGAGTTGACCATTCTAAATTTTAATCTAAATACATCATTTCAATTCTCTGAAAAACTGATAACTAATAACAATAATACTGGCAAAAAGAATATAATAAAGGAAATCGAAACAGCTTCATACTAATCGTTTCGCTCATATTCACATACGATATGCAATAAATATATTACTATATCTATTTAAATGTCATGATTTACATTCATTATATAATATTTTTAAAATATAAAATATTTAAAAGTAATCTTTGAATTTACAGTCAGTAAAAATTTGGAAATATATCATGATTGATTTTTCCATTGACATTGCTGATTATTACAGATGCCCTTGATCTTGAAATGATTAATTTTAGGAGCGGATGAAAAATAAAAAAAAATAAAAACCCTGATGAACCGTAGAATTATGTGTGAGAAAACGAATTGTATGTAGAGAATTATAGTCTGCAGCTGTGACTGAATATTCCAGCACGGGCAGCCTATTCAACATACTTCCATCTCCGGAGGCAACTTACTCTTCTACAAGAAAAAAAAAGAGGCAGGGACGTTGAGATGTATGGACTTCAGGCCATGCTTTGATGCCGGTCTTTTATAAGGGCCTGCCCGATAGTCACTCCATAGTTTGATTAAATGCTGGTAAATCGGACCAACTTATGGAGCAACTATCGTAGTGAAACACATAAATTTCTACAATAAACTTTTTTTTAGATTTATCTATCATATTAACATAGTCGGCCAAACCCACTAAAATATAAAAACTTTTCTCATTATCTTATATTTTATTATAATATTGGGCATTATATTTAATAGTTTCTGTTTTTACATCATAAAATTACTCGGCCAAACCCATTGTGATCCATGAAAAAATATATATATTTTTACTTTCACTTACTTTTAAATGAAATAAATAGTAACTTGACGGGTTTCCCAAATGACCGATTCATTTGTATTCCGTGTAAATACTAAAATAAAATGTTTCTTTAACCCCTACAAAATGAAAAAATAAAAACATGGAAATATGACTTGTTTTTCAAAATACACAAGTCTATGATTAAGTTCATCCCTGTGGTAATATTTTCGATGAGGCTACGAACACAATAATCCTGGAGCCGAGGCCGAAAATGGGTGTTCATTTCAGGAGAAGGTTTGGACCACTCATAATGAAAATCCATTCCATTCTGAGTAAGAAAATCCAAGTCTGCCATTTCAAAGCGGTTGCCATCAAATTTTATAGGCGAACACAATCGACATTTTCGAACTTTTTTCTATTTTTCACTAATAACTCTAAAATGATTACCACAGAAGAAATTGTGTCCTTTGTAAAATACAAGGGCATTAAATTTCGTGTCGACTGACAGTTAAAATCGGTCTTTTCCCCAAAACCGATTGTCTACTTTACTGAAAAAATAAATTACGCTCATTTTCCCAAACCTGCAATTTAAAGAGGGTTACTCCAAATAAAAAATGTTATGTATAATAGCTGTAGAATATTGAATTCTATGTAAGAATTTGTATTGGTTACTTCCTGTTAAGACTGTGAAGTATCCCGGGATTCGATAAAATATTCATAAAAATAACTACTTAGGCAGGTAGGTAGTTGGCAAAATTTATCTTTTATTTTAACAATGTATTTGGAACATGAGCGTAATTCATTTTTCCGCTAAAGTAGCTAAATTGAAGGGGTCGGGGCAAAATAGTGCCAAGACTAAAACAAGACAAAACTAAACTGTAGCTGCAGTCTGCTGTATATGTCTATGATGGAAATGCCACCTAAATATGACTATACAGAGCCCCTATGGTCATATTTTGGAGGCATTTCCATCATACACAAATAGCTCTACGTAATATACAGCAGAATGCAGCTACAGTTTATTTTTGTTAAAAATGTTGCTAGGCACTATTTTGCCCCGACCCCTTCATATGATATATAGAGAAATAACAATTAATAATAATCAATAATAATAACATAATAATAATAACCCAGGATATACTTGACAAAAAGCAAATGCCCCCTGCTGGTTTCTCTGAGGGTATCACTTATATGCTTCCCAAGAAGGACAGCTTAAACTTACTTCCTGAAGATTTTAGGCCAATAACTTGTCTGAATGGCATTTATAAGATTCTTACTACTATTCTGACTAGGAAGATATATGAGCACTTGGAAGTTAACAACATGATACCAATGGAGCAGCTAGGTTGCAAGAAAATGGCTAGAGGCTGCAAAGAACTCTTATTAATTGACTCCTCCATTGCAGGAAAAACTCCAAAAAGCCAGCGAAACCTTTCCATGGCTTGGATAGATTACAAGAAAGCTTTTGATTCTGTACCTCATAGTTGGCTACTCAAAGTATTGGACATGTATAAGGTTGAACCTAAAGTAAACAGACTACTTTCAAGTTTAATGGCTGGATGGTCAACTATGCTAAAAATTGGAGCAACTAGTATCAGCGACCAAATTAAAATCCTTAGAGGTATTTATCAGGGTGACTGTCTTAGCCCCTTATGGTTTTGTATGGCGTTGTTCCCTTTGAGCCGAATACTACGTAGGAATAAGGTGGGCTATAAGTTCAACATTAAGGAAGAAGCAAGCATGATAAGTCACAGTGTGTATATGGATGACCTCAAATTGTATGCAAAGAATAACCAACAACTACAAGAGATGGTTTAAACTGTGTCATCCTTTACAAGCGATATTGGCATGTCATTTGGGCTTGAAAGTGTGCAGTACTCCATGTAAAAAAAGGAAGAGTGATTAGTACCCAGAATATTATGGTAAATGAAAGTGAGCACATCAAGGAATTGGAAGCCAACAAATACTATAGATACTTGGGAATGCAACAGAACTTCAAAATAGCCAGCAAGGATGTGAAGCAGGAAATAGTAGCTAGATTCAAAATCAGATTGCGGCAAGTGCTTAAGACTCACTTATCTGGAAAAAAAGTTGATTTGATTAACACATGGGCTATACCAGCTTTGAGTAACAGTTTTGGTATTCTCCAGTGGTCAAGCACCAGCTTGCAAGAGATAGATCGTATAGTGCGAACGTCACTGACTCAAGAGCGTGCCCATCATCCAACATCCTCCAAAGTCCGACTTTATTTACCCAGAAAACAAGGAGGACGCTGACTAATAAATATCGAAGAAGCCTGTCGCAAACAAGAGTTGGTTCTACGCCAATATTTCTAGTCAAAAACTACGAAACCTCATCTCACTATCAAGAATTTGGATAGAGGCCTGACTGCACTTGATCTAAACAATGTTAATTATTGTACTCCTACTGCTGAATCAGAAAATGAAAGGCTGTAGGAATGGAAGGACAAAGGTCTTCATGGTAGATTCTACAACCAATTAAATGCGGCGTCCATAGACAATGAAAGATCGGTCGAATGGTTAGTGGCAGGGAAGTTGTTCTCCGAAACAGAAGGGTTTGTGGTTGCAATTCAAGACCAAGTTATTGCAACAAGATCATACCGAAGGCATGTTCTAAAAGATGTAACAACATCTGATAAATGTCTACTGTGCTCATTAACGCTAGAATCAATCCAGCATATCACGGGTGGAGCACTAGTTTGCTCGGAGTATCTCCAGAGGCATAACACTGTGGCCAAAATTTTTCATCAGGCCCTTTCAACAAGATTTGATCTATTAGGTGAAAAGGTGCCTTATTATAAGTACGTCCCACATAGGTTTCTCCAAAAAGGTTCCTTCAAGTTGTACTGGGATGAATCTATCATTACCGACCATACAGTAGGCATAATAGACCCGATACCCTATTTTTAGATCTGGGAGAGAAAAAAGCTGAAATTATCGAAGTTGCGATCCCTAATGACAACAATATCAGCTCTACAGTCGGTGAGAAACTCCGAAAATATCAGGAATTGGCGATGGAGCTGAAACAACTATACCATCTGAAAAATGTGACAATAGTAATATCTACCAATGGATTGATTCCTAAGTCCACGGTAATGGGTACAGAAAGCTTGAAATTGCCTCTCAATGTACTGAGAGAGGCTCAAAAATCGACTCTCTTGGACACGGCAAGGAAGTTCCGTAAAGTTTTGGATTTTTAAAAAAAAGTTTATGAAGAATAGATAACTGAAGGTGGTTGGAATTGTCCCCCACCTCAATTAATCAAACCGCAGCTGCGAGATAATCCGCAAGGAAAATAATGATAATAATAATAACAATCAATAATTAATTCCTAATTGAACCCACATATCTATATATTCACCCGTCTCCCTTCACACGCCAAAACACGTAACGAAAACTTCCCCTTTTGTTTACCTGCACTATGGGATAGTATCGTACGGGGTCTATAAGCCCCATACGGCATTAGGGAAAAGTACTAGATTTTGAGGGCCGCACTGAACGTGTTAATCACATTTTATAAATGACAAATAAGATAAATTGTAAAGCCTTATGGTGACTCTCAGCTGTAAATTTACAGAACGTAAAAGCACAGTTATTAAGGAAAGAATCTGGAAACTCACACCCAACAGCAAAGGAACTCTCCCTTAATTAATTATAAAAGCGTGAGTAACCATTGAGAAGACTGGGCAAATCTTACCAGGATCTCTCAAACTTTAGGGACAGTACGAGACATGATTGATTAGTATCCTGCCACAATTAGATTTGAACACGATAACTTGAGCTTAATCGTGCAGTTCCTTACCACTGAGCCACTGTCCCGAGCTGTATATTATATTAAAATAATACATTATGTCCAGACAAGGAGGACATCTGTGTACTAAGGTTTCGATTCCAACAATATGAACAGGTTTCATAAAATTTTACATTTTTCTCACCATCATAAATCTGCATCCTTTCCTCTTCTTTTATATCAATCGTGGGAACTGAAACAAAATCAAACGATTGTAACATTTCAAGCAAGAATATATGTTATTACATTAATTTTATAATTTAATTCTAAGGTAAATTTATTAACGGTAGTGATGATTTCGCAGAAGAAATAGTCTCCGCTATCGATTGTTTTGATAGTATCAGACATAAAACTATCGATAGTCTGAGGTGAAGACCGGATGGGAAGTATAATAGAATTTTTTATTTGGAACGGCAGGAGCTAAAATGCACGTTTCCATTTGCACTTTTTTCTTTCCTTTTTTATTGGGAATAAGATGAATATTTCTGTGAATAGAGAATGAGTTCCATTACATCTTAAAATAATACTTATCAGTTTCAAGCTTAGTCATAACCACAATTTGGAAGGCATGTATGAGCAAACCATTTGATTTTTCAGTCTTATATTTTTTGCGCGATGTTAATATTTCTTTTTTATAGAGTCTATAAGCATTTTTGTTTATTTTTTATTTTCATGAATTATATAGCACATTGGTGCTTAGAGGCACAGGCTATCACTATATACTTTGAAAACAATTTATTCTATAGTACTATCGATATTTAAAAAAAACTATCATAGTTTTACATCACTAATTAACAGTAATCGATATCCCAATAGAAATATTACTACTTATTCATAAGATAGAGATAGCGAGTAGAAGGCTTATACAAAAAGAGAAAGGTAGGTACAACAAATTCCCTCACCTTCATCTGGCACCAGCATCTCAGGTTCTTCTTTTATATGAACTAGCCCACCTGCAGATATATAACAATGTTTTAACAATTCTGTAACAAATCCAAGTATTTTCTAAAGTAACAAGTATAAACTAAATTAAAAGTTACTCAGCATCCAAAACAGAACATAGTTAGATACATACTTAGATATGCAACAAAAATTTCTAGTCTATGCAAAAAATAGGGATGGCATCCACGGCAATAAATCGCAATGAATGGGGGACAAGAAAAAAAATGCTTATGTAATAATATATTAAAAAATATCAACCAATTATTATTTACAATATGGCCTCAATTGTAATGTTCATACAAACAAATACAATAAATTACCTTTCTAACTCCACAAGATCAGCCCTCACCTAGTCCTTCCACGTTTGCCTAGGCCTACCCCTCGGACGTTTTCCAGTTGGAAAGAGTTTATCAATCTTTTATGTTTTTGTTCGCAACTAAGACACGAAATTTCGCTCGCCAACTTTAACTGACACACAGCTATAACTGTGTACAGTTCATGCAATTCTGCATTGTGTAAAAAAAAAAATTAGAAGAAGAAATAATGAAAATTTGTGGTTTGAAGGAAAGCAACATTCTACCTATGGTAATATAAGTCCTTTTAAACGAGAAAACCAGGTCTTTATTACAAGAAAAAGATCTACCGTTTGTAACGATAGAAAAAATGCAGCAGGCAATATTGTTGGGCAATTTTTTATCTTTTCCTCCCCTCCCAGGCTTCATCGGCTATATGTGTGTTATCCCCAGGCCAGGGGAGAGGGCAGTTGTGAAAAGACCACTCGTGATGTGAACTGAGTAACACAGTTAGACACTATGAGCATAATTAAGAAATTTGTTAATATCAAATAATTTCTTTCTTAAATGTATTTAAATAATTTTCAGTTGCCCAATTAAGGTTTTCCAACAATTCTAATATACCATCTTATCAGTGGAACAAATATAGCATTTCCAAGACTATTTGAACCTTTTCCAAGTCAACTGTAACCCTTTCCAAGTCAAGTCCAACCTTTTCCAAGTCAACTGTAACCCTTTCCAAGTCAACAAGAAACTAGAAAAAAGTTAGAATTTTGGATATCTTTCACACGGGGTTCCAATTTTATGTTATCGGGGACGATATTTATGTAAATCAATTTATTTTGTATTCCAGTGACGTGGGGGGCGCACTATAAAAAAGTCGCCGGTAACATAAAATTGGACCCCCGAGTGAAAGAAATCCGGAATTCAAAATTTTTTCTAGCCCCCCCCCCCTGCCACTGAAATACGAAAAGAATATTTTTTTAATAATATCGTCCCCAATAACATAAAATTGGACTAGAAAAAAGTTGGAATTTCGGATTTCTTTTACACGGGGGTCCAATTTTATGTTATCGGGGATGATATTGATGAAAAAAAATGTATTTTGTATTTCACTGGCGGGAGGGGGGGGGGGGCGCTCTATAAAAAAGTTAGAATTTCGGATTTCTTTCACATGCGCCCCCACCCCTCGCCACTGAAATACAAAATAAAATTTTTTTCATCAACATCATCCTGATAACATAAAATTGGACCCTCGTGTGAAAGAAATCCGAAATTCTAACTTTTTTCAAGTCGCCCCCCCCCCCCCCCCACCACTGAAATACAAAATGAATATTTTTTTCAAAAACACCGTCCCCTATAACATAAAATTGGACCCCCGTGTGAAAGAAACCAAAATTCAAACTATTTTTGAGTGCGCCCCCCCCCCCCCCACAACTAAAATAAAAAATGAATATTTTCTTCAAAAACGCCGTCCCCGGTAACATAAAATTGGACTCCCGTGCGAAAGAAATCCGAATATGTTTTCAAGGGTGACAATTGAAATGGAAAGGGTTTCTTGTGACTTGGAAAGGGTTACAGTTGACTTGGAAAAGGTTCAATTAGACTTGGAAATTCTATAAATAATAAAAATTTGAACAGGGTTAGTATCAATTTAATATTTTCTCACCATCATAAATCTTAATCCTATCCTCTTCTTTTATATCAATCGTGGGAACTGAAACATAATCAAATGATAGTTACGTTTCAAGCAAAAATACATGTTATTACATTACTTTCATAATTTCTTTCTGGATGGAGAGAGCAAGTAGGCTTATACAAAAAAGAGCATGTTAGGTACAACAAATTTCCTCACCTTCATCTGGGACCAGCATCTCAGGTTCTTCTTTTATCTGAACTAGCCCACCTGCAGATATATAACAATGTTTTAACAATTCTATAACAAATCCAAGTATTTTCTCAAGTAACAAGAATAAACTAAACAAAAAGTTACTTTGATTCAGAAACAGAACGTATGTTATCTCTTAAATCTTTAAAAAAAAGTTCTGGCCTATGATGAGACAGAGGGATGGTACCAAAAGGCAAATGATGTCATTAGCGAAATAGTTTCGGAACAACTGAAAGATAGTTAATAAAGAATAGTCATGACCAGGGATAGGATTTTTAAGTAATAACAATTTCAAAATACATGTATGTACATAGGAATGGTGGTATATTTGCAAATATATCTAATAATACTATGAAAATATGGACAAAAGAAAAAAAATGAAAATATGGACTGAAAATTAAAATATTTAAAGTTCAGCATTCACATTAAAATAAATATCCAATTAAAATACTTATAAAATATCCAATGTAGTTAACAAAATTTTTGAAATGTAAGAACTCAAATTAAACTTTCTCACCTTCACCATCAAAAAAGTAGCAAATAAGATGCATTCTAAGATTTACTTTGGAAAATCTACGATTCAGTTGAAGCAAAGCTTTTTATTTGATGAACAATCTTTCCACATAGACTGACTCATAAGTCGACTTATTTTCTACGTGTTTCGCTGTTTCCAAGTGCTGTAAAACCAAAAATAATTGATCCATTGAAATTTTGGAAGCACAAACAATACAGGACACCTTCACTGCTGCATATAAATGTTTCTACTGCCAACTCGGCGGCATGCTTAGCAGCAAAGTTTTTCCTGTTTTCTTTCGTTTTTTGGCATTTAACACATTAGCTTTGTGTGTGTGTTATCGCTACATCTTTAAAGCACATGATGCAATATAAGCATTGTCAAGGATAAGGCATCTATATAACAAAAGAAGGGGATCCAAATTCCTGAGAACTGTAAATATTACTTTGTGCCTTTTGATTTTCCAAGAAACTTTTTAATCCCTATGTTCATTCTCTGCTCTACACTTTATTCTAGCAATCAAATTGAATATATGTAAAACAAGTAAATATGTAACAATAATTTTAAAGCAAATAACCTAAAAGTTGTAAAATATGGACAAAAATATGGCAAATAAATATCAAAATAAATGTAAAAATATTTAAAAACACCAAAAAATGGAAAATAGAAATGGTTTATATCATGGTAAAAACTATTTAGAACGCATATACGTGCATTTTTAAACCAAAGAAAAAAAAATGTAAATACATGAAAATCCCACATGAGCAAACTCAAGGCACTTTGCAAAGAAACCTTAATTGATTATTAAAGTAAGAGTAACCATTGAGACGGCTGGGTGTACCTAACTAGGATCTCTCAACATTTAGGGACAGTACGTGACACAATTGATTAGTATCCTGTCACAATTAGATTTGAACACGAGAACTTGAGCATAATCGTGCAGTTCCCTACCACTGAGCCACCACAGTCCCGAACTGTGGTGGGACCTTTATATAGCTGTATACTATATTAAACTTATACATGATGTCCAGACAAGGAGGACATCTGTGTACTAAGGTTTTGATCCAAACAATTTGAAGAGGTTTCTTATTATTTTACATTTTTCTCACCATTATAAATCTGCTCTTTTTCCTCTTCTTTGATATCCATTGTGGGAACTGAAAAATAATCAAATTATTAATAAAATTGAAGCAAAATATTTTGTTTAAAAAAATATACTTTTTAAGTTACTGCAGTTATTTCATAATTTTTCATTGTATAATAATTTTGAAAGCTGCGATCTAATAATGCTCATAAGGCTCTAATTTTAACAGAAAAGGGCACTACATCAGTTTGGTAATATGACAGTCACATGACCTACCAAAGTTTGCCTTCATCTTGTTGCATTTTCACTATCTGTAATTAATCTTATCTCTAAAGTTAATGTATATTCCAGTTGATGAAATAAATAAAATAGGCCTTTTTCACAAATATTTATTTAACGAGGCAACATTTTCGCTCCTGAGGCATTCTCGAGTTATCTTACATGATTATTGTGAGGAATTGGAAAAAACTAATGATACATTTAAAAAAAAAATGTTGTTCTAAGCATTCTTTTAATGCCATCTAAATACTCTTGTCATATCATAATTAGTAATGTTGTTGTTGTTGTAGCATAACATCCCGTTATGCTACTAAGGCTAACAGTGGGAGTCCTAAATTTTGCCTATCCAGGTATAATTAGGATCGGGGTCCATAACGAGTACCTGACATTGCACAGGCTCGGAACCTCCATTTCTCTTCCTATCCGGGGGACGGAATTGTAAAGGATTTTTTACTCACTTTAAAAAATCCCAGGGCCACCACAGGCCGCAAACCCGCAACCTTTAGTATTGTAGGTGGCCAAGCTAACCACTACACCACAGATGACCCCATGAAATAGTAATGGGAGATTAACCAACTGTTTTAGATGACATTAAAAAGAAGGACGCATCCAGCAACCAATTCTTTTTAAAGTGTAACATTACTTTTTTCCAATCACAATAATCAAGTATGATACATGACTTGAGAATGGCTCTAGGAGCCAAAACATTGCCTAGTTCAATAAACTTATGACATTTTATTCATTTCAGGCCTATTTTATTCATTTCATCATATTAAATAAGTCACCAAACCAGAAGAAGATTAGAGTATATATATATATATATATATATATATATATATATATATATATATATATATATATATATATATATTATTTTCTCTAAATTTTCTTATCTTATACATACTTTATATTTCACTCATTTTAGCCATCATGAAGACCCACATGTTTGGGTCGAAACATAAGACTGTTAAAATAAAGAAAAAGTTTTTGTCTGGAGTTCCTGATTATCAATCACCCTTATGTATTTTTTTTTAGAATAGCTATTTAAAAAAAAATTGGAAACTTAAACAAAAGCTACCCCAAACAAAAGAACTTGAGGATATTACAGCAGTTTATTACCATTGATTCGCAGCTAGTTGCCGGCATGGAGCTATTATATAGTTGTATATTATATTAAAACAATTCATTAAATAGTCAAGATAAGGAGGTTAAATTAAGGTTTAAATGAAACAAAAAATTGATATACAAGGTGCTTTTGATAAGTAAAGACTATAAAATAACAGCAATTATATGTCAAATTACACAAAATATAACCTCTTTAAGGTAACTAACAATGACTAAACAGCCAGTCTTTGGCATCCAAACAGAAAATAATATTAGAGCAGAAGTGATATTGAACCACAAGAAGTGATATGGATTAATAATAGTGAAATCACATTATATATGCAATTATTTCTTTTCTTTTGAATTTCGTTCCAGTGAAAATTAACAAGAGACTGAGACATACTTAAATAATTAATTATTTTAAATAATTTATTTTTGAAGAGAAAAGATTTGGCTCTGCCGGGAATCAAACCCGGGTCGTCCGCGTTACATGCGCGGTATGCTTATCCATTACACCACGGAGTCGCTTCCAAACGGTGCCAAATCCTTCCTCTTCACTGACACCTCTCCCACGATCTCGCAAATAAAATATAAAATTTATAGTTAGGTAATTATAGATTATAAGAAATTTAAATTTTAGACAAGGATTAGATACCCTATTATTTTAAATGTAAACTTAAATTCCTAGTACTATAAGTTTTGATCTTTAAATTGAAAGAATTTGACGGTAATTTTAATCATTTTAGAGGAACCTGTTCTATAATTGATAACCACGATAAATTTTACCTAAAATTTTGTTTGTATATCTCTGTCTGATGAGTGTTTTATAAGAATATTCTCTTTAATTTTTTTAGAAAAATATGCGAGATCGTGGGAGAGGTGTCAGTGAAGAGGAAGGATTTGGCACCGTTTGGAAGCGACTCCGTGGTGTAATGGATAAGCATACCGCGCATGTCACGCGGATGTCCCGGGTTCAATTCCCGGCGGAGCCAAATCTTTTCTCTTCAAAAATAAATTATTTAAAATAATTTAAAAACAAGAGTGGTCATCCACGATAATGATTAAATTAATTTAATATAATTAAAAAATTGACGAAAGTCAACAGATGCCAAAAATGTTGGACTAAATTTGTCCGCCTCCCGTAAATACTCGCAAAATTTGCGAGATCGTGGGAGAGGTGTCAGTGAAGAGGAAGGATTTGGCACCGGTTGGAAGCGACTCCGTGGTGTAATGGATAAGCATACTGCGGACGACCCGGGTTCGATTCCTGGCGGAGCCAAATCTTTTCTCTTCAAAAATAAATTATTTAAAATAATTTAAAAACAAGATTGGTCATCCACGATAATGATTAAATTAATTTAAATAATTAATTATCTTAATATAACATTACTCGGAGCAATTATGGGTTTTTTAAGTAATTGAAATTTGTTCTTAAACACATATTTTAAAATGTATAAGAAAGTCCTAAAAAAAAGATAATGGAAACAATAAATATGTATTATTAAAATGGGTTAAAAAACTTATGAGAAAACTTTTCTTCTACTGCCATTTTTTTAAACAATGAAAACCCAGAGCTGTATCTTAAAAGAACTATGAAACAAAAGATAAATTGAACATTAGTCTTTGAATGGTGGCTGTAAGATTACTTGCATCTGGTGCTAATATTGCTATGTTACTTCTGAGCGAACCCAATATGGAACTGTGTAGTCTGACCCCGTTCTCAACTGAAAAGAGCCTGTTTGGGGGTTAATTATCTTTAAAGGGCAAGCCCAAAGAGGGAGTTAAAACCTGGAATCTAAAAAAGCTTATTAAGGCATTTTTTAACTAAGAATAACAGGAAATGATTCATATATATTACAGTCACATAATCTGAATGATCCAGAAGTAACATAGAGGAAGCTTCACCACAGTTTCATCTAAATCAGTGAGACTGGCAATGTCCTTTTCTTGTAAGCTTCATGCAAAACCAACCCTACATCACATTCCCCTTGAGGATAGTGCCTCACTAAAGAACCATTGGTTTAAACCAAGAAATTGCAAAATTTTAGATAAATTTCGATTCCCAAGAGCCATTTTTACACTCAAAATTTATGAATTATAAGTTTTCATACCAAATATATCAAGAAACATACTTAACCATATCCAAAAATATATTTTAACTTAATTTATTTTAAAAGCAGTATATGATAAAAAGACAAGTGAAGTAAAACAAATACCTTATATTAAACGATTTAGTTTTCTAAAGCATGAGCAGCAGTTAAACACTAACAATACCATATATATAAACAACAAAGTTGAAAGATTTATAACAAAAGGCATCCTTCGCTAAGGACGGGTCGTTCAAAAGCAAACCAAGGAGAGTAGAGAGAAGGTGGGCTAAGTTAAGGGGCAATATGACTGCCCGACCTGTGACGTAATCGGACGCATCAGTGAATTGCACATATCCAGTGAATTGACAGCGAGTAGGTAGGTTTATGTTAAGAATTTTATAATTTTTTTGACATGGTAAAATCTCAGGTTAAATACGGGAAATAAATTCATTGCATAAAAAGTAAAATCAATAAAATGCATTAATTATTAATGATTATGTAGATATTTACAAAATCAACAATGTGTATTATTGTTTTGTGCGTGAGACCATTCCCTCACATATCCAACTGTTAAACTTTGTATATAATTGTTATATAAACCCATATATGGCTTTAAGAAGCCGAGCTGGAATAAATAAAGATTAATAAAAAAAATTAAAAAACAAAAAAAAAACAATATGTACTTATTAAATTTGTTTGCATAAAAGTATAAACATAAAATTCAAATTAGAAAACTACGTCAACGATTTTTAATGAAAAACAAATTAATTCCTAAGTTAAAAAAGACAATTTTTTAAACAAAATCACAGCTATAGCTTTTGGTCATCCTGTGAAACGATCTATGATGGTGAAACGTTATCTTTCCCCTTGCGACGGAGGCAGTGGTCCAGTATATCTATGCGTACGTGGTCGGAACGGCCGGCAAATTCAAATTTACCAGGTACTCTAACGATATGTATCGTGACCTTGGACGCCTGGAGCGAATTACAGCATTTGGCCTATTCTGATACTTCCTTATTCATCTGAGGCCAAAAATATTTCTTCGCTATCAACTTCTGGATAGCTCTAATACCAGGGTGGCTAAGACCAAGAAGTGCATCCAATATAGAGGTTTATGGATCGTCCAAATTGAAAATGTACTAACTTCAACAATAGGTCTATAGTATCGAACAGCGGAATATATTGCCAGTAACTCCCTATCATAGGCTGAGCATGTGCGTCGCTTTCTCATAGGGCCTTCGAATAGAAAACTAAATGAACCCATATTCCACCAACCCGTTGTTGAAGTACCGCGCCCATAGAGTGGTTCGAAGCGTCGCATGTCAAGGACAAATCTGCGTCTAATTTAGGGTGAGCTAAAAGAGCAACGTCACTTAAATTAGCAGCACACGCCTCAAACGCAAAATTAGATTCTTCAGTCTCCTCAATCGGGGTGCGGTCGTTTTTCTGGCTGCCATACAAATATTTACTTAGGGATGCTTTTGTACCGGCTGTTTTCGGTAGGCGTGGCCTGTAAAAATTTAACATGCCCAAAAAACGTCTAAAAGACTTATCATCTTGGGGTTTTTGACACTCCATAATGGCTTTTACTTTCGACATCTGTGGTTTTAAGCCTTCAGCTGGTATATGATATCTAAAGAAGTCTATCTCATTAAGCCCAAATTCACATTTATCAATGTACAGCGTCAAGCCGATTTCATCTATCTGAATATCTCTTCCAGATGACTGAGGTGCTCATCCAGGTTGTCGGAAGCAGTCAGCAAGTCGTCTAGAAGGACGAAGCAGAATGGCAAGTCTCTGAACTTACTACTATCCATAAATCTGGAAGGTTTGGACTGCATTGCACATGCTGAAAAACATAACCAAAAATTCATACAAACCAAAAGGTGTCGCGATGGCGGTCTTTGGAACATTTTCTTTCTTGATCGGTATAAGATAGTAGGCTCTGACAAGATAGAGTCTGGAAAACATTTTCTTCCCATATACGAATTGTTACAGAAATCTGTAGTCTACAGGGTCTTAGGGAACTGTCTTTTTTAACAGTAACATAAAGAGGACTGCTCTACTGACTATTTGATGGTTGACATATTGTTTGTTGAAACAAGGAATATGTTGAACATGCTCTGGAATTCCTCTTTTACTAGGAGATATTAATCCGGAGGAAGTCTTCGGGCTTTAGCGGCATATGACTGGTCTCCCTGCAGTTTCTTATCACGTGCTCCGTATTGTGCTTGACTGGCATGTTAGTAGAGGAAGGCCTTGTGATGTCAGGGTACTTTCGCAGTAAATTATCAAATGGTTGGCTTTCCGGTACAGCGGAGGTTCTAGAAGGAACTTCTTCAGCTATTCTTTCTTTAGATCTTGTCAATCAGTTGTTCCTGAAGATCAATTATTAAATTAAAGTTAAACATAAAAGCGGCCCTATAATCGGCTTAGCTAGATCAGCTACGACAAAATCCCAGGAAAATACTCGCTTCAGTTCAAGATCTAATTTTAGATGGCATATGTCGTCAGTTGTGATCTTCATTGAGTTGGCAGCATGTAATTTTTGTTAGGTGGGTAACTGAAATTGATGCACCAGTGTCAAAACATTAAACTGTTATGTTTTAATATTCCTGTCAACAAAATTACTAAAAAAAAAGGATGAACTTTCGGAAGAGAATTATAAAGGTTTTTTTTCTGAGAAATGTTGAACTTGGAGTTAGTCATTCTGTCAACTAATAGGCTCATATATTAATCAAACCGTTTTCTTATTTATTAATACACTAGTAACACTTTATTTTCTATTTGTATCTATACTTAATGTTGTTGTTTGTTTTTACCACCCTACTTTAAAAGTTTCACTTTATCTCCACTAAATTTAATTTTCCATTATACAGGGTGTCCCGAATTTAAATGGCAAAACTTCCAGCAGGAAGTTTATTCGGTGTCAATCAACTCAAGAGAGCAATTAAGAGACTAAATCATAGATGCAGAGCACCAAATATCATCAGAACAATGTTTAGCTGCAATTTATCAAGTGAGTGCTAGATGTAATGCTAGCATTGGTGAAAGAGGACAACATTTTGAGCAATATTTACATTAAAAAGAATATAACATAAATATAAATAAATAAGTATAAAAATGAAAACTTGTTCTGTTTCTTTTTTTGCGATTTCTCTAAAACTAAGCAAAAACGAGCAAATCTATAAGGACTTTTTGTCTTAGTTTTCGGTCCCTTACAAGTTCCTGAAGTTTTGCTATTTAAATTCGGGACACCCTGTATATTGATAAAATTTAATGTGTTGATCAATTAGCATTCTTATGTGAATATTAATTTGAAAAGGAAACCAGTTGGTTTTCTGATTGATTGCAGAGAAGTAAAACAATTATTTTATTTTGAAAGAAAAAGGAAAAACTAAGTCTGTCATGCACATATAGGCTAATTTTATGTTGAAAGAGGCTTGACAGGCCAGCCTTTGTCTCTTCAATATTACACCATTAAGATAAAAATGGAAACCTTCTTCATGGATAGGGGGTATAGGGCTATAAGATAATATAACTTTCTTGATCATAGATGGAGTTGTTTTTATCAGCAAGCAAATTTTAAACTTTGCTTTATAATATATTTTGATTAAATCATTAATAGAACTTATACTGAATTTTAAAATTTAGCGATTTTTAGACAAAAATTCCATTTTCGTGAAGATAAAACAATTGGTAATGGTACTTCTAAACTTTAATACATGTCATTTTTAAAAGGGAACTAAATTTTTTGTAAGATAAAAGGTAATCCATAATAATAAATAAGTACAGACCTAGTACAGCCGGTATCCAGAAACTTTTGATCATAAGACACATATCAAACCATAAATATTTATTAAATAATTTTATTAGATAAAAATTATTTGCCAAGGCTGGGAATCAAACCTGAGTCTACTGCATCTCTGTTGTAGCGCTCTTGTCATTGAATCAACCATTTAGGGTAGTAAGCAATTTAATGATAACTAATATTATCGTGTATTTATTTTTATTTTATTGTGTATTTATATTTATTTTTGGTATCTCTTGACATTTGTCAAGAGATACCAAAAATAGTACAAAATTTGTCCACCTCCTGTTACTACTTGCAAAAATTGCGAGATCAGGGGAGTAGGTGTTGGTAAAGAGGATTGGCTCCGCTTGGAAGCGAGCTCTGTGGTGTACTGGTTAGCATACCGTGCATGTCACACCGGAGATGCGGGTTCAACTCCTGGCGGAGCCCAATCTTTTCTCTTCAAAAATGAAATATTTAAATTAATATAATAGTGTTTAATTATTCTGCTATTTCATTCTGGATTAAAAATTACAATAATTCCTGTAAAATTTTTGTAAGAAAAGAGCAATAAATGAAGTGTCCAGAACTTTTGACCACTACTGTAAGCCAAAATTATTCCTTTTCATTCTTAAAAAATAATTATTTTTTTTTCATATTCCGTATGAAAGAAAAATTCCTTTTTTTTCCTTAAAAAATAAATCAAATTTCTTAAAACATAAAACTATACTATGTGTACGTTTCTTTTCCTAAAGAACGTGGACCGTATTAGATAAAATAATTAGCAGCAGAACAAGAATAGATATCCACTTACCAAATTTCGTCCAGATCTCATATGGTTCGAGTTTTCTTTCTTCTTCACTGCTTCACTATGTTTATAACATTAATGTCACTAGTTTTCAATGAAACAGTTACATAATAAGGATCAGGTAATTACAATGCTAATTTATGAGGAAATAATTTAATTTAATATTTTTATTTTTTTCAACTAGCCAGAAAAATGGGTCTTTTTATTTTCAATTTTGTAATCAATTAATAATACATCATAAAAAATCTATATCCATTCTTGACTTTGGTTTCAGGTTTTTCATAGACTCTAGGACTTTAGGCAGGCAATGCTCCTGTACCACTGAGCAGTGACTGTCTTCTGTGTCTCCAAAACAACACGCTCTACAATTCTGCTTGATCTAAAAAATACAGCGATCATTTTTATGATCATCTCATTATAGATCGAGATTTTCTGACAGTTACAGGTGAATCCTCATCGTCAAATACGGTTCACGATGCTGTTCACATATGTAGAATGTCCGTTATCAAACAGTTTCAACATCTTTCGGCACCAAGTCACACGATGAGTCATTTGCTCTTCCATTAGACTAAGGGGCACCCAAAGACAACAAAGTTTTTTTACCTTTAAAAGGTCTCTCAGAATTGAATGAATTGCTGGTGCATGAAGGCTGTTGATACCTCACTCAATGGTCCTTGTGATGGCGGGTAGAGGTTCAGGGTGAGCCTTTCCTAGCCCAACCACCTCACCATAGGCTGGTGAAAATTAAAAAATAAATAAACTTCAAAGTAATGCTGGATGGCTATATTTTGAACCTTGCTATGTACAATAATGATAAAGTAATGGAAACATAAAACAAAATATAACTCATGAGCTACCACGAACAAATATTAGGCAAAATAGTAATCAAAAGAAATTTCTATAAACAGACATTAGACTAAAATTAACATTAATGAATTAGAAAAGATATCTTTTAAATTTGCCTAAATATTTAGAAGAAATTACATGTGCATTAACACTAACATTAATATGAAATGTGCATTGACTGATGAAAAATATTTCAATGTCAATATTAAAGTCTTTTAAGGTTAACAATTTATTAATTAGAGTCTTTCAATATTAATGAGCCACTGTAGCTAATTACACCTCACATAGACTGGTCCGAGGTCACTACCTGCTCGTTCAATGCAAATAATTGTTCACTTAGACCGTGGGAGTGCTGGGCCATAGATGCTTGTCCTCTTGAGAATAAGATGCCTTGAAGGCCTCGAAGCTGAAACTGGTTCAAACAACCCCCTCGGACAATATTCACACCGCATGTGTAATTTAAATGTAATAATTCTTTTGTTTTTTAATTTAATCATATGGTTGAATGAGAGGAGCCGACTTCTTCCGAAGTGGTCTGAAGTCCTCATAGCGCTTCCGAAGCTGACTTCGCACTACGTACGGATTAATTGTCACTTAACTTAGTATTAATAGTTAATACAATATTAATTGAGACAAATTAAAAAAAAAAAAAAATTAAGTGTGTTGGCAACAACAGTCCTCATCAAGCAATTTCCTCACGGCAGAAATGTTTTCCTCTGTTACAGATGTTCATGGCCTTCCTTCTCTCTCAGCGTCCTCCAGAGTGAAATCGCTCCTTTCGAATTCTCTGTACCATCTAAATATAGTCCATGTAAGAAGTGGACAATCATTCTTCAATGCAATCTTCATTTCTTCTAAGCATTGATCTATGCTTAAACCACGCACAAAATTATGTCGCAAAACTGCCCTTACTTCACTACACGACCTGGATGCCATAATACGCATTTAAACTGTCATTGCTAATGAACAACTGACCCCAGAGATGTGATACTGGTGGCTAGTATGCAGGCATGGATAGGTCTGAACTTGCAGCCTTCAGGGTCTTTCTGTTAAGTTACATTGCAAAATTTTCGTATAAATAACCAGTCCAAAGTATAATGCAAAAAATAAATCAATATATAATAAAAAAAAAAAAAAAAATTCCGCAGAGATTTAGGAATAAAGATTCCATTCAGATAATCTTAGACAGGCATAATAAAAAGTGACTACTGGTGCTTATACTACATACATTATCCACTGTGGATAAAGTCCTATATGTATTTGAATCCATAAAAATTAAAAATTTTGAATGAAAAGCTTCTAATTAGTGTGACATGTTGCAAGATATCTTCTGAAATCTTGAGATATCACTGTTTTTAATCTTGAGGCTTCTCATGAGAATAACATCACTTTATGCCTTTTCATTGATGAACCTTCTCACCGGAATGATTAGCATTAATATGTGTTCTTATAGTTACAGAATCCAGTTATGTGTAATCACAGAGAGGACATTAATGTCACTTCTCACCAGAATGATGTGCCTTTATGTGTATTTTTATCTCTCTAGATCGAACAGATTTATATTCACACTTTGGACACTGATGAGGCTTCTGTCCTGTATGACGGGCGATTATATGTAACTTCAAAACTTGAAATGTATCAGATTTATATTTACAGTGAAAACATTGATAAAGCTTCTGTCCTGTATGAAAGGCCATTAAATGGGTTTTCAAACTGTCAGATCTAAAAGATTTATAATCACAGTGAGGACATTGATGAGGCTTCTGTCCTGTATGGCGGGTCATTAAATGGGTCTTCAAATTGTCAGATCTAACAGATTTAAAATCACAGAGAGGACATTGATGAGGCTTCTGTCCTGTATGGCGGGCCATTATGTGGTTTTTCAGAGCTATAGATTCTACAGATTTATAATCACAGTGGGGACATTGATGGGGCTTCTCACCTGTATGGTGGGCCATTATATGTCTTTTCAAATTATGAGAAATAGCAGATTTATAATCACAGTGAGGACATTGATGAGGCTTTTCACCAGTGTGCCGGGCCATTATATGGATTTTCAAAGTACGAGATTCGACAGATTTATAATCACAGTGAGGACAATGATAAGGCGTCTCTCCTGTATGGTGGGCCATTATATGTCTTTTCATAACCTCAGGTCTAACAGATTTATAATCACAGTGAGAACAATGATGAGGCTTCTGTCCTGTATGACGGGCCATTATATGTCTTTTCATAACCGAAGATTCGAAGGATTTATAATCACATTGAGGGCATTGGTTAGGCTTCTCACCAGTGTGCCGGGCCATTAAATGGGCCTTCAAACTACAAGATCTAACAGATTTATAATCACAGTGAGGACATTGATGAGGCTTCTGTCCTGTGTGGTGGGCAATTAAATGGGTTTTCAAACGGTTAGATCTAACAGATTTATAATCACAGTGAGGACAATGATGAGGTTTCTCTAATGTATGGCAGGCCATTATATGTCTTTTCATAACCGAAGATTCGAAGGATTTATAATCACATTGAGGGCATTGGTTAGGCTTCTCACCAGTGTGGTGGGCCATTATATGTCTTTTCAAATTATGAGAAATAGCAGATTTATAATCACAGTGAGGACATTGATGAGGGCTCTCACCAGCATGTCGTGACTTTATACATCTATTCATGTTTCCAGATTGCTCTGCCTTATCACAGAGAGTAATACAGTGATGGCACTCCTTTCCTCCATTACAACTATCATTTGCACCTATCAACAATAAATTATTATTTAAAAAAAAAGTAATTATTTGAGGTAAATTTAATTAATTCATTGTTTTCAGTTAAAAAAAAATATTAGATAATTTACTGCATTATAAAATCAAAACTATTTCATAAAATAAAAATGAATTATACATCTAATAAGTACTTTAGGTAAGTATAGTTTTTTTTTTTCTGTCAGTTCTATTTTAATTAAGACAATTTTGAAAATTCAAAACAACATGCATTGTCGAGGCCTACATAGGTTTTTTTTTGTTTTTGTTTAAAATATGAAGTGCCTGGAATTTTATCCAAGTGTTTTTGTGAAAATTCTGCATGCTTCGTGTGTTTATGTGACTAGTCGGGCTAGTCAGCTGTCAGCCGAGTGTGGCTCTCCATGTGTAAAGGGCAATCAATACCTTTGTGGCTGTGATTTTTGTGTACCCTTAGGTCATGTCCACTGATACTTGGGACTGCAACCGCTCCGTTAAGAAGTCTTCGCCGGCATCAAGTGCGACGAATGGCAGGAGAGAGTCTTGGAGAAGACTGTGGGCGGCTTTAATCTTCAGTAGAATTGCAGCTATTTGATATTTTTTTTTTTAGGCACTTGCTAGCCATAAGTTTTCTAAACATTTTAAGTTTCCAGAGTGCCAGTTGTGTACGGTCTCTATTAAATGTGGAAAAATTCATATTATCGTTGGAGCAAGAGTAAGACATAGAAGGAGTTTGTCTAATGGATAATAGACAACTATCAGCCTGGTCTAGTGGTCATAGTGCTGGAAACTAGTTCCTAACAAACTCAGTTCGATCCTAGGCAACTCTATATATATTTCTTTTTTTTTTTTTACATATATTGTAAAATATGATCTTTATTTTTGTAATGATCAAAGGTAGAATGTTTTTTTTTTTTTTGCTTAATTGTAAATATTTTATAAGTAATTTTAGAATTTTATTAGCTATTAAGAATTTTTTGTTTTATCAAGGTTTTTTTATTTTTCTCTTAGAAAAAGGATTTTTTTTTTATATTTGTAAAAGTAATTTAATGAGTGTAATGATATAATTTTGATTTTACAAGTTTTTTCCAAGAACTAATCTTTAACAATTTTTTATTTTCATTGGTTACAGTTAATAAGTTATCGGTGAATACAACACGTGAATTGTGCTTTGAACTCGAAGTTTTAAAATAGCTCCCATTTAAAACACCTTGTTTTTAAATGTAAATCTTAATTGAATTTTTCTGTAAATAAAAAAAAAACAGAAATTATTTAACTTTCTGATATTTTCTTTAGTATTATTTATTTATAATTGTGAACAATATATAACATTTTATGCCTCCAGCAGACAGTCAGGGCACAAAATCTTTGGATTTACAGTCAGTAAAAATTTGGAAACATATTATGGTTGATTTTTCCATTGATGTTGCTGATTATTACAGATGCCCTTGATCTAGAAATGATCATTGTTCATGTTTGTGAGAGAATTGTATACAGAGACTTACAGTCTGCAGCTTTACTGAATATTCCAGCATGGGCAGCCTATTCAACATACTTCCATCTCCGTGGGCAACTTACTCTTCTACTCCACAGATGTAGAAAAAAAGGGAGGCAGGGACGTTGAGATGTATGGACTTCAGGCCATGCTTTGATGCCTGTCTTTGTTTTTTGTAAGGGCCTGCCCGATAATCACTGCATAGTTTTGCTAAATGCTGGTAAATCGCACCAACTTATGTGTACTTTAAAGAGCAAATACAAACAAAAATTAGAAATTAATGTGGAAAAATGTGTGACTTTAAGAATGGCCTTTAACAAAACACGTAAATTTCTAATCAAAGTAAGTTGGTAAGTGAAAGTTGTGTGTTGTAGGCATCGCACCAGATTTTTTTCTTCATATATTTTCATTGGTTGCTATCTTGTTTCATATTTAGCTCGATGAAGACCTGAATCTCGGATTCAAACGTCGCCACTATTGCACATACAGTGTTGTTTTATTTTATCGAAACCCCAACCATTAAATAATACAGTAAACCCTCATTATTACGAACTCGGATATAACGAACACTTCGATATAGCGAACCAAAATGCTATCCCTCTAAAATTACCTTTATATTTCTGCTGAACCCCTCGATATAGCGAAATCCCTTGGTTAGTGCGAACTAAGAACTAAATTTGATGCCTGAGAATTATTATATTCTGTTATAACGAACTGCTAGAATTTTTATTAATTTTTTTTTTACTGTATTACGTAGAATGAGCGCGGGAAGACGAATTAGCTCCAGTTTCTAGAATTGAGGTGTTTTTTTACTCTTAACTAATCCGATTTCCTTTTGCTCTCTCTCTGATTCCATTGACTTTTTTCTCAAAACTAGGTCTCAGTTAGTTTTGACCTCTGTATTATTCGAATCAGTGTTCTGTAGTCGTTTATACTGGTTTTTTAAATACACAATGAGTTCGTTGATAAACGTGTGTCAAAAACTTAAATCCTTATTAATCGAGGAAAAATTGAAAATTCTCCAGGATATTGAATCGGGAATTCTAAGTAAGAAAACCATCGCAGAAAAATATGGATTTCCTAAATAAACATTGTCAACCATTATAAAAAACCAAGATAAAATAGATTCAACTGCAGCCCAAGGATTAACTTCAGCATCAAATAAATGACAGCGGCTCATGAATATTTGGAAAAAAATTGATAAATCCTCTTATTAAAGCTAAGGCTAAAGAACTCTCAAGTGAACTTGGCAGGTAAATTAATGAATCTCATTGTTTAATTTTATGTAGTATATCTAAAAATAAATTACATACATGCGTTTTAATTTAACTAGTTCTAATGAATGAATTTCCTTCTAAATATGATCAAATTAGTGCGGCCATTGGCTAAAAAAACATAAAAAAAAACAAACCTCGGTTATAACGAATCTCTTTATAGCGAACTATAAATATCAAACCCCCTACCAGTTCGCTATATCGAGGGTTTACTGTAAACATTTGCCTTATATTATCAAGAAAACATTATATTTTTTCAGGTCCATGAAATGAAGATAGATTCAACAAATCATGAAAAATATATTCTAAGTAGGATTATGAAGGAACATGACGGATTTCCCAAATGATCGATTCATTTGTATTTCGTCTAAATGCTAAAATAAAATTTTGGTAGGTAGTCATTAGTTAACGTAAGATATTTAAGTAATAATTTTTAAACTATTTTATAAGAAGATAAAAGATTCGACGACAGCCGGGAATCGAACCCAGAGGACCTGGGTTTAATTCCCAGCTGTGGTTAATAAAATGTTTCTTTGTCACCTACAAAATAAAAAAAATAAATAGTAAAAACACGGAAATCTGAGTCTTTCCATATATAAAAGCCAATGATTCAATATGATTAAGTTCATCCCTGTGGTAAAATTTTCAATGAGGCCATGAACACGACCTTTCTGAAACATGACTAGTACCGATTAGTTGCTTTATATCCCCTAATAATAGACTTATTATGGTTTCAAATTTTTATAATATAAAAATTTTTCTTATAATCTTTTATTTAATTTTAATATTTGGCATTATATTAAATAATTTCTGTTTTTACTTGTTCTTTTCTTTGTTTTTTCTTTTTCTTTTTCAGTTTTTACTTAAATTAGTATTAAATGTTTTTTGAAATTTTCTAACCACACTGGAGAACTTGGGAAGTACTCAGAAAAATTGTTAAAAAAAAATTAAAACAAAAAAATTATAATTAGAAAAATTAGAATTATAATTTTATCATTTTGTTTTGGACCAAATGTGCGAAGGGCAATGTTTGTGGGGTACCATAATGACACTCCTATAAGCATATTATCATACCACTGAGCCACCACAGTCCCGAGCTGTTATATAGCTGTATATTATACTAAAATAATAATATAAGATGTCCAGACAAGGAGGACATCTGTGCACTAAGGTTTTAATTCAAACAGGTTTCATATCAATTTTACATTATTCTCACCATTATAAATCTGCATCCTATCCTCTTCTTTTATATCAATCGTGGGAACTGAAACATAATCAAATGATTGTTACATTTCAAGCAAGAATATATATTACTGCATTAATTCCATAATTTAATTTTAAGGTAAATTGATTAACGGTAATTGAAATCCAAATAGGAGAAGGATACATTGCTACTTATTCATAAGATATAGATAGCGAGAAGAAGGCTTAAACAAAAAGAGAAAGGTAGGTACAACAAATTTCCTCACCTTCATCTGGGACCAGCATCTCAGGTTCTTCTTTTATGTGAACTAGCCCACCTGCAGATATATAACAATGTTTTAAAAATTCCGTAACAAATCCAAGTATTTTCTAAAGTAACAAGTATAAACTAAATTAAAAGTTACTTCGATTCAGAAACAGAACATAGTTAGATACATCCTTAGATATCCAACAAAAATTTCTAGTCTATGCAAAAAATAGGGAGAGCATCAACGGCAATAAATCCCAAAGAATGGCGGACAAGAAAAAAAAAAAAAAATATATATATGGTTTGAAGGAAAGCAACCTTCTACCTATGGTAATATCCAGAAATTTGTTTAAATGAGAAAACCAGGTATTTATAACAAGAAAAAGATCTAGTATTTGTAAAAATATAAAAAATGCAGTAGGCAATATTGTTGGGCATTTTTTATCTTTTTCTCCCCTCCCAGGATTCATCAGCTATATGTGTGTTATCCCCAGGCCAGGGGAGAGGGCAGGGGATTAATGCTGAGTTGTGAAAAGACCACTCATGATGTGAACTGAATAACACAGTTAGACACTGTGAACGTAAGTAGGAAATTTGTTAATATCAAATAATTTCTTTCTTAAATGTATTTAAATAATTTTCAGTTGCCCAATTAAGGTTTTTCAACAATTCTAATATACCATCTTATCATGGGAACAAATATAGCATTTCCAAGACTATTTGAACCTTTTCCAAGTCAACTGTGGCCCTTTCCAAGTCAAGTCCAACCTTTTCCAAGTCAACTGTAACCCTTTCCAAGTCAACAAGAAACTAGAAAAAAGTTAGAATTTTAGACCTCTTTCACACGGGGGTCCAATTTAATGTTATCGGGGACGATATTTATGAAAAAAAATTTATTTGGTATTCCAATGACGTGGGGGGTGCTCTATAAAAAAGTCGCCGGTAACATAAAATTGGACCCCGAGTGAAAGAAATCCGAAATTTAAACTATTTCTAGTCCCCCCCCCCCCCCTGTCACTGAAATACGAAGTGAATATTTTTTTAATTATATCGTCCCCAATAACATAAAATTGGACTAGAAAAAAGTTAGAATTTCGGATTTCTTTCACACGAGGGTCCAATTTTATGTTATCGGGACAATGTTGATGAAAAAAAAATTTTATTTTGTATTTCAGTGGCGAGGGGTGGGGGCGTGTGTGAAAGAAATATACCATATAATATACCATCTTATGAGAGGAACAAATAAAAGTAATAATAAAAATTTGAACAGGATTAAATCAATTTAAATCATCAATAATCAATTTAATATTTTCTCACCATTATAAATCTTCTTGCTATCCTCTTCTTTAATATCAATCATGGAAACTGAAACATAATCAAATGATAGTTACATTTCAAGCAAGAATATATGTTACTACATTAATTTGATAATTTAATTCTAAATGGAGATAGCGAGGAGAAGGCTTATAGAAAAAAAAAGAGAAAGGTAGGTACAACAAATTTCCTCACCTTCATCTGGGACCAGCATCTCAGGTTCTTCTTTTATGTGAACTAGTCCACCTGCAGATATATAACAATGTTTTAACAATCCAAGTATTTTCTAAAGTAACAAGTATAAACTAAATACAAAGTTACTTCGATTCAGAAACGGAACATAGGTTATCTCTTAAATCTTTAAAAAACGTTCTGGCCTATGATGAAACAAAAGGCAACAGATGTCATTAGTGTAAAATTTTCGGAACAACTGAAAGATAATTAATAAAGAATAGTCACGACCAGGGATAGGATTTTTATGTAATAAAAATTTCGAAGTATGTACATGAGTATGGACGTATATTTGCAAATATATGTAATAATACTATGAAAATATGGACATAAAAAAAAAAAAAAAAAATGAAAATATTGCCTGAAAATTAAAATATAAAAAAGTTTTAAAAAAAGTGAGGTACCATAATGATACTCCTATGAGCATATTATTATACCACTGAGCCACCACAGTCCCGAGCTGTTATATAGCTGAATATTATATTAAAATAATACATGATGTCCAGACAAGGAGGAAATCTGTGTACTAAGGTTTTGATCCAAACAATTTGAAGAGGTTTCGTATTATTTTACATTTTTCTCACCATTATAAATCTGCTCCTTTTCCTCTTCTTTGATATCCATTGTGGGAACTGAAAAATAATCAAACGATAGTTACATTACAAGCAACAATATATGTTACTACATTAATTTTATAATTTCATTCTGAGGTAAATTGATTAACAGTAATTGAATATTAGAAGGAAATATTACTACTAATTCATGAGATGGAGATAGTGAGGAGAAGGCTTAAACAAAAAGAGAAAGGTAGGTACGACAAATTTCCTCACCTTCATCTGGGACCAGCATCTCAGGTTCTTCTTTTATGTGACCTAGCCCACCTGCAGATATATAACAATGTTTTAACAATTCTGTAATTTAATTTTAATTAAATGTTTTAACATTTCTGTGATTTAATCAATTTAAATCATCAATAATCAATTTAATATTTTCTCACCATTATAAATCTGCTCCTTTTCCTCTTCTTTGATATCCATTGTGGGAACTGAAAAATTATCAAATTATTAATAAAATTTAAGCAAAATATTTTGTTTAAAAAAATATACTTTTTAAGTTACTGCAGTATTTCATAATTTTTCATTGTATAATAATTTTGAAAGCTGCGATCTCATAAAGCTCTAATTTTAAAAGAAAAGGACACTACATCAGTTTGGTAATATGGCAGTCACATGACCTACAAAGTTTGCCTTCATCTCGTTGCATTTTTAGTATCTGTAATTAATCTTATCTCTAAACATAATTTATATTCCATATGATGAAGTAAATTAAATAGGCCTGTTTTACCAAAGTTTATTGAACTAGGCAACGTTTTGGCTCCTGAGGCATTCTTTATTTATGCATCATACATGATTTTTGTGAGGAATTGGAAAAAACTAATGATACATTTAAAAAAAAAAAAGGTTGTTCTAGGCATTCTTTTAATGCCATCTAAATACTCTTGTCATATCATAATTAGTTATGTTGTTGTTGTTGTTTGTTTAACATCCCTTTATGCTACTAAGGCTAATCGGACGATGTTACAGTGGGAGACCTGAATTTTGCCTATCCAAGTATAATTAGGATAGGGGTTGTTCGGGCCCGAACCGCATATTTTAATTAGTTGATCAATTGGGTTTATTTTTAAGTTTACCATTATTTTATATAATGTTTCTGTTATATTTTAGACAAAAGGAAACTAGGAACGTATTTTTTATTAACCACAAGTACATCAAAACTCAACTTGTAATAATAACAACAATGCATTACCATGTGACATCTGAAACATTTACATTTTATATCAATCGATATTTACTTTCGATTCCAATACCACACACCTCCTCACTTAGCTAATTCTTCCCCCCTTTACGCCTGCGTAATTGGTCTGCGTGTTTTTTCATCCGTCGCCTCCTGTCGCCGTCCAAAGACTCCTCCTCTACTAACCAGGTGTTCCGTCCCAGCTTTCTACATACCACCGCTGGGGTCCATCTTCTCCGTCCACCTTTCCACACCTCCATGTAGACCTCTTCTTTGTTTGATATGTATTGTTGGGGAAAAGAATTTTACCCTTTCCGAAATTACTATCTTTATTACTGTGTAATTTTTCACCAAAATGGTATATAGATTTGCGGCAGAATAACCATAAATTGTGCTAGGTTTTACCAAATTTATCAAAACTCCTAAAACAGCTATATCCAGACTTTCAATAAAATGAAGCCTTTTTGTTTCCTCTTCATCGATCCCCAACAACCTAATACTAGCTTGAAACTGATGGTACCATACCTCAATATCTCCTTTGTCCGGATGAAACTTCTCACATATGAACACATCTCTGATAGGAGGCCTTTCCGCTCTCTCCAATACCACTTGAGGGTTCACCTCCTCCACCGCCCGTGTAGGTTTTTTCGTCATCATCGCCAGTGTCATGTTTTAGACAAAAGGAAACTAGGAACGTATTTTTTATTAACCACAAGTACATCAAAACTCAACTTGTAATAATAACAACAATGCATTACCATGTGACATCTAAAACATTTACATTTTATATCAATCGATATTTACTTTCGATTCCAATATCACAGTTTCATTTAAATTTATCATGTAAAAGATTTGTTTATTTTCAATTTATACATAACATCATTGCTCTATTAACAAGAACAAATGTTATTCGTTTGAACGTGCGTCAGTGAACAAGCGACCATATGTTTTTTTTATTGTTTTTACTTAAAAATCTCAGTTGAGTTCAGCTGAGTGATAACAGCGGCTGGCGCTTTTTTTCTTCGCTCTAACGAGTACAAGACTTTAATTGAATTGGACTTCTCCCTGAATTTGAAGACACAGAGGACGGGAAGATTGATATCTTTTATCACCACCATCTGCGCTAAGGGTTCATACGAACATCAGCATTATAAAAACTTTATTATTTTATGTGCATAAAATTAAGTTTATAAAATCGTTATAATAACGATTCCAAAAAAAAGGCATGATTTGTGTTTCATATCTAAAATAGTTATAAAAGGACCATTAATTAAAACTTTTAGTTAACAAAAATGTTAAATTATTACAGCATTGAAGTTAGCTTAACGTTAATTTAATTATAAATGAATTAGTATCCCTCTTGGTGGAACCTGTCCACTAGAGAGCGCGTCCCCCGGGTGGCGGATGGGGGATCCCTCTTAGGAGGGGTGGTCTGAATAAACAGAATAAAGACCCGTGGACCAACAGGTACCCAGTGCTGGGGGGTATAGCCCGGCCACCCTTCCTCCTGAGGGGATATAAATATTCAGGAGGCCAGTTGTCCCGAGGATACGGGACCTCCAGCACTGGGCTAATCACCCGTCTGGAGAACAACGATTCAGAGCATTTCAACTAGCCTCGGATGCGGACTGTCTTCAAGGAAACGACCCGGCGCGCAAAGGGATATACGAATGGGAACGTGGAACATAAAAACTCTAACTGGGAAGGAGGTCGAGTTGGTGGAGGAAATGAGGACCTACAAAGTAGAAATTCTCGGCATAAGTGAAGTGAAGAAGAAGGGTAGTGGAGAAATGAAATTGGCTAATAATTACTCCCTAATTTATGCTGGAGTACCAAGAGGGGATTTTGCCAAAGAAGGGGTGGGCCTAGTAATGTCGCCAAATATGTATGAGCACTTAGAAGACTGGGAACCAATATCTCCAAGAATGATTTTAGCAGATTTTAAGATGACCATAGGAAAAATCTCCATAATCCAGGTGTATGCACCAACGGAAGATGCTAGTGTTGTAGACAAGGAGGCATTCTACTCGGATTTACAAAAAATAGTGGATAAAGCTAAAGGAAAAGGGAGGTCAGTAATCCTGAGTGGAGACTTCAATGCCAGAACAGGAAATGATGAAAGATCTGGATATGGAGTTATAGGGCTGCATGGAGGTGAGAATGTGAGAAATAGTAATGGACAGCGGCTAATTGACTTTTGTGTCCATAACGACTTTCTCATAGGAAATTCCTTCTATCCACACAAGAGAATTCACAAAATCACTTTCTCATGCATGGAACGAAATAGTGTAATTGACTACTTCATATACGACAGAAACATAAGGCAGTATTTCGCTGATATAAAAGTAATAAGAGGAGCGGAGATAGGCAGCGACCACCTTTTACTTGTGGCTGATACAAAGATCATTCCTCAGTATAAAAGGAAAATAAAAACATTTGAAACCCTCAATGTAAGGGCCTTGGATGACCCAGAGAAAAGAGCCCTCTTTACAGTAAGCCTGGAAAATAAATTGAGAGAAACGTCATTTGATGGAGACGTGGAAAAGATATGGAAGGCACTGAAAACATGTATCCTGGACACAGCAAGCACAGTATGTGGGAAGAAGAGAGTGTCTGGTAAGGGAAAGCGGACAGACTGGTGGACCAATGACCTTCAACGACTGGTTTCTCAGAAAAAGCTAGCCTGGAAAGCATACTTGAAAAATAAAACTGAAGAAAAGCTGCAGGCATATCGAATAGCCAGGAATGAATGTAAGGTAGCCGTACGCCAGGCCAAGAAAAAGTCATGGGAGGATTTTGGTAAAAGCCTGAGCGAGGACCATCGCGAATCCATAAGAACCTTTTGGCGGAAAGTTAAAATGATACGAGGAAAGCAATGTAAGCCCATTAGAAATGTAAAAGGTAGCGATGGAATCTTACTTACAGACAAAGAAAAGATCCTTGGCAGATGGAAGCAATATTTCCAGGAACAATTCTCCGAAAACCAAGGAACAGACCATTGCCAAGAACGAGAGCCCGAAATTCAAGAAAGCCTGGAGATTATAGAGGAAGATGAAATAGAAAATGCAATCCTTAAGCTAAAAAGAGGTAAAGCATCAGGAAAAGATGGAATTGCACCAGAATATTTGAAATATGGTGGTCAAGAACTTCTTAAAGCACTCCAATCGCTGTTCCAAGAAGTATATGACAGAAAGAGAATTCCTGAGGACTGGAAGTATAGTATAATCCTCCCCATTTATAAAAAAGGATGCACAACAGACTGCAAAAATTACAGACCTATTAGTTTGCTTTCCGTAGTCTATAAACTTTACACCTCTATTCTAGAAAGGAGACTCCGGCGGATTTTAGAAGGGCAGTTAGAAGTGGAACAGGCTGGTTTTCGTCCAGGCCGACAGACGCAGGACCACATCTTTGTACTCAGAAATATTGCTGAAAAAGCTTGGGACAGAGATAAGAATATATATCTTGCATTCCTTGATCTGAAGTCAGCGTTTGATGTGGTCCCAAGAAAAGAAATTTGGAATGCACTAAGAGCCAAGGGTGTACCTGGAGACTTGCTGGCAGCCATACAATCAGCCTACCAAGGAGCCATGGCTGTGGTAAGAATAAGTGGTAAGGAATCAGAACCTTTCCCAATTGCTAGAGGAGTTAGACAGGGAGATAGCCTAAGCCCTCTTCTATTTATAAATGTTATGGATGAAATCCACAAAATCTGCAAGCGCCGAACTGCGTGGACAACAATTGGAAAATGGAATATGAGAACTGTCCTCATACAAAGCCTGTTATACGCGGATGACATAGTCCTAATAGCCGACACCAAAATCAAACTACAAAAAGCTCTGGTGGAATGGGAAGAAGAGTTGCTCAGGAAAGGGTTGCAAATCAACACCTCCAAGAGTAAAGTGCTGGTTATGGCGAGAGATGAACAGGAAAATGTCCAACTAACCTGCAATGGCGAGACACTTGAGGTAGTGAATGAGTATACCTACTTAGGGACCGTAATTAGTAGCTCGGGTAAAATAGATGCCGAAATATCAAACAGAATATGTAAGGCAAATCAAGTTTATTACCAGCTTACTAATAGCATTATCGGCCACCGCGAAGTAGACAGGAAGACAAAAATGCATGTATATAAGTCTGTTTACCTACCTACACTCACCTACGGCGGAGAAAGCTGGACTATGCTGGACAGACATTCTAGTCGCATAACGGCAGCGGAAATGAGGTTCCTTCGCAGGTCTGTTGGGAGAACTAGAAGGGATCGCATTAGAAACGAAAGTATTAGAGAGCAACTAGAAGTTGCAGAACTTAAAGACACTCTAGAAAAACGGCAACTCCAGTGGTTCGGACATGTCTACCGCATGAATGAGGAGATGAATCCTATAAAGGTATTGGAGGCTCGACCCATAGGAAGGAGACCACGCGGACGCCCCAGAATTACATACCAAGAGTACATCCAAAGAATTGGAATTAAAAGAGGAAAATCCCTCAATGAGATGAAGCGGCTAAGCAGAGACCGGGAAGATTGGTTACGCTGGATTGAGGCTCCTCGACGCTAACTAATGGCATAAGAGGAAGTTAAAGAAGAAGAAGAAGAATTAGTATCCTATAATTTTGTCACATGTTCATTTTTTGTTGTTAAGGTTAAATCTCTTATGGAATAATTTTAATTTATACTTCTTTTCACTATCATATTAAAATTTATCTGGCAACTTTTATCTATCTTTTATTTTGTATTTGCATTAATTATTAATATATGTTATCTATATTCTTGATTTATTTACAATTTATTTTAGAAACCTTATTTTTGTCAACCACCGCACTCCGGCAGAACTGACTTTACAGTTTCTTTAATTTTTAATTTTTTCTCGTCAACCTTCCCTTTCCACGTCGATAACGTGAGACCTATTGGGTGTTGAAACATTGGTCCTCCGGGCCGGATCAAAAAAGGTTATATATTGTGTTATTTATCATTTATTTCATGTATTTTTTTCTCTTTGACTAACTAGATAATGATTGTGTTATCTCATGATTAAAATTTTAGTTCGCGTGTGCTCGAATATTCTGTTCATTCCCACTGTTCTCTTAATCATAATATTCTATTTTTTATTAACCTGATAATTTATCGAGTTTAACCTATCATTAAAGTTTTATCTTTTCCTTTTCAACATGGCTACTGAGATAGATACTGAAAAACATTTAAAGTATTAAAAGTCGAAGTTATCGATGGTTCAACTCCGTACCAAGGGAGTAACAGACCAATGAAGGCGGGTTGCCACCGATGCTTCACAAAAACCACTTTTTTACGCCATGTATGATGATTTAACTTCCCTTCGGCTACAAATGGAACAAACTCAAGAAGAAATTACTCAAATTTATTTTCAAGAAGGTCGCGAAAAAGAATATCCCGATGAAAATGCGAAAACAAAAAGGGAAAAATTCCGACCATTACTAAGTAAAATGTAATACCGTTACTATGCAAACGAATGTAAAATTTTATAGAAATGTCTAAACATCACGTATTAAATCAGCAGACCAAACACTTAATGTAACTGCCTCATTAAATGATTCCAAAAATCCACGAGGGCGTTTGCCAAAAATTAAGCTCCCAATTTTCAATGGAAATCCTATTGACTGGCCTCACTACCGTGATACCTATGAAGTTCTAGTTCACAAGGATGCCGGTTTAGACAAAATTGAAAAATTTCATTATCTGAATTCGACTCTAAGTGGTGATGCTCTAAATCTTATTAAAAATCTCCCAATTCAGGAGCAGAACTATGTCTTGGCCTGGGAAAGGCTTATTACTCAATACAATAATAAACGGATTTCAGCCTCTCTTTATGTTCAACGGTTATTAGCCTTCAAGCCAACTACTGGATTACCCACGCTATCGTCCTTAAGGCATTTCTTGGATTGCATTGCGGATAATGTAACACCATTTCGGCAGCTACACCTCGAGGATGAAACTGGATTTATTCTATTCAGCTTAGCTATGCGTTGATTAGATGCATCAACTTAAAAGGCCTTCGAACAAAAAAATATATTTATGTTGAGTTCCCTACTACTGACCAACTTACAAAGTTTGTAACTCAGCAATGTAAAGTTCTGGAATTATCTTCATCCCTATCTGAATTTCAAGCAACTACCAATCACAAGCCCAAAGGTTATTCTTTTATCGTTTTGAAGCAACCAAATTCTCAAGAGAATAGACAACTAACCGCCTGCTTTTTATGCAAACAAAACCATTACTTATCTAGCTGCCCTCGCTTTAAGGCAATGACTGCAAGAGAGCGGTTTGAATCACTAAAAAATTACCCAGGTTGTCGCTATCATCTCACCTTAACTCATTCAACTCAAGAGTGTAAAAATAAAACATGTTGTAAATATTGTCAAAAATCTCACAATTCACTGCTGCATTTTCCGAGCCAAAACAACCAATTTAATAGCCAAGCGAATGATGACATAACACCTGTGGCCAATCAAAATCCACCTGAAACATCTCCTTCAGTAATAACACATGCCTGGCAAGACAACAGTGATATAGCTAACTACGGCTATCCTGCATTTGCAGGACAATAAGACGAAGTTTAAACCAAATCGCATACTCTTAGATTCCGGTTCACAGTGTACATTGATCACCCAATCATGTGCGAATGCTTTTCATCTCCATGTTGAGAAAGGTAGAAGAAATCATTCAGGAGTGGGGCAACATCTAACGGAGGGAACAGGAACAGTTCATTGCATATTCAGGCCAAGAAACAGCCACGGTCCTTTATTATCCACAAAAGCAACCGTTGTGCCCAATGTTACTGGTAAACTGCCAACAAGCCATGTACCCTGTAATATCCAACACAAAATCGCATCATATGCTTTAGCTGATCCTAATTTCTTTGAGCCTCGAGAAATTGACATTTTATTAGGAGCTGATTTATTTTGGAAAATTCTTCGGAATGGAGTACAGCGAATCGAAGGTGAGGAAGCCACGTTATTGAACACAGTATTCGGATGGGTGGTTTTAGGACGATTTCACAATGTTTAACCTAGTTACACAGCTTTGTTGCATATTTTAACCACACCAACAATTTACAATTTAATCGAAAAATTCTGGGAACTTGAGGAACCAGCTTCTTTGAAAATTCCATCGAATCCTGCAGATCTCGCTTGTGAAGCTCATTTTGAACAAACTCATTATAGATTACCTTCTGGACGATATGGGATACGACTACCCTTTAAAGGTACACCACCGGATATGCATGATGCCAATCAACAGGCTTTAAAACGTTTTTTTTCCTTGGAATTAAATTTTCAAAAAATCAAGATTTAAAAAATTCATTCTCTGTTTATGAAAGAATATCGCCAATTGGGACACATGAGGCCAACAAACAATCCAGGCCAACAAGTATATAATACCACACCATGGTGTTGTCAAAAAGGATAGTTCATCCACTAAGCTTCGAGTGGTTTTCGATGCTTCAATGCGTTGCAGATTTGGTTTATTGAATGATTTTCTTTACACGGGGCCAAAACTGCAGTTGGACGTAGCAGACATCTTATTAAATTTTCGCACCCACGAAATTGCCTTCACTGCTGACATTTGCAAAATGTACCGGCAGATTGAAATACATAAGGATGATCGCTCTTATCAACATATTTTCTGGAGATCAGCTCCCAACGAAGAGCTAAAACAGTTTGAGCTCACGACTGTTACCTATGGCATATCTGCTTCACCATTCCTGGCCTTACGTGTCATCAAACAGTTAACAATGGATGAAGGCAGTTGTTATACTGAAGCAGTGCAAGCATTGTCGCAGGACATGTACGTTGATGATATAGTCACTGGATCGGATTCACTAGAAGGAGCATTAATTCTTCAGAAACAGTTAATCGACATAATAGAAAGGGGTGGATTTCAGCTCAGAAAGTGGGCCAGTAACTCTCAAGAACTTCTGAACGTGATTCCAGAAGATCATCGTGAACAGGGCGTAAAATTGAAGCCCAAAGATGACGTTTCAATTAAAAGTTTAGGGATGCACTGGGACCCATCCAATGACATGTTCTCTTATCATATCCATGACCTACCAACAGTTACCACTAAGCGCTCCATACTATCCACGATTGCCAGAATTTACTACCCTTTAGGCTATCTCTCCCCCGTAGTGTTTTATGCCAAAGTGATCATGCAGGAACTTTGGAAAAATCGGGTGAAATGGGATGATCCTATACTTACCGACATAAGCAAAAAGTGGTCAACTTTTATTCAAGAATTAAGATCAATATCAAGGATTCAAATACCAAGAAGTCTTAAACTAAAAACAGCTGTCAACACCCAATTAATAGGCTTCTGCGACGCCTCAGAACGAGGATACGCCGCTATGCTTTTTCTTCGGGTCGAACATGCTAATGGTGACGTTCATATTTTTTTGCTTAAAGCTAAGACAAAACTTGCCCCCATTAAAACCATCACGATTCCTCGACTCGAGCTGTATGGAGCTCACCTGTTAGCACTACTGTATGACTCCATGAAAGATTTTGTAAGGCGTTTGAATGCTGACATTTACATGTTCACGGATTCGACTATAGTTTTAGGGTGGTTGAATACTTTACCACATAAGCTTAACATCTTTGTCGCAAATAGAGTTCTACAAATATTAGAGAAAACTGAGCGGACATATTGGTTTCATGTGGATTCATCTGATAATCCTGCTGATGGTGCCTCCAGAGGCATGACCCCTTCTAATTTTTTGAAATACCCACTATGGTGGGCGGGTCCTAAATGGCTACTTCAACCGACAAATGGCCTAAACCAGCCAATATTGCTACGAACGTTGTACTTCCTGAAATTAAACTTGAAAAGAACATTCTTCTGACATCAAACATTCAAACAAGTACTTATTATTGGTGCACATGGTTAGAGAGGTTTTCTTCATTCGCTAAATTATTAAGAGTACTCGCTTATTTTTTTTTATTTATCCGTAACATAAAACCATCCAACTCCAAAACGATAGGAGCCTTAACTGTTCCAGAAATTCACGTCGCCGAGGTCAACATTATTCGATGGACCCAGCAACAATATTTTCCCAAACATCTCGCCGAGCCAGCTCTGCTATGCAATGCAATGGGAAGGAATTAGCTCGACACTCACCTTTTGTTGACGGTGATGGACTACTAAGGGTGGGTGGCAGACTTCGTCATTCTGATCTTCCCTACGATGGAAAACATCCTGTTTTACTACCCCACAAATGTCACCTTTCTAAAATTTTGGTAGATCATTACCACCATATTACATTTCATGGGTGTTTCCAGATGATCCAATCCGCTTTACGCCAGAAATATTGGATTCTTTTCTCCAGACGTTTAATAAAATCTCATATATTCAAGTGCCTCAAGTGTTTTAAATTAAAGCCGAAATTTTCGCCACCCTTTATGGGAGATTTGCCGCCTACTCGGTTCACCAGTGGAAGAGCTTTTCTGAATGTTGGAGTGGATTATGCCGGTCCCTTCCAGTTGAAATGTTCGTCAAGAAGGAATTCCCCAACCACAAAAGGATACATATGCTTATTTATATGTTTAGCAACAAGAGCCTTACATCTGGAGATAGTTTCAAGTCTTATCACTGATGCCTTCCTAGCTTCACTGGATCGTTTTATAGCCAGGCGAGGCCAATCTATTAACATCTATTCCGATTGTGGAACAAATTTCGTAGGAGCAGCTCGGGAGATAAAGGAAATTTCAGAATGGATTAGAGTACCTGCAAATCAACATACCATAGCAAATCACCTAGTAGGGAAAGAAATAGCATGGCATTTTAACCCTCCTGCAGCTCCCCACTTTGGAGGCATATGGGAGGCAGAGGTTAAATCCATAAAACACCATCTAACCAGAACTTTATCTTCTACTCCATACACCTTCGAGGAGTTTTACACCATAGTCGCCCAAATTGAAGCCATATTGAATTCACGTATTTTTTTCCAATATCTAATAGGTATATTGGTATTTCCAGTAACTCTATAGGTATTTCCAATACCTAACTCCAAGTCATTTTTTAATAGGCGACTGTTTAACGTCTCGTCCCACTCATGACTGGACAAATGCGGCTGAGAATCGCCTCAGCAGATGGCAACTGATACAGCAAAGTACACAACATTTTTGGAAGTGGCGCCATGATTATTTGAACACATTGCAGCAAAGAATCAATTGGACCAAACAAGCTCCGTATTCACCACAAATTGGTGACTTGGTTTTAATTCATGACAAAACAGCTTCGCCTCTTTCCTGGCCAACGGCAAGTATAATCTCCTTACAGAAAGGTGCTGACGAGGTTGTCCGAGTAGTCACCCTTAAAATAAATAAGGGGGAATTCCAGAGTCCCGTTGTCAAGTTAATTCCGCTTCTTAACTCTAACAATGATGAACAGCTATGAAGATTAAAATTTCCATTATATCTCATGAAAATTTTGGTGGGCGGAATGTTAGGCCCCGAACCACATATTTTAATTAGTTGATCAATTGGGTTTATTTTTAAGTTTACCATTATTTTATGTAATGTTTCATTTAAATTTATCATGTAAAAGATTTTTTTATTTTCAATTTATACATAACATCATTGCTCTGTATACAAGAACAAATGTTATTCGTTTGAACGTGCGTCAGTGAACAATCAACCATATGTTTTTACTTAAAAATCTTAGTTGAGTTCAGCTCAGTGATAACAGCCGGCCGGCTCTAACGTGTACAAGACTTTAATTGAATTGGACTTCTCCCTGAATTTGAAGACACAGAGGACGGGTAGATAGATATCTTTTATCACTGCCATCTGCGCTAAGGGTTCGTACGAACATCAACATTATAAAAACTTTATTATTTTATGTGCATAAAATTAAGTTTATAAAATCGTCATAATAATGATTCCAAAAAAAAAGGCATGATTTGTGTTTCATATCTAAAATAGTTATACAAGGACCAGAAATTAAAACTTTTAGTTAACAAAAATGTTAAATTATTACAGCATTGAAGTTAGCTTAACGTTAATTTAATTATAAATGAATTAGTATCCTATAATTTTGTCACTTGTTCATTTTTTGTTGATAAGGTTAAATCTCGTATGGAATAATTTTAATTTATACTTCTTTTCACTATCATATTAAAATTTATCTGGCAACTTTTATCTATCTTTTATTTTGTATTTGCATTAATTATTAATATATGTTATCTATGTTCTTGATTTATTTACAATTTATTTTAGAAACCTTATTTTTGTCAACCACCGCACTCCGGCAGAACTGACTTTACAGTTTCTTTAATTTTTAATTTTTTCTCGTCAACCTTCCCTTTCCACGTTCGATAATGTGAGACGTATTGGGTGTTGAAACAGGGGTCTTTAAAAAGTACAAGACATCACACAGGCTCGGGACCTCAATGTTTGTCCTATCCAAGGGACAGCATAGCTAAGGACAGCCACCGCGGAACGTGAACCCGCAACCTTTAGTATTGTAGGTTGCCAAGCTAACCACTACACCACAGATGACCCCAATTAGTAATGGGAGATTAACCAACTGTTTAAGATGACATTAAAAAGAAGGACGCCTCCAGCAACCAATTCTTTTTAAAGTGTAACATTATTTTTTCCAATCAAAATAATCAAGTATGATGCATGGCTTGAGAATGGCTCCAGGAGCCAAAACATTGCCTAGTTCAATAAACTTATGACATTATAGGCCTATTTTATTCATTTCACCAAATCACCAAACCTGAAGAAGATTAGAGTATATATATATTTTATTTTCTCTAAATTTTCTTATCTTATACATACTTTATATTTCACTCATTTTAGCCATCATGAAGACCCACATGTTTGGGTCGAAACATAGGTTGTTGAAATAAAGAAAAAGTTTTTGTCTAGAGTTCCTGATTATCAGTCACCCTTATGTATTTTTTTGGAGTAGATATTTAATGAAACAACTATAAACTAAAACAAAAGCTACCCCAAACAAAAGAACTTGAGGATATTACAGCAGTTTATTACCATTGATTCGCAGCTAGTTGCCGGCATGGATCTGTTATATAGTTGTATATTATATTACAATGACGCATTAAATAGTCAAGATAAGGAGGTTGAACTAAGGTTTAAGGTTTCCAGGAAACAAAAAATTGATATACAGGGTGTTTATGAAAAGTACGAACTACAAAATAACAAGAAATATACATCAAATTACACGAAATACAACCTCTCTAAGGTAACTAGCAATGATTAAACAGCCAGTCTTTGGCATCCAAACAGAAAAAAGTATTAGAGCAAAACCCTGAACCCGGAGAAGTGATATGCTTTAATAATAGTGAAATATTGAAATCATTTTATATATACAATTATTTCTTTTCTTTGTAATTTCTTTCTGATGAAAATTAACATGAGACTGGGACATAGTTAAATTGTTAATCATCTTTAAATAACATTACTCGTAGCAATTATGGGGTTCTTAAGTAATAAAAATTTGTTCTTAAACACATACTTTAAAATGTATAAGAAAGCCATAGAAAAAAGATAATGGAAACAATAAATATGTACAATTAAAATGTGTTAAAGAACTTACCAGAAAACTTTCCTTCTTCAGTCATTTCTTTTGACACTGAAACACCAGAGTTGTACCTTAAAAACTATGAAACACAAGATAAATTGAACATAAGTCTTTGAATGGTGGAGTGAGGTTACTTGCATCTGGTCCTACTACTGCTATGTTACTTCTGAGCGAAGCCAATATGGAACTGTGTAGTCTCACCCCGTTCTTAACTAAAAAGAGCCTGTTTGGGGGATAGTTATCTCTGAAGGGCAAGCCAAGAGAGAGGGAGTTGAAAGCTGGAATCTAATAAAGCTTATTAAGATCACTAAGAATAAAAAAAAACAATTCATTTATATAACAATCACAGAGTCTCAATCAGGCGCAGAAGTAACATAGGGGAAGCTTTACCTCATTTTCATCAAAATCAGTGAGACTATCAATGACCTTTTCTAGTAAGCTTCCTGCAAAACTAGCCCTATATCACATTCCCATATGGGATATTACCTTCACTTTAAGAACCATTGGTTTAAACCCAGAACTTGCAAAATTTAAAATAAATTTTGATTCCCAAGAACCAGTTTATATGCTCAGAACACAATTTTTTGACATATAAGATTTTCCTACTAAATATGCCAAGAAACTTAAAGGAATCCACATCCAAAAAAAATATGTTAACTTAATTTATTTCAAAAGCAGTATATGATAAAAAGACAAGTGAAGTGAAACAAATGCCTTATCTCAAACGATTTAGTTTTCTAACGCATGAGCAGTGGTAAAACGCATTAAATATACCATATATACTAATAACAAAGTTCAAAGATTTACAGCGAAAGGAACCCTACGGTAAGGACGGGTCGTTCAAAAAGCGAACCAAGGAGAGTAGAGAGAAGGTGGGCTAAGTTAAGAGCCAATATGACTGCCCGACCTGTGACGTAATCGGACGCATCAGTAAATTGACAGCGAGTAGATAGGCATCACTCCAGTTTTTATGTTCAGAATTTTATAATTTTTTTGACATGGTAAAATCTCAGGTTAAATATTGGAAATAAATTCATCGCATAAAAAGTAAAATCAATAAAATGTATTAATTATTAAGGATTATGTAGATATTTACAAAATTGACAAGTTTTATTACAATTTATTTACATAAAAGTATAAAGATAAAATTCAAATTAGAAAATTACGTCAACGATTTTTAATGAAAAAAATTAATTCCTTTGTAAGTTAAAAGAGACAATTTTTAAACAAAATCCAAAATTGTTCCAATAATATAATTAACAATGTTAGGAAATATGTCATTTCGGTATCTAAGGTTGAAATTAGTAAAAATGAAAATTTAATAAAGAAGAAATTTTAAAATATTAGATAGAAAAAGTTAAAAGAAACAAACATTAATTATTTAAATCAATAATATATTATAATCATTCATTTAAATTTGTATAAAGGCGTTACTGTATATTTTTAATGTTTAATACTTTTATGTAAATAAATTGTTTAATACTGTTATATTTAGGAATAATTTAAGAAACGTAGTTTACTCGATGACTTTATTTAACAACAAACTGAATTAATAATTTCACTCATGTGATATTGCAACAATGAATTATATAAATATAATCTATAACAGTTCCCCCGGGAAGGTAGGTTTGTTATTCCAAAGTAAGGAAATTAAGTTGGAAGAATAAACATTAACTAATATAAAGTCTTCTGACTTGATCAATGTGATATTTCCTTCCATTCCCTCCTCCATCTATGCACAGTGTTTCGTTTAGTAGGAGCTAGGTGGACAAAAGTATTTTTCGTTATTTTTTCATCTCTTTCGACCATTTAAGTTATTTAATTATAAAATTATTATATTTAATTATAAAATGATTATATTTAACTATAAAGTTGAATATATTATACTTAATATTATGTATATTTCATAAATTACATATATTATATTAAATTATAAAATTGTTTTTCGTCATATTTTCATTTATTGCGAACAATTAAGTGATTTCATTACAAAATAAAACATTTTTATTAATTAAAAATCGAATTTAAAACGATTACCAGGAGAGTAAGAAGAAAAAATAAAAACAAAAGCCTATCTATACAAAATTCTGTACTCATTATTTTTTTCTAATCCTCTTTACATGTATTTTCCTTATCCCCTTATTTCCTTTCTATTTAGAGTAGCCTTTTTTTTTTTTTTTTTTTTTTCACCTTGAATAAATATTTAATATTTTCAGAGGTGTAGCATGATGGTCAGATATCTATTTTTTATATGTGCTTATCTGTACAGGGATTTAGCCCCAGAATAAAGTTAATTTTTGAGAGCTTACCTGTGCAAAGATAAATTTTATGGAATATCATAGATTATGGCTGAGGATTCCGCCGAATGATAGAGATAGTACTGCTAAGAAATCCAGTGGGAAAAAAGGAAAATGCATTTTCTTAAATATCTGTTAGTATAAGATTTTCTTAGACGGTAATGGCAAGAGGTCAATACTTGCCTACATACACCGCATCCTAGTCTGCTTGTACGAATGCGCTGTAGGCTTAGAGTCCATGTAATAGGCTAATACTTCATTTCCACTTAATTACTTAGCATTCCCCAAAGGAATAAGTGATGTCTTACACAATTTTTCCGGGGATCATAGTGGTTCCTTGTCAAGAACTATGATTTACATGGTTTACGCCAATGTGGAAGTTGGCGTTGAGTCAAAAAACGCTGCTTTGATTTTCCCGCAGCAACCCATTTATGAAAATTTTTTTGAGGCATAGTTAGGCAACCTCATCCTCTGTCCTCTGTATGGTTTTTAAAATTATGTTAGGAAGAAAGAAACTATAAGAGAAAAGGGATTTTTCTCCCATAGAGTGGTTTAACGATTATTAGAAAAAAATCCGTTTTGGAAAGAAAGTACTAAAAAAAAGAATGTTGTACTCGAGTGTGCAGGCTATAATACATTTTATTATTAAGTTGAAAGGTGCCCCTCTTATATACAAAAAAATCAGCCCGGGTACAAATGGGTACAAGTCATTAACATCATTCGGAAGTTTCAAAACGATGAAAAAATCCTGCAATCATCTCAAAAACATTTTTTTATTGTTGTTTGATTAACAGATAAATTTAATTAATTAGAGTAAATTAGCACTCACTAGTTCAAGTGAGATTAATCCTTAACAATCAATCTATAAAAATTTAGGAACAACGTAATTTTTATGATTGAAGTGATGCCTCGAATTCAACTGATTTATTCTATTGCACCACGATTTTACACCTTTGGACCCTATTACTTACGAGGTGGGGTGTGTGAGACAAAAACAAATATTAGAATGCTACGTTTTGATGTATTATTTACATTATTATAATACCAATTTTTAGCATTTCAATCATGACTTTTGTCCACCTAGCTTATACTAATCGAAACACTGTGCGATGTAGTGCACTCTACCTTGTCGAGTCAAAAAGGTCCCAGTTGCTCCGGCTATTGAAGCAACACACGAACTAGGACACGATCTCCTTAAAAAATCGTCGTTGGTTCTTCTCGCCTGCCCCTTCCAATAGGTCTTGTTTCGCCTTCCTCAAGCTAGAGAGCCTTGACCTCATCTCATGACCAAACATTAGCAAAAATTTGCTCTTTCTGGTCGGAGTGTGCGGAGTCTCTCGCACAATATTTTAATTTTATTTCTTTTAAGCAATCTCGACCTGGTATAGGGGAAGGGTCATTATCTGAAGATTCGTTGATTTCACTTGCTAAAATTTCATCATTTAAAAGTTATAATTTCGGGCCGAAAACATTAATACGTACTCAGTGGTGTATTACCTTCACTTTTTAAATAGTAGCCAGACAGGAGAATATTTAATCGTTCTTTTAAAAAATTATGAAAACAATTTCAAAGTGAGGGAGTGAAAAATGTGTTAAGGTAGCAGTCGACTTTGAAAAGTGAAAGCAAAAACGCGTATATTTTAAAGAAATACAATCTTAAAAATCAATAGAAAAACAATTTCAAATTAAAAAATATAAAATTTCAAACGAGTATAGCCAAAAGTAAGCTTAATAATAGAGATAGGTTAGGTTACAGTTACATACTTTTAGTCACAGTTTAGGAATCGTCACCTTTACATTCAAAAGCCTTCTCAAAATCTTTTGAGAATTCAAAGAATGGAGGCATTCGCTCCTTCATTTAAGAAATTTTTTAAAAAAGTGAGGGAGTGAAGTTTTCAAAGTCTTTATTATTTTTTAATCACTGTAAGAAGGTTAAAGTTGAAAAATATTGCAGAATCGAAAACTATGACCATTTTCCATCGAAAAAGTTGAGTGAAAAAATTACTTGGAAATTCACGTTTTTTTGAAGTGAGGGAGTGAAGTAGATAATGACCACAGCGTAGATTTCCCTTAATAACCTAAATCTGACAGCGGAGGCAAGCGATCGCAGCCCTTGGTCGGCAGTCAAAACGATCCTAAGGTCATCCCAGAACCCATTCTTTCCACCCCGGGCTTTGAGCTATGTTCCTCTCAACGCTCAGACCATCCAACACTTGATGTGAGGGAGTGAAGTAAAAACGTCTTAAAATACCTTTTTTTTTTATTTATTGTTATTGGTAACAATAAACGACACCGCTTATTTTTTTATGGAATCATGAAGTAATTACCGACTTAACCGATTAATCAATTTAGTCAAACACTCAATTGTTGAAAGAATACGAATTTTTAAAGTAGCTTGCCTGGGAGTCGGACAAGGTGAGGGAGTGAAAAAACAATTACTTTTAATTTTTTTTAACCAATTATAAATTTGGTTTGGAACTAAAACATAGCCTCCATAGAACAACAAAAGGAGTGAAATAGTTCCTATTTTTTCTAGTTACTAGCTCTCATTTGAATGGTTGAAAATGGACCGGACGTACGATTTACACATTTTCAGATAATGACCCGGAAACGTTTTGATCGATAACAATTAATTTTCCCTAAAACGAATTATTCTGGTATGTAACGTTTACATGTGCTACACCCACTGGTTTAATAATTTCCCCAGTTAAGTTTTCAACTTTAAACTAGTTTCAGCATTATTATTATATTATTGAACACCTAATTTTCATTAAACGTGACGAATTTGATCAAAATCATTAAAGCCGTTTTTGAGATAATCAAAAAAAAAAAAAGGTAAAAATTGCAAAAAAAGTTATGAAATAAAGTGCCCCCTCCGTTCGACCAATTTTGATGAAATGTGTGTCACATCTTTGGCATATACATACCTCAAATACCCAGTTTGATCAAAATCTTTAAAGCCGTTTTTGAGTAAATAAAAAAAACACATGAAAATAATACAAAATTTATAAAGTAAAGTCCCCCCTCCGGTTGATCAATTTTGATGAAATTTTTACAGTCATATCTCGGGCATATTAATAGGTCAAATACTTAGTTTTTTATCAAAATCGTTAGAGCCGTTTTTGAGAAAATAAAAAAAAAACGTAAAAATTTATAAAATACAGTACCCCCCCCACCCTTTGACCAATTTTGATGAAATTTTTGCTGTCACATCGCGGGCATATACATACACTAAATGCCCAATTTCTGGTTCGCAGGATTAATAGTTTTTGAGCAAGTCTGTTCACACACACACACACAGACTTAACAGAGTTTAAATATTGTGGCCATAGAGCAGCCCTACCCGGGTAAAATGTGATTGATGTGGTCGATTTCACTCCATATGTTGAATAGACAAAAAAGTTAAAATTTGCCGATCGTGATAATCATGGTCATATTTTTTTTATTTAAGCCATTTTCATTGCCTTAGTTCGAAGTTGGAATTGGTAACCATCAGTGGCATAAGTATCACCCTTTAGCTCCCTTAAGTTAGCAAATAATTGAGTATGCAATAGGGCATCACAGTTTCTCTTCTGTTGGGCTTTTAACCCTCTACCACAGAGGTTGCCTAAGTGCATGCATGTTACAAGAATTTAGAACTGGTACCATTTCTAAAGAAGGGCTCATGGGTGAGGCCTATTTTGATTAATTATGGAACATGATATTATGCAACTTCCATCCAGCGAAATATTTATAAAATCACTTCTTGCTACAAATATAAATATATATTTGTATATAAAAGGTCCCTTTTATATATATATATATATATATATATATATATATATATATATATATATATATATATATATATAAGGGACCTTGATATGTGCTCAAGGTCCCGAGTACGAATCTGAAATGGCTTAAGATATCTTTATTATTTACCACAGTTCGTCTCCTGGACCGAGAGACCTTCCTGGGGCAAATCCAGCCTCTATAAAGTGGGTACCCTTAATTGAAAAATTAAGGGGGAAAAACCTGACAGTTGAGTGTGATCACGGTCAAATCACCTCCTTGCATGACCACTGACCAAGAAACATCTTCCTTACATAGTACTGAACCCAAGACCCTTCATGGGTTGTGGTTGTACAGGGTTATATATATATATATATATATATATATATATATATATATATATATATACATTAAGCCATAACTTAGGTGGACTTTTTTTAATAATTTAAATTCATTTATTGTTATTTTGGAATCTGAAAAATTATGAACAATGGATAACTGATCAAACAAATTTTTATTGCTTTACAAAAAATAATAATGTAATAGCAATTTAAGATAATAAACATATTTAGGCATTTTAAACATTGATGGTTAAGATGACTTTTTTCATTGAAAAAGTACTCTTGAAATTATGATAAAATTTTAACCCTCCAAGCATGATCAAATTTTTTTTCTTAAAAAATGAGATTTAGTATGATATTTTTTGTCAATGAACATGTTAGAATTCAGAAAAAATATTTAAAAAAATATCAGACTTACCGTTTGCTCATAATTGGCCGTGTTCATATGATCATGCTAGGACTTACCCACGTCGATTTGTTGAATGGAAATAGGAAGTTTTAATTTTTTTTTTTTTTTTTTTTTGTAATAAAAAGTCTTTTTCTACATATTTTATAATATATTTTAATTTATAATTACAATAATTTGTTAACAAAAATAAATTGTAAATATTTTTTGTGAAACCTGGCAAAATTTGTGATGCACAAGCCTACACCGCATTTTTCACACTGGGTGCACACAGTCCTCTTAGATGATTCGAGGGCACATCGGCGACGATTTACTTCAACCATGAAATGGTTGACTCTATCATATTTTATGTCTGTCAGGACTCGCTGATTCAGCCCTATCTTTGAGATGTTCCTCTCGACTTGAATAGCAAAAAAGAGACCACCACATCTGGCGGTGCGACTCTAGAGCAAACAGTAAAAGGACAATTCTACCGCTTCCTGTAAAGATTTGAGAACTGTTCTATCGCTACCTGAAAGGGTAGACTTGTAAGATAATCTAACATTAACAAAATTGCTTAGATTTACAATCTATATATATTTTGCAAACAATATATAATAATTTAATAATAATTTAATATATAATATATGAAGTTAATAGCTTATCTAAAAAAATCAGTTAGAAAAAAGTTATTAATTAATACTTATTAGCTTGTTTTAAAAAAAAATTAAAATTTTGTTGGATTACCAATTTAAAAAATTATGTCGTGGGTAAAGTCAAGCATGACAATATGATGACACTCATACTTACGGCCATATAAAAACCATTGCAAACTATAGCGTGATAAGACTATATAGATTATAACTCTACAATCTTATCCATTGAAAACAATTATTACAAAAATTATGAAACCTTCCTCATAATTCTCACATGGGTGAGAATCCATTTTCAAAATTCGTCAAATTTCAAAAATTTTCTTCTGAAGTAAAAGGTGCGTTAATCATCATAGTTGGTCACAAATGAACACTGGTATCTTACAGAAAAGGGATGCAGAGGTAGAAGTCAAGAAATATTATACAAAATATTAAACATAAGTCATATTTCATTAATTATGCCCTCTCCTAAACAGTCAGTACCCAGCTAAGTGTATGCTAGTTGCTCCTTGAGATTTTGCCTCAACTGTCATGCTCCCAGCCACCCAATCCTTTATATATATATATATATATATATATATATATATATAATATTGTATCTTCCTCAGGTATTGTATTATAAAATATAATATATCACCACCATACTTTGCGGGACTGTGTTATTGTTGTATCTAAAGGTTATAAAATAAGCACCACAGAGACCCTTAAAAACGGTCGAGCTGAGACCAATCGGAAGAAGACTAAGAGGTCAACCGAGTACTTTATATATCAGACAAATGAACTGAATGTGTGAAGTAGCTTTATTCGTAATTTCATATTCCCAGATTCTGCTGATTTATAATCAAATGGAGGAAATTAATGAGGCTTCTCACCTCTATGCCGTTCCTTAATGTCATTTCATTGACAAGGGTTCTCACCAATATGATTGGCCATTATATGTGTGTTTAAATCTTCAAGTATAACAGATTTATAATCACAGTGTGGACAATAGTGAGGCTCCATCATGGATGACGTGACTTTATATGTTTTTTCATATTCCCAGATTCTGCTGATTTATAATCACAGTGAGGACAATGATGAGGTTTCTCACCAGTATGACGTGACATTATATGTCTTTTCAACTCTCTAGATCGAACAGATTTATAATCACAGTGAGGACATTGATGAGGCTTTTCCCCTTTATGGTGGGCCATTATATGCATCTTCAAAACTTGAAGTGTAATAGATTTATAATCACAGTGAGGACACTGATGTGGCTTCTCACCTGTATGACGGGCCATTATATGCATTTTCAAATGTTTGGATACAACTGATTTATAATCACAGTGAGGACATTTATGAGGCTTTTCTTTAGAATGATGGACTGCAATATGTCTTTTCATCTGCCCAGATTGCACTGACTTATAATCACACTGAGTACACTGATGAGGCTTCTCACCTGTATGGTGGGCCATTATATGTCTTTTCAAAGGACCAGGAACCACAGATTTATAATCACAGTGCGGACATTGATGAGGCTTCTCACCAGTATGATGGGCCATTATATGTAGTTTCATATGTCCAGATTGTACAGCCTTGTAATCACATAAAGAACACTGATGAGGCTTCTCACCTGTATGTTGGGCCCTTAGATGTCTTTTTAAAGCTGCAGAAAGTGCAGATTTATAATCACAGTGTGGACATTGATGAGGCTTTTCATTAGTATGACGGGCCATTATATGGTTTTTCATATTTACAGAGTCCTCACATTTATAATCACAGTGTGGACACTGATGTTGAGGCTCCTCAGAAGTATGGCGTGACTTAATATGTTTTTTCAGGTGCCCAGATTCTGATGATTTATAATCACAATGGGGACATTGATGTGGCTTCTCACCAGTATGACGTGACATTATATGTTGTTTCACATGCCCAGATTGTACTGACTTATAATCACAGTAAGTACATTGATGAGGCTTCTCACCAGTATGGTGGGCCTTAATATGTATTTTCAAAGACGCAGAAAGAACAGATTTGTAATCACAGCTTGGACATTGATGAGGCTTTTCATTAGTATGACGTGCCATTATATGGAATTTCATGTATCCAGAATTTTCTGATTTATAATTACAGTGAGGACATTGATGAAGCTTCTCACCAGTATGTCTCAACATTCCATGGGATTTTGTAGTTCTAGATCGTAGTGACTTATAATCATAGTAAGTACACTTATCACTCTCTTCACTGCTACGGCTACTATCATTGGCACCTATAAACAATAAATTATAATATAAAGAAGAAGAACTATTCATTTGGTCAGTACAATGCCAAAGTAAAATAAGTGCGCAGATCCAAAATTTGAGAAAAATGATGTTAAATGTTCAAATGTTGTGAAATAGGTTTACTAAAACTTTTGAACCACAATGTATTTTATGTTGTGTCTTATTTTATTCAAATACAAAGTAGAACTATTCCCCTAGTTTGCTGTTAGTAGCAATAACAAATACATGGGCTATGGAGGCTGAGTACATTGCATGAACACGCACAGAAGAGCATTCAACTCACCACACTGACACAAAGGAAACCTAAATTTGATACCCGTGGGTCACCTTCCTTAGAAGAGCCTTAGGTATGGGAGGAAGTCAGGATGTTTAGAGGAGGCAGCCCATCCACCTGTCTCGGGCGGATAACCTGCCCCCTTAAACAACTAAACTACAAAACTAACTAAATAAAGAAAGGAAAACCGGACTGATTAATCAGCAAAGACTATACGCTTACACAAAGGGTTTTAGATTGGGACAATGAAATACCCTTTTATTACAGAGACAAGGAACCTTACATCAGCACATGACAAAGTTGGACTTTCATAAGTTTTACATAACTGCAGTCCAGGAAATGAGATGGATAGTCCAAGGATCCACCACTAGAAAGAACTAGACCATCATCCGTAGTATATTTATATGGAACTGGTTTCGTAGTTTGAAAAAGAGGGGCTAAGCTTGTTATTGGTTAAAGAGCGATTAGCCCAAGGATGTGTTTGTTACCTTTGGTTTAAAGGGAAATTTCATGATTTTAGCTTTTCCAGTTTGAATCATCGGGGGAAGAGGAAAAATATGCTGCACTAGAGCAGAACATCGATAGATACCTTCAAGGTGATGTTAAAATCATCAAGGGTGATTTTACTGGACAAATATACATTATATACCCACCATTTACCCTCACAGCATTCGTAATGAACACAAATGATGATTGAATGAGATTGCTGGTTTCGCTGCATCAAGGGACATGGTTGTTGGGATAAGTCTATTTCTAGACCTCCCATCTTGCCACATGACACTCTAACACACAATGGCATGACCAATAATCAAATAGATCATTTATTGGTGAGCTCGTCACATATCAAGCCTCATGGATGTAAGACTAAATTTCAAGCCAGAAACTCAACGGTAAGAAAACAAAAGGGAATCCTGCGAAAGACATTAAATGGGGAGAAGCTGAGGGAACAAGAAGTGAAGTGCACCTTTACAGATGTTAAAATCAGAGACATCAACCAAGAAAAGGGTATCAACCAATGAAAGGAGGTTTGGAAGCAGTTTTAGGCCTGAGAAAAATTACCAAAAAAAAAAAAAAAACTTGGTTTTTTAAAGAAAGTTGAGCTGCAATAGATGCAATAAATGTGGCACATAAGTTTATGATTCCAACGACAAAAACAAAAAAATATTAAGGAACAGTTGAATAATACAGGTAAATGAGATGGGAGGAAAAGTGCTAATACCAAACGGAAAAAAAATAAATAAAGGAAATGGGAAAGAGAGCACCTTGAGAATATTGAAAATCTCCGAAGTTCTACCAAGAAATAAATACTAGTCAGCGTCACTTTGAGCCTCGAGTATATGCCTATAGAGATACGCAAGGAAACCTAGTAACCAGTAAGAAGCATATTCTTGAGCAATAGAGAGGCATTTTTAACACCCTCTTGAATGATGAAGGAATGGGGGAGGATGCAGAGGGCTGGAGATACAAATTGGTGAATTGGAACAAATGGACCCAGAGCATCTTAAGGTGACGATCCAACAGCTGAAAAATAATAAGGCCTATGGAGAGGACAGGCTTCGTGGCGAATTATTCAAGTGTGGTGGTGAACAGCTGAATAGATTTTTTTACAATATGGCAATGGACATATGACGGAACGAAGAAATCCCCACTCATGGTCAATAATAAGTCAATCAAAATCAAGACAATAATAAGTCCAATCCAAAAGATATATGCTTATTCTGATTGCCAAAATCACTGAAGAATTTCCTTATAATCCTGCGCATATAAGGTGTTCTCAAAAATATTTTACTAAAAGTTCCATCTCTTTGCAGAACTTGAAATTGGATAGTATCAGGCTTGCTTTATGAGGGAGAAGTCAACAAAAGGCCAGGTTTTCTTGGAGCTTACTTATCATGGGAATGGCATCTAAACTGATAAAGGAAGTAAAATGCATTTTAGAGTTCAAGATGATACTTCTGAGTGTCTTAACAAGTTTAAGGAGCTGAGGCAAAGGGACTGTCTTGCATGCTGGCTGTTCAACATGGCTCTGTAATATGATGCAAGCAGATCTAAGATCCAGGTGGGGAGCACAGTGTTTAATAAATATGTCGTGATCCTGGCTTTTGTGGATGATGTGGACATTATCAGAAGAAAGTTTAAGGATGCAAGCAGAGCATTTATTGAACTTCAAACACCTACAACTGAAGAGAGGCCAGTGGTGAATAAGAAAAAAAAGAAAATACATGCTTGAAGGACCACACCGAGCTTTCCCGAAACCCTACAACGTACAGATTGACAATGGGGTCACCTGTGATATAGTGGTTAGCATGGCAATCTACAATACTAAAGGTCGCAGGTTTGCGTCCCGCGGTAGCCCTAGGATTTTTTAAAGGGAGTAAAAAATTCTTGACTTTGCCGTCACTCTGATAGGACATAAAATGGAGGTCCCGAGCCTGTACTCGTTAAAGATCCCTATCCTAATTATACCTGGATAGGCAAAATTTAGGACTCCCACTGTAGCATCGTCCGATTACCTCAGTGGCATAAAGTGACATTAAACAAAAAAACAGATTAAGAATTTCATTTTTGAGACGGTTTATTTACTTAGGCTCTCAGGTGAATTCCAACAATAATATCAAGAGAGAGGTTCAGAGAAGGATACTGGCAGCGAATAAATGCTACTATGGCCTTCTTAAACTTTTATAAAGTAGAGCGATCTCCCGACCAACAAAGATAACATATACAAGACTTTAATCAGACCCATGTTGACGTATGGATTAGAGTGTAGGACCTTAGGAAAAGCACAAGAAGCCCCCTACTTCGATTTGAAATATATTTGGACCCATCTAATCGAAATAATAATGGAGTATGGAGTATAGAACCAATGTTGAATAAAGGGCATAATTCAAGAACCCATATGTTGTAAGAGTTATGAAGAGTGGTCGACTACGATGGGCTGGCCACATGGTTAGGATGACACCAGATCAGATACCTCGTAAGGTTATAGATTAATTTTATATGCAAGCAGAAGAGTGGTGTATCCACTGATGCAAGATCCATCCACAGCATTTATAACTCAATAGGAGCAGCAAATGATAAAGTAGACAGTAGGGAGGTCCTGATCCTCCAGGAGTTGTAGTGCCATGAATAATAAATAATAATAATGTAGCACGATTAAAAAAAAAAAAAAAAATGTAAGTAATTATTTTAATTAATTAAAATGGTCTCACGATTAGTTCACTTTGGCATTATACCAACCATTTAAAGTAAATTAAATTTATTCAATGTTTTGATTTTGTTCAAATTAAAAAAATAATGTAATTGACATCTACATAAATTATACACTATTTCGTTATTTGATAATTATTGATTCATAATAATTGATTCTAATAATAGTAATAATACATCTAATAGCTAATAAGTACTTTAGTAAATTTCATTAGGTTCCTTTCTCTTAGTATACTGATTATGACAATTTCGAAAATTCAATGCGAAATAGTTAATAACCAGATCTGACCTGTTGGTAAGTGAACTGTCAGTTAGGTAACTAATTCTCAAAGCTTATAGAAGTAGACAAAAGGAATCTGAATTATTAAGAAACCTAAAAGGAGAGAGAACGACATGTGGTGATAGCAAATATATTTAACATTGTTATTTTTGATAATTAATTGTAATATGGAAAAGTGAGTTATTTATTGGGGAAAAAATTGTGTTCAAAGGAAAATTTTAAACATGAAATATGAGAAAAAAGTTTTATTGAATCTCGACTGGAATTGTTGGATTTTCTGTACTTTTATGTAATCTAGAAGCCCAAGAAATGTAGACAAATGGCAGGTAAGAGTTTACAAGCTTCTTAACTGCGAACTGTCCAATCTTTAGACAAAATGGGCGCACAGAACTTGGTTCAATTTCAAAACTGGTATTGTATAGGTGTTGCTACTGCTGGAGCTCCCAAACAAACAATGCGCCGTCCAGCCATTCGTAAAACCCTCCCCCTCTACTACTTTAGTACCAACCTGTACCTTGTTGCAGATCATGTGAAATAGCAAGGAATGCGCCGTTAAAAGACACCAATCTCATAGTCCTAGTCAAATTTGGAAAACGTCTACAGCTATTTTTAATTCATTCTTAGGCAAATAAGGTGTTACCCTATCTCATCCTGTTCATATATTTTATACCCTATTTCAACTTCATTTTATACTGTTTTTCAACTATGTATTTGATCTCAATTATTTTTCATTGTGAGCTTAATAGATGGTAACCAACAAATAGGAAAAAGTATGCTTTCAAAAGGGAAGAAACTAAAAAACTAGCAGTCGATGAAGGCTCTACACTACAATGCTTAGAAAACTAATAGTAAATAGACGTAGCTTGACAACATAAACCTGAGGATGGAGCTTAAATAAGCCACGCCTACTTCTGCTTTGGCGCTAAATTTGAAGTTTGTCAGGTTAGGCTATCAATTATGACAAACAGATAGAGAGAGCATTCAAAACAATAAGAAGATACTATTTTTCGCGAAGTAATGGTCAATTGCAATATAAAAGACCCCCCATAATAATAAGATATCCAACGAAATTTTTACTTTCACTTACCTATATATGAAATATATAGTAAGTGGAAGTATTGCGATCGTGAAAAATTTCGACTTCTGGTTTTCAACGGAAATACACGTTTTGGGGTCCCCTGAGTCCAAATAACCAAGTCCCGCGAAATGGTCTGTGTGTGTGTGTGAACAGACTAACTCAAAAACTATAAACCGTGCGAACCTGAAATTGGGTATTTAGTGTAGGTATATTCCCGCGATGTGACAGCAAACATTTCATCAAAATTGGTCAAAGGGTGGGGGTACTGTATTTTATAAATTTTTACGTTTTTTTTTATTTTCTCAAAAACGGCTCTAACGATTTTGATTAAACTAAGTATTTGACCTATTAATATGCCCGAGATATGACTGTAAAAATTTCATCAAAATTGATCAACCGGAGGGGGGACTTTACTTTATAAATTTTGTATTATTTTCATGTGTTTTTTTTATTTACTAAAAAACGGCTTTAAAGATTTTGATCAAACTGGGTATTTGACGTATGTATATGCCAAAGATGTGATAGCCAACATTCAATCATATTGATTAACCGGAGGGGGGACTTTACTTAATAAATTTTGTATCATTTTCACGTGTTTTTTTTTAATTTAAAAACGGCTTAAACTATTTTGATCAAACTAGGTATTTGATGTATTTATATGCCAAAGATGTGATAGCCAATATTTCATCAAAATTTATCAACCGGAGGGGGGACTTTACTTAATAAATTTTGTATAATTTTCAACTTTTTTTTTATTTACTCAAAAACGGCTTTAACGATTTTGATCAAACTGGGTATTTGATGTATGTATATGCCAAAGATGTGATAGCCAACATTTCATCAAAATTGGTCTAACGGAGGGGACCACAACAACGCATTAATTTCTAATCTAAGTAAGTTGGTAAGTGAAAGTTGTGTGTTCCGCCACCAGATTTTTTTAGACATTTTGTATAAAAGTAATAAATAGATTTTTATCCATATAAAAGCATCATTATTATATAAATATTTAGGGTTTAAACAAAGAAAAATTTTGGTTCGGATATAAATTTTCTATTAATATTCAAATTAATAAATATAATTCGAATAATAAATATTTAATTTCCATAAACTCCATGAAATAAATGGAAATACTGCGATGTTTCTCGAACATTTAACATATTTCAATCTAGTGTAATCTATTTGTTTTGTTTTAGATAATTGTAAATACAGAAAAAATATTTTTCTGGCTTGATCTCTCTGGTAGATTTTCTAGGCAATTTTTTTTTTTAAGAGTCTCGTAACTGCTCAAATTTGTTGTCATTTTCTGCTGTTTAGGTCACATAATCGTTTTTGTCAAACTAACAAATGAAAAATCACTTATACTAACAACAAACACTTTGAAATAAAAGCATAAACAAACAACCAAGTAAGGTACGCCAACTGTTGTAGAACCTTTCTATTGCCTATCAAAATGTAAATTTCTTATGTTGTCAAGATATATATAAAGCATTTCCAAGTCTAATTTAGATTTTTTCAAACCAAATTTAGAACTTCCCAAACCAAATTGGTATTTTCTCAAGCCAAATTTAGATTTTTCCGAAACAATTTGAGAAATTTTATAAAATTCTTGAATTGGTTTGGAAAAATCCCAATTTGATTAGGAAAATTCTAAATTAGACTGGGAAATGCCACATTATTCGGAGCCATGAAAATAATAAATAAATGGATTTATGATAGAGTCCAGTATTTTACAAATGCCTAACAAGGTTGATGTTTTACAATTATAAACTAGAAATAAAATTGATTGTCAACTAATACTTTTCTTAACCCTTTAACGTCAGTCGACTGATATATCAGTGCGAGCGCTGCAGTCCCTGTGTGTGCAGTGCCTATTTTTTTATCTTGTGATATTCTATTAGATGTATTGGGTAATACAGTAAAACTTCGTTATAACGCTCCCGCTTATAACGATTTCTCGGTTATAACGCTCTCTTTCCTTAGTCCCGACCCCTATGGTTCATTTTTCAAAGAATTTCTGTTCGTTTTAACGCTCTTATTTCCCGTTTATAACGCTCCGATGGATGATTTTATTCTTCGATTTTATTGGAATATCAAACTGAAAGGTATCTAAAGAAGTGATGATAGATGTAAATAAAAAAAGTAAATCAGTAAAGCCAGTGCCTATTGTTTAGATTCCGAGAATATGGGGATTCACTGTATTTTCTGTCAACAAATATTTCCACGAATTCAGACGTTTTTTTGCTTCGAGTTGATTTTATCGTCAGTCTTGTATGTTCCACGGTTCATTTAAGAGTAAAAAATGTCGCGAAAATCGTTCTCTGTCCAAGAAAATGTTGATTTAATTAAAGCATTTGATCAATCAACTTTAAATCAAAAAGACTTTGCCGCGTTAAAGAACATAAGTGCTTCGACATTGCGAACGATTTTGAAAAAACGAAGTGATTTAATTTCGGCCCACGAAGGATCCAGTCGCAAAAAAATACGAACGGGAAGATATGAAGAGCTTGAAGAAGTTTTGAAACGTTGGTTTATCCAGGCCAGGACTTCCCGATAAGTGGCCCGATATTGCAGGAAAAGGCTCTGCAAGTTGCGAACTTTTTGGGAATCTCCAACTTTACAGCTTCGACTGGGTGGCTTGACCGATTTGAAAATCGGCATTCAATAATTTACAGACAAATTAGTGGCGAGTCTAGGTCTATAAATCCCGTGATAACCTCTGACTGGAAAAATTTCGGCTCTCACTTCCAGACGTATTGGACGCTTTGAAGACGATCCGAACATTTTTTAGCTGCAATACGGAAGTTGAAGATGAGACATTTAAATATATAAATAATCTCGAAAATTCCGTGTTTAAAAAATCCTTAACTAGCCTTAAGCTAAAAAAATTGATGAATATATGTATTTAAATCCAAGTGGGTCCAAGTAACGTATATTTCTAAGTTTTTAATTTTATTTTTACGTATAATATATTGCATTGTATAATTAATATCTTTGTATTGACTTCTACGTTTTAAAATATATGTATTTTGTTCATTTTTGAGGATTTTTATGATTTCCCGGTAATAGCGTTTTCCCGGTTATAGCGCTTTTTGTTTTTGTGCCCTGGAAGAGCGTTATAACGAAGTTTTACTGTAATCTAATAATGCGCTACTTATAATCTGAAGGTCATCAATGTGTGCGTTACAATCAGTTAAAATAAATGTCTTTTCGATTTTATTGTTAATAAATAAATCTTCTATTGCCGAAAAATCTTTTTCCCAGTTGTTCAAATATATTTGCATTAAGCGTATGCAGTCGTCGATATTTACGTTTATGACCACGTAATTATCGATAAATTGAAATTTAGCCCTACATGGATAGATATTTAATTTAATACCGCACAATAGCCCGCCACTCATTCTACCTTAGTGCAACTTTTTAATTGATGGCGTCCAATGAATTTTAAAATGAGAAAAAATATTCTCATACAGTAAAAATTTTTTTGCTAATACAAAAGTTTCAGCTAACAAAATATCAAATTTCTTAATGAATTCCATAAAATAAAATTATCTTTCTAGGTATCATTTTTTTTTTTTTATTGGTCCTCGCCTGTTAGGCTAAACGGGGTTTATCGGGCCAGGGAGGAGGGTGGGGGATTGATGCCGAGTATTATTAAATGTCCCCTGGCTCCGGGTTTTGAATTTGCTATCTTTCGGTTCTCAATCATAAGTTGCCATACTACGTATTTTTTGACGCGTTTGCTCACTCGGCCATTCCACCACCCACTTCTAGGTTTCATTTATTGTTATGTTTTTAACACCAAGTACATTTGTGCACAAAATCCTGAATAAATTCTTTTGGTTCTTTATCTTGAGAAATAGTGATTCCATAAAAAATAAGACATTTTTGCCATATTTTTTTTTACATATTTTCGATTCTTTGTTTTAATTCTTGATTTTTGCGTTTGATGTGCAAAATTCCTTCCCTAAGCTTTTCATTTTCCATGATGTATTTTTTTAATTCAGTTTGAAATTCGTTAAAATGTGTTTTTCTAACAATATTTGACAATTTATCTTCCAGTTTCCTGTCTAACATTCTTGAAATATCCAACAACAGCTGATCATTATTCATTTCTATGGATTTGTTGTCACTTTCAGGAATCTTAACTTTCTTTTTCTGACTACTATAAGTTTTAAGTTCAGGGGATGAACTGCTGCATTGCCTCTTGGTCCTAGGTGAAGGATACGTGGGAATGTTAATGCCCTTATCGTCTGACATCAAACTCGGCTGTTTGATTAAAATATATATCACTGTGACGCCAGCCTCCTCTTTTTGCTGACGTAGTTATCTAGCTCTAACATAATAGACTATTCAAACCAGATGAAGCTCAAATTTTATTATTAAAATAATGAGCATAAATGTAGTAGGTATATAATTTAAAAATGTTATAAAATAAACAGTTATATAAAGCATTTAAAATAACAGTTCTAAAAATTATATGTAAGTATGTCTACTTAGTTTTTGTTTTTGTACTTTTTTAATTTCATGAATATTAGAGGAGCATGGTGAGCAGACAAAATAGTCATCATTTTCTTCTTCATATTTAGGACGAGTGCAGGACACATGAAAATTATTTTTACATAATTGGCATTCGCGTTTCTCCAACCCTGTTCCCAGCCCATCCGGTATTTCCCACTGACGAGGTTTATGGTTTCCTCAAAAATTGATTTCCATTCAATATGGAATTAATTTAAATTCAAAAATTTTCCAAATTAATTTTACCTGACCCTTATTCCTTAGTCAAATAGAAAAATATGAATAAGAAGATAAAGAAGAGTGAATGTGGCAAAAAGTATTGAGGCTACCAGGCACGGCAGTTGGTCCAAGGCCTTAGGCCACAGGGCCCGCAATACACTCGCACTGCTCAGATGCTAAAGGGTTTATTAATAATATAACAAAAGAAGGAAAAATTGAACATTTATAAAGAAAACTTGATTAGAAATGTTAGTTTTCCTAATCATTCAAACCTTCTTAATCCACAATAAAATCCTTCATAAAAATTATGGGAATGAAACTTTAAAGCATAAGCTGGTAATATCTAAGAAATGAAAACTTACAAGTAGGCTCCACTTCAACATTGGTTTCATCCTTTATTGATATATTACAGTTACTGAAACCTGAAAAAATAGGGAAAATAAAATATAAATACATGGTTGATGGCATAATTGCAATAAATATCCCAATCTGTCGGTGAGAAACTAATCGCCATTACTCCATTATATTCAAGTTTACTGATTAAAAAAAAAAAAAAACAATGTAACGCACCTTCATCAGGAATAAGAAGTTCTTCTTGCTTCATGTGTGCAAGCCCACCTGCAGACATCAAGATAATAATTAGTGCAAGCCAAGAGAATATCGTGTAGTGCATGAATCAGCAACTTTCTCAAGCCACCTCACACTACTGGCTGAATGAAATCAACAATTATTTTAAATGCCATTAAGCAAACAAGAAATAAAAACCATTATTCCATAATAAAAATGGCTTCTCTGATTTTTTAATAAATGGAAAAGTGAAAAAATAAAATGGCAAGACCTAGCTTTTGGGTGACTGGCTGAAAGAAACTTTTATTATCTTTTTAAGCTGGAGCAAAAATCATGAGTTTTCAGTAATTGTTATTTAGATAATCAATAATCCATTTAAACATTTTACTACATTGTAAACACAACAAACTTTTTTTTTTATGGATATAATATAAGTGGTAATCAATATATTAATCAGTGATAAGAAATTGAACTGAACCATTTTTTACTATAAATAGGTTATATTTAATTTTTCATCAAGTATATTCCACATGCTGATATTTCATAAATTTGTAACTTCACTTACCTATATATGAAATATATAGTAAAGGGAAGCATTGCAATCGTGTTTGTTGCAATCAAATTTTAAAAAATTTCTACTTCCGGTTTTCAACGGAAATACACGTTTTGGGGTCCCCTGAGTCCAAATAACCAAGTCCCGCGAAATGGTATGTGTGTGTGGTGTGGATGGTGCATGTGCGTGTGCTTGTGGGTGTGGGTGTGCGTGTGGGTGTGGGTGAACAGACAAGCTCAAAAACTATGAACCGTACAAACCTGAAATTAGGTATTTAGTGTACATATATGCCCACGATGTGACAGCAAAAATTTCATCTAAGTTGCTCAAAGGGAGGGGGTACTGTATTTAATAACTTTTTAATTGATCCAATCTTAAATTGTGGATGACCACAAATTTTAAATTATTTTTAAATAATTTATTTTTTTGAAGAGAAAAGATTTGGCTCCGCCGGGAGTCGAACCCGGGTCTCCTGCGTTACATGCGAGGATGCTAACCGCTACACCACAGAGCTCGGCCCAAGGCAGAGCAAATCCTTCCTCTTCACTGATACCTACTCCCCCTATCTCACAAGTTTTGCGAGTAGTAGCGGGAGGTGGACAATTTTTGTCCAATTTATGATACTTATTGACATAAGTCAATTTTTTAAATTATTTTAATTAATCCAATCTTAAATTGTGGATGACCACAAATTTTAAATTATTTTTAAATAATTTATTTATTTATTTTTTTTTTTTTTTTTTTTTTTTTTTTTTTTTTTTTTTTTTCTTTTTTTTTTTTTTTTTTTTTTTTGAAGAGAAAAGATTTGGCTCCGCCGGGAGTCGAACCCGGGTCTCCTGCGTTACATGCGAGGATGCTAACCGCTACACCACAGAGCTCGGCCCAAGGCAGAGCAAATCCTTCCTCTTCACTGAGAGGAAGAGGAAGGATTTGCTCTGCCTTGGGCCGAGCTCTGTGGTGTAGCGGTTAGCATCCTCGCATGTAACGCAGGAGACCCGGGTTCGACTCCCGGCGGAGCCAAATCATTTCTCTTCAAAAAAATAAATTATTTAAAAATAATTTAAAATTTGTGGTCATCCACAATTTAAGATTGGATTAATTAAAATAATTTAAAAAATTGACTTATGTCAATAAGTATCATAAATTGGACAAAAATTGTCCACCTCCCGCTACTACTCGCAAAACTTGTGAGATAGGGGGAGTAGGTATCAGTGAAGAGGAAGGATTTGCTCTGCCTTGGGCCGAGCTCTGTGGTGTAGCGATTAGCATCCTCGCATGTAACGCAGGAGACCCGGGTTCGACTCCCGGCGGAGCCAAATCTTTTCTCTTCAAAAAAATAAATTATTTAAAAATAATTTAAAATTTGTGGTCATCCACAATTTGAGATTGGATTAATTAAAATAATTTAAAAAATTGACTTATGTCAATAAGTATCATAAATTGGACAAAAATTGTCTACCTCCCGCTACTACTCGCAAAACTTGTGAGATAGGGGGAGTAGGTATCAGTGAAGAGGAAGGATTTTCTCTGCCTTGGGCCGAGCTCTGTGGTGTAGCGGTTAGCATCCTCGCATGTAACGCAGGAGACCCGGGTTCGACTCCCGGCGGAGCCAAATCTTTTCTCTTCAAAAAAATAAATTATTTAATAATAACTTTTTACGTTTTTTTTCGATTTTCTCAAAAACGGCTCTAACGATTTTGATTAAACTGAGTATTTAATGTATTAAGATGCCTGTGATATGACCGTAAAAATTTCATCAAAATTGATCAACCAGAGCGGGGACTTTACTTAAAAATTTTGTATCATTTTCATGTGGTTTTTTATTTACTCAAAAACGGCTTTCACGATTTTGATCAAACTGGGTATTTGATGTATGTATATGGCAAAGATGTGATAGCCAACATTTCATAAAAATTGATCAACCAGAGGGGGCACTTTATTTCATAACTTTTTTTCCAATTTTTCGATTATCTCAAAAATGGCCTAAACGATTTTCATCATATTCGTCATGTTTAATGAAAATTAGGTGCTATTTAATATCAGGTAAGCGTTATCATTATTAAAATGTTCTGAGGGTATTACAGAGCAAATAAAAAAAAAAAAAAGAATGAATGTTTAAAAATGTGTAACTTTGAGAAGTGGCATTAACAAAACGCATTAATTTCTTATCTAAGTAAGTTTGTAAGTGAAAGTTGTGTGTATCGCACGCACCAGATTTTTTTTTTTTTCGTTGGCGCATTAGGCCTAATGAGACCTTTGGTCGCGCAGTGTGGTCTTCTTACAGACATTTGGTAGCTTGCGGGAGCACAGGCAGACTGGTGGGGGTAGCCCAAACCTCACTTTGCTGCAAGCCATGGTCACAATGGTGCAGCGGCAGAGTGCCCATAGCTCCATGACCAATCCCATTGGGGTCAATTTGGCAGTGTCCTACCCACCGATGGCGTCAGCTCTCTCGGGTTCAAGGACAGCGACAAACAGTCCAGGTCAAAAGATTATGTTAGCTCAGAGTCAGCAGGCCACGAACCTATATTTCTTTCCCTGAGCATACAGTCCTTGTACAAAACCTAGAAAACCACACCATGATGATGCCCGGTCGGTGTGAGTTGCCTCCAGTAGGTCGACGGGTCTCACATACCCTGGGGCGGGGGCAGGCTTGGACTACATGGCGTACATTGGCGGGAGGCACCCGAATGGAGCGGTCACCTATCTAAGTACTAAACACGCTCTACGTTGCTTAACTTTGATTGAAAATATTGCAAGCGCCTTTGTCCACTCAGCCATCCCGGCCCCCTATATATATATATATATATATATATATATATATATATAAAACTGAATATTCACTTTTATTTAGAAAGCCTTGTTTATGCTTGTATTAATTAAGAACATACGTTTAGTTGCTTTTGTTTTTTATAGTTGATTCTGGAATATGCTGGAATAAACTTAACTCTAAAGGAAAACAAGTTAATTTAAATGAGGTCCAAGATGAGGAAAAAACATAAGTACACAGCACTAATTCGATAAAATATCACAGTCAATAAAGTTACTGGAGGTTTATGATAGTGGATCCAACATAACACTCATAAATCATAGATGATATTAAAGATAAAAGTTTGGTAAATGAACAAATATTTAAAACTATTTTTAGTTTGCAAAAGAGTTTTAATACTATAAAATTACCTATAAAATTGAATAGGTATCTGCACTGCATATATGACAAAATTGTAATCTTTCTCTCGTTTTTCTTTTGTATAGTTTTGATAATACTTTTATATGCGAAACGTCAACTAGAATAATATTAATGACTTGGACTGAATAAAAATCAATAAAAAAAAAAAAAAAAAATATTGATATGGCCTATCAGCACTTTCAACCTTATTCATCCATGGTGGTCTTTTAGACTTCTTTCTCATTGAAGATTATAATCAATGTAAAAATTAAATAAAACTGATTACAAATTATAATTTTAAATCTTAAGCCAGCTGTGTTGAGGACCATTGACAGTTGGTGAGTTGACAGTGTCATGATGTTACTACATGTAAATTGAAATAAATTGTTCCTTATACAGCAACATTGCTTAGAGTAGTAAATTAATTAAAAAATATTCAACTCACATTCATCCGGAAGAAGCAGTTCTTCTTGTTTCAGATGTGTGACATCACCTGTAGATATAAAAAAAAAAATTAAGAGGCTAAACAAACAAAAAACAGCTAATATATATTTTTTAGTAAAAGAATTAAGCCTTTCATCAAATTCAACCATCGCTGATCTATTATAGGGAACACCAGGGAGGAGTAGAGTATGCTTACTCTAACAGGTTCAATATTAATGAGATATGATCCTTACCATAGTAAATATCCTGCTTCTCTTCTTTGATACCAATTGTCGGAACTGAAACATAACCAAATAAAATTATTAAAATTGAAGCAACAATGTTTTTGACAGCATTAATGATAAATGATATTTGAAGTAATGAAAATAGAAGAAAAATAATTACTAGTTATCAATTAGAAGCAATATTAGGGTAAGAGATAGGATTTGGTATCCACATGGAAGGAGAGATATGCCACTATAGTTACTGCATGTCGAAAGAAATTAATGAAAGTGATTTATTTTTTTAACAAATCCACTGAACACCAAAGCATTATGTCCATGTCGTGTCAGGTTATAAACATCACGAACGATATCAATTGTGATTCTGTTAAGAGACTCTAGTAACATTTTATAATTAAATAATATTACTATCTAGAGATACAAACGTGAAAGTATTCATGGCACTTACTTCCTGTTGAAATTTTTCTTAACTTCATTTTCTATTAATTTTTAGTAAATAAAGGTTTATTCTTTAAATTCTAACTTACAAAATTAAATTAAAATGATTAATAAATATATATGTACATACAATGTTCTTATGCCTTCTGGATAGGTTTTAAAAAAATCTGGTGCATGCGCGCAACACAACTTTTACTTACAACTCACTGTTTAGTTAATTGCCACTTCTCAAAGTCACACATTTTTCCACGTTCATTTCTTATTTTTGTTTTTATTTTCTCTATAAAAAACAATATTTTTTTAATTATTAAATAAAAGTTTTTACTTGTGATATTTCGGCAATGCAAGCATCATACTCCAAGTCATCTGATTTTATAATTCTCTATGTATGCATACATCGAATACCCAGTTTGATCAAAATCAGTGTTTTTTTTTTTTGAGTAAATAAAAAAAAAACACATGAAAATGATAACAAATTTATTAAGTAAAGTGCCCCCTCTGGTTGATCAATTTTGATGAAATTTTTACAGCTATATTCTGGGCATATTAATAGATCAAATACTCAGTTTAATCAAAATTGTTAGAGCCGTTTTTGAGAAAATCCAAAAAAAAAAACGTAAAAAGTTATTAAATAAAGTACCCCCTCCGTTTGACCAATTTTGATGAAATTTTTGCTGTCACATCGCGGGCATATACTTCCACTAAATACCCAATTTCAGATTCACATGGTTTATAGTTTTTAAGCTAGTCTGTTCACACACGCACACACACGCACACACACGCACACACACGCACACACACACACACACACACACACACACACACACACACACACACACACACACACACACACACACACACACACACACACACACACACACACACACACACACACACACACACACACACACACACACACACACACACACACACACACTAGATAGAAGCTTGCATTTGCAATTTGCAAGCTCCCCCTCTTACTAGCACTTCCCCGACTCTTCCCGAGGACTATCCCTGGGAGCTAGTTAGCTCTCGCATAGGTAAATTTTCAAAATAATCTTATTTTCATGGTTTCTTTCTGAGCACTGCCTATAATCTTCTTGAGGGCTATCCTGCAAGCTAGTTAAGTCTCACATAGGTAAATAATATATTATTTTACTAAAAGTAAAAAATTTCTTTTCTACAAAATATAATGCCCTATCATGATCAAAATATGAGGTCATATCAAATGCAACTAATAAATTCTGCGAAATAGGTCCAGCTAGTATTTATTAGTACTTCACAAAAAAGTCTAAGCAGGAAGTATGAGCGGGAGAAAGGAATGAAAGACAAATATATACCAACATTGGTATCGGGTTGTATAGGAGAATAGTGGGAAGCTAGGGTGAACTAGGCCGAGAAATTAATAAACAAAATAGTATTTATAATATTTAAAATAATTTTTCTCACCTTCGTCTGGGACTAACATCTCGCATTCTTCTTTTACACGAACAAGCCCATCTGTAATAGTTTAAACAATATTTTTACAACCTATATATAATAAGTCTAAGTGTTATTGTAAGTAGATTTTTAATGAAACAAGTTTAAACTACATATAGTGAAGTTACTTTGCATCAGAGATAGAACATAACTTATCTCAAAGATTAACAGTAACAAAAGGTTCTATCCTATAACAAAAAAGGTGAGTCGTATCAAACAAGATATCATTGGCAAAATAGTACCTGAACCCTTAACCCGGCGCTGGTCGCGCCCCTCCGTGAGACACCGTTAGTCGCGCGTGAGCAAATTGCTTACACCTCAGTTTTTGGCTATTCTATTATTTTTCAGCAGCATTCTTCGCCATATTTTTGTTTCTTTTAATTTAGAATATGTTTATCATTAAATTATTAATCTATTTAAGGATTTTTATTCAGTTTAATGCATTTACTATAATTGATTTATAGGAGTAGAATGAAGAGAAGAGAGTAAACAAGAATAAAATGCTTTATTAACTTAACACGATTTTTAGTTTAAAAAAAGAAGTAGTTATTGTAAGAAAAGTGCAGTAGTACTTATTACTCAAAATTACAAAAAGAAAAATAGGACATTTTTAGATGAAAAAAAAATATAAATATATAAAAAATTGCATAAAGTTGGTACGTTGGAATAGGAAGAATATAATGTAAACAATGTGGAAATTAGATTAATATAAAAATGAATAAATTCGAAAAAATAATATTAGTCTGAATCAACATTGACGCAATTCGCAATAGAATTTGAACATGTAAATTCGCAACGCTCATTACAAATATAAGTTTTACAAACTCTGCATTTTTTTTGGTATGCCTATTTTTTCTTCTTGGGCATACTCCATAAATTCCTTCAATCAAATTTTATCCAGTAAAGGCCCTTTTAAACTGATAATGATGTAATGGGAATAAGCTTATATTAGTCACATAACATCACAAAATAGGTGGAACCCAGAAGCAGCATAATTTAACCGTTAATTTACCTCTAAAAAACGAGCACAATAATGAGCTGCAGCTCGCAGCTGGGTTACAAAGAAGCTAATCAAGACCCTTTTTAAATGAAAAGAACCCAATGAGATTTCGCATATTAACGGTTTCAAAAACTGTCAAAGTAACGTAGCAGTAGCTTTACCAAACTGATAAGACATGCTTAATCAGTCAATAACAAGTTTATAAGCTTCTTGAAAAAAAAAATTTGTTATAAATATTGAAACTTACCTTTTGATGTGGTTTCGTCAGCCATTTTCTTCAATATAGAACCACCACAATGACTAGTACCTTAAAATAAAATAAAGTGTATCAGAAGTGAAGTATTTTAAACCCAACTCAACTGCGATACAATAAAAGAAATATTGCTAATGTTAATAAATACAAGAAATATTACTATGAAACTACTAATTGAGGTAGTGATCTCAGCCTATTTTTAAGTGGAAACAATTCTTTGTCATTCATACCATGAACAACCACAAAATGTTTAAATAGATTAAAATAAAGTGTATCAGAAGTGAAGTATTTTAAACCCAACTCAACTGCGATACAATAAAAGAAATATTACTAATGTTAATAAATACAAGAAATATTACTATAAAACTACTAATTGAGGAAGTGATCTCAGCCTATTTTTAAGTGGAGACAATTCTTTGTCATTCATACCATGAACAACCACAAAATGTTTAAATACATTAAAGTTACTGTAATATGAAATTTAATACAACATATCTAGCAACTCAAAGGAAGATAATTCTAGAAATATATAGTTATCAGATACATTTATTGAAAAAACAGTATATTATAAACTGGCAAAGGAGCTAACTCCAAATAATTAAAGTTTTTGTAGCATTAGAAATGGTTAAACATATTTTTAAAATAATATATTATGACTAGTCACTATTTACATTAAAATGAATTGGAATTAAGACATGAAAATTCATGAACCCATAGCTAATTTGAAATGTCACAAGAAAATATTTTTAAAGAAAACTTACAATAAATAAGTAAGAGACTTAATAAGCATAATCAATACTATCTCCACCAGATAAGTCCTTAAAAAACAAAATAGGTCTTAATGAATGTTCTTTGATGGAACGTTAAGTTAAGTTGATCAACTTAATGCACCAGAGAGGTTAAACAAAATCCGTGTCTTGATTAAAACTTCATGATATTAACCGTGAGAACTTTTTGTTTGTTAGAAAATGTGATATAAATACAACTTGTTATAAGTTTAACCAATATCGATCTCTTGATATGCAACAATATATCAACATTCCTCTCTGTTACTGCGCTCATTGGTTTTATAATTTCGTAACGAAAATGTTTCAGATATTGTTAAAGAAAAAAAAATTATCTTACTATACTATACTTTATCTTTCCTATAATAATTTAATTCTTTTTATTATTAAACCGAAACTCAAATAATAAAATAAAATTATATTATTTTTTAAATTAAGGAAGAAGTTGTAACCGTGATATTGTTTGGTGTTTAACTTCAGTGTACTAAAATAATAGGATTAAGCAGCCAGTAGGCAACTTGTCGCTTGTACACAAGTGTTCTGTGAATCTGTTTATATGACGAAAATTAATATTTTATCTACATTATAAATCGAATCTATTTCGATTAAAATTTCCAATCATACGGTCGGTTATCGGCTGTTTGAAGGCCGTTTTTTCTTCAGTTTGGTTCATCAGCATGACACGAATTTAAATTCTTATGATCGTCTTCGGGATTTGACTTCAAGCTTCAATTCATGGACGCCTACTCACCATAGGATTTTAGAGTTTATATAGTTAGAGAGAATCAGCTAATAATGACGGAATCCATCAATGATTTCAACACCATCGCTTGATCTTTTACCCAGAGTATTTAGATTTTTTTTTCTTTCTTTTAATTGCGCAATTAATGACATTGATTGAGCTCATTAAAATTTATATTGCATTAAATGAAAACATCTTGAATTTAAGCATTAAAGATATACCGAAATGGTTTTTTTTTTTTTTTTTTTTGTGTGATTTGCAAATTTATTTATTTTGTAAATACAGAGTTTAGTTTATTGTTAATTTTATTTGTATGTTGATTAAGAAGTTGTATATATATATATATTTATTTATTTATTTAATTTGTACTTATTTTTACTAATAATTTTATCAATAAATAGTTTCAAAAAAGGCATTCGGAATTATATTTTGAAATTCCTTAAATTGAATGAGTTTCTTTAAAAACAACCAGCATAGTTGCATTAGGGAAAGGTCGTTCAAGGGTTCAATTTTTTGATCCTTACGACGCCCTAACACTCTCCTTAACCTAAACATTGGTTGTTTGTTTAACGTTCCTTTATGCTACTAAGGCTGATCTGCAGAGGGAACCCTACATTTTTTCTATCAAGGTATAATTAGGATAGGAATCTTTAGCGACTACCTGACATCTTTTCGGTTTGGGACCTCCATTTTACGTCCAACCGAGGGACGGTATAGCCAAGGATTATTCAATACCCGTAAAAAATCCAAGGGCCAGCGCGGATCGCGTACCTGCGACCTTTAATACTGTAGGTTGCCATGCTAACCACTTTAACCACAGGTGACGCCCAAGAATAATATTTAATTAAATAAATATTTAAACCTTTAACTGCGGAATTAGCGGGGCAGAGATGGTGGCGCGTGAGTAGGCACACCGAGCGGTCCCGCTGTGCGGAGACTTTTACGGCATTCAAGCTCTCGCATCTTACATCTTTTGTGAGCTTAATTAATTCTCAAAAAACTTTTCCATCCTCACTTTTCGATTCGGACTGTGGACCGGCACTGGTGTAGTTAAAAACTTTTTTTTCCTTTCTTTTAATAATTTTTATCATTTAAAAATTTTCTTTAGTGTGGTATATCTCAAAGCATGAGACAACACATCTTCCTCAGTATTTAATATTTTTGCCACCACAACTCACAATTTCACTACAAAAATTAAGGCCACGGAAGATGCAAATGAACTGGATATTAGAAATACACAGGTGTGAATTTAAGTTATCTTATTCAAAGAAGCAACCGTGCATCAAGGCACGGTTAGTAAGGAAAAGAATAATCAAATGCCATCTAGCGGTACGGGTAAACATTATAGATTCCAAAAAACGTCGAAAGAGAGAGCTAGTTACCCCGCGGAAAAGGGTGACTAATACGCGGGCGCAAGCGACGGTGCTGCTTCTGCCACGGTGCTACAGGAACTAGAGAAACGGGGATAAAAGCCGGGCCATTACCTGGGATTCATAGGGTTTTTTGGCGTTTTTAATTTATTTTTCCATAATTAAAACCCGATTGAGCAAAAAATCATTTGAAAAATATCTAATAGGTATTACTCGGCCCCTCAGTGTTCAATTAGAAAATCAAAAGACGTGTCATTCCCTTTTATTTCCAAAAAATAAAAAGCTTCTTAAAGAGTGGATTGTAAAATTAAGAATAGATAAGCCTGTTTCGAAACATATGACGATATGTAGTCTTTATTTTAAAGAAAGAGACTATATTTATCCAGGTAAATATTAGTATTTGACATTTTATTATTCCAAAATGCTAGTTTTATGGAAATAACATTGAGACCATAGTGTCATAGATTTGTTTTTCTTTTTTAATTTTCCCCATTTTTCTATTACATACATTGTGCATAACTGTTCCATGTTTTCAATGCGAAGCCTGAAAGTTTTGACAAATAAATAAATAATATGACAAAGAATCTTGCTACCACTTTTTCCTCCAAACGGGGTGAGCAATCTATTACCCAGATAATAGCCCAATCGCGACGCCAGGGTTCTACTGAATAAATAAAAAATATTTAAATATGAAAATAAATCCAAAATAACAACAAAACGGGCGCCACACTATTTGTTTATGGAAAATAGTGAAATCCACGAAATAAAAATAAATAAATAAATGGAATAAAAATATATAAACAATTAAATATACACCGAAGGAAGCAAAGGAAAAAAGAATGAAAATATTGATATAATTAAATTTAAAAAAAAATAATTTGGTGCGATCAAACCAAAGAATCAAAGAAATCAAAGTGTGCTATTGAGTGAACTAATTGGTGAAAAGAAAATTAATCCATAATTAAAAAGAAAATTAATGATAAAGTTAAATTAATTTCGTTAAGGTTTATATATTTATTATTTATGTAATAATTATTATTAATATGAATATTAAAATTAATTTAATTAATATTAATGTCAGGCAACAACACAAACAAAAAAAAATAATAATTTCTCAATAGAAAAAAAAAAAGGTACCATCAAACACCTGGATTTGAACCATTAACCTTAACAACGTCAGTCTAGCGCGCTATGCTCTAGGCTAACATGATTCATTACTTGAAACCGTGGTAAGAGTTCAACTTACCTATCGTCAGTATAATTCTATTATCAGAGTAACTAGGTTTACAGCTTAAATTCTTTTACATTATTTATTTAAATCCTTTTAAAATGTTTTTATTCATTAATAATAAAAAAAAAAATAAAGAGATACAAGCGAAATCAAACTTAACCAAACTACAAACTAAATCAAATAAAATTAACCCCTTAATTTTCTAAAATCAACATAGATAAAGAAATTAAAGTATTTAATACATGCATACAAAAAAACAGAAAACCAAAAGAAATGTCAACTCCTCCTTTTACTGATTAATTCAATTAGAAACAAATAAAAAAAAAAGAGTCTGTACTTCCCAATTCTAGCAGGACTTCCAAGCCTCTCCTCTCCTCCGCCGCTGTTGCCTTCTTTTCCTCAAATCTCCCGATGGACTCGCATTCCTAGCTCCTTCCGGTAATCCACCGTCTGCACTCGCGTTTTGGGTGAATCAGAAGCGAAGGTCCATTCAAATTATCCGGTAAAGCCGTGGAAATTTCTTTTAACCAAAACACACCATGTGCTCACGGCCCTCGCTCACTTCGCTTGTCTTTTTTTTTTCCTGCCGGCCACCACTCGGTCGCATACTATAACTCTCGTTTCGATTGTCGATTTTCCAAATCAATTATTTTTATTTAAAATAAATAATAAATATTATCAGTTATTAATTATTGATCTCTAATACAGGAAAATAAGTATTTCTATAATTTATATTAAATCTACATCATTATTTTATTTAGACACCAGCTGCTCTGACTTATAAAAATAAAGAAATAATTTTTGTTTTGGTTTTGTTGCCATGACGAAATTTTAAATTAAATTTAAATGCCTTAACGAAAATTTAACTGTAACAATCTAAGCTGCCATAACAATGATTGTGTGAATAGGTAATTAATGTTATTACTAACCGAAAAACGTCGAATAAAGTCACAATGATGTGTTTGCATTTACCAGAACTACCAGCTTTACACGTACAATGACAAGAAAATTGCTTATTATTATTAATAAATTTGATTTCCACTTTTATTTGATGGGGCAGTCCTTTAAGATTGCTAGTTTAAAGGCACGAGGCTCGTAAAATAACTGTTTCTTTATTTTTAGATATTATTCCACATGTAATTATGTGGTTTGCATCAAGGATAGCCTGCCCATCAATTAATGGTCTTTTAAAATTACCAATTATCTCTATCACATCAACTATGTCTAACACCGTTCTTTCCGACATTTTGCAAAACTACTAGCGCACCCTATATTCGATTGCGCCCGCCTATATGTCAGCCAACAGCACCCGGGGGCCAGTGCCGTGCCGGCTGATATATTAGCCTACAGCACACGGGGACAAGCGCGCGGCTGGCTTATATGTCAGCCACCAGCAGTTAAAGGGTTATGTATACATGCCCGAAAATTTTGACATAAATGCATTCTATATATAAAAATATTAGGAATATTCCAAAAAGCTCTTAAATTAAAAGACGTTGAAAACTCTTTCGCATGCACTTTACAACTTTATCAACAGCCAATCATTAACAAACAAGGCATAATGTGCAAGAGAAAGAGTTGTCTACGAGTTTTAAGTCCTTTTTGGAAAAATTTATTGAAGGAAACCATTTTTTTAACATGGTAACTTAATAAAGTTTTCATATAGACTAAATAGAGTAATTAGGAGCCATGTCCTATTATGTTTTTCATATTCACATTGTCAAAGATAACAACTATTTTAATATAATTAGTACAAATCGACGATGTTTTATGTTATATTTTGGCTTAACTACTACACCGTTTTTAACTTCTATTATTGTATTGTTCTCTCTGGTTTCAACTTTTAGATTTTTCTGAGCCTGTTCCATTGGTATTGAGTAATGAATTCGGGGGCGCAATCGACTATAGGATGCGCTAGTAGTTTTGCAAAATGTCGGAAGGAACGGGGTTAGACATAGGCTATCCTTGTTGCAAACTACATAATTACATGTGGAATGATACCTAGTAGTAAAAAAACACAGTTATTTTACAAACCTTGTGCCTAATTATAATAAGCAATTTTCGTGTAAAGCTGGTAGTTCTGGTAAATGCAAACACATCATTGCAACTTTACGTTTTTCGGTTAGTTATAACATTAATTACATATTCATACAATCATTGTTTTGACAGCTGTCATTTTCATGACAGCTTAGTTTATTTGTCATGTTATTTATTTATCCGTCAAAACTTTCAGGAATCGCATTCAAAACTTGGAACAATTAAGCACAGTGGATGTAAGACAAAAATGCGGAAAATTAAAAAAGAAAAACAAATCTATGACACTATGGTCCCAATATTATTTGCATAAAACTAGCATTTTGGAATAATAAAATGTAAAATACTAATATTTACCTGGATAAATATAATCACTTTATTTAAAATGAGGACTACATATCGTCATGTGTTTCGAAACAGGCTTATCTATTTTTAATTTTACAATCCACTCTTTAGGAAGCTTTTTATTTTTTGGAAATAAATGGAATGACACGTCTTTTGATTTTCTAATTGAACACTGAGGGACCGAGCAATACCTATTAGACATTTTTCAAATAATTTTTTTCTTAATCGGGTTTTAATTATGGAAAAATAAATTAAAACCGCCAAAAAACTCTGGGAATCCCAGGTAATGGACCGCCTATGATCATATAGGCTGAAAGTACTCATTTCATAGACAATAGTTGTGAACATCTGCCACCTCAGATCGGTTGCCATCAAATTTTAGAGGCGAACTAAATCGACATTTTCGAACTTTTTTCAATTTTGCGCTAATAACTCCAAAACGATTTATCGCGTAAGAAATTGGGTTCTTTCTAAAATAAAAGGGCATTAAATTTCGCGTCGACTGAGGTCCTCATAGTTAAAATCAGTTCAGTCTTTTCGCCAAAACCGATTGTCAATTTAGCAGCTTAATTGGAAAAATGAATTACACCTTTGTTCCCAAGCCTGCAATTTAAAGGGGTTGTTCCAAATAAAAAATGTTACCCATAATAGTTGTAGATATCGAATTCTTTGTAAAACAATCTCATTAATTTTAAAATTAGCCCACTCTGGTGGAGACAAAGTAATTACAACCTGAACGTATTTTAGTAGTCTAAAATCCATGAAATTTTTTTTTCAGTTTCTCCCATATAATTCGACAAATGCAGATCACAAAGTATTGCTTTCTTCTTACTATAACAGGCTAAACTATTGCAAATAGAATGATATATTTGAGGTTTAAATCGGTTTAGTGGCTTAGCTGGGTTCGGTACATCAAAAATCAGTAATTTTTACGATTTTGGTGGAAACCTTGTTCCAATGCCTCTAACTCAAAAACACTTAGTTTAAATGAAAAATGTTTTGGATAAAATTTGCTGAGCATCAAATTTAGTAGGAAATAAGCTCCTTACACACAGCATTAACTAAATTCTGGGAGAAATACAAATAAAAACATGAAATTCTTCATAATGTTTACCTCCTTCTAAGACTTCAGTTTTTAAAATATTAACCATTTTGAACTAATTAAACAACTATCTTCCATCTGTTAAAATAAAAGATAAATTTTGCTTAGTCTCTACCAGTCTAAGTAGTTATTTTTATGAATATTTTATAAAATCCCCTGATACTTCATGATTGAAACCTGTTATTTAATATCTATTATCTTAAATCTGTTATTTCTTACCTGTTTACTAGTACCAGGCTGTACCTGTTTACTAGTACCAGGCTGTACCTGTTTACTAGTACCAGGCTGTACCTGTTTACTAGTACCAAGCTGTACCTGTTTACTAGTACCAGGATGTACCTGTTTACTAGTACCAGGCTGTACCTGCTTACTAGTACCAGGCTGTACCTGTTTACTAGTACCAGGCTGTACCTGTTTACTAGTACCAGGCTGTACCTGTTTACTAGTACCAGGCTGTACCTGTAACAAGTACCAGGATGTACCTGTTAACAAGTACCGGGCTGTACCTGTTAACAAGTACCAGGCTGTACCTGTTTACTAGTACCAGGCTGTACCTGTTTACTAGTACCAGGCTGTACCTGTTTACTAGACCAATATATGAGTATTTGGCACCTATTTACTAAGACTGCATATAGCCGCAACTTAACTGACTTACCAGGTGTTTCTGAGAGGAGTATTTCCATACTCCTTTATACTTAATATATTGAATTTGCCTTTACGCATTAAATATTAATTTTTCATATTTTGCATAATCAAATCCACTTTAACTATTAGTATTGAATTTCTTTTAAGGATTAAAATGTTTGATTGTGATTACATCCTTATTCGGATATTTCAAAGTAATTTTCTTTTCATATTATCTGGGTAGACTGCTTCATTTACTTGAAGTTATTAAATTGATTGCATCCTGTTGCAGTCTCAGATTACATTTATTTATATTATTACATTGCGGTGGACGTTCTGGACAATGTGTCCATATTCATCGCCTAAATGTACAGTGCTTAGTTAATTTGATTATAGTAATTTATACAATATACATACCCATTAAAAAAACATTAATAGAATATGATAAACAGACAATTTAATATCATTTAAACTCATTAACAAAATACAAAATATTATAACTAAAACAATAGATAAAATTCCAATAATGGAACAAAAAGACCTCGTATATAAAATTCCGTGCAACGACTGTAAAAATTCATATATTGGGAATACATCCACTAATCTCAAAACTAGGATCTACAACCAAAAAAATAATCCTAAAGAATCCTCCAAAACCAACGAAGTCCTATCAATACATTCTAAAAATACTAAACATAAAATTAACTTTGAAAACACAAATTTTACACAAATAAAATAATACATTAAAACGAAATATTGAATCCATATACATAAAAAATAATGAAATAGAACTAATAACTAAAAAAAAGTTTCAGAAATAGTAAGTAAACATTATTATGCCTTAATAAACAAAATATAAAACCAAAACAGTATTAAGAGATAGCACAATTCACAACAGGCTCTTCCAGAGAATAATTAGCATGTCACATGCTTGCAACAAGACATTAAAATTCACCATTAATTGACAAATTCTCTAACTGAAATGCCTTAAGTGACTTCACTTAATATTTACACAAAAAAGGGTTGGTGAACGCTCTTGCCATTTTATTAATTTTACTCTTGTGTTTTAAATTGAATAACTTAACATGCTTATACATCAAGTTTTTATATTTATTTAGAATTAATATTTGTTTATATTGGGTTGTCCGGAAAGTTTGTAGAGAAATGTGGGCAAAAATTTAAATTGAGGAACACCTTAAAATTTATTTATTTAATCTACAAAATAGTTACCACCGTTAGCGATTACCCTTTTCCAACGGCTTGGAAAGTCCATTGTTAAGTTTTTATCAAACTTAAAGAATTTTTTTTTTGTTCTAAAAAATTTGGTTTTATGTTTATAGCGCTCTTAGAAGACTATGATTTTGCTTTTCTTATTTAAACATACTAATTTTCAGCTAATCATTCATTTCAAAACGATTAAACCTTTTAAACATTCTAAGTGAACTTTTGAGTTTATGTTTTTTGCCTTTCTAGATGACTTTGGCTTTGCTTTTTATATTTAAACACGTTAACTTTCGTTAATTCAGCAATTCCAAATGGTTAAAACTCCCAAAGCGTTCTAATTTACTAAATTGAAACATGTACTTACAACGTGGTTTGCCAATTTTATGTTCCCGCGATGTTTTTCATATAAAAACACTTGTGTCATCTTTTTACACTGTCTAGATCATGTTTCAATAGTTTTTTCACTGTAACCCGGTTTATTTGTGGAAATTTCAGCATTTTTCACTATTGATGGTTATCCTTGCGACAGGTTACGTATTCACGTTCAAAAGCTCAAAGCACTCGCTGAGTTTTTTCTCTATTTTTTGTTTTTCTCGCTTTGAGCACTTTTAGCTGTCTAATTATGTTCAATAAAATCTAAAAGCACTTCTAATTACCAGCTTTTATTTTTAACATGCTTATAATAGTCATTTTCCGTCATTTTAAAGATTGTATATTTTAAGTTTCCTGAAGCTTTCGCAGTCTGCCACGCGATTCAAGCGCATAATCTCTTGGCCCTATATAACCGCGGGCAGCATTTGCCCTTCGTCTTTTTGCGGAGGCCCCTCAACTCCTAGCAAATCACGATGAGCTGCAACCACAGCGAAAATAACAAAAATTAACAACTCAACGCACCTTCAAATACCACAGGTAGTATAAGGTAATGAGGTAAATCAGCATCGTTCCATAGTATTATGGTTCGAATTTCACATTTTAATCCTGTTTTTCTGTTTCAGAGGGATCAGAAAAAAAAAAAAAAAAAAAAAAAAAAAAAAAACCCTTCGTCTTTTTGCGTTTGCCCTTTGCTGAAGCCAGATCTTTTACGTCTTTCTTGCGGTCACTCTGTCTCGACCCACCGCCATCTTGGCTAACTTCACACCGCTTTCTTCCGAGGGGAGAAACTTCTTTGGGCAACCAAGACCAAAACAGATGAACTGGCTGTGGTCCTTTTGCGGAGGAGAACTTCTTTTCAACTGTCTCTACTTTGCATCTGCTGCCAGCCTGCAGGCGACCTCTCTTCGCAGCCCAGCACTTCTGTTGCACCAGCCTTCACTGAAGCTTTGTATCGTAATTATATTATTTAAAAATGTTTTCTCTGGTATTTTTATATACATGTCTTTAATTAGCTGGCCAGCTACTCTTTGTAATTTAGCTATAATTAGTTGTAATCTAGCAATTTTCTATTTTCATTTAGCAGTCTTGTATTGTACTTCAGCTAAAGACACATTTCATTTCAAAATATTAATTGTCTCTGTAATTTACATGCCAAATTGTGAGCTGAATTGGGGAACCCTGCAGAGCTGGCAGATAGCCGAGCACAGAACACTGTTAGCCGGATCACCAGCGTCAGCTTGCACCTCCCAGCGAAGGACCCAGCATCTTCAGCTGTTTTCCAGTAAACTTCAGGGGTGCAGTGAAAGGCAGGGAGCAGGTCTTCGGCTGTTTCCCGGTAATCTTCAGGGGTGCGGTAACCAGCTTCCGGCTAACTGTCAGGTGAGTGCCAGTTTCTGTAACCCTAGGCTAAGGTCCACCTCCCCAGGCCGCTCTCTCACAATTCATTTCGTTACAGTTCTCAACAGTGTTGGGTTCCCCTTCAGATTTGATCAGTTCACACCTGTCTTAATTGCAAAAAATTGGGATCACTGGAGGAGGAGAAGAGGAACACTATTTTTTTTTTAATTGTCTTTTATTGTAATAAAAACAGGTTGTTTTCTTTTTCTTTTATCTCTTGTTCTTCTTACCCCAAAACCCAACATCCATTATCCCTTTTTTCCAAAAATCACTGTCCTTATTCCTGAAGAACAATAAAAGGTTCGTTTTGACGTCATCTTATGAAGAGTAGGATTTCCCTTGTAGAAAATTTTCGAGAGAACGGAAAGGATGGAAATCCGACGGAGAAATGTCAGGAGAGTACAGCGGGTGAGGTAACACCTCCCATATGAAGCTTAATAACTTTTGCTGAGTCCTTAAAGACACATGGGGCCTAGCGTTGTCTTGGTGGAATAGCACTCCAACGGTCGATTTGCAGGCTCTTAACTCCAGCTATCTCACAGACAGTAAAGTAAACAATCGTGGATTGTTTGCGATGACCGCCATAATATCCTCGATGTCAAGAGTTGAACTCCAGCCAGCCTGGGGTGGTCTTCCAAATTGAAATCTCCTGATCTAAACCGAGAAAACCACTTCTGAACCGTGCTACCAGCAATTGAATCGCTGCCATACACGGCACGAATCTTTCTTACAGTTTGAGCTGCGTTTTTCCCTTTTTTTAAAAAGAACAGCATAATATGCCGAAAATGAACTGAATTTTCACTCATGTTGGTTTGCAATTAACTACACTACTGAGCCTTAATAAAGAGGAATTCAATGTGTAAACATAGTTGATTCCATGAGGATTAAAGGCATATTAATAAACATTAGCTTTGTGATTCATTTTTAGTAGAAAAAATAAAAGGTAAATTTTATTTTAAAAATCTCTACGAACTTTTTGGACAACCCACAATAATAATAGTTATATACATTTATGATTCATATTTGTTTTTATTAACTACTATAAACAAATTAACTATGCAGTGTACATTTAGGTGATGAATATGGAAACATTGTCCGAAATGTCCACTCTCAATGTAAGAATATAAATAAATGTAATCTGAGACTGCAACAGAATGCACTCAATTTAGTAATTTATTTATATTCTCAGATTTTACAGTGAATGAATGTTCACAATTTTTTGTGAAAGTCTAGATTTTTTCTGTGGAATATATTTTTGTTTATAGGAAAATTTGTGACTACAAATGTATTTGTATTTACAAATGATGTCAATACATGTGATTACATACTGATAGAGTTATGTAACGGTTCCAACAAAAGTTTGGAACTCTGGGTTCTAAAAGAAATAATCATCTGTTTTAGTTTCACGTCGCAGTGCCCCTCCTACACAAAGGAGATATTCCTCCTGGAGGTCTTCTTTGCCACATGGCACTGATCTCTCTCGACGGAAGATCTCTTCTTGAATCCGCTACACCTGCTCCTGTTCACCACGGTGGCTACAGCGGCTGATCATAGGCTTTCCTTTGGGATACCCTCAGAAGACCCTGTAAATCACATCATTGCTTTGCTAGAACTGATTTATAATCACAGTGAGGACATTAGTCAAGCTTCTCACCAGTATGGAGTGACATTATATGACTTTTCAAACTGTCAGATTTAACAGCTTTATATTCACAGTGAGGACATTGATGAGGTTTCTCACCAGTATGTCTCAACAACACATGCCTTTTCATAGCTCCAGATTGTACTGACTTATAATCACAGTAAGAACATTGATAAGGCTTCTCACCAGTGTGTTGGGCCATTAAATGGGTTTTCAAGTTTCCAGATTTTACTGATCTATAATCACAGTAAGGGCATTGATGAGGCTTCTCACCAGTATGCCTCACCTTTACATGGGTTTTGATAACTCCACAGTGTACTGACTTAAAATTACAGTAAGGACATTGATAAGGCTTCTCCCCAGTGTGGTGGGCCATTACATGGGTTTTTAAACTACCAGAATTAACATATTTATAATCACAGTAAGGACATTGATGTGGCTTCTCACCAGTATGTTGTGACATTATATGTTTTTTCATGTTTCCAGATTGAACTGACTTAAAATCACAGTGTGGACACTGATAAGGTTTCTCACCAGTATGGCGGGCCATTATGTGACTTTTCATCGTTGCAGCTAGACCTGATTTATAATCACAGTGAGGACATTGATGTGGCTTCTCACCAGTATGTACTAACATGAAATGGGTTTTCATACCCCCATATCTAGCAGATTTATAATCACAGCGAGGACATTTATGAGGCTTCTTATCAGTGTGGTGGACCATTATATGTTTTTTCAAATTGTCAGATTTTACAGATTTATAATCACAGTGCGGACATTTATGAGGCTTCTCACTGTTATGAACGGCTGCAGTGGGTCTTTTTAAATCTTGTGGCAGAATTGATTTATAATCATGCCAAATACACTGATGGAACTCTTCATCTCTATGACAACCATCATTGACACCTATAATCAATAAATTTTTATATTTGATTATGCAATCATTAATCAAAAGTTGTGAAATTATTTTTCATTATATTATATAATATTAAATTTTAAAGGGTGTGTAATGGTCAACTGTTTTCTTTAAGATAACATGACTGATTATCAGGATTTTTAGTCAAAAGTTTTTTTATTTGGTGAACCAACGTTTCGATCCAAATATGTCACTCTTCCTCAAGGCTAAAATTAATGTAAATATATGAGCAAAATGTAAGGTATCTATGCTAGAAAATGAGATTAATTACAGATAATAACAATAAGAAGTGACAAAATGCTGCAGAAGGTATGTTTACATGACATGGGTACTTATGAAATCTAATAATTATATAACAGATAGTAAATATACACTCCCGGTCAAAAGTATCGCAACACCTAAGAATTTATAGTATTTAAAATAAAATGGAGAGTGTCTTTCCTAATTCCATTACAGGGTGAAGTATGATAAGCATTAGGATTATCTAGGAATCTTATGAAAGGATTAAGAAAGCCTTTTTTCAGTGAGAATTCACACATTTCATTCAGTGCTTACATGAATAATTTTGGCCTAGTAACTGTATCCAGACATTAAAATGAACAGACCTTTGCAACTTTCAGTCCAGAGGAATACATTCATATTGTCATTTTAGCAGAGGAGGACCTTTCTGTTTGTCAGATCGCGTGTCGATGAAATTTCCATTATTCTACAGTCCTCAGATGCATCAAATGGCACAGGGAGACAGGAAGACATTCAAGGAGGACAACTGGAGGAAGACCAAGGGCCACCAACGCCAACGACGACCACTTGCTGTAGGTTTAATTACTCCGGGGACGGGAATTGAAGAATACAGAGCTCCAAAATCTACTCCTTCAGGTGCGTAACATAAGCATATCAAGGCAAACTGTAAGGAGGAGGCTTAATGAAGTTGGCCTAACCCTGTTGAGAAGGCCCGCGGCTAACCAGGCAACATCGTGTAGCAAGGCTTGTATTAGCAAGAGTATTGGACCACGGAGGTTGAAAGCGCATACTCTTCACTGATAAAACGAGAATCTCTCTCTGTAGTACAGACGGTCCTGGCAAATTTTGGAGAAGGCCTCAGGAACTGTTTAGCCAATGCTGCATCAGTCCCCATTGCCTTAACGGGGAGTCTGTTTAATGTTCTGGGGAGGCATGGGAGCAAATTCCATAGGAAGCTATTCAAGACCTTATTAGAAGCATCCCAAGGTGCATGGAAGCTGTAAAGAGAGCTATTAGAGGAAACATGGCATATTAAGAACATTCTGCATACAATCCAAAGTTTATTTACTTCAATAGTTCTAATTTGATGTTAGTGAGTATTTAGTTTTTGTTTATTTGTTTGCAAAAAATACTTTTATATAGGCCCAATTTAATTAATTAATAAACCTTGTTTTCTTCTTCTAGTTTGTTTTTATAATTGGCCTGAAACCCTAGAAGCCAAATTTTTCAATTAAATTAAGAACATGCAGGTGTTGCGATACTTTTGACCGGGAGTTTATATATGAATATTTGAATAAGTGGCTAGCTAAAATGATAAAATCAAATAACTTTTTACTATTTCATTATTTTAGGGAATCGATATTCCGGCAAACAAAATATTTTTAAAATATATTTAAAATGCATTTTAAGCGTAGTGATAAAAATGGGGTCTCTAAGTAAATTTGATAGTTTGGTGTATTTTTGGGAAGTGAACATATTTTTTTAATAAAGAATTTCAACACCTTTTCAATTTCCTGAAACTTATAGTAACCCCATATCTGACTTCCATAACAAAGGGAAACCATGATAGTGAAGTTGAAAACCCTTAACTTCGTGCAGGGAGGGACAACGGGGTTTGTAAAAATTTTATGCAAAATACTATTTATTGCTTGTTTGCATTTTTTATTACTTTCTATATTATTCGCGGAGAATGTAAGAGAGGGAGAAAGTGCTAGCCCTAGATAAGTAAAAAGAAAATAATTTAAAAAACCTAACTAGATTACTTCAGTTTCACATCAACACTCATTTTTTCCTCTATGGATATTTTACAGTTAATAAAACATTAAAGAATAGAGAAAATAAAATAAAATAAATTCATGAATGTTACTGTAATCCAAATATATCTGAATCTGCCTGTGAGATACTGGTTCAAATTTAAATATAAGACCAAAGAATGGAGGCTAAAAATATATATATAATAAATAAATAAAATATTTTTATTAAATCAAAATTGATCACGACAATTAAACAGTTGATTGATCACTAACAAAGATGGAAGAAATTCCGAGAGTGAACTCAGATGCAAAGAAAATATAATATGAAACAAGAACAGATAAACATGGTAAACTTAGTGTAGCATTTGTGGAACGGCAGCATCCCTTATTAAACTTTAACCCAGGAGAGATGTAACGATAATGATTTTGCTCGTATAGGTAAATAAACATCTGTATCTTCCTATTGTTTCATCTGCTTTGATTATACTTTGCCTACCTTCCCTTAACCCTTCGATGTTAGTATCACTTGTTTTAGTTTTCTGCAATTTACAGAAATTACAAGAAATTAGGCAAGAACAAACGGAAATAGGCAATAAGAACTTTTGCTATCTATTCCTCCCCCCCCCCCCCCCCCCCCCCCAAAAAAAAAGGAAAGAAAAAAGACAAGTAGATTGGTAAAAAAAAGACCTATTTGCAACGAACATTGTACTTATAAATGCACTTTCCAACACTTTTAAGATCTTAATTTCTGGATGAACATTTATTCATTTGCAGTAAGTAAATTTTATAATGTAATTAAAATAAAGTAGGTCCCCCCACCCATTATCCGAAGTTCCAGGGAGCCAATTTTTTTTTATTTTTAATAAGCTGTTATTAATTTTTATGCCATTTATTTAATATTTATTCAGTTAATATTTGTTTAAAAAATGAATACATAAATAAATATTTATTAACGATTTCACAGGTTAATTATCTATTGATCTTAGAAATTATGAAATTAAATAATAAATGGAAAAACATGGCAAGCTGATATCGTATGAGGAGATATATCCGATAACTGATATTCCAATTCATATTCTAGGAACGGTATTGTTTTCAAGTCTTTCTACGAAACTCCTACTCTGGCCTGTTTGACTACAAAACAAAATATTCTCAGTTGTGATTTAGTTTCCATTTAAATATGAACTAACAAAATGTCGCAAAAAAGAAAACTAAAAACGTTTGTTTGTTAATAAAAGTGATTTTCTGCAGTTAAATATTTCTTAAATAAATAAACCTTCTTTTCTATCCCATTAAGTCAATAAAATGTTGTAATTCGATTATCCGGGGTTTTCGATTATCCGTGGACACCCATACCCATCATTGCCCTGGATAAAGGGGGTTCTACAGTATTTTTTTTCCACCTTGGTGGTGCTCTATATTATATATTATTTTACGATGTATATATAAATTATGATTTAATGCTCCCCATTAAATAATGTGATGTTTGCTTTCCTTCACTAAACTCGCTCTTCTTTCCTCACCCTCTTGATTGAATCTGCCACCAAAACAGCTGAGCCGTCAGCAGATTAGTTTTGAGTGTCGTCAGAGCAGTTTATCTGCCGTTCACTTGACTTGCACCTCTCCCCTATCCATTTGGCTCTCTCTTCTAGAGGTGTTAGTATAAATATTCAAAAGAATAGTTAGTAATAACCTTAACATCTTAACATATTTTTTAGCCGCCATCTTTTGGTTATTTAAAAAGCAAATTCTGTTTGTTCTCTTTATTTTAGTAACATCCCTGTCTTTCAAAATTGTTTATTCAAAAGTATGTTAATTTATCTAAAATAAAATCTTTTAATGTATTTTTCTTTTTTTTAATGTATGTTCTTTAAAAAAATTCAACATTTTAAGACTTTTTTAGATAAATCAATAGTAAATGGATAGGGAAGATATAAACTCGATAAATGCATGAGAGATTTTAAGTCCTACATTCAAGGTGCATATGGTCCGCTGGTAAAAAATAATAAAATAAGAGAGAAAAAAAAAAAAGGTATGGGGATAAAAGCACAAATACATAGGCAACAATTTTGAAAATTGTTCATTGTACATCAATATATCTGATTTGAAATAATTAAAAAACATAAAACTCACCTTCATCCATAAGTACTTCCTCTTCTTTCACTTGTTTAAGATTACCTGCAGACAGGAAAATAATAATTAGATCAAGCCAAAAACTGAAATATTTGTTGAAGTGAAGAAACCCATTTTATGGTAAGAAGCTGCTGCCAACTGCAGGCTATTCAAGGAAAAGTGAACCAAAACATCTTTTGGTTATTTAAAAAGCAAATTCTGTTTGTTCTCTTTATTTTAGTAACATCACTGTCTTTCAAAATTGTTTATTCAAAAGTATGTTAATTTATCTAAAATAAAATCTTTTAATGTATTTTTCTTTTTTTTTAATGTATGTTCTTTAAAAAAATTCAACATTTTAAGACTTTTTTAGATAAATCAATAGTAAATGGATAGGGAAGATATAAACTTGATAAATGCATGAGAGATTTTAAGTCCTACATTCAAGGTGCATATGGTTCGCTGGTAAAAAATAATAAAATAAGAGAAAAAAAAAAGGGGAGGGGATAAAAGCACAAATACATAGGCAACAATTTTGAAAATTGTTCATTGTACATCAATATATCCGATTTTAAATAATTAAAAAACATAAAACTCACCTTCATCCATAAGTACTTCCTCTTCTTTCACTTGTTTAAGATTACCTGCAGACAGGAAAATAATAATTAGATCAAGCCAAAAACTGAAATATTTGTTGAAGTGAAGAAACCCATTTTAGGGTAAGAAGCTGCTGCCACCTGCAGGCTATTCAAGGAACAGTGATGGAGGAGCACAGTAAGCAATAATAATAACAGTTTAAAGAGGTTAAATTTCAATTTAATATTTTTCTCACCATAATCAATCTGCTCCCCCTCTTCTTCTTTTACATCAATTGCTGGACCTGAAAAGAAATCAAATTATTATTAATTGTGAAGTATCAATTTTCATTACACCACAAATTCCCAATAACAGAAGAAATAAATTATTTCTTCTTCCTCCTTATGTTAACAATATGTTAACAATGATATGGCTGCGCTAAAAACAAACAAAATAGAGCAGCATATGCAAAAAATGTTTTCACCATCATCTGGGACTAGCATTTCTCCTTCTACTTTTATGTGAACAAGCTGCTCACCAGCAGATATATTAATATAATAAATAATATAATAATAAATAATATAAATAATAATATAATAAATTTTTCTTCTGAGTGTGAAAAAGTGTCCACATTTCGTAACACTAGTAATGTTCTAACGAAAGCAAATATGCTGGTGTTAAATTTTGCCTTTCAAAAAATAAAGCAGGATGAAGAAGTCAATAAGCCTGTTGTCATATATAACAGACATTTGTAAGTCCATACCATTTTATTTTTTCGTTCATAAATTGTATCGATTTGTGATTAAGTTTACAATAAAATTATCAGTTATCATCAATGATGAGGTCATTATCTACCTTTATTTAACTAATCAACAAACTACAGCTATAAAACTCTATATTATAATAACACATGATACCATCAATTTGTGTATATGCTAAGGTTTAAGTTCAAATAACTACTTTAATAGATTTCATATCAATTTTATATTTTTCTACCATAAGTATCCAAGTATTAACCCTTTAAGCTCTGAACAGTGCGAGAGTATCGCGGGCCCTGCGGCCTGAGACCTTAGACCGGCTGCCGTGCCCAGTGGCCTGAATACTTTTTGCCACTTCTTTATCTCCTTATTCATATTTTTCTTCTAAAGCTTTCCATCATCCTTGTTCATCAGGACTTTGGACTGGCATTGGTGGATTTAAAAATTTTAATTTATTTATTTTTTTAAAGTAAAACTGCTAATTATTTCGCCCTATTTGACTAAGTAATAAGATTCAGGTAAAATTAATTTGGAAAAATCCAAAAAGAACCCCAGGTCAATTAGTTTACAGCCCTCAGAAATTTTTGAGGAAACCATAAACCTCGTCACTGGGAAATAACGGACGGGCTGGAAACAGGGTTAGAGAATCGCGTATGCCAATTATGTAAAAAAAAATGTCATTAGTCCTGCACTCGTCCTAGATATGAATAAGAAAATGATGACTATTTTGTCTGCTCACCATGATTTAATATTCAAGAAATTAAAAAAAGTACGTGCAGGAACATACCTAAGTAGACATACTTACATATAATTGTTATAACTGTTATATTAAATGTTTCATATATATGTTTATTTTAAATTATATACTATATTTTTTTTACGAGTTGTTATCTACAATTAATGAATATTGCATTCCTAAATAATGTATTTTTTAGGGTAGATTTTTAATGGATTTTTTTCACCTTCCAGAATGTTAAGATGATCGCAGGTATTTGTTTATCTGACGCTCATTTGCCTTCTGCAGCTTTCCTGCCTGAAAACATTATTTCTTCATCATACTACTGGGCACAGCAAGATATTCCCAGTTAAACAAGGCATAAAGCAGTGTAGCAACTTATGAAATAAACCTTTAATGATAATATTTTATATTAATTTAATCTTTTTTCGTGGGTAACCACCTTATTTTAATTTTATATTATTTTTAAATATTTTATTTTTGAAGAGAAAAGATTGGGCTCAGCCAGTGGTCGAACCCGGATCTCCCGTGTGATATGTGCGGTATGCTAACCACTGTGCCACCGAGCTCGCTTCCAAGCAGAGCCAATCCTTCCTCTTTACTGATACCTCTCCTCGGCGCATGTCACGCGGGAGACCTGGGTTCGACTCCCAGCTGAGCCCAATCTTTTCTCTTCCAAAAAATAAAATATTTAATGATAATAAAGTTTTATGTTTATACATTTTATCAAATATTTCATTAGTAATCTAACTTCTGAATACACATTTGTATCTTCATCTTTCAATTGAATAAACTTGATTAAATGCTTTGGAAAACTTGTTATTTCATAGAATATCACTAATATAATTAAATCTTAAAACATTAAAAATAACACTTATTTATTTTTAAGCAATCTGAAGTAACTAGAGAATTTCATAGCAACTGTATACTAAATTTAATTATATTGTAAAAGTTAAGTATATTTATATTTTTTTTTTTTTTTAGTTTTCCTTCCAGGAGTAACCCTACCAGAAGGGAGTTTATAATCGAGTTTTGTACATACCATACAATACAGTAAATAATGTACATTTTAGCTGTGTCATAGGTGGTACCACAGAGATCCACCTCCAGCAACGTACCCCACCCAACGCCAGCGCTCATTATGACATTGAGCGACCAATTTCATAACTGTGTTATGAAAGAAGTTGCCCAGTCCTGTAGCGCTACAGGCAGGGCAGGATCTCTGCACAGAGTAATATCTCCGCAGCTTCAACAACGACACTATTTATAACATGCATTAATAATTACTTTCTTTTTAATACAGTTATAAACGAAATTAGATATGTATAAAACAAAATAATATAGAGCACAAAAATAAGAATTACTTAAATGGTACACATAAGACCTAGAAAACAAAACAATTAAAATTAAAATAGCATTCAGCAACAATTAATTAAATACTTATTATATACTTATAAATACACTCTTAAACATATTTAGAAAAATAAACACATTCATATGTAACAGGAATACAGGAAAGTACCTCATAAGTACTTATCAACATTAAAACTTGTTTTTTTTTTCTATGACAAAATGTTTGCCGAAAGTTTTATATTAAAAATACATTTCTTTAATTTTTATTAATGTCTTTAATTTTTATTAGTGTCTTTAATTTTTAATAGTGCATTTTTAAAGAATAACTTAATTCCTAGAAACATTTTATCAATTAATACAGGACTATCCACCGGCCAATTCCTACCTAGTTCCCAGTTTTTCTATAGTTTTATTTATTAATGAATATTTGTATTCTGTCAGTAATCTGCTTTCATGTATCATGTATATTTATAAAATTGTCTATACACTAAGATTGGGATTCATGATAAAAAATATAGATATGTTCAATTCAACTATATAGATTTGAAAAACTTCATTCCTTCAATTACCTAGGAGCTCAAGTTAACAATTGAAATAATAGGAAGAAAGAAATACAGAGGTGATTGCTTTTGACTATTAAACATGGTAAAATAACTGACCAGTGAATATAGCTACAATAAATTCGATCAAACATGTAATATATGTGATGTGAGATAAAACAGATCTGAAAATCCAAAAGAGATAACTATAAAACACACAGTATAAGTTCAGAACAATTAATTTACAATAGATATAAAAATCCTAAAAGTATTTTTAACTCAACAAAATAAGAATAAATACGGACCGATCTGTACACTATCAAGGCCAGCCGCCATCTCTCCTATAGCAACATGTCCTGTGTTGGGGGAGTTTAGGATAAAATGGTTCTCTTATTCGGTCTAATTAGTTAATAGAATACTTGATTGGAAAGTGTTGGCCTAAAATATTAGGATATACTAAAGAGGCTTGGAAATATAGATATGGATTAATTAGGGAGAGATAAAGAGAATATATATGCATGTTGTGTATATATATGTATATTTGTATATGAGCATTACATATATGGGTTGATTGTTTATTAACTATTGTTGTTGTTACCGAGTTTTGTTTTTAGCTAATGTATTGTTGGGATCATTAGATTTATTATTTTTATGATTAATTAATATATTTTGAGTATCAAATTTAAAAGATGAATATTAAATTATTAGAATTAGAAGTATTTATTACTGTATTTATTAGATTGTCTATTGTTCGCCTGTTTGATTATAATGTAAAGAATATTGTACTCGGGTTAATAATTTATATGACACATTCACTGTTACAGTTATTATATTATTGCTAGGTCTAAATTAGTAAATATGATATGTGCTGCTTCCTCAACCTCTGATGGTCATTGACCAAGAGTACATGTCGAGAATGTAATTTGTAATTTGTATGTTCAATAAAAAGACATTGTTAATATTATTATTAAAAATCCTAAAAAGATAGACGTTAAAATATTTATAAAAAAAAGCAAAAAACTTACATGAATACTTCTTTTCTTCAATCATTTTTTCATCATTTATTCAATTCAATCATTTATTCAGAAATACAGAAACGCCACAGAAATATGAAATACCTTAATAAACAAATGAAACTGAAGACAAGAAATCCATACAATGTTTACAGTGAAGGGAACCTTACTGAACGGTACCTGAGCCAATAGTGAGAAGTAGTATCCAACATGAATAGATACGAAGTGGGCTTTCTTGAGCCCGCATGAAAACTTTTAGATAACGTCATCGGACGATCTACCAGTTGACAGATGTGAAATCTTTATTACAGTAGTAACGTTGCCTCGAAATTGCCCTAGTATAACATTATAAATCATAGAAAGTGCAAAATATTTATGATTGACGGCAAAATATCAGGTAAAATATGGCCAAATACTTTATTGTTTGAAAAGACGTAGGAATAAAATGTATAGTTGTTTTATGATAATGTAGATAGTTACATACAGAAAATACGAATTAAAGTATAAAAAATATATATTTATGTATAGATTCTAAGATTTAAAATCATAGAAAGGGGTTTACTGTATTGTTTATAAAACATCCAGATTATTTATGATAAGGATAGCCATTTAATAATTAAAAATATGAAGAATTCAACAATTTTTTTCAGAAAAGTATCTATGTTTAAAATCCATTTTAGATATCCATGCTCCGCTGAAAACCCGAACCTTGTGTCGTCCTGCTGCACCGTGGCTGACTCCTGAAATAAAGGATATGATAAAAAGAAGGGAAGCTGCAAGGCGCAAATTTCGGCGAACCCGTTTGGCAGCTGATTATGCGTCTTTCAAAAAACTTAGAAATGTGACCCAATCCGAAATCCGACGATCTAAATCCCTTCACTTCCACAATGCTCTTACCAATGCCCACGATCCTAAAAGCAAATGGAAAATACTCCGACAATTATCCCTACCAGGTTCCAATAACCCTAGCTCCCTTCAGCTCTCTCCAGATGATCTCAATAACCATTTTTCATCCTTCGCTTCTAATTCATCCCAACCTGCTGATGTTATCAGCATCATTTTAATCCGGAAAATTTCTTTTTTGCTCACATAACCAACGAAGACCTACTTACTGCTATCCTAAAATCCCACACCAACGATTATGGTCCCGATGATATCCCAGTAAAGCTAATAAGATCCTGTCTCCCAGCACTTATTCCTGTTCTTTATCACATCTACAACTTTTCCTTACAAAACTCCATATTCCCTTCTTCCTGGAAAACCGCCCTAGTCCGACCGTTAAACAAAACCACAAACCCTTCCTCAACGAAAGATTTCCGTCCAATCTCTCTCCTTTCAAACCTCTCAAAACCGTTAGAACGCCTCGTTCAAAATCAGCTATCAAACTTCCTAGAAGAACGTTCCCTCATTAACCCTCTCCAATCGGGCTTCCGAACTGGCTACTCAACTCAATCTGCTCTCCTGAAAATTACCCATGACCTCCAAACGTCCATCGAACACCGAAAATTAACTATTCTCATCCTTCTTGACTTCTCCAAAGCATTTGATACCGTTGACCACAATATCCTTCTCACCAAATTACAAAAGCTCCATTTATCAAGCAGCGCCTTACATTGGTTCAAATCCTTTCTTTCAGACCGGTCACAGTTTGTAGTCGTCCCAGGCCAACCTCCATCCAAGACACTTCCCCTCTCCTGTGGTGTTCCGCAGGGCTCCTCTCTATCCCCCACTCTGTTCGCCATTTATATCAACGACCTTCCCCGTCAGATCCATCACTCCATATATCATATCTATGCAGACGATTTCCAGGTGTACCTATCCTTTCCTCCCTCCGAGCTATCCTCTGCAACAAAAAAGCTTCAGGATGATTTAAATCGAATCAGTCTCTGGGCAGAGGCTAACAAGTTGAAGCTGAATGCAGAAAAAACGAAAGCAATTTTAATAGGCTCCAACTACCTCCTTAAAACCGTCCCTAACATCCCTACCCTGCTCCTAAATAATAATCCCATTAAATTTTATCCAACTGTCAAAAACCTCGGAATGACCTTTGACCAAACCCTTTCCTGGAAAAACCACATCTCCAATATTTCCCGCCGTACCTTCTCTACCTTAAAGCAATTAAATCACCTCCGAAGCCTTTTACCACCTGAAACACGTAGGCTCCTGGTCACTTCCCTGGTATTTCCCCACTTTGACTATTGTTGTGCGGTGTATGGGGGTGTCTCTGGGGATCTCGAAGCTAAACTAAAACGTTTATTTAATTGTTTCGTACGATTTATCTTTGGGGTCCCAAGAGACGTCTCCGTTTCACCTTTATACGAAAGGTTAAAGTGGTTATACCCATCCTACCGCCGCAAATATTTCCTGGCCTCTTTCCTTTTCCAAGTAATCCGATCCCGCCGTCCTTCATACATCACCGAACTTCTCCATTTCAAGTCCTCTGTTCATTCCCGCAATACCCGTTCTAGGTCTTCAGATCTGTACACTCCGGCCCACCGAACGTCAGCTTTTGAAAGATCTATCATTATCCGGTCCTCTTCCCTATGGAACTCTATCCCCCCTTTCATTCGTCATTCCAACACTCTCCCTACCTTTAAATCCCGCCTGTTCAATCACCTCCAATCCACGCAGTTTCCCGAACAATTGTAAACAGTATAACTGTGAATTGGTATAGGCCTTTATTATTTATTTATCTTTAAAATATATGATCCATTTAGTGTATGTGTAAATAAGTTTATATAAGTTATTTTTCATTTCAAGTCAATAAGGATTTAATTAGTTTTATTTTTTTTTTTTTTTTTTTTTTTATCACCAGAAGATTTCCTCATTATTTATAATTTTTTCTCAGTTTTTTTTTTTCATTTTAATTTGCTCCATTTGTTTTGTTCTTTTATATAGTACTCTAAGGCACTGAAGCCTATTATATGTATCTGTATAATTTGTTCCTAAGGGACTAGTTCCCGGGACAATCAATAAAGAGTTTATTATTTATTATTATTATTATTATGTAAGTATTTACCCCAGGTGTAAACATCATGTCTATTTTTTTTTTTTTTTTATTGAATTCAATGAAGCATTATGGAATTAAATACCTTGTCATATATTTTTTTAAAATTTGATTTTAGTTATTTATAAGAGAGCTTAACAGTTTCAATCATTGTTATTGACCTACGTAAATGATAATTAATTAGAAACATGATAAATTATTAATTGAGACTTTTTGGTTTCAAAACCGGTTACATCACTTTTTATATATATTTTTTTTTAAATTATTAATGTTAAAATATGTGTTAGACGCGTCTGTTTCAAAAGCATCTAGATCCTTCGAAAATCAATACTAAAAGATAAAATTTTAGAGTCGATCTTTTGTGTATAAAAGAGTACAGAAGCCTCAGTGGATTGTTTTGGGTTTGAAGTTTTTGCTTTGTGCATGGCCCCAAGATGACCCTTCTGATGAGTCCTACCCAGAGTTGGGCAAATTGTAATCTGAATAATGATAATGAATATGAATAATTGTGATCATAAAATGAATAATGAATAACCATTATTCATAAATTATTGCAGAGCATTTTTAAAGATTGTTGAGTATTTATGCTATTCATTTGAAATGAATAACTTGTATTCAGTTATTCATGATTAAGGAATACTGATAAATTAAGTTAGTCATTATTCATGAATAAAATATATTCATGAGCTAGGATTAATATAATATTCATCAATCATGAATACCTAATATTCATTAATCATGAATACCTAATATTCATCAATCATGAATACCTAATATTCATCAATCATGAATAATAAAAATTCACGTATCATCAATCATGAATATATATTCATAATCATTATTCATTTAAATTTAAAAGACGAGGATGCATTTCTGAATTAAAAGTTGTACTAATGAGCAAGGACAAGTCCTAAGAATGTGTGTAATCAACTGAACAGCATTTGAAGTCACAAGTAAAGAATTAGACCCTAATTCCAATGGGTACTAGTAAAGGTCTATTGACAAGAATGGAAAGAGCAAACAAATTTTCAATCATCATTCATGATTAGTAGGACTTAAAATAGTGACTTTTTTGTAGTCATGATTAATGAATTTATATTATTAATGATTAATAAATGATCTGTAATCATGATTAGTGAATTCCCATAAGCCATGATTAATGAGTAATCATGAATTCTTCTTAATCATGATTACTGACTAACATTTAATAATGAATAATGGTCATTCATGATTGTTGAATACATTATATTCATGATTAATGATTCCGCACTAAAGAATGATTTGTGAATGATAATTACAATCATTATTCAAATTTTTTGTTAATAGTCATAATCATGATTACATTTTTATTTAAATATGCTCAACTCTGGTTCTACCTAAGTAATGAGCTGTGTTAGTCAGTTGTTAGGGAACATTGTTAAAGTAATCAGGAGACCAGGTGTCATGTTGAAGTGTGAAAGTAATGTTTTGATTTATTACTGTTTAATTTTCAATTTTCTAAACCAATCCTGCTACATCCAGGAATATGCCAGTAGCGTATAATCTATCCTCTAGAGAACAGCGAAAGGTATTGTGCCATGCTCAGAGAGTCCTCTGGTCTAAACTAAGGGAGCTTTTTGATGATATTGAGAATGTGTGGTTCCAAAAAGATGGTGCTACAGCCCACACAGCAGGGCAGTCACTAGCATTGATGAAGCAAATGTTTTCTGGACACCTTATCTCTTTGTTTTAATGTCACTTTATGCCACTAAGGCTAATCGGATGATGCTACAGTGGGAGTCCTCAACTTTGCCTATGCAGGTATAATTAGGAAAGGGATCTTTAACGAGTACCTGACATCTTACAGGCTCAGGACCTCCATTTTACGTCCTATCCAAGGGACGGCATAGACAAGGATTTTTTACTCACATTAAAAAATCCTAAGGCCACCTCGGGACACGAATCCGCGACCTTTAGCATAGTAAGTTTCTATTCTAAACACTACAGGTGATCTGCACCTGTAAACCACTACACCACAGGTGACTTCTACTTTATCTCTTTGCATGGTGCAGGCTCACCACTACTTAGGCTGGACCTAATGCAGTGTGATTTTTTTTCTTTGGGATATTTAAAATCCAAGGTTTAGGAACATCGTCCTAAAACTTTACAAACCATAAAAGAAGTGATAACAGGAGAAGTTGAAGCCACTCCTAAAGTAATGGACAACTTCAAAGAAGGATTCAACCAGTGTATCAACAGTGGGGGAAACCATTTGAGAGATGTATTGCTTAAAAAGTAAAGTAATTAAAGTAATGGTTACATATTCTTAAAGGGCAGGATCTGTACTTTTAGTTACTAAAAATTAGAGACCGACCGAAATTTCGGTTTCGGTTTCGGTTTCGGCCAGTTTCGGCCAAAAAAACGAGTTTCGGCCACGTTTTCGGTTTCGGCCAAAAATCGGCCGAATCTTCGGCCAGGCCGAAACTAGCTCTTCGGGCGTTTCCGTCCGACTTTATTACTATTGTTGTTAGTATAGTGTATTTTGTTAATTCATTAACAAATTAAGGAATAACGAATATAAGCCATCACTCAAGACATCAGATATTCTTCAAGTGGTTAGTATTTGTTTTTGTTTTAACTACAGAGTAAAATAGAATGTATTTATTATGGAACTATATTATTTCTTGTTGTATTCGTATTGTTCAATTGTAATAAAATCAATTAATCAAAATTTCATAAATTTCAATTATAATGAAATTGATTGTTCATAGGTTTATAAATTATGTAGATGTGAGTGGATGTAAGCTTGCCTTGGTTTAATAAGAGTTGACTTGTGTTGACTATGTTTTCTAGAAGCGGTTTTTCTCCCACATCAAAGAGGGCCTTCCTACATTACTGTTGAATCTATTTATTTGGAATCGAATCTATCTTTTGGAACTTTCTTTTTTTATCTGGAATTATCGCCAGATCTGGGCGGGGGGAGTCACTAAGGGGGGCATTATTTATTTATATCTCAGGATATTTAATTGAATTTATTAGTTTCTACTTAATTAATATCAGAGGTAAGCAATGGGACAAAGAGACGATTGCGGAACAATGTCGGGTATTGTTTAATATTGACTTGTTTTGTGTGAGCTTGGTGGAACATGTATTCCAGGAATTTCGTTTTGGCTTTTGTTATCAAAATATGACCCACAGATAAATTGTTATAGGTAATAAATTGTACATTTTCACTTGACAGTGGACATTAATTCGGGTTAATAATTATAAAATGATAATATTAAGGAGTTAAATAAAAATTGGAAGTTTTTAACTTCGAGTTATTAAGGATTTTTATTTGTTTTTTCTTAAACCCAGCCACGGTATTAACATTAAAAAATCTGGTGCGTGCGCGCAACACACAACTTTCACTTACCAACTTACTTAGATTAGTAATTGACGTGTTTTGCTAAATATCATTTCCTAAAGTCACACATTTTTCTACATTCATATCTTATTTTTGTTAATCGTTAAAGCCGTTTTTGAGTAAATAAAAAAACCTGTGAAAATGATACAAAATTTATTAAGTAAAGTCCCCCCTCCCGTAGATCAATTTTGATGAAATGTTGGTTATCACATCTCTGGCATATAAATACATTAAATACCAAGTTTGATCAAAATCTTTAAAACCGTTTTTGAGTAAATAAAAAAAACACGTGAAAATGATACAAAATTTATTAAGTAAAGTCCCCCCTCCGGTTGATCAATTGTGATGAAATGTTGGTTATCACATCTCTGGCATATAAATACATCAAATATCAAGTTTGATCAAAATCGTTCAAACCGTTTTTGAGTAAATAAAAAAAACATGTGAAAATGATACAAAATTTATTAAGTAAAGTCCCCCCTCCGGTTGATCAATTTTGATGAAATTTTTACAGTCATATTTCAGGCATATAAATAGATCAAATACTCAGTTTAATCAAAATCGTTAGAGCCGTTTTTGAGAAAATCGAAAAAACTTAAAAAGTTATTAAATAAAGTACCCCCTCCCTTTGAGCAAATTTGATGAAATTTTTGATGTCACATCGCGGGCTTATACATACTCTAAACACCCAATTTCAGGTTCGCACGGTTTATAGTTTTTGAGCTAGTCTGTTCACACACACACACACAGACACACAGACACACACACACAGACCATTTCGCGGGACTTGGTTATTTTGACTCAGGGGATCCCAAAACGTGTATTTCCGTTGAAAACCGGAAGTCGAAAATTTTCACGATCGCAATACTTCCACTTACTATATATTTCATATATAGGTAAGTGAAAGTAAAAATATTTCCACACGTAAAATTAAAGGGCGGTACAGGTTTCCCACCTACCTCATTAGAGGGCTCAATTATAGTAGAAATTACTCCTACTCAATGATAACTATTTGTTTCCACGGTCAGTCAATGGGAAGGAGAATCAAATCGTGGGCGAACCCAGCCGGTTGTAAAGGTGTTGCTGCACTCCCACAGCCCTTCCCCTGGATCTGCCTGTCAGCTTTTTTACCTTCATGTTCCTTTCCCACAGCTAAAATTCTACTTGTTCTGCATATGATTTGTTCTTTACCTCCCTTCCTTACTTTTAGTTACATAAGTTAATTTCTATCCTTGTATGAAACAAAATTTACCAAACGGGGTAGGCTGCCCTAGGAGGGTCTCTCGGCCCTCTTGAAGAAAGAATTAAATAGACTTTTTATATTATAGGTTTTGATGTTTTAAATTCCTATTTTGTCTCAGAATGAGAAGCAGATAATTGATCCAAATAAAAAAATAAAATAAGGTACAATCGGGGGAGAATGTTTTCCTTTTCTAATAAAGCCATATCAGACTGCTTCACAAAAAACCTTTCTGAAATGAAGGAATGGTTAATATTTCATCCATGTAACGAACTTTATCAAAATTGGTAACTTTGTTTTGACCAAAATTGCTATAATATAATGTTTTACCAAAACGGTAAAATTTACCTCCCCAATTATAATAAAATTATACCTAATTTCTGAGTGGTATTGTTTTCTTACACAGAAACGTTGCGCGGTCTTTATCGTTTATTTAAAGACACCGAAAAATGTATTTCTTCAGAATAGTCGAACAGGATATTTTTTACGATTGCAATGCTTCTTCTAATATATAGTTCATAAAAATGTGAGTGAAAGTAAAAAAGTCGCTCATGTGAATAAATAAACCAACAATGAAAGCGGTTCCCCAACTTGTTGGAGGGTGTGACGTAGGTTTGAACCCCCTAAACACATGTAAGTTCACCACACATCACAAAAGTCATGGATCTCCCTAAAGTAAAACGCTGATTATCCGGAGGTAATCTAGTCCTCCGTTCGGGCTCCGGGTAGGAATGCGACATCGATGTCGATGTTTCTGAAACATCGATGTTTTGGGCAAAACATCGATGTTACATAGCCGATGTTTTCCGACCATCGATGTTTGAGGGCCGATGTTATCATCGATGTTTTTAGTAGTTAACTTTTTTTTTTATTCTTTTATTTTTATTTTTTTTATTTAGCAATTTTACAACATTTACAATTTTACAACAAAGAGTTGTAAAAATCGATGTTAAGGGCATATATGCTGATGTTTTTTGTCCAAAACATCTATGTTACAACATTTTCATTTTTTTCAAAAACATGGATGTTAAAAACTACTTTTTATTGTTAAAACATCGATGTTTTTAACATCGAAGTTAAGAGCATATAAGTTGATGTTTTTTGTCCAAAACATCGATGCTAAAACATATTTGTTTTTGTCTAAAACATCGATGTTAAATAAAGCTTTTTATTTTTTATTTTCAACGTTCATCAGAAAAAATTCAGACTCAAAAGGTGAAATGCAATTGTATCATGGTTACACCACTAAAAAGCTAACTAAGTTCCGCAGTTTTTAGGAAATTTGACAGCTTCTAGGGTGCTCCAGTGGGGAGTGAGGAATTTTCAAAAACTATTAAAAGTTTAACTTTTAATAAATGTTTTGTGTTTAGCGCGTTAAAAGTCCCACTGAAAGTGGATTTAAAATAACCAAACCTAACTCATCGTTTTGAAAATTAAATGCTGATTAAGGAAATATCATTTTTTTTGTTTCTAAGCTAAACCGAAGTAGAGAAAACTACCATTTTTAAGAAAATAGTAAGATTTCAAAAATAAAAACAAAAGAAATTCTATCTCCTCAACAGATTGAGATAGGAAACTCGTTTCTGCGCCATTCTACCCCGTTTAGCATGCAGTATTACCCAATTTTTTTTTTTTTTTTTTTTTGCATTAGGTCTGGGACACCTAGTATATATAAATATTTTATGTAATATAATCTATTTTATTTGTTTCTTCTGCTTTTGTTTCTTCTTTTTATTTGATGATTCCTTTCGCACATCCAACCAAATATAATAATATAGTAAATAAATTTTTATATAAATAGGTAAGTTTCGGTTTCGGTTTCGGTTTCGGCCCGAAACCAGACCTGGGGCCGAAATTCGGTTTCGGTTTCGGTTTCGGCCAAAAATTGAGTTTCGGTCGGTCACTACTAAAAATAAAAACTTCCTATCTTGTTTCATTTAGTTTTTATAAGTTTCCCTAATAGGGGAGGTTTTTCTGCCCAGATATATATATATAAACTTTGCAAGCCTTACCTCTATTAATGATAATTTAGTATGTGATGACAAATATAATTTAATTAGTGTATTCCAAGAGGGACTACTACCTAGGGTAAGCAGCCAAGGGTTTAATAATTCCTTAAAGAGGTAAGATTTTATATGAGAGAAGGTAAGGAGGTTGTAATATATTACCTAATCCAATTACAATTAGAAAAATTGAAAAAGGAGGAGAGATAAGAGAATTACAGAGGAATTACCGTAACAAGTAGCTTAAGCCCTCTCCTCGGGCGTATTCTGAGACAAAGGGTGGAAGAGGAAAACAAAAGTTGTCTACCTGAAGAACAAGCAGGGTTCAGAGCTAATAGATCATGTGTCGATCATATTTTTACTTTGACCCAATTATTAGAGAAGAAACTATCCAGGAACAGCGAGCTCCACCTGATATTCATAGACCTGAAAAACGTCCCTTTAAACAAATTATGGGATGCATTAGACGGAACGAAAATTAGTAAATATCTCATTAAAGCTATTAAAGGTCTGTATAACTCTGCAACAGGACATATCAAAGTTGGAACTAAGTTGGGTCGAAGCTTTCCAATAAATAAGAGTATAAAACAGGGTTGCTCACTTTCACCTCTGCTTTTTAATATTTACATCAAAGAGGTCCTCAAGGAATGGAAAAAGAAATGCTCTAGAATGGGCATAAGGATTGGAGATCATTTTCTCTACACGCTCCAGTTCGCAGATGACCAAGTCGTTTTAGCAGAAGACGACTATGATGCGGAATATATGCTACAGAAACTCCATGAAGTCTATGAAAAATGGGGCTTAGAGGTCAGAAAAAACAAGACGGAGTATATGGTATTCAATTCCAATACAAAATGTCTTACAATAGAAGATTGGGTATTGAATAGCTGCCCAAAATTCAAGTATTTGGGAACATGGATATCTTCTGAAGGTACATGCGATGAAGATATCAAGCATAAAGTACAAAAAGGGAAACAGCTGATAGGCTGCTTGAATACTGTATTATGGAGTAAAGAGGTATCTTTAAAAACCAAAAAACGCCTTTATAAATCCATAATAGAAGGCACTGTCCTCTATGGTTCTGAGATGTGGACAATAAAAAGGAAAGAAGAAAAAGCATTGTTAGCGTTGGAAATGGACTATTGGAGAAGGAGCAGCAGAATTTCAAGGCTGAATCACGTCCCAAACGCAGAAATAAGGAGGAATATTGACCAAGAAGAAACAATATTGTACTCAATTGAAACAAAGCAGCTTAGTTGGTATGGACATGTGATGCGAATGGGGGCTGAAAGATGGCCAAGATGCATGCTGGAATTCACCCTGGAAGAAAGAAGAAAGAGAGGCCGACCAAGGAAGCAATGGATAGAGAGGGATAACGCGGGAATGGCTGCACGAGGTTTGAGGGAAGGACAGTGGGAGGATAAAACGATTTGGAATAAAGCTCATTTTGGGGACGATATATCATAAAGGTCTGTATATCATAAATCATAAAGTAACTAAGTTTGTAAATAAAGTTGTTATAAAAAAAAAAAATTGAAAAAGTAAATTAATTCCTTTTAGAATTTTTTTTAATAAGTATACAAAAAAAAAAGATAATAAATAATTTTAATGTCCTCTAGTCTCATATAAATATAAACAAACCCCCTTTTCTTATTCCTTCAAAACACAATAACTAATACTAACCGTCTTTGTTAAATAAACCTTTCTAAACCTACTGATCAATTTTCTGAGCTCCTGGATCAATCTTTGAAGCCTGGATCACACAATAACTGCTTCCTGACCTGTCTCTGATATGGCTCTAGTGAGGCTACTGGCCTGGCTTACGCTTGTTGTTGGCTAATACCAAACGTAGGTACCAGGCTGCTATAAACAATTGGTTTGTACATGGTATAACCAATTTAATAAAACTATCTGTGGCCGCAACACTAAACATGGTCCTTTATTTGTATGTATATGTACAATATTTGCATATTGTACATGCCATAAACAAATATTTAATAAAGCTACCGGTGGCCGCAACACTAACCATGTTCCTTTAAATTTTCTTTTATTTCTCAAATACATATCTCTACTTGACTATTTTTTCAGAAAATTTCATTAAATATACAACACTGCAATGCACATTTTCTGTCAATCAAATGTCCTAAAAAATAAATCTCAACATAAATAAAATAATTGTTCATTTTGTTGTATATTTAATCTGTTTACCATATTTAATTCATTTATATAATTTTAAGACAGGGTTACATCACCTAAATCATATATTTGATGAATACCAAACAAAGAAAAATATCAAAAATAATTTATTGCGGATAATAACCAGTCAAAAAATTTAACATTTCAAAAAAATTTTTACAGTTAAATTTGAAAAATACCCTCTAAAAAAACAACACATCATAACACAAGGGCATGGCACACAATGATTTAAGATGAAAAGTGATTCCATTGAGAGGATCAAATATATGAATGACATAAAATGGCTTTTGAAAAATTAAATTAAAAGATATTGTCGTCAATACAATAATTCTTATATTGCATAGTTGAAAGTGGTCTAGGGGTGTAATGGTGAAAACTAATGAAATAAGACTTTTCTAATAACCCAAAATAATGTTTAAAACTACTTGGAATACAATATTTGCTTCATAATGAATATAAATTCTGGTAAAAAATAAAAAAGTACATCTTGAGTCTGCAAAGGCACCGTAATAGTGAAAAAGGAAGAAATAACTAAATACACAAATACTTAATGTTTTAAATGACTTCAGACAGCACTTACTTTTATAGATAGTTAGTTTAAGTACTTTTGCTTACAACAATGAGGGTTTAAAATGATTTCACAGAAATGTCACACAAACAATTAAAACTTAAACTAAAAACAATATAACTAGTTTTATTTTTATTACTAATTAATTTTAAATTATTATTTTTATTGTTAATACTAGTTATTATCAAGACACTAACTACTAGTGAAAAACAGTGAGTTTAAAGTAACCATATGCTTCAATGTTCGAGGCAAGACAAGGCCCCTAGTCCATTGGTCCTTATATTTGGTCCAGAAACAAACATTCAAGAAAGGCCCAGAACATTCCCATCATACATGTGATTACTTACTAATAGAGTTATGTAACGGTTTCATGAAAAGTCTAGAACTCTTAGTTCTAACAGAAATAGCCATCTGTTTTAGTTTCACGCCGTTGTGCCCCTCCTACACAAAGGAGAGATTCCTCCTGGAGGTCTTTGCCACATGGCACTGATCTCTCTCAGCAGAAGATCTCTTCTTGAATCCGCTGCAACCGCTCCTGTTCACCACGGTGACTACAGTGGCTGATCATTGGCTTTCCTTTGGGATAACTTCAGAAGACACTGTAAATCACAACATAGCTTTGCTAGAACTGATTTATGATCACAGTGAGGACATTAGTCAAGCTTCTCACCAGTATGTTTGATCATTATATGGGTTTTCAAATCTCCAGATCGTACAGATTTATAATCACAGTGAGGACATTGATGAGGCTTTTCACCAGTGTGGCATGACATTATATGTTTTTTTAAATCTCCAGATCGAACAGATTTATAATTACACTGAGGACATTGATGAGGCTTCTCACCTGTATGGTATACCATTATATGATTTCTCGTTGATGAAGCTAGAGCTGATTTATAATCGCAGTGAGGACATTGATGCGGCTTTTCACCAGTATGTCTCAACATTACATGGGTTTTCATAGACCCAGAGTGTACTGACTTATAATCACAGTAAGGGCATTGATAAGGCTTGTCACCAGTGTGTTGGGCCATTAAATGGGTTTTCAAACAGCCAGAACTAACAGATTTATAATCACAATGAGGACATTGATGAGGTTTCTCACCAGTATGGCGGGACATTATATGACTTTTCATAGTTGACGCTAGAGCTGATTTATAATCACAGTGAGGACATTGATGCGGCTTCTCACCAGTATGTCTCAACATCACATGGGTTTTCATAGCTCCAGATTGCACTGACTTATAATCACAGTGAGGGCATTGATAAGGCTTCTCACCAGTGTGGTGGGCCATTATATGTTTTTTCAAATTATGAGCTTCAGTAGATTTATAATCACAGTGAGGACATTGATGAGGCTTCTCACCTGTATGGTGAGCCATTATATGTCTTTTTAACAATTCAAATTTACCGGATTTATATTCACATTGCAGACATTTATAAGGCTTCTCACTATTATGACGTGACATTATATGTTTTTTCAAATCTCCAGATCGCTTAGATTTATAACTGCAATGCGGACATTGATGATGCTTCCCATATTTATGCTGGGAAATTATGTGTTTATTCATGTTTCCAGACTGAACTGATTTAAAATCACAGTATGGACATTGAAGGGGCTTCTCACCAGTATGACGAGCCATTATATGGGCTTTCAAATTGTCAGATTTAACAGATTTATAATCACAGTATTGACATTTATGAGGCTTCTCACCAGTATGTTTGATCATTATATGGGTTTTCAAATCTCCGGATCGAACAGATTTATAATCACAGTAAGGACATTGATGAGGCCTTTCACCAGTGTGGTGGGCCATTATATGAGTTTTTAAACTGTCATATTTAACAGATTTATAATCACAGTGAGGACATTGATGAGGCTTTTCACCTGTATGGTGCGCCATTATATGTTTTTTCAAATTATGAGATTCAGTAGATTTATAATCACAGTGAGGACATTGATAAGGCTTCTCACCTGAATGGTGGGCGATTATATGTCTTTTCAATAATCTAATTGTACTAGATGTATAATCACAGTGTACACATTTATAAGGCTTCTCACTATTATGACGAGACATTATGTGTTTTTTCAAATCTCCAGATCGCACGGATTTATAATCACACTGAGGACATTGGTGAGGCTTCTCACCTGTATGGTATGCCATTAAATGGGTTTTTAAACTGTCATATTTGACAGATTTGTAATCACACTGAGGACACTGATGAGGTTTCTCACCCGTATGGCGGGCCATTATATGCCTTTTCAATGTTCGCAATGCACCTGATTTATAATCACAGTGAGGGCATTGATGAGGCTTCTCACTATTATGAACGGCTGCAGTGGGTCCTTTTAAATCTTGACGTGTATCAAGCGAAATAAAGTGATGGAACTCTTCATCTCTATGGCAACCATCAATGACACCTATAATCAATAAAAAAAATTATGTTTTAACAGGAAATGATTAATCAAAAGTTGTGATATTACTTTTCATTATATTATAACACTGGTGTTTAGGCAAAAGGACTTAAGTCATCAAAGGTGAAGCTTAAACTACAATTTACCAATCTTTTAAAAATCATTATAAATTCCTTCTGATTGTATTTCTTTATTCCTGAATTATAAATGAAACTATATTATTTCAATAAAGACTGATCTAAATAGTAAATTATGAATTTTAAGAAGACAAAATAAAAAAATTTTTAGAACTTAAGTCCTTTTGCCCAACATGAATGATATAACATAAAATTTGTTAACATCAACTGGTGAGGTATATATTAACTACTGTTAAGTTTATACAACTGCAAAATAGATAGCAAAAGCAGCCCATTTTGCAATGTTCAATTTAAAAAATTTTGGGGTGATGTGCATAAACACAACATTCACTTACCAGCTTACTTAGATTAGAAATCGATGTTTTTTTGGTAAATATGTAGATGCTATTCCTCAACATCACATATTTCTCCACATTTTTTAACTTATTTTTTTTTATTACGGTAAGTTATTGAATATTACAATTTGTATTGCAAAACTTGAAAGTTCTCAGTACTTTTCGAATTATCGTTTATTTCTTCTTTTAAGGGGCCTAAAAAAATCCTAATTTCTTCAACAGTCAAGATTTTTTTCTGGTTGCTTTTGTTTTCTAATGTAAGTTGCTTTTTGTTAATATATCGTGAAGGTGATTCACATCAAATATTTACTCTCCTAAGTGCACTAAACATTTTTACTGTTAAATACAAGTTTTTATTTATGATATAACTAGAATGCAAGCATACCGATTTAACTCTCCTTCGCGGCTGATTTTATAATATTCTGTTTAGTTGTTGAAAACTTTATTTCGTTACCATGGAAACAAATAATTTCCATTATGTTCTAAAACACTTCGACAACTCTTTCCCACCAACAGAACGGCTTTCCTAATCATTCCGGCCAGTAAAGATGATGACTTCATTTTTACAAACAAGGAAGAGCATAATAAACACTTTAACAAACTCTCCTCTCTAGTAATCTAGAAGTGCTGCAGGCCAGGGGAGCCCTGCAGGGCTACTCTCAAGACAACCAAGTTCTGGGGGTTCATCGCCCAGCTCTTACCCTTCTTGTTAAACGACAGTACACTCAGGGTGAGTGGTAGATGAAGGAATGCTCCTGTATGATCCTCTGCCAGTAGTAAAATTGGTATGTCAGAAGAACAAAGCAAGGTTTTTGTGGTAAATCGTACTAAATGGGCCAGGTTACTGTTAGAGCATAAACTACTTTAGCATTCTTAAGCCAAATGGTTGCGGTTTGAATCCACCCTGGGTATGTTGACTTTTATTTCGTAGGGGAATTAATCTCAACTTTCTCACCCACGTCATAATAGGATGGTTATGCCTTTAGAGCTATTCCCCCTATGTCACACATTTCCCAGAAGGAGTAGCAAATAAAAATAAAAAAAATTAAAGTCTAACTACTTCATCAGATTAGGAGCTTCAAGATTGCGGTCTGCGACAATAAAGAACAAGATATTTCAATCCCATCCTACCAGTTCAGTTCGAGTTTACAGAGAGTTGTCGAGCATATGAAGTCCAGAGAACTTTCCCATACAAAAAACAGAGATATATCAGAAGAGGAAATCCGAATTAGATAAACATTAAAAGTATTAATATGATACAAAGCAAATAGAAATTATACAACTAAAAGTTTATCAATAGTTGATCGTTATAAATACCATGTTCTTAATGATGATGGTAAAATAATAAACAGGCATGAATGGGAAAAACCTACATATAGTAATCTAGAAATGGATGTATTTTTAAATATTTATTAAAAATATTACAGGAGTAGGATAGCTCATTGGTCATTAAGCTTCAATGCCCCATCCCGAGTTAGAAACTGGCTTGGTGGGATAACCTTAATATTTCGTTACAGATTGTTTCGGTGGGAGCGAGACTGTCCTCAAATCCAGGCTCATTAAAGAGGGTAACCTTAATTGAAAAATTAAGGGGGGAAAACCTAGCCATTGAGCGTGATCACAATCAAATCACCCCTTTGTAAGACCACTGATAAATTAACAGTATTTCCTAATACAGTACTGAACCCAAGACCCTTCGTAGGTTGCAGTGGTACAATTTTTTGTTTTTTTCTTTTCTAAAGTACTACAATATATAGGGTGTCCCTGACATAGTGTAAAAAAAAAAAAAAAAAAAAAAAATTGGGAAATACTGCATGCTAAACGGGGTAGAATGACGCAGAAACGAGTTTCCTATCTCAATCTGTTGAGGAGATAGAATTTTTTTGTTTTTATTTTTAAGGCGTGTATTTGGCAAAAAATGGCAGTTTTTTCTACTTTGATAGGTCTAGTAATTTTAAATCCAGTTTCAGTGGGCCTTTTAACACGCAAAACACAAAACTTTTATTAAAACTTAAATTTTTAATAGTTTTTGAAAATTCCTCACTCCCCACTGGAGCACCATAGAAGCCGTCAAATTTCCTAAAAACTGCGGAATTTAGTTAGCTTTTTAGTTGTGTACTCCATGATATAATTGCACTTCACCTTTTGGGCCGTAGATGTTATTATCTTAAGAACCGAGGATAAAGAAAATTGTCCTTCTTGCGTGGTCAGATGTAAACTCACTACTCTAAATTAATAGAATTTTCCTCTTCCTGAACTTCCCATGAGTTAGAATTTTTTTGTCACGTTTTTAAGATTAGAAAGAACAATTTATGAATTCTAAATAATGTAAAATGGGTAATAATAATCCAAAATAAAAAAACTCCTTATTTTATATTTAAAGAAATACTCTCTTTAAAATAAATTACATTTTTTGCTTCTCATCTAATAAAATTTGAAAAATTCTACATAAAAATTGTTGAGGATTATTATTATTGTAGAACCATATTAAAATGTATTATTCAAGCTCGTGTCCAAAATGTCCTCCATTACTTCGGATGCAGGCTCTAGCGTGCTTCCTCATAGCCCCAACAGTGACATTTAATGAAAACTCGGCTATTACTACTTCAGCAGCCTCAAGTACCTTTGCTCATAGTTCTTCCACACATGTAATTGGTGGTTCTTCCACACCTATTCCCTGAAGGCAACCCAACCAAAAAAGTCAGGTGGAGTGAGATCTGTGGACCTAGGCGGCCAAGATACCACGCCTCCGCTACCCATCCAAGTGCGATATGCATCATTAAGCCAATTCTTCACTGCGGTGGAGCTCTGTCATGCTGGAAAACAATCTCTCTTTAGACTTTTGGATCCAGTTCTTCCAGAAGGACCTGCAGATCAGTTTGCAGGAAATTTAGGTAGGCTTCTCCATTTAGATTCCCTTAAAAAAAAATGAGGCCCCACCATTATGTCTCCAACAACACCGACCCATACGTTGCAGGAAAACAGATGCTGGAATGAGCTCGATTGGCAGATGTGAGGGTTCTGAGTAGCCCAGTGATGGGAATTGTGTGTGTTATAAATTCCTCCCCTCACAAAAGTAGACTCATAGTTCCAAAGAATTTTTTTTTAAAAATGATACTGCTCTATGTCGGAGTTAAGGAGCAACAAAATTGAACTCTATGTGGGTAATCAGTCTCCAGTAGGTCCTGTAGGGGGAAAAATGAAAGGTGTGTAACTTCTCTTCTTTTAAAATGCAGGCAGAGAGAGGCAACTTTGTGGAAGCCGGTAGCGGGGGATTCCTCTACTCACTGATGATATGTTCGTCTATGCCTACATCCCTCAATTGAGGCCCAACCTCACACCGTGGTTTTATGACTGATCAGGTTTTTGAGAGCCGCCACAAAGTCCTGCTGAAGACGGCAGAGCTTGGAACCTGATGATTTGGGTATCGGTTCTGATACTCCCTCTGAGCTACTAGGGCATTGCCATTGCAGAACCTGTAGACGAAAATCATATCCGCGTACTCACATGTGGTGAAGTCCATGGCTGAAGATTGAATGGCAACTGATGCAGTCATGCAATGAGAGGACAACTTCTTATGAACTTAGCGCACAGTGGGATTATAATTGTTTACAAAGCTTAACTAAATAAATCCGGGGCTTGATAACACTAATTCCAATCAGAACGTGTTATCATAGTCTGGGCTAATGAGTAGCATGGCAGATTATGATATGTCAATTTTCTGTTGATGTATTTCATTTCTTCAAATAATCCAAAATTTTTATTTTTTATAAGTATTAAAAAAGTACGTTTATGTTATATTAAGTAATCAGCAAGAATTATTTTTTTAATTTAAACTAAGGAGTTTTTTTATTTATTTTAGATTATTATTACCTTTTTACATTATTTAGAATTCATACATTGTTCTTTGTGAAAAAAAAAAAATTGTAACTCATGGGAAGTTCAGGAAGAGGAAAATTCTATTAATTGAGAGTAGTGAGTTTACATCTTACCAAGAAGGAAAATTTTCTTCATATTATATACTATATACTCAATAGAGCAATAAACGAAAAGAATTATACCCTAAGTATTATATGCAAATACATTGATGATTTTTTCATAATCATTGACAAAAATGTCCATCTTATTTTTCTTAATGCATTGAATAACATTAACAGTAGAATTACATTCACAGTTGAATTGGAAAATAATAAAGAATTAAATTAATTAGATTTAACTATCCATAGGAACTATATTAGACTCATTACAAAATGGTACAAAAAAGAAAACACAGCAAACATCATTCTAAACTATCACTCAAACCACCCATTCCAACACAAAACTAATATTCGTAAAAACACTATAAATAAAGCTTTAAAATTATCAGACCATTTATATCTTAAAGAAATAAAAAGTCAAATATACATACTTTTTTTTAGAAAACCTATATCCTAAAAACTTAATTAATAAAATCTGGTATACTGCTCTTAACTCAAATAACGTTCAACAAATAAATACACCGAATCAACTTGAAGAAAACCCGATGCAGCAATATAACATTATCTAACCTAACCTTAACCCAACTCAAAAAACAATAGATAAATTTTTTCAACCTCTTAATAATAAGAATTTCAACCCAGATATTACAGATATAACAATGGATGCACCACTAATTAATGAAAACAGTAAACCCTACATTAAACACAGCTCTTTAACATACATAAATAAATTATCGCAACTCATTAAAAAAACACTAATAGAATATGATATAACAGACAACCTAATATCCTTCAAACCCATCAATAAAATACAAAAAAAAAACCTTAAAGAATCCTCCAAAACCAATACAGCCCTATCAATACACTCTAAACACAATAAACACAAAATTAACTTTAAAATTGCACAGATTTTACACAGGAAAGCAATACACTTGAAAGAAACATTATTGAATCCATATGTATTAAAAAGAACGAAATAGAACTAGTAAACTATAAAAAAGATTCTGAAATAGTAGGATTGTTGCATCTTGCATAGCAAACATTCCTATGCAATAATAAATAAATTATAAAACCATCAGGATTAAAAGATAGCAGATTTCCCACAGGTCAGAGATCAAGTAGCATGTAACATAAAACACTAACTCAGCAATATTCGACAGATTCTTTATTAGAAAGACCAATAATTTAATAATCACAAGAGAGGGTTGGTGAGTGTTCTTACCATTTTATTGTTATTTATTGATTTTTATTTATTTATTTATGTAACCTTTCTAAATTGAATAACTTGACATGCCTGAATGTCATTTTTATACCTATTTAGAATATATGTTTGTATAAATATTTATTGTTTATAGTTGTATGAGTAAATTGCTATGATTAATAGTGCACGATACATACAGGTGATGAATATGGACACACTGGTCCGAAACGTCCAACAGATTGAAAAAATATAAAAATATATAACATGAGACTGCAATGGGACGGTGCCAGTTCAATAAGGACAATTTTCTTTATCCTCGGTTTTTTAAGATAATAACATTTAAGGCCCAGTAGGTGAAGTGCAATTGTATCATCGGTTACACAACTAAAAAGTTAACTAAATTCCGCAGTTTTTAGAAAATTTCACGGCTTCTATGATGCTCCAGTGGGAAGCGAGAAATTTTCAAAAACTATTAAAAATTTAAGTTTCAATAAAAGTTTTGTGTTTTGCGTGTTAAAAGGCCACCTGAAACTAAATTTAAAATAACTAAACCTACCTCATCTTTCAGAAAATTTTATGCTGGTTATGAAAATATCATCATTTTTGTCGTTGTTGTTTGCAGTGAAGAATTGGCTTAATGACGCATATCACACCTGGATAGGTCGCGGAGGCGTGGTATCTTGGCCGCCTAGGTCCACAGATCTTACCCCACTTGATTTTTTTGTTTGGGTTGCCTTCAAGGAAGAGGTGTACAAAACACCAATTACATGTGTGGAAGAACTACGAGCAAAGGTACTTGAGGCTGCTGAAGTAGTAATAGCCAAGTTGTTATTAAATGTCACTTTGGAGCAATGAGGAAACGCGCTAGAGTCTGCATCCGAAGTAATGGAGGAAATTTTGGACACACGCTTGAATAATCCATTTTTATATTTTTTTTTATATCTTCAACATTTTTAATGTAGAATTTTTCCAATTTTAGTAGATGGGAAGAAAAAAATTTAATTTATTTTAAAGGGAGTATTTCTTAAATTTAAAATAAGGAGTTTTTACTTTCACTTACCTATATATGAAATATATAGTAAGTGGAAGTATTGCGATCGTGAAAAATTTCGACTTCCGGTTTTCAATGGAAATACACGTTTTGGGACCCCCTGAGTCGAAATAACCAAGTCCCGCGAAATGGTCTGTGTGTGTGTGTGTGTGTGAACAGACTAGCTCAAAAACTATAAACCGTGGGAACCTGAAATTGGGTATTTAGTGTAGGTATATGCCCGCGATGTGACAGCAAAAATTTCATCAAAATTGCTCAAAGGGAGGGGGTACTTTATTTAATAACTTTTTACGTTTTTTTCGATTTTCTCAAAAACTGCTCTAACGATTTTGATTAAACTGAGTATTTGATCTATTTATATGCCTGAGATATGACTGTAAAAATTTCATCAAAATTGATTAACCGGAGGGGGGACTTTAGTTAATAAATTTTGTATCATTTTCACGTGTTTTTTTATTTACTCAAAAACGGTTTTAACGATTTTGATCAAACTTGGTATTTGGTGTATTTATATGCCCGAGATATGACTGTAAAAATTTCATCAAGATTGATCAACAGGAGGGGGGACTTTACTTAATAAATTTTGTTCAATTTTTACCTCTTTGATCGATTATCTCAAAAACGGTTTTAAAGATTTTTATCAAATTCGTTATGTTTAATTAAAATTAGTTGTTATTTAATATCAGGTAAGCTTTATCATTATTAAAATGTTCTGAGATGGCTTAAATGGGGAAGGGGCCTTTTTTGTTTTTCTATAAAGTACCTATGTTTTAGTTTATATTGAGAAATTAACTGTCTCTCATCACGCCTAAAAATAAGAAATGGCTAAATATGATATATGAAGAAAATCAAGAAAACATATATAGGAGAAAAAAAGAAAAATATTCCGTCAACTCATAAAACACCTTGAGCTCACGCATGCGCCGTACGCCTTTAATGACAAACCAATGCGTTATAATTAAAGCTGTTCTGTTCATTTGAGAAGTGGCAATTAACAAAACGCATTAATTTCTAATCTAAGTAAGTTGGTAAGTGAAAGTTGTGTGTTGCGCGCACGCACCAGATTTTTTTTATTTTAGATTATTATTACCCTTTTTACATTATTTAGAATTCATGGGAAGTTCAGGAAGAGGAAAATTCATACATACATATAACTTTCCTCTGATGCTTCCCTAACATCAAAAATTTGATGGCCACCATTAAAAAATAAATTAAAAAAAATAAAAAAAAGATTAAAATTGTTTTGTTATATTAATATTAATACAAAAGGTACAAATAAATACATAATATAAGAACCCGAGTTTTCCTAACCACCACTTTATCTCTTTTTTATTTCAAGAACAATTTATTTAAATAATAATAAATGATAGTTTCTAAATGATTCAATCACTACAGGATAAGAAACAAATTATGTTATAAAAAGATTTATCAGATCGTAGAAAGGGAATAAAAGGTTTAAGAAATAGTATTTATTAAAATTAACATAACTATAATAAATTGAGTAACTTTTATATTATAATTTACCGATGATTAAATAAATCAAATTATTTTTAATAAACGTTAATAATTTTGAATTTATACTGTCCTAACCCAATCAAATCTTAAAGATATATATACATATAGATATATATATCAATAATTATTCTATCAATGCTTGTATGGCGCTGGATTAATATACTTAAAGGCAGAGAAACTTTTGACGAACTGTAAACATTCCTTTTATAAAAAAATGATTTTGATATCAGTGCAGATGGTGGAGACTGTATTAGAACTAACCTGATAATATAAACAGAGACTCTTCCTAAAATGTGGAGAAAGCTTAACTGAGATTGAGGGCTCTTGGGTAAACTTGAACTAAACTGTAGATACCGGGTATGGTGTGATCAAAATATCTGGTTTAATGACCCCAGCCTCCATATAAGAGTACCTAATACAAGGCAGTATCACAAAATTTGATGTATTTGCAACTGCTGAATACAAAACTCATCATAAAGATCTAGTGTGATGCGCAAAACACACAACTTTCACTTACTAACTTTCTTAGATTAAAAATTGAAGTGTTTTGTTAAATGCCATTTCTAAAAACCACACAATTATCTACATTCATATACTTATTTTTGCTAGTATTTGCTCTCTAAAGTACACTAACTTTTTTTATTATTAAATAAAAGTTTTAACTTGCGATAATTCGGCAATGCAAGCATAATACTTTTATAATTCTCTACATAGTTGTTGAAAATCATTTAGTTACCATGAAACAAATAATTTCCATTAAATGAACATAACGGCTTTAATTATAAACTATAGTCTGTCACTAAAGGCGTACTGCGCATGCGCCGGCTCATAAGGCGTGTTTTATAAGTTGACAAAATATTTTTCTTTTTTTCTCCTATATACGTTTACTTGATTTTTTTCATACTTCATATTTAGCCAATTTTTATTTTTAGACAGTTTATTTCTCCATATAAACAAAAAACAAAGGTACTTCATAGGAAAACAAAAAAAGTGCCTTCCGCACTTAAGCCCCCTCAGAACATTTTAATAATGATAAAACTTACCTGATATTAAAGAAGACTTGATTTTTATTAAGCATGACGAATTCGATCAAAATCATTAAAGTCGTGTTTGAGAAAATAAAAAATCGTAAAAATTGAAAACAATTGATGAAATAAAGTGCCCCCTCCGTTTGATCAATTTTGATGAAATTTTTGCTGTCACATTGCAGGTATATACATACACCAAATACCTAATTTCAGATTTGTTGCTCACACACAGACCATTTCGCAGGACTTGGTTATTTGGACTCAGGTGACCCCAAAACGTTTATTTCCGTTGAAAACTGGAAGCCGAAATTTTTCACGATCGCAATACTTTCCCTTACTATACAGAGTGTCCCGAATTTAAGTAGCAAAACTTCAGGAACTTATAGGGGATCGAAAAACTAAGACAATAAGTCCTTTAGAGATTTGCTCGTTTTTGCTTAATTTTGAAGAAAATCGCAAAAAAAGAAACAAAACAAAACTGTTATACGTAGCGATTATCGACTTTCAAAGTTCGTCAGGCTAGGCAGTGAGATATGTAAACACTTGATGTTATCTTTTACATTCTTTTATTTGTTTACTTTTTGGCTTCCTTCTAGGATTATAATTCCTAAATCAGTCTTCAGTCAGTTACTCAGATATTTTTGTGTGAATAGCATCAGCCACAATGCTACGTACATATTCTAATATTGAATACGCTGATATGATTTTTGTGTATGGTTTCTGTAATGGTAATGCTTTAGAAGTAGTACGGGAGTAAGCAAGCCGATTTCCAAATAGAAGAATCAATCCAAATACGTAATGAAAGTGATCAATTCAAGGCAGCAATAAGAGCAGATTATCAGAGAAGAAATTGTGTCCAACGCCACTTCGATAACAATCCTGAGACTAGCATCCGAAGAGCATCAGCTGCATTAGGAATATCGCGGCAAGCAATATGGCGAACTTTGAAAGGTGATAATCGCTACCCATACCATCTTCAAAAAGTTCAGAATTTATTACCTCAAGATTATGTCAAGAGATTGAATTTTAGTAACTGGTTTCTTGAAAAAATTCACGATGATAATTTATTTCCATTGAAAATTATATGTACCAATGAAGCTACCTTTACAAGAGGAGGTTCGTAGACCTGTCAACTGAATGTTCTATTTGGAGCATATATCATTAAATTAATGTTGTTCTGACTTTGGTATCTACAAGGAAAATTATTTTAAGTATCAAAATTTAAAAAAAAAAAACATGAAACTCACCTTCATCCTGAAGTGTTTCCTCTTTATTCACATGTTTAAGATTACCTGCACACATGAAAATAATAATTAGATCAAACCAAAAACTGAAATATTTGTTGAAGTGAAGAAACCCATTTTATGGTAAGAAGCTGCTGCCATCTGTAGGCTATTCAAGGAACAGCCATGGAGGAGCAGAGTAAGCAATAATAATAATAGTTTGAAGAGGTTAAAGTTCAATTTAATATTTTTCTCACCATAATCAATCTGCTCCCCCTCCTCTTTCTTGACCTCGATTGCTAAAACTGAAAAGAAATCAAATTATTAGTAAATGTGAAGCAGCAATTTTCGTTACTCCATTAATTACATAATCCAAATCTAAGCTAAATTAATAAATGGTCCTCCAAATCACAACAAAAAAAAACAAAAACATACAAAATAGAACAGATTATGCAAAAAATGTTTTCACCTTCTTCTGGGACTAGCATCTCTCCTTCTTCTTTTGAGTGAACCAACTGCTCACCTGCAGAAATATATAAAAAATATTTTTAACAAATAGTGTACGTGTAAGTACAGTACACAAATAGTTTAAGTACAGGTGGGACAAATGTATAAATTGTAATCAAGAACGTTTAGAAGGGAATATGATTGTTTTGTAAAAATTTGAATATATTTCAAATTTGATTATAATTTTAGTTGTCTATTTTTGGTACCAACTCATATAAAAATGCATTTAATCTGATTAAATTTTTCCTTTGAGTATATAAAATTGTACACATTTCGTAACACTAGTAATGTTCTAACAAAAGCAAACACACTGGAGTTGACTTTTGCCTATAAAAACTTAAGCAGGATTAACACATTCAATGCCCTCTAACTACAAGCTTAAATTTAAAGGGGCCCTTTTTTATTTTTTAAATCATGCTCGTAAATAACACCTTAATTAATCAAATTAATCTTTATAACATTGTATCGATTTGCGATTAAGTTTGGTACTAGTCTGTTATAGCCCCTCATCGAAGATGTACCGAAATCGATACACCAATACTGAATCAGGGTCTGGCCACACTTATCCGCACCACAGCACTAATATAGGTTATGTTCAGAATATTTGTAATTTAACTTACATATTACCTTTAGTTATGCCTAAAGTGGCCTGTGTCTGACATGTGTGGCCTGACCTTAAGGCATAACTAAAAGTAATGTGTAAGTTAAATTAAAAATATTATGAACATAACCTGTATTAGTGCTGCGGTGCGGACATGTGTGGCCAGACCCTCATGTGTGAAATATTGAATGAAACCTTTGTTTAGGTTATGTAAATACATTAATAGGAAATTAAATACTAAATTTATTCATTAAATAATAACATTTCTATACAGCTCCTCTTCCACCTGCTCCTTTCTTGGTTTATTTTTAAAACCATCTCGTGACCGTTCTCACAAATCAATCTCTTAGGGATAATATTTTTATCTTTTAAAAACTTTACAGCTGTTTCCTCATTCACAACTAATCGAAATATGGTTTTCAGAGTATATTTTTCCATGTTGGGCACAATAATAAACAGATATAGAAACAGAAACCTATTAGGAAACGTATCTAGTATCGAAACACATTTCCTGAGGTATCGATGTATCGATTTCGGTATATCTTCGATGAGGGGCTATAACAGACTAGTACCTTAAGTTTTTAATAAAAAACTGATAGTATCTCAAGGAGAGGAGGGAGTTATCTCCCTTTATTAACCTACTCAAAAACTACAGTTACAAAACTGAATATTATATTATGATAACACACGACTCATCAATTCCTGAATGAGCTAACGTTTTAGTTCAAATAACTACTCCTGATTTCATATTTTTCTCACCATTATAAATCGGCTTCTCTTCTTTGATATCAATTATATGAACTGAAACAAAAATAAAATGAAATATTGTCCTAAATGCATTAACTTCATAATTTAATTATCAACTAAATTATTCAATGAGAGCGATGGTGCAAAATCGAGATAAGTCCGAAACTAAAACGTAGAACTTATATTATATAATATTGATATTGTGGATATTATATGTCCACAATTATTATATTACATGTCCACATTATATATGATTGATATTATAGAGATTTTGTTGAATGAACAGACGCATCGGCTTATCTGAAGGAAATACCCCCTTGTAGAAAACATACTATAGAAAGGGTAAACATTTCATCACAGTTAGAGTGAGAGAGTAAGATACAGTAACTTATTATTTCACTAAATATCTATAAATTAATTATTTGTTTGTAAATCACATTCATTTGTTTTAAATCAATCTGAAGTAACTAAAGAATTCCATAGCACCTCTGAACTAAATTTGATAATTTTTAACAATTATACTTTTAAATACTTATAAGATTGTTTCGACAAAATAAGAATATCTATAGTGACCCTATAATAATTGACATTAAGATTGGGTCTGGGGATTATGTAAGGATAGATATTTTCAATTCAGCAGACATAGATTTGAAAGAGTTAAATCCTTCAGTTATCTAGGAACTCAAGTTAACAATTGAAATCATAGGAAGAAAGAAATGCAGAGGTGATTGCTTCTGGCTATAACTAACCAGTGATTATAGCTACAATAAATTCAATCTAGACATAAGATAAAACAGAAAATGAAATGACAAATCACAAAACACACAGTGTATGTACATAAAAAATAGATAATTATATTAATAACAAATAACTTACATGAATAATTATTTTCTTCAATCATTTTTTCTTTAAGTACAGAAAGCCACAGAAGGAATAATATTTATAAAAACAAATGAGATTGAAGACAAGAATTTTATGAAATATTTACTGTGAAGGGCACCTTACTGAACGGCACCTGAGCCAATGGAGATAAGTAGTGGACTTGAATAGAGACAAAGAGGGCTCACTTAGACCCGCAAGAAAACTTTTAGGAACGTCATCGGACGCACTATAGTTTGCAAATCTAGTGAAATCATGTTTACTATAGTTCTAGCGTTGCCTCGAACATGCGCCAAACATTAATATAAAATGCTGATTTAAACTTTTACAGTAGATTTAAAATTTATGTTTAAAAAAAACAAAACAATCTTGCCCTAGATGAACATTAGAAATCATAGAAAGGGGTTTCAATTATAGTTGATGGAAAAATAATTTACTGATTGAAAATAAATAGGAATAAAATATATAGTTTTTTTCTTTAATGATAATGTAGATATTTACATATGGAAAATACGAATTAAAGTTAAAAAGAAATATATATCTCTAGAAGATTTCAAATTATAGAAAGGGGTTTCATTTTTAATTTATAGCAAAATATCAGGTAAAATTGATTAAAAAAACTCTATTGTTTATTAAATATTCTGATTATATATGGTAAGAATAGAAAATTGATAATAAAAAATATGAAGAATTTAACAATTTATTTTCAGAAAAGTACCTATCTATATGTACCCCGGATGTAAACATCGTGTCTATTTTTTTTCTTGAATTGAATGAAGCATAATTGAATTAAAAATCGTGTGAAATATTTTTTTAAATTGGTTTTTAGTTATTTATAGAGTTTAACAGTTTCACACATTGTTATTGACCTAGGTAAATGATAAATAAATCATAAATTATTAATTTATGTTGGAAATATGGTAAATAATTGAAGTATTTATCATGATAACTAAATCCGCGATCCACAGTAATATGTAATACGTTTTTTTTTTTTTTTGTTTTTTTTTTATTATTATTTTTTTTTTTTTTTTTTTTTTTTTTGATAAGGACATAATGTTTTCCTCGTTGTTATTTACTATACTAAATTTATAAATAACTTTATTATGTAAAATATTTTTGGTACGTGGTTCTTCTGAAAGGTCCAAGTATACAAGTGAGTGATCACAGGAAAGATCAGAATTTGATCTAAATATGTGAGATATGGCTTGTAGTATTTTTTAAAAAGAAAGTCAGGTAGGTAATATGGTGTTTGACGAAATGTTATGGATAGGGGAGTGGAGATTCTTTCCTTTTGTAGAGCATAATCGAGTTTCCCATGAGTGGTGTTTAGCGTTGCAACAGCTACCAGCAATAAAACATTTTGTTAATCTTAGGCTGAGGTTGAAGCAGTGGAGGAAAATGTTCCAGTCCTACTGGAGGAGCAGGGAGTTGCAGCCTAGGGTGGCTTGAGTTATCCAACCTCTTCAACGCTTCTTTTTCAGTTAAAAGGGGCCTTGATTAGCTTTATTAGATCCCAGCTTTCGACTTCCACTCGCTCTTCAGAGATAAATAAAACCCCAAAATGTTACTTTTAAGTTGAGATAAGGCCTTATTGAACGATACCCGAGCTATTGTAAGAAGTTCTTGGAGTATTTTTTTTAACAACGCCCACTAGTGATGCCAAAAACTAATATTTTACAATAACAGGTACAACCAGACCTGTTCCAAAGAAATACCTGTTCCAAATACCTGTTCCAAATACCTGTTACTAATACCATTTAATTTTTCTCCTCTAGATACATACTCATTTAAGGTCTGGCCACACATGACCGCACCGTAGCAATAATACAGGTTATTTTCAGAATATTTTTAATTTAACTTACATATTACCTTTAGTTATGCCTAAAGTTCAAGCCACACATGTCAGACACAGGCCACCTTAGGCATAACTAAAGGTAATATGCAAGTTAAATTAAAAATATTCTGAACATAACCTATATTAGTGCTGCGTAGACATGCGCGCCACAGAAAAATCTTCGGCGGCGGGCCGCCGATGATTTTTAACCGGCGGCGGCGGCGCATACCGGCGCGCCGATGCTCGCGAGATTTTTGGATCATGGGCGTACGCAGGCGAAGGCAGCTGCCCCCTCTATAAATTTTGAGAAACAAAAACTACCAATAAATAAATTCGTATTCATATAATATATTTATAAAGCATTACATAAACACTTATTATAACATTTAAATATCAGTAAGTTTTATTTTGACAATTAATTGAGCCTTACAAGGTCAGAATACCTCGACCCTTTCGAAAATTTTATCACCCTGCCCCCCCCCCCCAGAGGAAATCCTGCGGATGCACCTGGGAGTACTCGTTTATTATTTTATTTGTTGAATTGGATTGTTAATGTTAAGGCCGTACATTAAAGGAGTTTCACTTGTAAAAAACATACTTTACAGTCTTGTGACATAGATAACTAGTTTTTGAAATGAAAACAGATAAGCTGAATGGGGTTAAAGGTCATTGTTTACTTATAACAAGTTCTTATCTAATTCCACCTTTCAATTCAGGTCAGTTTCTTTCCGACTGTTGTGAGTTATTGGTCGATTTAAAAATGTCTAATTTTGAGCATCGTGCAGTGATAAAATATTTTGTAAAAAAGGGATGGGGCCGAAGGAAATATTTGAAGACATATTTGCAACTTTGTGGGACTCTGCCCCATCGTATGCCACTATCAAAAGGTGGACCGCACTCTTCAAAGCTGGCCAAGGAAACCTCGAAGATGATGACCGATCTGGGCGACGTTAGTCTCGGAAGGAGTTTTGCTGGTCGATTTTCTGCATCATGGCATGACAATAACAGGGCAATACTATGCTGACCTTCTCGTGAAACTGCGAGAGGCCATCAAAGAGAAACGCCGAGGAAAGATCACCAAAGGTGTGCTGCTGCAGAACAACACTCCCCTCCACAAATCAAGAGTTACCACGGAGACGGCCAAGCTGCTCCCGCACCCATCCTACTCGCCAGACCTGGCCCCCTCAGACTTCTACCTCTTCCTAACATGAAAAAACATTTGTGTGGGAGAGTGTTTTCGTCAGACGATGAGGTGATCTCAGCTCTCAAAGTCGTTTTGGAAGGTTTCGAAAAAAAAAATTTTGGCCGGGTTACAGATGTTAGGGAAGCAGTGGAATAAGTCCTTTGCTGTTGTGGGGGACTATATTGAAAAATAAAAATATGTAAGTTGAAAATATATTTTTATATATATGTATATCAGCCTTAGAACTTTCTTTACCCCCCTCGTACTTCTATAGATCCATCGTGTTCCTTCAGTGATCAGTTGACTTGAAAGTTGAATAGGATCTCGAAGAGGAGTGATTTGAAAGTGGAAGTTAATGGAGCGTGTCGGATAACGGAGGGAATAGAGTTCCAGAGGGATGTTGCTTGCATTATGGAGGATTTGTTCATGTATAAGTTCGATGGGGTGGAGGATATATATCGGACGTACGGGATCTGGTTTGGCGGGATTGGATGGAGGATTTAAATTGTAGGCTCTGCAAGATATAGGAGTGTCGTAGAGTTCTGATGGTCTAGTATGAGAAGAAAGCCAGTAGATACCGACAGCGGTAGGACTGGCAGAGACACTTCATCTCGGCATAGTACTGGGTTATATGCGTATCTCTTGGGATCCTAAAGACAAAACGTATTGAATATTTCATTAGGCGTTTAAGTTTGGCTTCGAGTACCTCAGACAGTCCGCTGTACACCATACAGCCGTAGTCAAAGTGGGGAGAGATGAGAGAGGACGGTTGAACTGTTTCCGGGTAGAGATAGTGCGATGGGAAATTTGTGAGATATGTGGTTTCCAAGAGGGGGATTGATCGAAGGTAACGCCAAGGTTTTTGACAGAATTGTGGAATGAGATAGATGAGTTGTTTAGGACTAGATTTGGAGCGACAGGAGTTGATTTGAGGAGAAAGGGAGATCAAATCAAGGTGGCTTTCGTCTGCTTCGCGTTCAGAATAAATTCGTTGAGGTTTGCCCAAGCAAGGAAGATATCGACAGAATATGTGTCGATATCTTCCTATAATTTTAGGATATCGTCGGAGGAATCAGCGGGGCAAAGGAGAGAATTAGCTGGGCGTCATCGGCACTCAGATTGTATTGACAGCGATGGGTGGAGGATGGAAGTTCATTGATACAGATAGAAAAAAGCGTGGGGGACAAAGAGGAACACCTTTAGATTGGAGATGTTAGAGACAAATTGAGTGCATCAGCTGAAAATGGAATTGATTGGTTTTGATTGGACAGTTTGAATTGATTGGACAGTTTGCTGAGAATTACCTATTTTGCTTTGGAGTCGGGGGTACTGGAGAAGGATTGCTGGAAGTAGTTGGATTTGGCGCGGTATATTAAGGATTGAGTGCTATTTCGGAGGAGCTTGATGGTAATCTTCAGAAAGTCAGGTGCCCTAAAATCTTCTTCTAGCTGCGCCCCTTAGTTTCATAAAATTCCTTAGCTCACTCTTTTTATTTTTAGTCTCTTTTTATTTTTAGTTTATTTTTATTTTGTGTAGGTTTTTTCTTATTTTTTCCTACTGTCTTATAATTTTTACCTTTGTTTGCATTATAAAAAATCATCAAATTAATATAAATTGTTGATTTTAAGGATAATATATCCGAAATCATGTAAAAACTTGTAAATATGTATGTTGTACAATTTTATAATTAATAAAAACTTTTCTCTCTTTCTCCTTAGCTCAGGTGTTATCCAGGGTGCTCGAGGATGCTTAACTGTCTTGAACTTGAGAAGAGCGTGACGGTCTAGGATGGTTTGAAGTTAAGTCAATGGCGTTTGAGGTGTATATGGGGTCCCATTGGATCATCTCAAGATCAGGCGCTAGGATTGCAGGTGATAGGGAATCAAGGTTTCGAAAGGATTTAGTTGTGGGGGAATGCAGCAGGAAGGGAAGGTTATATAATTGTATGAGGTCGTGGGAAGACTGTAAAGGAACCGGATGCTGTGATAAGGCGAGGAGTTTTTTAGGGAATCGAGATCATAAAAGACAAGCCAAGTGATGGAATGCTGGGTGTTAAGAGTCGGATCGTAAGGGACTATAAATAAATAAAGGGAATAGAGGATATTTGAAAGATAGGCTTGGTTAGGAGAAGGTATCTGGAGATTGTTGTTGAGGTCTCCGGAGAGAACAATGTTGGAATATGAAGGGATCGTGTTGTAATGGATGGCTTCCAATGTTTCATCAAAGGTAACTTTCGGAGGCAGGTAGATTAAACCAAAGAGTACGCATGTGGGGAGGTGTATATTTCAGCAAACAGGTATTCAATGTGCGGGGAAAGGGAAGTGGGGGAAAGAAGGGAAGTGGTTAAATGGTGGAGTATTATATAGGATTCATCTGAAACATACTGGGTCACTGAGATGGAATACAACAGTACTGATGAAATAGAAAGATTGTTTAAGTAGAAAGCATAATAAATGGTAACAGTCGTTAAAAAATTAATAATAAACAAAATCAAAGTTTTACTATATTTTGAGGGGGAAAATGAATGAAGATAAAAGAAATAATGGAATTCTTTATCAGTCCTTTAAACAATAACAAGGACTGATAATAATTCGATTAGGGTAATTATACCGAAGAAAAATAGAAACAACTGGTTGCAACCAATTCTTGCTGGTACGATGCGGCGGTCGAGGAATGACTTGATATGTCCTAACAACGTTTCATATCCGCTGATCAATTTTTCTCGTAGCTTTATGAAGGTCTGCAAATAGGCCTTAAAGAAAAACTCTGTTGCCAATAATATCAACGCCAAGCACAAAAACACCCTGCTCTGAGAGTGTTGTACATGCGGCGCGCCACCTTCATCGGCGGCGGCTCGGCGCAGTTAAAATCATCCGGCGGCGGCGGCGCGGCGCGGCGGCGCGGCGCGGCGGCGCGCACGTCTAGTGCTGCGGTGCGGACATGTGTGGCCAGACCCTGATTCAGTATTGATGTATCGATTTCGGTACATCTTCGATGAGGGGCTATAACAAACTAGTACCAAACTTAATCGCAAATCGATACTGCTAAGGTGCGGACATGTGTGGCCAGACCCTTACCGAGTGAGTGTTCACAGCTGTGTAGGGCAATTTATGGGGGGACGAATAAGAATTTATTATTAAGTTATTTTTATGCGAATATGAAACAAATTGTTCACACGACATTATTTGTAAATGCGAGTACAATTTTTCCTATAAAAAAAAAATATATTCACAAGAAAAAATTTGTAGGTATATTCACCGTAAAATCTGAGTATAAAAATAATAATAATATAAAATATACATACTTTCTCTTGATTTCTCAAAAATATGCATGTTTTTCCAAAAGACTTGCCCAGTCTCATTTTTGAGATAGCTTCCTGCAGTTCTTCTTAGCTGATGTAAACATCTACCTACGAATACTCCATCTCCGCGTTGTATGTCTCATCTGGAGTAACGTCTCTTCCTTGCAGCAGCTCCTTGAAGTGCTCCCTCCATCTTTCCATTATATTGGTTTTTTATTACCACTTAATCCACAAAATCTTGATAAGTGAATGAATACATTTTTTACACCTTTCATAAAAAACAATATTGTAACGAATGATCAGTGGATTTTACAAACAAAATTAACCTTAAAAAGTTCTGTTATTACAATAATTCAAAACAAATGAAAGTATATTTTTATAAAGGTATTTGAGTGTATTTAATAATAATAATGAATTACAATGAAGGAGTAAGTAAGAATATGTCCAATAGAATTTAGTTAACTCATGTTATTGGAAAGTTATTGTTATTAACTAGGGTGAAAAAATTAGTAAACAAATGTTATCTGACAAAGAGATGGGAAACATCTGAATAAAAAGAAATACTCTGATTTCTATTATAAGCGGATCAAGGGGAAGGGATTGTTTTATTATTTACCGACGGCATTTAAATTTATTAAATGCAAGCAAGCTTAAATATAAATAATATATTTATTATATTAGATATTATATATAGAGATATAGTAGCATAGCAGTAGTGAGAAAATAAAATAAAAGGTAATAGAGCATGTCAATTCGCCGCCAGGCCCCCCGGCCCCCGGGATAGCATGCAGATGTGGGACAAAAGAGATATTAGATAACAGGTAAAAAATACTCATAGTCGTCCAGCCCTGTCTGGCGGAGATAAGCAGTACTAGTAAACAAGTAAAAAATAACAGGTATGGTGGGAAATACTCGATCGAATCTGAACAAGTACGAAATACTCAATCTGATCTAAAATACTCAATCTGATATGAACAAGTACGAAATAACAGGTACGTGTGAAATACTCGATCAGATGTCAACAAGTACGAAATACTCGTACTCGATCTGGGATGAACAAGTACGGAATAACAGGTCCAAAATACTCGAAGTAGTCCAGCACTTCCTGGCGACGATACGCATTGCTAGTGAAGAAGTACGAAATAACAGGTCCGGTTTAAAATACTCGATCTGATGTCAACAAGTACGAAATACTCGTACTCGATCTGACCCGAAATACTCGATTTGATGTGAACAAGTACGAAATAACAGGTCGAAAATACTCCTAGTGGTCCAGCGCTGCCTGGCGGCGATATGCAGTACTAGTGAAGAAGTACGAAATAACAGGTATAAAATACTCATAGTGGTTCAGCGCTGCCTTGCGGCGATACGCAGTCCTAGTGAAGAAGTAGGATATTCGAAGTAGGAAGAATATATATAACAGGTCTGGTGTGAAATAAGGATGTGAGATAACAGATATTGGTTATCTGGTACAAAATGCTCATATACTAGTCTTATCCCGCTACGCGGCCAGTAGATTAGTCTATATCGTTTGGCATATAAGTTTTACCTGTTATTTTTGAAAATCGATAACAGGTACAAAATTGAGTTTGCACATACCTGTTACAAAATAACAGGTCCAGTATTTCCGAACCATCACTAACGCCCACTCATGTTACTTATCTGAATCAAGCCTAATGGGACGTTTCAATAAAGTTTTATACTGAATTGTGCAAACCCAACATTAAAAAACCAAACTTGTGGCCATTGCTTAAATCTATTAATCATACTTAATTGGATGATCTCATTTTTCCTTTAAATATGTTGTTGTTTGTCTCACTTATGCTTTTTGTGTGTAAATTAATTATATTGTGGAAATTTTATTTTGTCTCCATTGTGAATTTACTAGTTTATAAATAAAAATATTACCTTTTATTGCAGTCCTTATAACCTATTAAAAATGATAAGAAATCGAAAGTTACTGCATGTGTCAACTTTAAAACCATAAATGTCAACTTTCCAAACCTTTACATTTTGTGTCAACTATTGGTTTGGTTTATAAGTTTCTAAGAAATAATTGTTTATAAAAATCTTAAATATAGAATATAGGGCACTGTATTCCTAGTTTTCTAGAGGGATTTGCCTAACTAAATTCATAACAAAGATTATCCTGGGGTCACCTATGGTGTAGTGGTAAGCATAGAAACCTAAAATACTAAGGTCGCGAGTTTTTTTAATGGGAGTAAAAAATCCTTGTCGATGCCCTCTCTTGGATAGGACCTAAATATCTAACACTGTATAACATATATCTAACCACAATGATAAATGTCAACTTGTTATCATAATGGAAGATTTAAATTTCCACAGCCATTAAGCCAATGCATACTAGAGATCTCCTAATGAGCAACTGGTTTCATTCAACACTAGATTCAGACCCTTTGATATTACTTCCTATACTTACCTTGTCTTTACCAGTATACCTGCTATCTTCTCAGGTATTTCATCTGATCCACCTCTCGGGGAAAAAGTAATCATGTCGTCTTGCTGTCCACTTTAAAGGTACTGATTAGTCTTAATTATTAGGTACTAATTAATCTTACTTAGTGATTAGTCCTTCTAACAAATTCTTATTAGAAATTTTAGACTCGTCAGCTATAAAAAATAAATGAAGTGGTGACACAGTACCCCTTGGATTATAATGCATCTCAGTAGAACAGGCTGCCAATTAATTTAATAGCAAATCATTATCATGATGATAAGGGGAATAGGAGTACTAAATTACCACATAGCTCAGCCCATCTTTGAAATTAATCTGCATGGCAATTTTAGCTACAGCATCTGCCAATTTTGGATCTTTTTTGCTTTAGGTGCACCATTTATTTATACTGATCAGTTTTTAATTATTTACTAAAATTAAATTACTATTAACTTTTCAATCACCATAGTGATAATATGAGAGATATGTATTAAAGCAATATACTCATTTATTATAAAAATGATATACAAAATAAATAAAACTGTAAATAAATTTAATTTTGTATGTTCTAACAGTTCAGCAGCTTGGAAATTCAATGTTCAGTATTTCTTCAAACTAACCTATTATTACTGTTCTGGCATTGCAGCATTAAATATATAACTTATTTATATATAACTTATTACTTATTTATATATAGCTTATAACTTATTTATAATATAACTTATTTTTAAATATTATACTTATTAAAGTAAAATTTCCATGGATTAATGGAGACATTAAATAAAATTGTGTTAAATTAAAAATGAAAATAGTGAATTTATAAGGAAAAAAATATTATATATATATATCTATATATTTGTATGTATATGTACAATATTTGTATATTGTACATGCCATAAACAATTATTAAATAAAGCTACCGGTGACCGCAACACTAAACATGTTCCTTTAAATTTTTCTTTTATCTCTTAAATACATATCACTACTTGCCTATTTTTCAGAAAATTTCATTAAATATACAACACCTTAATGCACATTTTCTGTCAATTAAACATCCTAAAAAATATAACAACAATAAAACAAACATTGTGCATAAATAAAATAAATGTTCATTTAGATTTTAATCAGTTTACCATATTCAATTCAATTCAACAGGGTTATATCACCTAAATTATATATTTGATGCATAGCAAACAAAGAAAAAGTATCAGTAATAATTTAATGCGGATAATAATCAATCAAAAAATTTAACATTTAAAAAATATTTTTTTCCTGTAATCGTTGAATAATAGTAACGTTACTAAACTGAAATGAGTGAAGAAAGTGAAACATTTTGCAATAGAAGTGAAGAAAGTGAATTGCCTTCTTAATTAGTAATAAGTATAAATTAAAAAATAATTTGAAGTTGGAAATTAAATGCTTTTAAATGTTTCTTAACATTGTAAGAATTTATTTTAACAAAATAAATTGAAATGTGAATGAATTATAGGTGGAAATAATCAATATATTGTAAAATTTAAATATAATAATAATTACCTTCCTTGTTTATAACCTGCACTTGTTTATAATCAACCATGCTTATAACCTACCAACAACATACCATAATCTTCACAACATCCTAATTTTGTTCATATTCTGGTTAGATCTGATCATGTATTACACGATTACAGAAAAAATTCAATATTACACTCGTGAAAAAAGTAGAATTTACAACTCTCGTGAAATTACCACACTCGCTTAGCTCGTGTGGGTAAACGTTTCACTGGAGTTGTAAAATGATCTACTTTCGTCACTTGTATAATAAATAACTATTATTTATCTAGATTTTCGACTTAAGTTAAATTTGAAAAATACCCTCCAAAAAACAACACAGCATAAAAGAAGGCCAGGGCACACAATGATTTAAGATGAAATGTGATTCCATCAAGAGGATCAACTAAACTATATGTATGACATAAAGTGACTTTTAAAAAATTAAATTAAAAGTTATTGTCTGCAATACAATAATTCCTATATTGCATAGCCGGAAAATATTCAAGGGGTGTAATGGTGAGAACTAAAGAAATAAGAATTATCTAATAATCCAAAATAATGTTTAAAACTACTGAGAATACAATATTTTGCTTCGTGAAGAATATAAATTCAGGTAAAAAATAAAAAAAATTACATCTTGAATCTGTAAAGGCACTGTGATAGTGAAACAGGAAGAAATAACTAAATACACAAATACTTAATGTTTTAAATGACTGAGGACAGTACTTAGTTTTATAGGTAGTTAGTTTTAGTACTTTTGCTTACAACAATGAGGGTTTAAAATAATTTCACTAAAATTATTTATTCTTTCAAAAATTATTTATTAATTCTATATTTCATACAGAATATGATGATACCATAAATATTAGATAGATTATTTTTCATCACGAAAAAAAAATTCTTAAAAATAAAATTTTAATTTGTTTCCAAGTTTTAAACAGTCATCAAAAAATGCCATGAGCAAAAATCTCTTTCCAACCAGCCCAATAAACTATATATCAATAGAAAGAGGATAAAATTATCTATCCTATGATGAAATAATATGAGTGGTTATTGACTTATAAGAGTTTTATGTAGATTTGATTCTAATACAATAAAATTTAATTTAAAAGTGGCGCATACAAATTAATACAGCTGAAAGCTCTCTAAATTATCCTCATACAAAGGTATATTATTGAAAAGGGCATCTAATTTATTTTTAAATGATATAATAATATTGGTGAGCTTTTGAGCTGAAAGTGTTTAATTACAATGTAAATCTAATAAAATTTATTCAACTCAGGGTGACATGTACTTTTCTATATGGCTAAAGTCTCTCTCCAAGCCTATTGAAAGCAGAATTAATAAATAAATTTTGAAAGCTTCAGTTCAAATAATACCCATTCTACAGAGGAAAGTCTTAACACGTACAAGGTGGTTATGAGCTCAAGTCGTCGTCGAAACTTCAAATATCTCAAAAGTTCAAATGGCCATAATTCTGAAACTACTTGTTGGAATTGGATAAAATTTGGCATATTTTCTTATTCCTGTATGCACTTCCTACAGTCCTAAAAAATTCCCTACAGTGGATTCCTAAAAAAATTTATCAACATCTGGGGGGGGGGGGGGAAGGTAAAATTTTGAACTTCGCCTGGATTTGACGTGGAATGGTCCTCATCTGTTTTTTTTTTTGTTCACGTCACACTGCGCCATCCTGCACAAAGAGGAGAGACATTCCTCCTAGATGTCTTCTTTGCCAGACGGCACAATTCCCTTTCAACGGAAGGTCTCTTCTTGAATCCGCTGCACTTGTTCTTCTTCACCAAAGTGACAATAATGGACTATCATAGGCTCTCCTTTTGGATACCCTGAGAGGACCCTCTAAATAACATCGCTGATTTGCTAGAAATGATTTATAATAACAAGTGGGGACATTAGTGAGGCTTCTCATCAGCATGGCGTTTCATTATATGACATTTCAAACTGTCAATTTTAACAGATTTATAATCACAGTGAGGACATTGATGAGGTTTCTCACCAGTATGACGTGCCATTATATGACTTTTCAAAGTTGAAAATCGAGCTGATTTATAATCACAGTAAGGACATTGATGTGGCCTCTCACCGTTATGGCGGGCCATTATATGACTTTTCAAATTGCCAGAATTAATAGATTTATAATCACAGTATGGACATTGATGATGTTTATCACCAGTGTGGTGGGCCATTATATGTTTTTTCAAACTGTGAGATTCATTAGATTTATAATCACAGTGAGGACATTGGTAAGGCTTCTCACCTGCATGGCGGGCGATTATATGTTTATTCATGTTTCCAGATTGAACTGACTTATAATCACAGTAAGGACATTGATAAGGCTTCTCACCAGTATGACGAGCCATTATATGTCTTTTCAAATGACTAGCAGTAATTGTTTTGAAATCACAGCAAGGACATTGATGACGCTTTTCACCACTGTGGTGGGCCATTATATGGGTTTTTAAACTGTCATAAGTAACAGGTTTATAATCACAGTGGTGACATTGATCAGGCTTCTCACCTGTATGGAGGATCATTATATGTTTTTTTAAATCTGCAGATCGCACAGATTTATAATCACACTGAGGACATTGGTGAGGCTTCTCACCTGTATGGTGAGCCATTATATGGGTTTTCAAACTGTCATATTTGACAGATCTGTAATTACACTGGAGACACTGATGAGGTTTCTCACCAGTATGGCGGGTCATTATATGCATTTTCAATGGTTGAAATCTACCAGATTTATAATCACAGTAAGGACATTGATAAGGCTTCTCACCAGTATGACGAGCCATTATATGTCTTTTCAAATGACTAGCAGTAATTGTTTTGAAATCACAGCAAGGACATTGATGACGCTTTTCACCACTGTGGTGGGCCATTATATGGGTTTTTAAACTGTCATAAGTAACAGGTTTATAATCACAGTGGTGACATTGATCAGGCTTCTCACCTGTATGGAGGATCATTATATGTTTTTTTAAATCTGCAGATCGAACAGATTTATAATCACAGTGAGGACATAAATGAGGCTTCTCACCAGTATGGCGGGCCATTATATGGGTTTTCAAACTGTCATATCTGACAGATCTGTAATTACACTGAGGACACTGATGAGGTTTCTCACCAGTATGGCGCGCCATGATATGTTTTTTTAAAGTTTGAGATTCAGTAGATTTATAATCACACTGAGGACATTGATAAGGCTTCTCACCTAAATGGTGGGCGATTATATGTCTTTTCAATAATGTAAATACACTAGATGTATATTCACAGTGCTGACATTTAAAAGAATTCTCACTATTATGATTCCACATTATATGTTTTTTTAAATCTCCAGATCGCACAGATTTATAATCACACTGAGGACATTGGTGAGGCTTCTCACCTGTATGGTGAGCCATTATATGGGTTTTCAAACTGTCATATTTGACAGATCTGTAATTACACTGGAGACACTGATGAGGTTTCTCACCAGTATGGCGGGTCATTATATGCATTTTCAATGGTTGAAATCTACCAGATTTATAATCACAGTGAGGACATTGATAAGGCTTGTCACTACTATGTACAGCTGCAGTGGGTCTTTTTAAATCTTGACGTGTATCAAGCGAAACAGAGTGATGGAACTCTTCATCTCTATGGCAACCATCAATGGCACCTATAATCAATAAAAAAAAAATATATTTTAACGGGAAATGATTAATCAAAAGTTAAAAAGATTAATCAAAAAGATATTACTTTTCATTATATTATAACACGGGTGTTTGAGCAAAAGGATTTAAGTCATCAAATGAGAAGCCTTAATTACGATTTACCAAGCTTTTAAAAATCATTATAAATTCCTTCTAATTGTATTTCTTTATTCCTGAATTATAAATGAAACAATATTATTTCGATAAAGACTGGTCTAAATAGTAAATTATGAATTTTAAGAAGACGAGACAAAAACTGTTTATAACTTAAGCCCTTTTGCCCAACATGAATGATGTAATATAAAATTTGTAAACATCAATTCATGAGGCATATATTAACTACTGTTAAGTTCATAAAACTGCGAAATGGATAGCAAAAGCAGCCCATTTTGCAATGTTCAATTTAAAAATATTTGGGCTGATGCGCGCTAACACAAGATTCACTAACCAACTTACTTATTGTAGATTAGAAATCGACGTGTTTTGGTAAACATGTAAATGCCATTCCTCAACTTCACATATTTTTCCACATTTGTTTACTTACTCTTGTTTCTAACCATAACTTAGAGTATAGAGAATTAAAATTTGTATAGCAAAACTTAAAAGTTCTCAGTACTCTCAAGATTTTTTTACTGCGAGTTGCTTTTTGTTAATATATCGTGAACTTGAATCAATAAAAAGTGTATTTAGGGCCCATAGTAAATTAAACCCTTTTTTTTTTTCAAAGATTTGGTATCAAATCCTATTTCGTCCTATTAAAAGTATTACTGATTATTATTTAGAAAAACTATTATTACTACTACTCCTTTTTTCTTTACTTTTTTTTGAGATAATAATAAAAACTGAAAAAAGAGGACATGGCTTAATAATCACACATCTATATATCGGTAAGTTTATTTCGTTCAGAAAGTTATACAATTTATGGGGTGTCTTTATTTATTGATCGTAGCATTTCCTCACCATCATCTATGATCCGCGATCCCAGGCAAATTCTCCTCTGTTTTTCAAACCTTTTACATTGCAACACAATGTGTCTTGGATCCTCAGGGTATAGGCATGCTGGGCAATCACAGCTATTAACTAGAATCATTAACTTTAAGAATTTATTCGTTCTGCCATGATTTATTCTTAATCTCGTCAGCTTAACTCAATTTAGACGGTTGACATGACGTTTAAGAGTCGAGAACCATGGAATCAGACTTACTTTCTGGTGCACGTCGTAGTGGTCCTTACCTTTCGAGGAACATTGCCACTCGTAAAATTGCTGCCAGTCTTTTATTATTATTCCTCTCATTGGTCTGGTAATGTCCAATAATGAGATCTTAGCGTTATCTCGGTGAGTCTGATTTCGATTGACTGCTTTTTCTGCCTACTCATTTCCCGATAGGCCCACGTGACCCGGAACCCATTGGAAGTAGTATTGGTTATTGGCATTTTGTATCGTACAAATAATTTTATAGGAAATATCTGTTTGAGATTTGTTTAGATAGAAAAATTCTAGGTGTTTGCATGAAGCTGCCGAATCTGTTAAAATAACTATTTTGTTCATGAAATATGTTTTTCAGCGTATCTAATGGCTTTTAGAATGGCAAAAAGTTCAGCACTGAATATGCTGAATTTGGCTGGTACTGATAAAGAGAATTTCTGGTTCTTTTGGGGATCAAATACAGCTATGGAGGTTCGGTTTTTAGTTTTTGATGCGTCTGTATACACTTGTATGTGTTAGAGGTATCGTTCTGTTATTGTGCTTAGTGCTAATTGTTTTAAACAGGTTGGAGGGTAAAAACTTTGCTTTTCAACTTTGCCTGATAGATGGGAGCTACTGGGGATTTTTACTAATGATTTAGGCATGGGTATAGTATATTCTAGAGGAGAATCGGAAGTGTGTAATGATTTTAGAAAAGGTTGTAGCTCGTTGATGATTTCAGCTAGTTGGGGGCAGAAAACATTACCAGTTTTAATTTCTTTACCAACAGGGTGTTTATCGTCAGAGCATACTTTGAGGATATATTTTTTGGTCAACCATGTTCTTCTCAAGTGTAAAGGCATCTCTCCGGCTGAGGCCTGTATTGCATTGATGGGTGACATTTTAAAAGCCCCTTTTTAAAAGACATAACCTTATGGCAAAGTTTTTGTACAGTATTTAGCGTATTGATGAAACAGGACTTTGTTTGGTTATAAATGACACAGGAGTAATCTAATACTGATCGCACTATTGCTTTATAGAGAGTAATCATGTTATATGGGTGAGAGCCCCAAGACACTCTGGCTAAAGATTTTAAAATGTTCATATTTTGTAACGATTTATTAAGGTTATTTTTTATATGAATTTTGAAGTTTAGTTTTCTATCAAGTGTTACACCTAAGAATTTAAAAATTTTGTTGCTTTTAAATTTGTGCAGATCGTTTCTTTTTCTTGTGAAAGGTGTAATGCTACACTTGTCCAGGTTAAGTTTTAAATTTATGGAAGAGAAAGATTATGATAGCGGGTCCAGTGCCGTGCATAATGCAACTTTACTTTTCCTCTGCAGATTTCACTACAGTGTATACTAAAAAGTCATGTGCAAATTGGATAATTTTACACTTGTCTACTGACCTGTTTATAATATGTTCAGTATAAAGATTAAAAAGGATTGGACTCAGAATATCTCCTTGGGGAAGCCCGTTGAACGATTCGAATGCTACTCGACCTTCCCAGCTACTCATGAATAAGTCCGATATGACAAATAATTTATCCTCCAGTGAATAATTTTGTTCGGAACATAGAGTTTTTAATTTAGGCAACAGGGTTTGTATTTTAACATTATCGTACGCTTTATCTATATCCATTGTTATCACACAAAGGATCTTTTTTTCTTTATATGCTCTGTAAATGTCATTGGTTAAGAGTCAAATAGCATCTGTGAAGGACCTATTTTTTCTAAAACCAAAGCAAAAAGGGCTCAGAATATTTTTTGTCTCAACGAACCATTCCAACCTCGTTTTAACGATTTTATTGAAGACTGTAGCTTAATCTTATTGATGAGATTAGAGCGATGGGGCGGTATGATGTTATTTCCGAGGGATCTTTAGGTAGTATGAGTATAGGGAATATGAGAATATTTCGCCAATGAGGAGGTATTCTGGCTTCCTCCCATAGGTCATTATAAGCTAGGAGCAATCTCTGCTTCATGGTATCCGGAAGAAGTTTAATCATACTGTAATTAATTTCATCCATACCAGGGGCGGTTCCTGTTTTTCCTTTCAGTGTGCTGCTTCAAGTTCTGTTAGTTGAAATGGCGAGTTCAATGGGTCAGTAGTCAGTGTTTTAGAAACGTGAATAAATGGTTGTCTAGGCGCAAAAATATTTGACAATATCTCAAGGAAAGCGATTGCAGATGTTAGATTTGCTAACACAATGTTCTGAAAGTTGGTCCGTTTCCCACGTAAAGTTTTGATTTTGTACCACATAGATCCGGTTTGTTTTGGGTTGATAGTTTCTATGCAATTTTTCCAAGTTTCGTTCTTTGTCTTTTTGATCAGAGATTTAGTTTTATTTATTTTAGCTCTCATAACTTTGTAATTTTCTATCATCCTATTTTTTGAATATTCTTTTATTGCTTTCTTCTTTTCCCGATTCGAAGTACGAATTTCCTCATTCCACCAACGCTTGGAACGAATTTAAGGAGGTATACTGATCTCTTCCGTGGAATGGCTGCTTCTCCTGCTGGGTTAATATTAGTCAGATCGGATATATTGTACGTGAGATTTGGATTATTCAATTCTTAGAGGGATTCCGAATATATTTTTCCACTTAATCTTTTGAAATTACGCGATGGTTTAAAATTGTGTTGAGAATGAATCCTGCAATTGTTTAACTCTATTATTATTTGTAAATGGTCACTACCTAAGGTTTCTGGGGTGACAGACCAGGTAATGTTATGGTAGAGATCAGCAGTAACGAGGGTTAGATCAATTATAGAGGGTCTTGATACAGAAGTTCCTAATGTTGTGATTATTCCTGTTTCATTAAGTAACAATAATGGACTATTATGTAAAACTAGCACAAGTGTATCTCCCCTGGGTGTATCATATTCCTGAGGGTCAAAAAATGAGGAGTGAGTGTTAAAATCTCCTCCCAAAAGCAAACTGCAATTTGGGTATTTAGTATGTAAAGAGAAAAGATTTTCAAGATTTCGAGGTGATGGTCGTCTTCTGTTATCCGGAGGAATATATACAGAGACTACTATGATGGACGGTACGGTAATGTGTTCAAAAATTTTACTCCTATTGCTTCTATTGTCCCCAAACTAGGTAGCTCAATGGTTTCATAAATTAAGGAATTATGGAGAAAGATTCCCAAAAAGAGCATCTACATAATTTACGTGTTCAATACAGGTCCATGAGCGCTTTTTTGTAGTCTTAGGAAATATAAACATAATATGAAATAATATTATTAATTTGCTAATAAAAGAATAAATTAATAAGACATTTATAAAATAAAAAAATCTGGCGCGTGCTCGCAACACACAACTTCCACTTACCAACTTACTTAGATTAAAAATTAATGCGTTTTGTTAATTGCATAAACATAAAAAATGGTAAAGAATGGAAAAAAATTATGAAATAAAGTGCCCCCTCCGTTTGACCAATTTTGATGAAATGTTGGCAATCACATCTTTGGCATATACATACATCAAATACCCAGTTTGATCAAAATTGTTAGTCTTTTTTAAGTAAATAAAAAAAACACATGAAAATGATACAAAATTTATTAAGTAAAGTCCCCCCTTCGGTTGATCAATTTTGATGAAATTTTTACAGTTATATCTCGGGTATATAAATTCATCAAATACCAAGTTTGATCAAAATCGATAAAACCGTTTTTGAGTAAATAAAAAAAACGCGTGAAAATGATACAAAATTTATTAAGTAAAGTCCCCCCTCCGGTTGATCAATTTTGATGAAATTTTTACAGTCATATCTCGGGCATATTACAATATCAAATACTCAGTTTAATCAAATTCGTTTGAGCCGTTTTTGAGAAAATCTAAAAAAACTTACAAAGTTATTAAATAAAGTACCCCTCCCTTTGAGCAATTTTGATGAAATTTTTGCTGTCACATCGCGGGCATATACATACACTAAATACCTAATTTCAGGTTCGCACGGTTTATAGTTTTTGAGCTAGTCTGTTCACACACACACAGACACACAGACCATTTCGCGGGACTTGGTTATTTGGACTCAGGGGACCCCAAAACGTGTATTTCTGTTGAAAACCGTAAGTCGAAATTTTTCACGATCGCAATACTTCCACTTACTATATATTTCATATATAGGTAAGTGAAAGTAACAAAAACAACATAGAGTACCAACTACATTGTTTTGTAAATAATTGCAAGTGATTAATACAGCGGAATAAAAGAATAATAAAAGAGAAATAAAACTAATATATAAGAGAAATGAAAAAGGTACGTATCATGCAAAGACAATGATTAAATAAATCTTTAGTAAAATTTCTTATATTAAAGATAAAATAAGTGCTGCTATTCATAAATAGTTGCGATTAAATTTTAATTTTTGGTTGAAAATATATTAATAATCAGTCAACAGACATGTTTTCATTTTTTGTAATTCTGAAATAGTTTTTATAATGGAGTTATTTTCTTGGACAAAGTTGTAAAAGTTTGCCCAATTATATTTACTGTTTTAATTATTTAATTTTGTTTAATAATGTGTTTAACATATTGACATATTTACTGTCTGCACTAACTCTGTGGTGATTGTTCGTGATAAAGGGAGTAGTTGTTGATGTTTTGTGTAACAATTCCTCTCAAAGACCCCATCCCTCCTACACACCGATCTCATATTGTTTATCACATTCCCTGCTCTGCCCCAAATTGTAATTCCTGTTACATTGGAGAAACAAAAAATCTCCTCAAAGACCGAATCACCTTACACAAATATTCTGTTTCCTCTCTTAACTACAATGCGTCAAAACTCTCAGAACACTCCTTATCCCTCAACTACACATTTGATTTTGAAAAAACATCCATAATTGCCACTGTTCCCAATCACGACAAACGACTTATTATGGAAAGTTTCTACATTAACCTTAAACGAAATCCAGTAAATTTAAAGACAGACAAATAAAAGTTATCTTCAATCTATTCCCAGCTCATTGCCTCACCGTAATTAATACGGCTTTTTTTTCGTGACTAATTACCTCTCGCATAGGTAATTAGTCCAAAAATCTTTATTAGGTAAGACTATAGATTAGGGTGGGGAGGAGGGTTTTCCCTGACCCCACCAGGAACCGTTGCTGGTTATAATTGTATGGGTTGAAAACTAATGTACCCAATAATACTGGGTATTACATTGGGGTATTACATATAATTATACAATTACATTGGGTAGTTGGGTAGTTGTATTATAATTGGGTAATGGATTGGTAGGGAATTAGTTTTACCCTCATTGCATATGCCTAATATATGCCCTTGAGAACCCTGCCTTGCCCTTTTAAGGGAATGCCTTGTTCCTCTCAGGTTTCCCTCTTCATTCCCTCCCCCCTCCTTCATTTTTACCTCAATGCCACTACAAGGCATTGTTATAGTTATTAAGTGACTCGAATTTATCCTGATCAATAAATAATAACAGTAAGTAATAAGTAACAATAATAATTATTATCAATGATAAAATAACTTTCTTAGCTGAAACACTTTAAAAACTTTAAAAGGTCTTTAGGTTTTGTATAGTTGTAAAGTAAAATAGAATGTTCTTACCGTGATTACCACTGCCTGGAACACACAATAATATTCCTCCCTAGGCCTGCAAACTACTTAGACAAATCTAACCTCACCTGTTCCTTCACAACTATTTACACTATATACAAATTGACAACAAAATAACAACATAATAAACACAATATACAGTAAAAGAACACCAAAATATCTTTTCAAACTATAATAACTAATTTTATTAATCGTTTATTAACAAATTTTATGATATATTTTTTTTTTGTAGGCCTAAGATTTCGCTATTTTTCTCAAGACTTTCCTTTTCCATGAAGTCACCTTTTTTCCTTTTTTTTTAAATAGTGTCACGTCTAATTAAAATTGATTGTTCAGAAGAATTATTGTTATAATTTTTCTTCTTCCTTTTTTTATGCCACAGGCGATAAAAATTTTTATCGATAAACGATTTTCTGCCTGCTATACTTTTCTTGTCAGTTTTTTCTTGTGTTGGCTTATTTTTGTTAATATTGTTTTCTTTTATCTATAAGTTTTTGGCTGGCTTGTGTTTTGGATTTTCTCTTGGGGATTCCCTCCACATGCCGCATTGTTCTGCACATGAATTTAGAACCCAACTTTCTTCACTGAGCTTACCAGCAAATGATAGTTAACATGAATTCCTTCAGGATTTCTACGTAACACCAGCAGTAAAATTGGAATTTCAATAAAAATAACTTGATTTATTTAATCATAAGTGAATTATAATAATGTTACTCAATAATAATATTTATATTAATATTAATAAATATTATTTCCTGAACTTTTTATTCCCTTTCTTCGATCTGCTCGGTTGTGTTATAATATAATTTGTTTCTTTTCCTATAGGGTCAATCAAGTGGCTCAAAGGTGGTTGTTCGACCATTTTAGAAATTTTTTTAATATTTTTCCCACCAATTACGTATGGAATCAGTAGTTCAAAACAAGTTTTAAAAAAATTTTAGGGTCAACCGTTTAAAAATGACAGCCATCTTTGTTTCCGATTTTCGAGTTTTTAAGCTCTTAGGGAAAACTCATTTTCTCAATATTGGTTATTCATTGCCTAATAATTCAGACCTGATTGTTTTCCTTAGTCTCCTCTACCTTTTGGGTTCTCTTTATTTTTGGAATATTCTGAAGTCCAATACTTTAAAACTGCTATTGAAAACAACTGCTTAAATTTCTCAAAAGACCATTTATGAGGGTATGTTTTTGGTATAAGGGGATGTACATCAAAGCTGATTTTTGGCATGATAGTAAAACTAACTAAGTAGCTTTTATTAAAAGTACTCTTAACCCTGATATTCGTTACCCCCACCCTCTCCCCTGGCCCGGGAAACCCCCATATAGTTTAACAGGCGAGGAAGGGGGGGACCAAGAAAAAAAAAAAGTTACCTTATTTTCTTATGAATTTTTAAACTTCAAATTTTTAAATTTTTCGTTAACTTAAGGCTCTAATATCTCTGGTGGGGGACTTTCGGTAAAATTGAATTAGACTGTAGATAAATATAAATATCTGGTTTAATAACCCCAGCCTCCGTATAGGAGCGCCTAATACAAGGTAGTACCGCAAAATTTGATGTATTTTCACCTCCTGGGTTCAAAAATTATCATAAAAATGACCAATTAGCTCTTCTTTTTGAGATAGTTTCTATAATATAAATTTTTAATTTTTTGGAAAAATTATTTTTTGAAAATACGTAGACCTGTGAACATACTGTTCCACAGCTATTTGGAGATAGGTATGTTATAGAATGTTTAAATGGCATATTAGCTCTAACCGTTCCAGCTCCGACTGTGTATTAGGTTCCCTTAAGAGTTCCAGTTCCGCCTAACGGCTCCGGGAGTCAATTCCACAAATGTAGACCTCTATCTCCTTCTCAAAAGTTAAACTAAACTCCAGAGAACATCAGCCGGAAACGAATCTACGGTATAATATAATAATATTTTTTAAATAATAACTTTATTTTTAAAAAATTACATAAAAATAACGAATCAATTATCCTGTAAAAAATTTTATTAGTTTTACTTTTTATAAATAAATAAAAATGAAATCAGTATTTATAATCTTTTTTTGATAAATAATTTTGTGCCAGCTATAAATATAATATATGTATAAGCAAATATAAACATGTTTATTTATTTGATACATTGTATCTCTCTCACTATATATTGTATGTAGGTAAAAAATCAGTAAAACATGTTGAAATATAAAAATGAAAATGATCACAAGTTAAAATGAAATGAAAACCTGTCTACAAAAAAAAAAAAAAAAAAAAAAAAAAAAAAAAAAAAAAAAAAAAAAAATAAAAAAAAAAAAAAAAAATGTACAAAATGTATTGTTCTTCAAGTTTTCATGATATAAAATAAATTGATATTATATTGATATAATTTTGAACAAACAAATGAAAGAAAGCGATGCTACAAAAACAAAGATAAATTACTCTTTTAATAATCAAAATATGCTGGCATAAAAATAAGTTGAGGTGTCACGTCAAGAATTCAAAACTAATTTAACTAACAATTACTCTCCGGCTCCATCCCGAACAGAGAGCCGAGTGAATAGGGAAGAGGTGTTAGTCTAATAAAAGCCGATAAACAGTTTCAAAGAGCCTCGGAACTTATCTACTAACAGCTCTGTTGGAATCAATGGGTAGGGTAAGGTGTGAGCCTACTGAACGAGGGCTAAACAGCTTCAACTAGTTTCAGAACTGGCGTAGTACACTAACAGCTCAGGTTCCAGTTCCGTTAGAATCAATGGACCCAAGAGTCTAGTAAAGGAAAGAGAAAGCAAACAGCTCCGACCGGAGTCGTGAAGCCATACGTGTTGGAACTGCTCCTACTGTAATACTGTAAATAACCATCTTTACTGAAAGCCAAGCAGCTATTGGAGCAATAAATAATAATGTTATTAAATCACAGATTGTTAAAGCTTTCAAAATTTCGCTCAACAAACTAGCTGAAAGTAATAGAGTTAGAGTAGAATGGGTCCCGGACACTCTGGCATCCAAGAAAATGAAAAAGCTAATGACCTTGTAAGGAAAGGCGCAGCCAAAAGACCCATGACCCCAGAACCAGTAATTGCCTAAGCTACGCCAAAAGAAGGATAGGGGAAATCTATGGTGCAATTAAAAAACAGAATTGGAATGATAAAACACAGTATCACTCCAAATTTTTCTTAAAAGGCTACTCTGTCAAAAAGAAGTGACACCCTACTGAACTTGGACAGGAAAGCATTCAAAAGAATTACAGCGATCTATACGGGACAGTGAAAGCTTAATAAACACATGCATAAGCTCATACTCGCAGACGCACCCATCTGTAGATTCTGAGGCTTGGAGGAAGAAACAGCTTACCACATTATAAGCTGGTGTGAACGACTTGCTAGACTAAGATTCAGTATCTTTGGCAAGGTCAACATACCTGACTCAAGTTCTAACGATCTAGTCAACCCGACAAGTCTGCTTACATTCACTGACGCTCTAAATATAGCAATTTAGAACTCAGGCGCACAATAGACCCAAGAGGTCGAGGTGCATAGTGCCGGGAATAAAAAAAAAAAACAGCTCCGGGTATGTATTAGGTTCCTTGGAGCCGTTCCGGCAATTATGGAACCATCCCTATTTGGAGGAAATAAAACTTAATTAATGTTGATATCTCTTTCAGTTTTACTTGGTTTCAAAAAGGAAAATTAATTTAAGTATCAAAATTAAAAAAAGATGAAACTCACTTTCATCCAGAAGTACTTCCTCTTCTTTCTCTTGTTGAAGATTACCTGCAGACATAAAAATAATAATTAGATCAAGCCAAAAAGTGAAATATTTGTTGAAGTGGATAAACCCATTTCATGGTAAGAAACTGCTGCCACCTGTAGGCTATTCAAGGAACAGCCATGGAGGAGCACAATAAGCAATAATAATAACAGTTTGAAGAGGTTAAAGTTCAATTTAATATTTTTCTCACCATAATCAATCTGCTCCTTCTCTTCCTTGACCTCGATTGTTGGAACTGAAAAAAACAAACAAATTATTATTAAATGTGAAGCAACAATTTTCATCACTCCATTAATTTCATAATTTAATTCTAAGATAATTTAACAAATGGTACTAAAAATCACAATAATAGAAGAATCATTTTTATATTGTTTGATTTTCTAAGATTTGATATACAAATAGAATGAGATAAAATAACAAATTAGAAGAGCATATGCAAAAAAAATGTTTTCACCTTCATCTGGGACTAACATCTCGTCTTCTTCTTTTATATGAAACAACTGCCCACCTGCAGAAATAAACAAAGATTTCAAACAGTGTAAGCATACGCGAGACAAATGTATTAACTTTAATCAAGAATGTTTTGATGAGAATATGATTGTTTTGTAAAAATTTTAATAAATCAATAAATTCTATATGGATGCCCTTCTTACTGTTTCTAAAAAATTTAGGCTTCTGTTGATTCAACAGTTCCTTTGTAATCGAGACGAAGAGTTCAATGCCTTAAATATATCAGTTATAATGTCATTTACACTATTTATGTAATATTAGGATTACCTATTTTTAGTAATGTTTATATTTTAATAATCTTATTACCTATATTACATTGAGCGTTGTTAATTCTGTCCTAGAGGTGTTCTTTTCCTTCAGGTTCATTTCTTTCTTCATGTTCCTATGTATGTATGTATGTATGTATGTATGTATGTATGTATGTATGTATGTATGCATATATATATATATATATATATATATATATACATATATATATATATATATATATATATATATATATATACACATACATACATAATTTATGTACTTAGTCACAGAAACTTTTCAGCAGCTATTAAAATTTGTTACATAAATAAATAATTTCGATATTAGTATAGATGGTGGTGACTAGATTAGAACTGATCTAATAATGTAAACAGTGATCTTATTCTGGTAAGATCAGAAAGCTGAACTGGAGATCAGGGACTCTTGGGCAAAGTCGAACCAAACTGTAGGTACCGGGTAGGGTGTGATTGAAATATCTGGTTTAATGACCCCAGCCCTTATATAGGAGTGCCTAGTACAAGGTAGTACCGCAAAATTTGATGTATTTTTCACCTGATGAGTTCAAAACTCATCATAAAAATGACCAATTAATTCTTGTTTTTGAGATACAGTTACAAGTTATTTCTATAGTCTAATATTTTTTCCTTTTCTTAAGTTGGTAGACCTTTCAACAAACTGTTCTACAGCTATTTTGAGTTTATATCATTTAATTAATGTTGTGTTTAACTTGGTCTCTATAAGGAAAATTAATTTAAGTATCAAAATTAAAAAAATATGAAACTCACCTTCATCCTGAAGTACTTCCTCTTCTTTCACTTGTTTAAGATTACCTACAGAGATGAAAATAATAATTAGATCAAGCCAAAAACTGAAATATTTGCTGAAGTGAAGAAACCCATTTTACAGTAACAAGCTGCTCAGGCGCGGTTCCAGAAAAAAAATTCGGGTGGGGATTGGCCGGTAGGAAAAAAAAACAGCGTAAAAATAGCACACATTATTTGCTTATGCTTACACATTAAGTTCATATACAAAATTCTGTATAAAAAATTCTAGTCAAAATTAAACTACACTACCCTAGAAAAGTGTTCAAAAGAAAAGTGTAGTTAATTCATCCCACTAATTTTTTTTTTTGCCGAAATTTCGGGGGGGGATTGATCCCCCATATCCCCCCCTGGGACCGCCACTGAAGCTGCTCCCATCTATAGGCTATTCAAGGAACAGCCATGTAGGAGCACAGTAAACAATAATAGTAACAGTTTGAAGAGCTTAAATTTCAATTTAATATTTTTCTCACCATAATCAATCTGCTCCACCTCCTCTTCCTTGACCTCGATTGTTGGAACTGAAAAGAAATAAAATTATTGTTAAATTTGAAGCAACGATTTTCATACTACAAATCACATCAATAGAATAATAAACTCCATATTGATTTTTACAGCAAGAAGGATATGATATACAGGCTGAGATAAAAAAAAAAAAAAAAATAGCAAATGCAAAAAATGTTTCACCTTCATCTGGGAAGGTGATACATATATATATACATAAATTATTTTTAACAAATATTTCAAACAGTGTAGGTAAGCATACACAGGACAAATGTATTAATTGTAATCAAGACTGTTTTGATGGGAATATGATTGTTATGTAAAAATTTAAAGAAATTTTCAATTTGATTATAATTTTAGTCGTATAGTTTTCGTATCGCTTCATATAAAAATTTATTTAATCTGATTAAATTTTTCCTTTGAGTATAAAAAATTGTACACATTTCTTGACACTAGTTATGTTCTAACATAAGCAAATACATCAGTTGACTATTGCCTGTAAAAACTGAAGCAAGATTAACACATTCAATGCCCTCTAACTATAAGCATAAATTTAAAGGGGCCATTTTTTAAATCATGCTCATAAATAACACCTTGATAAATCAAATTAATCATTATAACATCAATATAAGTAATATTTACCATTTTCTTACATACATCTATACATCCATGCGGGTTGTGGGCTGTATGGTAACTCACGACCTGCCTAGCATGTAGTGTTAACTTATCTACCTTCAGAATTCTATAATAAAATCAATTTTTTAGGCGTAATTTTTAATTAAATGCAAACAATGGCATTTTATTTTTAAGATATCGGTCTTTCCTGAAGCAATTCAGCACGTCAAGCACATCCGTATAATCAGCACAATCCATCTATATTCTTAATACCATGATAAAGCCCTACCTCTTCAATATTTTTTCGTGTATAATAAGTGTTTCGCCATAGATTAACAATTAAAAATTCTTCAAGTTTGTGCTCACAGGCAAGAGCTCTCAGGACATTTTGGGACACTAGTAATGTTCTAACAGAAGCAAATACGCTGGAGTTGACTTTTTCCAGTAAAAACTGAAGCAGGATTAACAAATTCAATGCCCTCTAACTATAAGCAAAAATTTAAAGAGGCTTTTTTTTTTTTTTTTTTTTTTTTTTTAAATCATGCTCATAAATAAAACCTTAATCAATCAAATTAATCTTTATAACATTGTATCGATTTGTGATTAAGTTTCTAATAAAAAACTGATAGTACCTTCCTTTATTAACCTACTCAAAAACTACAGTTACAAAACTGGATATTATATTATCTTAACACAGGAATCATCAATTCCTGAATGTGCTTAAGTTTTAGTTCAAATAACTACTCCTGATTTTATATTTTCCTCACCATTATAAATCAGCTTCTCTTCTTTGATATCAATTATATGAACTGAAACAAAAAATAAAATGATTATTAAATTAAAAGGAAATATTGTCCTAAATGCATTAACATCATAATTTAATTATCAACTAAATTAATCAATGAGGGCATTGGCGCAAAAACCAGATATGTCCTAAACTAAAACGTGGAACATATATTGTATATTATTGATATTTTGGACATTATATGTCCACACTTATTATATTAAATGTCTACTTAAATTATATATTATTTATATTGTGGAGATTTTGTTGAATGAAGTAGACTGGCATCGACATGATGGAAATACCCCCTTGTAGCAAACATGCTGTAGAAAGCGAAAACATTTCATCAGAGTTAGAGTGAGAGAGTAAGATACAGTAACTTATTATTTCACAAAATATCTATTAATCAATTATTGTTTGTAAATCACATTTGTTTGTTTTACATCAATCTGATGTAACTAAAGAATTCCATAGCGCCTCTAAGCTAATTTTGACAATTTTTTACAAGTATATTTTTAAATATTTATACGACTGTTTCGACATAATAAGAATATCTATAGTGACCCTATAATAATTGACATTAAGATCGGGTATGGGGATGATGTAAGGATAGATATTTTCAATTCGGCAAACATAGATTTGAAAAAGATCAATCCTTCAGTTATCTAGGAACTCAAGTTAACAATTGAAATCATAGGAAGAAAGAATTATAGAGGTGATTGTTTCTGGCTATAACTAACCAGTGATTATAGCTACAATAAATTCAATCTAGACATAAGATAAAACAGAAAATGAAATGACAAATCACATAACACAGTGTATGTACATAAAAAATAGATATAAAAATCCTAAAAAGATAGACGTCAAATAGTTATAAAATAAGCAAATAACTTACATGAATAATTATTTTCTTCAATCATTTTTTCTTTAAGTACAGAAAGCCACAGAAGGAATAATATTTATAAAAACAAATGAGATTGAAGACAAGAATTTTATGAAATATTTACTGTGAACGGCACCTTACTGAACGGCACCTGAGCCAATGGTGAGAAGTAGTGGACTTGGATAGAGACAAAGAGGGCTCACTTAGGCCCGCAAGAAAACTTTTAGGAACGTCATCGGACGCACAACACTTAGCAGATTTAGTGAAATCATGTTTACTATAGTTCTAGCGTTGCCTCGAATGTGCTAAACATTAATATAAATTCTGATCTAAACTTTTACAATAGATTTAAAATTGATGTTATTTTAAAAAAAACTTGCCCTGGATGAACATTAGAAATTATATAAAGGAGTTTCATTTTATAATTGATGGAAAGTTAATTTATTATTTGAAAATAAATATAGTTTAAAAAATATATATCTCTAGAAGATTTCAAATCATAGAAAGGGATTTCGTTTATAATAGATGGCAAAATATTAGGTAAAATTGGTTAAAAAACTCTATTTTTTATAAAACATTCTGATTCTTTATGATAAGGATAGAAATTTAATAATAAAAAAATATGGAGAGTTTAACATTTTATTTTCAGAAAAGGATCTATATGTATCCCGGATGTAAATCTCATGTCTATTTTTACTTTCAATTACCTTTTTTGAAATATATAGTAAGGGCAAGTATTGCGATCGCGAAAAATTTCGACTTCTGGTTTCCAACGGAAATAAACGTTTCGAGGTCACCTGAGTCCGAATAACCATATCCCGCGAAATTGTCTGGGTGTGTGAGCAGACTAGAACAAAAACTATAAAGTGTAAGAACCTGAAATTGGGTATTTGGTATATTTCTTCAAAATTGATCAATTGATAGGAGCACTTTACTTAATAAATTTTGTCTCATTTTCACGTGTTTTTTAATTTACTCAAATACGGTTTAAACGATTTTCATCAAACTGGGTATTTGATGTATATATATGCCCGCGATGCAACACCGAAATTTCATCAAAATTGATCAAACGGAGAGACCACTTTATTTCATAACTTTTTCCCATTTTTACGGGTTTTTTCAATTTTCTCAAAAATAGCTTTAACTATTTTTATTAAACTCGTCATGCTTAATAAGAATCAACTATTCTTTATTAGCAGGTAAACTTTACCATTATTAAAATGTTCTGAGGGGGCTTAAATGGGGAAGGGGTCTTTTTTGTTTTCCTATAAAATGCCTTTGCTTTTGTTTATATGGATAAATTATCTGTTTCTCGTTTCGTCTGAAAATAAGAAATGGCTAAATATGAAATATGAAAACAATAAAGTGTGTATATACTAGAGAAAAGAAGAAAGATATTCCATAAAACATGTTAGACCCACCAATGTGAAGTACGCCTTTATAGACAAACGATTGTTTATAATTAAAGTCGTTCTGTTCATTTAATTTAAATTATTTGTTTCATGGTAACTATATTAAATTTTCAACAACATAGAGAATCACAAAATCAGATCACTTGGATCATTATGCTTTGCCGAATTATCACAAATAAAAACTTTTATTTAATAATAAAATTGTTTAGTGTACTTTAGAGGGTAAATGAAATAAGTAAATGAATGTGGGAAAATGTGTGACCTTGAGGAATGACATTTACAAAACACGTCAATTTCTAATCTAAGTAAGTTGGTAAGAGAAAGTTGTGTGTAGCGCGCATCACCCCTGATTTTTTATAGAATATAAGTAATATGGTATAAAATCCCATCTCAATTTTTTTTTTTAATCATTTGTAAAGAGAGTTATAAAGAAAACAGTTTCACACATTGTTAATCACCTAGGTAAATGATAAATAATTAAAATAATAATAAGTTATTAATTTATATGAGAAATATGATAAATAATTGAATAATACGTTTTTGTTTTTTTGTTTCTGATAAAGACATAACGCATTCCACACTGTTATTTACTTTAATAAATTTATAAATAACTTTATTATGTAAAACATTTTCGGTACTTGGTTCTTCTAAAAGGTCCAAGTATACAGGGAGTGGTCAGAGGAAAGATTAGAACTTGATCTAACTATGTGAGATATGGCTTGTAGTATTTTTTTTAAAAGAAAGTCAAGTAGGTCTGGTGTCTGAAGTCTCGATTCAGGCCAGTAAGTTGGTAATATGGTGTTTGACAAAAGGTTATGGATAGCAGAGTGGAGATTCTTTCCTTTTGTAGAACATAAGCGCGTTTTCCATGAGTGTCATACAGCATAGCGACAGCTACCAGCGATAAACCATTGCCCTAACCTTTGAAAGAATCTTACAAAACATAGCAGATGTCAGCTTATACTGAGGTGGACAATTTACTGCTAATAATGTTATCCTGTGCAGTATTATGTTGCAAGTGTATGAGGCTTGAGTGATGCTTTAATAATGATGGCAATACCATGTGAATTATTTTCTGGGTAATCTGTTCTGTATATAGTGTAATCGGGTATGTACACTTTAATAGGTGAAGTTAAGTGTGTTTCTGTAATCAAGGCAATGTTAGCTGGTTTTTTAAATATTTAAATGTCGTTTTGTTTTATTTTCAGTTTTCCGTTTGTGTTCCACAGAAGCTTGGACAAAGAACCCACAGTTAAGCATTCATGGCCCATGAAGAGGATACAAGGCTTGTGTGACTTGAGATAATTAATTGTGTCAGAATCCTGAAGAGCGGCTAGATAAGGTTATGTAATTCATTTAATAAAGTCCAAGTAAATACGTTGAGGAGTAAAATTTTCAGCCGGATGTTCCCGCTGAGAAACTAACACCCTGCCTCATACCTGACATACCTACATCTTGATGCAGTCTTCCATCAGATAGCAGAGGTCCCTGCTGCTTCAGTCTAGTCACCAGTCTTCATGTAGGCTGAGCTTGAGGCAGTGGAGGAAAATGTTCCGGTTCCAATGGAGGAGCAGGGAGTTGCAGCCTAGGGAGGGCTTGAGTTATCCAACTTCTTCAACGTGTCTTTTTCAGTTAAAATGGGCCTTGAATAGCTTTATTATATCCCAACTTTCGACTCATGCTCACTCTTCAGAAATAAATAAACCTCCATAAGGTTACTTTTAAGTTGAGATAAGGCCTTACTGAACGATACCCGAGCCATTAAAAAAAGTTCAAGTAATTTTTTCGGTAGATCAGAAACACGCGAACTCGAGTTACTTATCCGAATCTAGCCTAATGTGGCGTTTCAATAGGCAGGCGCAAGCGACGGTGCTGCTTCTTTACAGGAACTAGAGAAACGGGGATAGAAGCAGGGCCATTAACTGGGATTCATAGGGTTTTTTGGCGTTTTTAATTTATTTTTTCATAATTAAAACCCGATTGAGCAAAAATTATTTGAAAAATGTCTAATAGGTATTGCTCGGTCCCTCAGGGTTCGATTAGAAAATCAAAAGACGTGTCATTCTATTTATTTCCCAAAAATATAAACCTTCTTAAAGAGTGGATTGTAAAATTAAGAATAGATAAGCATGTTTCGAAACATATGACGATATGTAGTCTTCATTTTAAAGAGAGTGACTTATATTTATCCAGGTAAATATTAGTATTTGACATTTTATTATTCCAAAATGCTAGTTTTATGCAAATAACATTAGGACCATAGTGTCATAGATTTGTTTTTCTTTTTTAATTTTCCCCATTTTTGTATTACATCCATTGTGCTTAATTGTTCAAGTTTTCAACGTGATGCCTGAAAGTTTTGACAGATAAATAAATAATATGACAAAGAAACTTAGCTGTCATGAAAATGACAGCTGCCATAACAATGATTGTATGAATAGGTAATTAATGTTATTACTAACCGAAAAACGTAAAGTTACAATGATGTGTTAGCATTTACCAGAACTACCAGCTTTACATGAAAATTGCTATTAATAAATTAGATTTCCACTTTTATTTGATGGGGCAGTCCTTTAAGATGGCTTGTTTGAAGGCACAAGGCTTGTAAAATAACTGTTTTTTTTTTTTACTTTTAGATATTATTCCACATGTAATTATGTGGTTTGCATCAAGGATAGCCTGCCCTTCAATTGATAGTCTTTTAAAATTACCAATTATCTCTATCACATCAACTATGTTTATCCCAGTTCCTTCCGACATTTTACAAACCTACTAGCGCACCCTATAGTTGATTGCGCCCGGGAATAAAGTTTTATTCTGTATGAAATTGCGCGTTTTGAAGTTTAGTCAAGGTGAAAAAATAAACAAATAATTTTCTTTAACTCTCATCATAAGGATTATGGAAAAAGATTTGAATTGATCATTTGGAAAACAATAAATGGAACTCATGTGATGTAAACAAACACATCTCATTTCAGAGGAACCAAGAACCGGATTAGTTGTTCCTGTGTTAAACTAATTCCTTTGGTGATGAAAAATGGTAATCAGAGGAAGGAAATCTTTAAATTGTGGGGTGGATTAATAATATCCTAAGCTAAAGGTCATTGTTAATATAGCGTTTCGCAAATCAAATTAAATGAATTACATGTAGAAGTGAATGCTCACAAATAAGTAGATACTATTACCTTAGTAGTGACCAACCCACTTATTATATTTTTAATTTCATAGTTACAGAACATTTTCCTCAGGTTCTCATTCAGCATTCACTAATGCAAATAAAAAATAGAGGAAATAATTATAAACTTAATTTACAATCAATATCCTTTTCCTAAAGAGAGTGGTTTCAAATAAAAAAAGTTTAGAAATGGATATACTTTATTACAAAACTTAATTGTAAAATTGAGATTCATAGTTTAACATTTTATGTGCTTAATTAACTTAATTATCTCTCAAATACATATCTCTAAATGCCTATTTTATGGAAATTTCATTAAATATAAAACAGTGCAATGCACATTTTCTGTCAATCAAACATGCTACAGAATATATTATTAAAAAAATATTGTCCGCAATACAATAATTCTTATATTGCATAGCTGGAAGTGGTCAAAGGGTGTAATGGTGAGAACTAATGAAATAACACTTTTCTAATAATCAAAAATAATGTTTGAAACTACTTAGAATACAACATTTTGCTTCATAAAGAATATATATTTTGGTAAAAGAGTAAGAAAATGTACGTCTTGAGTCTGTAAAGGCACTGTAATAGTGAAACAGGAGGAAATAGCTAAATACACAAATACTTAATGTTTTGAATGAGTTATGACAGTACTCACTTTTATAAGTAGTTAGTTTTAGTACTTTTGCTTACAACAATGTGGGTTTAAAATAATTTTGCAAAAATGTCACACAAACAATTAAACTCCAAGTAGAAACAACATTACTAGTTTCAGTTTTATTTCTAGTTAATTTTAAATTATTATTTTTATTGTTAATACTAGTTATTATTAAAATACTAACTACTAGTGAAAAACAGTGAGTTAAAAGTATGTCTACTTGGCTGCGTTTGAGGCAGTGGAGGTTGCTTCAATGGAAATGAACATTCCACAAAGGCTCAGAACATTCCATCACATCCAGAACATGTGATTACTTACTAATAGAATTATGTAATGGTTCAAACTTCAGGAACAGTTGTAGCACAAATACTCGTAATCATGGGCCATTCCACGTCAAATCATCTAACCGAAGTTCAAAAGTTTACATTCTCCCCTCAGATTTTGATAAACATTTGTAGGAATTAAGTACGCACAGAAATAAGAAAAAATGCCAAATTTTATCCAATTCCAATACAAGTAGTTTCAGAATTATGGTTATTTGAACTTTTGAAATATTTGAAGTTCCGATGACGACTTGAGCTCAAAACCCACATGTATGTGTTAAGACTTTCCTCTGTAGAATGGGTATTAATTGAACTGAAGCTTTCAACATTTATTATTAAAATTAGTATTTCATACAGAATCTGCATTAAATAATGCATAAATTTTGAAAGCTTCAGTTCAATTAATACCTATTCTACAGAGAGAAGTCTTAACACGTTCAAGTGGGTTTTGAGCTCAAGGCATTTTTTCTTATTTCTGTATGTAATTAATACCTACAAATTTTTATCACAACCTGAGTGGGGGAAAGTAAAATTTGGAACTTCAGCTGTATGAATTGATGTGGAATGGCCCTCATTTTTTTTTTTTTTTTTTTTTTTTTTTTTACAGCCACTGCCACCTCCTACATGAAGAGGAGATACATTCCTCCTGGAGGTCTTCATTGCCACAAGGCACTATTCTCTCTCGATGGAAGGTCTCTTTTTGAATCCGCTGCACCTGTTCTTCTTCACCATAGCGACTATAATGGACTATCATAGGCTTTCCTTTTGGATACCCTGAGAGGACCCTCTAAATAACATCGTTGATCTGCTAGAACTGATTTATAATCAAAGTGAGGACATTAGTGAGGCTTCTCACCAGTATGGCGCTTCATTATATGCCATTTCAAACTGTCAAATTTAACAGCTTTATATTCACAGTGAGGACATTCATGAGGTTTCTCACCAGTATGGCGGGCCATTATATGACTTTTCAAGGTTGAAGCTAGAGCTGATTTATAATCGCAGTGAGGACACTGATGTGGTTTCTCACCAATATGGCGGGCTATTATATGTCTTTTCAAATTTTCAGATCTAACAGATTTATAATCACAATATGGACATTCATGAGGTTTATCACCTATGTGGTGTGCCATTATATGTTTTTTCAAATTGTCAAATTTAACAGATTTATAATCACAATGTGGACATTGATAAGGTTCATCACCTGCATGGGGGGCGATTATACGTTTTTTCAAATTATGAGAATCAGCGAATTTATAATCAAAGAGAGGATGTTGAGGCTTCCCACCTGTATGCTGGACCATTATATGGATTTTCATACTTGAATAGTGGTCTGATTGATGATCACAATATGGACAATGATGAGATTTCTCACGAGTATGTCGTGCCGTTATGTGTTTTTTTATATTTCCAGATTGAACTGACTTATAATCACAGTAAGGACATTGATAAGGCTTCTCACCAGTATGAAGAGCCATAATATGTCTTTTCAAATGAGCAGCATTAGTTAATTTAAAATCACAGTAAGAACATTGATGATGCTTTTCACCAGTGTGCTTCGCCATTATATGGGTTTTTAAACTGTCATATGTAACAGATTTATAAACACAGTGAGGACACTGATGAGGCTTTTCACCTGTATGGTGCATCGTTATATGTTTTTTCAAATCATTAGATTCAGTAGATTTATAATCACAGTGAGGACATTGATGAGGCTTCTCACCTCCATGGTGAGCCATTATATGTTGCTTTAACACTTGAAATTTACCAGATTTATATTCACAGAACGGACATTTATAAGGCTTCTCACTATTATGACGCGAAATTATATGTTTTTTCAAATCTGCAGATCGAACAGATTTATAATCACAATTAGGACATTGATAAGGCTTTTCACCAGTGTGGCGGGCCATTATATGGGTTTTCAACCTGTCATATTTGATAGATTTGTAATCACAGTGGGGACATTGATAAGGCTTCTCACCTGTATGGACTGCCATGATATGATCTCTCAAACTGTGAGATTCAATAGACTTATAATTACAGTGAGGACATTGATTAGGCTTCTCACCCTCATGGTGGGCGATTAAATGTCTTTTCAATGATCTAAATGTACTAGATGTATAATCACAGTGCAGACATTTATGAGGCTTCTCACTATTATGACACGAAATTACATGGTTTTTCAAATCTGCAGATCGAACAGATTTATAATCACACTGAGGACAATGGTGAGGCTTCTCACCTGTATGGTGAGCCATTATATGGGTTTTTAAACTGTCATATTTGACAGATTTGTAATCACATTGAGGACACTGATGTGGTTTCTCACCAGTATGGCGGGCCATTATATGCCTTTTCAATGTTTGAAATGCACCAGAGTTATAATCACAGTGAGGACATTGATAAGGCTTGTCACTATTCTGAGCGGATGCAGTGGGTACTTTTAAATCTTGAGGTATATCACGCGAAACAGAGTGATGGAACTCTTTATCTCTATGGCAACCATCATTGGCACCTATAATCAAAAAAATTATAATAGTTTAACAGGAAATGATTAATTAAAAGTTGTGATATTACTTTTCATTAAATTATATCACTGGTGTTTGGGCAAAAGGACTTAAGTCATCAAATGTGAAACTTAAACTATGATTTATCAATCTTTTAAAAATCATAATAAATTCCTTCTGACTGTATTTCTTTATTCCTAAATTATAAATGTAACTATATTATTTCAACAAAGACTGATCTAATTAGTAAATTATGAATTTTAAGAAGACAAGACAAAAAACTTTTTATAACTTAAGCCCTTTTGCCCAACATGAATGATATAATATTAAACTTTTAAACATATTAACTACTGTTAAGTTCATACAATTGCGAAATGGATAGCAAGAGCAGCCCATTTTGCAATGATCAATTTAAAAATATTTGGTGTGATGTGCGCAAACACAAGTTTCACTTACCAACTTACTTAGATTAGAAATCGACGTGTTTTGATAAATATGTAAATGCCATTCCTTAACTTCACATATTTGTTTACTTATTTTTGTTTGTCACCATATTTAATCTATAGTATTATATAGAAGTTATATACAGTGGAACCCCGTTATAACGACCTGTTGGGGACTTGGGGTGAGGTTGGTCCCATGAAAAGGTCGGATTAAGCGGAGTCTGTTACGCTGGGGAATTAGACTTACATACGTATGTTCAAGGGTGAATGAAAAATACATAAAAATTAGAATACAAAACATCAATTTATTTAATATAAATGAAACAGAGTAACAACAAAGTAGTTTGCAACTTCTGGCACAAAGACATTATTAAACCACTCGGAAAATAATTCACGATCCATCCATGCCGACTTTTGAGCTCGATAGTGGACAGGTAGAGCAGATAAAAAGAGCTGATGTTTTTGAAAGCTCTTGGCTTGCGAGATTTGCCAATGACAAAAAGGGGTGAAAATCTCCTTCTGCAATAAGTGATGAATGTAACGATGTAGCTTTGGCTTTGATGAGAGGCCCGGAAAGCGGAGTTACTTTCTCTCTTTCTTGGCAAAACCATAACCAAACCGCTTCATCCAATACCTCCGATGCAGGTTTTCTAAGTCTTTTTTTTATTTGCTGGGTCATCTGACAACGCACTAAATGAAATTAGTTGGTCCCGATTTTTTTTTCAGTCCTTCACAGTAGGAACGCCAACTCTTTAATCACAAGCTACTTTGATAAGTCGCTCACCCTTTTTGATTTTTTCAAAGGCCTCAAGTTATTCCGCGATAGTTTTTCAAGACTTCCTTTTTTTAAACATCGTAACGCTTTGATGTTAACACTGTGGAAGATAAGATTGAACTGATTTTTCAAACAACAAGGAGAGAGAAGTGAATCATCTTTCCAGGAAAATAGTTACAAAGTACAGGGGAAACATTGTATGTAAACAAGGGGTGTTTCTTCTCAGAAATAGTCGGTTTATGCAAGGAGTGATGTTTCAAAAGGTCAGACTATTGAGAGGGATTCTATCGAAAAAAGGGGTCGGTTTATGCGAGGAGTCGGTTTATCGGGGGGTCATTATAACGGGGTTCCACTGTAATATTATAACTTTATAGAGTATTATATATAAGCTATAGAGTATTAAAATTTGTATTGTAAAACTTGAATGTTCTCAGTACTTTTTGAATTATGGTTTATTTCTTTTTTAAGGGGCCTAAAAATATCCATATTTCATCAAAAACCAAGATTTTTTTACTGCTTGCTTGTTTTTTACTGCGAGTTGCTTTTTGTTAATATATCCTGAAGGTAAATCGACAGAAGATGTATTAAGAGCTCATAGTAAATTAAAACTTAATTTTAAAATGTTGGTCTCTTTTGCCATGCCGGAAACCGAGGAGAGTTACTGTTCTTCTAAAACCACTTTATACTGCTTTCAGAAATCTATTATGGAATTAAAGTTTGTAAATTAAACTATAATTAATTGAAGATTATCTTGTATAATCATATTTTTTGTAACAATGTAAGCTGCTTGAAATAATTAGAGCATCGAATATTTTCTTTCTAAAGTATGCATTGTAAAAATAAATACTTGATTAAAAAAAAATATTTGGTGTACATATAAAAAATACAATAAAACTTTTTACTGTTAAATAAAAATTATATTTGTTGTGATAATATTAGAATGCAAGCATAACACTCCTTCGCGCCCGATTTTATAATTTAATAATTAATAGATATTAATTTAATAATAATTAATAAACATTGACTGAACCTCAAGAACCATTTAATAACATATATATTCTCAAGGTCTCTTTTAGAGTAGATTTTGTCGAGAAGATGACAGGCTCTTAAAAAAATTATCAAAAGCAGGTCATTATGCACCAAATCTGCAAGCTGCAAACCGCCACTTTTCCCAGTACCTGGAAAACTGCTCTTGTACGCCCATTGAAAAAAACCTCCAATCCAGAAACCCTCAATGATTTCCATCCCATCTCCCTATTATCCAACCTATCCAAAACTTTGAATCGTTTAGTTCAGTCACAACTATCCCAATATCTTGGGCAAAACAACCTTCTGAACCATCTTCAGTCTGGCTTCAGATCTGATCATTCCACTCACTCCACCCTCATTAAAATTTCCTAAGACCTCCACACAGCTATAGACCCAAAGAAACTCACCATCCTTTTTCTCCTCAACTTCACCAAAGCCAGTGACTCAGTGTAACTCTAGTCATTGTCTAAAGGCATACCTCAGGGTTCCTCTTTATCACCCACTCTTTTTTCTATCTATATCAATGACCTCCCATCCTCCACTGTCAATACCATATGTATGCCGATCACATGCAGATTTACCTCTCCTTTGACCCAGCTGATTCCTCCGGCACCATTCTAACACTCCAGGAAGATATCGACAGAATATGTGCTTGGGCAAACCTCATCAAACTCACCTTGAACAACGAGAAGAGGAAAGCCATCTTGGTATCTCCCTCTCTCCTCAAATCAACCCCTCTCGCTCCAAACGTAGTCCTGAACAACACCTCTATCTCATTCCACAATTCCGTTAAAAACCTAGGCATTACCTTTGATCAAGGGGAGCGGGGTAGCCCACTGGTAAGGCAGTGGATTGCTGTGCTCAAGGTCCCGAGTTCGAATCTGACATGGCTCAAGATATCTTTATTATTCGCCACAGTTCATCTCGTGGGCCGAGAGAACCTCCTGGGGCAAACCCAGCCTCTCTCTAAGTGGGTACCCTTAATTGAAAAATTAAGGGGAAAAACCTGACGGTTAAGCGTGATCACGGTCAATTCACCTCCTTGCACGTCCAATGACCAAGAAACAGTGCTCTTCCTTACATAGTACTGAACCCAAGACCCTTCATGGGTTGTAGTGGTACAGGTTTTTTTTTTTTTTTTTTTTTTTTTTTTTTTTTTTTTTGTTTTTTTTTTTAACCTTTGATTAATCCCTCTCTTAGAAACCACACATCTCACAAATTTCCCATTGTACTATCTCTACCCTGAAACAGTTCAACCATCTAAGATATCTTCTTCCATCTAAAACCCCCCAACTCCTATTCTCCTCTCTCATCTTTCCCCACTTTGACTACGGCTGTATAGTGTATGGTAGACTGTCCGGGGAACTTGATGAGTTAAACGACAATTTCGCCATTTAAACGCCTTAGGGGTTAAATTTTTGAAATTCCTTTAGTGGTTACCTACATCGCGTTTAAAATCTAAATTCCGAACTTCAAGTTTCTATCATTAGTAGTTTTTGCTCTGCGTTGATTCAGTCAGACATCTGAGTCAGCCAGGACAAAGCCTCCTATATATAGAAAGATACATTCTCAAGGTCTCTTTCAGAAGAATTAGATATTGTCGAAGATGACAGGCTCTTAAAAAAATTATCTAAAGTGGGTCATTATGCATCAAATCAACACAAAATATACTATTATCTTGGATTTTTTTAAATTTGGTACATAAGTACTACTCATATACCAGGTCTGCAAGTTTAAAATGTCGTTTTAATTTCAATAGAATGCGCTCTTAGCCTATTGAAGGATTTGCTTATCTCTAAACGCTATTTTGTTTGTTAGACATTTGTTTACAAAAGTCAGTTGTTTTTAAGTCGTTTACGTGGACGTATCATACCTTTCTTTGGTGTTAAAAATGTCTAATTTTAAGCCAAATAAAGAGCATTTGCGGCATGTCATGATTTTCTTATTCAATCAAAAGAAAAAGGCATCTGAATGTCATCGAATTCTTGTTGAGACTTATGGCGATCTTGCTCCAACCGTCAAGACATGTGAACGTTGGTTTCAAAGTTTCAAACGTGGTGATTTTGATGTTACTGATAAAAAACGAGAAAATCGACCAAAAAAGTTTGAGGACGTCGAATTGCAATCTTTATTAGACGAAGACAATACCCAAACCCAACAAATGATGGCAGAACAGTTGAATGTCACTAGGCAAGCCATTTCCGATCGCCTGAGAGCTATGGGAAAAATTCAAAAGGTTGGAAAATGGGTTCCACATGAATTGGACGAACGACAGATGGAAAAACGAAAAACTGTGTGCGAAATGCTGCTTTTACGCCACGAAAGAAAGGGTTTTTTGCATCGAGTTGTAACTGGCGATGAAAAATGGATTTATTTTCAGAATCCCAAACGAATAAAATCATGGGTAACGCCAGGACAACCATCTACATCGAGTGCAAGACCGGTTCGTTTTGGGAAGAAGACAATGCTGTGTGTGCGGTGGGATCAGAAGGGAGTAGTCTACTACGAGCTTCTCAAACCCGGCGAAACAGTCAATACCGACCGCTACCGACAACAAATGATCAATTGAGTCACGCATTGATCGAAAAACGCCCAGAATGGGCTCACAGGCACGCCAAAGTCATTCTTCAGCATGATAACGCTCCTGCACATTCAGCCAGATTGACTAAGGAAACGATATCTTCGCTTGGTTGGGAACTCCTACCCCACCCGCCGTATTCACCTGACCTGGCGCCTTCTGATTATCATCTCTTCTCATCGATGGGACACTCATTGGCTGAGCAACACTTTAACAATTTGGAGGATGTAAGAAAATGGCTCGATGAATGGATTTCAAATAAAGATGAAGCATTCTTTTGGAATGGTATCCATAAATTGCCCGAGAGATGGACAAAATGTGTAGAAAGCGAGGGCCAGTACTTTGAATAAAATATATTATACTTTTTTTTTAATTTACTGTGTATATATTTTAAGAAATAAACGACATTTTAAACTTGCAGACCTGGTATAAGATAAAATGTTACTCTGATATCTTAACTCATTTTTGAATTGCTGACCTGTAAAGAATTTAAAAATCGAATCATGATTAAAAATGCTTATGGGAGCATAAACTTATTACTTATGATCCTAATTCGGATATGACTAAGATATTTGTGTCATTTCACGTGCTATATAGCACATTACATGCTTTGGATATTTAACATTAAGGAACTAAATCAAAACCTAATTTAAAATTTCATTTTGTATCTATCCTAAAGGTGCATTTTTTAAAATTACTGTTAAAAAAAAAGCAATATCTGATCGTATAACAAAATATAGATGTGGGATGGCAAAGGGTCAGTGACTAAAAAAACTGAAGATCTAAACTAATTGGTTTAAAATATTCACTCAATTATTAAATATGCTCATAATCGTTTTTGATTAAAAAAGGAAAAATTAGGGAACTGCAAGGAGTAAACATTTTTCCTCATCCTGCATTTAACCCAGATATTGCAAGTTGGATCTTTGATAACTATGAAAACGTAAAAATCAGACGAAAGGAGTTCCTCGTCTCGGAATGGACAGTGGGCTAAGACTCTTGCAATTGGTAATCAATGTTAAGCAAGGACGATTGTGGTAGGTAATTGGATGGGTGACCACTCAAATAGGGTAACTACTTGCTGAAGGAAACAAGCAACCTGAGTCCCGCCCCCCTCCCCGCGTATGGGAGACACTTCAGGCAATTGAAGATGACCCAACGACTTGTTGCAGAACTGATGACACTACTCTGGGTATCCAATCAAGTATCTTGATGTGATTTTCCGGGACATCACAAGCAGCCCACCCCGGCTGTTTGACCCATGAACTGTCAGGTTCAAGACCTCATGCACCAGTAAATTCTGAGCAGCCCTTTGATCTACACAAATTTGACAATTTGCTTAAAGCCGAAAGACCCGACGTCATGGACGGGAAGGAAATTGGGAAATGGACAAATGGGATTGGTTATGGAGCTATGGGCAGTCTGGAGACCATAGTTTGCAGCAAAATAAGATTATGCTTTTGTCGTAGAAAGGAATATTTGTTGAAATATTCAAGAAGCTACCAATGTTCTCCCTTTGCCAGCAAAGATGATGACTACATTTTTATATACAAGGAAGAGTTTTACTATAAACACTTTAACAAACTCTCCTCTCTAGTAATCTAGAAGTGTTACAAGTCAGGGGAGCACTGCAGGGCTACTCTCAAGACAACCAAGTTCTGGGGGTTCATCGCCCAGCTCTTACCCTTCTTGTCAAACGACAGTACACTCAGGGCGGGTGGTAGATGAAGGAATCCTCTTATATCCTCCTCTGCCAGGATAGTGTGACTTGCTTTAGGATTCTTGAGCCGAATAGTGGCAGTTTAAATTGACCCTGGGTGGGTTGGCCTTTATTTCGTGGGTTTATAAATCTCAACTTTCACAATATGGTTAGAACAGGATGGTAGTGCCTCAAGAGCGATTCCCCGTATTGCACAGATGGCCAGGAAGGGAAACCGAATAATAAAACATAAGGTAAACTCTTCTCCTACTAGATTAATTCAGTTTGAGATGTATGGTGTTATCCATTAAAAATTATTATACATTTTTCCTTTCAATTACCTGTATATCAAATATATAGAAAGGGAAAGTATTGCGATTGTGAAAAATTTTGACTTCGGGTTTTCAACGGAAATACATATTTTGGAGTCCCCTGAGTCCAAATAACCATGTCCCGCGAAATGGTCTGTCTGTGTGAACAGATTAGCTCAAAATCTATAAACCGTACAAATCTGAAATTGGGTATTTGATATATGCATATGCCCGCAATGTGACAGCAAAAATTTCATCAAAATTGATCTAATGGAGGGGGTACTTTGTTTAATAAATTTTGTCTCATTTTTATATTTTTTTCGATTTTCTCAAAAACAGCTGTGACGATTTTGATCAAACTAGGAATTTGATGTATGTATATACCCGCAATGTGACAGCAAAAAATTCATATCCCGTATTATCACTAATGAAAATAAAAACTTTTATTTAACAATAAAAAAATTTATTTTATATTAGATAGTAAATACGTGTTGCTCAAATTATTTAAAGCATTTAAGGTGTGAAAAAATATGGTATAAGATAATCTTAAATTAAATATATTTTATTTATTTATTTTATTTTTTTTGTTGCCTCTACCCTGCAGGGTCATTGGCAACTAAATAGCCTAATGTTTCTAATTAGTTTAGAAACATTAGTTCCAAAATAAATTTCTGAATGCAATATAAAGTGATTTTAGAGGAACAGTAATTGTTCTCGGTTTCCAAAAAGGCATAAGAGACAAACTTTACTAAGAAACGTAAATACACCTTCTATCGATTCACCTTTGTATATTTACAAAAAGCAGTAAAAAAAATCTTGAGAGTACTGAGAACTTTTCAGTTTTGCAATTTGTATTTCGATCCCGTACAACCAGTTAAGTTCAGATTTACCGAGAGTTGTCGAGCATATGAAGTTCAGAGAACTTTCACACCCGTAAAGCAGAGAAGAGGAAATCCAAATTATAAAAAAATTAAAAGTATTATTATGATACAAAGCAAATAGACATTGTGCAAATAAAAATTGATCAATAGTTGATGGTTACAAATACCATTTTCTTAATGATGATGATAAAGGAATAAACAGACATGAATGGGAACAACCAACATAATCTACAAATGAATGTATTTTTAAATATATATTAAAAATATTATAGGACTGGGATAGCTCATTGTCATTGAGCTCCTATGCCCCCTCCCGAGTTAGAATTTGGCCGGGCAGGATATCTTTAATATTTCGTCACAGATTGTATCGGTGCGAAAGAGACTCTCCTAAAACACAGGCTCTATAAAGAGGGTACCCATGATTGAAAAATTAAAGGGGAAACACCTATCCATTGAGCGTGATCAGTTAAGATAGACCCTGGATTTGTATGCAATTGCATATTTTTTCAGCTTCAAGTTTTTCAATATTTGATCGCGGATCTACACGAACCATGTCAAATGTGACGTATATTCCAGATTTTATTTTACATATTTTTGCATATTTGGGAGATAAATGCATATATTTGCATAATTGAATAAAAATCGTAATTTGGCAAAGTTTCTTATTTTATAAATTATGTTTTCAAAAAAAATTTGTTTGCAATGATATCTGTCACAATAAGAAAGCAAGGGCTTTTGTTTATCTTAATAACTGGTGAATTGTTGTTGTGTTTTGTAACGCGTGTCGAATGAAAATTATGTGAAAAAAAAAATTTAAATAGTTCAACAGGCTAAGACAGGTATCTATTTCTTTTTTTAAATTTTGTTTGTTATTCTAAAAAAAATTAATTAACCTGAATGGGGTTTCAGGTCCCCATTTAAATGCTGTAAAGTCAAAATGTTCAACACACATTTTATTGCCAGCTACTTCTGGACCCACAAAAGATACTTTTTTTGAAGATTTGTGCTTTGCAATGGTCTCATCTGACTGTTAATAAATTAAATCACCTGCCTTTTAAACGCTTTCTGGACAAATACACTTCACGTCAAATTCCCGACAAGCTTACTTTGTATAAAAATTATCTGTCAGATGCTATAATAAGACCATGGAAAACATAAAGAATACTGTTCAGCAAAATTACATACACCTTGTAGTTGGTGAAACCACTGATGCAAGAGGCATTTATATCGCAAATTTATTCGTGGGTGTTTTAAGTACAGGCGGTCCAGGACCACTATTTTTACTGGCATCAAAGCACCTAGAAAAAACTAATGCCGAAACAATTAGTTGTTTCGTTAATGACAGTATGAAAGTGCTATGGTCAGATGCTGGGTTTGAGATGAGAGTGCTACTTCAAGTGACTGACGCAGCACCATATATGACCATAGCTGCAAAAAACCTAAGTGTGTTTTACAGTAGCATCATACACATCTAAAAATAAGAGAAACATTTTCAGACGTTAATGAGCTGATTAGCAACGACAAGATAATGTTTTTGAAAGCTACCAGCCGTGTAATTATTAGAGATGGACGACATACCGTTTCCTCCAGTCCCTGTTGCTACCCGCTGTGGAACTTGGCTAAAGGCAGCCCTGTTTTATGCTAAACATTTTGACAAGTACTCAATAATAAATAGCTATTTTTATACTGCTATAAAAATAGCAGAAAAGTACCCAGATGCACTGAGCGTCCAAAAAGTGATAGCAGTTTTTAGGATGGGGGAGATTTTTAATGACTTAGAAATATTGAATTAGAAACAAGAAACATGTCTCATACTGAGTTTTCAATTAATAAATGAAAGAAGTGACAAGATCAACAAAATCCCAGATCAAGCGGGAATCATCTTAAAAAAATAGTTAAGTGAAATATTTTCAAAAATACTGGTCTTCAAGTATTACGTGACATTAATAACATTTTAGAAGGTGATAAATCTGTAAAAATTAAAATGTTCACAGACCGTATATTTATTCCAGTGGTTCTTACTTAAGTTCGCACCATTTACTTCTGCAGACGTGGAAAGATCATTTTATGTTTATAAGTTGTATGTTTATAAGAGCATTTTAAGCGATTGGAGGCACAGTTTTTCAGAAAATAATTCAGAAATGTACTTTGTTGTACACTTTAATAAATTCATTGTAATGTTATTTTATTATGTTAAAGGAAAAATAGTGAAATTTTTAATTCGTAATAAATTTTTACAACTAAATTGCTTTTCCATTTTATGAATTACCTTTTTTCCTTGTTTTAATATACAGAAAAACTTATTCTTATCAATTATACTTGAAATTAAAAGAAATTTAATTGCATATTTCCCACTTTTTTCTTGCATATTATTTGTCATATTTCAGTTTTTAATGCATATAAATCCGGGGTCTATTGATCACGATCAAACCACCCCTTTGCACGACCGCTGATAAATGAACAGTATTTCCTTAAACAGTACTCAGCCCAAGACCCTTCATGGGTTGTAGTGGTACAAGTTTTTTTTTTTTTTTTTTTTTTTTTTTTTTTTTTTTTTTCAAAGTACTACAATATATATGAGTTTAAATTCTATGACGCTTGCCTAAAATTAAAAAAATTTATGGCCCACCATCAACAAATAAATTTACAAAAAAAAAAAAGATTAAATTTCTTTTGTAATATTTTTTAAAAAATAATTTATTGTCTTCCTGACATAGTTGAATAGGTTAAAATTTAACATATGAATAAAAAAGTTACAAATAAATTAATAATATAAGAATCCGAGTTTTCCTAACCACCAGATTATTATTTTTTTTTTAATCCAAGAAAAATTTATTTAAATATTAATAAACGATAGTTTTTAAATGATCTAATCACTGTAGGGAAAGAAATTATATTATAATCAGATCGAAAAATGGGAATAAAAGGTTTAGGAAATATTATTTATTAAAACTAACATAACTATAATTATCGAGTAACTTTATTATAACTTACCGATGATTAAATAAATCCATATATAAAATAAGTTTTCCTAACCACCCCTTTATCTCTTAGTTATTACAAGAAAAATTTATTTAAATAATAATAAACGATAATTTTTAAATTATCCAATCACTGAAGGGAAAGAAATAATATTATAACTTTAAATATTATCAGATCGAAGAAAGGGAATAAACGGTTTAGGAAATATTATTTATTAAAATTAATATAACTATAATTATCGAGTAACTTTATTATAATTTACCGATGATTAAAAATCGAATTATTTTTATTAAACGTTAATCATTTTTAATATTATTAATATTACTGTCCTAACCTAATCAAATCTTAAAGATATATGTACTCAAAAGAGAGAGAAACTTTTGACGAACTGTTAACATTCCTTATAAAAATAAAAGATTTTGATATCAGTACATAGGGTGGTGACTGGATTAGAACTAACCTGATAATGTAAACAGTGATTTTATTCCCTTCATAAAATGTGGAGAAAGCTGAACTGGAGATCGGGGACTCTTGGGCAAACTCGAACCAAACTGTAGGCACGGGATATGGTGTGATTGAAATATCTGGTTTAATGACCCCAAAATACTGCAAAATTTGATGTATTTTCACCTGCTGAGCTCAAAACTCATCATAAAAATGACCGATTAGTTCTTTTTTTTTTTAGATACAGTTAAAAGTCATTTCTATAGTCTAATTTTTTTTTTCTTTTCGATTGGTAGTCCTGTCAACAAACTGTTCTACAGCTATTTGGAGCATATATACTTTAATTAATGTTGATCTGACTTTGTGTTTAACTTGGTCTCTACAAGGAAAATTATTTTAAGTATCAAAATTAAAAAAACCATGAAACTCACCTCCATCCTGAAGTGTTTCCTCTTCATTCACTTGTTTAAAATTACCTGCAGACATGAACATAGTAATTAGATCAAGCCAAAAACTGAAATATTTGTTGAAGTGAAGAAACCTAAAGCCATGGAGGGGCACAGTAAGCAATAATAGTAACAGTTTGAAGAGGTTAAAGTTCAATTTAATATTTTTCTCACCATAATCAATCTGCTCCCCCTCCTCTTCTTTGACCTCGATTGTTGGAACTGAAAAGAAATCAAATTATTGTTGAATATGAAGCAATAATTTTCGTTACTCCATTAATTACATAATCCAATTCTGAGCTAAATTAATAAATGGAACTAAAATCATAACTATAGAATGAACTCCAAATTGATTTTTACAGCAAGAAGAATTTGATGTAAAGTCTGCGATAAAAACAAACAAAATAGAACAGTTTATGCAAAAAATGTTTTCACCTTCATCTGGGACTAGCATCTCATCTTCTTCTTTTATGTGAACTAACTGCCCTCCTGCAGAAATATATAAAAAATATTTTTAACGAATATTTCAAACAGTGTAAGCACACGCAGGACAAATTTATTAATTGTAATCAAGAACGTTTTAATGGGAATATGTATTATTAGTTACTATTAGTTTTGTAAAAATTTGAAGATATTTCAAATTTGATTATAATTTTAGCTGTCTTTTTTTGGTACCACCTCATATGAAAATTCATTTAATCTGATTAAATTTTTCATGAGTATAAAAAATTGAACACATTTCGTGACACTAGGAATGTTCAAATACAATGGAGTTGACTTTTGCCTAAAAAAACAAATAGTTCAGACAGTGTAAGCAAAAAAGATGGATGAAATAAATCAAATTTAACTATCATTGAAATTTTTTTTCGTGCATAAATCGTGGCAATTTTGTAATGAAGTTTCTAATAAAACTATCAGTTATCGACAATGAGGAAGCTGTTATCCTCCTTTATTAAACTAATCAACTAACTACAGCTATAAAACTGTATATTATAATAACACATGATATCACTGCCCTAAAAGTAACACATATTAAGTCAAAATTTAATAGTTCTGAGATATTTATTATTAACAAAAATAAAGGCAAAATAACCGAACATCAAGAATTTCATAAAAATTTTTAAACTATTAGAAGATAAAAGATTCGACCACGGCCGGGGATCGAACACAAGTCCTCCTCATCTCCGTTGCGGCGCTCTTGCCACTGAGCTAACCATGGGGACGTGATCGAATGTTTATGTTCTGCGATCCCTCCGCAAGTGTCATCATCAGAGCGCCTCAACAGAGATGCGGAGGACCTGGGTTCGATTCCCGGTTGAATCTTTTATCTTCTAATTAAATAGTTCAAAAATTATAACTTAATTATTCAACCAACGACCATGAATAAATAACATCATTAAATGAATATCTTTGATATATGTCAATCAGATCCTGTTTGTCTGGACAATTGTTCCGCCCCCTGGTACTTCGCTACATCGTGGCGAGACCTGGTGGGAGGAATCACAGAAGATAAAGATTCGATCACGTCTGGGACGGCCCCACTGTTAGCTAAGTGGTAAGAGTGCCGCAATGGAGATGCGGAGGACCTGGGTTCAATTCCCGGCCGTGGTCGAATCTTTTATCTTCTAATTAAATAGTATAAAAATTATAACTTAACCAACGACCATGAACAAATAATTTCATCAAAATTATTTTAGAGTGTTAAAAAAAAAAAAGAATACTTTCCATAACATTAAAAAAAAAACTTTTAATCTTTAAGTATCTAAAATTTCAATATTTGTCTTAGGATGTTTTTCTCATATGCCAATGATATTATCAATTCATGTGAGTGCTAAGGCTTAAGTTGAAAAAACTAATTCAATTGGTTTCATATCAATTTTATATTTTTCTCACCATCATAAATCAGCTCCCCTTTCTCTTCTTTGATATCAATTGTAAGAACTGAAACAAAAAATAAAATTATTATTAAATTATAAGCGAATTTGTTTTAAATGCATCCCACAAGCTGCCCCATTTTTAAGTACCATTAAAAAATACACATTTCTTAAAGGAAATAAATATTTATTTTTGGTTATTTCTAGTATTGTGTGCAAGACAAATGGAAATCAATCTTGGCCATTTGTCTTCAAGAATTCCAAAACGTCTTTAAAGAAAACCCACTTTTTATGTTTTCACAAGAAGTATTATTTGGGACTAGTTTATGCAACAATGCCCTCAAATAGAACTAAATTCTTCTTCATATTAACAGGGACAGAAAGATATTCCTAGTTGGACTAGGCATAAAGCATTGTAAGAAGGTATGATATAAAACTTCAGTGATAATAAAAAAGTATTTTTATTTTATCAGTAATCTAACTGTTTCATTAGTAATCTAACTTCATAATACACTTATGTATCTTTCTTTTGAATAAGAGTTTAATTTTTGAATTACTAAGGAACTCAAGTCAGTGGCGGATCCAGACAGGGGGCACGCCCCCTGCGCCCCTCCCCCTGGATCCACGTCTGACTCAAGTTAACAATTGAAATTATAGGCAGAAAGTAAAACAGAGGACTAAATGTCATCCTAGGACTAAAACGTACACCACAGTGACCTAAGGATTTTTTTAAATGGAGTAAAAAATCCTAGGCTATGCCATCCCTTGGATAGTATATGATATGGAGGTCCCCAGCCTGTGCATTGTCAGGTAATGCTTAAAGATTCCTATTCTAATTATACCTGAAGGACTCCACTGTAGCATCATCTGAATAGCCTTAGTGCCATAAAGTGAGGTTAAACAATCAAGAAATACAGAGGTGAATGCTTTTGTTAATTGAATATGGTCCAATAACTGACTAGAATTTATAGATTATATAACATAGATCAAACATGTAAAATATAAGACCTAAGATAAAAAAGAGGAAGTGCGCCCGGAAGAAGGTTATAGGGGACAGTAAGATGTTCCAAGTTGGACTAGGCATAAAGAATTGTAGGAAGATATAATATAAAACTTCAGTGATAATAAAATAGTATTTATTTTATCAAATATTTCATTAGTAATTTAATTTCATAATAGACATTTATTCTTTCTTTTGAATAATTGAATAAACGTGATTCAATGCTTTGGGAAAACTAATTATTTTAAAGAATATCTATAAATAAATGAAATCTACCTAATATTAAAAATAGCATTTATTTCTTTTAAATTCAATAAGAAGTGTTTTATAACATCTTGTTTATATACTAAATGTCAATAATAATATACATGTTAAATATATTTTTAAATATTTAAAAGATTCTTTTGGCAAAGTAAGATTAGATATTAAGGTCCTAGAATAACAAAAATAATATTTGGCCTTGCGATAAAAGGGTAGATATGTTACATTAAGCAGATATAGATTTAAAAGAGTTTAATTCTTCAAATACAAACTTAAGATAACAATTGATAGGAAGAAAGCAATACATAGGACAGTATGTCGCGGGTTATCGTCCCACAGTGACCCATCCTAGGCTATGCCATCTCTTGGATAGTATGTAATATGGAGAGTATAGTATGACCCAGCCTGTACATTGCCAGGTAATCCTCAAAGATTCCTATTCTAATTACACCCAGGCAAAATTAAGGACTCCCACTGTAGCATCATCTGATTAGCCTTAGTGGAATAAAGTGAGGTTAAACAAACAAGAAATACAGAGGTGAATGCTTTTGTTAATTGAATATGGTCCAATAACTGACTAGAATTTATAGCATTTAACATAGATCAAACATGTAACATATAAGACCTAAGATAAAAAAGATCTGAAAATCCAAATGAGAAAAACTACAAAATACAAAACGTAAGTACAGAATGATTGATTTACAATATATATAAAAATCCTAAAGAGAAAAAATGTAGAATTGTTGTAAAACAAAGGAAAAACTCACATGAATACTTATTTTCTTCAATCATTTTTTCCATAAATTCGGAAATGCCACAGAAAGAAGTAATTCTACAAAAACTAAATAAAATTTAAGACAAAAGTTTCTGACAATTTTTGCTGTGAAGGGCACCTTACTGAACGGCACCTGAGTCGCTATCGAAATAGTATCCAAGGAGATAGAGACAAAGAGGACTCACTTCAGCCCTTACGAAAACTTTGATCTACGTCATCGGATCCACTACAGTTGGCAGGTGTGAGATCATGTTTATTACAGAGGTGAGAGATAGAAAACTGTTATTCTTTACGATAGGTTGATAGATTGTCAGGTTTTTCAATTATAATTTTTCATTTTGAAAAGCCAACTTTTCGATCCCACATGTAGGTCTTCATCGGAGCTTCTGAGTCCAGAGTAATTCGTGGTTATTACTCAACCTAGCGTTGCCTTGAATGTGCCAAACATTAATATAAAATTCTGATTTAAACTTTTACATTAGATATATAATAGAAATTATTAAAAAACATTACCCTGTATGAACATTAGAAATCATAGAAAGGAGTTTCATCTCATTGTAGGAGTTTCATTTATAATTGATGGCAAAATAATTTATTGTTTGAAAAGAAATATGAATAAAATGTTTAGTTTTTTTTTAAGAGAACGTAGATATTTACAAATAAAAATTGCCCTATGAGAAAATTTCAAATCCTAGAAAGGGTTTTCATTTATAATTGATGGCAAAATCTCATGTGAAATCGGATTAAAAAGTGTATTTGTTGTAAAATGCATTAATTATTTATGATAAAGATAGACAGTTTAATGATTAAAAGTTCGATTGCGTTGTAAAAATCTGGTGCAATGTGCGCAACACACAACTTTCACTTACGAACTTTAATACGTAAACGCCATTTCTTATTTATCCACATTTACATGCTTATATTTGTATATCGTCATAGTTATAGAGTACTCGTATAGCAAAACTTAAAAGTTCTTAGTACTTTGGGATTCATACTCACGGATTCATTTTACTGCGAGTTGCTTTTTGTAAATATAGCTTGATGGTGAATCAATAGGTGTATTTACGTCTCGTAGTAAAGCTGTCACTTCGCGGGCATATACATACATCAAATACCCAGTTAGATCAAAATCGTTACAGCCGTTAATCAGTAAATAAAAAAATAAAAAAACAGGTGAAAAAGAGACAATATTTAATAAATAAATAGGCCCCTACTATTGATCAATTTTTATTAAATTTTGGCTGTAACATCGCGGTCATATACATACATTAAATACCCATTTTTTTCCCAAATCGTTACAGCTTCTTTTTGGAGAAAATCGAAAAAAAACCAACATAAAAATGAGACAAAATTTATTAAATAAAGTACCCCCATCCAGGTTCGTGCAGTTTAAAGTTTTCGAGCTAGTCTATTCACTCGAAAACACACACACATACACACACAGACGCACAGGTGCACACACACAGATGCACAGGTGCACACACACAGATGCACAGGTGCACACACACACACACCCCTCAAGTTTAACCCTCTGGAAGTAGATACCAAGTCAAATACTTCGCTAAATTTGTTTTTTGATCCTGATAAAGACAGCTTAATGAAGGTTTTACACATTGTTATTGAGTTGGTATATGATAAATCATTAGAAATATGATAAATTATTAATTGATGCAGGAAATTGATAAATGATTAGAATTATTTATCATGGTATTTAAATCCATGATCCAAATTAATTATTATTGATAATTTTCTGTTTATTGTAAGTTTTCCACATGAATCTCCTCCTCAAATGTGGATAAAGCCTAAGGTCAATAAAGGGAAGGTGGCCTTACTTTTAGAGGAACAATATGGCTGCTTATGATGTATTTGGGCTTTATATAATTTATATGATGGGCTTATGATGAATTTGGGCACTAGAGAACTGTGAATTGACAACAAGTAGGTAAAAATTATTCTAGTGTTTGTGTTCTGCTTTAGTTAGCAGTTTTCTTTGTTTTGCTAGAATACTTTCAGTGGCTGGTTAACTATCCAATTTAAAAACCAATATCCTTGGTTTAAAAAAAAAATGATAACTGGTACTATTATTATGGTTATATATAACTATTCGCTTTGTAAAAGTGAAAATTTAAGAAAGAAGAAAAAGTTAAAGATTAGACTAAAGAGATTACAATCTACAACAAAAATGATTATAATACACCTTTCATATAATAAATAAATAGCTGAATGATGATGAGATGAATTAGCTACATATATCCTATTCTTTTTATACAGTCAAATCAAAGTTAAGTCAAAAGTCAAATCAAATAACCTTTCAGCTAAATATATATAAATACATAAATAACACACATTTATAGGAACTAATAAAGAATATAATTGGAACAGGGTTTAATACAATCACAATGGACAGTTAGCAAAAATGTACCAATGTTTTACCATAGCATAAATGTTTTACCATAATACAAATTCTTTAAATTCAGAATATAACACATGATGATATGAGATATAATATCAGGAGGTTATACTAATAGGTGCACACTGATTTTGCTTAACATGTCTTTTGCTAAAACAAATAGATTCGATCTTCTCCCTATACCTGAAAAGGCGACACATGGGAAAAACATGGATTTTCCTAGTCCAAGCCAGAAAAATTAGATTTGTCTACTGGATACTTACCCTCCCTAAATATCGACAGAAAATGAAGTTTTGTGTCAATAAATCAACTTCCCACACGCCATCTGTTGGAAATTTATATTGTTTGTTGGAAATATATATTGTTTACGAATAATCAAACTCAATTGTAGTATAATAAGCATTTAATTTGCAATAAAAGTAATATTGGTGTCAATTATCAAGTAATAAACTATCATTTCTTTTAAGTTGTCTAAAACTACACACAATGAGCAAATTTCAACAAAATTGGTTGAGTAGTTTCTAATTTTACCTCTGAAAAACATCCGGACACAAGATTTTTTATGTAAACATGTATAATATAATACACCTTTGAATTTTGTATATCTGTACCTGGAAGGTAAACAACTCAATTTACACTTTTTAAATGTGTATTATGGATTTAAACAACATGATATTTACTTCCATTTATCTATCCACATAATTAAAAATAAGGAAAACGTTATAAAGCTGCCATTATAAGAAAAAAAAAATCAATTTGGATCATGGATTTAATTTCCATAATAAATACTTCCAATTATTTATCATATTCCATTCATCAATTAATATTTTATCAGATATGAATGTCAATAAAAATGTGTAAAAGGTTTATTAAGCTGTATTTATAAGCATAAAAAAATAAAATAAAAAAATAAAGCATTTGACAGAGTATTTAAGTCCATAGTGTTAAATTTAATTCAATAAAAAGTCAAAAGTCAAGTTCAAGTCAAAAGTACGTTGTGACAGGTCAGTAAGAACGGGGGACTTCTTCGGGTACCATCCAGTGATTTAATAATTATGCTCACTATGGCATTCAGTGATCAGTGACCCATGCAACAAATTATTATGGGGGGAGGGGGTTCAACATTCTCATAGGTAGAAATTCGAGAGGCTAAAAGTTGAAAGCCTAGAAAGAACTATTAGGGCATTTAATTCCTTGTCAATTTATGTCTCAGCATGTAGGCAGGGATGGATCTAGCACAAAATTTGGAGGGGGGGTCGTGACCCCCATGTCTCATAACCATGACATTGTATTAAGAAGGACTGAGATCTAAACAACAAAAAGTGTTATGTTTAGGGCAAAGTAACTACCCAATTGCATTATTCGCTTAAAAATACAAAAAATTGAAAATCCAAAAACTTTGGGGGGGGGGGGGGGGTCATATTCATGGGGTGACTGTGACCCCCCTCCTGGATCCGCCCATGTGTATAGGTAGTTGCCCTTTGGCAAAATATAGGGGGTCTGCACCCCCCCCCTCCCATCTAGCACCATCCTTACTGTGTAACATCTAGAACCTATTAACCCAGTGTTAACTGCTTGATAAGCCCCCTGGTGTAATTAAAATTAGGGGGACTAAAATTATAATCATTATCTCTCTGAGAATTATCGATTCTACCTTCTTGATTAGGCAGTAATTTGGATCCTTTTCCGGAAAATCTACATCAAGTAAATGTCTACTTTTAAAGGGTGCACATAAGCAGTTTTTTTTTTTTTGTGTTGGTATTTTTCAGTAGCAAGCATCAGTTATAATGTCAAAGAAAGTGAGTCTCATGTTTATAGACAGGTTTAGTTAAAGAGAGTCAATGTGCCATTTTTAAATAATTTAAATGCATTGAGACAGTAGGAGATGCCGCTGGGTAATGCTCCCCCTCATGCCTCTCATGCCAATGTATTATTTCAATCATCAAATTCAATGATTGTTAATGTTATAATTGACAGGTGTGAATAAAAGTTATCAGTTAAAAAAAAAAAAAAAATGCATTGATTCTAATTTTGGAGATAAAAATAAATGATTTACATTAAGAGCAAAATAATAATAATATCAAGTGGTTAATATGCTTTTTTTGAGGGAAACAAAAACTGAAAAATTTATTTGACTAGTTCCAAAGTATTAAATTTATTTCAATACTTCAAAATTTGGAAACATGAGTTAAATTTTAAACTGGAAATGCCAGCGGTGGCCCTAGTTGTTTATTAACAATAATTCTTAAAAATTCTTAGCCATGCCGTCCCTCAGATAGGATGTAAAATGGAGGTCTCGAGCCTGTACGTCAGGTACTCGTTAAAGATCCCTATCCTAATTATACCTGGATAGTCACAATTTAGGACTCCCACTGTAGCATTGTCCAATTAGCCTTAGTGGCATAAAGTGACGTTAAACAAACAAACAAACAACAAACTGGAAATACAGCCTATAAAAGAGAAAAATATTGATAATAATTTAATACAGAAAATAATTAGTCAAAAATCTTAAAAAAGTATTTTATTTTATTTTATCTAATATAGAATTTAGGAATTAGAAAATCAGAGAAATACCCTCCAAAAAACAATATATGATAAGTAAGGACAGGAATCACAAATATTTGGGATAAAATGTGATTCAAAGGAGGGAATTAAAGATATGTACAACATAAAATGACTTACGAAAAATCAAATTTGAAAATTATTGTCCATTTTACAATAATTCTAGTATTGCATAGGTGTTAGTGGTGTAGGGGTATAATGGTGTGAACTAATCAAATAAGACTTTTCTAATAATCCAAATTAATAAGTATAAAAGTACTTAGAATACATTTTATTTGATAAAGAATATAAATTGTTGTACAAATCCAAATTCTGGTAAAAAATAATAAAAAAAACAAAAAAAACAAATACTTAATAATAATGTTTAAAATTATTTGTTGGAATGCTACCAATGGGGAGTTTCTTCACATGCGTTTTGATTTAGTTAGTTTTAGGATTTTTACTTATGATTAATATGTTATAATACAGACAACAGAGAATCCTATATCTACAGTTTTATACAAAATTTATAACATCCAATTTTGATATGTTTCTCCAGTACATTAAACAATAAGAACATATTAATTAATTAAACAGTACATTAAACAATTAACATTAAACAATAAGAAAAAAGAATTTAAAAAAATTCTTTAAAACCATAAGAGCAGTGAAGATGCTTCTCATTAACAGAGGTGAACAAAAGTATTTGCACAAGTGAAATGTTATATGTTGGTCATAAATAATAGGGGGAAGGAAAAAAAAAAAAAAAAAAATCAAATTTATTTGAAACACTAATTTAATAATAATAAAAATCTGGTGCGTGCGCGAAACACACAACTTTCACTTACCAACTTACTTAGATAAGAAATTGACGTGTTCTGTTAAATATAATTTTCCCAAAGTCACACATTTTTCTACATCCATATCTTATTTTTGTTAATCGTTAAAGCCGTTTTTGAGTAAATAAAAAAACCCGTGAAAATGATACAAAATTTATTAAGTAAAGTCCCCCCTCCGGTTAATCAATTTTAATGAAATTTTAACAGTCATATCTCGGGCATATACATACATCAAATACCAAGTTTGATCAAAATCGTTAAAGCCGATTTAGAGTAAATAAAAAAAACACGTGAAAATGTTACAAAATTTATTAAGTAAAGTCCCCCCTCCGGTTAATCAATTTTGATGAAATTTTTACAGTCATATTTCGGGCATATAAATAGATGAAATACTCAGTTATATCAAAATTGTTAGAGCCATTTTTGAGAAAATCGAAAAAAACCTAAAAAGTTATTAAGTAAAGTACCCCCTCCCTTTAAGTAATTTTGATGAAATTTATGCTGTCACATCGCGGGCATATACCTACACTAAATACCCAATTTCAGGATCGCACGGTTTATAGTTTTTGAGCTAGTCTGTTCACACACACACACACACAGACACACAGACACACACACACACAGACCATTTCGCGGGACTTGGTCATTTCGACTCAGGGGACCCCAAAACGTGTATTTCCGTTGAAAACCGGAAGTCGAATTTCTCACGATCGCAATACTTCCACTTACTATATATTTCATATATAGGTAAGTGAAAGTAAAAATGTACAAAAAAAATTAAACTTTCTTAAAACATAAAGTAAAAGAAAATATTAGTAATCAAAAGTATTTGCACATTATTAAGTACTGTCCTACATTAATTTTTTTAACATTTGGTATGGAGTCCATTGGCATCTATAATAGCTTGGAGCCTACTTGGCATTGAGTACATTAGGTTTTTTTTGGTTTCCGGTCCAATTTTTGCCCACTCTTCTCGCAAGACTGCTATCACGTGCTGCTTCCACAAATTTCATATTTTCTCACTCAGCGGTCTTAAGTATCCCAAAAATTTTATATGATATTTAAATCTGGTGTTTGGGGTGGAGTATCTAACCTCCGGGGAGCATTACAAGGAAGCCACTACTTTGTTTTATTGGCTTTGCGTTTGGGGCCATTGTCTTGTTGGAAAATGAAGAAATTTTCTATTCCTATAATTTTCTATTTCTATAAATATTTATGTTCCCCTCGGCTATTAAATTACCTTCAATTGCAGTTCACCTGCACCATTGTAACCCTCCGGCAGGCGCGCTGCGGCATTTGAACGACAATCTGAACAGTTGTCAAAATATTAGGAATATTAATTGAATAAGTGAGCTGAGGGTTCTAGGTATTTGTAGACCGATATGTCCTGGCAGGATTAGACGGTCGTGCCCACAGTCTTCCGGTGCACCTCAGTAGTTATATTGTATTTATATTTGCAGTGGGTCAGTAAGAGCGGTCCAAACACCGCGGCGCGCCCTTTCGTGTTACAGATTCAGACAATCTCTGCTGAATTATTTTTTCGTTTTCTGAGCTTTCTTCACAAATTAAAGTGCAAGTATTTTGGTTTTTATGTTGTATAATATTTTTTGAATTATTTTTACACATACTATTATTTTTAGTCTTGTTTTTCTAAATTAGTATATCATGAAATTTAAATGTGTATTTTATTATTTTCCTTTGAAACCTTGACCCATACCTCAATTCCTATGTTTATAATTACAATACTCTATACTATTGTGTACAAAATAAACATACAAAATTTGCGATTCTTGCATATGAGTGCTATTTATTTTGACCGCACCACCGACCATTTCCTCTTCATTATAACAACGGTCAACCATCTTCCACCATTATGTTCACATGAGCAATATTTAATATAATAAGCAATTTATTATTATATTATCTGTATACATTATACAACCAATTGTAGGTTTGTTACCAACCATTGTTGTGTATGTTTTTATCGCCAAAGCTAATTTTTTTTATTGCTATTATTTTCTTTAAACAACAATTTTTATTCATTAGAAATAGGATAAAACTAAAGCAATGAGTAAACGACAACAAAAATTAAGTTATTGCTTATTTTCCAATAAAATATATAAAAAATAAAGATGCAGTCCAAACACCGCAGCGCGGCCGCTGATGTAACTCAGATAGGCGCCCCCCCCCCCCCCACCCCAGAGAGTTAAATGATACACATCCCCATACCATAACATGCCCTCCTCCATGCTTCACAGTAGGAATTACATTTTGACTTCTTAATTCCTGATTTGGCTTCCTCCAGATATATTTTTGTCCATCACTTCCAGAAATATTAAATTTGCTTTCATCACTAAATAAAACATTTTGCCAGAATTCAATGGGTTGGTTTAAGTGGCTTTTAGCGAATTGCAACCTTTTTTTCCTATTTGTCTCAGATATAAAAGGTTTTTTTCTGTGAAAGTCAGCCTTATAGAGCGCCCTTGTAACAATACAGACTAGGGATGAGTCGTTCCCGATACTTAATGGAGCTGTTCCAACCTGTTCCGTTCCACGAATGGAACAGTTCCAAATTACCGATACAGTTCCACTGTTCCATTGCTTTACACATGGAAATAGAAAAACTCAAAAATGATGACGGGGGGGGGGGGGGGGGGGGGGGGGGGGGTATTTGCGCTAGTTGATCAGGGGGACCAGGTTGATTAGTTAAACCTTTTTGTATAATTTAAAATTGAAAGCTAATTTTATTTTTTCATTAGCTATTGATTCTGATTATTATCATCTATAAATTTTTTTTCTGTTTACAGTGTTACACTAATGCTGCCTTATTTTTATACTTAGGAATACTTTTCTTATAATGTTTGGTGTGCTTGGTGATTTTTGTAATGTACCTTTGCCACAGTTTACAACATTCAAGCAGCTCATTTGGCTTACAAAATTTTGTGTGTAATTATTATGAGCTATATATCTACATACATAAATTTAGGTATAGAGCTAATTATTGGGAGGCCTTTTAACAATTTAAATTTGTTAGGAACAAGTTTTTTAATAATATAATATATACTCTACATAGAACTGGTTAAAAAATCCCAAATCGGCAAGGTCAAAACTTTAAAATGCAAATTTTATATAGACTTTTAATATTTGTTTAGTACTTTATTGTTTTCTCAACATTAACAGTAAGCAATTGTTCGAATTTTTAAATTACCAAAAACTTAATTTCCTCCCATCCCTTCAATTCTACTGCACGAAAACCCAATAAGATGGTGGTATACAAATCGGCAAGACTTTCCATGGCTCTCATCAGTAGCAGAGGAACACCTTTGCATTAATTTTATAATGTGTAAATAATAATTCTATATGAATTAATATATCTTTTAAACTTGTTTGTATATATTGAAGTATTAATATGTATACTTAAATTACTTAAAATTCTATAAATAAATTTTTTTATTTTTGTACATTTTTTTCAAAATGTTATATTTTATTTCCATCAAGCCTTTCTACTTTTTATACATTCATTACTTAGGAATATATGCATTATTGACCAATATTGGTGTTTTGTTTGGAAATTGTTTTGAATAATGTTGGTAAGGACTGGGAAATAAGAATTGTAATTAGAATTGGGCAAATTTTGTTTCAAAATATAGGTGAGATTAGTTGTCTAATAGCATACAATTATCATTTAGTTGATCTAAAATGATGCTTTAATAATAATTGTAATATTTTATATTCTTCTCATTCAAATATAATCTATAACCAAACAACATTACTGAGAGATAGGTCACTAGGACTGTCAGTTGCCCTTATTAATTTTAAGATACTGTTTACAATTTCCTGAAAAAGATATATGTATATCCTTATCATAACATTGTACTTCCATGTACAAAGTGCCAAAAATGGTAATATAAAGATAAAAATAATCCCACATTTTCTAATAATCATTAGAATATAAATTAATCTCACCACAACACAGATTTTTGAGATCAATGAATTTTATATATATATAATACATCTGTCACTGGTGGTGTAGTAGTTAGTATAGCAAATCCCAGGATCTCATTAGTATAGCAAGTAACAGGATCTCATCCCACCAAGTTGCCCTAGGATTTTTTAAAGGGAGTAAAAAATCTTTGGTCATGCTGTCCTTAGAAGGTAAAGTAAAATGAAAGTTGATAGCCTGTGCGATGTCAGGCACTTTTTAAAGATCTCTATCATAATTATACCTGGAAAGGCAAAATTTAGCTTTGTAGCATCGCCTGATCAATCTTAGTAGCATAAAGTGATGGTAAATAAATTAACAAATATTACAAATCTATTATATGAATTTCGTATTAAACTCCTTCACCAACCTACTTCTATAATGCCAGGCTAATTTACATTATTTCACTAAGGCAGGGAAGTTTTACTTCCTCTCTATTACATTCTCAATGTATAAAATTTCTTCATGATTTTTTTTTTTTTTTTTAATTTCAATGAAATGCGACAGGCCCCTATAAAATGAAAATTATTTTTTAATTCTTAGCAACTGCACAGCAAATAAAGTTGTTTTTGACCCTCCTCTGTATATTTTATTGTTTAGTCTAAATGATTCTTATCTAGCTTTAAAATCAATCTTATACCATCTATTGTCATATATTCAAAATAATTTATTTTGTGAAGTATTTTGCATAATTTTACTTTCCTCTAATACATGTTTTACTATATTACCCAATTATTTTACAATACTGGGGTATTTTCAACATTAATGCCTAAGCCAATATTATGATCTTTAATAATTTTAATTAAATCCCAAAATAATATGTTTTATTTTACAATTTCTTTTGCTAAAAAAAGGGCTCATCTTCCCTAAAGATCGGGGAGTATCGTGAGTGGAATGCTAATGGAACAGTCCTGGAGCGGGTAATGGAACCGGCGGTGGAGCAGTACTGGAGCAACTAGTGGAGCAGTAAGTGGAACCGGCGGTGGAGCAGTCCGTGGAACCGTCAGTGGAACGCTCGTGGAGCAGACAGTGGAACCGGAGCTGGAGCAGTCCGTGGAACTGTCAGTGGAACGCTCGTGGAGCAGACAGTGGAACGCTCGTGGAGCAGACAGTGGAACGCTCGTGGAGCAGACAGTGGAACCGGAGGTGGAGCAGTCCGTGGAACCGTCTCTGGAACGCTCGTGGAGCAGTCAGTGGAACTTTTCCTTACCGATCCGGGCACTCCCCACTCCTTACCGATCCGGGCGCTCCCCACTCCTTACCGATCCACCCGTATCGGTAAATCCCAGCAATTGGAACAGTTCCATACCGTTCCACAGCGAGATTAGGTTCTCGTTCCCGATCCAGTTCCACCGACCCATCCCTAATACAGACACTCACCTGTTTTTGAGAAGTACGAGCGATTCTATCTACCAACTCATATGAACTCGTAGATGGATTAGCCTTCACTTCCCTTACTATTAGCCAGCAGTCAGCTTCAGTTAGGGATCTGGGTCGGCCGGGAAGTGCTTTGTTAAATGTGGATCCGGTCTCTTCCTACCTTTTAATTACGTATCGCACTGTGGAAAAGCATAGCTTCACAATTTGCCCAATTTCCTTGTAGGTTTAGCCCATATTTCTTAGTAACACTATCTTCTCTCGGGTCAGACAACAGACAATTCGCTTTTTTTAGGTGACATAATGACCTGACCTGTGGCTAGTCTATTTAATACTGGCTTAGGTACAACAATAGCTCTAGGAGATAAGACTAATCTTTGAACATTGAACCTGAGATCTTAATTACAATAACAGTTTCTATCCAGGCTTACAAAGTGCAAATACTTTAGATTACTTATATTTTCTTTTATTTAATTTTTTAAAGAATGTTTAATTTTTTGTATGTTTCTTAATATATTATAGATATAAGCATTAAATTAGTGTTCTGTTAAAGCTTGAAGTTTTTCTTTTTTTCCTTCTGATTTTTGTTTTTGACTGATGTTTCACTTGTGCAAATACTTTAGATCGCCACTGTATATTCCTATTAAATAACCAAATTAAAGAACTTTGCATATTTATCCAAAAACCTCCTTTGGTGGTATGAATTAATATTTCTATAGGTTAAATGATGGTCAGGATTTTCAGTTACAATGATATTTATTATGGTAAGCCAACTTTTCGATCCAACTTGTGGATCTTCATCAGGGCTAAAAGAAAACAAATATATGAGTATCTATGCTAGAGGGTGACAATAAATGGATACATTACAGAACTGATAATAATATAAAAGATGGTGTATACATAAATATTAAAATAAGAGGCTGGTTAACAAGATAAAATAGAATCTGATATTTACCTATTGAGTCCAGGTGGATACTAAGACTAAAAATAAAAATAAGGTGAGAGGTAGTGGTAGGGGGTTAGTTTGCCGACTTCAAAGGTTTATGGCGGGGAAATCCAACGCTTTTGAAGTGAAGGCACATGACAACTGAGTGAACAAAAATATTTAAAACTAACAAAATATATGGTACTGTTTACAAATAGTTGTGTCTGGACTGAATAATAACATAAAAATGAGATAATACATAATGTAACAATGCATACAAATTTGGAAAATATACAGAAAGAAGCATACAATACAAAAAATAATAATAGTACAAGAGGTACAGAGATAATTGCAGGTACCTATGAAATCAAAACTAGGATTTGAGGATGCGGAAGATGTTAGAATAAGTGGATGAAATTATCTCTTTATCTGTTTTGTGATTTACCGGGTTATTTGTTTCTAGATGGATGAAAATGGATTCTGAGAGGAGACGTTTGTCGTGGTTAGATACAGTTGCTAATATGGAGGGGTTCTCAAAGTCGAAGGAATGGTTGTGGGCAATGGCATGTTCTGCTAATTTAGATGTAGACGAATTACACGTGGAAATACTGTATTTATGTTGATAAATACGTTTTTTTAAATAGTTTTTGGTTTCACCTATATAGCAACTGTTGCAATTAAGCGTGGAGCACTGGATACGATAAACTACATTACACTTGTCTAGGAGAGGTACAGGGTCTTTGAGTTTTGTATAAAGATTTTTTAATTTATTGTTATTTTTTAATACTAGGCGCATGTATGGGAAACTCGATGAGAAGGATTTTTTAATTTTGTTTGAGAGAATGGGGATATATGGGATAGATCTGTATTGGAAAGTAGAAATCGGAGGTTGTGAAGAGTTGTTAGAGAGATTTTGAGTTTTAGCATTGTTATTGATAAGTGTTTTTATTAAGTGCTCAGGAAAATCGTTAGATTGTAAGATATTTTTCAGGCGGATTTTGTTATGACAATGAAATTGTGGATCGGACAAGGTCAGGCTACGGTGGATAAGGTTTTTTGCGACGTTGATCTTTTGGTGATGTGGATGTTGGGAAAAATAGTTAAGGAGTCGGCCAGAATAAGTGGGTTTGGTGTACCAATTAGTGGATATAGAATGGTCCGGGTTTCTGGTAATGGAAATATCTAGGAATGGAAGGGTACAATTGGTTTCCAATTCTATAGTGAAACGGAGAAGTGGATGGTAGGAGTTAAAGGCGGCGAGAATATCAGTGATAGAGTTAGGATTGAGAATCAATAGGAGGTCGTCTACATATTTTTTAATGAAAAAAATATCGTTGGGGAATTTAGGTATAAAAGAATCAAGGAGGTCGTTAAGGACAATACCGGAGAGGTCGGGAGCTAGACAGCTACCCATTGCAAGGCCAGAAGTTTGGAGAAAATATTTATTAATATTTCTTTTTAACTCTTGTAGTATATGCTTCTAAAAAATATGCTGAGCCATAATATGACTTTCCAGCTTTTCAATTCCATCAGATTTATAATCAACGTGAGGACATTGATGAGGCTTCTCACCTTTAGAATGGGGCATTATATAGATTTTCAAATCTGCAGATCAGACAGATTTATAATCACAATTAGGACATTAATAAATCATAAATAAGGCTAGTCATCTGTATGACGAGCCATTATATGACTTTTCAATGTTTTAATTCTAACAGATTTATAATCACAGTGAGGACATTGATGAGGTTTCTCACCAATATGGCAGGCCAATACATGTCTTTTTAAAATATATGATTCAACAGATTTATAATCACAGTGAGGACATTGATGAGGTTTCTCATTAGTGTGGCGAGTCTTTATATGATATTTTATTGTTGAAGATAGAGCTGATTTGTAATCACAGTGAGGACATTGATGAGGTTTCTCACCAGTATGGCGGATCATAATATGTCTTTTCAAATTATGAGAATCAACAGATTTATAATCACAGTGAGGACATTGATGAGGTTTCTCATTAGTGTGGTGAGTCTTTATATGATATTTTATTGTTGAAGATAGAGCTGATTTATAATCACAGTGAGGACATTGATGAGGTTTCTCACCAGTATGGCGGGTCATTATATGTCTTTTCAAATTATGAGAATCAACAGATTTATAATCACAGTGAGGACATTGATGAGGTTTATCATCAGTGTGGCGAGTTTTTATATGATATTTTATTGTTGAAGATAGAGCTGATTTATAATCACAGTGAGGACATTGATAAGGTTTCTCACTAGTATGAAGGGTCATTATATGTCTTTTCAAATTATGAGAATCAACAGATTTATAATCACAGTGAGGACATTGATGAGGTTTCTCATCAGTGTGGCGAGTCTTTATATGATATTTTATAGATGAAGATAGAGCTGATTTATAATCACAATGAGGACATTGATGAGGTTTCTCACTAGTATGGAGGGTCATTATATGTCTTTTCAAATTATGAGAATCAGAGGATTTATAATCACAGTGAGGACATTGATGAGGTTTCTCAACAGTGTGGCGAGTCTTTATATGATATTTTATTGTTGAAGATAGAGCTGATTTATAATCACAGTGAGGACATTGATAAGGTTTCTCACTAGTATGAAGGGTCATTATATGTCTTTTCAAATTATGAGAATCAACAGATTTATAATCACAGTGAGGACATTGATGAGGTTTCTCATCAGTGTGGCGAGTCTTTATATGATATTTTATAGATGAAGATAGAGCTGATTTATAATCACAGTGAGGACATTGATGAGGTTTCTCACTAGTATGGAGGGTCATTATATGTCTTTTCAAATTATGAGAATTAGAGGATTTATAATCACAGTGAGGACATTGATGAGGCTTCTCAACAGTGTGGCGAGTCTTTATATGATATTTTATTGTTGAAGATAGAGCTGATTTATAATCACAGTGAGGACATTGATGAGGTTTCTCACAAGTATGGCGGGTCATTATATGTCTTTTCAAATTATGAGAATCAGAGGATTTATAATCACAGTGAGGACATTGATGAGGCTTCTCACAGGTATGGTAGGCCATAATATGTTTCTTCAAATTATGAGATGCAGTATATTTATAATCACAGTAAGGACATTGATAAGGCTTCTCACTATTATGAACGGCTGCAGTGGGTCTTTTTAAATCTTGAGGTATATCATGCCAAATAGAATGATGGAATTCTTCATCTCTATGGCAACCATCATTGGCACCTACAATAAATAAATTTTAATATTGTATTATTAATCAAAAATTATGAAATTACTTTTTTATTATATTATATTTTTAAACATAAATTTATGATACATATGAGAATTACTACTAAGTTCATTCGAAAGAGAAATGGATATCAAAAGCAGCCCATTTTCCTTTCCTTAATGAAACAATTTTTTTTTTTTTTTCTAGAGATAAAAGGGTAAATATCTATAAAATTGAAAAGGTAATTTTTTTTCTTCTTTCTTTATTTCTACAGTACAAATACAAAATCACTTACTTAAAATTGAAAGAATATTTTTTTGTTTAAATTCATGATTTGTAAGATTTGAAAGATGTCTCAGAGAAGATTTTTAAATGAATAACAGTATCTCTAATTTAATTCAAATAAAAACTGATCAGGTCTTAGACCTGATTTAACATAACATACTTAATTTAAATGTCATTAACACCATAATATAACCAATAAGGATTATATAAGCATCATGATATCATTTAACAGGACCTCAGATGCAGCCAGGATGTTCGATACATAAACAGTCAGCTTCAAGACCTTATGTACCAGCAAATTCTGAGCCGCCCTTTGACCTACACCAATTTGTCAGTGTACTTGAAGCCGAGAAACCTGACATCATGGATGGGAAGGAAATTCCAAAACCAGTCCAAATTGGAATAGTTATGGAGGTATGGGCAGTCTGGAGACCATAGTTTGCAGTGAAATGAGGTTATACTTTTGTTGTAGAGAGGAATATTTGTTGAACTATTCAAGAAGCCGAAAGTACATTCAGGGTGGGTAGTACATGTAGGAATGCTCCTATATCATCCTCAGCCAGTAGTAAAATTGGCATGTCAGAGCCAGGCTTTTGCAGAAAATATTACTAAATGGGCCGGGATAGCGTGACTTTCTATAGAATTCTTGAGCCGAATAGTGACGGCTGGAAGTCGTGAAAAATTTCGACTTCAGGTTTTCAATGGAAATACACATTTTGGATCCCCTGAGTTCAAATAACCAAATCCAGCGAAATGGTCTGTGTGTGTGAACTGACTAGCTCAAAAACTATAAAACTTACGAATCTGAAATTGGGTATTTGGTGTATGTATATGCCCACGATATGACAGCAAAAATTTCATCAAAATTGGTCAAACAGAAGGGGTACTTTGTTTAATAATTTTTGTCTCATTTTTAATTTTTTTTTTTTTTATTTTCTCAATTGATCTGTGATGATTTTCATTAAACTGGGTATTTGATGTATGTATATGCCCGCGATGTGAGAGCGAAAAATTCTCTGATGAAAATAAGAACTTTTATTTAACAATAAAAAAATTTATTTTATATTAGATAGTAAATACGTGTTGCCCAAATTATTTAAAGCACTTAAGGTGTGAAAAAATATGGTATAAGATAATCTTTAATTAATTATATTTGAGTTTAGAAACATTAGTTCCGAAATAGATTTCTGAATGCAATATAAAGTGATTTTAGAGGAACAGTAATTGTTCTCGGTTTCTAGAAAGGCATAAGAGACAAACTTTACTACGAGACATAAATACACCTTCTATCGATTCACCTTCACGATATATTTACAAAAAGCAACTCGCAGTAAAAAACAAGCAAGCAGTAAAGGGGCTTAAATGGGGAAGGGGACTTTGATATGGAAAAATTAACTGTCTCTCGTTATGCCTAAAAATTATATTGGCTGATATAGAATAAGAAAAAAAAAGAGTAAACAGATACAAGAGAAAAAGACAAAATATTCTGACAACTCATACAACACTTTAAACACCAGCATGCGCAGTACGCCTTTAACGACACCATTTCTAGAGCTCATAGGTAAGGCACTCAGTTGCTGTGGTCATGGTCCTGAGTAAGTATCTGGTTTACTATAGGATATCTTTAATATTCTATTGCAGATTGTCTTCAAGGTCGAGAGACCCTCCTTGGGCAAACCGAGCCTCTAAAATGTGGGTACTCTTAATTGAATTAATTGACCGCTGACCAAGAAACACTGGTTCCTTACACAGTACTGCACCCAATATGTTTAATGACATATACACCTTTGAGGATTATGTGGTTCTGTAGATCGTCACCCATTTTCAATGTATGCAACATAATTCCAGGCCCAACATCGCAAATAATGTGAGTAACTACCTGGGCGAGGTTTTGATGTCCGCACCTTATATGGCCAGCTTGCAGCCCGGACCTCAATCTCATTTAGCATCTTTTGGGTTACAATTCGTCACCAACAGAACCATCAGTGAAACCTCAACTCCCGAGGGTCTCCTAGGTACATGAATGAGATCAGATTTCATAAGATCGGGTGACCAACTTATTCACAGTATGTGTAAGGAGTACAGGCTCTTATTTAAGCAAGGGGAGACAGGCCAAGGTCGTTCTTGAAATGTCATTACTACAGGCTCAAATTCTTCAGTTTCTATGTAAAATTCAAGGAGTACTGGTTTTTTATTTTTTTTTTTTTTGCTGTCAGTTCGTAACGTTCAGTAAAATTATTTTTTTATAGATTAAATTTAATTTCTGAGTGCACTCATCTTGTCCCCACTGGTGGTCAAAAACAGTAGTGTCATTGGGAGCGAAGCACTACTGTCTCCAAGGGTCCTCCTTTGCCTTCTAGAAAAAGCATGATTCAGAGCTCCCCTGAACGTATAAATTGTAAATAAATATGAATGTTAGACAATCATTTTATTTCATCTTTGTTATTTTTATTTTCTTTTTTCTTACCGCCTTTGAGGTTTAAACTTTACTTTTTTAAATTATTTTGTACATTTATATATATTTAGCATGAGAGTGAATTAATAAAAAGAAAAAATAATATAAAATAAATAAATTATAAATTGTTATACATCCTTTGAAGTCAAAAACCCAATAATTATTGTATCATTTGAAAGGTAATTTAATGCTCTCACCAGTAATATATGGATGTATGATGTTATTTGGACTCTTGGGTAAAGTCTAACTAAACTATAGATACCAGGTATGGTTTGATCGAAATATCTGGTTTAATGACCTCGCCTCAATATAGGAGTGCCTAGTAAAAGGTATTACAGCAAAGTTTGATGTATTTTCACCTGCTGAGTTCAAAACTCATCATAAAAATGACCGATTAGTTCTTGTTTTTGAGATACAGGTAAAAGTCATTTCTGTAGTCTAATTTTTTTTTTCCTTTTTCTTAAGTTGGTAGACCTGTCAACAAACTGTTCTACAGCTATTTTGAGTTTATATCATTTAATTAATGTTGATCTGACTTTGTGTCAGAACTTGGTCCCTATAAGGAAAATTATTTTATGTATCAAAATTAACACTTTGCACTTAGCACCGTTTCGGACCTTAACTACCGGCAACTGTAATATTAACAACCTTGTAAACGTAATATTATACAGTAAAATTTTAGAACTATGTTAGGGATTGTAATGAAATTTGGGTTATATGTATTTGTGAATCTTCAAGGACACATAGTTACCAAAAAAAAAAAAAAAAAAATCAATTTATTTTTATTTTTATAATTTTATATTAATTTCAAAACAAGTTTTTTTTTAATTTTATATTTTTTTATAATTTTATATTTATTTAAAAATATTTTTTATGCCCTGAAGGATCTAATTGTCCACCATCTGATATATACCGGACTAATCTCAAACTAGTAAACAAATTTATAACGCGTGCACAATTTAAGGTACAACATTATCATAAATTGTTATGGCGCCTCTCGGGTGTCGTTTGAGTTGCAATAATGAATAGGATGGTGCCTGAGAGGCGCAAAGGGTTAAAAATCATGAAACCCACCTTCATCCTGCAGTACTTCCTCTTCTTTCACTTGTTTAGGATTACCTGCAGACATGAAAATAATAATTAGATCAAGCCAAAAACTGAAATATTTGCTGAAGTGAAGAAACCCATTTTATGGTAAGAAGCTGTTGCCACCTGTAGGCTATTCAAGAAACAGCCATGGAAGAGCAGAGTAAGCAATAATAATAACAGTTTGAAGAGGTTAAAGTTCAATTTAACCCTTTGCGGACCCCACCCTTGGTTTCATGAATGTCCACAAGGTCTGATGCCAGTCCAAGACCGGCGTAACCAACCCCCCCATTCGTCCGTGTCTGTTTGTTTACATCCCGCACTGGTGTAGTTTTCTGCCATGCTGTTTTTGCAAATAGCAAATTTTGTTTTAGGGGTAATAATAATGGAAAAACGCTCATTTATTCTCAAAAATCTATATTTATTCAAATTAAAACAACAATAAATAATATAATTTAATTTATCGATAATTTTTCATAGTGTGGTACTTCACAAAACATTCCCTAATGTAATGAGCCGTATTTGTGGAGCATGTCCAACAGAAAATGTTAGTTTCTCTCCTTCCATTTTTCAATTTAAAACTCCAAAACTTACAACTGTAAACTGACACTAAAAAGTTTCAAGGTTTAAGAAATAACAATATAATAAGAAGCCTTAGAGTGCTGTAGTTCACAGAACATTTACAGAGCATCTATTGGTTACTGAGAGATCATCTAGAATAGTGCTTTGTATTCAAATTATGCCAAGGAGGACTTTGCAAAAGTCTAGAGGGACAGAAAATCGATGCCGGTGAGAAACCAGTCTAGGACCTCTATTGTTAACCCTTTCATGGCTCCAGACAAGATATCTCGCGAAACAAAGTCAGTCCCCACAAGCTAATGACGAGATAACTCGTCAAAGGCTGCCGTTCCCAACACGCTAATGACGAGATATCTCGCAATTGGTTTTTCACTTATTTACCGTCCTCAGCTTCACAAGAGATAAGTTGTCGGCACATCCTAGCGGATCCACGGAGACTTAATAAATAGATCTACCGGCCTCAAGGCTGCAGGGGTATCTCTATTGCGGAAATATTGTTTTCGGCTGGTAGCTGCCTGTCATCTGGGTCGGCCGTTCGGGGAAGCCTGACTCACCCCTTTTTACCAGCTAATTATTTTTTTCTGTCCCTTATCCCTCCCTCGGCTACCGTCAAGGGTCTGAAGGACATATTTTGCCATTATTCATTCGAGTTCTAGACGCTCTGAGCGATAGTCCTGCGTTTTTTGGTGATATTCACTGCTTTATTTCGCTATTATTTATTAATTATTAATTAAAAAAAATATTACTTATTAAAATTAATTAAATTTAAAAAAATGTATATAAAGTATTAACATTATTATATTATTGTTCATTATTACCTTCTTATATCACGTAATCTCTTATTGAAATCGGTAATCTAGCATTTTAATTTATTGAAATAATGATAAAGGTATTATAGAATCATAAAAAATACATAAAACATTAATAAATATTCGGTGAAGGTTATGAGGAGTTGAAGAAGTTGAAGCAGTCAGCGCGGAGAGTAGCCTGCAGGCCTTAGCATGGGGAGTGAAATGCCTCCAGACCCGCTCAGCGTCTCAGTGCAACTCTTGTTCTGAGTGCTTAGCGATTAAAGGGTTAAATATGTTTGCCGGTCCCAGCTTGTCAAAGGTCCAGTAGGACTCGTGATGGATAGACACTCGCGGACCGTATGAATAACTTGCTTATGCCGGTCCCAGGTCAGCATAGGCCCGCAAAGGGTTAATATTTTTCTTACCATAATCAATCTGCTTCCCCTCCTCTTCTTTGACCTCGATTGTTGGAACTGAAACAAAATCAAAGTTTTGTTACTCCATTTCGTTCCACCCCTAATCCAATTCTAAGCTAAATTAATAAATGGTACTAAAATCACAACTATAGAATAAACTCCATATTAATTTTTACAGCAAGAAGGATTTGATGTAAAGGCTGAGATAAAAACAAACAGAACAGCTTAAGCAAAAAATGTTTTCACCTTCATCTGGGACTAGCATCTCATCTTCTTCTTTTATGTGTACCAACTGCTCACCTGCAGAAATATATAAAAAATATTTTTAATAAATATTTCAAACAGAGTAAGGACACACAGGAAAAATGTATTAATTGTAATCAAGAATGTTTTGAAGATATTTCAAATTTGATTATAATTTTAGCTGTCTTTTTTTGGTACCACATCATATTTGACATGAATATGGTTGTTTTGTAAACAATTTGAAAATATTTCAAATGTAACTATCATTGCAATTTTTTTTCGTTTATTTATTGTGGCAATTTGTGATTAAGTTTCCAATAAAACTTGAAATTTCATAGACTGAGATATTTATTATTAACAAAAATAAAGGCAAAATAATCAAGTATCAAGAATTTCATCAAAATATTTTAGGCTATTCAAAAAAAGGAAGAATACTTTCTATAACATTAAAAAAGAAAAGAAAAACTGTTAATCTTCAAGTATCTAAAATTTTAATATTTGTCTTAGTGTGTTTTTCTCGTATGCCAATGATATTAATTCACGTGTGTGCCAACATTTAAGTCGAAATAACTAATTCAATTGGTTTCATATCAACTTTATATTTTTCTCACCATCAAAAATCAGCTCACCTTCCTCTTCTTTGATATCAATTGTAAGAACTGAAACAAAAAATAAAATGATTAAAAACTTTTATTAAAAAATCAATATTAATATTTATTATTAATTAGTTACTTATTAATTATAAGTGAATATTGTCCTAAATGCATTAACTTCATAATTTAAGTATCAACTAAATTAATTAATGAGGGCATGGCCGCAAAAAAAAACAGACAAGCCCACTTTTAGTCCTAAACGAGGTAGAACATGCATTTTATGTATGTATATATATATATATATATATATATATATATATATATATATATATATATATATATATATATATATTTTAGAGAAGAGAATGTTTTTATTATTTAAAGATTTACAAAATACTCGTAAATGATGTTTATGTACATGATTTCGGATTATTCATCATTCCAATCAACATGTTAACTTACATGACTTGTTTGTGGTACGATATCAATAAATATATAACAATTTTTTGTATATGAACTGTAGGAAAAATTAAAAACTACATAAAAATGTATTGGTTGATTGATAATGTACATGTTTTTGTGCAAAAACCACATTTGTATCGGCTTAACTGAAGGGAATACCCCTAGTTGTAATTATTCTGTAGAAAGGGAAAATAGTTCAGGAGAGTTGAAATAGAGTGTTTTTTTTACTGAATTAAATGATACATTAGCCAGTATGCATTCTAAATTTATTGTTTTCTGTATCACTATTGACTGTTGTTACAGGAATAAAAAAAAATGTAGATTATTGATAAAAAAAAAGAATAAGTCCCATTAAAAAATACACATTTCTCAAAAGAAATAAATATTTATTTTGGGTTGTTTTTCTAGTATTCTTTGCAAGACATATGGAAATCAATCTTGGCTATTTTTCTTCAAGAATTCCAAAACGTTAGTGAACAACGCCCAATTTTTATGTTTTCACACGAAGTATTATTTGGAACTTGTTTATGCAACAATGCCCTCAAACAGAACTAAAAATAATAGAAACATTAACCATTATTTCTTCTTTATATTAACCTTCATCCGGGCGCGCACGGGGTAGTTTACCGTCATAGATATAAAATTTTAAGTCGGATTTATCGGGCAAGTCAGAGGTGGCCGGGAGGGGCATGTATTCTCTAATTGAATCATATCACTGACCGCAGAGACAAGAATCAACATCTTCTGAGAAGTGTCCTTTCTCTTTTAGAGTTTTAACTCCTAAAGTGCCGGGTGTCAGTAGATTACCGTCGCGGGACCCTTTACGGGATCTTTTTTATCTCTAACCATCGGAGCGAAATTAAGTATTAAAAATAAATTATTTAAATCTAAATATCTTTATTTGATATAATAAATGCTTTTTTTATAATTTTATTGACCACATTCTTACCATGATCATAGGAAACATTATTATTTTTGTGTTCCTAAATTGTTTGTTCCTACATAATATGTGTAAGATTCAGAAGAAAACTGATAATTTACTTATTTAATTATTTTTCTCCTATTTTATTTCCTTTCGAAGTTTGTGATTTTTTGTACCTATTAAAAATGAAGTGTTTGTGATGCTAAATTGTCTCTTCCTAAAAATATGTCTAATTTCTTTCTAAGTTAATTTTTAGTTAAAATTTAAAGTTTAAATGTGTTATGATAGCAAGTTAAATTTTTATTTTATACAGTAATTTCTAGCTTTTAAATTTTTTGTTGCTTACTTTTGTTCTTCAATGTCATAAATACACAGTTTTGTTGCAAATAATATTTTCAGTTTGCATGTTTCATTGATATTTTCAAAATAGGTAAAAAACGGCGTTTGAATTTTATTCAAGCCATTTCTTCTTTAAATTACATTACTTTATAGGTCAATTTGTTTTTAAAAAATGAATATGCAGAAATTTGAATATTTTTGGCGAAGAGTTGAGGCAAAAAGACCTCAAACTGGTGATGCGGTAAATTACCGTCATGCGCCTGCTTACGCTATGTTAGGAGGTGCGCCCGGAAGAAGGTTAAAGGGGACAGTAAGATGTTCCTAGTTGGACTAGGCATAAAGCATTGTAGGAAGATATGATATAAAACTTCAGTGATAATAAAATAGTATTTTTTTTATCAAATATTTCATTAGTAATCTAATTTCATAATACACATATGTATCTTTCTTTTGAATAATTGAATAAACTTGACTCAATGCTTTGGAAAAACTAATTATCTTAACAAATATCTATAAATAAATGAAATCTACCTATATTGAAAATAGCATTTATTTCTTTTAAATTCAATAAGAAGTATTTTATAACATCTTGTGTATATACTAAATGTCAATAATAATATACATGTTAAATATATTTTTAAATATTTAAAAGATTCTTTTGGCAAAGTAAGAATAGATATTAAGGTCCTAGAATAACAAAAATAATATTTGGCCTAGTGATAAAAGTATAGATATGTTACATTAGGCAGATATAGATTTAAAAGAGTTTAATTCTGCAAATACGAACTTACGTTAAGAATTGATAGGCAGAAAGCAATACATAGAACAATATGTCGCGGGTTAGCGTCCCATAGTGATCCATCCTAGGCTATGCCATCCCTTGGATAGTATGTAATATGGAGAGTATAGTATGACCCATCCTTTACATTGTCAGGTAATCCTCAAAGATTCCTATTCTAATTATACCTGTTTAGGCAAAATTAAGGACTCCCTCTGTATCATCATCTGATTAGCCTTAGAGGCATAAAGCGAGGTTAAACAAACAAGAAATTCAGAGGTGAATGCTTCTGGAAATTGAATATGGTACAATAACTGGCCAGAATTTAGAACTACAATAAATTTGATCAAACATGTAACATATAAGAACTAAGATAAAAAATATCTGAAAATCCAAATGAGAAAAACTACAAAACACACAGCAGAACAGAAAGATTGATTTACAATAGATTTAAAAATCCTAAAGATAAAAAACTGTAGAATTGTTATAAAGCAACGAAAAAACTCACATGAATACTTCTTTTCTTCAATCATTTTTTCCTTAACTCCGGAAATGCCACAGAAAGAAGTAATTATATAAAAACAAATTAAATTTAGGAAAATAATTTCTGACAATCTTTTCTGTGAAAGGCGCCTTAGTGAACGGCACCTGAGTCGCTGTTTAGAAATAGTATCCAAGGAGAATAGAGGCAAAGAAGGCTCACTTCAGCCCGTACGAAAACTTTTGTTACGTCATCGTACCCACTACAGTTGACAGGTGTAAAATCATGTTTATTAAGGTCTGGCCACACATGTCCGCACCGTAGCAATAATACAGGTTATGTTCAGAATATTTTTAATTTAACTTACATATTACCTTTAGTTATGCCTAAAGTTCAAGCCACACATGTCAGACAAAGGCCACTTTAGGCATAACTAAAGGTAATATGTAAGTTAAATTAAAAATATTCTGAACATAATCTGTATTATTGCTACGGTGCGGACATGTGTGGCCAGACCCTAATAGAGGTGAGATAGTTAACTGTTGTTCTTTAAGATAGGTCGATATATTGTCAGGATTTTCAATTATAACTTTTTCATTTTGAAAAGCCAACGTTTCGATTTTTTTTTTTTTTTTTTTTTTTTTTTTTTTTTTTTTTTATTTTACTACGAGTTGCTTTTTGTAAATATATCCTGATGGTGAATCAATAGAAGGTGTATTAAGGTCTCGTAAAGCTGTCACTTCGCAAGCATATACATACATCAAATACCCAGATTGATCAAAATCGTTACAGCCGTTAATCAGTAAATAAAAAAAAAAAAAAAAAACAGGTGAAAAAGAGACAAAATTATTAAATAAAGTGGCCCCTCCAATTGATCAATTTTTATTAAATTTTGACTTACATCGCGGTCACATAAATACATTAAATTTTCAGTTTAATCAAAATCGTTACAGACGTTTTTGAGAAAATCGAAAAAAAAAAAAAACCGTAAAAATGAGAAACAATGTATTAAATAAAGTTAAATTTGTTTCTTGTCACTTATAGGCGAGCGCAAGCGACGGTGCTGCTTCTTTCAGGAACTAGAGAAACGGGGATAGAAGCCGGGCCATTACCTGGGATTCATATGATTTTTTGGCGTTTTTAATTTATTTTTCCATAATTAAAACCTGATTGAGCAAAAAATTATTTGAAAAAAGTCTAATAGGTATTGCTCAGTCCCTCAGTGTTCAATTAGAAAATCAAAAGACGTGTCGTTTCATTTATTTCCAAAAGCTTCTCAAAGGGTGGATTGTAAAATTAAGAATAGATAAGCCAGTTTCGAAAAATATGACGATATGTAGTCTTCATTTTAAAGAAAGTGACTATATTTATCCAGGTAAATATTAGTATTTGACATTTTATTATTCCAAAATGCTAGTTTTATGGGGACCATAGTGTCATAGATTTGTTTTTCTTTTTTTATTTTCCCCATTTTTGTATTACATCCGTTGTGCTTAATTGTTCCAAGTTTTCAATGCGATGCCTGAAAGTTTTGACATATAAGAAAATAATATGGTAAAGAAACTAAGCTGTCATGAAAATGACAGCTGCCATAACAATGATTGAATGAATAGGTAATTAATGTTATTACTAACTGAAAAACGGAGAGTAAAGTTACTATGATGTGTTTGCATTTACCAGAACTACCAGCTTTTCACGAAAGTTGCTTATTATTATTAATAAATTTGATTTCCACTTTTATTTGATGGGGCAGTCCTTTAAGATCGCTTGTTTGAAGGCACAAGGCATGTAAAATAACTGTTTTTTTACTTATAGATATTATACCACATGTAATTATGTGGTTTGGAACAAGGATAGCCTGCCCTCCAATTAATGGCCTCTTAAAATCACAAATTATCTCTATCACATCAACTACATCTATCCCAGTTCCTTCCGACATTTTGTAAAACTACAAGCGCACACTATAGTCGATTGCGCCCGCGAATAAAGACAGCTTAATGAAGGTGTTATAAATTGTTACTGAGGTTGGTATATGATAAATAATTAGAAATATGATAAATTATTAATTTATGCAGGAAATATGATAACCAGTGATCAGTAACCCATGAGAGTCATAAGCAACAAATTATTGTGGGGAGGGTTCAACATTCTCCCAGGTAGGGTAGGTAGAAATTCGAGAGGCCAAAAGTTGAGGCAAGAGAGAACTATTACGGCATTTAATTCCTTCTTAACCTGTATTTTAGAGGTATTGGGTCACTTAAAACTTGCCTATTTATTTCTCAGTTAGCGTGTGGGCAGGGGTGGATCTAGCACGAAATTTGGAGGGGGGGTCATGACCCCCCTGTCTCATAATCATAATAATGAGATTATTACATTGTATTAAGAAGGACTGAGATCTGAACAACCAAAAGTTATCCTTAGTTGAACTAAAAATGTTATGTTTAGGGCATAGTAACTACCCAATCTCATTATTCGCTTAAAAAAGAAATATTTAAAAGCCATAATTAGGGGGTCATGACCACTGTGACCCCCCCAGGATCCACCCATGCGTGTAGCTAGTTGTCCTTTGCAAATATTTAGGGGCTTCGCCCCCCCCCCCCCGTTGGTAGCGCCCATCTGGCACCATCCTTACTGTGAAACATCTAGAACCTATTAACCCTGTGTTAACTAAAATTAGGGGGACTAAACCCTTTAACCGGGTGGGACGTATATAGGCGTCCAACCTAAACAATAGTGTCAACGGGCAGGACGTATAAATAAGTCCTTGAAATATATGTTGTGACCTGGAACGGGTGGGACTTATATTTTCGTACAACAGAGGTATTAGTCATCGATACATGTATCGACGTGAATATATATGTATCATTTATAATAATAATATATTTAATTTATATAAATATAGATATAGAATGCAAGGCCTCAAAGTCTCGTATAATTTCAATAATTCACTTAATCCTGCAGGTTACATGCCAAATTTTCGCCTATTCAGGCATCTTCAGGGCTACAACAGTTTCACATGCTAGCTAGAAACAGACTGAAACCTTCCCATATGGAAGGAGGGCTAACAGGGAAATATACAGTGTTGCCAACATTCAAATAAATTTAGATAACAGAGATAATAACTGAATGAGGTCTATAGAAAATTAAACACAATATTAAAGTTGAAGAAGGTTCAAATAAAGTAATTTTAATTTTACATCTACACATATATACATACACACTCACACCCATTACACACATAACATCATGCACTAGAATTATAAATATATATAAAAAACATATGAAAATTCTAGATTTGCCTTTGCTTTTCATATGTTTTTTATATACAGGGTGTTTCGGAATTGCACGGCACTATTTTAGGTACGTATTCTCTAACACAAAATAAACAAAAAAGTTCATATTAACAAATAGCTCAAACTCATTTATTAAACAGATATCAAAGGATAAAGATTTATTATTTATTTACTGCATTAAGACTGACTGTACAACGTTTAACGTGTTTAATACTAAATAAAAGGTTTTAATCACCTGATAAACAAAGACAGTAGTTGCTCATCTGTTTGTCTAGTTCTGTGTGTTTTAGTGTGAGTGAATCTTGTGACACAGTTCAATTTATGATTATCATGGGAGATACCACAAATTTATTCACTTTTGATGAACAAACAGACATGCTTTTAACTTATGGCGAGGTACATACAAACGGTGCTGCTGCTGTTCGAAGATATCGTGAAAAATTTCCTAACCGAAGAATACCAAATCGTAAAACGTTTGAGGCCATTGAAAGACGTCTTAGGGATAATGGTACGCTAAAACCTATACGAGTGAACGCCGGTCGACAACGATTTCGACGAACTGCAAACGTAGAAGAAGAAATACTCGATGCTGTTCAGTTATCTCCTACTACTAGTACCAGAAGATTGTCACGTCGTTTCGATGTTTCCTCTACCAGCGTATGGCGAACAACAATTATATCCATTTCACGTATCAAGTAGGCAAGATTTGTTACCACAAGATTATAACAAGCGCAGAAATTTCTCCCAGTGGTTAATTCGACAATGCACACGAGATCCTAACTTCCTGAACTGCATTTTGGTTACTGATGAATCTTGCTTTACAAGAAACGGGATTCTTAATTTTCGAAATACCCATACTTGGGCCGAAGAAAACCCTCATACGACTGCTGTTGGACATTACCAACATACATTCTCTTTAAATGTCTGGTGTGGTCTTCTAAGCGACAAAATCATCGGCCCCTTCTTTTTGCCACCTAGGCTGTCAGGTATATCTTACTTGCATTTTTTGCAAAATAATCTGCATGATATTCTAGAAGATATTCCGCTAGGCATTAGGCAAAGGCTGTGGTTTATGCATGACGGTGCTCCAGCTCACTTTTCTCATAGTGTCACTGATTATTTAAATGCAACTTATGGAGACCGATGGGTTGGTCGAAACGGACCTGTTAAATGGCCACCACGATCTCCGGATTTAACGCCATTAGATTATTTTGTGTGGGGCTGGATGAAGTCTATGGTTTATTCTGCGGCAGTTGACACGCAAGAAGAGCAAAGAAATCGGATCGTGGAAGCCGCAGTAACTATCAACCACCATCCTGATGCTATACGAAGAGCCAGAGAAGCATGGATTCGTCGTGCTGAATGTTGCATTCAACAAAATGGAGGCGCCTTTGAACATTTACTCTAAATGTTGTAATAATAATAAATAAATAGTAATAATAAATCTTTAACCTTTGATATCTGTTTAATAAATGAGTTTGAGATACATGTTAATATGAACTTTTGTGTTAGAGAACATGTACCTAAAATAGTGCCCTGCAATTCCGAAACACCCTGTATATTTATAATTCTAGTGCATGATGTTATGTGTGTAATGGGTGTGAGTGTGTATGTATATATGTGTAGATGTAAAATTAAAATTACTTTATTTGAACCTTCTTCAACTTTAATATTGTGTTTAATTTTCTATAGACCTCATTCAGTTATTATCTCTGTTATCTAAATTTGTTTGAATGTTGGCAACACTGTATATTTCCCTGTTAGCCCTCCTTCCATATGGGAAGGTTTCAGACTGTTTCTAGCTTGCATATGAAACTGTTGTAGCCCTGAAGATGCCTGAATAGGCGAAAATTTGGCATGTAACCTGCAGGATTAAGTGAATTATTGAAATTATACGAGACTTTGAGGCCTTGCATTCTATATCTATAATTAAATAGTCTCTTCCTAAAAGCTTGTTTATATAAATATATATATGTATATGTATATATATATATATATATTTTTTTTTTATGTACTCTTTCTAATTGGTTAAGACAGTACAGTTTATAATTTCTTAATTCGATACATCTATATCTTTGTTGGTATTCTTTTCTATTTGTTTGTCATTTTCCTCTGTGCTTTATGAATAATAAACGAAAACGAATATATTTCATAGCCTTTTAATTTATTTTAAGCATAAAAAAAAAAAAAATAATAATATGAAGTTACATTGCACCGTGCGTGATGTATATACACGTCCTGGTGAAAGAGCTCGTGACTGTTATAGGCTGTGTAGTTTAAAAGGGAACTCCCCAGATAAAGGGTTAAATTATAATCCTTATCCCTCTGATAATTATCGATCCTACCTTTTTGATTAGGCAGTAATTTGGATCCTTTTCCGGAAAATCTATTACAAGTAAATGTCTAGTTTTAAAGGGTGCACATAAGCAGTTTTTCTTTTTAGTTTTTTTTTGTGTTGGTACTTTTCAGAAGCAACAAGGATCAGTTGTAATGTCAAAGAAAGTGAGTCTGGTGTTTATGGACAGGTTTAGTTACAGAGAGTCAATGTGCCATTTTTAAATAATTTAAATGCATTGATTCTAATTTTGGAGATTTAATATAAATGATTTATATTAAGAGCAAAGTAATAATAATAATCAAATGGTTAAAATGCTTGTTTTGAGGGAAACAAAAATTGATTTCTTTGAATAATTTCAAAGAATTAAATTTATTTCAATACTTCAAAATTTGGAAACATGACCTAAATTTTAAACTGGGTATACAGCCTATAAAAGAGAAAAATATCAATAATAATTTAATACAGAAAATAACCAGACAAAAATCTTAAAAAAGTATTTTTTTTTTTTTTTATCTAATACAGAATTTAGGAATTAGAATATCAGAAAAATATCCTCCAAAAAACAATATATGATAAGTTGGTACAGGAAACAGAAATATTTGGGATAAAATGTTCCAGGAGAATTAAAGATGGAGGGAATTAAAGATATGTACAACTTAAATTGACTTTCGAAAAATAAAATAAAAAATTATTGTCCATTTTACAATTATTCTAGTATTGCATAGGTGTTAGTGGTGTAGGGGTATAATGGCGTGAACTAATCAAATAAGACTTTTCTAATAATCCAAATTAATAAGTCTAAAAGTACTTAGAATACATTTTATTTGATAAAGAATATAAATTGTTGTACAAATCCAAATTCTGGTAAAAAATAATAAAAAAATAAATACTGAATAATAATGTTTAAAATTATTTGTTTGAGTGCTACCAATGGGGAGTTTCTCCACAGATTTATACAAAATCTTCAACATTCAATTTTGATAAGTTTCTCCAGTACATACAATTAACATTAAACAATAAGAAAAAGAATTTAAAAAAATTTAACTACAAAACCATAAGAAGAGTGAAGATGCTACATATTTATATTCCTATTAAATAACCAAATTAAAGAACTTTGCATATTTATCCAACAACCTCCTTCTTCTCAATGGTATGAATTAATATTTCTTTTCAACTCTTGGAGTGTAACATATTCATTATCACAATGAGGACATTGGTGAGGCTTTTAACAATTATGCTCAGCCATTATATGACTTTCTAATGTTTCAATTCCAACAGATTTATAATCACAGTGAGGACATTGATGAGGATTCTCATCAATATGGCGAGTTTTTATATGATATTTCATTGTTGAAGATGTAGCTGACTTATAATCACAGTGAGGACATTGATAAGGTTTCTCAGTAGTATGGCGGGCCATTATATGTCTTTTTAAATTTGCAGGATGGGCAGATTTATGATCACAATGTGGACATTGATAAGGCTTCTCATCAGTATGACGAGCAATTATATGATTTTTCAATGTTTCAATTCTAACAGATTTATAATCACAGTGAGGACATTGATAAGGCTTTTCACCAGTGTGGCAGGCCATTACATGTTTTTTCAAAATATGTGATTCAACACATTTATAATCACAGTGAGGACATTGATGAGGTTTCTCATCAGTATGGCGAGTCTTTATATGATATTTCATTGTTGAAGATAGAGCTGATTTATAATCACAGTGAGGACATTGATGAGGTTTCTCACCAGTATGGCGGGTTAGTATATGTCTTTTCAAATTTTGAGAATCAGAGGATTTATAATCACACTGAGAACATTGATGAGGCTTCTCACCTGTATGCTGGGCCATTATATGGATTTTCAAACTTGTACAATGGGCTGATTTATGATCACAATATGGACATTGATAATGCTTCTCACCAGAATGTTGAGACCTTATATGTTTATTCAAGTTTCCAGATTGAACTGACTTATAATCACAGTATGGACATTGATGAGGCTTCTCACCAGTATGACGAGCCATTATATGGATTTTCATTCTTTCAGCATATACTGTTTTATAATCACAGTGTGGACATTGATGTGGCTTCTCACCTGTATGGAGGATCATTATATGTTTTTTTAAATCTCCAGATCGAACAGATTTATAATCACAGTGAGGACATTGATGAGGTTTATCACCAGTGTGGTGGGCCATTATATGGGTCTTTAAACTTTCAGATTTAACAGATTTATAATCACAGTGAGGACACTGATAAGGCTTCTCAACAGTATGACGTGAATTTATATGTCTTTTCACATCTTTAGAAAAAACAGATTTATAATCACAGTGAGGACATTGATAAGGCTTCTCGCCTGTATGGTGCGCCATGATATGTTTTTTCAACATTTGAAATGTACCAGATTTATATTCACAGTGCAGACATTTATAAGGCTTCTCACTAATATGACGCAACATTATATGTTTTTTCAAATCTGCAGATCGAACAGATTTATAATCACAATTAGGACATTGATAAGGCTTCTCACCAGTGTGATGGGCCATTATATGGGTTTTCAAACTGTCATATTTGACAGATTTGTAATCACAGTACGGACATTGATGAGGCTTTTCACCTGTATGGTGCGCCATGATATGTTTTTTCAAATTGTGAGATTCAGTAGATTTATAATCACACTGAGGACATTGATAAGGCTTCTCACCTGCATGGTGGGCGATTATATGTCTTTTCAATAATCTAAATGTATTAGATGTATAATCACAGTGTAGACATTTATAAGGCTTCTCACTATTATGACGAGACAATATATGTTTTTTTAAATCTCCAGATCGAACAGATTTATAATCACACTGAGGACATTGGTGAGGCTTCTCACCTGTATGGTATGCCATGATATGATTTTTCAAATTATGAGATGCAGTATATTTATAATCACAGTGAGGACATTGATAAGGCTTCTCACTATTATGAACGGCTGCAGTGGGTCTTGTTAAATCTTGAGGTATATCACGCCAAATAGAATGATGGAACTCTTCATCTGTATGGCAACCATCATTGGCACCTATAATAAAAAAAAATTAATATTTAATTATTAATCAAAAGTTATGAACTCTCTTTTTATTATATCATATTTTTAACCATAAATTTATAATACATATAAGAATTACCGTTAAGTTCATTCAAAAGAGAAATGGATAGCAAAAGCAGCCCATTTTGCTTTCTTTAATAAAAAAAAAAAATTGATTTTTTTTAAAGAGTTGTTGTGGCCAACACGTAAATATTTAAGTTAGTGTACAAGGTAATGGCATATGTACATTTAAGAGTATTATCCACATACACAAAAGGCGTATTAGTCGGGCACTATCGTCTAATTCCGGAAACAGCAAGGAAATCAAGATTTGATCTGGCCAGATCGAAGAATTGGTTTTTTCCAGCAAGCAGTCTTCATCTTCCAGGGAAGAGTTTTTTCTTTAATTTAATAGACTATTGCTAACTATTTACTATCTGAATTTTTTCTTGTTCAAAGACTTTTTTTTTTTCTTTTATTCAGTGACTATTAAAAACAGCATAAAAATTGAATTAATGAACAAATTAAAATTTAATGAAAAGTATTAATTTTAGTTATTTAACACGTTTAATATAAGTGTTACATTACTCTTAATGTGATATTAACATCACCAAATATTTTTTATTGTATTTTTTTTAGAAGGTAGAGTTTTATTTATTTTCCACGATTACTTACAATTAAAATTAATAAGCTTACAATTGGCTGCCATTTGAAATCTGTTTATTTTTTTTTTGCCTTTTTAAATTCCTTAATTTTTAAGGCTTCATTTATTTTTTAATTTACCAGCCCAAAGAAGGCGGGGAATTGGTGGATTAAAATATTTTTTTGATAGCCCACCGTCACCATAAGAGTAAATATTCATGAAAGTGAACAGTCAATTTTTTTTCATTTGTTATTTCTACAGGACAAATACTAGATCACTTACTTAAAACTGAAAGAATATTTTTTTGTTTAAATTCATGATTTGTAACATTTGAAAGACGTCTCAGTGAAGATTTTTTAAATGAATAACAGTATCTCTAATTTAATTCAAATAAAAGCTAATCGGGTCTTAGACTTTTAACATAACATACTTAATTTAAAAGTCATTAACACCATAATACAACCAATAAATCTCTTTTCACCTTCCGGAGTCGAATCATCTCGTCTCGGACAGACTGTCATACAAAAAGAACGACAATCGTGGGTGGGCATGGATCCTCTTCTGTGGGTCTTTTTCAGATTTAGGACATCTGATTTCTTGTTTACTGCACGATTTTTATATTTTTCTATGGTTATCATTTATTTAATATTTCGTTTAAAATTATTATTTTCACAATTTATTATTTTAGGAGAATTAAATATAAACGAATGATTTGTTTGCCTGTAATGCGTATTGAGAGCTGTTTGGTCCGGATTTTTAGTGTTTCTATTAAAAGAAGTGCAGCTATATTTATGTTGATCGACACGTTGTTTAAGATATTGTTCCGATGTACCGAAATATGCTTTTCCACAATTATCTTTGCAAGGTATTTCATAAACTAATTACGGCATAAATTACAGACAGAAATAAAAAAGAAATAATTTTAGTCGAATTCTAATAAATATCAAGACTGATTAAATTTTATATAAATAGAATTTGAAAATGAAAATAAAATACCCTTTCTTGACGTACTTTTAACCCGAAACCCTAATGGAACAATAAAAACAAAATGGTAACAAAAACCAATACATTTCGGAAGATACTTGCATTAAACTAGCCATTATCCCAAACAGTATGAGATTGACACCGTCAAAATTTTAATTAACAGAGCAAGAAAATTATCCACAGAAAATCATAAACAAACAGCTGAAAATAAGGTTAAGATCTTCTCATAATCAACTGATATCCGCACAGACTCATTTGCAATTTATTAAAACAAACACAAACACAATCACAACAAGAACACAATGAAACAAACAGTAAAAGATACTACACCATTTCTTACATACAAACACCATCAGAAAGGCTTGCTAGAAAACTCACAAATAACAATAATAAAGCTGATACATTAACAAGCACATTCAGTAATACATCCACCATAGGAAAAATATATAGTAAAACCAAATATACAGATAAATTTGGATAACAGTCTAACATAGTTTACGAAATACCTTGCAAAGATAATAGAGGAAAATAACATTCGGTGTTATTCAAATATAATACACTCAAATTAATTTTACTAATTACTGGACCTCCATTATCCGGGCCTCGATTAACCGGGGATCCAATTAACCGGGGTGCCGAGGAGCCAATTTTTTTTTTTAATAAGCTTTTTTTAATTTGTATGCCATTTATTTTGTATGAATAATATTTTTAAAAAATGTATACGTAAATATTTAACGATTACACAATGGTTAACTATCTATTATGAAATAAAACAATATATGGAAAAACACAGAAAGCGAGAATTGTATTAAGAGATGTTTCCGGTATCTAATACTCCAATTCATAATCTAGGAACGTTATTGTTTTCAAGTCTTTCCAGGAAACTCCTACTCTGGCCTGTTTGGCTACAAAACAATATATTGTCAGTTGTGATTTATTCTCGATTTAAATACATACGAAGTAGCAAAATGTCGGAAAAAAGAAAACGTGTTGTTTTAACGCTTGAAGAGAAATTAACTATTATAAACAGATTAGAAAAGGGAGAAAGTGTTAAAAAATTGTCCGCTGAACTAGGAATCGGCGAACAAACAGTACGGGATATTTTTAAGAAGAAAAAAGACATTTTCAACTTTGTATCGTCGTCGGCCCATAATATATAAAAACATACATTTACTTTTTTGCTATTTTTGTATATTATAATTAATGTATATAAAACTTTTGTTTGTTAATAAAAGTGATTATACCTTACAAGTGATTTTTTAACCTTTTTTTCTATCACATTAAGTCAATAAAATGTTTTAATTTGATTATCCGGGGTTTTCAATTATCCGTGGACCCCCATACCCATCATTACCCCTGATAACGGAGCTACTGCTGTACATCTAAATAATATAATACATGAGGCATAGAATTCCAAAACCAGCCTAGACCATTTCCAGATTTTTATTATTATATTTTTTTTTAAATAGTATTTCTATTAGATTATCATTAGGTTGAAGGATTTTTTCCAAAAGAGGTAAAAACATATTGAAAACGGCCCTACAAAAAAAAAGTCTGTTCCAAATCCAGCCAGATAATCTATAGAAAAACTATTTTAAAAAAAATAAAAAATAGAAATCTGGAAATTGGACTTGGCTGGTTTTGGAATTCTATGCCTCACATCATGGTAATAAACTATTTTTACATTTTAATACATAAGCATCTAACGTAATTCCCGCCTACCTGTCAACAACCGGTAATACCAAAAGGTCAGGACAAACCCAAAAACCCTTTACTGCCTTATTCCCCTTTTCCTTCACAGTTCTGAACTTGCCGTTGTATATTAGAGTAATGTCGTTAGTTAGTTTCTATACATCTAACCAGGCCTTTAATATCTAATAGGGAGTCTCATCTGGAGGTTGCCTAACTAACCTAAACCTATAAACGTAACTTACAATATGGTAGAGTTCAAAATCGTCTCCCATTGTAGAAAGAAAACCTCAGGGTCGTTATTCGAAAAAGGAGGAAGATAGGACTTAACAGCAGCTGCTGAGGCGGCCTCTACTGGCTGGGGATTAAGTGCTAGGCAACAAAACCAGATAGTTAATCCAAAAGCAAGTCCATACACAAATTCCGGGTCAATGACAATTACAATTAAGATATACAAGAAATAAAACTTTACTAAGGACGAATCAAACACAACTAACAACTGACTTTTTCTAACCAACAATGTTAACACTTCATTTGTTTGCTAAGACCTATTTACCACTGATCATAAAATGAAAATCTTTTTGATAAAACCTTGAATAGAAAAAATAATTATGCTTAAATAAAATAATAAGATTCAATAATAAAAATATATATAAAACTTTAATCAGTGGTAGATTATTTAAAGTGGCCTTTAACATAATTAAAAAGTTGGGCATTCACTCGCGACCCGTTACTCATCCATGTGGTTTGTATAGCAATATCCGTCAGTAACATTGTAAGTATATTCATACACTTTAATCATTTGAATTATATACAGTCATACAACCTTTGAATTTTATATATTTACATTAACCTTAAGTTTAGTGTAATTTTAACTTTATTTTTGTATGACTCAAATAATTGTATTTCAACCTGTTTGTTTGTTGTAGGGTATGATTATGAGAATAATATAGTCTCAAAATGTCGCCATAAATACTCTGTGCAAAGCGAGACAGCTTACTACAATATCTGTTAGTGCTATCGATTGACTCAATCAAGATTCAGAATCTTTGAAGAGGAGAATATACCTGATCCATGCACAAATGATATAGTTGTCTTTTAAAATTCACTGACATTCTTAAAATAACCTTTTAAGACTCAGACATTAAATGGGCATACAATAGACGAGAAGCAGTCGAGGTGCATATGTACACAGGTAAAAAAAAAAGAAAAAAAAAAAAAAGAGAAAAAAAAGGCATGGGGATAAAGGCACGGATAAATAGGCAAACATTTAGAAAAGTGTTCATCGTACGTCAATATCGCTGATTTGAACTTATTAAAAAAGATGAAACTCACCTTCATCCTGAAGTGTTTCCTCTTCATTCACATGTTTAAGATTACCTGCAGACATGAAAATAATAATTAGATCAAGCCAAAAACTGAAATATTTGTTGAAGTGAAGAAACCCATTTTATGGTAAGAAGCTGCTGCCATCTGTAGGCTATTCAAGGAACAGCCATGGAAGAGCAGAGTAAGCAATAATAATAATAGTTTGAAGAGGTTAAAGTTCAATTTAATATTTTTCTCACCATAATCAATCTGCTCCCCCTCCTCTTCTTTGACATTGATTGCTGGAACTGAAAAAAAAAATTATTATTAAATGTGAAGCAACAATTATCATTACTCAATTAATTTCATAATTATATTCTAAGCTAAATTATTTATTTATTTGATTTTTTGTTGCCTCTATCCTGTAGGGTCATTGTTAACATCTATATTTTAGACTCTGTGCTATTACTTCGATAGCTTTAATTTTTTTTTTTTTTTTTACTGTTAAGGTAAATGTACCAGTAATAGACCCTTTAAGAAACATTTTCAGCATTTTTGCTAAGTACTCTGATTGTATCCATTGGGAATTTCTAAAAATTGTTTTAGGTGATAGCAAATTTACTCTTCTCTTGAATTTAGTGTATCGCATGACAAAATTATATACCTTTTTATGAAAATATTTAATAATTCTAATACCTGACTTTGCATCAGTAATTGACACTTGAAATTTTCCAAAGTATTAGTATTAGACACATCATTGTACTAGTAATAGACACTATGGGTTTTACTGGGAAAAATAGGCAAAATATGCATAACAATGAAAAATTTTATTTCTAAACAATACATACGGATAATACGTAAATATGAAAAATTGATAGAATGAAATAAATATATATTAATAAAAGAATAAAAACCAAAACAAACTTAGTAAGTAACATACATATCAGTGGATTCACCATTCTACCTCAACAGTTTTGTCTGAACTTAATACTGATGGCCCTTTCTTCCTATGTATTGGGGATTTCCCTTTCGCTTTATACATAAGAGTAACTCACGGCACACCATGTTTTTTGGCCTTAGTTGCTATCGGGACACCACAATGGAATCAGCAATAGTTTGGGCCGGGATAGCCGAGCGTGTAGGAGCGCGACCCGTTGTTGCACGCTCGAGCCGAACGGCGGCGGTTCGAATCCGCCCTGGGAGGGTTAACTTTTATTTCGTGGAGGCCCCACGGAATAAATCTCAACCCTCCCACCATGGTTAGAATAGGTTGGTTACACCTGTAGAGTAACCCCCCGTATGCCACACATGGCCAGGTAGGGGTACCGAACAAAAAAAAAAAAAAAAATCAGCAATAGTATTGAGCATGCTTTCTTCTGGATATTTCCAGATTTTCATGTTTTTGGGACCCATGGTGCTCACCTATATATAAGAAAATAGGTACTATACTACGTGTATGAATCCGTTTCTGGCTTCCCGCTTTTCTCTCTGCGCTCTTCTTCTGGACTCTGCCCCTCCATTCTCTCTGGACCTCCGCACTTCTCGTCTCCACCTACGCACTCTTGGCCCTTTCCCTAACTTCTTCCCTCGCACTCTCTCCAACTTCTCCTTCTCTCGTCTTCTCTTCCTCCATATCAATATTGTTTCCCCCCTCTCTTCAGACTTCTTTTCATTGGTTGGCTATCCTAAAATCCCCATTCCATGTTATATTTCTCACGCTCTTCGTCGGTACTTTTGCCGGGGCAAAACCCGGGTTTATGGCCCAAAATTTCCCCAACAATCTTCTTAGGTATTTTCCTTGGCGAGTGTCGGTGGCATTTTCGGTCTTCGGTTTTACTTATTTTGAATTTTTAACAACAGGTTTATGATCCTCATAACTTCCAAGGCAGTATTTCCGGGACCTGGCCGCCTTCAGGTAAAACTGACCAACGGGGTTGAACATATACAGTACTTTCCATTATTCTATTAAATTATTAATTCAATTTAATTGCCTGGTAGCACCCACAATACATAGCTAATAGATTAATAATTCAGTGTGTTAGTTATGATATACACAATATTAGGGAGATGTGCAACAAATGTTTTTTCTTGATTTAGTATTAGACAGGACCATGCTTCAGAAATTGACACCCATGTCAATAACTAGTTCCCGTGGTCAGAATTGAATAAAAATTGTACAGAAAAGCATATTAAATAAATGCGAACTCATTGGAAGCATAAATGGAACGAAGAATAAATATAACGAAATGCGTCAGTATTAGACAGGGTTGTCTATTACTGGTTACATTACTCAAGAAGTGTTTCAATAATAGACACCCCTGATATGGAGCGTACAGGTCAACTTCAAGATGCCAGGTCACTAACAAACGAATTCCCAATACTTTACAACTAATAATTGATCACCAGCTGTTTAAATAATTTACTTTTAAGGAAAGTGGTAAGAAAATCTCGTCGAAGAAGACAACAGGCTAACCTCACACTACAAATTGGCTGTCCTATAGCCATTTTGGCTTGACATCATCTGTAGTCCTGTGGCAACCCACCAGAGTGTTCTAGCAACAAATTTAATTGAATTTGGGGCCTCTAGGTAGATTAAATAGCTTATTATTTGGATTTGAATCTCCAAGTGTTGATTACTAGTACAGTGTCTATTACTGGTACATTTATTAGCAATCTTGTAAAATTTGTTCTACTGTTCGTTCTACATAACATATTTCGCATTTAAGTGGTCCAAGACATTTCAGCAAGTATGTGTGTGAGAACTGATAGTGTCCTATTCTTAGCCGACAAAGGGCAGTTTCCTCTCTAAGTGATTTTCTGTTGGAAGTGGCCCATTTGCTTGGGTTCTTCTTTATGACCTTTAGTTTGGCTTTTTTTTTGGTCCTATCAGACCTGCTATAGTTAATAGATTTCAAGCATTATTTTCATTGAAAGGGATTTTTATTAATTATTGTCATTGAAAGGGATTTTTATTAATTATTGTCTCATTGGTTTCTGGAATTCTTGCTAAATGTGCCGCTTGATCACGTTGTTCATTTCCAGTCATCCCGTTGTATGACGGGGTCCATATGAACATCGTGCCTATTCATTTCTCCCATAACTACCAGCAAGTTTTTTTTTTGTTTTCTTTCTCTTAATTATATACTAATATTCTAACACATTAAAAATAAACTTTGTGGTTTTATAACATACGTTAGAGCACTCAGTCAGTTACACCTGATGTTTTGGTAAACATAAATGAATCCCCACCTCTTTCGATCACAGTCGACCTCCAGCAGTTGACTCAACAGGTGCGTTTTATTTCTTACTACACATATCTTTTGTTTTTTAACCATCTCTTTTTCTATTTTTACTATTCCATTCGCTTCCTTGTAACATCCATTCCGTATCCTTCAACCATTTAATATTGTTATTCTTTAGTACATCATATGCATAGTTTTTTTATTTATTATAATAAATTATAACATCCTCATGATCTCATTATCTCTTTATCTATTGTCTATTATTTTGTATCTCTTTCTTTTACTGTAACATGTTCTTATCATCCATATCTTTATTCGAAAATAAAACAAAATATTTTATTATCTGAATCTACACTTTTATTCATTTTCTTTTGTTTAATATCTAATTCCAAACATTTTTATTCATTTATTTTGTTCCGTAATTATTAACTCATTTTCGTGTGTGTGTGTGTGTGCGTGCGTGCGTGTATATAAATATATATTACTTATATATATAAATATAATATAAATAATAGATATTTAGCACATTAGCAGCATTTCATGCCTTTATATTACTACTATATCCAATTGGATTCCTCACCAAAATATCTTAGACAAACACCTAATTACACTTGAGATAATAAACTGCTTTTTGGCTCTCCTGGAAAGTTGATTTTACGGCGATTCTATAAACTCTTAACCGAGCACTCAACTTGACGATGAACAATTCTTCAAAGAATTTTCGTCTTTCTTTCCTGAATTTATCTTTCCCTACCAAAAATAGCCCTATGGATCTGTGTAGGGTATATTTAAAATTAGCAGTTAAAAATCATCAGTAAGGCATGGATAAATCGCATGCCTGATAAAAAAATTGCGTAAATCGGGAGTTTACTATACTTCAAACAGTGGAAGCACAGGCAGGACAAATGTATTGGCGATATAGGCGAAAAGTATCTTGCCATAGCTTGATCTAAACATGGGAGCTTGAGCATAGTACTTCACTGCTTTACAACTGAGCTACCCCATTTTTAAGCATGATATATAGCCGTATGTTATAATAACACATGTTATCATCAATTCATGTATGTGCTCAGTATTAAGTTCTAATAACTGATTCAATAGGTTTCGTATCAATTTTATATTTTTCTCACCATCATAAATCAGCTTCCTATCCTCTTCTTTGATATCAATTGAAAGAACTGAAACAAAATCAAATGATTATTAAATTAAAAGCAACAATCATCATTACTGCAATAATTTCATAATTTAATATCAGCTAAATAAATAAATAAGGGCATTGGTGCTAAATCAGGTAAGTCCACTTTTGATCCTTAACGAGGTAGAACATGTATTATACAATATTGATAATTGAGTTGATTGCTAGGTCTCACACAGTTAAGGTCGGCTATGCGTTAAGTTTGCTTTTATAGTAGTAATAGTCGTCTGTTCGTCTTCAATCTTGTCACAGTGATTGTTAACAGGGTTTTCTTTTAAAATTTTCTGTTGTTTATGTGAAATCATACACATACTGCTAATGGTAAACAATTATCATTTCATATTTAGTTGTTTTGAAGTTTAAGTTAATCACGAACATAGATTTATATATAGTTGAGATAAGAAGTTACTGAAGTAGTAGGGTAAACTGAAACAACCGAACTCTATGAGGATTACTTGCTAGGAGTACTTGTTTATAAACAACATATTTCATTTAGCTATCTAGGCTATGTATGTAAAAATTAACTGATTTTTTTTTAAGGTATGAAAACTGTATGTGGTTATGCACCTTATAGAGTACCATATTAAAAATATCTCGAAGTTTATTATAGATTGTTTATTTAATTAAATGAAACTGGGGTCAGCATGATCTTTTTAATTTTGTTGTTTACACTCTCTGCACCCCTAACTATTGACTATTGTTACGGAAGAGAATAAACTGAAGATTATCATTGCAATAAAAGGAAAAGTCCAATTACAAGAAATATACATTTCTTATAGGAGATAAATATTTATTGTTTGTTCCTTTGACCCTAAACCGGGCGCACTGGTTGACTTTGGACACCAATTCTCATTAAAGGTCAGTCGTGCAGGTAGCAATTTGAATTACCCCTTCCCACCCTTAGTACCTTTCCCTGGACTTCTCCTCCCTAGATAAGTCTCACATTGGCTTTTGTTCGAGTGACAAGTGACCAGATATTGCGAGTTTATCATTGAAAACCACGGCTGGTGTCCAAAAGCAACCACGCGTCCGGACATGAATATTATATTATATTATATGAATACCGGACATAAATATTTATTGTTTGTTCCTCTAACCCTAAACCGGGCGCGCTGGTTGACTTTGGACACCAATTCTCATTAAAGGTCAGTCGTGCAGGTAGCAATTTGAATTACCCCTTCCCACCCTTAGTACCTTTCCCTGGACTCCTCCTCCCTAGATAAGTCTCACATTGGCTTTTGTTCGAGTGACAAGTGACCAGTTATTGCGAGTTTATCATTGAAAACCATGGCTGGTGTCCAAAAGCAACCACGCGCCCGGACATGTAAGTTATAAAGTTCTTTTATTATTTTATTTTCGTTTTTTTTTTTTTTTTTTTTTTTTTTTTTTTTTTGGTTTAAGTTAAATATCTAAAGCTTATTCTCTTTAAAGGACAATTTTATAAAATATGAAAACATTCCAAGGATTTTAAGAGAGTTGTATGCTGAGGAGAAAGAAGGGATCTTCTAGGAATAGGAGTCGGATTTTTCTGATGGGGAAGGTGAAGCCATAAATTATTCTGACCAAGAACATGACAGTGACTCAGAACAAGAAGGCGGTCCAGATGATGAATATGAGTCGGATGATGATGATAGGGAATTCGTTTTTGGAAAGGACGGTGAATCAATGTGGTCAGCGAAAGATTTTTCGAAACTTAATTCCAGAACATAGTCGAAAAATATTTCAAAAACATTTCTTGGCCCTTAGGGGGATGCAAAACATGTTTTTCAGGAATTAAATGTTTTACTCAAATAAATGATGTAAACATTATAGATCAAATAAGTAGTTTTTAATAGTTTCTAATAGTTATTTTTAGATTTTTTGAAATATTTAATTTTTTTTAAACATTCAAATTGATTATTATTATTGTTTTCTTGTTTTATCTGTGGAAAAATCATATTAATACGACATTTATAAATCATTTTAAATTATTCATACACCTATACTTAATTTTAAGTAAATAAAAGTAATGGAGTCTAAAGTCAACCACGCGCCCGGTAGTGTAAAAACATTTGGCGCGCCTGGTCTAGGGTTAATAGTATTGTGCACAAAAGATATAGCAATCAATCAGTGCATTTCACTTTCATAAATTCAAAAATGTTTGCTAAACGTTTTATGTTTTTCAAGAAGCATTATTTTTTACTTAGCTTGTTTTTGCACCAATTACCTCAAATGGTACTCAAAATCTTAATAGAAGAAAACATTATACAACTCAAGGTAGGTAAACAACTCATAGAAGGTAAACAACTGAATGTCCATTTTTTTAATGTGGATTTAAATAATAGCATATTCCATACATCAATTAATATTTTATCATATTTCTAATTATTTATTTATCAGATACCAACGTCAATAACAATGTGTAAATCTTTTATTAAGCTGTATTTATAAGCATCAAAAAACAAATTAAATAAAGCATTTGACAGGGTATTTAATTCCAGAGTGTTAAATTTAATTAAATAGGGTGTTCGATATGTCAAATTAAGTTGTGAATTTATGTAGGAAAGATTGAAGTTTTATTTAAGGGACTGAGAAGTTCCCTTTATTGCAGAAAACAGAGAGAGGTAGGGAGATGTGGTGAGAGACCAGTACTAAGGAGGCCAGAAACCCAAAATATTGTAAAGATTGATCAGGTCACAGGTCACTGAGAATGGGGGACTTGACGAGGTACCTTCCAGTGACTTAATAATTTTGCACACAATGACAACTAGTGAGGCAAACGCAATCTACTACCATTTCTGCAACACACTTATAGGGAAAAGGGAGATGGAGAAAAATGTTAAGCTGCGTATCTTCAAAGCTGTTTACCTACCTACCCTTCTATATGGAAGTGAAAGCTGGGTACCATTAGATAAGCACCTAAGCAGAGTTACTGCATCGGAAATGAGGTACCTCCGAAACGTAGCGGGCCATACCAGGAGGGATCGTATCAGGAATGATAGGACTAGAGAGGATCTAGGGATTACTTCTCTAAAGGATATTCTTGAAAAGAGGCAACTTAGATGGTTCGGACATCTCTTACAGATGAATGAGGACCGGGATGCAAGAAAATACTTCGAGGCCAGACCAACAGGAAAACGCCTCAGAGGGAGACCCAGAACTCAATGGACACACTACATCTCCAATGTGGGTTGGTTGATGGGATGGCCGAGAGGGCAAACGCGTTAAAAAATTGAGAACCGAAAGAAAGCAAGTTCAAAACCCGGAGCCAGGGGAAAAATTTAATGATACTTGGCATCAATCCCCCACCCCCTCCCCTGGCCCGGGAAACCCCGTATAACCTACAAGGCGAGGAAGGGGAAGACCAACAAAAAAAAATCTCAAATGTGGAAGAGAAAAGAGGTAAAAACTGGAATGCCATGAAGGTGCTGGCTGGGGACCGGGAGGTTTGGTTAACATGGACAGAGGCACCTCCACGCTGAAAGGCACAAAGGAGGAAGAGAAAGAAGAAGAAGAAGACGACAACCAGTGATCAGTAACCCAGAGTCATAAGCAACAAATTATCGTGGGGAGGGTTCAACATTCTCCCCAGGTAGGGTAGGTAGAAATTCGAGAGGCTAAAAGTTGAGCCTAGAAAGAACTATTAGGGCATTTAATTCCTTCTTCAACCTACATTTGAAAGGTATTGGGTCACTTAAAACTTTCCAATTTATGTCTCAGTTGTAGGTGTAATCTAATCAAATAAGACTTTTCTAATAATCTAATAAGTATAAAAGTACTTAGAATACAATATTTTATTTGATAAAGAATATAAATTGTTGCAAAAATCCAAATTCTGGTAAAAATAATAAAAAAAACAAATTCTTAATAATAATGTTTAAAATTATTTGTTTGAGTGCTACCAACGGGGATTTTCTCCACACACATTTCCATGTACTTAGTTTTAGGATTTTTACATATAATTAATATGTTATAAAACAGACATCAGAGAAGCCTATATCTACAGTTTTTTACAAAAATTTTAACATCCACTTTAGACAAGTTTCTCCAGTAAATAAAATTAATATTAAACAATAAGAAAAAAGAATTAAAACAAATTCAACTTCAAAACCATAAAAACAGAGAAGATGCTTTCCATTTATATTCCTATCAAATAACCAAATTAAATAACTTTGCATATTTATTCAACAAACCTCATTCTTCTCAATGATATCAATTAATATTTTTTTTCAACTCTTGGAGTGTAACATGTTCATTATCACAATGAGGACATTGGTGAGGCTTCTAACAATTATGCTCAGCCATTATATGACTCTCTAATGTTTCAATTCCAACAGATTTATAATCACAGAGAGGACATTGATGAGGCTCCCCACCAATATGGTGGGCCATTATATGACACTTCATAGTTGAAGCTAGAGCTGATTTATAATCACAGTGAGGACATTAATGAGGTTTCTCACCAGTATGGCGGGTCATTATATGTTTTTTCAAATCTCCAGATCGAACAGATTTATAATCGCAATTAGGACATTTATAAGGCTTCTCACCAGTGTGGTGGGCCATTATATGGGCTTTCAAATTGTGAGATTCAGTAGATTTATAATCACAGTGTGGACATTGATGAGGTTTCTCATCTGTATGGAGCGCCATAATATGCTTTTTCAAATTGTGAGATCCAGTAGATTTATAATCACAGTGAGGACATTGATAAGGTTTCTCGCCTGTATGATGCACCATGATATGTTTTTTCAACATTTGAAATGTACCAGATTTATATTCACAGTGCATACATTTATAGGGTTTCTCACTAATATGACGCAACATTATATGTTTTTTCAAATCTCCAGATCGAACAGATTTATAATCGCAATTAGGACATTGATAAGGCTTCTCACCAGTGTGGTGGGCCATTATATGGGCTTTCAAATTGTGAGATTCAGTAGATTTATAATCACAGTGAGGACATTGATGAGGCTTCTCACCTGTATGGTGCGCCATGATATGCTTTTTCAAATTGTGAGATTCAGTAGATTTATAATCACAGTGAGGACACTGATAAGGCTTCTCGCCTGTATGGTGCGCCATGATATGTTTTTTTAACCTTTGAAATGTACCAGATTTATATTCACAGTGCATACATTTATAGGGTTTCTCACTAATATGACGCAACATTATATGTTTTTTCAAATCTGCAGATCGAACAGATTTATAATCACAATTAGGACATTGATAAGGCTTCTCACCAGTGTGATGGGCCATTATATGGGTTTTCAAACTGTCATATTTGACAGATTTGTAATCACAGTGCGGACATTGATGAGGCTTCTCACCTGTATGGTGCGCCATGATATGTTTTTTTAAATTGTGAGATTCAGTAGATTTATAATCACACTGAGGACATTGATAAGGCTTCTCACCTGCATGGTGGGCAATTATATGTCCTTTCAATAATCTAAATGTACTAGATGTATAATCACAGTGTACACATTTATAAGGCTTCTCACTATTATGACGCGACAATATATGTTTTTTCAAATCTCCAGATCGAACAGATTTATAATCGCAATTAGGACATTGATAAGGCTTCTCACCAGTGTGGTGGGCCATTATGTGGATTTTCAAATTGTTATATTTGACAGATTTGTAATCACAATGCGGACATTGATGAGGCTTCTCACCTGTATGGTGTGCCATGATATGTTTTTTCAAATAGTGAGATTCAGTAGCTTTATAATCACAGTGCGGACATTGATAAGGCTTCTCACCAGTGTGGCGGGCCATTATATGGGTTTTCAAACTGTTATATTTGACAGATCTGTAATCACACTGAGGACACTGATGAGGTTTCTCACCCGTATGGCGGGCCATTATATGCCTTTTCAATGTTTGAAGAGCACCAGATTTATAATCACAGTGAGAACATTGATAAGGCTTCTCACTATTATGAACAGCTGCAGTGGGTCTTTTTAAATCTTGAGGTATATCAAGCCAACTAGAATGATGGGACACTTCATCTCTAAGGCAACCATCATTGGCACCTATAATCAATAAATTTTTATATTAAAATTATTAATCAAAAGTTATGAAATTGTTTTTTATTGTATAATACTAATAAACCTAATTTTATGATACATATAAGAATTACTGTTAAGTATTTTTTTCTGCTTTTTGCTTTCTTTAATGAAAAAAATTAATTTTTTTTTTCAAGAGATAAAAGAGTAAATATTTATATAATTGAATAGTCAATTTTTTTTTCCTTTGTTATTTATAAAGGACAAATACAAGATCACTTACAGAAAATTGAAAGAATATTTTTTGTTTAAATTCATGATTTGTAACATTTGAAAGACGTCTCAGTGAAGATTTTCAAATGAATAACATGGGAAACGCACAAATGGGATTGTTTATGGAGCTATGGGCAGTCTGGAGACCATAGTTCGCAGCAAAATGAGATTATGCTTTTGTCATAGAGAGGAATATTTGTTGAACTATTCAAGAAGCTATAAATGCTCTCCCATTGCCAGCAAATATGATGACTTCATTTTTTTGCTGGGTTAGGGAGAGCCATCATAAACACTTTAGCACATTTGTCGGCTTGAATCCACTCTGGGCACATTGACTTTTTATTTTGTTTTAAGTTGAGAAAAAATCTCAACTTTCATACGATAGTTAGAACAGGATGGTCTAGAGAGTCACCTCAAGAGTGATTCTCCATATTGCCCAGATGGCCAGGAAGGGATATCGAATAAGAAAGTAACTAAAAAATCTTACTAGATTACTTCAGTATCAGAAGCGTAAGGTGTTATTTGACTGAAAACTTAAACATTTTACCAGCTGGTTTATCTTGTTCTCAAACTGAAATTGTACCATTATAAACTTAATAAAGATTTTTTTTCTAGTAGTTATGTTATCATTATTAGCAATCAAAAGGTCTTGACTTAACACATTAGTTTTCCTGGGGTGGAAGCATTCAAACTTTTATTATGGGCTATTCCATATCAAGTAATCCAAAGATGGTAGCTCGATCATTTTAGAAAAAAATTGTAATTTTACCACCAATTACATATGGAATCAGTAGTTAAAATCAATTTTTTAAAAAAATTTAGGATCAACCGTTTCAAAATGGCAGCCATTTTTGTTTCACCTTTCAGGCCGATTTTCGAGTTTTTAAGCTCTCACAGAAAACTCATTAATAATACCAACACAATTGTTATCCTTAAAGTTTGTTCTATATTTCGTGTTCTCCTTATTATTTGAATATTTTGAAGTCCATACTTTAAAAGTGCTATTAAAAAAAACTGCTTTAAATTCTCAAAACACCGTTTTCAGTATATTTGAGTACATTGGTAGCTAAGAATTTTATTTGTTTATTTACATAAAAATACTATTTTATGTGTTCAACCTGTACATTGGTAGCTAAGAATTTTTGAAAATAGTCATTTTCGTGCTCATTGCGTAAACTTGATCATACTTCATTAAAATTTTACTATTTTTGAATATTTTACTTTTAATAACCCTTATTAATTGTTTTTTTTTTTAATTTTATCTATGTCTAACGGAAAATATTTTTAATTACTTTTTCATTAAAAAAATAATAAAAATTTAATAGAGTAGATTTTAATTATAATTAAACCCAATATATTTTTTGTTTGCATTGGACATAGATAAATTGTTTGCATTCCCCGTCGCAGCTTTGCCCGCGAGCCTTTAAAATCAATTCTGTGATCATTATCTTGGTATTGATTTAATATAATATGTTAACTGATGTTAAGGGGATTTAGTAGAATTGGAGCTTCCGGTAGGTGGAAGGTTGGAGGGGGAAGCTGCCGGCTCGGTAGAAGAGAGGGAGGCGCGCAATGGAGAGAATTCACTAAAACCGCCGAAACAACTTACTCATCGTTAACGCTTCATTTTCGGCTTTAAAACATCGTTTTCGACCCCCCCCCCGTAGATCAAGATCTTTAAAATGAGTCCAAATTAGATATTTTTTCTCGAAGTGCAAAAATAGGTGTCCGTTATAGTTAAACGACAATATCGCCATTTAAACCCGTTAGGGGTTACATTTTTGAAATTCCTTTCTTAGTGGTTACCTACATCGAGTTTAAAACCTAAATTCCGAACTTCAAGTTTCTATCATTAGTAGATTTGCTCTACATTGATTCTATCATTCAGGACAAAGCCTCATATATATATATGGAGAAGAGATCAAAATAAACACGCACCCCAATCATGGGAATCACAGTGGGCATTATTTGATTACCACTAATATTTAAATAATCAGTAGCCATATTTCATGTGAATGTCTATTTTAATAATATTGTAACATTAAATCGATATTCAAATAAAAAAAAAAAGGGATTCAAATCTCAACAATAGATTTCCGTTAGAGTTAAACGACAATTTCGCCATTTAAGCCCCTTAGGGGTTACATTTTTGAAATTCTTTTCTTAGTGGTTACCTACTTCGCGTTTAAAATCTAAATTCCGAACTTCAAGTTTCTATCATTAGTAGTTTTTGCTCTGCGTTGATTCTGTCAGTCAGGACAAAGCCTCTTATATATATAGAGATTGAAAAACAAAACAATTAATAAGGGTTATTAAAAGTAAAATATTCACAAATAGTAAAATTTTAATGAAGTATGATCAAGTTTACACATTGAACGAGAAAATGACCATTTTCAAAAATTCGTAGCTACCAGTGTACTCAAATATACAGGTTGAAATTTCTTACAACAGGTTTATGTAAGCATAACATGTAAAAAAATGAGATTTTTATTAACAAGCCCAATAGAGATATTAGAGCTTAAAGTTAACAAAAAATTCAAAATATTCAAATAATAAGGAGGACACGAAATATAGAACAGACTTTAAGGAAAACAACTGTGTTTGAATTATTAATCTATGACTTACCAGGCTTGAGAAAATGAGTTTTCTGTGAGATCTTAAAAACTAAAAATCGGCCTGAAAGGTGAAACAAAAATGGCTGCCATTTTGAAACGGTTAATCCTAAATTTTTTAAAAAAAAATTGATTTGAACTACTGATTCCATACATAATTGGTGGTAAAATTATAAAAAATGTCTAAAATGATCGAGCAACCAAATTATTTTTTTCTAGTCCATTTCAAATGGATTGACCCTATCAAACATAAAACCCTTTATAAAAATTTATAAAACTTTTAATTATTAATAGCTAATAATTAAAAAATGAAAACTCACAACTAGACTTCATATCAACACTCATTTGATATTCCTCTGTGGATATTTTACAATTAGTGAAATCTGAATAAATAGAGAAAATAAAATAAATTCATGGATGTTAGTGTAATCATCACAAACATATCTGGAATCTGCTTGCGAGAAACTGCTTCACATTACTTGAGTAAAAAAATTGAGGCAAAAGGAATATACTGTATGGTATATAACATATATTTATACAAATAAAAATAAAATTTGTAAATTTTTACATAATCAAAATTAGATAAATAAACAAGTAAACAGTTTATTGATCACTAGCAAAGACGGAAACAAAAATCCAAGGGTGAAAGTAAAGCTAACAAAATATAAACAAGAACAGATAAATATGGTAAATTGCTGAACAGCAGCATCGCTGAATCAACTTCAAAAGGTTTAACGGATTTTGCTGACATAGATAAATAAACGTTGATATCTGTTTTGTATTTTTCCTACCTTCCCTTAATCCTTTGATGTTGTTATCATCACTTTTGTCAATTTTCTGCAATGTTTACAGAAAATCAAGAAATTAGGCAGGAACAAATGGAAATGGGCAATAAGAACTTTTGCTACCTATTCCCCCCCCCCCCCCAAAAAAAATAGATTGTTAAAAAAAAGACCTCAATATATATTGATTGCATGGGGATATGTGTGTGTGAATGTATATATGTAAAATTCAATTACTTTAATTAAACTATTTTCTACTTAAATATTATATTTAAGTTTTATTGAACTGATTGAATTATTATTTCTGTAATCTAAATTTATTTTAATGTTGGCAACACTGTACACTTCCCTATTAGCCCTCCTTCCAAATGGGAAGGTTTCAGTCTGTTTCTATCTTGCTTACAGAATCCTTACAGCCCTGAAGATGCCTGAATAGGCAAAACTTCGGCATGTAATCTGTATGTTAAGTGTATCATTATAATAATACGAGACTTTAAGGCCTAGCATTCAATATCTATAATTAACCCATAACAGCCTAGTGTTGCCATATGGAAACAACAGAAAGGGGTTGGTTTGACAGGTCTCTGCTTGCCAGGGAAACATGATTGAGCTTATCCACACCCACCCTCTGTTTCCCCTAAACCTCTTCTTTACAATCCAAGTCACTGCAAGTTATTTATCTGTACTGTATAAGATCTGTACTTCAGTTTTGAAAATGGAGTATTCACATCTTGTGACCAGGTGAGTTTCAGTAATATTATCTTATCATACTTTAATATTAAAATTCTATCACCCATTAATTTCCATAGATAAGTAAATGTTGTTTTCTTATAGGAACATTCAATTAATAAAAAATAAATTTTTTCTTGTATAATCCTATGTGAAAATATTAGGTTGCCATATGGCAACGCTAGGCTGTAATGGTGTCTTATTTTTTTCAGCCAGGATTCAGCGTTTCCGAGGCACTAGATATCCTCTTGTGGCCTCAAGGGCATGAAGTGGACAGTGTATTCATCGAAACCACTCCTGGGCTCTCCTGATAACCTGTGCTGAAATCAACTAGAAGCTCATGCAGAAATTTTATATTCAGATGGTGAAGCAAAGGAGTTACCCATTCCCAATTTCCAAATTTACTAAGGAAAAAATAATGTCTAGTAAATAAGAATGTGTTGTTGGCAAAGCTGCAGCGCCCCTCCTCAAAATGGTAAACGATTTACTCAAATTGCCTTCTAGGTTCTACTTTGACACCCTATTTTCGAGCTTTGAAATTTTAAAATATTTTCGAGAAAATAATTACGGAGCCACAGGAATAAGAAAAAATTGCAGTTGGAATTCCAGAGGTACATAGTTTTAATAGACATAGTTTAAGTCCATAGGCATACAATAGACGAGAGGCAGTTGAGGTGCATATGTCCACAGGTAAAAAAAAAAAAGAGAAAAATAAAGGCATGGGGATAAAGGCACGGATAAATCGGCAACCATTTAGAAAAGTGTTCGTCGTACATCAATATCGCTGATTTGAACTTATTAAAAAAGATGACACTCACCTTCATCCTGAAGTACTTCCTCTTCTTTCACTTGTTTAAGATTACCTGCAGACATAAAAATAATAATAAAGTCAATACAAAAACGGAAATATTTGCTGAAGTGGAGAAACCCATTTCATGGTAAAAAGCTGCTGCCACCTGTAGGCTATTCAAGGAACAGCCATGGATGAGCACAGTAAGCAATAATAACAGTTTGAAGAGGTTAAAGTTCAATTTAATATTTTTCTCACCATAATCAATCTGCTCCCCCTCCTCTTCTTTGACATCAATTGCTGGAACTGAAAAAAAAAATTATTATTAAATGTGAAGCAACAATTATCATTACTCAATTAATTTCATAATTATATTCTAAGCTAAATTATTTATTTATTTGATTTTTTGTTGCCTCTATCCTGTAGGGTCATTGTTAACATCTATATTTTAAACTCTGTGCTATTACTTTGATAGCTTTAAATTTTTTTTTTTTTTTTTTACTGTTAAATCCTCATTCAATTTTTTTCTTTAATGTTGATCCCAAATTTATGTTTCTTCTTATTTGTTATTATGTTTATTCTACTAAGACTTAGCAATCTTGTAAAATTTGCTCTACTGTTCGTTCTACATAACATGTTTCACATTTAGTTGGTCCAAGACATTTCAGCAAGTATGTGTGTGAGAACTGATAGTGTCCCATTCTTAGCCGACAAAGGGCAGTTTCCTCTCTAAGTGATTTTTTGTTGGAGGCTGGCCCGTTTGCTTGGGTTTTTCTTTATGGACCTTTAGTTTGGCTTCTTTTGTTCTTATCTGAGCTGCCATAGTTAATAGGTTTGAAGCGATTTGTCATCAGATTTGATTTATTATTGTTATCTCGGTTTATGGAATTCTTGCTAAATGTGCCACTTGTTCAATTTTCATCAATTTAAATCATCACCCGCCGGCGCCTATGCACGGCCCATTTAATTTGCCTGTCAGAGCTAGGAGGCATACTGGTGATCTGGAAAATGAAGAGAGTCGGCCAGAATTAATGGAGGACGCTCCACTAGTCAGAGAAGCAGATTTTTTTTTTTTTTATGTGCCTATTCACTAATACTTCAACATGAACTAAATTAGATAACGGAGAGCCGGCAAAGACGAGGAGGAGAGAAGATGTGTTGGCCACCCCCGTCGAAATCAAGAAATACACATAAGTATGTATTACAATAAAACTGTCTGCACCTCAATTAAGTAGCCGATATATCAGCCTTAGCCTTTTCTTTTGTCAATCATTTGTAAGTATAAAAGGTACGTTAAAATAAATATGTTGTTAAGCAGCTAACATATATCATTTAACCAATAAATACAGTCCACTTATTTCATATATATCATTTCATTTAATTTAATTAGGGAATATCCCGATTTTATAAACAGGGAATCCCGATTATAAACACAACTTGATGAACCTAGTTGATTTCCAGTCATCCCATTGTATTAGGGGGTCCATATGAACATCGTGCCTATTCTTTGCTCCCATAACTACAACCAAACGTTTCTTACCTCAAATATTGAGAAAGACTTGGGCTCAGTATTTTCAATGGCAAATAGTGCACTCATTGAATCTGTTATCACAGGCCACCCATATAACCCAATGAGTCCTTCATTTATTACAACGCCTGCTAAAGTTGGTTAGGAGTAACAATGTTCTTTTGAGTAACAAAACAATTTTTCTTAATTTGGAAGGAATTACTGGGTGTACGGTGAACTAACTAATCTGAAAAATATAATTTTTGAGATATTTAGCACATTGGCAGCATTTCATGACCTTATATTACTAGTATAACCAATTGGATTCCTAACTAAAACATCTTAGACAAATGCCAAATTACACTTAAGGTAATGAACTGCTTTTTGGCTCTCCTGAAAAGTTGAGTTTATGGAGATTATGTAAACTATAATTTACCGAGCATTCAACTTGATGATGAACAATTCTTCAAAGAATTGGTTCTTTCCTGGATTTATATCTTTGCCTACCAAAACTAGCCCAATGGATATGTATTGGGTGTATTTAAAATTAGCAGGTAAAAATCATCAGTAAGGCACAAATAAATTCCCTGCCTGATGAACAGATGGTGGAATTTACTGTATTTCAAACAGTGGAAGCATAGGCAGGACAAATGTATTGGCGATACAGACGAATAGTATCTTGCCATAGCTTGATCTAAACATGGGAGCTTGAGCATAATACTTCACTGCTTTACAACTGAGCTAACCCTTTCTTAAGCATGATATATAACCGTATGTTATAATAACACATGACATCATCAATTCATGTATGTGCTAAGTATTATTGTTATTAAGCATTAAGTTCTAATAACTGATTCAATAGGTTTCGTATCAATTTAATATTTTTCTCACCATCATAAATCAGCTCCCCCTCCTCTTCTTTGATATCAATTGAAAGAACTGAAACAAAATCAAATGATTAATAAATTAAAAGCAACAATCATCATTACTGCAATAAGTTCGTAATTTAATATCAGCTAAATCAATAAATAAGGGCATTGATGCAAAAATCAGGTAAGTCTACTTTTGATCCTAAACGAGGTAGAACATGCATTATACAATATTGTTAATGGAGTTGATTGCTAGGTCTCGCACAGTTAAGGTCGGCTATGCGTTAAGTTTGCTTTTATAGTAGTAATAGTTGTCTGTTCGTCTTCAATCTTGTCACAGTGATTGTTAACAGGGTTTTCTTTTAAAATTTTCTGTTGTATAAGAATTATAAGAACACTTTATTTTCAATAAGAATATTCCGTTATACCTGGACCTAAGATGGCCTATTGGGGTATTATACTGGTTGTTTGATTTATAGAACATTTAATTTTATTTGCATTTTCCATTCTGTGGCAGTTAACTCTGGCAGAAAGCTTTTGCCATTGTCATATATACTTTATATTTTTTAATTGCAATATACATATTATACCAGATTTCTATCGGCTTATCTAAAGAAAGGTAAAATAGTTCATGAGAGTTAGAGTGAGAGAGTAAGATACAATGAGATAGTGAGACAACTAACATGGTGTTGTATGTGCTAATTTTGTTTATGACTGTTAGGTTATTCAATTTAAGGTATGAAAACTGTATATGGTTATGCACCTAACTATTGACTATTGTTACGGAACAAAATAAATTGAAGATTATCGTTGCAAAAAAAGGAAAAGTCCAATTACAAGAAATATACATTTTTTATAGGAAATAAATATTTATTGTTTGTTCCTTTAATAGTATTGTGCACAAAAGATAAGAATTAGTAGATTATAGCAATCAATTAGTGCATTTCATTTTCATAAATTCAAAAATGTTTGCGAAAGACTTAATTTTTTTTCAAGAATTATTATTTTTTACTTACCTAGTTTTTGCACCAATGATCTCAAATGGTACTCAAAATCACAACAACAGAAGAAAACTTTATATCTTGAGTCAGAAAGAATGATTTATATTTTTTGGAGACGGCAAGAATGATTTGATGAACATACAGGCCTAAGATAAAAACAAACAAAATATAAAAGTATATGCCATAAATTTCCTCACCTTCATCTGGGATGAGCATCTCACTTTCTTCTTTTATGTGAACAAGCCCACCTGCAGAAATATAAAAACAACTGTTTTAATAAAACTTTTAACTATTCCTGGGAGTAGATTTGCAATGAAACTCTTTTTTAAAGATTTTATCTTAACCTTCCAGAAGGTCCATTGGCACTTGAAAAAATGGCTTGAAAAAAGGTTGGGGCACAAGCATCAATAAGTGCTATAGCTTGGTTTCCTCTCATCCTTATCGTGTTTGTTGTTGAATTGAAGTTTGCAATATATGTTTAGTTAGGAGCTCTTTTTTTTTTTTTTTTTTTTTTTTTTTTGTGACAGAAAGTAATCTATACATACAGAATATAATAGATACCGTCAAATGGGGCAACATTGTGCATCAGTGGTAACTTTGTGCAAAAACAAATTTGGCGCAAATCAAGTGCTGCCATCTAATATTTTGTATTTTAAATTACTGTAACGCAAGGTACGAGTATTTGAAGCTAGAGGTCTCCTTGATCGCTCACGCTTAATTATTCAATTTTGAAATCGCTTTTGATGTTTGTTTGTATTTTTGAATTCGGGCACACTTTCAAATCGAAAAATAGGTCAACAAACTTTGTGAAATGTAAGAGTGTTGCTAAAAAATTCATCGTAAGTACAACCTGATTAATTTATATATAATTATACAAAAATACAGTATAATCAAAAATTGTAAAAATTAATAACAAATTAAATGTAAACAAATAAATCTTGTCAGTGGGGTAACTTTGTGCAAAAATTGATTAATACATTTTTTCTGCAGAAAAATGGTCAGGCACTATAAAAAAAAGCCTGGAACAAGGAATTACAAGAACTACTCTTCAGAAACGCTGGAAAAAATGTTTGGAAGAAATTTTGAATGGTATATCGATCACAGATGCTTCTTCAAAGTTCAAAATCCACTGGAACACAATAAAATTCACAAAAAACACACTAAACTTATAGGTTTGTATACAATTTTCTTTTAAAAAGAATGTTTTTCATAATATTGATGAGATTTTGAAATAATAAAAATATTGTTTTTCATTATTTGATAAGTTGATATTAACGTTTATTTTTTTTTGTTTTATAAAAGTTTATTTTTTTATTGAGAAATTTGTAAATATTATTTTCTTTATCAATAAAAATATATTGAAAACGATAATTGTGTTTTTAATTTGTAATAGGTGAAATTGTTATCAAAAACTAGATTTTATTGTTTTTTACATTGTTGAACATTAATTTAATATTTAACTCAGTTGACAATGTTTTGTCGAAGTTCTAAGCAAAAGATGACATAATTAACCTGTATTTAATTTACTGCACAAAGTAGCCCCAAGCTGGGGTAACTTTGTGCAAAGTATATTTTTAATTGCAATTCATAAACATTACATGCCAACAATGAAATCACACATGCTATCTACTTGCCTGAGGCTGGCATATAATAAAATAGTGAAAAACTGTATAACAGAATCGATTACATTATTTTTTTTCTATCAAAGTTTAGAAAACATGAAATCTTGCACAAAGTTATTATCTTGCTCACCTTATTTTTATCCTCAGTCTCTTTATTCTCTCACCTTATTTTTATCCTCAGTCTCTGTATTAAGGTCAGGCCACACATGTCCGCAACGCATCCGCATCCCCGTGTGTGAATGGTTACTACCTATCCTTCGTAAATGAATCAGATCCGTGCTGTGGATGCGGTGCAGACATGTGTTGCCTGTTGCCTGACCTTTACTCGGAACTTAAAAGATAAATATCAGATTTAATTTTATCTAGCAATCTAGCTACTTATTTAAATATTCATGTAATTTTAATATTATTTATATAATTATAAGTTTGGTAAAGTATATAAGTATGGGTAAAGTATATAAGTATGTCATGTAAACATACCATCAGTTGAATTTGTTTTCCATTATTCTGTTACTCCTTATTGCTACTATCTAAAATTAATAATTACTTGTTAAAAAATTTAACTGTCATCTTATAGCATATATACTCATATATTTGTCTTCTTTTTAGCCCTGATGAAGATCCACATGCAGGTGTCAAAATGTTGGCTATCCAATATAAAAAGAAAGATCAAACTGAAAATACCGACTATTAATCTACCTAAACTTACATTATTTTGATCTCAAACCTATGTTTTAGTTATAAAGCTCATTTAACATAGATTTGATTTTTGTTTATTGTCAAATATAGCCTATTAAATTAATGTACATACAATTTTTTTTTCTTTCTTTCTTGCCTCATCAAACCACGGGGCACCGTATTATAAAAATTTTTGTTTCCTTATCTTAAAATTGAATCAAACTAACGAAAATTTAATGTAAATAGACTTAGAAATGGTTGTTACACTGAATTTAGAATTTAAAAAAATAAAAACCCATTAATCACTACAAAAAAGATTGGCCAGTCAGGGCAGGACATGCTAGCTGGTTTAAGGAATAGAGGTTACTTCTGGAAGGCTAATAACCGACAAAGGTGTTAACAAATTAATGATAACTAATATAACTTAATATTTCTTTTCAGATATAACTAGGAGCATTCCTTGTTCCTCTATAAATCAAAATCAGTTCTTATATACATGATTTAAGAAAGATATAAATCATCTATATGAGAAACTGAAGAGAATAACTGCAAAACATTACAATGCTAATAAGAAAAGGAAAAAAAAAACTTACTCAAATACTCATTTTCTTCAGCCATTTTTTAAAAATGCAGACACACCACAGAAAAAAGTTGTACCTTAAAAACATATGAAATGCAAGACAAATAAGAGCATTTTAATGGAGGTAATAAGATTTTGTGAGAAAACAAATGGTTTTTCATACCAAGAACTAGTTAAATTTTTATGTACTTGATTAATTCGAACAATCAGTCCATAAGCTCTGTACACTAATGTCACTAAGATAATATCAGATATCTAACATTCTGTCATACTTAATGTGAATTTAAAGAGATTATAGCTATCAACTTGGTGTAATTACTTAAAAGGCAGTATTCACTAAAAGCAGCATAGGATCTATCAAAGAATTATTTGATTATGTGTGACATTAGCAAGGGTTAGCCATATTTATAGAAATTATATAACTACACACAAAAATAATGATACGATGGCTCAGCAAAACGATAATTTCAAAAACACAAAACTTATTCGATCACCAAACTCATCACAAGAAAATATTTTGGGAAGAAAAAACAAGCTTACTATAAATAACTTGATAAGACAGCAGAAAGAAATTGAATTTCAATCCAAATACATTGCAACGCCAAAGAGGTTCAAACTCGTCGGTCAAATTTTTATGGGATCATAACTTGTTAACTCCTTTACATGTATTTTTTTTATTACTGTTAAAACTTCTGTCATCAATAAACTTTAAAATATTATGAAGTGTTTTTTTCTAATTGTTTAACCTTCTATGGAGAGACGGATAAACTAATATTAAAAAACGAAGAGAAGGTAAGTTATTAAAGATATTTTTTTATATATAATTTCAGCAATTTCAAATATATATTTATTTTTTAAATTTTAATATTTATTCATACCTGTCTATAATAATAACAATAATATAATAATATAATATAATAATAACATCAATGTAATGTAACAATAACAATCATTGAATGTGCTGATACATCTATAACAATGGAATCAGGTGGATCATTACTAGTGATGCCAAAAACTGGTATTTTACAGTAACAGGTATTACTGACCTGTTCCAAATATATACCTGTTACTAATTAAACAAAAATATATTCACAAGAAAAAATTGAAATATTCACCGTAAAATCTGAGAATGAAAATAATATTACGTTAAAATATGTATATAAGTAATATCTAATCACAAATAAGTATTTCAATACTAAAAAAAATTAATTGTAATTATTGTCGTGGATTCGGTTTTAATTTATCTTAAGTACGCGAAAATTCGGTCCTTTTTTTGTGTTTTTTTTATTTTTTTACAAAATAGTTGTTAAAAGTGAAAAAAAAAATTGAAGCTGTCGGAGGTATAATTGTTCAATCAAGAGACAATAAAGTTTCTGAGGAAGAAAGTAGTTCCGGGTCGCATGAATTTTCATTATGGGCTTCTTTTGATCATAAGCTTCCTTCCAGGCAATCAAAAGGGACAACCAGCTCCCATGTAATCATGGAAGTCCAAATATATCTGGAGGAGCCAGAACAAAATAGAAAAGGCGACCCTATGAAATGCTGGGCCGAACAAAAATTTAATTATCCATTTCTTAGTGAATTAGCAAAAATAAAACGGTGCCCTCACAACTTCCGTCCCGTGCGATGGAATATTATTTAAGTCGGGATATTTAATTGCCGATCGCCGTTCTCGATTAGACGGCGAGAAAGTAAACCAGATTTTATTTTTAATGCAAATGCTGAATTTTGTCAATAAAAGGCATTGAAACTATTGTTGGTAAATGATTGTCAATTTTACTGCCATAATTTTAATACTTAATCGTGATTTCTCAAGAATATACATGTTTTTCAAAAAGACGTTTTTTATCACCCATAAACCATTTAATCCACAAAATCTTGATAAGTGAATGAATAAAATTTGTACAGCTTTCATAAAACACATTAATAATAATTATTAATTCAAAGATTTAGATAAAACTGTAGATTCTCTATAGGAAAAAGCTCTTCTTCATAAAGATAGGATATGCCGCAATGGACATAACATGAAATTAAGCAAGAGAGATAATAGATTCAGATGGAGATGTAATAATAGATCCTGTCGTATGGAAATAGGCTTAAGAGAAGGTACGTGGTTTACTGGTTCTAAATTTCCATTAAATACTGCATTGATTTTCATTTATTCGTGGACAAAAAAGTACACTAGCACCTTATTTGGTCAAGAAGAATTTAGTATGTCTGCGGAAACTGCAACTAGTTGGAAAAATTATTTAAGGAAAGTCTGCGCAGATTCCCTCATTAAAAAAACAGTCAAGATAGGAGGAAATGGCATGACAGTAGAAATCGACGAATCTTGCTTCACAAGGAGAAAATAAAATGTAGGTAGAACATATCCACAGCAATGGGTGTTCGGCGGGATATGTAGGGAAACTAAAGAATGTTTTATATATGCAGTCCCTGACAGAAGCGAAGAAACCCTATTAGGATGCATCAAAGAATGCATTCTACCTCCAACAACTATTATATCCGATATATGAAGGTCATATACAAAAATAAAAAAAAATCCAGGCTATGACTTTAAACATTACACGGTTAATCATTCAAAAAAATTCATTGATCCAGAAACAGGAGCTCATTCACAAACGATAGAATCTCTATGGGCTGCGGCTAAAAGGCAAAATAAAGTAGAAGCTGGTACTAGGAGAACTTTAATAGATTTGTATCTTGCTGAATTTCTGTGGAGACATAGGAATCAAAACAAAGATTTATTCGAGGTTATGTTGGAAGACATCTTCAATTTTTGTAAGTTAGAATAAAGTGAAAAATAAAATAATATTTATTAAATATTGTTACTTTTAAAATTATGTTTTGTGTTATTTGTAACTGTAGATTCGGTTGGCGTGCTTTAAACGAAAAAGACCCGTCTTGTCCCCGCGTGGTGGCCAGTAGATTAGTCTATATCGTTTGGCATATAAGCCGTACCTGTTATTTTTTTAAATCGATAACAGTTACAAAGTTGAGTTTGCACATACCTGTTACAAAATAACAGGTCCTGTATTTCCGAACCATCACTAGTGAGTAGTAGTGTAATTTTCAGTTAATTCACATGTACCTACGTGTTCAGTCTCAATATATTTCCTTTATATAAATTCAAAGACCAACTGCTCAAGGCACCCGCATTTCAAATATGTCCATAATGTAGTATTATACGTAGCCTAGCTCGTCCCCACCTAGCCTCACTCTGCACTTGAAACTGGTACAGGCTGCACCGTCAGACACAGAATATTCCAGCTGGCTTTGAAGAGCGTCTCCCAGATCTCGCTTTGTCTATTGAGGTTCACTCTTATCTTGATGAAGGTCTGCTTGTTCGCAGCATTTGTGAGTACTTTTAACTCAATTTCCTCATATTCTCCGGTGCAGTGGTTCATGACCGTTGCTCATTAAAGACTAAGGCGCTGATCTTCACCATATTAACTTAATCTTCATTGTGTTTTAGTTCGCCACATATTCAGATATAACTGAGAGTAAAGTTCGCCGATATTGTAAAATTTGTATGTGTGTTCTGACAATTCGCCGCCCCGATATTATTTATTTTTATTTTTTTGGCATTGGAATTATCCATACAGCCATTCATAAAATAAATCTGGAGGATTACTATGGTGGGTAATCTATATTCTAAATATATTTATTTATTGACCGTAAATACTTTGTTATGCTCACAATTTCTTCTTGTTTGGTCGTAGTTAGTAGCTTTTTATATTTAATATCATCATCATATTGGTTTAGAAAATTTAGGAATTGATTCCTTGTATTATTATAAGCAGGGCATTCCATTATTATATTTTGCAGTGTTTCTCTTTGCTTAAAGCCATCACATTCCGATGACTTTTCGACACCTATACGCTGAAGGTAAGCTTTACTTAGACCATGGCTAGATCGAAGTCTTGAAGGATTTTTAATTAAGTCTTTTGTTAGATTGAATTCATAGAACCGCGGTTTATTTAGGATTTCCAGTTCAATAGTCTTATAAAATCTACCCTTCAAAGACTCTTTATATTACTGAGACCCTTTTTTAATCATATCTTTCTTAATCGTTGGAAAGTAGTCGGTGTATGGTAATTCGATGTCTGTAATTCGTCTGGTTCGGTTCCAGACGATAATTCGGTAGGTCGACTGCAGTTTTAGCAAGAATATCTACCTTATCATTTTTGGGTATTTCCGAAAATATCCATGTAAATATGATTTCTTTTTTATGATTTCGTGCATAAAAGTGTTCTTCCATTATATTCATTAGGATGTTATTGATATTTATGTTGCTTTTATTTTTAATAGCTATCAGTGAGCTCATACTATCAGTTATTATTATGAACTTATTTTGGTCTGATTTATTTATAAACACCAGAGCTTATAGAATTGCATATAATTCGGCGTTGTAAATAGACGTAGAAGAATTTATATTGTTCTGAATAGTAATAATTCGGTACGAACAAAGCGGAGCCGGTATTATTACTTGTTTTGGAACCGTCTGTCTATGTATTGATATGATCGGGCCAGTTTTCTGAAATCAATGATTTTATGTATGCGTTAATGGTTGTAGGAGGCAACGAATTGAGTATAATAATTATTATTATATTAAAAGTCTGAAATAAAATGTCATATTGGAGCGTGTATAATGGAAGTCTGGTATCATATAAAACTATCGTAGATAAGAGGATTATATTTTTTCTTTTTCCAATAGGGCGAGGTTAGGATAAGAACAGACAGAGTGACTATTTTATTATAGCATTTATTATTCCTAGCTTTTAACTTAAAAAAAATCTGGTGCGTGCGCGCAACACACAACTTTCACTTACCAACTTACTTAGATTAGAAATCGACGTGTTTTGCTAATTATCATTTCCCAAAGTCACACATTTTTCTACATTCATATCTTATTTTTTTTAATCGTTAAAGCCGTTTTTGAGTAAATAAAAAAACCCGTGAAAATGATACAAAATTTATAAAGTAAAGTCCCCCCTCCCGTAGATCAATTTTGATGAAATTTTTACAGTCATCTCGGGCATATAAATACATTAAATACCAAGTTTGATCAAAATCGTTAAAACCGTTTTTGAGTAAATAAAAAAAACATGTGAAAATGGTACAAAATTTATTAAGTAAAGTCCCCCCTCCCGTAGATCAATTTTGATGAAATTTTTACAGTCACATCTTGGGCATATAAATACATCAAATACCAAGTTTGATCAAAATCGTTAAAACCGTTTTTGAGTAAATAAAAAAAACACGTGAAAATGTTACAAAATTTATTAAGTAAAGTCCCCCCTCCGGTTAATCAATTTTGATGAAATTTTTACAGTCATATTTCGGGCATATAAATCGATCAAATACTCAGTTTAATCAAAATCGTTAGAGCCGTTTTTGAGAAAATCGAAAAAAACGTAAAAAGTTATTAAATAAAGTACCCCCTCCCTTTGAGCAATTTTGATGAAATTTTTGCTGTCACATCGCGGGCATATACCTACACTAAATACCCAATTTCAGGTTCCCACGGTTTATAGTTTTTGAGCTAGTCTGTTCACATACACACACACACACACAGACCATTTCGCGGGACTTGGTTATTTCGACTCAGGGGGTCCCAAAACGTGTATTTCCGTTGAAAACCGGAAGTCGAAAATTTTCACGATCGCAATACTTCCACTTACTATATATTTCATATATAGGTAAGTGAAAGTAAAAAATTCTATCTGCTAGCATTTGTCTTCTGAACTTTAAGTATGTTTCCCCAGCCTTGTAATATAATACCCCTATTGCACTTATGCACCTATTATGTATTTTTTCTAATTTCTTAAATACAAATTGTGGCACCATAATATTGCTCTTATGGTGCTTCTATAAAATATTAGTGACGTATTAGGGTCTGCCCCCCCACTCATTATTAGAACAGATCAGTTTTATTGTTCCCATTAGTTTTTCGGCCCTTTTGTGAATTTCTGTAATATGCTGGTTCCAATTTAATTGTCAATTTAATTGAAGCGGAGCCCCAAAAATCTAACCGAGGACACACAGGGGAAGTTAATCCCGGCTAGCTCTATTTGATCTCCCAAGGGAAAGGCGTGTTCTCAACTGAAGGGACATTCCACCGACTTAGAGACCGAAATATTCAACCCCGTATCGAGCTGCCATCTTTTAAGACCTTCCACTGCCTCCCCCAACAACTCTAGACAGCGGTGAGTGTTTTTATGCCCTACTTATAAACATATATCATCCGCGAATTGTATTAAAGATATTTCCTCGGGTATCTAGTTTCTTAAGTCTGCCGAAAGAATAGCAAAAAGAAGTCCGCTAAAAATACCCCCTTGTGGTAACCCAATCTTCCCGTTTCTTTAAACAATTGTTAACTTTTAAAAATCTGGTGCGTGCGCGCAACACACAACTTTCACTTACCAACTTATTTAGATTAGAAATTGACGTGTTTTGTTAATTGCCACTTCACAAAGTCACAAATCTTTCCACATTCATTTCTTATTTTTTCCTTTTATGAGTAATTTAAAACACTCGTGAAAATGATACAAAATTTATTAAGTAAAGATCCCCCTCCATTTGATCAATGTTGATGAAATTTTTACAGTCATATGTTGGGCATATTAATAAATCAAATAATCAGTTTGATCAAAATCGTGAAAACCGTTTTTGAGTAAATAAAAAAAACCCGTGAAAATGAGACAACATTTATTCTGTGAAGTGCCCCCTCCAATTGATCAATTTTGATGAAATTTTTACTGTCACATCGCGGGCACATACATATACTAAATACCAAGTTTGATCGAAATCATTAAAGCCGTTTTTGGGTAAAAAAAAACAACACATAAAAGTGGGACACAATTTATTAAGTAAAGTACACCCTCCGGTTGATCAATTTTGATGAAATTTTTACAGTCGTATCTCGGGCATATAAATAGATCAAATACTCAGTTTAATCAAAATCGTTAGAGCCGTTTTTGAGAAAATCGAAAAATACTTAAAAAGTTATTAAATAAAGTACCCTCTCCCTTTGAGCAATTTTGATGAAATTTATGCTGTCACATCGCGGGCATATACATACACTAAATACCCAATTTCAGGTTCGCACGGTTTATAGTTTTTGAGCTAGTCTGTTCACACACACACACACACACACACACACACACACACACACACACACACACACACACACACACACACACACACACACACACACACACACAGACACACAGACCATTTCGCGGGACTTGGTTAATTGGACTCAGGGGACCCCAAAACGTGTATTTCCGTTGAAAACCGGAAGTCGAAATTTTTCACGATCGCAATACTTCCACTTACTATATATTTCATATATAGGTAAGTGAAAGTAAAAATAATTTTCTCTCACTGATTAAATTAATAATTTTCATGGGAACTTTAATACCTTCTAATTTACGCGAAATAATTATGTATGAGTGTTTCGTATGCCTTCTCTATGTCCAAAAATAATCCGATTGTTTTTTTCCCTTCGGTAAAACCTACATTTATGTCAGAATGTAGGATTAATAAGCTATCCATACTGGACACCCCTTTCCTAAAACCATATTGTGAGTCAGGCAATTTATTCTGGGATTTCAAAGGGAGTCTAGACTTAATCATTCTTTCGAAGGTTTTGAGTATACAGGAGCTTAATGAAATTGGTCTGAAGGAAGTAGCCGATTGTGGGTCCTTACCTGGTTTGAGAATCGGTATGATACAATATTCCCGCCAAGATTCTGGTATTAGATTATTTTGCCATATATTATTGAATATTTTTAATAAAATGATTTTTAATTGAATAGGTAACTTGTGTAGCATTATATAATGGATGTTATCTTTACCAGGGGAGCTATTAGAATTATTTCTTAAGGACTGAAGAAGTTCTGGCAAAATAAATCTATCTGATAATCATGTGGTTTTCATCATAATCTTTATCATCATCTCCTCCATGATTGATTTGGGGCGCTGCTAAGGGAGGGGATAAAATGTCTGAAAATTCCTCGCACCAGTTTCCTCTGAGGGGAATCAATCTATTTGAGGTTTTCCGATTTTTTAGAACGGATAATTTATTCCGTACCTCGTTAATATGGTTACTTTTATTAATACTCGAGGTAAATAATTTCCATGACTCCTTTTAGCTTAGTTTTGGTAACCTTTTTGAATTCTGCATCTGACCTTTGATATTTTATGAGATTAACGGTGGTAGGGTTATTTTTATAAATACTAAACGCAGCTGCTCTATTCCTTGATCGAAGGAAAGATTAAGGAATAGAGCACATTCGTCATCCCACCAACTTCTACTAAATATTTTATTGAAAAATGGTTTATAAGAAGGAATCGTGCATTCACATGCTTTATTAAGATAATTTACAAATTCATCGTAGGTGGGGTTATCTGGAAGTAACGCAATATTTTCTAACGCAATTCTTTCAAATTCGGACCAATTTGCGGATTTATTTTGCTCTTTTCTAGTGGTCATATTATTATTTTGAGTTTCCTCTTTTTTATGCTGACTTTCTATAATAATTGGAAGGTGATTAGAACCCAGGGGATTATCGTACACCTTTCATGTAGAACTGTAAGCATTGTTTATAGAACTTAGTGTTAATCCACTGCGATATTTCATGTCTGCCGAGTATTGTTTACAAGAGTTGGGGATCCGTCATTTAAGAGAACGAGATTAGTTTTTTCAATCACTGTGACTAAATTTACTCCCATATTATCACTGGTGTCACATCCCCATTGATAATGGTGAGCGATTTCATCTCCTCCTACAATTACGTGGCTTTGAAAATTAGTTAAAAGGTTTTCCCAGTTTTCTTTTGCTGCTTTATATACTGGTTTAGCATAGAATGATAAAGCATTTAGATTAAAGTTTTTATGAATATATATACTTGCAGCAACGATGTCAACTTCTTTTATCCTTTGAAAATTTATAATTTGTTTGAAATGATATTTCGATTTTATGATAATCGCTATTTCTCCATATCTGTCATTTTGATCCGACCTGACGATATTGTATCCTGGGAAATCGACATATTTATCTGGTCTAAACCAAGTTTTCAATATTGAAGCGATATTGATTTTTTCGGAAAATAGAAAATATTCTAAACTATTTTTGTTTGCTATGGGCGATCAGGCATTCGATTGTAATTAATTTTAACGTTTTTGTCATATTTTGATGTTTAATTTGAGTTTTTGTACAATTATTATACAGGTACTAAAATATTAACTATTAGCAAGTCTGACTATATTTGTATAGATAAATTTCCAGCCCTATCTTTTTTCATATTTTTAATTTCATCCTCGTTGACGTTTTGGTTTTTGGATGCTAAAACAGTATTTACTACTGCCAGGAGAGCGTCCGTTAGTAAATTTGACTTATCGTCTTTCTTTAAGATGTTTACTTTATCCTTAAACGTTTATTCTTTATAAGGATTGTCTGAGATAGGTTGTGAAGGCACTAAGGGGACAGAAAAATCTCTAATTATATTATCGCGCATTTCCGAATTAGCGTTTTCTTTTTGAGGACTCAAAACTCTTTGTCTTTTTACTACCGTAATTTTATTTCTTACTTAGTTCTTAGATGTTATTTTTGGATTGATCTAAAGTCGGAAACGCATCTACGGTGTTCCTTGTACGATTTTCCCTCGATTTTGGCCTTAGCCTCGTTATAGGTTAAATTATAATTGATCATATATTCCTTAATATTTTTTTGTTTAATGTATTCGGTACATATTTCCTTCACCAAAGATTCCCTTTACAATTTATGCATTTTAATATTGTATTCGGTGAGAAGTTTCCAGTTTCGTGTTTATCGGAGCATTTTCTACACCGTGTTGTTCTGATCTTACATTGATTAGTACTATGCCCGTAGCGTAAACAAGAGTGGCATTGTGACAAAGATTGAATGTATGGGTGGACTTCGCACCTAACATGATGGATCGCGACATATCGAGGTAGGAGTTGCCCGCTAAACGTGCGAACTCAGTAGATCTACTGGCCATGCTGCGTAGTTTATGACTTCACTAGAAACGCTCGTGGAGGGGGATTTTTGACAATTCTTCTGCAAATCCGGTATATTTCGCTTCAGTTACATCTTAGTTACCTTAAAGTGGAAGCGGTCCGGAAATATCAATTTTACGATTTGTTTTATTTGGAATATTCTTCAAATTGCATTAAGTACACGTTTTTACTGTTTTTTATTTATTATGCCTAAAAAGAATTATCAGATTGATGTTATTGTTAGTGCTAATACTTAGAAATACCTTTCTCATAATAATTTTCAATTACAGATCGAATTTCCGAGAAACCCTGGAGTTTCGAGATCACCAAAGGTTTCAACAAGCTTAATTATTAACAAGATTATTACGTTTACTTTTTGAAGTATGAGAGAAAAATATGAATTAAAATTAGTTATGAATTAAATTTGAAATATGAGAAATTATAATTGAATAAATATGCCATAAACATCAAACAAAATAAAATTTTAAATTACAAATAGGCGGGCGCAAGCGACGGTGCTGCTTCTGCGACGGCGCTGCAGGAACTAGAGAAACGGGGATAAAAGCGGGGCCATTACCTGGGATTCATAGGGTTTTTTGGCGTTTTTAATTTATTTTTCCATAATTAAAACCCGATTGAGCAAAAAATCATTTAAAAAATATCTAATAGGTATTGCTCGGTCCCTCAGTGTTCAATTAGAAAATCAAAAGACGTGTCATTCCCTTTCATTTCCAAAAAATAAAAAGCTTCTTAAAGAGTGGATTGTAAAATTAAGAATAGATAAGCCTGTTGACGATATGTAGTCTTTATTTTAAAGAAAGAGACTATATTTATCCAGGTAAATATTAGTATTTGACATTTTATTATTCCAAAATGCTAGTTTTATGCAAATAACATTGGGACCATAGTGTCATAGATTTGTTTTTCTTTTTTAATTTTCCCCATTTTTCTATTACATCCGTTGTGCTTAATTGTTCCATGTTTTCAATGCGAAGCCTGAAAGTTTTGACAAATAAATAAATAATATGACAAAGAATCTAAGCTGTCATAACAATGATTGTGTGAATAGGTAATTAATGTTATTACTAACCGAAAAACGTCGAGTAAAGTTACAATGATGTGTTTGCATTTACCAGAACTACCAGCTTTACATGTACAATGACAAGAAAATTGCTTATTATTATTAATAAATTTGATTTCCACTTTTATTTGATGGGGGCAGTCCTTTAAGATTGCTAGTTTAAAGGCACGAGGCTTGTAAAATAACTGTTTTTTTATTTTTAGATATTATTCCACATGTAAATATGTGGTTTGCATCAAGAATAGCCTGCCCATCAATTAATGGTCTTTTAAAATTACCAATTATCTCTATCACATCAACTAGGTCTAACACCGTTCTTTCCGACATTTTGCAAAACTACTAGCGCACCCTATATTCGATTGCGCCCGCCTATAGAAGACGTGAAAATACATATGTCTGGCGGGTAGCGGTAGATCTACCACCCATTGTTGCGGGTTTGCATAACTTGCCCACGCTGCCGTAAGGACCCGGTAGATCTAGTGGGCACGTAAAAAACGCAAATTTAATTAATTTTTTTTTTTGTTTTCAGCTGCAAAAAAAATGACTATATTCAATTAAAACACCAAAAAATTCACCCGCACGGGGTAAAAACGGCAATTACTAAGCCCGCATCGGATGTGTTAAAACGGACTTACTGAGTTTGTATTCGATATTTTTTGTTTCTTTATTTATGATTTTTTTATTAAATCGCCTAACGCTTATAACTTTTTGGTTGTCAGAATATAAAGGTTTTAAATTTTCTAAGATCTCTGATTCTGATAAATCCGAGTTTACATCCCTGATCACTCCTTTTTTTCCAACGTAAAGCTTGGAATATAGACGATTAGTTGCTTCATTTTTAAATTTTCCGAGCTAACTAAAGCGTTCGCTTGCTCTGCCTGCCGGGTTTCCACTTTGACTCTATTATTATAAATAGATAAATGTTTAAAATATTGTTATATAATGGCAAGAATCTATAAAAGGACGACCTTTACACAAATATATCCCGAAAATCACACAACAATATTATGAAAAACCAAAAAGCACACATTACAAACTAACACAATTACTGACAGAACACGGATAAAAAAAAACACTATTTGAACCGGTTCCACCTTTTTAATACAAACACTTGTGACTGTGACGGACAAACTCTACAAACTTTTAAACATATCTTGTACGACTGTCACTTGCACGAACACAACAGAGGACACTTAATAAAAACAATCCTGATGAAGGAGGACACATGGCCTACTCCCGAAAACAAATTATTTGAAAAATATAAATTGGGACTACAAAAATTTTCAAAATTAATTAATCTCCTGAATTGACCCCAGAGAAGCCAGAAGACCCGGCAGAAGAACAAATGAACCGCCAACTCCCACTGGGTGTGGTGTTTTGAACTTTTGTTTATTTTTATTTTTTGTTTTTCGTCTTTAATTCGTTTTTGTGTTCAGTTAGAAAAGTTTAACATACAAATTGTTTACTATTACTCTGAAAAAAAAATCTGGTGCGTGCGCGCAACACACAACTTTCACTTACCAACTAACTTAGATTAGAAATTAATGCGTTGTTGTGGTCCCCTCCACGAGACCAATTTTGAGGAAATGTTGGCTATCGCATCTTTGGCATATACATACATCGAATATCCAGTTTGATCAAAATCGTTAAAGCGGTTTTTGAGTAAATAAAAAAAACACGTGAAAATTATACAAAATTTATTAAGTAAAGACCCCCCCTCCGGTAAATCAATTTTGATGAAATGTTGGCTATCACATCTTTGGCATATAAATACATCAAATACCCAGTTTGATCAAAAAAGTTAAAGCCGTTTTTGAATTAAAAAAAAAAACACGTGAAAATGATACAAAATTTATTAAGTAAAGTCCCCCCTCCGGTTAATCAATTTTGATGAAATGTTGGCTATCACATGTTTGGCATATACATACATCAAATACCCAGTTTGAACCAAATCGTTCAAGCCTTTTTTGAGTAAATAAAAAAAAACACGTGAAAATGAAACAAAATTTATTAAGTAAAGTCCCCCCTCCGGTTAATCAATTTTGATGAAATTTTTACAGTCATATCTCAGGCATATTAATACATTAAATACTCAGTTTAATCAAAATCGTTAGAGCCGTTTTTGAGAAAATCTAAAAAAACCTAAAAAGTTATTAAATAAAGTACCCCCTACCTTTGAGCAATTTTGATGAAATTTTCGCTGTCACATCGCGGGCAAATAACTACACTAAATACCAAATTTCAGGTTCGCACGGTTTATAGTTTTTGAGCTAGTCTGTTCACACACACACACACACACACACACACAGACACACACACACACAGACCATTTCGCGGGACTTGGTTAATTGGACTCAGGGGACCCCAAAACGTGTATTTCCGTTGAAAACCGGAAGTCGAAATTTTTCACGATCGCAATACTTCCACTTACTATATATTACATATATAGGTAAGTGAAAGTAAAAAAATATTGTCAACATCTATGCAGGTAGTGTTTAATTTTATATGTAGCAACACATAATCCATAACAATAGCACACAACAACTTATTTATTACTGACAATAAAACATATGATTTAGCCAAGGCTAATTAACTAATATAAATTAATCTAAACATTTCCTCCCCGAGATGGTCCTTCTTCATTCTCCCTTTTCGGAACTGTCGTAGGCTCTTCTTTAAACTTCCTTATGTGTATGGAGTTTCTCCTGACTGATCTTCTTCCCGGGATCTCTATCAGGTAAGACCTAGGCTCATGTAGCTTCTGCTGAATCACCCCCCGAACCCATTCTTTATTTCTCATTTTCCTCCCCGAGGAAATGTTTAGATTTGGAATAAAGTTTCTCAAATAATTAACCATACCCAACAAGCATTGTAACTCTTTTACATTTTGAGGTTCCTTGAAGTTTTGGATGGAGTCTAATTTTGAGGGATCTGGCATCATACCCTTTTCACTGAAAATAAATCCTAGATATTTAACTTCTGTTAGGCAATATTGAAATTTGGAGAAATTGAATTTTATATTAAATTTATTTGCACGTTCAATTACCTTCTTTATTATTTCATCATTTTCCTCAATTGTATTTGTAGCTATACAAAGATCATCAAAATAAATAGATACACCAGGAATATCTCCAAAATATTTGGAAACCAATCTTTGAAAAATCTCTGGCATACAGCTCAGACCAAATGGCGCCCTCAGAAATTTGTAAGTTCCATGCACAGTACTTATGGAACATAACTTGGTTGATTCCTCGTCCAACTTTATGTGGTAGAAACCATCTTTAATGTCTAATACAGAATAATATTTTTTATGGGCCAGACCCGGAGCTAATTCCTTTACTGTTGGAATGGTATACATTTCCCGAACTATATATTTATTTAAATGAGTTGGATCAATACATATCCTAAGCGAGCCATTTGGCTTTTCCACAATCACGACATTGCTGACCCATTCAACCGGTTCCTCAACGGGTTGTAAGATTTCTCTTTGAACCAAAGAATCTAGAGTTTGTTTGAATTTGTCCCTGATCTTTAATGGAATTCGCCTGGCGGGGCTTATATATGGCTGCGCATTGCTAGTTAATTTAATTTTACATTTATCTGGAAAGCACCCAAGACCTTCAAAAACTTGCCTATATTCATTTAAAAAAAAATTCTTTTTAGAATTAGTGAACTGCTCATCTGTTTCTGAGTCAGTTTTATTTTTAATATTATCAATCGATTTATTTTGAATATTATCAATTCTTTTTAGCAAATTCAACTTCACACATGTTTTCAAACCCAATAATGCAATGTTTTCATTCTCAACTACTATAAATTTATTTGAAATAGTTTTAGAATTAGTTCCAATATCTAAATCAATAGAGCCATATGGTTTAATTTCAAAGCCACCAAACGCTATAAGTTTAGTTGAACATTTTTTTATATTATTACATAATTTATTAGTTTTCAACCAAGTGTAGGGTAAAATATCAACTTCACTTCCAGTATCCAACTTGAAATTCAATTTCACTCCTCCAACTATCAAAATCTTATACCAAGCGTTACTATCATTTAACGAACCTACCAATGAAACAGAATCTATACTCACCGAGGAATCGCCATCCTCTGAATTTATGTTGTAAACTCTAGTTTTGTTGGATTTGCAACAAAATGCAAAATGATTTTGCTTTCCGCAGTTCCGGCAAGTACGTCTAAAAGCTGGGCAGCGACCTTTTTCATGTTGTTGAGAACACTTGCTACAGGCTTTCACTCCGGTTTTCGTTTCGATTACTTTTCTGGTTTGATTTTTTCGTGCAGCCTGCTGAAAAGAACTATCCCTTTTAGATTTTACCTGTTCAATTAGATAGGGATCATTGTTGTTAAGTACCTTTAAATTATTTTCAGCCAGTTCAACCGATTTACAAAAATGGAGAGTTTTCTCCAAAGAAAGATCTTCTCTCAATAAACGTTCCTGTGAACTTTTGGAATTGATTCCCATAATTATCTGGGCCTTCAGTAACTTTTCTTCCTGACCTTCAAATTCACACGATTGTGCCAAAGACTTTAAGTCAGTATAAAAATGGTCAAATGATTCACCCTCATGTTGCTTCCGATTCAGAAATTCGAATATTTGCATAGTAATGTTGCATTTTGGAATGCATACTTTCTCCAAAACATCAAGGATATTTAGAGTAGACTCACGTGAATCGTCTAATTTGTGAGACTTATATAATTTTAGACCTTCTTTTCCTAGAAGATTTTTCAAGCGTGCAACTTGTACACTATTTGATTTCTTGTTTGTTTCTGTAGCCAGAAAATAATTCGTAACATCTTCTCGGAATGTTCTGAAATTTTCTGCCACATTACCAGTCAGAACTAAAGGTTCGGGTCTATGAAACTCCATGATAAGTAACAGTTACTTTAGATTCCTTTGTAGAACAATTCTATAGTGTTTATACCCAGGGTATTTCACGACTGCGCCATGTTTAATTTTATATGTAGCAACACATAATCCATAACAATAGCACACAACAACTTATTTATTACTGACAATAAAACATATGATTTAGCCAAGGCTAATTAACTAATATAAATTAATCTAAACAGGTAGTATGCCTAAGGGCATGAAATCTGTAAAAATTTAGAAATACACAACCCTCCCATAGGGATACTAGGGAAGGAAAAAAAAATTAATTTTCCAATAGACATAGGATGTAATCGTCCTATTCCTGCTCCTTCTACAGAATTACTTTCGATAAAAACGAAATATGGACCTAAATCAGTTGGATCGTAATATCTCTCAGTTTTTTGATTATTTTTTTCTTAAGTTGGAATCTATTTGTGGTATTTTATTACCGGATTTACTAGTTAGTTCGGTTTCCATTTTGGATTCTATAGTATTATCAATAGCTGCATTGTTTAATTGTGTATTTTCGTTTCCTATATCTGTAGGAACTTTCCCCCACCCATCACTATTATCAGACATTTTTATTGAAAAATATATTACATATTAAAAAATAATAAGATAAAAATATTACTTTAAATAATTTATTTTTTAAGAGAAAAGATTTGGCTTCTCCGGGAATCGAACCCGGATCTTCCGCGTGACATGCGCGGATTTGGCACCGTTCCGAAGCGACTCCGTGGTGTAATGGTTAGCATACCGCGCATGTCACGCGGAAGATCCGGGTTCGATTCCCGGCGGAGTCAAATCTTTTCTCTTCAAAAATAAATTATTTAAAATAATTTAAAAAATAGGTGGTCACCCACAATAATGGTTAAATTAATATAAAAATATTATTTACTTATTTAAAAACAAAATTAAATATAAAAATATAAAATGAATTCTCCAACTTATTTGATAAAATAAATCAAATTATTATAAAACTTAAAAGCTATTCTTATCTATAAATCTTGTTCAGTAGCACTAATCCCTAGGTCCTCTCTGCACCTCTGACGAAACTAGACTGAATTCATTTGGTTAACCAAAGTCATAAATGTTTTACCGTTAGCATTATCATTTTGTGATATATTAACTGTGACGTATTAATTCTTATACCGATTATTCTTTCTTTTAAATATTGTTCATTATTATTATTATAATTAGTTTCAGGAATCTATTTTGTTTTATTGTATGTAAGTTGTATACCTTTCATTCTAATAATATATTCAATTTAATTTTAATTAAACATTTTTGTCAGCAATCGTTGTTTCATTATTAATTTCACTATTCATTATTCCCACCTTTTTTTTATGTTCATCGCATAAGTCAATAGCTTAACACTATGTAAAATTAAAAGATGATTTATTGTTAACTTTTAATTTATTTTATTGTTATTTATCCACAAAAAAACATTTTATAAAAAAAAAAAATTAAACCGACTTCGAAACCTAGGAACCAGTAAAAATAAAAGCACTGAAAAGTATAAAATAATGACCTTCTGATTTTTATGAATTCTCAGCAAAATTGAAAATGATATAAAAAGCGGAAAAAATGCAATAAGAAGAAAAATTTTTATGATAATTCTTTTACTGTTTTGAGGCTAAGCAGATATTAATCAAGTTTTTTATAGATCCTTTATTCACTTCAAACATTTACAATTTCTGTTCAACGTTTGGGCACTAATCCTTTTTTATGAAGAACATCTAAACATTTTTAATTTCAATATATTTCAACTTAACGAATTAAATTAAAAACAATTAATTTAAATAATTTATTTTTGAAGAGAAAAGATTTGGCTCCTTATGAATTATGTTTTTACCCACCTGTGTCCACAATTTTCTATAAAATAAGCTGAGTATCCTTGTCATAAAAATTTAAAAAAAATTTTACTAGTTAAAAACTATAGTCTAATCATTCACAGTCAAATGGATTATTTTATCAATTCCCGAATCCCCTCCAACATTTAACTTCATAATGAAATAAACAATTGGAAAATGATTAAAACCATGATTAAAACTTATTATACTTTATACTTTTTATCTGACTATTTATTAATTTTCTAAAATTCTAAAAATTCATAATAAATATCCAGACATATAACTTATTTTAATACTAGGTCAAACAATTATTAACACTAGAAAGACGGGAGCTTAGTATATACCTATATTGCCTGAAAGCAGTCAAAATGACTGCATTGTAAAAAAATAACTAATGCTCAAAGAAATTTGTTTAACAGTAATTTTTAATATATTTTATATCACTTACAGTCATATAACAAGTTATTAATAAGTATTAACAATAAAAAAAATGTATTTCAGTTCGAAAAAAAAATAATTTATACATTATCTGGACATTTTAAGCAAATGAAAGTGCAAATCTTTTTGGATGTACATCTTCCGCAAACATACTTTTTACATTTTTGACAAATATTATTTGTTTTGTTATTGTGGCAAAGTCGTATTTGACAAATTTTTCATTTCGTAGATATATAACACATATATATTCCGGAAGTGAAGGACCGGAGAGGGCAACAACAACGATTAATTAACCCATTTATATGTTGTAGAAAAAGTCACAAAATTATAAGAAGCTGTGTCATTATTTAAATCATTATTTTCTTAATTGAAATTCAAAAGCAGTCAAAATGACTTGCTTAGGCAATCTAGTGTTAATTTTACTTAGAATTTCTGCATAGTATTTGTTCAAAATTTTAAAATTTACTGTTTTAACAATGTTCTCTGGTTTCGACATGGCCTCAAGCAACTCCATCAAAATCAAACCTATGCTTTGTTTTATTTACATGTTCCACTAGACCTGTTTTGTTGTCATTTTTTTTTCTATATTTTTGACATTTTTATGGTGGTACATGGGTCATTCTCTACTAAGTAGCAATTTTCAGAGTTGAAAATTCTTATTTTTTTAACTACGGAAAAAATGGAATTTTCTCACTTGGTTGACCTGGTATACCTTCCTTAACATGTCAGTGAAACGGCAAGCACAAATCATCATTCATTCTTAAAATATTCAATTTTTTTTTTTTACAATAATTTATTTTTGAAGAGAAAAGATTTGGCTCTGCCGGGAGTCGAACCCGGGTCTTCCGAGTGACATGCGCCGTATGCTAACCATTGCACCACGGAGCTCGCTTCCAAACGGTACCAAATCCTTCCTCTTCACTGAAACCTCTACCACGATCTCGCAAGTTTTGCGAGTATTTACGGGAGGTGGACAATTTTTTGTCCAATTTTGGGCATCTCTTGACGTTCGTCAATTTTTAAATTATTTTATATTAATTTAATCTTTAAGGTGGGTAATCACCTTGTTTTTAAATTATTGTTTGGAAGCGAGCTCCGTGGTGCAATACTAGCATACCGCACATGTCACGCGGAAGACCCGGGTTAGACTCCCGGCGGAGATAAATCTTTTCTCTTCAAAAATAAATTATTTAAAATAATTTAAAAACAAGGTGGTTACCCACAATAATGATTAAAATAATTTAAAAATTGACGAACGTCAAGAGATGCCCAAAATATGACAAAAAATTGTCCACCTCCCGTAAATACTCGCAAAACATGCGAGATCATGGTAGAGATGTCAGTGAAGAGGAAGGATTTGGCACCGTTTGGAAGCGAGCTCTGTGGTGCAATGGTTAGCATACTGCGCATGTCACTCGGAAGACCCGGGTTTGACTCCCGGCAGAGCCAAATCTTTTCTCTTCAAAAATAAATTATTTAAAAACAAGGTGGTTACCCACAGTAATGATTAAATTAATATAAAACAATTTTTTTTTAATAGTCACCCACGGTAGGAAGAAATGGAAACACGGTAGAGAGAAACACAACCACGGTTGAGAAAAAACATTTTTATTCTTTCTAATTAAAGATTGGTTATTTCTAATTTATGTATTGGTTATTTCGAGAGTACATACATAAACTTTTTTTATGGTCATCAAACAATGTATCAATCAAAGTATTGGCCAAATATGAATTGAAACACTCAAAAACAGCAACTAGAGTTAAATATTTTTCGCTTGAACATTTGACCGCTAGAAATTGAAAACTAGAACAAAATATCACCATTTTTAACGTAATTAAATTGCAATAAATGTTTTTGCTTGTAGGAAAAGATAGGTGATGGCTCGGAGCTTGATTCCGAAGGTAGTATGTGAATGCCGAGGATGTGTTTTTCACAATCGTAACAGGAAAAGCAGCTCAACGAATTCATCTTGAGGATGTCTGGAGTTGTAGCTAAAAAAACCACCTGATGAACTTTCATCGTTCCGAGAAAAGGAGGCAATATTTTGGGAACCATCGCAGCCAAAGTGGTGATATCATCTTCCTCAACTATAGCGAGTCGTACTCTTCTTGTGCGGGATTGCAAAACATAAACGAAGGTTCGAAAGTCACTAATATCACTACCAAGTGCCACTACCTTGTCGGCTGTCCGTTTGAGACACCCTCCAATACCATCTGGAGCTCCGTAGTTCCATATAGCGAGTATCAGGTTTTCGAAGTGAGCTTGTAGGGCTCTTGGGAAGAGGTAAAACAGGGTCCTGTTTCTGTATCGTGTTGATGGACAGTCGGACATGAAATGAAGCACATTGACTTTGGGCAGCTCTTTTTTTATGAATTATTTAGTCCAACTCCGTCCACTTCCTTCCGCTCTCAGCTCCTCGTTTCAGTCTGCGGCACTCCTCTTCTCGACTCTGACAAATCAGCTTCAGGGTTTCCTTCCAACCTCACACTTTCCGCACTTCCTACTCTCACAGCACTCACTTCTCGACTCCCGAACTTCCTTCCAAAACCTCTTTCCCATGCTTCCATACCAATATTCTTCCCCCACTCTATTAAGGCTTCTTTCCATTGGCTGGTCAGCCTGAAATTCTCATCCCACTCTATTCAGACTTGTTTTCATTGGTTGGCCACCCTAAAATTCCAATTCCCAGCTTTATTTCTATATTTCTTCAGCGGTGTCTTTGCCGGGGTAAAACCCGGGTTATGGCCCAAAGTTTCTCCAACAATCTTATGAATCTAATACGTTTATGGCCCGAATACTTTCAAGGCGGTATTCCCCGGACCTTGCCGCCTCCTGCCTTCAGGTAAAACTGACCTCTCGGTTCCAGCATATTCAGTACTTTGAAATGATATGTTAAATTATTAATACAATTACTTTCCCTATCCTGGCAGCATCAACGATACCTAGGAATAATTAGATAGGATAAAACTGTAAACAATTCAAAAAGAGAATGTTGCTTTACATTTTCTCTCCGTCCTGTAGTGTTTCTCTCCACCGTGGCAGGTTTAGGACCACGGTTGAGAGAACCACAGTTTCTGGAGAGGTTATAAGACTTTAGTTGAAGCTTAGAGATTAGGGAAAAACACTTGTGTAAACTACTCCCGAATCACCTAACTTTGATGCAAGAATGATAATTTTATCATTTACCTGTTTGGAGTTAGGAAGTCCACGGTTGAGAAGCGTCTGTGGTAAAAATCGGAACTTTTGTCTCACAAAAACGTCCTCGTGGTTCAAGTATCATGTGACAAGCACGGTTGCCAACCTTAGCTATCCACTCTCGATTCACTCACTCCATTTTGGCGCCGATTTCAAAAAGTGACACGGTTGAGAGAAATGAATCTGGTCACACGACTTTAATGCTTTGTGTATTTTCGTCAGTAGACAAATAAATTATGACAATGCTCTCTCCTTTCTCTGTAGATAAGACTTGAACAAAACCTCAATTTATAACGACAATGTAGTGAACTCAGAATTGTAACATGCCACGGTAGAGAGAAATTGGTACTTTAATGATTTAAAAAATGAAATTAAATTGATAAAAAAATGTTTTCAAATAATGGATCAGGTCTTACCCAGTACCCTTAATCGATATTTAAAATGCCGCACCTCTCGGAGTTTTAACAGCGGAGCAATAGTTGTGTAACACAAATTTGCCACTTAGCGGAGAATGACCCACATCCGGTCAGAAATATATTGCTTTGTTTCGCCAATGTATATTGCTGGGCAATCCTAACAAGATATTTTATAGACCACTTCGGATTGGTTTTTATCATTAATTTTATCTTTAATATTGTTATATAAGTTACCCACTTTATTTGTTGATTTAAAACTTAATTTAGATTCGATAGGTTAAATGATAGTCAGGATTTTCAGTTTACAATGATTTTATTGTGGTAAGCCAACGTTTGGATCCAACTTGTGGATCTTCATCAGGGCTACTGAGTCCAGGTGCATTCTCGAATCCATAGGAGTATCCACCTGGACTCAATAGCCCTGATGAAGATCCACAAGTTGGATCGAAACGTTGGCTTACCACAATAAAATCAATGTAAACTGAAAATCCTGACTATCATTTAACCTATCGTAAAGAAGAACAGTTGACTATCTCTCACTTCTACTATTAATTTATATTCAACTACATCATAATCTTCAAATGATTTTTTGATATTTTCTCCAAGACCCCTTATGTATGTGCATTTATAAACTTTTCTGACATTATTTTTATGTTCCGTCATTTCATTATTTATATTTCTTTTTATTTTATTGTAATTTTTTGCCCATACTTTTTTAATTAGCTTTAGTGGATACACGTTATCAATAAATGTGTTAAATCTATTTGTTTTTACTTCAGGGAGCCTCCTATATACTGATATAGGATAAATATATAAAATATATATAAAATATATTATATTATAATATTATAAAATATATTATATTATAATATTATAAAATATAAATATTATAGGATATATATAAAAATAACTGTATTTTTATTGATATAATTTTGTAGGATGTTATATTTCATATGGAAGGGGTGGCAAGAAAAGAAATTGAGCATTCTATTACAGCAACATTCTTTCTTAGTCCATTCAGTTATTAACCTATTTTCTTTTCTTACAATTAATAAACATAAAAATCTTATTTGACCATTTTCCTCTTTTTCAATAGTAAACTTTATCCCTTTATTATAATCATTTAAAGCATTATGTAGTTTTTCAACTTCATTGTTTTTTATAATGCAAAAAATGTCATCAATATATTTAAACATAATTTTTACATTTATGCCAGATTTCCTGATTGCATTTTCAATTAACTCATTCATTATCAGTCCTGCCAGGCTTACTGATAAAACCCCACCCATTGGTAACCCATATAATTGTCTGTAAATTTCTTTATTATATTTGAAAATTCCATTTCTACAGCATATTTTAATTCCTTCAATCAACATTTTTTTATTTTAGTTTGTAAAGAAATCTGCTCCCATTTTTGCTCTATAATTTTATACACACTTTAAGGGGATGTTGGTGAAGAGAGAGGTGACATCATAATGAATCATTATTTCATCTTCATCTATGTGAACCTCTTTCAATTTCTCTTTTGCTTGAATAACATTTACATAAATATTGTCCAAAACAGTTTTTAGAAATTTTGATAGTTTATATACCGGACTTTTTATACCATTAACGATAGTTTCTTCTTCTTCTTCTTTTTCTATTTTATGCAATTTAATTAAAAACTCGTTAATTAACTTAAAAAATAATTAAAGTCGTTTAATGAGATCAAGTATTCTTTAATATCAGGTAAGCTTTATCATTATTAAAATGTTCTGAGGGGGCTTGAATGGGGAAGGGACCCTTTTTGTTTTCCTACCTCAAGTACAAGTACTTGTATATACAAACAAGTACCTTTGTTTTTGTTTATATGGAAAAATTGTCTGTCTCTCGTTTCGCATAAAAATAAGAAATGGCTAAATATGAAATATGAAAAAAATCAAGTAAACATGACCGGGAGAAAAAAAGAAAAACTCATAAAACACGTTGAGCCCACACGTGCGCAGTACGTCTTTAATGACTTACGATTGTTTATAATTAAACACGTTCTGTTCATTTAATGGAAATTATTTGTTTCATGGTAACTAAATGAAGTTTTCAACAACTAAGTATATAGAGAATTATATAATCAGACAAGATGGAGTATCATGCTTGTATTGCCAAATTCTCTCAAATAAAAAACTTCTAATTTATAATTAACTAGCTAAGGTGCCCGGCTTCGCTCCGGTAGTTGTGTGGTAGTTTTAATAACAGAAAAACTTTAAAATATAATGTAAATATAAAACAAAATTTCTCGAAACTTCGGTTTTAACTTGGTAACAATATTAAAATTTAAGATCTGCAGAGTCCGCCCAAATAAGGAACCCTATATACTTTAGAGGGAGATTAAAAATAGTGAATGAACAATCAATTTTGCTGCAACTTAGTCGAGTTATGCATCGTTTTTAATGGTTTCTGTGATTCTGAATCCTATAAGCCCATTCCAAGCAGTCAGCAGATAATAAGTTATTAGATAATAGTTGAAAAATTATATTTCCAGTACAACCTAAGCGCCGACTACAGTGACGGTCCTATTATATACAGAAGTATAGAAACTACCGAAGATTCTTAGAAACTTTTTTTTAAGACCTTTCCTCCATTTCAATCTCCCTTAAGATATCCCCCCGTATTTGACTCTGCAGAACTCGAATCTTATTACTATTACAAAGTGAAAAGCAAAATTTCATGAAGGCACAATGTTTTCACCATATATTTTTTTGAAGAACCAAGAGGGATGATAAAATCATATTGAAAAAATGAGTTATTTTTATTTTATAATATTTGGAGTTAGTCATTTTTCAACTGGAATGCCTCTCATACATAGTAATCAAAACAACTTCTTTTTCATAACTACTTTAAGAACACTTCAAACTTTTTATTTTCGATTTATATTCAGTCAATTTATCTCTTTTTTTATGTGTCTTTTTATTCGATCACTGTCCTATCAAGAAATGTTCACTCATATTGCATTAAATTTACTTAAGTATATATTATATACTGATTAAACGTAATGTATTGATCAATTAGCCTTCTTATGAGAAAATTAATTTTTTTATGAATCCAGTTGGTTTTCTAATGGATTGCAGAGATGTTGAATTATTATTTTATTTTGAAAGCAAAGGATAAACTAATTATTATCGCTTGATGTTTTAGTAATTTAAAAAGAACAGCTGAAAAAATATATAACCTTTACCACCTCCCTGGATGAATGAACAATAAATATTGAGTGAAACGCATCCTAGCGCTGCCTGGTAGCCTGAAGCTCGAACTAAATCTTTCATTCATAAACTCGTATCTCAATCTCAGAGAGGCTAATTAAATGTTGCGAGAGGCATAAAATTCCAGTCTTCTCTCTTCAATTTCACACCCTTAAGAGAAAAACGGAAACCTTCTTCTCCGTTAGGGGGCATACTGTTACACGCTGACATAAATCTCTTAATCATACGTGGAGTAATTTCTGAGCCTTATCGGCACGCACATTGTACACTTTGCTTTATAATATATATTGATTATAAAATCAGACAAGATGGAGTATCATGCTTGTATTGCCGAATTATCTCAAATAAAAAACTTCTAATTTATAATTAATTAGCACTAGTATGGTTGGTATTATTGTACTTTAGAGGGCAAATACAAACGAAAATAAATAAATGAACATGGAAAAATGTGAGACTTTGAGGAAAGGCATTCAACAACGTTGCCGTTTTCGTATATCAAACTTACTTCACAGACCAGGTGGGTGATTTCTTGTGTGAAATGGTAAAGTTTTTCAATATTTCATGATCGAATTTTGCTAAACTGATTTTAACTTCAAGTATGTCATTCTATGTAAAACCGCTACCCTGTCACTTTAATTACTAGCATTTTTATCTATATTGTATCTGTTGTTGAGTTGCAGCCGTTGGAAACTAATTTAAACTGTTGTTAAAATGTGTCAGGCTATGCGAACTTTAAATGTGTGTTTTATTTTTATTTTAAAAAGAGTACATTCTGTGAGCTGTGTCATTTTTTATTTATACATAGGCATAATACTGAAAAGAATCAAAGAAACATACGAAATCATAATCGTAATGTAATCCTGCCGCGACATATTGACATATCGACTAATTTGAAAAAGCAAAAAACTAATTTTTTGCGTACGTTGATGTAGAAGTTTTTAAAGAAAACATGTTATTCTTATTTCTCGAATTAAAAACAACCGACATAATCAAGTATGCAAAGAAGAAAACTATATTTCTATTTTATATAATAAATTATTTTTCTTAAATAAATTATTTTTCTTAAATAATTTATTTTTTGAAGAGAAAAGATTTGGCTCCGCCGGGAGTCGAACCCGGGTCTCCTGCGTTACATGCGAGGATGCTAACCACTACACCACAGAGCTCGGCTCAAGGCAGAGCAAATCCTTCCTCTTCACTGATACCTACTCCCCCTACCTCACAAGTTTTGTGAGTAGTAGCGGGAGGTGCACAAATTTTGTCCAATTTATGATATTTATTGACATAAGTCAATTTTTTAAATTATTTTAATTAATCTAATCGTAGTTCGTGGCTGACCACCATTTTAAATGACTTTTAAATAATTTATTTTTTGTAGAGAAAAGATTTGGCTCCGCCGGGAGTCGAACCCGGGTCTCCTGCGTTAGTGGATGCTAACCACTTTTTTCTTTTATTTTCCACTTCTTGGAGGAAGAACCATTTTATCCTTATCATTTATATGCTTCTAAACTCATTGAATTACTTATTATAAGCAAATCAAGCAAAGAAAATGTAGAAAACAATAATACATATAACATTTTTTTGATTTTGTACATAAAACAATTTCACCAATATATGGCGTATTGGGGTCATTAACTGAAAATGTGTAAATCTTACGTCCGATCCATTTTCAACCTCAAAAATGAGAGCTAGTAACTAGAAAATAATAGGAACTATTTCACTCCATTTTTTGTTCTTTGGAGGCTACGTTTTAGCTCCAAACTAAATTTATAATTGGTTAAAAAAAGTTAAAAGTAATTGTTTTTTCATTCCCTCACCTGGTCCGACTCCCAGGCAAGCCACTTTAAAAATTCGTATTGTTTCAACAATTGAGTGTTTGATTAATCGGATAAGTCAGTTATTATTTCATGATTCCATGAAAAAATAAGCGGTTTCATTTATTGTTACCAACAACAATAAATAAAATAAAAAAGGTCTGTCCAGACGTTTTTCCTTCACTCCCTCACAGGAAATGTTGGGTGGTCTGAGCGTTGAGGGGAACGTGGCTCAAAGCCCGGGGTGGAAAGAATCGTTTCAGGGAAGACCCTAGGATCATTTTGACTCCCGACCAGGGGCTGCGATGGTTTGCTATTTGTATTCTCAAAACGAAGAATTTGAGAATGATTTTGAATGAAAAAGTGACGATTCCTAAACTAAACTCTCGGTCAAAAGTATAGCAACACCTGTATATTCTTAATTTAATTGAAATACTTGGCTTCTAGGATTTGGGCCAATTATAAAAACAAAATATAAGAAGAAAACAAGGTTAATTAATTAAATTGGGGCAATAAAAAAGTATTTTTCACAAAATAATAAACAAAAACTAAATAAGCACTTAAATCAAATTAGAATTATTGAAGTAAATAAACCTTTGATTGTATGCAAAATGTTCTTAATAAGCCGTGTTTCCTCCTTTAGCTCAGATTACAGCTTCCATGCGCCTTGGGATGCTTCTAATGAGGTCTTGAATGGTCCTGTGCCCTTTGCTCTAGAATTGCTGTTTCCAGCCTTGCCAAGGTTCTGTGTGCAGGACTTCGAACTTTACCCATACTCCATTAGTGTGTCCCAAAGATGCTCTATACAATTTAAATCAGGGCTCATTGCAGGCCATTGAAATCTTTCGATTTGTAATAGAGGTAGTCAGTGATGCAGCTCCCAGTGTAGACCCTTGCATTGTAGTGCATGAACAGTGCCTCTGGGCCAATGAAATGCATCTTCTTGAATGATTTTCTCCACATACCTGGGGCCCGTCAGAACCCCACCACGCACCACGACAAGCTCTGTACGAGCTTTCAAGGAGATGCCTCCCCTGAACATTAAAGAGCTTCTTCAAAAGGCACACTGGGACTGATGCAGCATTGGCTGAACCGTTCCTGAGGCCTTCTCCAGACTCTGCCTCGGCCCTCCGGACTATAGAGAGAGACTCTCGTTTCGTCAGTGAAGAGTATGCGCTTCCAATCATCCATGATCCAATTCGCATGTTCTTTTGCAAATGCAAGTCTCTCTACACGATGTTACCTGGTGAGCCACGGGCCTTCTCGAGGTAAGTTCAACTTCACTAAGCCTCCTCCCGACAGTTCGCTTTGATATGCGTAAGTCAAGGACCCGAAGGAGTAGATTTTGGAGCTCTGTATTCGTCTATTCCCGTCTCCAGAGTGCTTGAACCTACAGAAAGCGAAAGCGGTCGTCGATGGCGCTGGTGGGCCTTGGTCTTCCTCCAGTTGGCCTCCTTAAATGCCTTCCTGTCTCATAGTGCCATTTGATGCATCTGAGGACTGTAGAATGACGGATATATACACGTAATGTGATCTGACATTCAGAAAGGCCCACCTCTGCTAAAGTGACAATACGAATGGATTCCTCTGGACGGAGATGCAAAGGTGTGTTCATTTTAATGTCTGGATCCAGTCACTAGTCCAAAATTATTCACAACATGACCGTACTGATTGTCAAACAATGAAATGCATGATACTACTGAATGAACTGTATGAATTATCACTGGAACAAGACCTCCTTACGTCCCTGATCATTTCATAAGATTCCTAGATAATCCTAATGCTTATCATACTACACCCTCTAATGGAATCAGGAGACAAACTCTCCATTTTATTTTAAATTCCAAAAATTCTTAGGTGTAGCGGTATTTTTGACCGGGAGTGTATGATCAAAAGTATGTAACTGTAACCTAACCCTACTCTAAAATCAAGCTTACTTTTGACTATACGCGTTTGCAATTTCCTATTTTTGAATATGAAGTTGTTTTTATTGTATTTAAGATTGTATTTCTTTAAAATATACGTATTTTTGCTTTCACTTCTCAAAGTTTACTACCATCTCAACACATTTTTCACTCCCTCACTTTGAAATTGTTTTCATAATTTTTTAAAAGAACAATTAAACGTTCTCCTGTCTGACTACTATTTAAAAAGTGAAGGTAATATGCCATTGAGTACGTATGAATTTTTTCGGCGCGAAATTATGACATTTCAATAATGAAATTTTAGGAAGTGAAATCTACCCATCTTCAGATAATGACCCATTCACAAACTTCCTGTGAATAAAGAATTTTAATATTGTTAAAAATAAGAAGTTTAATATATATTTTTTTTAAGTATTAGATCATCCATTTGTTACGGATCGTAGTTATTAATTAGTTATTATACTTAATGGTTGTAAAAGCATTCAAAATAAGTGTATCTCCGAGGTACAGTGTTGTAATGTAGTGCTTTTTAAAAACTTTTCCTGTATATTGTGGTAAACTAAAAATTAGTTCATATATCATTGCTGAAATCCATTGTTTGGGTAGATATTACAACTTACTCAAGAATTTACATCTCGGCGATCCAGTTACAATAACCCCAAAAGCGAGAATTTCGTAGTAATGGCAGTTTACATGTCAGGTAATTAAAATTTTTGTCCAATGCATGAAGTTTTTTTGTAAGGGATTTATATTTTTGCTGAAAAAATTTAAATTGTTTCTCAATGCTCAGCAGCAGCACCCCCTCCAAAAAAAAATGACACTTCACTGTTTTCAAACCAGAGAGAATCATGGGGGGGGGGAGGTCTTTATGTGCTGCAGCCCCTTCCTTAACACTTTAGGTGTTAGAAATAAAAGGATTAGAGCGGAGCTAAAAATTCCTGCATTGAAAACCATCCTAGAGAAACGACAGCTAAAATGGTTTGGCCATGCTTGTCGAATAAGCGAGAACCGGGAACCCAGAAAGGTGATGGAAGCTCAACCCACTGGCAAGAGGCTACGCGGAAGGCCTAGGATTCTATATGAAGAATAATCCAGAGGATTGGAGGGAAAACTGTTTAGGAACAGAAGAGGTTGTGCAGGGACCGTGAAGTTTGGCAGAGTTGGATCGAGGCCCCTCCACGCTAGTAATGGCACCAATAAAGGAGGAAGATAAAGAAGAGAAGAAGTAATCGCGCCCTTGTTTAGTTATTTAGGAACTGACATAAAATTTTAGGTTGTAAGGCACCTTCAAAGGTTATTACTTTCACTTACCTATATATGAATAGTAAGGGAAGTATTGCGTAAGGGAAAGTATATAGTAAGGGAAAGTATTGCGATCGTGAATAATTACGACTTCCGGTTTTCAACGGAAATACACGTTTTGGGGTCCACTGAGTCCAAATAACCAAGTCCCGAAAATGGTTTGTGTGTGTATGAACAGACTAGCTCAAAAACCATAAACCGTGCAAACCTAAAATTGGGTATTTAGTGTAGGTACATGCCCGCGATGAGACAGCAAAAATTTCATCAAAATTGAATCCCTTTTGGTCAAAGGGAGGAGGACCTCTGGATTCAGACTTGTTCCTTCGGGCAGGAAGTGGATAACAATGAACGAAATAAATATATCTCGATGCAAACTTTCCTAAGCTACCAGGAAATACGTATTGTGATGTTCTGAAGTACAATTAATTTTTGGTCTTTAGACCATGATTTGATGGTTAATACTCCACTGTGCACCGGTTTTATGTAATTCAACACTGAAATATGCCATAGGAAGGTAGAAATTATCTGTGGCAAAACCGTCACTCTGTTTATTATTATTATTTTTTACTTTCACTCACCTATATATGAAATATAAAGTAAGTGGAAGTATTGCGATCGTGAAAAATTTCTTTTTTGTTTGTTATTTTCCTATAAAGTTCATTTGTTTTTGTTTATATGGAGAAATTAACTGTCTCTCGTTACGCCTAAAAATAAGAAATGGCTAAATATGAGATATGATAAAAATAAAGAAAACATAAAGAGGAAAAAAAAGAAAAATATTCAGTCAACTCATAAAACTCGTTGTGCCCACGCAAGCGGAGTACGCCTTTAATGAGAGACCATTGTTCATAAAAGCCGTTCTGTTCATTTGAAAAGTGGCAATTAACAAAACGCATTAATTTCTAATCTAAGTAAGTTGGTAAGTGAAAGTTGTGTGTTGCGCGCAAGCACCAGATTTTTTTTTTCTTTTGTGGATTATCTCGCAGCTGCGGGTTGATTAATTGAGGTGGGGGACAATTCCAACCACCTTCAGTTATCTATTCTTCATAAACTTTTTTTAAAAATTCAAAAATTTACGGACAATCCTTGCCGTATCCATGAGAGTCGATTTTTGAGCCTCTCTCAGTACATCGAAAGGAAATTTTAAGTTTTCTGTGCCCATTACTGTGGACTTAGGAATCAGTCCGTTGGTAGATATCACTATTGGCACTACCTGCACATTTTTCAGATGATATAGTTGTTTCAGCCCTATCGCAAATTCCTGATATTTTCGGAGTTTCTCACCGACTGTAGAGCTGATATTGTTGTAATTAGGGATCGCAACCTCGATAATTATTATTATTATTTTTATTTTTTCTTCTCAGTTTTTCATCGGTAGTGGCACATTACCCGGACCTAGGTCAAGGGTAAGGCATGCAAAATTTATTCTTTAATGTTCATGAATTTTCTTACGATGCTCGCAGTTCCGAGCAACACTGCCTTCTGCATCTGTTCCAGACTTTTAGGAGGAAGGTCTAATGTGGTTATCGAGTTCACAGTCGTCTCCGGGATCAATCCGTTTGTAGAAATTATCAGTGGCAAAACCGTCACTCACATAATTGCCTCAATTCTTCACTTAGGTCCTGATATTTTCGGCTACCACCTTGTGTAGATTATCATCTGACGGTACCTCTATTTCTATAATTTTTCCTTGTTTTTCATCTTTTAGTATTAATAAGATATAATAAGGCTTGTTGTGCTGTATGGTGTGGTCTGTTATGATGGCCTGATCCCAGTACAGCTTGATGTGTTTTCCATCAATAAATGGCTGTGGTCAATATTTAAAGTTAGGCTTTGTGTCTTCTATGACTTTATACTTTTTAGCAAGTTCTTGGTGAACTATTTTTGCCATGCTGTCATGCCTCTATAAATATTCTCTTCCAGCCAGAACTTGACATCCTGATGTGACGTGTTGAATCGACTCACTTGCTGTTCTACATAGCCGACACGTCTCATCCACAACTATTATTATTATTATTATGCATTTTATTAACCTTGCGTCTGAATAATCAATAAGATTCGTCACGCAACCCGCGATTATTCAGCACATACCAACACATAGTCAGCACATACCCCGTGCATTCAAAGCATTGTATTTCCACAGATAAATGTTATTTTTATCTATTCTTAGTTTTTATGTAAATAGCCTTAACGCTGATAATGCTGGGAAAACATTTTCTCCTAAAAGCGGAAATTGAAATTTCCATTTCATATTTCCATTCAACAATATAAAATACCACAAGCAGTTTGAAAGGCTGTTCCAAGTAGGACCAATAAGAAAACTACAATTTTCTTTCGGTATTATTTAAAAAAAAAAAAAAGAAAATGTAATTTATTTTATAATGGATTTAAGCTTTTTTCTTTTCAGATTATGAAAGGTTTACTTTTTTTACTATTACTTTGGAAACCGTATTTGGTTCAAGTAAATGCGAATTTGTATCATGCTGAATACAATGAAGATTTTTATTCTTTTGCTGTGCGGATTAATGAAATGCAACAAAAAGGTCTTGTGCAAGAATTATTCAATAATTTATTGAGAGAGAACGCCACCAATAAATGCATCAAAGATTTGAATAATTATCGAAATTCCATCGAGAGTCAAGAGCAGTGGGCCATAGCGTGTAAGTTTTTTATTCATTATTAATGTTTAGTCCCAAATTAATTATATTGGATTATAAATTAATATATTATATGAAGAGTCCACGGAAGAAAGGGTGGATGTCATTTGGAGTGCTTTCCGAGAAAATCGAGTTTTTAGGTTTGGATCTTTAATTACTTAAGTATCTTTTATCATTTTTCTTCAATTTTTTTATATGTCCTTTTCCTTTTTGTTTTGCGTTTCAAAATAATAAAATTGCCCGAAACAGACAGAACACGCTCTAAAAAAAAATGTTTTAGTAAAAAAAAACAATCTAAACATAACAGAAAGGGGGATAGTCCTGGACGCTCCCCCTTTCTTCCCTGTTTTATTGATGAAATGGTGATATTAATACACAACCCATATAACTTCTAACATGACTCTCCCCCATTCTAGGTTTAATCGCGAGGACATTCCCCCTTTCTTCCGAGTACGTGGTTCTTTCCATCGCTTGTAACCAACCGACTGTCATTTTTTATGACTATTTCTTTTCACCAACATATTCTACTTAACTAGACGAACAATTATATATGTATAACTCCAATTCGGAAAAAAATTGACTCCCCCCCTTTCTTCCGTGGACTCTTCATATTCATTATATAATCACCAAATATCCTTTTAAAAACTTATAATGTTTGTTATATATTTTTTTTATTTATAAACTAGTATATTCACAATGGAAACAAAATAAAATTTCTATAATTTAATTATTTTATACACAAAAAAAACAAAACAATAACATATTTAAACGAAAAATGAGATCACCCAATTAAGTAAGAATGATAAATAGATTTTAGTAATGGCCAAAGTTTCGTTTTTATGATGTTGGGTTTGCACAATTTTAGACTCTCCAATGATGAACTTCACTCTTCCAGTGCCCTTTTAGGCCACATTCATTGGTTGGATGAAATGTGTAGCATTTTGATAGAGTGCGACTAATAGCAAGTATCCCATGTTCTTTGCAGAATCGGGAAGTGGGGAGAGTCAGAGGAGACGCTTGTCCATATAGGAATAGGATTATTGGCAATGCAATTTTCCTCTCAATGATCCATGGATAGAGCACACTAGCTATAAATTCATAAAATAAGACACCTGTCATCCATACAGACTCAGACTTTCATAAACCACCCCCAGATGGAACACTATTTGCTTATTCTGGCGGTAGTTGAGATCGATGTCAACTATTGAAATTATGGATTAATATCTGTTCTAATAGTTGACACCTACATTTAAGCCATAAAGCATTTTATAAATGTATTAAAAAGGATATCAAATGATTCTCATGAAATTAATGAAAACCATAAAATTTATTAAAACACAATTGAACTCAAATAAACCGTCTAAAAAGCTTATTTAAATTGACTTCCACCTTAATGAAACAGGGTAGCAGAAACCATGTTTTCAGGCCACTAGAAAATTCGTCATTATAACCTCTCCCAAATAAGCTTAAGTTTTCATCAAACTAATGTAGATGGCAGCAAAGCTAACTAGTATAACTGGGCAAATTCTGAACCAAAATAATCAACCTTGAATCTTATTATTCACACTTTTTGTGCAAATTGTAAACTATTGGAGCACTGTCAACTTATGGTACAGATAGCCTACATATACCAAATATCCAATTACAGTTTGGTATGATTTATAGTTTTTCAGCTAGTCCGTTCACACACAAGAAGAAATTATTTAAATTGATATAATTTCTTTTATTGGCAATAGTTGATTCTAATTTTTTTCACAGTGGTAGAGGGTGAAGGGTGCTAAAATACCATAATAGAATTAAATCGATCAAATGCGATCGATCGGCGATATATCGATTTAAGATTTAAGTCCTTATATTTGTGCTTTCATTATATTTTCGGCCTCGAATTAGACAAAATCATAAAGCATACTTCTCGTTGAATTATATGACTATACTTTATTCCGTTAAAATTCCTAAAAAATAGGGTATTTTTAATTTAATTTTTTGGAGTTTTTCTTATTTATACAACAATTATTTAAAAATCTTTCAGAAGAAGCAAATACCTGAAAAAGACATGTATATAAGGAGAAAGCTCAATAGATAATAATACTGACTCATTTCATTCTCCGTGTATAACCCTGCACCTAAAAAACTATTTTATTTAAATTTAAGTGAAGAAAGGATTCATTTAAAAATTAATTTGAAATACTTGGAGCGATGTTATTTTTATTTTCTTTATTCTCACTGATAAAGGAAATCCCATGCTCTTTAATGAAAAAAGAATTATTCGATTATCGTCATTTAATCAGGAGTTATAGATTTTTGGCCGCTAAATGACAAAATTTTCCCACTGTGCGATGGTGAATTATTTTTCATCAAAACTATTTTCCCTATTCGCTCTTTGATGGTGCATGGTAAAATTAGTTAAAACATGTGATTATCCAAAAAAACATTGTTTGAATTGTAACCATCTTCCTGCCGAAAATGAGTGGCTTAATCTTTAATTCAGTCTTTTAAATTTGATCCTTTATTGGCCTCACACTATTTTTACAATAGTTGGTTCAACGTTTCGGCACTAAGCCATTTTCAAGAAAAAGACCTAAAATTTAGAATTTCAATACTTTTGAACTCAATAAATTAAAATAAAAAACATTCAAGTGAAAAAATATATGATTTTACCCACCTGTGACCACAATTTTTAAATAAATTAGGCTGATTACCCTTGTCTAAAATTAAAAATCTTTATTACTAGTTAACAACTATTGTCACTTTTGGTAAGAATCACAGTCAAATGGATTATTTTACCAGTCCCCTTATTTGACTGTGATTCTTACCAAAAGTGACAATAGTTGTTAACTAGTAATAAAGATTTTTAATTTTAGACAAGGGTAATCAGCCTAATTTATTTAAAAATTGTGGTCACAGGTGGGTAAAATCATATATTTTTTCACTTGAATGTTTTTTATTTTAATTTATTGAGTTCAAAAGTATTGAAATTCTAAATTTTAGGCCTTTTTCTTGAAAATGGCTTAGTGCCGAAACGTTGAACCAACTATTGTAAAAATAGTGTGAGGCCAATAAAGGATCAAATTTAAAAGACTGAACTACTATTTTCTTAGCCTCAAGACCAATATATAATTAAATTAATCTTTAATGTTTCTTTTTTTCTGATTTATTGGATTAATGAGGTAATAATCGTGTTTTTTTTTTTATTGTTTTTTTTGCAGTATTAGACTCTTCAGGAATAACCTTCACGGGCCTGCTCTCAGGAAACACCATAAATTTGGGTAATTATAAACAATGTATTTCCACTTCTCCGAAAAATTTCGGCAGTTCTTACTGTACAGTGGAATTTAAAATATCAAATAAACCATCCAGTACATTGCCTTCGGGTCCAGACAAAGTGCCAGTGGTATTATCGTTATGCCTACCAGACACCTGCAGTAGCAAGGAAATAAGAACTCTATTGGAACCCTCAACATCTGAGACAAACGCAACACTTCAAGTTGAATGCCAATCAAGGAGGGAAGGATTCACATTTGGAGACTTTTCCGCTATGTGAGTACAGAGCTAATTAGTAATGGAATAATAAAATCGGACTTCCTGAATAAGGTCAGTCATTTAATGTTCTTTAACACGTTAGATGCGGCGGCGTATTTTAGGGGTAGCCTGAATTGAACGGTATCGGTCCTCGGGGTCCGACTGCTAGGATGAGCCACAGACGATATCGGGCGTCGAGGTCCGATGGGAATGCTTTGACGATACCGTTATCTTTTGATTAAAAGGGAATTAAATGAGAGTCTCAAGGGCATTATCTCTTGGTAAGGATTGAAACTAGACATAATAGGCGCAGGACAGGCCGATACAGGATTTACGCCATTCTTTATCGAAAATCGGACCTCGGAGTCCGATTCTAAAAAACGACAGAATTTCAGCTGTTAGCAACATGTTCTGCACTAAAATGCAATAATCTCATTAAAAATCGACTAAATTGAATGTTTGAAGTATTCGGACTTTCGGACATTTTCATGTCAAAATCGGCTGTTAAGAAGAGATTGTAAGGCACACCTAACGCACCTAACGTGTTAATGATTACATACGGAAATTTTGATACTGTATTTACCCGAAAGTTGAATCTACCTTAAAAACGTATGTATTTAAAGTTAGCTGGGAGTAATGAATTTTCAGATATTTGAAAGCTGGTAGAAAAGATGTAAATGTTCGTTATACGTAGATTGCTGTTATCGTTCAATCCTTTTATCCAATAAATAGCATTTTTTTTTATTCAATATTCTATTCCTATTTGATTTTATCTTTGCTTCGTCAGTTTCAAATATTAATCCACCCTCTTCTATGGTACCAAGCACATTTTTTAATTAAGAACACCAGTTGTATTTAGTCAGATTAAAACTAGATGAATCCAATCTCTATCTTAACGCTAGGAAACATATTTTAGAATATCATCCATTTTTAAAAGTTTAACCAACCAGTTTAGGGTGTACATTAAAAAATTGTAGCCAGTGTGCACAGAACCTGTTCCTACAAAATTTGGTGTAGTTTTGCTAAGCAAGAATGTTTGGTGTACCATGACTATATCTGCAGTATGAATTAGAAAAATGACTGGGGAAAGTACTGCTCCTTGTGGTAAACCTCATGTGAGATCGATGCAAATATTGAAATTTAATTCTAATCATTTAATTTTATATATATATTATTATAATGATTATTTTGTTTTTAAAAGACCGCTTGTTAACTGTTCGAATTATTAATTCCATGATAATATTTCTCATTAATCACTGTTATCAGAATGCATTTGAGAAAGAATTACTGATATGAAACATATCATGTGCATTTCAGGTTTCTGTACGTTTTAGTGTGGATAATTATAATCTCTACAAGTTTACCTGAGAAATGGATTCCAATTAAATATAACGGTAAGATTATCAATTGCCTATGTTATATACATCTCACAACATAAACTTGATAAATATTTATTAAGATTGTATCTTCAATGTAGGGAAGATTCGGCTAAAGTGGGGTACCGATCTAATCGCGGTGTCATTTGGTGCTACTTATGACTCAACCACATAGACATTGAGTGCTACGTTTATTATTTCATTTGGTTGGTAATTCTATTCATGTGTGTTTCCGTTTGTTTTAACGTTTCTATCCATGTTTATTACCATTATACGGTTTTTACTTTAATTAAACTTCCTGTTCGGTATTTTGATTTTATTTCATCACAGATCCTTTTTTTTATTTTTGGTTTTTAAATTTATATTTCAAGTTGAATTTGCCGCCTTAACCGTCACCGGAGATGGCAATCGCTAGGCCAACAATTGGGTTATCAGTGGTATCAAGATGGCATTTGGAAGGGTTTAGAATTCCGGGGTCAGCCATTTTTTTGCGCACTTGCTTTCTTGATGTTGAACAGTAAGCATCATAGTGTTTGTGATCTCCAGTTAGAGTCCGCCGATGGTTTGGTTTGTACCTCTTGGGTATTAAATTCTTACAATTTTCTACCTCCTGGGTATGAAATTTATGATTATTTTGAAGTTTTCTCTTCAACCATCATTGTTTGCCCTTGGCCGCAAAATTTAAGAAGGACGAGCAACAGGTGAAAATTTCCTTCATCCTAAAACATTCCTTCAATGTCTATTACCCGATTATCCTCATTTCACCCTTGCCCGAAATTCCGAATCAGCGTACAGCGAAAGCTTGGTAAGTTGCATTAAAGACTTATTTCATTTTACAGGTCATTTAATTGTTTTAATTGCCTTTCCGAGCTCACGAGAGCTAAATAATTTTTACGTAATCATCCCGATTTTTACGTTGGTGATCTTAATCAGATTAATTGTTTTGTTTTTCCCCCTTTTTTTATTTTCACTAAAATTATCGTACACTTCCTGTCGTCTAAAGTGGGGACATTAAGCGGTAGGTATAGTGGGGACGTCCCTACTTTAGCGCATGATGATTTATTTAACCTAACTTTTACATTTACTAAATCATTTACCTCAATGTTGTTACGTTCTATGCCTAGACAATTTCCCTGTTTTAGTTTTATAATATCTGTGCATAAAAATAAAAACACAATAACCGCCTACAAGACGGATCATGCTATGTCCTCCAGTTCCCATAGCAAAACGCACGATCTGTTTCCTTTCTCACCTTCCACCACTCCATCAAATTTTCTAGTTTTACCTGTCGTCCAATTGCAAGTCACTTATTATCAAAGAAAATTAATTAATAATAAGGAAAACATTATTATTAATAATTAGACCTATAGAGCTATACATTGTGACATTTTGTTGTAGTATGTCATCAGATATGGGACAGCTTTAGCTTTCAAAGGAATATAGCCAATTTATTCAAAACGAATACCAGTTACACTCCACTGTCGAGCTTAAACGGACTTAGAGTTTTAAGCCAATGTGCCATTGTGTGGTACCATATTGCTGCTATGGAAGCAGTAGGAAAACAGCCAATTTTAAACTATTTTTCTTATAACGAGGTAAGTACCTATTCGTTAGTAGATGATTTATACGGGAACTGGTGCACGATTGGTCCATCCCCACTCATTACGTACCACGTGTGTGATGACGAACCAGCCTTAAATACCACGTGGCTGGTCTCCTATCTTACCTTAATCACCCGAACGCGCCCCTTTTTCGTCACGTGGCCTTTAGGCCACGCCCATTTTTATGCATATTTTATCTTAACCACCTAATTTTTAAGTTGCGTGACCATTGGACCAACCCCCTTTGAACTCCTATTATACATTAAGCAGTTAGATTTGGAGTCATATGACAGTCACCATTTTTCCCCCTTCTTAAAAGGCTGATTCTACAAGGGCTCCATTTTCTACTACTTGAGCGAATTTTGCCTTATTTTTTGGTCACGTCACCGATTCCATCTTGTTTTCTTATAATTAACATGCTAAGTCCATTAAAAAATAGTGATCAAGTTAACCACCGGCAATCTTTAGTTACAAATTATGCGTGTTCATCTACATGTAGAAACTTCTTTAAAATATATCTGTTCACAAATTATGATTTTTCTGTACAATATTCCTTTAGGGCTTCAAAGTCTTTTTATTTAGTTACAAATTATGCGTGTTCATCTACATGTAGAAACTTCTTTAAAATATATCTGTTCACAAATTATGATTTTTCTGTACAATATTCCTTTAGGGCTTCAAAGTCTTTTTATTTCCCGTCCATTCAATACATGATCAGAAAATGGAAGCTAGCTCTCCTAATTTTTTATCATGGGATAGCATCTAAATAATTACATAAAATATATCTCATCTTAGATTAATTTATCCTCATTGGTTAGTTTTTTAGATCCTGGAAAGGAGCCATAGTGACAGAACTTCCTCTTGCTGTAGATACATTCTTTGTAATTAGCGGACTATTGATAACAGTGAACTGGTTAGGTAAAAAAAGAAAATTTAATTTTGCCAGCTACTATATTCACAGGTACTTGAGGTAAGTTAAAATACGTTCAAATTTTCACTTTAGCTATTTTAGATAAAATTTAACCTCTAGCACAACCATAAATGAATCAGAAGATGTTTGAAGATGAACTTCATGCAATAATCTCCAGATTAGAACAATTAAATTTTGCACTGTGAGAATAATATATGCAAAACTCTCCAGAAAGCAAAACAAAATACTGGTATTTTTCAGAAACCATTTTCAAAGTTTTCTCCAACCAACTAAACGAGTCAAGTAGAAACTAGAACCAACTAGTCAAGTGGATCAAGTGTAGTGCAAAACGATACTTGTTTAATGACCCACGGTTTGTCTGTAAAACGGAATACTCAGGTCACAAGGAAATTTTCAGGTGCTGATAATGGAAAAACTGTTGATTTGAAATGTGTGGACTATATTTGGTGATTTACATGATTGAACCGATTCAGGCCAAGAAACATTACACAACAATAATGTTGTGTATAATAACAACACACAATAATGCTATTGGAGTAACTTCCGACTGTTGTTCCCACATTGTGGATGGTGGTGGTTCTTGAATTATTGCACTATTATTTATTTTATTTTACTTCTTATTTTTATTTCCTCCCTCCCATGCCTCACGGGCAATACGGGTATTAGCAGTAGTAGGATGTTACACATGACTACGCAACAACACACTACTGCTAGTAAACCATTTATTTTATTTTCCTTCTTCAGCTGTTCCCAAGAGCTGGAAGGTCGCTTTAATTTCTATGGTGTTCTTCTTGGTCCAGGTCTCCTTCTCTGGGCTCCCATGTTGAGGTGGGCTGGACCCAACACCGTTTTCCACCCTTCAATGAACTCCTTGAACCGCGGGAAATTCTCTTTGCTCACAAGCTCAGGGAACTCTTGCTCAGTGAGGACGAAAAGTCCCATGGTTCTCAGCATCCTGGCCCTTATTCCATCAAATGCAGTGCAGGTCGTGACCACGTGCTCAACAGTCTCTAGAATACCACAGGTGGAGCAGTGGGAGTCTATGTTCTGGCCAAGTCGATGGAGATGGGCATTAAAACCCCCATGCCCCGAGAGGAACTGTGAAACCCAATAGTCCGGGAGGACCCATTTAGCCAATAGCCTGGATTTTACTGTAGGAAAGTATTTCCTGAGGGTAGATTGCTCACCTTCGGCTCCACTCCTCAATGGTATCCTCCCGGATAATCTGATTCCACTTGTTTGGGTTTTCAACAATCCTCGCCTTAGAGTGTCCGAAATTCCTGCTGAGCCTTCCTTTTTGTATACATACATAGTCACTTCTTCCTGCAGGAGGTCGAGAGGAACCACCCCCGCTAGAACCTGCACTGCGTCATGCGAAGCTGACTTGTAAGCTCTAATGACGCGTAGCAGAGCCGCCCTCTGAGTTGATGCCACCTTATTCCTCTGTCTCTGTTTGAGGTTCCGATACCAGAAAGGTGAGGCATACCTTAGGTTATGGGCATAATAGGTTATAACTAATTATGCAATATAATTATTGCACAATACACTTAACTGATGATTAACTGAATAATTTGGCTCCTGGTCTGTTGTCCTCCTCCCCATCTTCCCTTGGTGGCCGGTGGCTCCTCTTATTGCTCACTCGATTATTGAGAATGAACTTCATCCGTATATAAATGTGTCTCTGGCTAGGCCTAGCATTTATCTCTTTCTGATTTTTGTCCTGGCTTAATCCCTTCTGATCTGCTCACGCTTTTCGCAACTGAACACAGATAGCAGCATTGGAGATAATGACCATTTTAAATTTTTGTATTTGTGTTCAGAGGAGCTCCCTGAATTATGCAGGGCGATGCATGTTCCTATAGGTCAAGCTGCGCGACGACTTCCCGAAGTCAAGAAGGAAGAGGCTGATAAGGCTCTTCGGGAGATGGCAAGAGGCAGAGTATTGGAGCCGTCGAACAGTCCATGGCAAAGAATTGATGACGCACCTGACATTCTTGCAAGATCCAGACTGTTTTCCATTCTGCCGATTCTGGCAAGTGGAGATGAAACCTGCCAACAGGAAGAAGACAGCATTTACCACTCGGTCGGGGCTGTGGCAGTTCATAGTTTACAGTTAGCCCCTGCAACGCACTAGTCTGAAAGCCTGATGAAGAACATTTTAAGAGGTTTATAATGTCTCTTATATCACGATGACATTACAGAGTTGGGCCGGACGTTTGAGGAACACCGGATAAAGGTTTGTCATTAATAGGAGAAAGGGTAGCGATCGTCCGAGGGAAAGTTCGTGTAGTCCAGCAATGGTCTACCACTTCTAATAAACAACAGCTTCGGAGCTTCCTAGGTTGTTCATACTACCACCGATGTGTAAGGAAGGTTACAGATATTGCAAAGACTGAGTCGATTGACCGAAGAAGGTTGCGAAGACTCTAATGATAAGCCAGTATACTTGGCGATCGCTTCTTATATATGGTCTGCTATTGAACCAACTAGAAATTCCTAGAACGGTCCAAACATGTCATCATGGATTAAAACATGACCGTTCCAGGCAGTTGTAGAACATTGCACAACGTAGCAAAAATAAAAATCTGTTTTGGTTTCACGTCAAAATGTTATAGAATAAAATGATAGAATTTGCAAATTTGGTTCTATTCCTGCAGTGCCTTTTCTTCCTAAATTGAATGAAACAATTTGCATTTGTACAGGACTAACTATTCTCATGAAATAAACTTTTTTTTTAAATATATCCAATATTATAGGTTCCTTAACCTCCTGGGATATTTTTATAGACTTTTTTTTCTTCCTTGACGTTTTGGCCCACAGTGCAGCGTTCCAAGATTTACTCTTGAGTTAATAGAAATCTTGACAACTGTTAGGGCGTCGTAAGGTTCACAGAAGACTTGCAACCTTGATCAACCTGTCCCTAATGCAAAACACTGGTTACCTTTAAAGAGCCTTAAATTAAAATATAAGCTTTAATATAATATGAAAACATTTTAAAAATATAATGTAAAGACTCAAATTAAGGAATTTCAAAATATAATTCCGAATGCTTTTTTTTAACCCTTTATTGATAAAAGTTATTAGTAAAAATAAGATGAGAATAAATGAGAAAAAAATTACAAATTAAATAAATATATCTATACAACTTCTTTATAAACATAAAATAAAATTAGCTATAGAAAGAATTTACAAAAGGAAAAAAAAATAAACTTCTGCAAATTACATAAAAATAAATCAAACCATTCTGGTATTATATATTAATGTTTATATAATTATATTAATGTTTATATTCAATATCTTTTCAGTGATTATAAGTTCTACTGAGCTCATTCAAATTTACTAATTGCGCAATTAAAATAAAACAAAATGTCTAAATACCCTGGGTAAAGAATCAGGCGATGTTGTCGAAATCATTGATGGACTTCGTGAATATGAGTTGATCAACTTAAAATTTCGACGGTGAGTAGGCGTCCATTCCGTAGAAGATCGTGACAATACAAATTGGTGTCGTCTTGCTGGTGAACCAACCTGGAGAAAACGAAACGGCCTCCAAACTGCCGATAACCGACCGCACGATCGGAAATTTTAATCGCAATATATACGATTAATGATATTTGAGAGAAAAAAAATAATGTTCGTAACAGTCACAGAGCACCTGTGCACCAGCTGACGACAAGTTGCCTACTGCCGCTTAATGCTATACATTTAGTACATAATTTCGTTATCATATCATAAATCAAGAATTATTCAATTCAATTATTGATTCAATTATTCAAATTTTGAGTTTCGACTTAACGATAAAAAAAAATGAATTACAACTATTACAATAAAGATAAAGTAATTTTTTTTTTTAACTAAAACATCTTCGTTACGATTTTTTTTTTTTTTTTTTTTTTAATAACATATGAGCGGCCGTAACAACTATTTTGTGCGGCTTTATTTATTTTCCAATAGCAAAAACGTCTATCTTAGCCGTAGATACACCTATGTAAATATATGTGGAAATCTGCGAAAACATTTAATTATATTATTATTATTATTGTATGATCGATGTTTATATTTACTTTTCAGAATTACACCTCCCTATATGGCAACGCTTCTTATGACTTCGACTTTTGTTAATAAGTTATACGATGGCCCGCTTTACACTAGTCTTATTGACGTTGTTAAACAAAGGTGTGTTAGCTACTGGTGGACTAATGTATTGTACATCAACAATTTGTACCCAGCATCAGTTTATTCGGTGAGTTAAATAATGAATGTGATATTCATTTCTTTCCGTTCACTTTTTAAACGATGTGAGAAGCAAGTCCATAGAACCTTCTCCAACTCTTTTGGTCTACCACAAGCTTCCTTCTATAATTCCTTCCAAGTCCCCTTCAGAAGGTAAAGTTGAGATGTGTTCCATTTTTATGCCAGCCTCCCATAAACGCTTCCTTTGCGCATTGCCTTACATTCCTGTGTTACTTAGCGTTTCTATTTTCGCACCGATGCGTATTCATTTAATGTGTAAAAAAAGAAATATATAACATGTGGGTCAATCTCCCACTTCATTCAAATTTCATTGTTCTAATTTTAATGCGAAAAAATTACATTTTCCAATGATTTTTTGCAACAAATTGTTAGAAGGTAGGCTGCTAATGGTGTTTACAAAAAATGCCTTCATAGAAACATACATATATTATTTCTCAAGGCGTTTTTTTTTTTTTTTTATGGTACGCCATAACATCCTTAATAAATTATCAAATTTCATGAATAAGGCATCATTTTAAAGCTTTCCTTCACCGCTTCACCAGAAAATATACAAATCACTCATTTCGCCTTCGATTGCGAGTCAATCTTTTCAGGTTTTCAAGGAGAACATTTTCGGTCGCATACATTTTTTTCGATCAATCCCTTCGTTTGCGAGTTGTAAGCGAAAAGCGTTCCTCGTATAGGACGTAAAATAGGACCCGAGCCTGTGCGATGTCCGTACACAATAAAGATCTCTATCCTAATTATACCTGGATATGCAAAATTTAGGACTCCCACTGTAGCATCGTCTGGTTTGCCTTAGTTGCATAAAGGGAGTTAAACAAACAAACAAAACAAATACGTGTCAACTAATTAAGTCTTTGTAATCTCTAAATATTATTTAAAAGTGCTCTAAACAAACCTGAAAATCAATTTCACTTAAATATTTAAATAAGTTTAAAGTTCAGGTTCTAATAAACTCAAACATAACCTTGTTCCTATTTCCCTCACTCAAAGTCTATATCCCTTATTCCATACGAGTGAGGGAGATAGATATGAGGGAGATAGGTTTTTGAGGTTATATTACTGTAGACCGTTCCATGTAAGTCTCTTAAGAACAACATTTATGGGTTATTGAAATCCCTTGTAAACCTACAAATTAACTGTAATATAACGTTAATCAAACTCACCTTTAGGAAATATCAGTTGGTGAGGGAGATAGGAGATGAAACGACACTCACTGTTTTAACCTATAAAAACACCCTCACAGGAAACAGAGCAGAATTTCTGTGAAAAAGTTTATCCTTGTTGGGACGGGAATCTGTTACAATGTTGCCAGCAATGAATTATAATGAAATAAAGGTTTCCAAAGTTTTGAGGCCCGATTTCAAAACAATGTGAGGGAGATAGGTTGTAACTATGGGACAGGTAGATTATGGTTCATAAATTTTTTCTATAATACGAAAATAGCAATATACCATAAATAATTAAGACCTTCTAACAAGTATGAAAAAAAAAAACTAGGTCATAAATAAAAGAATACATATCTTTTTTCCGCCATCAAAATCAGCAACTTGAGTTGTGGGACAGGTAAGGGAGATAGATATTGACATTTTAAGTTTAAATTTAGGCCTATAAACAAAATGTACTGAGATAAAAATTTTTGAACAACAAGCTGAGGTTTTCTATTAATCAGTGGATGCAATTGAATTATTAGCTATTTCACACAAATAATATAATCTGATTGGGACATAAATTTGTATGTATTGGGAGAATGACCCATATAGTAATAAGCAATATATTTAGTATGATTCATGAATTAAAATAATAATATTATAACTTTTCAGTGCATGGGGCACAGTTGGTACCTGGCAGCAGATTGGCAGCTATTTTTTTTTATATCACCTTTTGTGGTAATAGTTATTAAAAGGTGGCCTCATCACTTAAATAAGCTAATAATTGCAATTATTTTAACATCTACGTCGACTTTTCTGGTATCTTATTTGTATCATCTTCCAACTGAGACCATGTATAACAAGTTAGTATGACTTCTATTAATTTTTTTTAATATGTTTTCATTTAATTACGATATTATAATTAGTACAAATATTGCACATAGATGTATAAAAACTAACTCACTCTGAGTTAGTTAGTTTATATCCATTAATCCAAATGTATATATGGGTGATTCTCAAACTATGGGCAAGTTTTACATTTTATTTTCAAAAATTTTCAGTGTGGTTAAAAAAAAAAAAAAAAAAAAAAAAAAAGTACATGTATTGGGACCCATCCACAGCAAATCTAGCATAATAGCAGTTCATGATCATTGCTTGAAATTCAGATAATTCAATCTATAATTTCATTGCCTCGGCAATGATTTCAGTTACGTACGTCAATGACTAATTGTAAAACTGCCTTAATTGCATTTATTTTTTAGTTTATTCCACATTAAATGCAGAATCGGATGATACCATAAGAATTATCATAATAATTTGTCACTACGGGAAAAAAAATTCTTAAACATAAAATCATATTTAGTCCAGAAATAAAAAAGGCATCGAAATATAATTTAAGCAAACAATCTGTCCCGGATTTACCTAGTCAATATATATTGCTGAAAGAAGGATGAAATTCTTCACCTAATGATGCAGTTTTAAATTATAAGTGTTTGCTTTTGATTTGAATATAATACTGTAAAATTAAATGTAAAAGTTGTGCATATAAAATTAAAAAATTAAAAGTGATATTAGTATCCGACTCTTTGATGAATCTAAATAGTTAAATTATTTTATTAACAGTTTCAAATGATCGTGTCTAATACACAAAAATGTATCCTTCCTTTTTAAATCACCAGTATATTGAAAGGTTCAAATTGGGAAAAACTAGAATAGCTTAGTTTGTTATAGTCGAAGAGACAAATTTTTGTAAATATTTTTCATCATGTCAGTCTTTTTTTTTTATATATATATATTTATGATTTGTATGATACAGAAATGTTCATTATTTAAAAGCTGTTTTATTTTCTTTCATTATGTTGCCTTGTCATTGTCATGGGCAAATAATTGGCTAGGAAATATCCATGGCAATGAGGCGGGGAAATCTCTGCGACAATGAAAAAATGACATTTACAAATTTTTCTTTTAAAAACTATATTATTCAGGAAAGAACGATTGCCATAATTGAATGAAAAAGAAGAAAATATGTTTAAGCCATACATTCTTACAGAATACCGAAAAATTCGGGTCACGTTGATGAGGGTAATAAATATAAACTTCCATTTTCGATGAAAGAACACCCCGGCATGCGCCGAAATAGTGCAGAAGGTAATATATAGAACTGAAATCTTACTTTATAGTATTGGAATTATTGAAATTCCCTCTTTGGATCACATTCGATTCCCACTAGTTGGTGTACGATTCGATAATTCATCCGTCCACGCTAAAGGCGTCGTATCCAGTGACAATTTTTAAGCATTTTTTATTGGCTTATCATTTACACCAAATGATTGAACATCGTGTTATTTTAATTCTTCTTCCGTTATATTACAATCAGGGTGATACATTTTGGTCAAATAAATGAGTACTATAAACCAAAATATATATTATGTAAGAAAAGTCGTTACTGGTGACATCCTACGATAATGACAAATGAGATCAAAAAACCATCAGATTCGATCAGAAGAACACAGAAATATGTTATAATTTCCATTTCATCAGTCAGATATCTGCCCACAGAAAATGTTTACATCTAAAAAAAGAGGCCACAGTGTCGGGTTTGGCTTTGAATATGGACTGACAAGAAGTTGTCCCTAGTTTGAGAATCACCTAACCCAGCAAACGTTGTTTTGCCATATAAATTATTACTGGAGAATTTCCAGAATAGAAAAAAAAATTACTAACTTATTGTAAGTGTGTAGGGATATGGTATATGAGTGAAAGAGGCTTGGAGCGCTGTGAACGATGAGGAATATAAAAATAACAAAGCACTAGACATTAATTATTTTAATTTATTATAATTATACTTATTATATATATATATATATATATATATATATATATATATATCATTAATTAATTACGACATTAACACCAAAAAAAAAGATTTTATAAAAAAATATTAAACCTAGGAACCAGTAAAAATAAATTCACTGAAAAGTATGAAATAATTACCTTCTGATTTTTATGAATACAGAGCAAAATTGAAGATGGTATAAAAAATGGAAAAATGCAATAAGACGAATAATTTTATTTTAATTTGTACAAATACACGCTAATTGTTAATAAAAATTATTAAATTTAAATATTAAATACTATGTTGAATACAACACAATCTTTTCGGAGGCGGCGCAAAATAGAAATGACATGTTACTGACACAATTCCATTAGTAGGCATTAAATCAATAGATGGGAAGAGAAGATCCATTTAGAAGATTTTCATAATGTCTAGTGTAATTAAAAAAAATTTTAAATTTTGCGCCGCCTCCGAAAAGATTGTGTTGTATTGAACATAGTATTTAATATTTAAATTTAATAATTTTTATTAACAATTCGTATGTGTTTGTACAAATCAAAATAAAATTATTCGTCTTATTGCATTTTTCCACTTTTTATACCATTTTCAATTTTGCTGTGTATTCATAAAAATCAAAAGGTAATTATTTCAAACTTTTCAGTGAATTTATTTTTACTGGTTCCTAGGTTTCGAAGTCGGTTTAATATTTTTTTATAAAATGTTTTTTATTTCACAATTTTTAGTTGGAGAAGATAACGAATGTAAAAAACCGTACGTTGGTTTAAAAACTTCGTTGGTAATTGATCGTTGGTAAAATAAACGTTGGTTTAAAAATTTCGAAATCTTTTTACGCTCTACCACGTTTGTCTTTCCCAGGCCTTTTTATTATACAATAATTGTATAAACAGTCACCTTTTCAATTTTATGAATAAACACAGAAAAGTGGGAAAGCGGTGCGTGTATTATACAACTTTCAACACACTACGTTTTATGATTATAAATGGATTTTTTTTTTTTTAAAAGATCAATCTTCAATTGGGAAGGGAACACATAAAATGTTTTTCCACAATGACAATATTTTTCCTTTGCTAAATGTCGTCAGTACTTGTCATTTACGTACAGCATCAGTGTTCCGAGATGTGTTTAGTTAAATATACATAAATACATAAATCCGGCCATTCAAACATGAAGTAGATACGTCACTGAACAGTCGATATATTGGCCGGTTTTAGACAAGATATTGTTAATGGAGAATCGATGAGGATGGTAATATGACCTATAGTAAATTTGAAAGTAATTTTTAAATTTTAATTGCTTGAATATCCTTCTGAAAACTTTGGCGATATTATACACGACTCCGGTAGGGACCGTTAATATTGCTTTATTTAAATCGATCGTTGGAAAAGTAGATTAAAATTTTTTTATAAAATTTATCGATATCAAAAAGACTGCCCCGCTAGGATAGAAGCAATATGGTTTGGAACTCACATATGGTTAATTTATTATTACCAAGGATATTATTATTATCCTTCAGGATAATAATAATCATAATCAGGATAATATAATCAGGATGATTACTGACTTAATTCCAAAGGTGGAGTCAATTATGTTCGTAATTCCTTTCGATGAATTTTTGACTAAATTTATTACCGAAGTACTATGAATTATATCCTTCGTAATAAAACATTATTCAGAAAATAAATTGCTAAACACTGTTGCTTCAATTCTAGTGGCGTAGCATTTATCACCATTTTTAACAATCATTTCCATGACTGCCAAATTTTTGCTGAGGGGTCTTTCCTACAATGAGGTTGTTTTCGGGTAGTTATCAAGTTTTATTTTGTAGTTTTTTTTGATGGATAAACACCAGCAAAACCCTCGATAGTTGTAGAAACAAATTTAAAAACCGATATTAGTAATCCGGATAACATAACAGAATTGTCACCCATAGAGGATCGGCACAAGAACCCTGGCAAGATATTCAACAGTGACCAAGTGTATCCGGAAGAAGACAAAGGTATCTGAATCCTTTGTTAAGTCAACTGAAAATGAGCTTTTCCAGGAATTATTGTATTCTTTTGTAATGTGCATAGTCAATAAAAGATTTTTTATTTTATTTTATTTTATTTTATTTATGTTTCCCTTGTTGATTTGCACCTGCGCTGTGGCGCATCGAGCAAATTTGGTCACTGCTGCTTTTGACTCTGACTTTCTTGAGACTTCTTGCATTATAATTTACTAGAGTAAGAGGTCTCTTGGCCACCTTCGTTTCAGTCGACGTCGAGGCTGACCAGGTAAGAGGGAGGAGGAAAGAGAATGGATGAGTGGGTTAGGGTGATGTTGTGTTGAAGAGTGGAATGTTTGGTATTTGTCGTGTATGTAAGATTTTACTGTCGGTATGTTCATGTCATTGTGTAGCGTGTTATTCGAAATAAACCAAGGTGCATTTGTGATGCACCTGAGAATTTTGGATTGTGATGTTTGTATTTTGTTGATGTGGATGTCTTTCGCGGAACCCCAAAGTTCTGCTCCGTATGTCCAAATAGGTCTTAAAATAGTCGTGTAAATTATTCGCTTGTTTCTTAAGGTGAGTGTTGATCTGTAGTCCAGGAGATGTGAAAGCTGTTTGTACCGTCTGTTGAGTTCCAGTTTTTTAATTTTGGTATGTATGTTCCACGTGAGTCGTTTGTCTAAGTACAGTCCAAGGTATCGTACGAAATTCTTTGAAGGAACTGGGTCATTGTTAATTGTCACGGGTGGGCAAGTCGATTTTCGTAGAGAAAAACTTACGTGACTTGACTTGGAGGAGTTAATTTTTATTTTCCATTTTTTGAACCATTTTTCTATATCAAATAGATGACTTTGAAGGGCGAAGGATGCGATAGTAGGATTTTGGTGTGTTGAAACGATAGCTGTGTCATCAGCGAAACTAAAGATAGTGGTGTGAGGGTGCTCAGGGATATCTGATGTGTAGACGGAATAGAGTAAAGGACTTAAAACACTACCTTGTGGTACACCCGCAAGTTGAGGAAAGAAGGGAGAAAGAGAAGAGTCAACTGAAACACAAAAATACCGGTTAAGAAAGAAAGATTGAAGAATCAGGAAGTAAGTAGAAGGAATGCGCGGTTTGATTTTCCAGAGCAAGCCCTTGTGCCATACACTGTCAAAAGCTTTCTCAATGTCGAGGAAAACAGCAGAGCAGTATTCTTTTTTCTCGAAAGCGACAGAGATTGCATCTACTATTCTGTGACACTGTTGAATAGTTGAGTGATAAGACCGAAAGCCAAATTGATGGTTCGGAATCACTTCACAACTTTCCAGGATTGGCTTTAATCTATTCAGAAAAAGTTTTTCAAATATTTTCCCCATGATTGGAAGAAGTGCAATAGGACGATAGGATGAAGGATTAGTGGTGGGTTTGGAAGGTTTAGGAATCATTTTGATAGTGGAAAGCTTCCAAAGAAGAGGAAAGTAGGTTGTGCGCAAGATTGCATTATAGATGTAAGTTAGAAAGATGACAGCTTTTCGTGGTAAGTGGCGAAGGATGAAGGGCGTGATTAGATCATAGCCAGGAGCTTTCTTATTTGGCAGTCTGTTTAATTCTTTGTACACTTCTTTAGGATGAAATGCTGGAGGAGGTGGTGACAGCGGTAGTGGTGTGGCAAGGTCGTCTTCTATTTCGTGAGTGATTCTATTGTCGTGGGTTTTGTCTGTCGCAAACACCTGAGATAAGAATACAGCGAATTCATTGGCTTTCTCTTCGCCCGTTATTGCCCAGGTGTTGTCTGTACGTCGTAGAGGATATTGGATGTCTTTCGTCTTCAGTATTCGTCTTGTTGCTTTCCATATTGATCCATTGTGTTTGTTCATGGAGTCTATGTAGTCTCTGTAGTTATTATTTTTCAATGCTATTAGTTCGTCGTGGAGTGTTCGGGTAAGTTTATTAAGTTTTGTCTTGTATGATGGATATCTGGTCCTTTGCCATTGAGCCCTGATTCTACGTTTTTCTTTTATGAGATTACGTATTTTCTGGGGGAGGTAAGGGTCAGATTTAGTGTATGATTTCTTTGGTATGGTTGAATGCCAAACAGCGTTTTGTATGGTCTCTGTTAAGTAGTTTACTGCGTTGTCAAGGTCGTCAGCCGTGGTAATAGAGGTCGTCAATATAATTTTGCTGTTAATGTAATTTTTAAAATTTTCCCAGTTAATGTAGCCATTGATTAATGTTGGTGGTTTTGGTTTTGTGAAAGGGTGGTTTGACAATTCAAGGAAAACTGGGCTATGATCAATAAAAGATAGAAATCAAAATCTAATTTAAATCAATTATAGCTGCGATTTTAAATTTAAAAGATCCTTCGGGAACCTGAAGAAGTCTTAAATTCTGCTTTAAAACGATTACCAATACTCAGTCTTTCTTGGAATTCCACGAATTTTGATGTCTTATGATTATGGTCCAACTGTAGATTAGATCTAAATTAAGAAGGTTTACTGTTATCGGTGAATATATATCTATCTAATATTTATGCTAATATCGCTACAGAAAACGACAGCGGTATTATATTCTGCTGATATTTATATCTACATTTAAATCTAATATTGAAAAATAAGTTAAGGTTATGTATAGTTTTGTTCCAACATGCACGTAAAACACATCGATAACTAACAGACTGCTCATGTTCTCCCCTCCCACTCTTTTGATTCTGAATTTGATTGGTTGGTTTTCCCATTTGATTCATCCAGCAGTAATAAAATATTGGGATTTGTTAGTTAACAATTAGTTTTAATAGCTTGTTGGAACATACCTTATGTTATATATGCCATATCTTAATGGGGGTCACCTGTGGTGCGATGGTTAGCATAGGAACCTACAATACTAAAGGTCGTGGGTTCGCGTCCCGAGGTGGCCCTAGGATTTTTTAATGGGAGAAAAAAATCCTTGTCTATGCCGTCCATCGGATAGGACGTTAAATGGAGGTCCCGAGCCAGTACGATGTCAGGTACTTCCTAGTAAAGATCCCTATCCTAATTATACCAGGATAGGCAAAATTTAGGACTCCCAGTGTAGCATCGTCCGATTAGCCTTAGGGGCATAAAGTGACGTTATGACAAACAAATAAAAAGAATCTCTTAATGCTATAGCGTGAGCAATATTTTTTTTAGCCCATCTTTAGCTTACACAAACAAACTGGATGATTTACCCACTCGAGAGCATGCCACGTATTGTCCGGATGAAAAACATGGTGTGCTCAAATCTGAGCCACAGACATCATTCTGCCTTGGACTTATTGATAGTCATTGCAAATACCAATATAATCGGAAACAGAATAAGTTAAATTGGCACATCTGTAGTAATAATAATCTGTAATAAGTTAAATTGGCACATCTGTAGGCATAATAGGGTTTCGTGATAGTAATTAATTTTTGAATGATTAATCGCGTACCGTTGCACAGCCGTGGCGGGTTCAAATTACGAAGCAAAATAATTGAAGATCCAGCCTTCGATTGTAAATTATGCGGTGGCATGCCCGGCAAATCCTGTGAGTTAAAAAACTGTTGGAAAATTTACAGCTTCGCTGGCATCGCAAACTGTATCAATAGATTTGTATGATACCAAGTTCCCTGGCAACACTGTTGTATCTTCAGATTTAAACCGTCGATGTCCACATTTCTTCTGCAAGCCACTCATGATTTATATAATGTGTGTGTACATCGGGAAATGTTTGTTCAATGAGAGCATCTTGAGAATCAATGATTGTGCAGAAATCAGTCGGTAATTTTACGCATCCAGTTTCATCTACAGTAGCTTTTCCATCGCCGATATCTAAGAGTTGTTTTGAGAATGTTTCAGCGGATATATCTTGAAGCATTTGAACGCGCATATTTACTTTCAGCTGTACTTTTTCAACATTACGCCACAATGGCGATGATTCTGAGCAAGCGTTGATCTCATCACCGTATGTTGAACGTGGAATGACTGGAAGTGCTTGTCTGAAATCACCTGAAAGGACTAACAGAGTGCCGCCAAATAGTTTATCGTTGTTCTTAATATCTTTTTATGTTCTGTTCAACGTCTCAAGCGAATGTTTGTGTGCCATAGTGCATACATCCCAGATGACAATTTTACACTGTTTCAGCACTGTGGCCATGGACGATTGTTTTTAATGTTTCACACTGCGTCAGGGTTATTTTGAATATTTAGTGGCAGCTTAAATACTGATTGAGCTGTTCTGCCACCATCCAATAAAGTTGCTGCAATGCCCGATGACGCAGCGGCCAATGCGATGCCATTATTTGATCGAATTTCGGCGAGAATTAGCGAAATAAGGATTTTTTTGCCAGTTCCATCCGGTGCATCCAAAAAGAAGAACTAACCTTGTCCTGGTGAAACTGCGAGCATAATACGGTCGTAAATGGTTCTCTGTTCCTCATTCATTAGTGGGACATTGCGAGCAACAAACGCCGCTATTTCTGCAGTGTTGTACTGCCGTTCACTATTCATTTCAGTGTTCATTAAATCAGATGCAGTTAGATTTGCCGAATTCATACCGAAATGATTGAGATCCTCAATAGCAATCAATGCTTCATTGTACAAAGTGTCGCTGAATGTTATCCTTAGATCGTTGCTCCATGTACCATGTCGATGCAATAAATGATCAGTTATTGAATCTTTGTAATGAAACTCATTAAAGACTTCAACTTTTGTCTGAACACACGTTCTGTAATGTCATGACATTGGTATCAAATCCCACAATAGCTCTGCTATGCGGCTGGGAAACATGTAGTCAACACTATAGCGAATAGTAGACGAATTTGTATTGATGTATAGTTCAATACAGTACCGCATCAGCCATGAATCATGTTTTCTGTTAAATATCAAACAGCAGTCGGTCAGTAGACGGATCTGGAATTTCCGCAGAAGTAATATTATCGATTTCTTCAGGACGGATTTTGTCGATTAACCAAACCAAAATGTGTGCATGAGGTAATCCTCGCTGTATTCGGCTCAACCAAATACAGCCAGCAACTTGTGGGACCGAATACATGTAATTTAGTAATGAAACTCATTAAAAACTTCAACTTTTGTCTGAACACACGTCCTGTAATGTCAAGATTGGTATCAAAACTCTTCTTTTTTCAGGTATCAAAACCTTTTGTTTTTCTTCAAACTTACTCATCATAGTGTATAGTAAATTCCGCACATCACTTTTTATAGTTTTATTCATTTTAAACGAAATGGCCGATAGAGCAGCCAAATCAGCTCACGGATTAGATAACACAGAAATTTCCTTTTTATCGAGCACAGAACTATTCTTGCCTCTTAGAAAAGAGATTTGGAAGAAGTGGCAGGTAATATGGGATGGGCAAATTCTTAATAAACTTCGCATGATCAAGAGATCAGTTAGGGAATGGCCTTCATGTTCAAGTTCATCGAGAAGAGAGGAAGTGGTCATTGCTCGCCTCCGCATAGGGCACTGCCGCCTCACCCACAGCTATCTGATGGCTAAAAAGCCAGCACCTCAATGCACACAGTGCAGAATATTACTATCTGTGCGGCACATAATCGAAGAGTGCCCAGTTTATAATGAGAAGATGGTCAAGATGGGAATTCCTCGGTCTATCGCTACAGCTTTAGGAGCAAATCAGAAGATGACCAGAGAACTCTTTGAGTTTTATTAAAGAAGTGGGGCTCTACCCTCTCATATAACAGCTACACCTTTCTAATTTGCGGGTGATGAAAACCTTCGCTGTTTTTCACCCTGCATAAATAAATAAAATAAAATTGTAAACGATAAACTCCGGTATAAGTTTATAGGAATTGTTTACAATTTGTTATGACGGGTAACAAAATGACGTAGATAGAATGTTACCATGTAGAAGGTTTCAATTGAATGTTTGACTCAACTGGCGTGGATAACTTACCAAGAGATAATTGATCAGTTATCGAGCGGGATGAAAAATGGTTAAATTACTAAAATGACTATTAAAAAATAGGGGTTGGTGATAGAAGGGTGAAAATTTAGGGTTGTGTGTATTTTTTAATGCCACATTATAAAAAAAAGTTGTCCAAAAAAAAAAAAATGTTAGGGGTGGACAACCCTTATCACTTAAGGGTATGAAAAATAGGTAGTAGCCTATTCTCAGACTTACAGAAAATGCATAAGAAATTTCATAAAAATCGGTCAAGCCGTTTCGGAAGAGTATGGTTACTAACATTGTGACAGGAGAATTTTATACATATGACTAGCATTCCCCGACGCGGCTTCGCCCGCGAGCCTATAAAATCAATTCTGTGACCATTATCTTGGTATTGATCTAATATAATATGTTAACTGATGTTAAGGAGATTTAGTAGAATTTGAGCTTAGGGTAGGTGGAATGCTGGAGGGGGAAGCTGCCGGTAGAAGAGACGGAGACGCGCAATGGAGAGAGTTCACTAAAACCGCCGAAACAAAAAATGACTTACTCGTCGTGAACGCTTCATTTTTCGGCTGTAAAACATGGTTTTCGTCGCCCAATAGGGCCTTTCGAGTTAAACTCGTATCAAATTCTTTAAAATGAGTCCTAATTAGATATATTTTCTCGAAGTTCGAAAATAGATGTCCGTTAGAGTTAAACGACAATTTCGCTATTTACATTTTAGATATTCTTAGGGGTTACATTTTTGATATTCCTTTCTTAGTGGTTACCTACATCGCTTTTAAAATCTAAATTCCGAAGTTTCTAATCATAAGTGGTTTTTGCTCTGCGTTGATTCTGTCAGTCAGGACAAAGCCTCTTATATATATATGGAGAAGTATATTTATATGGAGTAGTATATATATATGGAGAAGTATATATATATATATATATATATATATATATGTTAAGGATAGAGATAGGTTTATATTACATTAATACCTTAACAGGAGTGTCAACAATGTCTAAGACTATATATAGAGGATTATTAGAGAGAATAAAGCAGTATATTCGAAGCAACCGAGAGTGTTATTTCGCTTCCCTAAATCTTTTTTTTTTGTTACATCACGTCCGACTGCGCATAAGTGGTGCCGAAACCCGGGAGTGCGAATTTGAATTCCGGTTACGATTTTTTTTTTTTTTTTACGAACCAAGGTTTTTACCCCCAATCACACCATGGCGGAAGGAATATTACGCCCGGCGGTTTTGACAATGCCTTCGGAGATACCACCACTACCGACGGAAACACTAGCGTCAGCACGCGCGACCACGCTGGAATGGTTAAAAGTATGGACGGCAACGTCACAGGATTTGAGAAAGGCTATCTCAGATCTAGAAAGGTTCGACGGAGGGGTCGGAGAGTTGAATCATATTCTCAAAGGAGGCGACCGCGTGATGGCACGAATTCAAGCAAAGGAAGCAGAGAGGTTGCTCGACCCAGGGGATGCCGACGCGCTAAAAGCGGCACTAGTATGCAGAGTCAAGCGAAGCATACTCAACATGATTCAGGCCGATGAAGAGACCCCGTGGGCTATCGTCAAAGACAGGTTGAAAAAGGCGTTCGGCGGAGGCCGTTGGGCCCCCGAAGAAGACATTCTGCAAATGTTCCGTGAGACGAAAAAACCGCACCAGTCAAACGGGCAGTACGCAGGAGTCCTACTAGCACGGTTCAATCAAATAACCGAGAAGATGAGAGAGACTGTAGATGCAGTAGAGGTCGAGGGCCGGATGGCGTTCCTGGCGACAATTATGAAAGTCCAGTTGGCTCGGGACACTGGGAAGAAAGAGGGACTACCCCGAGAGAAAGGTTTTGTTACATGCGCCCAGGAAATGGTGGACGCGAGTGCGCGAGAAGAGGAGGCTCAGTGGGGCGACGATACGGAAACGGGATGGACCAGAGTGCCGTATAGAAGAGTAGAGATTAGCAGAGGCAGGCCGAGACCGGAAGGATGGAGAAGGAGAGGCACGGAGCCAAGCGGACGGGAGAAGATGGTAGGGAAGGAAAGGAAACCCGGAAGAGATCGGAAGAACTGGTCGAGGGAAGATAGAAGATGTCACGGCTGCGGAAAAGTGGGACATCTGGTTGCACAATGCCCCCGCACCAGGTGTTTTGAATGCGGAAACGAGGGCCATATTGCTAGGCAGTGCCCGTACATGAGTAGGCGAGGGGAAACGAACCGCGGCGAACCGATGGAGATAAATGTGCAGAGAGTCTGGAGGAAGAGAGGAGGGCCGACAGAGTCAGAAGAGTCGCCGGAATCGTCGGGAACGGAGGAAGAAAGCGAAGCAGGAGACGGGAGAAGCCGGGAAACGAGTAGGAGAGTTGGAGGGAGAGGAGCGGCAGTAGAAAGGAGAGGGAGAAACGAAGACTGAGGAGAGTGGAAGGAGAGTGGCAGCCACGCGGTGATACATAATATTGAGAGCGAGCGCGTGTGTTTGCCAATAGTGAGTGTAGTGAGAGGAGTGAAGTGCTTAGTCGATACAGGGAGTTCGAGTACCATAGTGTGCCGGGGAGCATTGGAGAAGCTGTATGAAGGAGAAAGGATACCCCGAGTAAAGGTATGTCAGTGTAAATTAATCACTTTAGGTGGCCCCTGTAAGGTAGAGGGAGAAGTGGAGCTGGAGTTAGGCAGGTGGGTAACAGGGAGCGGGAAGTTGCGGGTACACGTGGTGGAGGCAATGCCTAGGGAGTACGGAGGTATAATAGGTTGTGACTTATTAGGCAGAGTCGGAACAAAGATAATTAGTAAGAAAGGGCAATGGGCTGTTCGAATCGGAGGGAAAAAGTATAGCTGTAGGAAAATCCGAGGGAGCACCAAGGTCAGGGTGGGAGCGGTTAATCAGGCCGAGGATTGGAGATCGACAATTAAGAGCGAATATGCCGATATTTTTTTTAAAGAAGGAGAGGTTCTAGGGGCTACGGGACGGACTGTCCACGAGATACCGTTAAAGCAGGAAAGGGTGACTTACGTGAAAGAGAGGCGCTATCCGCAGGCTTTAAGGAGACATATCCGGGAGGAGCTCGAAAGTCTGAAGAACCAAGGGATCATTAGAGACAGCACATCGCCGTACAATAGTCCCCTGTGGGCGGTGAAGAAGAAATCAATGAACGGAGAGGAAAAGTACAGGGTAGTGGTGGATTTCAGGAAGTTAAATGATAACACCTGTGATGAGAAGTATCCGATCCCGAGATTTGAAGATATCCTAGATAGGTTGGGCGGAGCCACGGTCTTTAGTACCCTCGATCTGAAAGCGGGATACCACCAGATACGGATGCACCCCAGAGACATGTATAAAACAGCTTTCTCATTCGAGAGGGGTCATTACGAATTCACTCGCATGCCGTTCGGGTTGAAAAACGCACCCATTACTTTCCAGAGACTCATGGACGAGTTCTTGCGAGGTCTGGACGAGGCCTTCTGCCAGATATATATGGACGACCTTCTGGTCTTTAGTAAAGACGAGACTCAACACATCGCCCACCTGCGACAAGTTTTCGATAGACTTAGGGAATTCGGGTTGAAGTTATCGGGGGAAAAATCGATTTTGGGCCAGGAGCAGATCGACTTTCTGGGACATTCGATTTCCAAAGAGGGAGTAAGGCCGGACAGGAAGAAAGTGGAAGCGATAGGGAGCATGGCGATGCCAACGGACATCAAGGGGGTTAGAAGGTTGTTAGGCACGTTCAATTACTATCGGAGGTTCGTTCCGGAGATGGCGGAGTACCTCACGCCCCTCAACAAGTTGTTGCGGAAAGGGCATAAAGTTATGATGACCCCGAGCATTGAGGAGAATATAAGGAAGTGTATGGCGCGCTTGCAAGAAAAACCGGTGCTGGCTTTTCCGGATTTTACGAAGGAGTTTAGTATCACCACAGACGCGAGTGAGTATGCGTTAGGGGCGGTGCTTTCTCAGGAGGGACCGAAGGGGGACCAACCCATTGCTTACGCGAGCAGACGCCTGACAGAAACCGAAACACGTTATAGTGCCCTGGAGCGAGAACTCCTCGGAATAGTATGGGCGGTCGAACACTTCAGACCATATGTCTTTGGGCGAAGGTTTAAAGTAAATACGGACCACCGACCACTACTCTGGGTGGGAAAGCTGAAGGAGTCGTCGGCCAGGATAACCCGGTGGAAGGAGCTCTTAAGTCAGTACAATATGGATGTATCGTATAAGCCAGGAAAAGAAAATGTGGTTGCTGACTGGCTGTCACGAGCGATCCAGGTGAATGCGATTGAAGAAGGCCAAGGAAATTCCGGGGATATAAGACAATTCGTACGAGAGTGGACACCGGAGGGGGAAGGTGAGCAGGAATCACGGGAATCGGAGAGTGAACAAGATGGTACGGAGGATGAGGAGTCCGCGGGCGACAGACCAGTTGACATGGAAGAAAGGGAGGAAATCATCAACTCCAAGAGCACCCAGATAATTTGGAAAACAAGAATGACTGGATTGACTAAGGTGGAATATTCAAAATATGGCAGATGTAAAATCACGACTATCTGGTCACAACCTGGAGTGACAGAGGAACAAATTTGCAGGGTATTGAAGGATGCTTCCCGACCAGGAAAGACTCATTATTTATATGTGGGGAACGGGACAATATGGGAAAAGATTCAGCGAATATGGAGGGCAGAAAAAATCGGGATCGACCGAAACTTCATTAGGTGTAAGTTGTCCGTGGATACAGTGAGGGACCCGGAGCAGCAGAAGGAGATTACGCTTGCCTATCATCAGGGTAAAACGAATCACCGGGGGATAAATGAGACGCTCCAAGCATTAAAACGGAAATACTTCTGGTGGGGGATGAGGGATACCATAGAAGCGGTTATAGGGACGTGCGAGGTGTGTCAGACCACAAAGTATGACCGTCATCCACCGAGAGGGAAACAAAAGGAGACGCCGACGCCAACGACACCACTGATAGAGCTGCAAGCTGACACATTCACTTGGAGGGGTTTCAAATGGGTGACAGTGCTGGACGTCTTTAGTAAGATTGCTATGGCGTACCCGGTAAGGGAAAAGTCCTCCGAGGCGGTGATTAGGGCGCTTGACACCTGGTTCCAGTTCTACGGGGTACCCGAAAGGATATCTTCAGACGGCGGTAGAGAATTTGATAACGCAGAGGTCAGGAAGAAGATGAAGAGATTATGCATAGTCTGGCACATCAATACTCCAGGTCACCCGAAGAGTAGGGGAGGAATAGAGCGGCTCCACAGCACTTTGGGGGATCACCTGAGGGTCTATCAAGTAGATCAAGGGTTGGAACCTTGCGAGGCTATGCCGAGGGCGGTCGCGGCTTATAATCATTCAGTCCACGCGGTTACCGGTTTCACCCCATTCGAAATACTGTTCGGATTGCGCGAAAGGAATAGGAATTTCGAGGAAACGGTAGGTGACGCGGAGTTCTCAGGGAGGTTAATAAATAATAGAGTAGAAATCGGGAAAATTCGGGAGAAAGCTCGGAGACGGGTGGAAACGGAGAAGAGAAACAGGGTAGCCCGCGAGAACACAAAGGTGTCGGACAGGATGGAAAAGATTAGGATAGGGACCATAGTGTATCGACGGTTGGTTTCAAATAGGGGGAAGGAGGTAGCGCGATATGACGGGCCATTTAAAGTTATTGTGATTCGCGAGAACAATGTGGTAACGATTCAGAGCCTTAAAGATCCTCAGAAACGAAGAACGGTTCATATCGAACAATTAAAATTCCCAATCAAGGAGCCTGGCGATGAACACTCGGAGTATCCTTCCTCTTGAAGTCATACTAATGCTGCTAAGTGTAACACAAATGTACCATTTACACTGTATTTTTTTTTATTATTGTTAGTATTTTTTTTGGTAGCAGAATAAAAGAGCTGCTGGTTTGTTTCATTATTACATTTTTGTTGTTGTTGTTGTATTATTTCTAGAGTACGCAGTTATATTTTGTAAAGCCATGTTAACACTTTAGGAAGGTATTTTATTTTATTAATGTATGTTTTTCTGATTTTATTCATGTATGTTGTGTTCCATAGGACTATTTTTCTTTTTTGTTTTTATGTATATAAAGAGTTTACGAGGAATTGTTCGTAAACTGGCAGGGGGGTGTTAAGGATAGAGATAGGTTTATATTACATTAATACCTTAACAGGAGTGTCAACAATGTCTAAGACTATATATAGAGGATTATTAGAGAGAATAAAGCAGTATATTCGAAGCAACCGAGAGTGTTATTTCGCTTCCCTAAATCTTTTTTTTTTTGTTACATCACGTCCGACTGCGCATAAGTTATATATATATATATATATATATATATATATATATATATATATATATATGGAGAAATATATGGAAAAGAGATCGAAATAAACACGCACCATTCTCAATCATGGGAATCACAGTTTGCATAATTTGATTGCCATTAATATTTAAATAATCAGTAACCATATTTTATGTGAATGCCTATTTTAATACTATTGTAACGTTAAATCGATATTCAAATAAAAAACATATGGTTTAAAATCTCAACAAGAGATTTCCGTTAGAGTTAAACGACAATTTCGCCATTTAAACCCCTTAGGGGTTACATTTTTGAAATTCCTTTCTTAGTGGTTACCTACATCGCGTTTAAAGTCTAAATTCCGAACTTCAAGTTTCTATCATTAGTAGTTTTTGCTCAGTGTTGATTCTGTCAGTCAGGACAAAGCCTCTTATATATATATATATATATATATATATATATATATATATATGGATTTAAAAGATTATCTTTTCACCTGCACATTATACGCCCAGAAAATTAAATCTAGAAACACAATATGATACAGCTTACCCTTTCATGTTCCTTTTAAATTTAATTAAACATTTTTTTTTTCTAGGAGTGAAGAATCTCCAGATTATTACGATAAACTGTATTTGACTCCTTATATGAGGGCAGGACCTTGGGCTATTGGCATGCTGTATGGTGCCTTATTGCATAATTTCAAGAATAATAAAATGAAGCTCTCACGAGTAATTAACTTGATTTTATTCCATTTATTATTATTAATCATCATCTCAGTGAACTATTTATATCATAATAACGGTTATTCACTCAGACATGCTGTTTCGATTTACTGGATACAGGGGAGGACTGAGCGATAACACGGCAAGTGCCATATCGGCTCTGCCATGATTAAACTATCATTTAACTACTTAAACATTAATTCTACAGCAAACAGAGATGCATCTACTTGCAGCAAAAATTCTATTCCCACTTAAATGCCTGGTTTCCATGGATAAAATATACTCTTCAGATTTTCTAGCTTTGATATAAGGGTGATTTAGAATTATGGTGGTATTTGTGTCACGAGATAAATCGACAACCTCCTGAAGGTTTATAAACAATTTTCTTGTTATTTATTACCTCATTGATAATGAACACTGCTCTCTAATTTTCAAGAATCTAAAGGCAAGATAACATTCACTAAAATCTAGAACAATGCTCTTTTTGTCATTCCCTGTCCGGTGAAAAACAAAATAATTATATCCTTTTCTGTCACAATAATTCTAAAAAATCAAGCGGCAATCTTATCAGTAAACTTTTAGGATGCAAAATAATATTGAGCCAGGACTCCAGAGAGAACCGGCAAAGTACCACAACAGCATTTCCTTTTGTCACACAGCTGTCCCCCTTGAGAGGTCACTCCCTAGCTAGTTTTTTATATACCTACCAATCCCTCAGAAAAAGAAATTTCCTGCTGAGAACATATGGGGTAACTTTGTTATAAATCCGACTATACTTCGAATCATATCATTTTTCCTAAATTAACATTACATTATTTACGGGCGCAATCGACTATAGGGTCTGCTAGTAGTTTTGCAAAATGTCGAAAGGAACGGGGATAGACATAGTTGATGTGATAGAGATAATTGGTAATTTTAAAAGACCATAAATTGAAGGGCAGGCTATCCTTGATGCAAACCACACCACATAATTACATGTGAAATAATATCTAGAAGTTAAAAAACAGTTATTTTACAAGCCTTGTGCCTTCAAACAAGCGATCTTAAAGGACTGCCCCATCAAATAAAAGTGGAAATCTAATTTATTAATAATAATAAGCAATTTTCTTGTAATTGTATGTGTAAAGCTGGCAGTTCTGGTAAATGCAAACACATCATTGTAATTTGACTCTACGTTTTTTTGTTAGTAATAACATTAATTACCTATTCATGCAATCATTGTTATGACAGCTGTCATTTTCATGACAGCTTAATTTCTTTGTCATATTATTTATTTATTTCTCAAAACTTTCAGGCATCGCATTGAAAACTTGGAACAATTAAGCACAACGGATGTAATACAAAAATAAAGAAATTAAAAAAGAAAAACAAATCTAATACCCTATGGTCCCAATGTTATTTGCATAAAACTAGCATTTTTGAATAATAAAATGTCAGATACTAATATTTACCTGGATAAATATAGTCAATTTCTTTAAAATTAAGATTATATACTGTCATAGTTTTCGAAACAGGCTTATCTATTCTTAATTTTACAATCCACTCTTTAAGAAGCTTTTTATTTTTTGGAAATAAATAGAATGACACTTCTTTTGATTTTCTAACTGAACACTAAGGGACCGAGCAATACCTATTAGACATTTTTCAAATCATTTTTTGCTCTATCGAGCTTTAATTACGGACAAATAAATTAAAAACTCCCAAAAAAACCTGTGAATCCTGGATACTGGCCCGGCTTCTATCCCCGGTCCTCTAGTTCCAGTCAAGAAGCAGCACCGTCGCCTGTGCTCGCGAATAACTTTCAAATCTCTTCACAGCCATAACCTCCTTTAAGTAATTATTGTCCTAGTTTTGCCAAAATTGATTATAAATAGCCGATTTGTCCCTCCCTAGCCTAATACTGAATTCTTTTTTAGCTATGGAGTGACAATGCTGGTCAGAGAGAGACTTGTTCTTAAATTTGTAACTTGGTTATGTTGATTACTAATCATTTTCAGTTCAGAAAGTTAGTTTTCGATTAATTATACGTATCTTAAAGCTCCCCCCTTTAAAATTTAAAGAAATCTTTTCAAAGAAGATTTAAATTAATATAATAATGTCATATGTTACATTTTGTCATTCCCTAGAACATTACTTTCTCTGAAAATCATTATCTAAAAAACTATTCATATAGGTGTGTGCACACTTCACATCATTGGTAAGGAGCAAGTGACCATGCCATCTGCAACCAGAAACATGAAAAAAGATGACTTTGAAATTCCAAAAAATTTAAGAGCTAAATACCACCAAAATTTTATAATCACCCATACATTAGACTTTAAGCTTACTCATTAAAGAGCTACAAATAGCAAGTCAAAATCTAAGATGCCGTCTACCGATGGCACATTTTCACATGGATCAGAAATTTTATTTTATTCCATTCCACCAATAAAAAACGGAAAAGGTATGAGTATAATTAGGGTTGAATTGCCGGTTCTGGTACCACTAGTGGGCGATTACGATTGGTACCACAATCGTATTTTTTTTAGCATTTCTTGATGTCAATATATTAGTATGAAAAGGAAAATATCTTTTTAAACATGGAATACCAAAAGAATATTCTTCTCATTTACAGAAGATGAATTTGATTGCATGGTTACTTACATTGCTTGGTCTAAGCTTGTCATTTGAACTTGTCTTGCTATTTGTAAGGAAGATAATTGATCAAAATGGCGTATGGAGTGCCTTGTATAATACAATTCAACCGAATTTATTTGCTGCCTCAATTGGTTGGATAATATTTTCTTCAGAGACTCATACAGCTGGTATTATATCAAATAATCATAAATATATCAACTCTATTCTTTATTATTGATTATTAATATACATACGTTTATGAATATGAGAGTGAGTGTGTGTATTCTGATTAGAACATAAAATATAAAAACTTATAGGATAAAAAATTTTATAGGTTGAATTAACACGTTAGGTGCGTTAGGTGTGCCTTACAATCTCTTCTTAACAACCAATTTTCACATGAAAATGTCCGAAAGGCCGAATACTTCAAACACTCAATTAAGTTTATTTTTGATGAGATTATTGAATTTTAGTGCAAAAAATGTTGCTAACAGCTGAAATTCTGTTGTTTTTTAGAAACGGACTCCGAGGTCTGATTTTCAATAAAGAAACAAGTAAATTCTGTATCGGCCTGTCCTGCGCCTATTATGTCTAGTTCCAATCCAATAATGCCCTTGAGACGCTCATTTAATTCACTTTTAATCAAAAGAGAACGCTTTCGTCGAAGCATTCCCATCGGACCCCGAAGCCCGATATCATCTGTGGCACATCCTAGCAGCACATCCTTAGCCAGCACTGAACTCTCAACAAATGAATGAATGATTCTCTTTTTTGTTTGTAGATTAATATTTTTGCTCCAAAGAACATAATTTAATGTCCTAATAATCTTTCTTCCTTTTATTACTTTTTCACTAATGTCTTTTTTGATGCTGCTGTTTTTAGAAACCCACCTGCCTAAATATTTGAAGCTGTCAGATGGGGTCAATTCCCGTTCCCCAACATTTAGCGAGGAGCATCCATAAATATAGTGGATATTTATATAATACCCATCTCTCTCTATATATAAGAGGCTTTGTCCTGACTGAAAGGATCAACGCAGAGCAAAAACTACTAATGATAAAAACTTGAAATTCGGAATTTAGATTTTAAACGCGATGTAGGTAACCACTAAGAAAGGAATTTCAAAAATGTAACCCATAAGGGGTTTAAATGGCGAAATTGTCGTTTAACTCTAATGGACACCTATTTTTGCACTTCGAGAAAAAATATCTAATTTGGACTCATTTTAAAAATCTTGATACGACAAGTTCAACTCGAAAGCAATTTTTTGTTTTGGAGGTTTTACTGAACTCTCTCCATTGCGTGTCTCCCTCTCTTCTACCGAGCCGGCAGCTTCCCCCTCCAACATTCCACCTACCGGAAGCTCCGATTCTACTAAATCTCCTTAACATCAGTTAACATATTATATTAAATCAATACCAAGATAATGATCACAGAATTGATTTTAAAGGCTCGCGGGCAAAGCCTAATAAATTTATATCAATACCTCTTTTAATCAAACAAAAATAATCTTCATGTTCTTTGGTTATATCTGAATTCTATGGTTGAAATTTAATAAGGTGTTTTTCATAATAAAAATAGCAAGTAGTAAACATTAATTACAGTCACAAAACATTTTCTTAATAAAAGCAGCCTACGTTTCCACGGCTTTTTAAATAAATATGTAAAATGTTTTTGACCGAAATTGCTGACTTTTAATTATCTCTGAGAATCTTATAGAACTGAAAACTTTCAACTATTTTCCACCTTTCTTAGAAATTTATATACTTTTTATACTTACTAGCTATGAGGGGTGGCTTAGTCAAAGTAATAATGGTAAAATTGTTTATTTAGAACAAAATAAATAATAAAGATAAAAGAAATGATTAATATTAAATAGTTAAAAGGAAAAATAATAGGTTATTGAGTTTGTGTAAATAATATGTTACTTGGAATGCCAAAAATATGGGAACATAATAAATAAGATCTTCTTAAATTAAAATTACTACTAACCCAATAAAATGAATCTTCTACAGTGAAACTACACAAACAAATAATAATGAATGAGTAACTTAAATTAAAAACTTGCAAAATATGGAGCATAAACTACAGTACTTTAATTATATAATACTAGCATTCCCCGTCGCGGCTTTGCGCGCGAGCCTTTAAAATCAATTCTGTGATCATTATCTTGGTATTGATTTAATATAATATGTTAACTGATGTTTAGGAGATTTTTGGCCCTGCCATACCTGCTCTCTCTTTTTTCCACCATCCATTTAATTTGAAAATCATTGAACAAAAAATTTAACTAATCATAATCCCTTTCCTCGACATGTGTTTCTATCAACATAAAAATATTATGTTCTTTAATGTAATTCATACAACTATAATGATTCTTTTTATTTTTTAATCTGTCAATATTGTATGCTAAGATATTATAATCAACTAGCTGGACCCGTGCGAAACATTTTGCATGTAGATTTTTTATCAGATTTCACTTCTACGTTTAACATAATTATGAAATAAACTTTTTTTTTGTTGCCTCTTCACACCCCCTCCCCTCCACAGCAAGGTTTAATAGTTAAGGAAGGACTTCATTTTCAGACGTTCTTCTCTACAAAACAGTTTCCTGTAATCTTCCTGGTGTATATGAAATCAATAAGAATATTGCAAAGTCCCTGGAAATTAATCTTAGTACATTCTGATTTTAACTATCCTTCCTTATGACACACATAATTTAAATAATTAAAGTATTAACAAAAGAGGTTAAATTTGAATAAAGCAAATAAATGAGTTTCGTGGTGTGAAAGAAGGCAAAGTCTCTTTCTCTCTTATTCGTGGAAAAATACAAAACCTAATAAGTCATAAATAAAACTCTTAAGCATCCATACCATCAAAGTGCTCACTTTATAAACAGTTCATAAGATATTTTTCAGGGTTATCTTTCTGACAATGGAGGGGAAGGTAGTCCAAGTGTCAACGACATAAAATAAGTTTCTATCTGTGGAGAGGCAACAAAAAGATAAGTAGCCTCGTAAAGCTGAGGGGCCTAGTCTATGCCTTTTCTTAAAATGTTTCAGAGATTTAAACGCCTGGCCTATATACGTAAAACGTATAATGGGGAGTGCAATTCGCAAACACTCCGTAAAACTCTGAATCAAACGATACTAAATTTATGGCATTTGAGCGCGATAAGACATTGCATTTGGCGAAAACCCCATTTTTTTGTTTTTTTGGAATAATATACTTAAATTTTTTTTTCACAGATAATTTTTAGTGTATGCAATTCAGATTTCACTTAATAAAAAAAAATACAGTTTTGCTGGCAGTGTACTGTAATAAGCGTAAATTTGAATATATTATTTTTCAATTTACTTCAAATAGTATTAAACCTATAAATATAATGGTGCCTTTACACCTTACGAACCTCACCTTCGAACAAGTTTTCCATCGAACCTTGCCGTACCGACGTGAAGCGAACAGCCATTTATACTTCACGTGACGTTAAGCGAACCAATATGACTGACGCACCCAAAGCTAGCTTATGATAAAGAAAAAATTTCCATTATCAATATAGTTATATTATCAGAAAAATAAAAAAAAAGGAGGCGAATGACAAGGTTTCACAAACAACTCCTGTCACTTAGGAAAAACCTAAATCAAAAGTGACACTAGCGCTACCCCCGAACCCAGGCGAACAGATGAAGTACCTAGAACACCCGAACAGTCGACGAGAAAGCTTCACAAAGGTTGTTCGAGGGTGGTGTTCGAAGGTAAAGCTCGTAGAGTGTAAAGGCACCTTAAAATTATTTGCGTAAAAATTTTTTTTTTGTAAACATTTTTAACTGTACTGTTCCATAAACAGGTTATGTTTTTTAAAAGAGGTAATTTTAAATTTGTAAAGACAAAAGACAATATAATTTTTAAGCCATAAATATAAAAATTATAGTAAAACATTAATCCATAAAATCACACATTGTTCACTTAAAATATCTTCTGGATTACACTTTTACAAATATTAACGAACTAACACATTTAATAGCAACAAATATAATATTTTATCAAAGTATAACCATTATCGAACCATTTTCTTTTATTTTAACCATTTTTTTTTACTTTTTAGAGTAAGTAATTCAGATTTCAAATAGTATATTTGTAGTATACTGTTTTACTGCCAGTAAACAACGCGTTTAAAAATCATAAATATACATATACCGTCGACCGGGGCTTACCTACTTTGGTCCTTGAGGGGTTACTTTGGTCCAACACAAAAAAAAAGTTTCCAATATTTGTACTGTGCAAAAAAAACAAAAACACATATAGGTATTTTGGGGTTTAAAAAATATTTATACCTTACTTTAGGGTATTTTAATAGTTTTGTGTAATTTAAAATTTTTACCATTGGCAATACTGGAGTTTTTGTAAACCTTTGTTTTGATGCTTCAGTTGATTACTCAAACTTTTCATCAAGGACAAATCCAGTAACAAGGTAAAAATAAGGTAAGTGTCAAAATATCATCAACAAATGTTTACAATCCTCGATATATCGAATCACATGCTACTATGAATTACTATAAATCGATATTTATTTCATAAATCTTTTGGACTACAGTACACTCCCGCTTATCCGTCCTCGTCGATACCGTACATATCGATACATGACCGTTTAAGCGAGAAAGCCGGTCGATCCGGATCAAACAATTAGTGACATTGGAGTAATGGTACCTCATCTTGTAATTCAATAACGTTATAAAGTGAACCTGACATATATGAGTTGTTAAATTAATTATGCACCACAAACCATAATTAAACACTCATATTTCACATAATATCAATTAAATAGAAATGAATGTATTACAGGTACCATTGGAAGAATCTTGAGTTTGCCAGTTTTCCAACCATTCGCAAAGCTTTCATATTCAGCTTACTTGATTCATTATCTAATTATTCAACATTATGTGGCAGATAGTTATGGTTATAATAATATCTCTCCTGCAACTCAGGTAAATGTAACTTTATTAACTAATTACCATGAACTCTAACTTACCTTAACTTCAAATATGTAAGTACAGGAGCGCCCGCAGGATTTCGTCAAGGGGTGGCAGGCTACTAAAATTTTCGTCTGGGGGGGGTACAGGTTGATAAAATTCTCGAAAGGGTCGAGATATTCTGACCTTTTAAGGCTCAATTAATTGTTAAAGTAAAACTTAATGATATTATATATAACGTTATTTTTTGGGTCCTTCTGTCTCGAATGTAACAGAGAGCCTGAAACACCAGCACACGTGCTGGGGAAATGCCCCAACAAATCGCTCCTGATAACTCGCCGTCACCACAGGGTCAGACATGCATTGATGAGGCTCCTGAAGGAAAGAGACTTTGCCTGCTTCGAGGAAGTGTATTGTGTGGATGCGGATGGATCCACGAAATATGCCGATATAGTGGCATTCCCGAAGACCGGAAAGTCGGCTATCATTCTGGATCCCACCGTGAGGTACGAGTCTAATGACCTCGATCAGGCGAGTAAAGTTGACGAGGAAAAAAAAAATATATGAAAAGTGTGTCCCCCTCAAAGGTTCCGCGAGAGAGAGTTCCACGTGAGAGGCCTTTGGTTCAGAGCCCGCGGAACCATACCTAGGTCAACCTTAGAGCTTCGTGGAGGATCTTGGTGTGGAGATAAAGACGTAGCAAGCTTGGCGGAGAGTATAGTGCTGGACTCCCTGGTTATAATACATCGCCACATATAAAGTGGTGACTGAATTCGAGACTGGTGAGGGGACATGTATGTAGGTAAGTTATTTATTTATTTAGTTTATTAAAATTAGTTATGTAATGATTTGTTAAATTTTAGTATCTTTTTTATTGCCGATTTAATATGCCTGTTAGTGTGTTGATTTGATTTTATTCTCATGTTTGTTGTTGCATGATATAAATATTTTATTCGAAGTTTCTAATTTTTATATGATAATTTTTCGTATTCGAGAGAGCACTCAAGGGTTTGAGTAAAAGAGAGAAAAAAAAAAAATAAAAAAAAAATTAAAAATAAAATATATATAACCATGTAGGTATAAATATATAAGCATGGATGAATATATATTATTAAATAAAGAGTTAAAACTAGTCTAAAGGTGCCTTTACACCTTATGAACCTCACCTTCGAACAAGTACTCCTTCGAACATTGCCGTACCGACGTGAAGCGAACAGGAAATAAATAGGAGACGATTTACGTTTCACATATTACACTAGCATCACTAACAACTCCTGTCACTTAGGAAAAACCCAAATAAAAAATGACACTAGCGATATCCCCGAACCCAGGCGAACAGATGAAGTACCCAGAACACCCGAACAGTCGAAGTGAAAGCTTCACGAAGGTTGTTCGAGGGTGGTGTTCGAAGGTAAAGTTCGTAAGGTGAAAAGGCACCTTCAGATAAGATGTATAGTATGCTGTGTATTAGCAACCCATTATAGTTGGGCAGCATCACTTTTATGACGAATGAAGTGTTTCCCTCTCTCTCTCTGGGTGGCCGGATGGCCGAGTGGGAAAACGGTTGAAAAATATGCGTTGCCCATGACAACGAACATATGATTGGAAACCAGAAGATAGCCAGTTCAAAACCCCGAGCCCACAGTGGGACGAATCGCCAATCTAGGTGGAAATAATTCTGGAAGCGACTTATTTCATGTTAATGTTTGTAGAAAATTAAATTTAAGCATGAATTAATTAATAAAAGTCAAAATGATGTTTTTTGATAAAGTTTTCATAAAAAAAAAATCTGGTGCTTGCGCGCAACACACAACTTTCACTTACCAACTTACTTAGATTAGAAATTGACGTGTTTTGCTAAATATCATTTCCCAAAGTCATACATTTTTCTACATTCATATCTTATTTTTGTTAATCGTTAAAGCCGTTTTTGAGTAAATAAGAAAAACCCGTGAAAATGATACAAAATTTATTAAGTAAAGTCCCCCCTCCCGTAGATCAATTTTGATGAAATTTTTACAGTCATATCTCGGGCATATAAATACATCAAATACCAAGTTTGGTCAAAATCGTTATAACCGTTTTTGAGTAAATAAAAAAAACACGTGAAAATGATACAAAATTTATTAAGTAAAGTCCCCTCTCCGGTTGATCAATTGTGATGAAATGTTGGTTATCACATCTTTGGCATATAAATACATCAAATACCAAGTTTGATCAAAATCGTTAAAACCGTTTTTGAGTAAATAAAAAAAACATGTGAAAATTTATTAAGTAAAGTCCCCCCTCCGGTTGATCAATTTTGATGAAATTTTTACAGTCATATTTCAGGCATATAAATAGATCAAATACTCAGTTTAATCAAAATCGTTAGAGCCGTTTTTGAGAAAATCGAAAAAAAACACGTGAAAATGATACAAAATTTATTAAGTGAAGTCCCCCCTCCGGTTGATCAATTGTGATGAAATGTTGGTTATCACATCTCTGGCATATAAATACATCAAATACCAAGTTTGATCAAAATCGTTAAAACCGTTTTTGAGTAAATAAAAAAAACATGTGAAAATGATACAAAATTTATTAAGTAAAGTCCCCCCTCCGGTTGATCAATTTTGATGAAATTTTTACAGTCATATTTCAGGCATATAAATAGATCAAATACTCAGTTTAATCAAAATCGTTAGAGCCGTTTTTGAGAAAATCGAAAAAAACTTAAAAAGTTATTAAATAAAGTACCCCCTCCCTTTGAGCAAATTTGATGAAATTTTTGCTGTCACGTCGCGGGCTTATACATACTCTAAATACCCAATTTCAGGTTCGCACGGTTTATAGTTTTTGAGCTAGTCTGTTCACACACACACACACACACACACAGACACACACACACACACTCACAGACCATTTCGCGGGACTTGGTTATTTTGATTCAGGGGACCCCAAAACGTGTATTTCCGTTGAAAACCGGAAGTCGAATTTTTCCACGATCGCAATACTTCCACTTACTATATATTTCATATATAAGTAAGTGAAAGTAAAATTATAATTAAAATATTAAAACAAAATAAATTTTAAGTAATAAAGCAATTATATTTATATTTATTTATTAAAATTTCTATTATTGAAAAAAGAAAAAAAAAAGATATTAACTATAAAATAACGTAAAATACATTTTATAAAAATTATATATTAAATTGTAATATCGAACTGTAAAAAGAAGAAAATATCGGAATAGTATTTCATTCCAAATCATCTAAATCTGAAAGATCTGAATCCAGGTTAGATTCATTTCAGAATCCACCATCAACCTACTGTTATCGACATCTGTAGGTTGTAGCAAGGAAAGTACATCTCTTGGTAATGCCTTTCTGGATTTTTGTGGGGTATCCCTAAAGGTATTGATGAGAGGATCTGATGTCAACCGTAGCTTATTCATGGTATCCCTGTTTGTGGATACCCGTGAGTTCTTATAAACCCATTTTTTCTTTAAATTCGTTCTGAATGTCTGTTTTCCTTTTTCTTACACCAATTTTATCTTCTTAACTCCTTTCAGCCCACTTTTTAATATATAGTCTGTACCTAATAATCAAAAAATATTCGAATATTCTGATCCACATGTGTAAACTTGAAATACGGAAACGGTAATTTTTACTTTTTTTTTCGTTGCATGCGGCCTGGTAGAACATTCATCGATTTAAGAGTTGCTCCACAAATATAGCAGGTTTAGCTTGATTTTTCATCCATGAGAGCACTGCACACTCTACTATCAACCATTGTGAGCAAAAATATACATTCAACCTTATATTATACATAGTACCTTATTTCTCGAAAGGGAAAGATCTTATTTCAGAAAAATCTTGCTATTTGCTTTTAATCGTTGTACCTATGGTCAACGAATTTCGTTTTTTCATAGCTTCGGAGATTTCCGTAATGTATTCCAATGAAACTGGTAAACTATATATCTATAACTTTCATTTGCACCTCTCTAATGCCTCAAAATGCTAAAACTATAAGCTCTCAACACTGACAGATTTACACCTTTAAGAAAACCGTACACCTTTATTAGCAGGTATTAGCAGTTCATAATTAATACTTTATTTCTGTATAGTGTGTACTATATTCTGCATAAATATCTCGGTGTAGATCGGTGTAGATTTTTAGTAATCCCATTTTTTATTAGAAATAAAAATAGGTTATCGATTATTGAAAATAAAGGAGGGTGCTCTGTACTATATACATATTTAAAGAACCAACAACTTATATAAACTTAATTTCTGAATCGTCTTCCATTGCCTAGCATAATTTTTTTTCAAAAAAACACGATCCACTCAACGATATAATTGGTTTTATAATATAACTAGCTAGGGTGCCCGGCTTCGCTCCGGTAGTTGTGTGGCAGTTTTAATAATAGAAAAACTTTAAAATTAAAGGAAATATAGAACAAAATTAGCACTTTCTTGAAAATTTTAACATTGTATCAATATTAAGATTCGAGATCGGCAGTGTCCGCCCAAATAGGGAACCCTATATACTTTACAGGGTGTTGAAAATGGTGGGTGAACAATTCATTTTGCTGCAACTTTTTTGAGTCATGCATCGTCTTTGATGGTTTCTGCGATTATGAATCCTATAAGCCCATTCCAAGCAGTCAGCAGATAATAAGTTATTAGATTATTAGTTAAAAAAACTATATTTGGAGTACAACTTAAGCGCCGACTACTGTGATGGTCCCATTAGATCCAGAAGTTTAGAAAATACCGAAGATTCATAGAAACTTTTTTTGTAAGACCTTTCTTCCAGTTCAACCTCCCTTAATATATCCACCCCCCCCCCCCCACGCTATGTTGGCCGAACTCTGCACTTCTCCAATCTTACTACTGTTACTAAGTGAAAACCAAAATATCATGAGGGCACAATTTTTTCATCATATTTCTTTGTATCCTGAACTATGAGCGGTGATAAAGTCTTATTGAAAAAATTGTATTATTGGAGTCAATTCATCATTTTGTCAACTGGAATGCTTATCTTACATAGTAATAAAACCATTTTTCATAACTACATGCAATAAGAACACTTCAAACTTGTTATTTTCGGTTTATAATCAGTCTATTCAGCTCTTCTTTTTTGTTTTATGTCTGTTTTTATTCGCTCACTCATATTGCATTAAATTTACTTAAGTATATGTTAGATATTGATTAAATGTAATGTGTTTATCAATTAATCTTCTTATGCGAAAATTAATTTTGTAAAGTATCCAGTCGGTTTTCCAGTTGATTGCAGATATGTAAAATCATTAATTTATTTTAAAAGAAAAGGTGAAACTAATTATTTTCGCTTGATTTTTAAGTAATTTAAAAAGAACAGCTGACAAAATATATAACCTTTACAAATATAACGGAATGAATGAACAATAAACATTGAGTGAAACAGACCCTAGCGCCTGTTGGTTCCTGGTGGTCTACAGCTCGAACTAAATTTTTCATTCATAAACTCGTATGTCATTCTCAGGTTGGCTAATTACATGGTGCGAGAGGCTTAAAATTCCAGTACTTTTCTCTTCAATTTTACACCCTTAAGAGAAAAATGGAAACCTTCTTCTCCGTTAGGGGACATACAGTTACACGCTGACATAAATCTGTGTGGAGTCGTTTCTGAGCCTTTTCGGCACGCACATTGTACACTTTGCTTTATAATATATATTGATTTGGAAATAAGCTGACTAAGCATTAAGAGGGAACTAGCGTATTCAAACCCCCGTAGTTCTGTTAATATTTGCTTCAAGCGATTAATAATTTGTAAATGACCCAGCTAGACTGTTGTTTTCAAGAGACGGACATGATTTTTTCATTTCGTTGATGTTAACTATTTCCGCCTAGATTGGCGATTCGTCCCACTGTGGAGCCGGAGGATATTTAATAATAATCGGTATTAATCCCCCACTTTGTTCCCTGACCCGGGAACCCTGTATGAACGGCGAGGATGGGGAGGACCAGGGGAAAAAAGATATTTAGAAGTGAAAACATGTGTTGTATTGTAAAGTATGTAGCTGCCCTGCTTCCGGTATATTTAGATTATTTAAAAAAAAATCATTCAATCTTGATTCATTCAATTAAGTGGAATAATAATGTTTACTCAGAAATATATTTCCTCTAATATTACTCTAAAATACAGCTAAAGTGTTCGGGATGATGGAATCTAACATGCACTGACATTTTATTTTTTGTTTTAGATACCAGTTATATTAGGAATCATAAGTCTCTCATATGCAGCAGCATTATTGTTATACTTATCCTTTGAAGCCCCAATAATAAATTTGGATTATATTTTATTTCAAAAAGGTATATAAAAATGTTAAATTGTTATTTAAATGGTACTAAATATTTTCAACAATCAGTATTGATTATAAAATATAAATCATTTGATAATTTCTAGTATGTTAAGTTACTTATTTTTTTCTTCTCCTAATTATTCAGTAATGTTTTAACTTATAGAAGCCCGAGGAGACCAATGCAAGAAAGAAATAGTAGAAAATAACTCAGCACCAAAAACGCTACAACCATAAATAGAAACAGTATTCAAGATTTATAATTGTTAGGTGTTGGGAATGGTTATCATAATTATAATTGTTTAACTATTATTTAATTATTAATGATCATATGTGTTGAAGGTTATATGACAGATATTGAGGGTAGACTTTTGAATAATTTGTGCCACCTTGATTTTGTGCTATATTATTCAATCAAATAAATTTCGTTATCAGTTACTTTAAGTGTTGTTTCGGGGGGAAGAAACCAAGGCTCACTAAAAGTCAAACTAGACTTACATCTTATGGGGGAGCATCCCTGACAACCTTAGGGAGAATTCAGCTATACGTAGAATGGAGGAAATCAAAGCAAGAAATGAGTTTTGAGGCCATTCATACGTTTTTTAATAATAATGAGATATAAAGTAATAAAAAAATAAACAATAAAAAACTAGATTCTTCTGATTAAAGTACAAATATAAAACAAGGAAAATATTATTTATCAATTACTACAAATTCTGATTATGGGTTAAAAAAGAAAATACAAGCTAAGTAAGGGTTGCAAAAACAAAAGATATAAAATCATAGTTAAGAAATGAAAATAAAATAAATAGTACTATATAATAAAATAAAAAATTATATAAAAATAAAGAGTGAATAGAAACGAAAGATGAATTCTGTCTATGTTGGATGGATTAAGTGGTAGCGATGGGACCATGCATGTCGAGTATAATTTGCAATTTTACGGCAATCTTTTTCAGTGGGGGCATTAAGGAGAGAAATTGAAAAAGTACTTTGGACAGTACTAGAACCTAGAAACTGTATTCGAATGTTACTGAGAGCTGAACACTGCCAGGAAATGGAAAAGGTCCTCTTAAACGGCAAGGTTACAAAGTTGGCAATTCGTATTTTCCCTATCAAGCCATGGGGTGTAATTTAAATAATTGAGTTCGCATCTAAGTTTAAACGTCCAACATAAATCGTTCCTAGTAAGATCCCAAGAACAGCCATCTTTGAACCTAAAAAGTGTGATGTGATGATTTAATTCTTTATACAAAAGAAATCTATTGGAATTCATCGCGGCCAGTTCACACTGTTCCCTATGATGGCACGTGATAGCGGTCAATAATACAGCTGACTGGTCTTTCCATGAGGAAACACTATCCAGAGTGCTTTCAAACCTACATGAGTATCTTTCCGTCAAATCACACCATGTTTTAAACCAAAAGATATTGCGCTTAATGACTTCTAATGCTATAATTTTAGAAAGACGATCATCAGCTGAGTACACCACTTTAAGACAATACTTAAAATGTAACTTCAAGGTAAACACCTCAAGCACGTCGGAAGCTGTTTCTTTCAGGCGGCAAAGAGAACATTTTTTTTATAAAAAAGCGCTGAAATTTTTCCAACTCCTCATACCTCTGATAACCCCAAACTTGAGCTGCATAGCATACTATAGATCGGATTACAGCATCAAATATATGTTTTTTAGCAGAGAGAGTGATTAGATCGTGAGACATAAAACTTGACCAATTTCTGTTTAGCCCCATTTTAGCAGCCGATATGCGCTTTTTCAAATGGTACCTGAGAGAAAGGCGGGAGCTTAATGTAACACCCAAATATCTGTAGGTATTCACCACTTCTATTGGCAACCCCTTATATTTCCATTTTTCTGCAGCGGCCAGTCTACCACCATTTCTAAAGACCACAATTTTGGATTTAGAGAGATTAACTGTCAGATTCCAGAAATCACAATAGGATGCCAAAAGGTGTATATTTCTCGGCAATGTAACCCTATCTTCAGCAAGCAACACGATATCATCAGCATACATGAAAATGCTGTTACATGTACCTCCTATACGAACTCCTCCTTCAAGAGTAAGAGGAAGATCATCCAAATACAAAGGAAATAGAAGTGGACTGAATAAACAACCCTGGCGTACACCACTATTCACAGAAAAAACTCAGAAATTCCCTCAGTAACCTTCAGAGCTTATTCAGATTTCGAATAAATATTTATAAATTTAGTAGAAACTCCTAAATTATCTAATTTCGAATAAATATTTTTTAAAATATTTATAAATATAGAGGAAACTCCTAAATTATATAATTTCAAAAATAAATAATTTCTAGAAATGCCATCAAACGCGGCTTTGAAGTCCACAAAAAATACAAAGATTTTTGTCCTTTCTTGTGCAGTTTAAGTTTGATAATGTTTAACAGGACAAATAAATTATCAATAGTGGAGTATCCACGTCTGAAACCTGTTTGGAATGGACTGAAGATATCATTTTCTATTACGAAAGTTTCTAATGTTGTAGAAGAAGACCTGTAAAAATTTTTGCAGATGCATCAAGACAGTATAGGCGAGCGCAAGCGACGGTGCTGCTTCTTTGAGGAACTAGAAGGAACAAGAGAAACAGGGATAGAAGCCGTGCGATTACCTGGGATTCATAGGGTTTTTTGCCGTTTTTAATTTATTTTTCCATAATTAAAACCCGATTGAGCAAAAAATTATTTGAAAAATGTCTAATAGGTATTGTTCGGTCCCTCAGTGTTCAATTAGAAAATCAAAAGACGTGTAATTCCATTTATTTCCAAAAAATAAAAAGCTTCTTAAAGGGTGGATTGTAAAATTAAGAATAGATAAGCCTGTTTCGAAACATATGACGATATGTAGTCTTCATTTTATAGAAAGTGACTATATTTATTCAAATAAATATTAGTATTTGACATTTTATTATTTCAAAATGCTAGTTTTATGCAAATAACATTGGGACCATAGTGTCATAGATTTGTTTTTCTTTTTTAATTTTCCCTATTTTTGTATTACATCCGTTGTGCTTAATTGTTCCAAGTTTTCAATGCCATGCCTGAAAGTTTTGACCTATAAATAAATAATATGACAAAGAAACTAAGCTGTCATGAAAATGACAGCTGTCATAACAATGATTGTATGAATAGGTAATTAATGTTATTACTAACCGAAAAACGTAGAGTAAAGTTACAATAATGTGTTTGCATTTACCAGAACTATCAGCTTTACACGTACAATGACAAGAAAATTGCTTATTATTACTAATAAATTTGATTTCCACTTTTATTTGATGGAGCAGTCCTTTAAAATTGCTAGTTTGAAGGCACAAGGCTTGTAAAATAACTGTTTTTTTACTTCTAGATATTATTCCACATGTTATTATGTGGTTTGCATCAAGAATAGCCTGCCCTTCAATTAATGGTCTCTTAAAATCACCAACTATCTCTATTACATCAACTAAGTCTATCCCCGTTCTTTCCGACATTTTGAAAATGCTACTAGCGCACCCTATAGTCGATTGCGCCCGCCTATATCCCTATAACTTTGCACATCATTGATGTCCCCGCGTTTAAATAGAGGAAATAGAATAGATCTGCTAAAGGAGTCTGGAGTGTTGCCGGTTTCATAAATTTGATTAAAAAGAGACAAAAGTTTAACCAAGAATATCATTCATACGTCTCATAACCCTCTAATAGGAACTCAAGATTGTAGAAGATTAGGTCTTTTTACGATAAATGACCACTTCTTTCTTTGAAATAAAAGCTTCCCAAGATCCAAATTTAATTCTTTCATACCTTTTCATTGGCGAAGAACTAGGATGTTATCAAGGGGGGTAAGAGAGGGTTATGAGACGTATGAATGACTTCAAAACTCATTTCTTGCTTTGATTTCCTCCATTCAACGGATAGCTGATCCCTTAATATTTGATGAAACCCCGACGTTGGGTCTAAAATATTTTGCTCCTTTTGGGTCTGTTTAAGACATCGTCAATATTGGTCAAGGGAAATGTATCTTTTACCGTTTCTTGGTTTAGTTTGTAATAGTCTATTACCATGCGCACCTTTTTTATTCCGCTTGCATCCATCTTTTTCTGCACTATGCATAGTGGCGAATTGTGAGGAAAATTACTCGGCTGAATAATACCGTCCTTTAGCAACTTGGAGACTCCATTATTTATCTGTTGTTTAAATTGCTCGGGATACCTATAGTTCCGCGTATAAGTAGGATTTTGGTTACTATTTTGTGTTTTAATAAATCAGTTGGTTTTTATTTTTCGTTATCCTTTTTTATAATCTCTCCATTTTCAGGGATTAGTTTAACTAATTTATTAGTGGTTTCGCTGCCAATACGATCGTGTCACATCATACTTCTTATTTAATTTAAATCTGTCATTAAATGACATTCATTAGATTTTTTATAGATAGAATGATCGAATTTAAACACAATATTGCCGATCGCTATGTGATTATCTTCGCAATTCACTGATTTGTTTAAATCTTTCAATGTTTCATACCCTAATAAAAATCGTATTTATCATTAACCGGGTAAACTAAAAATTCAATTATTCTTTTAATAGCTCAGAACCTGTCATATTTAAATTTACTGAATATTTCCCATTATCTACTCCTGTTGGTGTTGATACAGAAAAAAATTGTTCGGTCATTTTTAAATTATATTATTCGATTATTCTGGGATGCACATAGTTTTTAGATGCTCCCGTATCTATAAGCCATATTTTATACTTGGCAACCTTGGGGTGGCATATAAGTGATAAATAGGTTTAATGTCATTCCTCGTGTTACCATTAACAGTAGAATTAGAATTGGTTTTAAAATTAGAATCATCATTAGTATTAATGTTAAGGAGGATCATCTCATTCACATGCTGTCCTCCTATGTTTGTTCCATTGGTGGTGGATCCTCTGTGTAAGCCATTGGATAAAAAATCATTGAATCCACAAGTTAAATTATGAATTTCATCTCTAAGAGATTGATTTTCTCGTTTTAATTGTAAAATTTCATCCTTTTCAATATGATGAGCATTGTCAGATACCGATCTCACAGAAACTTCCTCTGGTTTTTCAAATTTCTCAAAATGGTGTTGATGAAATTGTCCCGAGGGTATTAAAGTATTGTTGTTGAGCTTGTGGGCTCCATTGTTGATTGTGCAAAGGCTTTATTAGGTAATTATGCTGATTTAGATGGTTGTCATAAGGACGTTGGTATTCTTCCCCCGGTTGATAATTATATTGAGGTTTTTGGTATTGGTTAAATTGTGATTTTTATTTGGAGGCTGTTGCTTAGGTTTTTGAAATTTTGGTTGTTTCTGATTGTTAAAGATCTTTCCTAACTTCATACAATTGACATAGAATAGATATTAGAAAATGTATTTTTAATTTAATTATTAACATCTTCTACATTTATATAGTTTATATGAGTAAATTGCCAAGTTAATAACGGATTTACAGTGGGGTAAAAAAGTATTTGCACACCAAGTTTTTTCTTATTAAATAATGAATGTAGGAAATAAAAAAATCCTGTAACTTAATAAATGAAAGTATATTTAAAACTGAATAAATACATATATATATTTTTTTAAAAAACTTCGTGCTTAGTTAAATAAAACTTAAATCTTTCAAAAATTTCAGGAAAAAAGTATTTGCATCAATAACGGCTTGTAAACGTCTAGGCATTGAGTGTACAAGGTTTTTAATCAAATCTGGATTGATCTGTTCCCATTCTTGTACTAAAAGACTCTTGAGGTGTTCCCTTCCGGTTATCTGGTGTTTCCGAATATTTTGGTCTAACACGTGCCATAAATTTTCAATTATATTCAAGTCTGGTGACTGTGGAGGGGTGTGGAGTTGTTGTCGAACATTAAATATCAGCCATTCTTTAGTTTTTTAGGCTGTATGTTTCGGATCATTGTCCTGCTGGAAAATAAACCGATGCTGGATTCCTAATTTAGCTGCGCTTGCTAAGAGGTTGCTGCGCAAAATTCTCACGTACCCTTCTGCATTTAAAATCCCTTCAATAGGTACAAGATTCCCAACTCCATTATAGGCTACACACCCCCAAACCATTACACTGCCACCCCCATGTTTCATAGTAACCTTAACGTTTTGCTTTTTCAGTTCCTCATTTCTCCTACGCCAAATGGTCTTTCGTCCATCAGATCCAAACAAATTAAACTTACTTTCATCAGAGAATAGCACATTTTCCCAAAAACTGATGGGCTTGTTAATGTATTCTCTTGCAAAAGAAAGTCTTTTTTTGCGATTGGTCTCACTAATGTAAGGTTTCTTCCTCGGGACCCTGTCATGAAGACCTTTGGAATTTAAAACATTCCTTATCGTTCTCATATTTACACACACACCAGAAGTTGATTCGACCATATTAGCCAGGGCACCTGCACTTATAGTCGGATTTTTCAGATCTTCAATTGTGATTTTTCTCTCCATTCTTTCACTTAGTTTCCTGGGACGACCCTTGCGGCGGTTATTTGCTGTTGAACCTCTTCCTTCATATCTCTTAATCACGTATCTTACCGTAGAAAAATTAAGACCCAAGAAATCTGATATTTCACGGTAAGATTTTTGTTGGTTCCGCAATAAAATCAATTTTTCGCGAGTGGCAGCACTCAATTCACTTGTTTTCGGCATTTTTGAGCTGTTAAAATATCCAGATCTTCCACGATTGAAATATTTTAGAAGACTGATAGGAAAGAATAGGATTATACCCTAAGAAGTAAACAACAACAAGTGAAGCAACAAACCTTTGTACTGATTTACTAAGTGTGCAAATACTTTTTTCTGTGTCTTTAAGTTATCTTTATTTATTTTTTTTACTGCCATCAAAGCTTTTAATTGAATATATATATTTTTTTACAAGTTTTAGTTGTACTTTTTATTGGGTAAACTCCAAAGAATTCTTTTTAATTTTCAATTAATTTTATTGAAAACTGGGTGTGCAAATACTTTTTCCCCCACTGTAAATTAAGCACTGCAGTGGTAGCAATAGTTTTGTCATATATTGTTAAATTGTTACTTTCATCTTCTGTATAAAGCTTGGTTAGTGTTTTTCAATAAGCCTATTAATATAGTCTACTGGATGTTCATTATGATAACTTTTTGTATCTAAAATTTCTTTAAGAATAAGTTCTGTACTTCTAGAATCTAAATTGTTTCTTTAGATAATCTAAAACCTGTTTTACATTTTCAAATTGTTTGTCAATATACAAATCTTCTGGTTCACTGATAAATTTAGATTCAGCTTGTATTAAAATAGATTTTTCATTAACTAGTTTGTAAGCATTGCTACTTTGGCAAAATTCTCCTACTAAATATTTTAAGTTAGAAATATATTTAATAAGTTTTTGCGGATTTCCATCATAGATGGGAACTATGATGGAACTATTTTAAATTCACTAGGACTAATTCTAATGTTTGGGATCATTGTAAATTCAGAATTTTTTAAATCAGGAATATTTCTTAATCTATTTAATCTATCACTAAGTGACATTAAATAAAATTAAACTTAAATTAATTAAAGTAAAATCTTAAATAAACTAATGTTAAACTCTAATCTGTTGTATTTTTCTCCTAAGAGGTTCTTGATAAATCTTATTCAAGATGAGATGTATTCATTAATTCTTGACTTGAGTTAGATCTTAAGAGATCAGCATTTTTTTTTTTTTATTCAGGAGTATGATGAACAAGTTTCACAGTGACAACTTGAAATAATGATGAAGAGATTCAGAAACAGTTACTTAAAAGCAAGTGTCGTATACCTTAGTGTTCTGTATGAAGAAATTCCTAGATGAATTCTTGATTGAAGTTCTGAGCCTGAAGTCTTCTAAGAATAAGCCCTCAAGTCCCTATTTGGGCGCCAAATAAATAATCTTCAATGAATCACTTTATAAAAGAACTTTATTGAAAAACACAATAACGATAACAGATTTTATTCTTCTTTTTTGTAAGCAAGAGTTACCAGGGATGCGAATGGCGAGTCTGATTCTTGAATAAGGTTTGCTTCTAACGGTTTCTTAATTAATTATATATTTGTGTTTTTATCTCTTTATCATCTAAAATTGAACATTTGTAAGCCCTTGAAGTAACATATTCATTCTTCATAAGTCTAATCAGGTCTTATTATTGTCATGTAAGTTAGCCTTTTATAATTAATTTGCAGTTTCGAGCATTTGTCAAGTAAGTGTTGAAGTAGTAGGAAGCAACGAGCAGTTTCTTGTCGTTTCAGTCTTGTATGGGGATTCCAAGTAAGGCGTTTGTCCAAGTGAAGTTCTAAGTAACAGATCTGTTCGACTGGGATAAGTGGAGTGTTATTAAAGGATACTGTAGGACGGGAGATTGACGAAGTGTGAATGTGGGATTGGAGAGTTTGGGACGCAAGGTCTGGGTCATTATTAACTGCTAGCACAGCTGTGTCATCGGCGTAGGGGGTGATAACAGTGTTGGGGTCAGCTGTATAAACTGTTGAGAGGTGGGACCTAGGATGCTACCTTGGAGAACACCAACATACTGAGAAAAGAGGAATGAAAAGGCATTATTATTATTTACTTTGAATAGCCCGTCTGAGAGGTAAGAACGGATAACGAGAAAGTAGGTAGGAGGGAGGAATTTTCGAAGTTTGTACAGCAATCCCGGGTGACAGACTCAATCAAATGCTTGTTCACCATCGAGAAAGACTCCAGTAAAGTACATTCTGTGCTCCAATGCAAACAAGACGTCAACCACACAACGGCATTGTTGGATTGTGGAGTAGGATGTACGGAATCTAAACTGGTGATCTGGAATTATGTGATTTGAATCCTGGTTGGGGTAGAGAGGTTTGAGAATGAGTTTTTCAAGGATTTTGCCCATGATGGGTAATAGAGAAATAGGATGGTAAGAGGATGGATGTTCTGGTGGCTTCTTGGGTTTGGGAATTATTATAATAACAGCTAGTTTCCATGGATCAGGGAAAGAGGTGGTTCGGAGTACAGCATTATATATATAGGTGCGAAACAATATAGCTTTCCTGAGGAGAAGCTTTAGGACTTTAGAGGTAATAAGGTCGTATCCAGGAGCTTTGTGGGAAGGTAATCTCTTGATAATTAAGGTTATTTCTGATGGATGAAATGCTGTAGGTGGGAGAGTCATTTTAAGAGGAGTGTCTCTGTGTGTGTCTGTACAGACTTATAATCACAGTATTATCATGGCGTGGACACATTGCTTGTCTTCACACTAGTATGATTGGCCATAATATGGGCTTTCAGAGGACCAAACTGTACACACTTATAATCACAGTAAGGACATTGCCGACGCTTCTCACCTGTATGGCGGGACATAATATGTTTTTTTAGATGACTAGAAAGTACTGATTTATAATCACAATGAGGACATTGATGAGGCTTCTCACCAGTATGTTTGATCATTATATGGGTTTTCATAGCTCCTAATTGTACTGATTTATAATCACAATGCTGACATTGATAAGGCTTCTCAAAAGTATGACGGGCCATTATATGTTTTTTCATATTTGTAGATTGTACTGATTTATAATCGCAGTGAGGACATTGGTGACGCTTCTCACCAGTATGAAGAGCCATTATATGTTGTTTTGTATCCCAAGAATGTACTGATTTATAATCACAGTAAGGGCATTGATGAGGCTTCTCACCGGTATGATGGGCCATTATATGATTTTTCATATTTGCAGATACTACTGATTTAAAATCACAGTAAGGACATTGATGTGGCTTTTCGCTAGTATGATGAGCCATAATATGTTGCTTAATATTTACAGACTGTACGGATTTATAATCACAGTATGGACACTGATGAGGTTTTTCATTAGTATGACGAGCTAATATATGTTTTTTCATATTTCCAGAACCTGCTGATTTATGATCACAGTGCGGACATTGATGAGGCTTCTCTTTAATATGACAGGCTTTTATATGATGTTTCATATGTCCAAATTGGACTGATTTATAATGACAATAAGGGCATTGGTGGGGCTTCTCCAAACTGTGATGGACCATTATATGTCTTTTCATATTTGCAGATTGCACTGATTTAAAATCACAGTGAGGACATTGATGAGGCTTCTCACCTGTATGGCAGGCCATTATATGTTCTTTCAAATGACCAGAAATCACTGCTTTATAATCACAATGGGGACATTGATGAGGTTTCTCACCAGCCTGATTGGCCATTATATGGGTTTTCATTGCTCCAGATCGTAATGACTTATAATCACAATGAGGACATTGATGAGGCTTCTTGGCAGCTTGGTGAGCCATTCCATAAGTTTTACAGTCACATAGTGGATGTTGATGGCACTCCTCACCTCTCAGGCAGCTACCATTAGCACCTATAAGCACAGAATCATCATACTAAAAAATGTAACAATTTCAAGTAAATTAAATCTATTTATTGTTTTTAAAATTATTAAAAATGTATTTTCAAAAACTAATAAAAACTCAACTATTTAAAAAAAATAAAAAACATGTATTAGCTAACATATATTTTTTTAGACACAATAGTTAATATTTAGAAGGCATCTGTTATATAAAAAATATTTCTAGTAAAATTCTGCGCATAAGTGATCCTATGCATGTTTTTAGTTATTTTTAAACAGAGATAAATCCTGAAGTTATCACACATTTTATTTTTTGGAAAAAAAAATTCAAAGGCCTCAGTGATTTTTTTTTTAGGCAAAAATTTTAATTTTTTATTATAAAAATTTACACTAGGGAGATAGATATAAGGGATCTTATAAAAGATATGAGATGCAGAAAACAAATATCAACTTTATCCTTCTCTAAAAGATTAATTATGCCCACTTATGACTAAAAATGAGTGCAAATTCAGTTTTAACATTCTATCGATACTGTAGCCCTGCATTTTTCCATTAGTGGGGAAAAACTTAAAAAACCAAAAAGGAAAATGTTTTGTTTCCATCTATACAAGCCCAGTTGTGTACGAATCATTGTTGTGTCATGTACAAATTATATTCTTTTATATTTCAACTTACATTCGTAATTTCTGCATATATACATTACAATCTGGAGCTGCGGACAGGATGAGAAGAAGGCAAGAGAAGAAAACAAAAAATCACAGTTTCGACGACTTAATGATCACTTGCCATTTTTATGCCATTTAATCCAGATGACGATGAATGGAATTATTACATCCAGTGTTTTGAAATTGAACTATATCATCATGGTATCGATTCTGAGACAGTTAAAAAATTCTATTATTGTCAAAAATTGGACCTGGTCCTTTCAAATTATTAGATGAGCATCTTAATTTAAACCATTTAAAACCTTCTACAGTTATATATCACATTAGTAGGAGTTTTATGGGCTCATTACAAAAGTTTCATACTGTACACTAGGTGTGCGAGTCACGTTTCCGTGAACGCCGCTTTTGATAAAGGCTAGTCCATCTGCCAATACATTAGTGAACATCGCTAAGTGGCTGGTCGCTGTCAGTTCGGCCCCTCACTGGACCAAAGGCTCAAGAACAAGTTGGGATTAGGGATAGGAAACCCTGAATGGCAAAAGGAGTTGTTGTGACTTCACCATGACACGTATTGTACATTTCAAGAAGTCGAAGCATCAGCCTTAAGCCTCAAACAAGCCAATAAGACCCAGGAATACATGGAAACCTCATGAGCTCCTAATAAGTCCTATCAACTCAAAAAAGGTAAACCCTCCTGTAACAAAAACCCGAATGAAAGCTATGTTTCAAGGAAGTAGTAATAGACGCAGCTACTATTTACAAAGATCAGACATCGGTACCTCCAGCTACAGCTTTAGGAGAAGTATCCAAGAGAAAAATTCAGTCCAAACACTTAACCCAGGTCGTTATTACCTGCAGTTATTAACGAGGAGCCTGTTGAGATGATTTAAGAACCAGTGGCTGCCGAGTCTGTCGTCAGCATAAGGATTTGAGAAATCATTGGCTCACCAACAATAGAACATGCTCTAAACTTACAAGCACACACTGGGGTCAAGGTGAATACCTTAAGGAAAACTGAGGTAGCAGTCAAAGCCTGTGGAAAAACTAAACGTTAGAGTCTCATGGTGTTAGAAAAATAAGACTATCCATTATTTGGTTTAATTTGCTGTTATCGGCCTTCCATCTTCAATTAGATCAAAGGTAAGTGCTTTAGGTCACCAACCGGACTTACAAATTGACAAGGATATTAAGAATAGCAAAATGTATCCATCAAACAGTCTGGTAGAGAGCAATGCGTAACCTTCATGTTACCTCTGTTGAAATTAAGGCCTCCTACATACCTTACACAACTAATAAATTGAAAAATAAAATTTGCACCCCAGTTAGAGTTTCCTAGATTTTTATAAATTCAAATGTTCCAGCGATATAGCTCATACCTTTAAAGTATTAAAAAGAAAAATCCTTAGTCACCTAATGCAAGTTTATATTAAAAGGTGATTTAAGTTATTTATGAAAATAGAAACGATCATAGTGGATTTAAGATTCTACAATAGAATTATTTAATAAAAACTGATTACAATTTTGATGTACAGTAAGACCCCCATTATCCAGGGCTCTATTAACCGGAGTTCTAAGGAGCCAATTTTTTTTATTTTATATATATTTGAAAAATGACTACGCAAATATTTTAATGATTACATAATGGTTATTTATCTATTGTTCTTACAAATTATGAAATAAAATAATAAATGGAAAAACACGGCAAGCTGGTACCGTACGATGAGATGTTTCTGGTAACTATTACTCCAATTCATATTCTAGGAATGGTATTGTTTTTAAGTCTTTTTTTAGGAAACTCCTACTCTGGCCTTTTTGATTACAAAACAAAATATTCTCAGTTGTGATTTAGTCTCCATTAAAATACGAACTGAGAAAATGTCGCAAAAAAGAAAACCCCTCGTTTTAACGCTTGACCAGGAATTAACCATTATATCCCGAGTAGAAAAATGTGAAAGAGTTAGAACATTGTCTGCTGAATTATGAATCGGCGAGCAAAGTGTTCGTGACATTTTTAAGGAGAAAAAAGACATTTCCGACTTCCGAATAATGAAAAACTACATTAAAAGACTTAGAAGAAGCTATCAGTGGTTCGTGCAAAAACGCTCTGAAAGAGTTCGTTTGTTACTTTTGTTCGTTTCTTGCTAGTTTGTTTGCTAATAAAAGTGATTTTCAGCAGTTTTTCTTTTTTTTTAATTAACCTTATTTTCTATCACATTAAATTAATAAAATGTTGTAATTCGATTATCCGAGGTTTTCGATTATCCGTGGACCCCCATACCCATCATTATCACGGATAAAGGGGGTTCTACTGTATATGTAACAAATAAAGAAAAGAAAAAATTAAAATGGAATAACTTACAAGCGGACTCCATTTCAACAGTTGCTTCTTCTTTTATAGAAACATTCCAGTTAATCAAACCTGAAAAGTAAACAAATAAAATAAAAGATAATATTTGATGGTAAAACAACAATATAAATTTAAAGTGAACACAACTTTACTAGCTTTGAGTGTTTACAAGCTTCATAAAGTTATCATAACCGGTAGGGTAGATAAATATGACACTATTTCATTTATTTCCCTTCCTTTAATTTTGATTAAATATATATGCGTTTATTTTTTATAAACATTCGATTTCGGTAACTCACATTTTCTTTACATGAATTAAGATCTTAAAAAAACATTTTATAAAAAAAATTAAACCGACTTCGAAACCTATGAACCAGTAAAACTAAATTCACTGAAAAGTATGAAATAATTACCTTCTGATTTTTATGAATACACAGCAAAATTGAAAATAGTATAAAAATTGGAAAAATGCAATAAGACGAATAATTTTATTTTGATTTTTACAATTACACACTAATTGTTAATAAAAATTATTAAATTAAAATATTAAATACTGTGTTCAATGCAACAAAATCTTTTCGGAGGCGGCGCAAAATTTAAATTTTTTAATACTGTACATTATGAAAATCTTCTCATGACGTCTTGACGTAACATGTCATTTCTATTTTGCGCCGCCTCCGAAAAGATTGTGTTGTATTGAACATAGTATTTAATATTTTAATTTAATAATTTTTATTAATAATTAGTGTGTAATTGTACAAATCAAAATAAAATTATTCGTCTTATTGCATTTTTCCAATTTTTATACTATTTTCAATTTTGCTGTGTATTCATAAAAATCAGAAGGTAATTATTTCATACTTTTCAGTGAATTTAGTTTTACTGGTTCATAGGTTTCAAAGTCGGTTTAATTTTTTTTATAAAATGTTTTTTATTTCATACTTTTTAGTTGGAAAAGATAACAAATGTAGAAAACCATACGTTGGTTTAAAAAAAAATTTCGAAATCTTTTTACACTCTACCACATTCGTCTTTCCCGGACCTTTTTATTATTATATATTATTACAATAAGATGTTACAAATAGTCTCATATAGACATATAGTATGCTGTATATTAGCAATGCCCTATGTAGTTGGGCAGCATCTCTTTTATAATGAATAAAGTGCTTCTCTCTATATATAAAAACCTCACCTTTTCAATTTTATGAATACACACAGAAAGTGGGAAAGCGGTGCGTGTATTATACAACTTTCAACATACTACGTTTTACGATTAAAAATGGATTTTATTTTTTTAAAGATCAATGTTCCATTGGGAGGGGAATACATAAAATATTTTTCCACAATGACAATATTTTTCCTTTGCTAAATATTGTCGTCAGTACCTGTCATTTAAATATATCATCAGTGTTCCGAGATATGTTGAGTTAAATATACATAAATACATAAATCCGGCCATTCCAAGATGAAGTAGATACGTCACTGAACAGTCGAGATATTGGCCGGTTTTGGACAAGATATCGTTAATGGTGAATAGATAATGTTGGTAATATGACCTATAATACTCGTAAATTGGAAAGTAATTTTGGAATTAGGATCGCTTGAATATCCTTCTGAAAACTATGGCGATATTATGCACTATTCCGGTAGGGACCGTTAATATTGCTTTATTTAAATCGATCGCTGGAAAAGTAGTGATTAAACATCATCATTGGATAGAAGTCCCAGCAAAAAAGGGACAGCCATAAAATTGATCATTTTATGGTTAATTAATTATTACCGAAGGTATTATTATTCTCGATACTACACTACGGATTTAATTCAAAAGGTTGAGTCATTTAAGTTCGTAATTCCTTTCGATGAATTTTTGACTAAATTTATTACCGAAGTACTACGAATTATATCCTTCGTAATAAAATATTATTCAGAAAATAAATTGCTAAACACTGTTGCTTCAATTCTAGTGGCGTAGCATTTATGATATCAATCATTTTCATGGCTGCCAAATTTTTTATGAGGGGACTTTCATACAATTAGGTTGTTTTCTGGGAGATATCAAGTTTTATTTTGCACTTTTTATTGATGGATGAACATCCGCAAAAGCATCAATAGTTGCAGAAACAAAATTTTAAACCGATAATAGTAATTCGGATAGCATAACAGAAGTGTCACCCATGAAGATTCGGCAAGAGATCTACGACGAGATATTCAACAGTGACCGAGTGTATCCGGAAGAAGACAGAGGTATATTGTTAAGTCAACTGAAAATGAGTATTTCCAGGAATTATTGTATTGCTTTTTAATGTGCATAGCGATTGGCTACGATTTTAAATTTAAACGAACCTTCGAGAACTTAAAAAAGTCTTAAATTCTGCATTAAAACAGTGATCAATACTCAGCCTTTCTTGGAATTCCAAGAATTTTGTGGTCTTATGATAATGGTGTCCACCCGTCGATTAGATCTAAATTAAGAAGGTTTACTGTTATCGCTGAATACATAAATCGGTCTAATATTATGCTAATATCGCTACAGAAAACAACAACGATATTATATATCTTAATTTAAATCTATTATTGAAAAATTAGTTAAGGTTATGTATAGGTTTGTTCCAACAAACACATAAAACACATCGATAACCAACAGACTGCTCATGTTCTCCCCCACTCTTTTGATTCTGAATTTGATTGGTTGGTTTTCCCATTTGATTCATCCAGTAGTAAAACAATATTGAGATTTGTTAGTTATCAATTAGTTTTAATAGCTTGTTGGAGCATACCTTATGTTACATATGCCATATGTTTTTCCAATAAGTAAACTATTTGAGCGATAATTAAGTAATTATTTTCATGTTTTTTCTCAATATCTTCTTAAATAAATTATGAACCCAAAAAAGGTTTCAATGGGACCACCTTCGGAAAATACTCTACAAGATGCAAAAGGTTTCGTTCCAATTGGTCCAGCCATCTCTGAGTAATCGGTAAACATACATAGAAAGAATGACAGCGACTGACTTTCGAGGGCCGTCTTTTCGGGACTCTTTTCCTCGAGTGACTTCGAGTCTTGGGTCGTCTTTCGTCTTTTCGAGGGCCGGGATAGCCGAGCGTGTAGGAGCGCGACCCGTTGTTACACGCTCGAGCCGAACGGCGGCGGTTCGAATCCGCCCTGGGAGGGATAACTTTTATTTCGTGGAGGCCCCACGGAATAAATCTCAACCCTCCCACCATGGTTAGAATAGGTTTGGTTACACCTGTAGAGTAACCCCCCGTATGCCACACATGGCCAGGTAGGGGTACCGAACAAAAAAAAAAAAAAAAGAAAAAAAAAAAAAAAAAAAAAAAAAAAAAATAGAAAGGAAAAAAAAAATGTCACATACTATCGAATAGAGTAACCTCCTCTTTCGTTCGAAGTCGGTTAAATAAAACCTTTTTTTTTCCCAAGTATATTATAAACACATGCAAGTTCTTTCTTAATTTCCGAGCAATATCCAAATATTTGATAATCCGAATCAGGTCCAGTCCCAATAAATCCGGATTATTGTAAATATGTAATTCAGACATACTTAGTTAAAGTGCTAAATGTTCTCAAGGATTCATGACATATTTTCAATAAAAGTCGTAGCACTAAAAGATTAATGGTGTAATGTCCAACTACATGTGTATTAAAATCAATTAGAACACAATAAAAGTGGAGTTTTATTTATATAAATAAATTATTTATATAATGTTTCATTTTAGAAATACAAAAGACTGATATATTTTCATAACCTCACTTTTTTTTTTTTTTGGGACTTTAAGGCTTCCACTGAAGCCCTATACTGCCCCTACTAACACCCATCGCACTGGGTGATACTTCTCCTACGAAAGAAAAGCACCACCCTGGGTGGTACTCGAACCCGCAGCTCCTGCATGGGAGTACGGCGCTTTACCGCACAGCCACACCGGGCCCCTATAACCTCACTTAATTCATAAAAATGAAATTTCCCAATTAGAGAATTGGTAAATTAAGTATAGTGTTTTCATGAGTAAATTAAAATACACGAAATTTGGTTTATATAAACCATAGTAACTATAATTTTTCCACCACATATTTTATATTGTGTACACAGATTTTTCTTGTGTATAAAAATATCATATTTACTATCTTTGCTTTTGTTTAATTCACTGTATTTGAACTACTATGTTCAAATTCTTTCTTGTAAATATTTAAATTAACATACGGCCATATTGTTATGTTTTCATTATTGTGTATCTACAAGTTATTCTAAAGGAACATTAGTCCCAGGATAATAAAACATTTTTTATTTCATTTAATTTTTGTTTTTATATTATTAAATATGAGTCGTCTATGTTTTTAAGACTTTATTATTAAAAACACAGTACTTTGAAAGTACTTTTCAGGCCAGATACCTAGGAAAGTACATAGACTAATCTCCAAAAAGTTTTTTAAAAAACCAAAGAGCAAAGCACAATGACTTACAAATGGCATAGGCCTACATAAATTTAGAAAAAAAAAAAAAAAGACTGTTGATAGTTCAACGATTTCACATTTTTAAATTAATTAAAAGTTATGTTACTCACTTTCGTCAAGTAAAAGTTCCTCTTGTTTAACGGATGTAAGACCACCTGCAGATATAAAAATAATTATTAACATAATATTCAAATGACAGCCATACCGTCCAGTGGCTGAATAGGTTATGTTCCTTCATACCACTCAGCTCTTGAATACTAACTTTCCCTTGTACACCATGGTACCACTTGGCAATCACGTTAGGCACACCGAGCCAATTTGGACATTTGTCGTATTCGTTAAAAGAAACGAAATGAAGAATATGAAAAGGGTGGAGTACAAAATTACTCAACATAATTTTAAATAAAAATATTTTGAGTACTTGTGATTTCTAGGGTATCCACCATGATGTTTATAACCTGACACAACAAATACCATTCTGGTGATGGTATTGATTAAAAACAGAATAAATAACAACTGATTAGAAATAGTCAATAAGAACTATTAAAGAAATAAATAAATGAGAACTTATAAATAAATAAATTAAAACGTATTATTAAAAAAAAAAAAAATCCTTTATTTGTTAATTGAATTTTATGTCTTTTGAGAGAAAGAGAGAGGTGCCATCTAATAAAGCTAATTAAGGATCTTTTATACAAAAAAAACAACAAAAAAACAATATGGATAGATTTTGTATAAATTTAATATTTTCCTCACCATTATCAATCTGATCCCTTTCCTCTTCTTTGATTTTAATTGCGGAAACTGAAATGAAATCAAATGATTATTAAAATTTAACCAACTATTGTTGTTACTATATGATATCATAATACAACTCCAGATAATTCAATGAATGCTATTTGAAATCACAATAATAGAAGAAAACATTAATACTTCTTCATACCACCCCCATCATACTATCTACCTTCCTCGAGTTTTTTTTCGTTATATCGTAACTGGGCATCTACGGAAGGGGTATTTACTGCTCCTAAGTAAATTGAAACCAATTTTTGAATTTTTCCATTCAAAAAATCTCTTATAAAATTGAATTTGTGAGCTAAAATTATTATTAGCATATAAAGCATATATTACTAAAGATTTATATATATATTTTTTTTTATCCCTAAAAACTGCTTTAAAATTTTTGAGCATCCTGCCCTATTTAAGAATTCTTTCAATATAGAACCACAACATTTCGTTTTTATCATTAGGAGTTTGACAATTCAAAAATAATAATCCATGGCGTGTAACATTATGACAACTTTAGATACCATGGTAAAAATTTATTTCTGTTCAATATGAAAAAAAAATCTGGTGCAATGCACACAACAAAAATTTTCACTTACCAACTTACTTAAATTAGAAATTGACATGTTTGGATAAATATGTAAAAGCTATATTACATATTTATCGAATTCACACATTTTTCCACATTCATTTACTTATTTTTTTTTGCATTTGCTCTCTAAAGTACACACACTTTTTTTATTTGTTAAATGAAAGTTTTTACTTTTGATAATTCACTAATGCCAGCATGATATTTCATTGCGTTTGATTTTATAATTCTCTACTTAGTCGTCGAAAACTTCATTTAGTTACAGTAAAAAACAAATAATTTCCGTTAAATATACATGTTTCAAAACAAGTTGACAACCATTTCCTATGAACAGAATGCCTTTACTTACAAACGATGGTCTGTCATTAAAGACGTACTACGCATGAGTGGGTTCAACATGTGTTATTGGTTGTCGAAATACTTTTTTTTTTTACTCCAGTATAAGTTTACTCAATTTGTTTCATATTTCATATTTAGCCATTTCTTATGGCTAATAGGACTTAATAGGACTTAATATTTCTTAGGGCTTAATAGGAGAGTTAATTTCTCCATATAAACAAAAACTTGAGATATAAAAAATTGAGATGAGATAAAAACAAACAAAATAGAATTGTACTACACACAATAACCCTTCTCACCTTCATCTGGGACCAATGTCTCGCTTTCTTCCTTTATTTGAATAAGCCCATCTGAGAATATAAAAACAAGCTTTTACACAACATGTCTCTAACCTTAAGCTAAATAATATTTTTATAAGATTTTTAAAGAAACAAGTATAAACTAAAACAAAAGGTTGCCTTAGATCTGAGATAGAACAAATCTAATCTCTAGCATATATAATGAAAGGTTCAATCTAGACTACAAAAAAAAAAAGATTACTTCCGTAAAAAGATTAATTGTTGATCGCATCAAACAAAATGTAATTTTCATATTAGTTTGTGAACACTTGACAGAAAATTAAAAGCCTATTTTGTCTTATTTAAATGGAATTTCCAACTTCAAATATTCAATATGGAATAAATAATAAAATCATCTTTCCTTGCCACGATGAATATTTTACTCTAGCTAATCAACAGGAACAAAATAAGTATCAAACTTATCTTCAACCATCCTACTATGATTAGAAATCGACATGTTTTGTCCATGTTTTGACCATTTCTCAAAGTCACATAGTTTTCCACATTCATTTACTTTTTTTTTTTTTATATTCTCTTTAAAGTACACCATTTTTTTTTTATTATTAAATAAAAGTTTTTGCTTGTGATGATTAGGCAATGCAAGCATAATACTTCAAGTCGTCTGATTTATAATTCTCTATGTAGTTTTTGAAAACTTCATATAGTTCAATCAAAAATTCACCAATTGAATTAGTGGAGACTAAAGATAGTTTTTTAAGATAGGAAGGCCAGTAACAGTCTCTTAAATCTTTTTATAATGTTTTATTGATACATTTCAAATTTTCGCCTGTTCAGGCATCATCAGGAAATACATAATTTATTTATGGTAGAGCACCTGAAAGAATCATTTTTATAGGAGATTTACCAAAAGACAAAAGAAAAACACATTTAACATTACCAATTTAAGACCAATAAAAAACATAAACAGCACCGGAAACCACAATTATAATAAATACTATATTCCAGAAGGGAGATCAATCACTAAACAGTCCCATGGATAACCAGTCTGAAACCTCAATGAGTCCGAGAGCAGCCAAACGCCTACATGATGATTTAAAATATTCCTCTATTCAAAAACATGTATTTTAAGTGATCGCGAATTAAAATAAATAAATAAATAATTTGTTAAAATTTACGAAGGATATTGATAGTTTCAGAGTAGTAACTATTTAGGTCCTTCGAGTCTGTTTTGAAATTTACAGTATTTTGTAGGTTCTCGGATATATAGAGGGCTTCTAAAAATTATAAGTTTTGTTCAGACCCATCCTTGTGCAGAATTTGGGGGTTTTCAAAATCAAAATCATGCTTCAATTTAAATTGCTTCAATTAAAAAACAAAGGTACTTTTTATGAACAATTGAGATCAGATAAAAACAAACAAATTAAATTGTTCTACACACAATAATGCTTCTCACCTTCATCTGGGACCAATGTCTCGCTTTCTTCCTTTATTTGAATAAGCCCATCTGAGAATATAAAAACAAGCTTTTATTCAATATGTCTCTAACCTTATCTAAATAATATTTTTATAAGATTTTTAAAGAAACAAGTATAAATTAAAACAAAAGTTTGCCTTGGATCTGAGATAAAACACATCTAACCTCTAGGATCTGAAATGGAAGGTTCTATCTAGCATGCAATAAAAAAGATGGATCGCATCAAACAAGATGTAATTTTCACATTAGTTTGTTAACAATTGACAGAAAATTAAAAGCCTATTTTGTCTTATTTAAATGGAATTTCCAACTTCAAATATTCAATTTGGAATAAATAAAAAATTCATCTTTTCTCGCCACGATGAATATTTACTCTAGTTAATCAACAGGAACAAAAGAATTATTTAAACTAATTGATACTTGTGTACTCATCAATGGTAAGCTGCTAGTCTGCTGATCGTATTGATAGAAATAAAAATAAATAAAACATTTTATATTAGAAAAAAAATATATACATAGATATTCATTGACTTCCAATTATTATAATTTGGGCCAATTTCGAGAAATTCGAGCCATTTATTGCGGCCCTGATCCAAACTTAAAATGACACATTGTGTGTTTACTAATTTATTTTGAGAAAGCGGAAGTTAAAAGCAATTTAATAACGCTAATCAAGGCCCCTTTAACTTGAAAGGATGCAATAGGGATTCGGGAAGATCATAGCATGCCCGTTTCTATTCATTTTCCACCTCATCAGTTTCCATATATTTGATCAAATTTACACAGCGTCCTATTCACGAGGAATCCATTTTTAAATTAAGATCATTTAATAATAGAATCAATAAAATACAGAACCAAGATAAATAAAGTAGCACAAGGGAAGAAACAAGTGCTCAAGCTTAACAATAGTGGTTACAGTCTTACCGAACAAAACATGCTTGCAGTTTATCACTGAGATACAATATGGATCTATTTTGTAGAAACCAATTACCCATGTAAATTACAAAAAAAATCAGCAATTATTACTTTTTAGAAACATAAAAAACTCCTATTAATAAGAGAGGAATAACTTACAAGTCTATTCAAGCTTGAATTCTTATTTACAAAAAAACTAGAGCAAAATCTATTGTCTCAATGCAATATCAAAAAAGTGATGCAACCACGAAAAGAGAATACCAGGCTGGACCGAAATTACCTTTAATTGTCAACAAGCATTAATAATTTTATTTCAGATAAAGGAGGATGTTTGGAATGTTGTTGGAGTCACAGTAAAAACCATAATCAATTTATTACACAAATTTATCTAAAATTTAAAGGTTGAATTGAAAAAACTTACAAGAAAGCTTGGTTTCCTCCTCCATTTCTATTAATACAGAAACACCACAATGATTATTACCTAAAAAAGCAAATGAATCGTCATCTGTAATTGCAGGTTACAAATATGTTTTTAAATTTTAACCACTATCAAAGGAAACCAGAAAAATGCAAATATGCAAATTTCAATCGATTGAAGTAATAAGTAATTGACATAATGCAAAACTATTTAATTTTATACCAAAATATAAAAGATTAGGAAAGCACATTTTAGCAAAGGTATTAATAAGATCTCTGGATAAATCAATAACAGTAATAAATATGGATAAAAAAATATGAGTTATTCAAGATGATACCGAATAATTAATAATGACAAATAAATAAGAAAGAATATAACATATTTGTATTATCATTCATAAAAAATACATTAACGAAATATTTTAGAAGGAAGGAGCTTACTTACGAAAATAATTTTACTAAATAAACCATTAGTGAAAACAAAATTTGTAAGATTCTTAACTCCTATAATTATATATTTCTAAACCAAAGTTCAGAAATGAGATAAGGCAACCAACTATAGCGGCCATTGAGTATAAACACTTGTTATTGATATCGTTGGCCGGGCCAAAGAGGTAGAACACCATCGATCAGCAAGTTCCTTTATTAGGCTCAAATTACGTTTATTTATAGTAGACAATTAGTCCAGTAACCATGTCCAGAAAAGGGGGGCCTTAGTTGCATTAAGTGGTAGTAGTGTAATGATTAAACCTTCTAGTTGTAAAATAAGGCTTTATTGCAATCATAATTACACTAGATGTGAATTGTATAACATTAGATATAACAGTGTATAAAGGTAAAGGAAACATATGTTTACAAGTTATAACAGTGCATAAAAAGGTAATATTTCACCACATTCTCCCCCACTTCATTTACAGACATAGTCCTGAAGGTATCTTGGAGCTCGGATTGTTCTAGATGATCTCCAAACAGGAGGTGGTGGACTAGGCTTAGATTTGGCCGGCGATGTAATAATTTCATTCCCTGGAGTTAGCGATTGCTTTGGAGGAACAGGTAGTGGACTTGGATGAGAGCTGGAAGGGGCTGGGGGACAGCTAGTTCTTAGTTCATCTACAGTGTCAAGAGAACTTCTCAAATACGATTGCCGAGTTGCGTCATGTTCAGGCCTTTCTTGAATAAGAATAAAATCTCCTGATGATATAGGAGTTTCTGTAGGATTTTCTGTTTTTTCTCCTTCGGGTTTATAACCAGCTGGCGCTAGATGCCTTAAATTTACAGTCGTTTCCCTTCCGTCAGGTAGTTCCACCAGCGCGTAGTCAGGATTAGCATGTAGTAGTGTGACTTCTTGAACCAGAGGGTCATATTTGCTCTGACGTACATGATTTTTCATCAGTACTTTTCCTTGAGTTGTCAGCCATGAGGGAAGCGCCACTCCAGAACTAGATTTCCTTTTATGGAAAAACATACGTTCATGGGGAGTTGAGTTGATAGTTGTACACAGCAATGAACGTATGGCATGTAAAGCTTCAGGCAGCACTTTCTCCCACTGAGCCACCGCCAGTCCTTTGGATTTTAAGGCCAATGAAATAGTTTTCCATATTACTCCATTGTAGCGTTCCACCTGACCATTACCACACGGGTTGTATAGAGTTGTGAAGCTGGTTGCCACGCCATTAGAATGAAGAAACATTTGGAGTTCTCTTGAAATGAAAGAGGTTCCTCTATCTGAATGAATGTAGGAAGGATATCCAAATATGTAGAAGATTTGGTTTAGTGCCTGAATAACGGTTGTTGATGATAAGTCTGCACAAGGTATAGCGAACGGGAATCTGGAGAATTCATCGACCACTGTTAAAAGATATTTACGAGGAGTGTTTGAGGGTAATGGACCTTTAAAATCGATGCTTAGTCGCTCAAAGGGGGATGTTGCTTTGATAAGTGAGCTTTGCCTGTAATGAAAACGAGGCTTCACTTCGGAGCAAGTCCTGCAAGAAGAAGTTACCTTTCGAACTTCATCAATTGAATAAGGTAGATTTTGACTTTTTACCCAATGGGCCATCCGTGTAACGCCAGGATGACAGAGGGCATTATGAAAATACACCAGCCTGTCAAAAGTATGTACTGAGCTGCAAGTCCTCGATAATGCGTCAGCAGCATGATTCTCCTTCCCTGGTCTGTAGACAATGTCGTAGTTGTATGGTGCAAGTTCAAGACGCCATCTAGTAAATTTTTCATTTTTTATTTTTCCAGAATGTCGAATGTCAAACATGTAAGAAATGGATTTTTGATCCGTTATAAGTTGGAACCTCCGACCAATTAAATAGTGGCGCCATTTTCGAAGGGATTCCATGATTGCGTAGGCTTCTTTCTCAACTGCAGGATGGTTCCGCTCACTCTTGGATAATGTTCTTGAAAAAAAGGCAACAGGACGTTTATTCTGAGTGAGTACAGCTGCTATTGCTATATCCGAGGCATCTGTTTCAACGCAAAATGGTATATCTTCCTCGATATTGAAAACGTAGGATTTAGCGATACAGGAACGAATATTATTGAAGTCTTGAACTAATTCTGTATCCATAGGAAATTTTCTGCAGTTAACTAGTCTCCGTATTTTATCTGAAAATTTTGGAACCCATTTCGAGTAATGCGCAAACATTCCAAGTGCCCGCTCCAGTGAAACTCTATTTCACGGAATAGGGAAATCGATTAAAGGTTTCAGTCTATCGGGATCAGGTTTCAAAGTGTTGTTTTCTATGAGGTATCCCAGGATTTTAATGGATGTTAAATTAAACCGGGATTTTTGTTTGTTTATTGTCAAAGCATATTTTTGACAAACACTCAGAAATTTTTCTAGGTTTAAGTCATGCTCAGCTTGGTCCTTGCCACTGACTGTTATGTCGTCCAAATAAATGTTGACTCCTTTCAAGCCTTCTCTGGTCCTAATCTCGTCCATCTTCCTCTGGAATGCCACCACACCGTTAGTCACACCCATAGGTATCCGCTTAAATTGCCACAGTTTTCCTGCAGCCTCAAAAGCAGTAAAATGCCTCTCATCCTTTCTGATAGGTATCTGGTAATATGCACTTTTTAGATCTATAGTGCTATGAATACTATACTTGGCGACATTGGAAGCTATTTTTTCAATAGGGGGGACGGGATATGCATCCAACATAGTATATTTATTAATTGTTTGTGAGTAGTCGACAACCATGCGTTTTCTGTGGGTTCCACTTACTACCAACACCTGTGCTCTCCATGGTGAGTTACTTTCCTCAATTATACCATCGGATAGTAGTTTTTTAATGTGTGATGAGATAAATTCTTCGTCTTCTACTGAATAACGCCGGGATTTGATGGCGATCGGCCTACAGTTTGGGGCTAAATGCTGAAATAGTGAAGCAGGACTGACTTTGGCACATGTTAGGCTACTACTGATCTGTAAAACAGGTTTTTTACCACCAAATTGTATGGATAATTGAGAATGTTGTTGTAAGATATCATGTCCCAAAATAATATCTGCACAACAATCTTTCAGAACGCTCAACTTTGTGTTAGCATATCGATTATTTGATATTTGTAAATTGACCAAACAATAAGCTTTAATTGACATGGCCAAGGAGGATGAAGCCATGGCAACTTCTGAAGAGGTAGGGTACTGTTGAATATTGTGTTGGGAAGCGAACGCATCGCTGATATAGCTTTCAGAGCTTCCGGTATCAATTAGCCCCTCTGCTGAGAAATCATTTATTTTTATCTTAATAATAGATTTGGAAAGACTGAGAGGGGAAGCTGCTGAAATCCCTGAACACCGAGTTACCTGGGATGTAAACGTTTTACCTGGGAGACAAGCCACTGTTCCAAATCTATCAGTATCTTGCTGCTGAGGCGAATCGGGACGGGAAGATGTGGCTGCAGTCCGGTTTTGAAGTTTGGAAGATCTGCAAACTTTAGCATAATGGCCTTTCTTACTACAGAGCTTACAAATAGCATCACGAGCAGGGCATGATATCCGTGAGTGTCGATTAAGACCACAAAAGAAACATTTAGAATTAACAGCTGCAGTTAATGTCGGAGTTGAAGGCGTCCTTAAAGTATCAGTTGTTGCAACTTGCGAATTATTGCTTAAATATGTCTCAGAGAATGTTTGTGCTGATTCTAACGAGCGAGCTTTCAATAAAGCATCGTCTAGAGTTAAAGTGAAATTCTCAAGTAGCCTTTGTCGAATGTTATGGGAGGAAAGACCGCTTATAAAGGCATCGCGAATGTATTCGTCCCTGTAGACTTCAGCCTGGACCGTTTTGAAGCCACAATCAACACTAAGTTGACGTAAGGATTGTAAAAATTGATCTAAAGTTTCACCAAGCTGTTGTCGTGTCATTAATTTGTGCCTAGAATATATCTCATTTTTAGGTTTAATGTAAAGTCCATCTAACCTAGTAATAGCCGCCTCGTAGGACATACATTCACTAATAAGCTCATAAATAGGGTGACTGATATGATTATAAAGTAGTAATAACTTATCTGCTTCAGAGGCCTTGATTGATGCTGTGAAGATTTCGAATGTTCTCTTCCAATGATTCCACTGAGAAGTGCTTGATGCAGATGTGTGTTCAGCTTCAAATCTTTCCGGCTTAAAATACTTGTCCATCTTGATAATAAATGTTATCAAATAACTATTATTGAAATGATTGCAATAAATTGTAATGATTAAACCTTCTAGTTGTAAAATAAGGCTTTATTGCAATCATAATTACACTAGATGTGAATTGTATAACAGTAGATATAACAGTGTATAAAGGTAAAGGAAACATATGTTTACAAGTTATAACAGTGCATAAAAAGGTAATATTTCACCACAAGTAGTAAGGTTTTTTTTCTTGTATTGGATATGACTAAGATGCAAATCAAGCGTTCGGCAACGGCAGCCCCTGGATCAAATTCAAGTAACCCAAAAACAGCTGTAATTTTCCATTTAATTTGGTCCTTCCTCATTTTGACCATGTACCAGCACGTTTTTGACAAAAAACTAAATTATACATTTTTAAACCAGATAAAAATCGCTGAAGCTGGCTTAATAGAGTGAAATTAGTTCTTACTTGAAATTCTAGGGGAATAAAAAGAAGGACGTTTTATGAAAAGTTCATGGCCTAAAATCCTGGAAAATATAAAAAAAAATTTTAGACGGGAATCATTCAATTGTTTTCAGCGACTTCGACAACGACCCAATAATTTTAGGCGCTCCTTATCAATAATATTTGCTCCAATCACCTCACTTCATGTCGAAAGATCATTTTCGAATTATAAAAATATTTCTATATTTTAAATATAGAAGGTTAGGATCCACAGAAATAAATTTACAAATTAAAAAAAAAACCTGTACCAATACAACTTATGAAGGGTCTTGGCTGCAGTAAAGCATATGGTAAGGAAGTACTGTATCTTGGTCAGAGGTCATGCAAGGAGGTGATTTGACGTGATCACGCTCAACCGCCAGGTTATTCCCAATAATGTTTCAATTAAGAACATTTAGAAATGCAGAGTAGAATGCCCATATATAGAAATGTATTTGATAATTTAGTATAAGAATACCCAAATTTAGTATAAGAGTACCCAAATTTAGATATGCATTTAATAATTAATTTTATTGATTATTTTACTTGTTTTATATATTTTTTGAATTGATTGTTAATTTAGTTATCTTTATTTTCCTTTTTAACTAATAAGTTGGTATTATTTTTACATTTTAGTTTTAAATGCATTTAGTTTTATTATCGGAAATACTTATGTTTGATTAAGATTAAAAAAAAATTATAATAATTTTGGTTTCATTTCTAGTCTCCTCCACTCCCTTTCCTATAAATATTTTATACACATTAGGGTTGTTTAATAGCATATTTATAGTTTTTATTCTGCATATTTTATATTTTTTTACTGCATTTTATATGGCATATTTTGACGATTTTTACTGCATAAAAATCCGGGATCTGGTGATGATCAAAGCGGTTTTATTTCTATCCACTAAAGGGAGACATCAGATCAAATAAAAAAACTAATAAATCATTTTTATGTACATTGTTGTTAGCTGTGTTATTGTAACCTACTTTTGTTATCATAGAAATATTTTTTTGAAGTATTTAACGTTGTTTCTTTTTTTAGCTTGGTGTTTTTTTCTAAAAACAGTCAAAGTTTTTTTCAGAAAAATGAGTGGAAGTGACAGTGAAAGTGGAATACAGAAAAAAAGGTTGAAGGCGAATAAATCAAGATTATTTAATCATGATTTTAAAGAAGAGGAGGAATCAAATCCAGAATTTAAGCAATGGATCCGGAAAAGTATTAAAGGCAGGCTTTATTTTAGGAGTAAATCTTGTGAGGATTATGTTAGTGTAATATCCTCCATAAGGAAACATGCCAAATCAGCAAAACATAATAATAATATGAAAAGTGTAAAAAGCACTCACTAAGCCAATTAGTGAACTTTTTCAAGAAACAGATAGTTCACAAAAAATATTAAATCTGGTAGAATTAAAATTGGGGCATTCATTGCAGAGCATAACATTGGAATTAATAACTCTGATCATTTGGTTGTGCTTATTAAAAGTGTTTGTACTGATTCCAAGATCGCACAAAACCTTTCCTCAAACAGAACTAATTGTACTAAAATTATAACGAAGGTTCTCGGTTCACAAAGTTTTGAAGGTTCAATAAATATAATGAGGGAAAACTATTTCAGTTTACTAGTAGATTAATCTACAGATGTTTCCTCGAAAAAACAATCAGCTATTTTTGTATAAACTTCAATCCGATTAATTAATTTCTAACTTTAATTAATATTGAAAATTCTACATCAGAATGTATTTTTAATGCATTGATAAAACTTTTAAAAAGCCATTGTATCCCATACAAAAAATTAATGGTAGCATTTGCTGCAGATGGGGCCAATTCAATGATGGGGAAAAATAAGTCGGTTCTTACAATGCTGATGAAGGAAATCCCAAATTGTTTTACAATGAAGTGTGTATGTCACTCCTTTTCTTTGTGTGCATCGTATGCATGTGAAAAATTACCCAGTGAATTGGAGACCTTGTTGTGTGCTGCTTATTTTTACCTGTCACATAGCTCCAAAAGGTTAAAGGAGTATAAAACTTCAAATTTTGTGGATGTCAAGCCTCACAAGTTAATACAACCATGCCAGACAAGGTGGTTGTCATTAGATGATTGTGTCTGCTGGTTTTTAGAACAGTGAATATAAAAAAAAGCTCTGTTCTTATATTTCCATGGGGAGTTATTGTTAGATGGGAAAGCTGTACATATTCATAAGCAGCCAAACCCTCTCAACAAAATATATTTCCAATTTTTGGAATATGTATTACCAATTGTGGTAATTTTTAATTTGGAATTTCAATCAAATGGAATTAAAATCCATTCCTTGTATTCTAAGATTGAATCAGCATTTAAAACTCCTTTGGAGTTTTACATTAAACCTGATGTTTTGAAAAATGTGGACTTAAATGAGATTCAGTTTAGAAACTCTATGAATTTTCTTCCCTTGGAAGATATTTACATTGGAGCCCAACCAACAGCAGCCATTGAAGATCAAAAACATGTATTTTCTTAAAAAAGAGGTTGATCAATTCGGAAATCACTGTCTTCAATTTTCTATTGAGTTGGCGAGGCAAATTAGATTGCGATTCTCTTTTGATGATAAAAAGATTCAGGGTTTAAAGCATTTGTGTTTAATAGAAGCAAAAAACATAAATGCCATAAAGTCTATTGCTTTGTTACAAATTAATGTAGATCTGAATGACTTGGTTAGAATTTTAAACTTCTGATAAATGAAACAAGCGTAGATAAAAATTTGCTCATCCTTGAGTACTGGAAGTTGGTGTCAAAAATGATGAGAGGTGATGGTTCCCTGCTAAATGTCATACATGTGATTATAAGCTTACCTCAAACCACTGCATGTGTTGAGAGAGTTGACAAAATGATAGTTAATGTGGTACTATACATACCAAAGATTATCTTTTTAGGAGTGATTCTGTTTGTAATTATTTGAATATCAATGAAAAATTGTTCTCAAAACATAACATTCCCATGTAAGATCAATAATATTCAATAGTTTATAATAAGGTTTTTTATAATATTGTACATAAATTTGTATATATTTTCTGACTTTTGTTTATTTACCTCAACTGTTCTCATTTTCTCTATTTAAATTTAATTTAATATATAACTGAATCTTATAGAGTATACAATTTTCTTTCCCAGAACTTCCCATTGCTAGAGGCTTACAAATAACAGAATTAGATAACAAGTTTGATGACTGTTTTTCACTTGCTTCAATATTGTTTTATTCACTTTTTTAATGCATAGTTAAGCCTTCCTTTCTCATGTCTAGCAATCCAAAAGAAGTTTCATGAGCTCCAATTGTAAACCGTTTAATAAATGATACCTATTCTTTAGCACATTTTTAAAAAAAAATGCACTTGAGTTTATTTGTTTATAATAATGATATTACTTGCCCTTTAATGGTGACAGTTTATTTTATTTCAGTTTTTCCAATTTATAAAAATATATATATATATATATATATATATATATATATATATATATAAATACATGGCTTAGAACTTCACAGTGTATCTTTTACTTTATGCCATTAGGGCTAATCGGAGGATACTTCAGTGGGAGTTATAAATTTTGCCTATCCAGGTATAATCAGGATAGGACTATAAAACATACCCGACATCGCACAGCCTCGGGACCCCTATTTTAGGTCCTATCCAAAGGACGGCATAGCCAAGGATTGTTTTTCCCATTAAAAAATCCTAGGGGTGCCATAGGATGTGAACCCGTGACATTTAGAGTTGTAAACTACTATGCTAGCCACTACACATCAGGTGACCCCCCTTTACAGGGCTTTAAAAAAAAAAAAATACAGCCTGGAACTAATCTGTACATACAGAGGACAGTCTTTCCAAATTGAATAAAATAAAATAAAAGCTGTAATTATGGACAAAATTTTTTAAGTGTACCCCTTACCAATGAAATTGATGCCTTTTTTTAAAAAACAAAAAACAAAAGATGACCATTGCAAGGAAATGGTATGTGAAAGTTGTGTGATGTGCCTCCCAAACCAGATTTTTTACATTCTACCTTCTGCCTCCTACTTACAAACCACTCTCTTCTCCACCTTTCTTAAATAATAAGGCATTACTATTGATCCTTTTCTGGAAAACTCTCCGGATCACATTCATATCCACAGGGTAGACTTGAGTAGTTTCATTAGTTTCTGTTGACATTTTTATGAGTTCAAAGGAAATATCCTCATCACCATGTTTAATTTAAGTAACGAATAAGCAACAAAAAACCTATACACATTCGTTACTTAAACATGGTGATGACGATATGGAAGGTGAAGCTCACATATTGTGTTTTAATCTTACCCATTTCTTAGTGGAAATAAAACTGAAGGGTGTTTATGTAACTCAATACATAGTTGTGTGCATAAGCTCAATGCCAGTCAAAACCATTCTCCAAAATCACTTTCGGAATTCAAAGAGTTATATATCCTCGAGGATGGGTGAAATCGCTCCCCTGTACAGAATATCCAGAGCCACCGTTCTTAACCCCCACGTTGCTCTCGCAGCTATGGAATGGGAATTTATTAGTTTTATGAGTTAGTTTTGTAGTAACCCTATGTTACTAGAGTACTAGAGTAGTATAGAAAAAAAATGTAATTTTATGGAGATAACATGGATACATATGATAAAAAGTACATATTAAAAAATATTTAAGTTTTTCTTTATTTATTTTGTATACAACAAAATTTTAAGAGTAACATTACTTATTATGCCTTCAAAAATTATTAATCATTGCTAAAATTCATTAACACGTTTATCATTAATAACTTAAATAAAAAATATACAAAAAGCAGCTGCATTTTACATAATAAATGCTAATAAAATTCATATGCAGAATGTTTAGAGTAAAATAAACCATTGTAAGTAAAATGTTGCAAATATATAAGAAACTATATATTTCCTGCTTTGTAATATAGGCAACAGATCTACACTCACTTTACTAACAATCTGTAACTAATTGAATTATACCATACTATTGAATTGTAAAATTTTTTTTAATTTGAGCAAATGATAAGGGGAAGGGAGTAACAATTAATTTTTTTTTTTGTAAAAAAAAGTTTATTTTTACTTTAGTGTTAAATAGTTAAATCTGAATTTAAAATTTATCATATCTGAAAAAACATAAGGATAAACTAAAAACGACTGAATGATAAGTTGGACACACCAACCTACTTACACAAGTAATACCACAAACCATATGCCAGAGTAAACCAGACTATGATTGAAAAGTCCGACACTTTCAGTTCAAAATTAAATTTTCCCATATGATTCCTGCATGCTAGACACCCAAACTGCTATTGTTTGGTTGTATAAAGAGAAACTTCTATGTATGCATAATTTACAAAGTTCTACGGCTACGGTTATGTGATGATCAAAGCACAATGCTCTGCACTTATTTTGTAAGAAATGAAATTATACTTCGTCATGGAAGCCTGGCATCATCTTTCTCCACCGCACTGGATCATTGTGTGCATGGATAATTATTAATATATAAATTGTTTAATATAGATCAAACAAAGCAATGAGAAAAGAGATACTGACTGTCTCGCCATTTCACACTAATTTGTATCTTTAGAGTATTCCATGCTCATGTTCACGATTTATAATTCACGGCTTTAAGGCTCCTTGTCTGAATGATGTGCCTTAATATGTTTCTTCAAAACAGCAGGTTTCACTGCCTTATAATCACAGTGAGGACATTTATGAGGCTTCTCACCAGTATGGAGGGCCATTATATGACTTTTCAAATTTGCAGACACGACAAATTTACAATTACAGTGAGGACATTGATAAGGCTTCTCATTTGTATGACGGGCCATTATATGTGTTTTCATATTACTAGAATAGGCTGACTTATAATCACAGTGAGGACATTGTTGAAGCTTCTCACCAGTATGGCGAGTCTTTATATGAATCTTCAAATCTTGAGATCTAGCAGATTTATAATCACAGCGAGAACATTGATGAGGCTTCTCACCTGTATGACGGGCCATAATATGTTCTTTCAAATTCGAAGCATTGATTGATTTATAATCACAGTGAGGACATTGATGAGGCTTCTCACCTTTATGACGGGCCATAATATGTTTTTTCACACTCGAAAATTGGATTGTTTTATAATCACAGTGAGGACATTTATGAGGCTTCTCACCTGTATGGCAAGTCATAATATGTACCTTCAATGTTTTAGATGTAACAGATTTATAATCACATTGCGGGCATTTATTAGGCTTCTCACCAGTATGTTTGATCATTACATGGCTTTTCATATCTGAAGATTGTACAGATTTATAGTTGCAGTGAGGACATTGATAAGGCTTCTCGCCAGTGTGTTTGGCCATTAAATGGGTCTTCAAATAGTCAGATCTAACAGATTTATAATCACAGTGAGGACATTGATAAGGTTTATTACTAGTATGATGGGTCATTATATGGTTTTTCAAATGTGTAGATTTTACTGACTTATAATTACAGTGAGGACATTGATAAGGCTTTTCACTGTAACTAGTATGATAAGACATTATATGGGTTTTCAAATTGTGAGATTTAGTAGATTTAAAATCGCAGTGTGGACATTTATGTGGCTTCTCACCTGTATGACGGGCCATTATGTGTTCTTTCAAGTGTCCAAATTGCAATGATTTATAATCACAGTGCCAACATTGATAGGGCTTCTCGCTAGTATGACGGGCTAACATATGCCGTTTCATATACCTAGAATATATTGAATTATAATCACAGTGAGGACACTGATAAGGCTTACTACCCGTAGGGCAGGCTTTTGTATGTATCACCAAATCTTGAGGCGTTGAAGCTTTATAATCACACTTAAAACATTGATGGAAATTTTCACCATTAAGGCCACAATCATTGGCACCTGCAATATAAAATAATTATACATAAATAAATAATAAATTATTATAATATGAATAAGTAATAAATTATTATACTATGAATTAGTAATAAGTTATAATACCATGAATAAGCAATAAATTATCACTTTCACTTTCCTATATATACAGTAAGGGAAAGTATTGCAATCATGAAAAATGTCAACTTCCAGTTTTCAATGGAAATATACGTTTTGGGGTCCCCTGAATTCAAATAACCAAGTCACGCGAAATTGTCTGTGTGTGTTAGCAGACTAGCTCAAAAACTATAAACCGTGCGAACCTGAAATTGGGGATTTGCGACAGCAAAAATTTCATCAAAATCGGTCAAAACAGAGGGGGTTAAATTAATTAAAATTATAAAAATAAATGATTGTGAACACATCTGATTGTACCTGAAAATAAAATAACAAAACTCATCCATAAAATAAATAGTGATAACCATAACAGGTATCATATCAATACAAAAATATAAGAAATAAAGCACAAAAAATTATTAAGAAGAATATTTATCATAAAATTAAAATAAAATTTTATTAAAGAAACTAATTCAGGAATTTAACAAGAAAATAAATATCTTGGATTACTAAGTAATTTACTAATGGATAGTGAATACTATACAAATATTTAGTTCCGAAACTGATCAATAAATAACGAAATAATGATACAATTAGATATGTTTGAGGAACTGATCCTATACGAATTTTATTAGTTGTTCAAATGTTCAACGCTTCGCCTGACCCAATTGGGCATACTAAATCATAATGTTTGTTATGTATATGCAACGAAAATAACTTCCCTTCATGACTGCCTTTATGTATTTGTTTCAATGCATAAAAAACAAACGGAACATTTACCCTCGCATCCTCCCCATCTTCATCCAACAATCCAAAATGGTCAGTTCAAGGATTTTTATTTAATACTACTGCCCCAACGTTGTACCAAAGTATTTCTATTTATTGTCTTTCCTTCCAGAGCCCTACCTTTTTGGGAGTTCCAATTTGCTAATAGCATTTTTCATTTTAAAAAATGTGGTATAATGCGTGTAAGAAAAGAAATTTCAATTAAAAAACCTTAGAAGTTTTGTCGATTGTGTAAGCTATTTAATTATCCAAATACAGTGGTTGCCTTTTAATCCGTTGCTATTGGGTTAGAATAAAATTCAACGGATTAAACGACAAATGAGAAATCGAGGGTAAATTTTTAAATGAGCATTCTCTTATTTTTTCAATCATATTTAATTAGCCATAAGTAAATATCGGGCTAAATAAAAAGATGATATAAATTTATACTGTAGTTGGGTAAATGTTGAAATAGGAATTCCTAATTTTAATGCAGGAATTTTTTTTCATGTCATTTTCAGTAATATATAATGAGCTGAAATTCTCTCTTCCGCGATACATTTCTTTTACAGTAGGACATGACGAACTTGATGCAATAAAAATGTTCACTGTTCGCAAACTAACTAATATGAAGTAAACAAGTCCCTTCCCTCGAAATGTAATTCCACAAATGTCACATTCACAACACATTGATTTATAGAATACGATGAAAAGTATAAGCAGGATTTTTTCATTTGTAGTATCCCTGAAGCTGGATTCCAGGAAGTAAGAATAAACAGTCCTCTTTGTAACTACACAGTTATCGTCGCATTTCACGGAGAAAAAATAATTTTCAAACAAGGAACGGATTAACCGGAAGGCAACAATGGACTATACGATAAAAATATATTGTAACACTTATGTGGGTAACAAATATTTATTAACAGAAATATACAGTTATAAAAATGCCAACGAATTATTACAACTTAAATACTTGAGCAGGTTACAAAAATGATAACTTTATCACACACAATCATATGACTTGAGCAACACAGTCAAGACACAGACTTCGACTAACTCATTCAGTCTCTGCCCCTTATATATATCGTAAATAGTGGGGCCTGGAATCTTCTAGAACAATGTCGGCAATTCTCCGTCACTCCGGAATGATCTAGACAAAAACAGTTCGTTCCAACTGGTTATTTTGTTCCAACATGCGGTCCGGGAGGTTACACCATATGTTTTTTTGTTTTTTTTATTTGCTTATCGATCCAACGTTACAATATTATAAAGGAACATTTGGTGATATCCTATAATATTTCAATGGATATCCGAAAAAATGGATTCTCCGATGTCATAATAAGATCACAAAATTTCGTCTATTTTTAATATTGTTATGTTAATTTAGTTATTAACGTGAGGGCTGGTGAACACTTTATATAAATTATAATTGATTTCAAATATTTAATTTTTGAAGATTAAAGAATGTTCTTGGCCGGGAATTGAACCCAAATCTACTGTGTAACAAGCACGATAATCTAGCCACTGCGTCACTGACATCGCAACACTTTTTTTTCACTGATCCCCTTTCCGTGATCTCACATATATTTTGCGAACTGAATGGTATATTTGTTTCCTTTGGTTGTGGTATTAGTTTAGCAAGGAGTTCAATAGTGAAAAGCTGTTCTTTTAGAATTTGGGAGTTAAAATAACTCCCAAGTTTTAAGAGTTTGGAGTGCATTTTCTCTCACTTTAGTACTAACTTCAAAATGGTATAACTCAACCACATAGTCCTTGATTGCTATGTTTATTATTTCATTGGATTGGTCATTCTATTCATTTGTGTTTCCGTTTAACGTTTCTATTTATATTTATTACCGTTTTAGGATTATTTTCATTAAACACCCTGTCGGCTAAAGTGGGGACCTTAAGGGCTGGGTATTGTGGGGACGTCCCCACTTTAGCCAACCATGACTTATTTAGCTTAACTTAAACATATACTAAATCATTTACCTCACTGTTATTAGCCTGCTACAGCTATATAAATATATTAGGCATACAGCAACTTACTGTATATTTCCCTATTTTATTTAATAATGTCAGTGCATAGAAATAGAAACACAATAACCGCCAACAAATTGGATCAGTTCCAATAGTAAAACGCATTTAACTTGTTCAGCTTGCAAACAAAAACTCGAAACAAAATAAATAAGCAAAGCTAAAAAAAAAAAAAAAGGACGTTAAAGAAAGAAAATTGCCTGAAAAAAGAAATCTACAGAAAAAATAATCAAGAAAAAACGTTAGAAATCAATGAATGTATAATGAAAAAAAAAAAGTCAAGAAGAGAAAACTGTAGAAAAAAAGCTAAAAAAAATGATTTGAATAAAATGATTTTTGCACAGTGTGCTTGTGTGCACTGTGCTTACTTTGAAAAGGAGGATTTCAGGAAAAGTGTTCTGAGCTGTGCCAATTCAAACTTGACGGTGTTCTTTGCAAGCTCTGCAGAACTTTTAAGGATCACAAAGTTTCCCCTGCGTTATGTTGAAAAATATATTCAGTTGTTAGTAATTAATTATCTTTTGATCAATTATATTAAAATGAATAATTTTGGTCATTGTAGTATTAATTATAGTTCAGATAAGGACATTTTCCATTTCGTTTGTAATAAACGGCTTAACAATTCTTAATTAATCCTATGCTGAAGTATTGTTATAATAGCAGGTTCTTTACAAATTTTCCAACATTTTCATACATATATGTATGCTTTATATAGTACTCATAGCAACAATAAAGCATTTTTATGAAATTCAAAAAGGATACCCCACATTACCCGAAGGGGTACCCCACTTTATCCGAAGGTTCGAATAAAGTGGGGATATTTTTTATTTTACAGCCTAATCGTTCCGATTTAATCCAAAACACTTAATAAACATAAAGATCAGTAGTAGAAGTTTAAAAAGTATGAATCATATTAGATTTATAATAAAAAATTTACAATTCACAAAAAAAACAAAAAATTTCCCCACTTTACCCTACTCTCCCCTACTTGCAAAACAAAAAAGAATTAATTTTTCTTTCTAGTTATAGAGTCCACAGGTAGGGTTTCATGACAGTAAAAATTGATAAGGCTAAGGTAAAATTAAAACTAAGTAGAATTGCTTATACTATAAATTCTAAACATTTTATAGTACTCTCACCTTCGTCTGGGACTACCATCTGGCTTTCTTCTTTAACATGAACAAGCCCACCTGCAATTATATAAAAAATATTTTTATCGACAAATCTTATATCTTATAGTTAAAACAAAAGTTCCTAGTTAATAAACAAATAAGATCTAATTGTCAAAAGTTGGCTAGCCAATCTTATATCAAAGCTTGTGAATATTTCCTTCGCATTTCAAACGAATTGGAAAGTAAACGAAGGGAATCCCTTTCTTGCTCTGAAAGGTCGGTGAGCATGTCGTTCATCTCAGCCGACAGCTTGTTCAACATAGCTATCCTCAATCTCTACTCTCTCAGGATCAACGCCCTCATTCAAGCAATATTAAATTAATGCTTCCATGGCAGTAGAATCTAAATCCAGCTCTTCTGATTCACTCCACCATTTCGCTACTAACAGTCCGCATTATTATGTTTAGCATTTTTGATCTTCTCACATGTGTAACACTGGTAGGGGTTTAAATAATTTGTAAAGTAAAGACATCTCATTTCTATAAAAATATCTAACGACGAGAACTCCAATTAATAACAATGTTAGAAAACACTAATTGGCAATGACTCCAACGTAACTGTATGCTTTGCTATACAAGACTAAGCAACTAGTCGATCGCTTGACAAATATCGCCTGCTCTGGAATCACCCTGAAAGGCCGATACCAAACTTAACATGTGATCACATGCTCATATACGATTGTAACAGCTCCAGGCAGTTCTATAAATTAGTACAATGTAAGGGAAATAATCATCTGTGTTGTATTCACGTCACAATATGTCAATATTATTTAATTTCAAATTATTAAAATCACATTTGTTATTTATAAAAAAATATAAAATAAATGGAGATCTAGATCATTTAAGTCCCATTTGATTAAAATAATGATTTTATATATACTTTTCTCACCATAATAAGTCCGTTGCCTCTTCTCTTCTTTGAAACCAAATGTAGATACTAAAAAAACAAAACAAATTATAACAAAATTTCAAGCGACAATAATTTATACTTTATTATTTTCATAAGATTATAATCATGAACTAAATTGATCAAACATGATGATGCTACGATACAAATAAAACAAAGTAATGGCAAATAAAACCAATCAATTTCCTTACCTTCGCCTGGGACTAATATCTCGCTTTCCTCTTTCACTTGAACTAGTCCACCTGCACATAATCAAAAAAACTTTTAAAAAGACAATCTACTTCAACAATATATATAAAAAAAATTAGAAAGAAAAGCAGGAATCGCAACAAACAAGATCTCATAATCAAAAGTAAGCATACAAACCTAGTAGCAATGTAGTTTCTAAGCATTTTTTTTTGTACGTTGTTACACAATTAAATATTATTATAGTAAATCATTATAAAAGTTCATGAGTGGAAAACTTGAGTTAAATTGTTTTAATGAATTGTTGGCATACATATATATTGATGCTAACATTTAGTATAAGTTTCCATCTAAACATAAAAACTCTAAAGGCTAGAAAGAGGAAGAAACACATTTCCATAAATGCTAAAGCAAGCGGAAATTGTTTTTAGAAAATAAAGAAAAACAATAATCATGACAATATAAAAAGGTTTAATATTTTTCTCACCAATATCAATCTGCTCAATTTCCTCTTCTTTGATTGTAACTGCAACAAAATAAAATAATCAATAAATTTAAAGCAAAAATTTTTGTCACCTCACTAATTAATGATGCAGAAAGCCATATTACGGTTATAATTAAATTCAACATACTGCTGCCATCTCTGGGCTAGTATAATAACAACCATGGACGAGGAAAGTGTACATTAATAAAAACAACAATAATAATAACAATAAGGCTTTACCTTCGTCCAGGACCAACATCTCTGTTTCTTCTTTTATGTGACTAAATCCATCTGCAAATATGTAAACGATATTGTTAACAACAGATCTCTAACTTTAATATAAATAATTCATACTTTCACGTTCCCATAATTAAAATATATAGTAAGGGAAAGTTTGGAGCTTGACCTCACATAGTCATCCATTATTGGTGTAAGAATAGATAAAGAAAAAGAATAATAATAGGGTCATTCCATATCAAATCAACCACAAAAAATCATTTTAATGTTTTATTTTAATTTTAATTTTAAAATTATTTAATTAATTTTTAACCCAAGTTCTCAGAATTTGGTGAAACTTGGCAAATTTGTTCCTTTTATATAGATAAACAACCATGCCAAGTTTTATTGATTTATCTCTATCGGTTTTCTTTTTGCAACCCTTTAAAGTTTTTACTAAAATGCCGGCTGGGGCTCACCCGAGGCCATGGACAGAACGTTGATTTTCTCAAAAAAAAAATTATATCTTTAATATTTATGAATAGAACTCAATGAAAATTTGTAGTTTAACTAAATAAAACATGCTGATTTGGGAAAAAAATATATTAACACTCCAAGCCTTACCCTAAATTATTATTTTACAAATATTTTATTTCCGGAAAGTGATTACAAGGGTTTACGTTACAGCTAATATCTACCTAAGGGTTGAAGATAATCAAACAAAACTTTTTATAAAAATTATCTCCAAGATATTCTCCATCATATCCAACAATAAAATTAATGGCTTTTTCATTCCTTCACATTTAAAAACTAATATTTTTCTGAAAAACTTGATTTTGCAAGACAGAACAGAAATGGTTAAGTGCTCTTCTACAGTTGATGATTTTATTAACAATCTAGCAGAAAAAGTTGAGAAATTAATCCCACATTCTTATATTGCAAAAGCACAGTCCACATTTCTTAAAAACATGAAAGAAAATTTTACAGTTGATACTGCTATGGTTTTAATGGATTTCAGTGAAAACTATTCTTTTACCATACAGGGTTACCACTGGACCTGCAATACAAGCACTATCCATCCTGTAATGATTCGAGATGAGCAAGGGAAAAAACTTACTACATCCTTATGTGTGATCTCCAATGATCTAAAGCATGATTTTGCGATGGTTTATGAAATGCAATCCATTTTGATTAAGTCTCTCAGAGATAACTTTCCTCATATTCAAAAAATACAGTACTATACAGATGGATGTGCTGCTCAGTACAAGAACAGATTCAACTTTATAAATCTTTGCCACCATAAACAAGATTAAAGCTGAATGGTCTTTTTTCGCAACAAGTCACGGAAAGTCAGAGATACTGTCAAATGGTTAGTTTGAAAGGAAAGTTTACAGAGGCCATTGCAAAACCAAATAACCACAACAGAAGAGCTTTTTACATTTTGTAAATCAAAGATCTACAAAGTAAATTTCTCTTTCGTTTTAAAAGAAACAGAAGATTTAACCCGGCAAAAACTTGAAACCCGTTTTCAAGATTTACATTCTCTTCCTGGCACAAGATCTTTTCACACTGAATGTATGTTCTAAATTGAAAAGAAAATAGTGGCACAGATCGATAAATCATCAAGAAGAAAAAATAAAGCAAGAAACTGAAGAATTGAAAGAACTTTAAGTCTACAGTTAAAAAAAGTAAATGTTAACAAATCAGGTATATCCAATAAAGAACACTTCATTAATATTTTATATTCCAGTTATTGTATGCTTATGTTACCTCTTCATATAGGCTTATAAAATGGTTTTGCAAAAAAAGATTACCCTGTATGTTGTAACAAAACAAATCAAATATTTTAAATAAATTATTTAAGTGACAATACTAATATTTTGGCTTTAACAGGTTTTCTTAAGTTACAAAAAACAATAGTTTTTCAGCAGTTCACACTATTTAACTAAACATTATTTTATGTCCAAGGAATTAAACATGTATATCGTTGTTGTATTTTTTGACAAAATCAAGTTTTTCAGAAAAATATTAGTTTTTAAATGTGAAGGAATAAAAAAGCCATTAATTTTATTGTTGGATATGATGGAAAATATCTTGGAGATAATTTAAAAAAAAAATTTTGTTTGATTATCTTTAACCCTCAGGTAGATATTAGCTGTAACGTAAACCCTTGTAATCACTTTCCGGAAATAAAATATCTGTAAAATAATAATTTAAGGTAAGGCTTGGCTTTTTTTTTTTCCCAAATCAGCAAGTTTTATTTAGTTAAACTACAAATTTTCATTGAGTTCTATTGATAAATATTAAAGATATAATTTTTTTTTAGGAAGTAAACGTCTGTGGCCTCGGGTGAGCTCCGGCCGGCATTTTAGTAAAAATTTTAAAGGGTCGTAATAAGAAAACCGATTGAGATAAGTCAATAAAACTTGGCATGGTTGTTTATTTATATAAAAGGAACAAATTTACCAAGTTTCACCAAAATCTGAGAACTTGGGTGTTTTGCCCTGGTTGAGTTGATATGGAATGACCCAATAACAATATGACCTAGTTCAATTTCGATTTAATATTTTTCTTACCATTATCAATCTGCTCCCTTCCCTCTTCTTTGATCTTAATTGTGGAAACTGAAAAAAAATCTAATGATCAATAAATTTAAAACAACAATTTTTGTCACTTCACTGATTAATTATGGAGAAAGCCATATTACGGCTATTATTAAATTCAACATACTGTTGCCATCTCTGGGCTAGTATAACAACAACCATGTACAAGCAGAGATAACATAAAGGAAGTAATATTAACAATAAGGCTTTACCTTCGTCTGGGTCCAACATCTCGGTTTCTTCTTTAAACTTACCAAACCCACCTGCAAATATATAAACGATATTCGTGACAACAGTACATCTTTAACTTTAATGTAAATAATTCATACTTTCACGTTCACATAATTGAAATATATAATAAGGGAAAGTTTGGAGTTTGACCTTACAGTCATCTAATTATGGGTGTAAGAAGAGATATAAAATATTAGAGATTTTCAAGAAATAATTAATATGCTTTAAAGAAGTAGGCAAAATCATAATTTATAATACAAAAATGATCAAAAAAGGAAAACTTACAAGAGATCTTAGTTTCATCAGCCATTTTTAAAAATACAAAAACACCAGGAAGTTCTTATCTGAAAAAACAAAACAATTTTAATCTGTAACTACATGTAATGAATGTTTTCAAAATTGGTCTACTATCAGTCAACCAGGGATATGTAACCTAGCTAAAATACACTTTTATACATTTTATATATGTCAGCTCATACTTGTCCATTTCTAATTGACTAAAGGCTGAGAAAAATGACTAAAGACTTTCTCTGAGAGTCCAGCAGCCTTTAGTCAATTAGAAATGGACAAGTATGAGCTGACATATATAAAATGTATAAAAGTGTATTTTAGCATATGAAAATGATATAATTATTGTAATATTTATTAAAATACCATCAATCATACAATTGAGAAATTATTTATGTTTTGGGAATGGGGGAACAGCCCCAAAACGTCAACATGTTATGCTGTAAATAAATATTTATGGTAAAAAAGAAAGATACTTTTGCTAATTTATTATCAAATTAAATAATTACTATTATTAGGCATATACTAGCTTACTTAATATATAAAAAGGGTTTTGTGTATAAAATAACATAAAGGCTTCAAACAGTTTCCAAACTCTGTGACACCGACACTAGAATTATGGCGGCAACAAAGAGGTGAATGTCAAAGAGCATCATAACAATCGAACTTGTAAAGAGGTAGAGGAGGAGTTCCTTCCCCCCACTCTACTGGTCCACTCTCCAAGCTTAAATTCAAAATTATAATTTTTCTCCAATAATCTCTTTTACTTTATAGCCGTAGAACATGATTACTGCTTTATATAAAAAATGTCACAAGTTCTGTTTATTTTCTTCAAAACCACAGTTCCATAATGAAGGAAATTAATTAAAAATACAAAAAATATTATTTAATAAGAAAATTTCTTTACTTCGAAACCAAAAGAAATATGTAAAACAAGAGAATTAAGCAAAAGTAGCCTACGTAGAATGAATAATTAGTAGAAGCATCTCATTCCCCTTGATGTACCGTCAAGTTTACTGTTTTTCTTGTAAAATGAGAAAGTAAGAAAGTTTTGAATCGGTAATACATTTCGTTGATGTCTATAATTTTTATAAGTGCATTTTTTAACAAAAATTTAAGATTTAAAACATTTTATCAATTAATACAGAAATATCCTCCGGCCATTGTCCCAGTTTATGTGTGGTTTTTTTTATTAACGAAAGCTGTAGTCTGTTAGGTATCTACATTCATATATTATGTGATTTGTAGTTTGTTCTTGTGTGAAGTCACAGGGACACAATGGCGAGTCCCTTATTTTAAACGTATGAAGGTAGTTGTCCACAGCCGCGTGTCCTGTGACTCCTCGTGTTGTGTAAAAGTCTGTCCATGTTTAGCTTTATTGAAGTAAGTCTGTAAGTGTGCGATGAATGAATATAAATGTAGAGCTTTGGGTGTAGCGTTCCATCGTGTTTGCCATCGTTATATTGCTTGTTGGTGGAGCATGTGTAGTTTTAATATCTTTGTGATATAGGCAGGGAAGTGTCATTGGAAGCAGCTTTTGCAGCATTGTCTGCCAAATTATTCTAAAGTATATCTGAGGGCCCTTTTATCCAAGTAAAGGAAATACAATTATTTCCATCACTTTGTAGGTTTCTTAATTGTTTGTGAATTTTCTCGATGATTGGTTTGTGGTTGCGATCATGTGTAATGAACATTTGCGCTCGGTCAGTATGTTGCTAGTTAATAGTTTTATTTGTGTTTTTTAAGTTATATTAATTGTTCTAGGGACTAGAGAATGGTGAATTAGTCGGCTTGGTTATTCGTACATAACGCTCCTTGACTAAACTTAATAATTTTCTATAATATCCGATTTTCAAATATTAGGCTAGCGCAGCCTATATGTTCGCAAGCCTTACTATTACACTGGTCGACAAGGTTTTTTTCACAAGAGATCCGAATAGTGAATCTAGTGGCATTTTCCATCCTGAATTCAGATATGTAGTCATAATTTTCCCATCAGGCATAGTTTTTCTGTAAAAGCTACTTTTCAAAATATGATTTTAGCGTTTTCTTTGACCTGTCATAGGAACCGTTACCTCATATGTAGCTATTTTACTCAAGCTGTATTATTGAAATTATTTGCAATGTCATGATGAAGCGCAATAAATCATGACTGTGCAAGTTCATTGCTGTTCATTGTTGTTGTTTAGACATGTTCAGACCTCTTTGGCATTGTGATGTGTCAGTATTGAGCTGACTGTGAGATTGTTGAGTAGTGAAATATATCCTTCCTTTCTGTTTAGAAGTGTATTGTGTATGTTGTGCATGTTGTATTTCTGTGCTTTATTTTTTCATCATGCCAAGACATTGTGTAAATCATCCAGATAATTTCTGCTATATTTGTGGTGAGCTGACCTTCAAGTCTCAGAGGCGAAATTTGACCCCACTTGTAAAGAAGTGTTATAAACTTTACTTTGGCTGTCAAGTTGGTGATTTTGATAAGAGCTGGGCCCCAAATACATGCTGTGTTTCGTGTGTTAGACTGCTGACTGGGTGGAAAAATGGTACACATCATATGCCATTTGCAATTCCCATGATTTGGAAGGAACCGAAGGATCATTTAACTGACTGTTATTTTTGTTTGACAAATATTAAAGGAATCACATCTAAAACAAAATATACAGTTAAGTATTCGAATTTGCAATCTGCAATGAGACCTGTCTTACACAGTGAAGAGTTCCTCGTACCAGTATATGCAGATAAAACCTTAAGTGATAACTCTGGTTCTGACCTGGCTGAAACTCCAAATGATTCAGATGAAAATAAAAATGATCTTACATATGAAGCCAGTAGCTGTTCATCAGAACCATACTTTCCCAATCAGCAAGACCTTAGTGACCTGATTCGCGATTTAAATCTGTCTAAACTGCAAGCGGAAGTTTTAGCTTCCAGACTCAAAGGGTGGAATCTACTCCAAAAAGATGTAAGAATTAGTAGATATCGTAGCCGCCATAGTGTTTTCAAAGTATACTTCTCTGAAGAAAATGGTATTGTGTTTTGTAATAATATTTGTTCAGTTATGGAAACTCTTGGGCTTCAACACTGGCCAGATGAGTGGCGATTGTTCATAGACTCCTCTAAAGTAAGTTTGAAGGCTGTGCTGCTACATATTGGCAATAAACTTCCATCAATACCGGTAGCGCATGCCGCTGATATGAAAGAGACATAACAGTGGGACAGCAGAGATAAGAAGTCTCACTACGTTAGAAAGTCATGGCCAAAACGTGAATCTCTTATCCCTGGCCAGAAAAATGTGGCATGTTTCCCTATAGTGAAGCCTGAAAAAATATTTTTACCTCCATTGCATATTAAGTTAGGAGTTATGAAAAATTTCGTCAAAGCTATGGATAAACTTTCTGATGGATTCTTGTACTTGAAATCGAAATTCCCTAAAGTCAGTGATGGTAAATTGAAAGAAGGAGTTTTTATAGGACCACAAATCCGATCATTAATGGCTGATGAACATTTCGAGGGACTGTTAAATCCACTGGAGAAAGCAGCCTGGCAGTCTTTCAAAAGTTTTTGTTGCAATTTTCTTGGAAACCATAAAGCAGAAAACTATCGTGACATAGCGGTGAGCGTTTTCATCAGCAAATTTCTACAATAGAGAAGAGGTACCAAGGCAAGTGGAGTTCCAATATGCTGGCTGACTACTTTTGGACTAAAATGAGAGACGTTCCAGATGCAAAATATACCCGAAAATCACTATCTACCACTTTCTAGGTAAGTCAAAATCAGTAGTTATAATTTTGAGTTAGATAGCTAGTTACGGATTTTTTGGAATATTATAAAAAATTCAAATGAATATCACACAAAACTCTTGCCCGATGGGGAAAAACTGTAATTATATTTGAATTCAGCACGAAAAATACTTTTAGAATCTGTTATTTTAATTCTTGTGAAAGAAAAAAAGTTAAATTTTGTCGAGCAGTGTTATCAGTACGTATTTCAAAATCTGTTGTGTCGTTTGAGTTCAGTATAGTACTTGGATATTCTATAGGATGTGGCCAGTCTTAGTAGTCTGTAATGTATTCCACGTCACCAAATTTGAAGGTTTCATATTATTTTTTATGGATGATAAATGGAATTTTACTTACATATAAGTCAGCTAATTACCTTAATAGCTAATATACTTATCGGAATTATTTTAGCTAAGACAAAGGCGGCTTCATCTGAGAGGGTTCTGAAACCTTTGGCAATTTTAAGTGCCTTCAGCCTCTGGACCATGGGTACGAGGAAAGGTAAAACCGCGCCCCTATACAAAATATCAAGAGCCTCTGTTCTTAACCCCTAGGTCGCTCTCGCCGCTATGGATAGGGAATTTATTAATTTAATGAGTTTATTTTGCAGTATGTCTAGATGAGGGTTCCATGTTAATTTTCCGTCGATTGTTATCCTTAGATATTTTGGTACTACTTCCCATATTCCCCTGCTGGCTTTGACAGCATCTACCATGATCAGAAAATAATAATTTTGATATGGTCCAGCATAATCAACATGTATACGTTGCCAGTTTTTCTCTGGTTCCATCCATGGGTGAAGAGGAGCTTTCGGTGGACTGTTCTGGACCTTTGCGCAGTCAGCGCATTCTCTAACTACTCGCTCGATGTCCTTGTCGATTGATCTTCAGTAGACATAGCGTCGTGCCAACTGCTTCATCTTTGTTACCCCGATGTGGGTTCGATGGAGTTCATGGAGAACGGCTGGTCGCAAAGCAGTTGGTATCACTACTCTAGGTCCTCTGAATAAAACATCTCCTTCGACTGTGAGTTCGGTGTTTTCTACTCGGTTTCTGCGAAGATCTTCAATCAAGTTGGATAATTCTTCATCTTCTTGATACGCTTGTTTGAGAGCTTGATGTGTCAGGGTTGAAGTTTCGATGTGTTGGATCGATGCTTCAAAAATTCGCTTTACTTCTTTGTTAATGGCTCTGTCGATCCGGTTCTGTAGGGGATTGATTGGGGCTCTAGAGAGACAGTCAACATTAGAGTTTTGATCACCCTTTTTGAATTTCAGAGAGTAGTTGAATCCTGAAAGGAAGGCAGCGTATCGTTGTAGTCTAGCTGATGTCATTTTCGGTATTTTCGAATTTTGATGGAAAATTCGCACTAGCGGCTGGTTGTCGGTCACTAGTGTAAAAGGACGGGCGAACAAGTACTGGTAGAAGTGATCTACGCAGAAAATTATAGCAAGGGCTTCCCTGTCGAGTTGCGAATATCCTTGTTCAGCTGGAGTTAAGGATCTGGAGGCAAATGCAATGGGCTGTTCCACTCCATCTACGACGTGAGAAAGAATCCCTGCCACTCCATATGGACTTGCGTCGCATGCTAGTTGAACTGGTAGATGTGGATCGAATGGAGTGAGAACTTGATCGCTGGCGATTTCTTGCTTCAAGCGGAGAAAAGCAGCTTCATGTTTTGCCGACCATTTGAATTTTATGTTGTTTTTCAACAGATCGCGTAGAGGTGCTGTGAGAGTTGATGCACTTTTGATGAAGCGTGCGTAATATGTAACCATGCCTAGAAATCGTCGAAGAGCTTCAGTGTTTTTAGGTCTAGGCATATCTACGATTGCAGCAATTTTCGATGGTGCTTTTGATATACAATTATGCTTGACTACGTGGCCCAGGAAGTCAATTTCTTCTTGAAACAGGACGCACTTTCGACGATTGAGGTGCAGGTCGAATTTTTGTAGCTGTTTCAGGCAGGCGTCCAAGTTTGCTGCACAATCTTCTTTTGATTCCCCGTGGACAACTATGTCATCGAAGTAGTACTCGCATTTTGGCACATCACGGAGAATTTGATCGATTATGCGGTTGAATTCCGCAGGAGCAGTCTTGATGCCAAAAGACAGACGGTTCATGCGGTAGGTGCCTTTATGTGTGGTCATGGTTTGAATTTCGGCTGATGGTTCGTCGCATTTAATATGTAGGTAAGCCTTGTACAAATCTAATCGGCAGAAATATCTTGAATTGCGAAGGCTGTTAAGGATATGATTAATTTTCTGAACTGGGTAGTGAGCGTTTACAAGCCTTTCATTCACGCTAATTTTATAATCGACGCATAAACGTACCCCTCCATCGGACTTAGGGATGACGACCAATGGTGATCCCCAGTCACTGGTGGTAACTTTCGTTATGATTCCAGCCTCTTCCAAGGATTGAAGTTCCTTTTCAACACGATCCATGAGAGCATAAGGCACTTCTCGTTCTCTATGATAAACTGGTTTCACGTTTTCTCGAAGCTTGAGGGAGACTTGGAACCCAGGAACGCAGCCTATCTTCTCTTCGAAAACTTGGGGGTAGAGAGCGCTGATCTCATCAATGTTGTTGATTTGTCTGATGGCTGAAAATGGAGAGGGTAGATTATCGATTGACTGCAGGTTGATATTGAGTCGTCTGATCCATGCGCGACCAAGGATTGCAGCATATTCGTTCGGAACGACGTATATTTCGTCTTCGATCACGTGGCCATTGTATTTTGCTGTTACCTTGATTTTTCCGTCCGGAATAAAAACAGTTTGAGCGTATGAACGAAATCCTATGTTGGTAGGCTGCAATGGAAGTTGAAGATTCAGCTCGTTGAACATGTTCCGAGGTAAAAAGGTGTACGCTGAACCTGAATCAACTTCAAACTTAATATTTCTGCCATTGACATCTACAGTCGCATAATAGCGGTTGATGTCTTGAGAATGGTGAGCGTTTTGGTAGATGTCTATTATGTGACTTACACCATAGTCTTGGGATAAATCAGATTCGGAAGATTGATTTGACATCGAACATCTTGGAAGGGTTTCTATTTGATTTGTTGATCCCGACTTCACTTTTTTATTCACTAGTAAGCGGATGCATACCTTCTTGATGTGCCCGGACCTCTTGCATGACTGGCATTTTAGTTTTGATTTGTTGATCCGACAGTCCTTCGCCAGGTGGTTGTCTTTGCCACATCGCAAACAGCAGCCGTCAACGTTAAGAGCAGCGAAATCTATTTTGGATGAGCGAGATTTGGACTTTGACCTATCTGGGAAACGTGAACGTTGATGTTTTGATTTCGGACAAGTAGACTGTTTTTCATGGTCAATCTTATTGATATCGACAGGTTGTTTAGGAGCGATCATCCGAGAATTAATTTTAGAAGCTTCAAGTGCGATTGCCTCTGTAACGATGTCCTTGAAGGCAGTCCTTGTTGATCGCAAGACATTCTCACGAATAGAATCATCTTTAAGACCCCGGACAAATTGAGCCCGTAAGAATATGTCTGCAATTGATACTTTACAGTTACATGGAGAAATAAAGTTACATTCACTTATTTTTGATCTGAGTGATGTCACGAATTCGGCGATTGTTTGGTTTTCCGGCTGGTACATTGATAAGAATTTGTGTTGAGCAACTAGCTCGTTTTGAGGAGGAGAAAGGTGGTCTTGAAGCAATTTGGTTAATTCTTCGAAAGTATGATCGGTAGGCCCATTGTTTAGGTGCGCCTAGAGCTGCGATCATGTCGAAATATTTTGAACCAATGGAATTCAAAAGCAGCCTAGCACAGTAAGCCTTATTAGATAGAACTCCTTTCATTGTAAGGTAGTTTTCAAACCTTTTTAGATATGTTTTAAACGATTCCTTATTTGGATCAAAAGCATCGAAATTTGGAACAAAAACTGTATTTAACTCTGTATCGGAACCCTCTTTTGAAACTGATAATTGTGAAGCTTGCTGGGTTGATTTCACTGTATTGATTAATTGAGTGATAAGTGAATTTTGTTGCTCCATAAATTTCTTGAATTGATCGGGATCCATTATTGTTGATATTTTTTTTGATTAAAAAAAAATTAAATAACTTATAGAAAATTTTACTATAACGCTTGATTTAATAAACAAAAATAAAAATATGTAACTTCTTGAAATTTTGATTTAAAATCTTGAACAGAAAAATTTATGTCGGCCTACCTTCTCATCTAATGATTGTTGATAAAAATTTTGAAGTTTTATGGATAAAATTTCTTCACCTCGTCGCCAAATTTGTTATAACTCAAGTTGATTTAATGTTAAAAGTAAGGCTTGATTTGATAATTGATATTTATTGAAAAACACTAATTTATAATTGAAAAGGTTATGTACAGCACATGGTTCACACATAATATTAATAACAATAGATAATTGAACATATGTTTTTTTTTTTCACAAGTTAATTAATGATCTTTCCCTGCCAACATAATATAGTTGGTCACTATATTAAGTAATGGTCAATGTAACTTCAAAAACTCTTGCATCATTACCCTGTTTTCTGGCAAAGGTGGGGAATCCTCTTTAAAATTTTGAGAGTCTAAACGGTGGCAGATAACACTTCTCTTCAACACTCTTCTGACTGTTTGTCATCCACGTAGTATACAATATCTTTCTCTCAAGTGATTCAATAGCCCAAGCCCCCTGAGATGACAGTTACGATTATGTTCTTCTAAAATCAGTTTTTCAATTAAATGATTTTTGTCAGGGAGAATAATAGGAGCTCAAAAACTTCTGCATCTCTTCTTGCCCATAGTCTGGTTGTTAATCTTTTTAAGCCAAAGGAGTCCTCAAAGGCCTTCAATTTAGAAAGCCGCTTCGTTCCTTCACCGGAAAATGATTCTATTTGTACTAGTTGTAGTACTCTGGTCTCAGCTTCTCCCAACTGCTTCATTGTTAAAAGGTTGCTCTCTTCACCTAGTCTTCTGCATCTGTTAGCAAAGAGCAACATCCACGCAACAACCTTTACTATCTGTGAATAGGTGCTGTATCTTTTACTTAGTTCTTCAGTCCATAAATTGTCACTAATAGCACAATTTGTTTTGATTACAGCCACCTTCTTGCGTTCTACAGATATTTCAACCTCATCTGGTGTAACAATATCTTGAGGCCATTTATCATCCGGTAGTTTTAGCCAAGATGGCCCTCCCACCTTTTGGATAGGGCTAATTCTCGTGGACTGCATCCTCGGCTCAGTAAATCTGCAGGGTTCGATTGACCAGGAACATGATGCCATTATTCTTCCTTACTTAACCTAAGTAAAGTACCCCCCCCCTGTTTGACCAATTTTGATGAAATTTTTGCTGTCTCATCGCGGGCATATACATACACTAAATACAAAATTTCAGTTCTGTAAGGCCTATAGTTTTTGAGCTAGTCTGTTCACACACACACCCATACACACCATTTCGCGGGACTTGGTTATTTGGACTCAGGGGACCCCAAAACGTGTATTTCCGTTGAAAACCGAAAGTCGAAAATTTTCACGATCGCAATACTTTCCTTACTATTATTTCATATGTAGGTAAGTGAAAGTAAAAAAAAATATCGCCAAAAGAAAAATAAAAACACGAAATATGAAAAAGAAACTAAGCTGTCACAACAATAATTGTATGAAAAGGTAATTAATGTTATTACTAACCGAAAAACGTAGAGTAAAGTTAAAATGATGTCATTTACCATAGCTACAAGCTTTACACGTACAATCACAAGTAAATAATAAAAGGGGCAGTCCTTTGAGATCGCTTGTTTGAAGGCACAAGGCTTGTAAATAACTGTTTTTTTACTTCTAGATATTATTCCACATGCAATTATGTGGTTTGCATCAAGGATAGTCTGCCCTTCAATTAATGGTTTTTTGAAATTACCAATTATCTCTATCACATCAACAATGTCTATCCCCGTTCCTTCCATTTTTTAAAACTACTAGCGCACCCTATAGTCGATTGCGCACGGGAATATCGACAGTTCTCAGAAAATTTGATCCCTCTCTTCTCTTATACAGATGCTTCATCCTTGAAAATGCTTATACCTAGGACTGCGAAGGGCCAAAAAGGAAAGAATACAGAAGCCGCTAGTTTTTGGAATGAACATTTAAATGCGATAGTGAAAGTGTCCTGTATTGTGTGTGCTGCCAAAAAACATTTAAATTTTACAATTTTTGGTTTTACAGCATTTGAAAACGGCGAAACAAGTAAAAAATAAGTCGACGTGGAAAGATCGCTCAGCAAATACAAAGCTTTACTTCGAATCGTTGTAGATTTTCCGAAGAAAATCTAATAATGCATCTTTTTTGCAACGTTTTTGATGGTGAAGGCGAGAAAGTTTAATTTGAATTCTTACAATTCCAAAAATATTGTTGGCTACATTTTTTTTATTTTGATACGTTAATAAGAATTTTAAGTAAATATTTATTTTTTATGTGAATACTGAACTTTTAATTTTTAGACTATATTTTCATTTTTTTTTTTTTTTTTTTTTTTCCACATTTTCATATTTTTATTACATATATTTGCAAATATATTACATAAAATTAATAATTAATTATCATACATAAAAATTACATAAAAATAGTATCCATGATTATGAAAAATGTCAGATCACTTAAAAAAGGTTAGGGATGTAAAATGTGTAGATGTAAAATTAAAATTACTTTATTTGAACCTTCTTCAACTTTAATATTGTATTTAATTTTCTATAGACCTTATTCAGTTATTATCTCTGTTATCGGGACTTTTCTACTTTACTCCCCCTATGATTACTTATGTATATGGAACAGTTACCTTAGAGGTTTCTTTCAAATTAGAACACTTGATCAATAAATATGAATTCATTGTAAAAAAGTTAAAAGGTTAAGTGCATATATTTCTCATTTATTTTTTAAAAGTTAATAATGAACGGATTTGAATTGTATTCATACCTCGGAAAAGATGATAAGAAAGCATTGCAAATGTTTCAGGAAGAAGGTATAATACATACATACAGCTAGGAACTGACGTGAAGCTTTTTTTTAGCGAAAAAAGAGGATTTCGTTGGCGGTGTTATAATTATAAATGTCGTCGTTATAAATTATGTGAATTTGTATGAAGAAGGAGAGGATTTATTCAAGGTTTTGTTTAAAAAAAATATTAATGAATTTTATACTATTTAATTTATTTGACAAGTGTTTACAATTTGTATTTGGTTATGTATTAATAAAATAATTTAAATATACATGTGTTTGTATATGTAAGGTTAATTAAAAAGTAACAGATACAGAAAGTAATCATAGGGGGAGTAAAGTAGAAAAGACCCCTGTTACCTAAATTTGTTTGAATGTTGGCAACACTGTATATTTCCCTGTTAGCCCTCCTTCCATATGGGAAGGTTTCAGTCTGTTTCTAGCTTGTTTGCGAAACTGTAGTAGCTCTGAAGATGCCTGAATAGGCGAAAATTTGGCATGTAATCTAAATGATTAAGTGCATTATTGAAATAATACGAGACTTTGAGGTCTTGCATTCTATATCTTTTTTTTTTAATCTAAATATAATTTAACTATTAAATCACATTTCGTATTTATATCGTATCGTACTTGTGTTATTTTAAACAAGTGAAAACTCATTTCAGGAAGCGTTTATTTAATACTTCGAGGATACGGGGTTCGAGGACTATTCTAGAGGTAAAATAAACGTATAATATCCAGTGTGGCAAAGCTTTATTTTTGCTAGATTAAAGGCATAAGCGCCATTAGTTTAATAAGAGAATCTCACATATATTTTATCCTAGGTCATGAAACTATTTCAATCCTTAGTCCGTTATTTCTAGTGGCACTTGTTGCTATGAATATTCGTTAAAAATAATGACAAGTTGATAATCATAGGCTGAAATATAATAAAACTTCAATGCTCAAGAGAGGAAATTATGTAATTTTTTTGTGATCGATGTGATTTTTTTTTAAAATAAATCGTGAAACATCTCCTTTGAGGTATCGATATTCGAACCTAGACCAGTCGACCTTCAGTCTTGTTGCTGGACAATCTTCAATAACATGGCACCTTGGACCTTCATCTTCGTCCTGCTTTGTGTTCCAGGTCTTATTGCTTCGGTAAGTTTGTAAAAATTATTTAAATGCTGACATTATTAAAACTCTATTTTTTGTGAAACATTACAGTAAACTATTACTTCAAAAATGGTAATTTTAGGAATAAGTTGCGTAAAATTTATGAATAGGGGAGAGTGGTAAACAGTGAGACGCAGTTAACTGAGAGACAGTATGCTCATAAACCAATTGCAAGGACCCAGTTAGTATAGGATTTGCTGTACTGTAGAATATTAGTAAAACGAGCTTTTCCAGGAAAGAAACCGAAATTATCATTCGTTTGTGACTATTTTTTTTCTCATTTTGTTTTGGATGCAAGTATATTTTTTTTGTGACTTTCTCGTTGGCAGTATGCATAATATTGTTTATTTCACCGAATTTCTGTTAATGCCTTTTATTCACCAACTAAAACTCTTAGTATTAACCTTTAAACGGCAAATGATTGTTCATTTCGGAAACAGGTTCATTTAGGGATGGGTCAGGTTGTGTGAATCAAATACTTTGTATCAGATACTGAAAAGTATCTGATACAAGGAGTTGATCCAGCCAAAATGTACCGGGTACTGATACTCACTGATCCATTGATATTCGGTATCAGTTGAGTGTGAGGTACTAATACAATGAATACTTGGAATAACTAACCCCGGGCTATGATCCAGATACTGGCTACTACTGATACAGTTGAATCATTTAGTACTTGAAGTATTCCTTGCAAACTACTTAATACCTGATCCCTTGATTCAGCAACAGGCTGTTTGGTAATTTGATCAATTTATTTTAGTCGGTAACAATAATGAGATAATAGAAAGTAATAACCTAAATAAAATAAATTATTGATTGATACTCATATATAAGATTTTCAAACCTAATTTTAACAATTATATACATGATTTTAATAGTTTTAACTATTCATAAATATATATGTAATCAATAGTATAATCAATATAATTCAATAGTTATAGCAAGAACAAGTTTATATTTTTTTATGTTTCATTTTATTTAAACAAAATATGGTTTAAATTTTACAATACATATAGAGGAATATATTTAATTTAAAAAATAAAAATATGTTTACTTAGTAAAAAGTTCGTTGCCATATAAAGTTTCGTTGAGACCTAGTTCATTTATTCAATTATAATGCAACGGTCATTCAATTTTGTGTATCAGATACAAAAGTATCAGATCCAAAGAAGTATCAGTACCATTTGTATCAAATACAAGAATTTCAAGTATCAACCTATGCCTATATATATATATATATATATATATAGGCATATATATTATATTGGAGATGGTGGGTAGACTGTTCAATATAGTTTAAATAACTACGACTATATCTATATGTGTTTGTGTGTGCTAGAATAGATATTTTTTAAGACAGGTTGCTAAGTCTTATTTTTAGGTAATACTAAAGGGTAAGTTTTCTATAAAACGGGGAAGATGTCTTGAACCTTGAAAGTTCCGATATCTGGAATTAATTTTATCCTTGACAGCACTTGCAAATTATTTCATGAAAATAGTCGTATATATATATATATATATGTTTTTTTTTGTTTTTTTTAAAAACATTTTCAACCAGCAAATGTATTCGCAAAATATCTTGACATGGTTTTTGGAATCAAATCTGTACAACACGACACACTCACCGAAATATACTTTACAACTCCAGTACCTCTATCATTACTTCCTAAGGTGTTTCACCCATAAGAATGCACAAGATGTTATCACTTTTAACCTTCGCGACCTACCTCGAAATGCTGTTTTTTTTTTTTTTTTTCCTCGCTCATCTCTATAATTTTATCTTACACACAACGTATTATCTTCTTCTTCGGAATCTTTTCCCAATCAAAATGATTACTAAACCTTCTATACCCCCAACTAATCCTTCATCTTACCGTCCTATCGCACTTCTACCTATAACGGGGAAAGATCATTGAAAAACTTTTCTAGAGCCGAAGAAATGATACAGGATCATCAGTTTAGTTTTAGTTCATATCACTCCACTATACAAGCCATTCTTTATTTTATTTTATAAATCTATTTTTATTTCTATGAGCTTCCTGCCACTTTCTGTTAAAACGAGGCAAGAAAATTTTCATGAGAAATCGGTTAATTTCCACCAATTTACCTAAGGTCATATTAATAAATTTATTATAAATAATTTCCGACATACTTAAAACACGGTCACAAATGACCAATATTCACACTATATTGTAATGTAAAACTATCCATCACTACTAATAGAATCACAGAGAAAATCAATCTATTATCGATAGGATAACGATTCAAACTGACTTGAAAAATGATACTAAAGAAATTTACGTCTTCAGGTTAATGAAATCATGTTTTACTTTCTTAGAAAAATGCATTTTTTAATAATGAATAATTATTTATGTTGAATAACAAAAATCATTATTTTGAGGTTTTTTAAATAATTACATTAGTTTACTGCTAAGTGCAATGTATAATTTTGAAAATATGTATGTAAATACTGTCATTATTTATACTTGACATATGATTATTGATTTCTGAGACCTCAACTTGACCCGTTCCACAGTAGGTTAAATTTCCAATAATTTTAAATGGTGACATTTGAAATAGAATAAAGTGAAAGTAAAAATCTGGTGTGATGCGCGCAACACACAACTTTCACTTACGAACTTACATAGATTAGACATTGACGTGTTTCGATGATATGTAAACGCCATTCCTCAACTTTACACATTTTTCCACATTTATATGCTTTATTTGTATTGCAAGTCTTGAAAGTTTCCAGTACTTTTCGATTCACTAGTTGGACCCGTGCGAAGCACTTCGCACGAAGATTTGTATCAGATTTTATATCTAGTTTTAACATAACTATGAAATGAACTTTTTTTTTGCATGTTCATCCCCCCCCCCCAACCACCCGGGCCTTAAGGTGAAATTATTTTTCTACAGCAAGGAAGAATAAATTATTTTTAAGAAATTATTTTTCTACAGCAAGGAAGAATAAATTATTTTTAAAAAATTATTTTTCTGTTTAATAGTTAAGGAAGGACTTCATTTTCTGACGTTTTTCTCTACAAAACATTTTCCTGTAATCTTCCTGGAATATATGAAATCGCTAAGAATGTTGCATAGTCTTGGAAATTAATATTTCTACATTCTGATTTAAACTACCCTACTTATTTTGTTTTTTCAAAAACAGTTCATAAGATGTTTTTTACGGTTATCTTTCTGACAATGGAGAGGAAGGTAGTCTTTTAAGTGATAAGAATGACATGAAATAGGTTTCTATCCATGAAGAAGCAACAAAAATAAGTAGTCCCGTGGAGCTGAGGGGCCCTAATCCATGCATTTACATAAAAACAATAGGTTTTAGAGATTTAAAACGTCTGGCCGGTAATACGTGGAACCTGTATGGGCATAAAGCCCGCATAGAAACAATTGAAATCCATTTTTACTTTCACTTACCTAAATATGAAATATATAGTAAGTGGAAGTATTGCGATCGTGAAAAATTTCGACTTCCGGTTTTCAACGGAAATACACGTTTTGGGGTCCCCTGAGTCCAATTAACCAAGTCCCGCGAAATGGTCTCCGTGTGTGTGTGTGTGTTTGTGTGTGTGTGTGTGTGTTTGTGTGTGTGTGTGTTTGTGTGTGTGTGTGTGTTTGTGTGTGTGTGTTTGTGTGTGTGTGTGTGTGCGTGCGTGCGTGCGAGCGTGCGTGCGTGCGTGCGTGCGTGCGTGTGTGTAAACAGACTAGCTCAAAAACTATAAACCGTGCGAACCTGAAATTAGGTATTTAGTGTATGTATATGCCCGCGATGTGACAGCAAAAATTTCATCAAAATTGCTCTAAGGGAGGGGGTACTTTATTTAATAACTTTTTAAGTTTTTTCGATTTTCTCAAAAACGGCTCTAACGATTTTGATTAAACTGAGTATTTGATCTATTTATATGCCCGACATATGACTGTAAAAATTTCATCAAAATTGATCAACCGGAGGGGGGAATTTACTTAATATATTTTTTATCATCTTCACCTGTTTTTTTTATTTACTCAAAAACGGCTTTAATGATTTTCATCAAACTGGGTATTTGATGTATGTATATGCCAAAGATGTAATAGCCAACATTTCATCAAAATTGGTCAAACGAAGGGGGCACTTTATTTCATAACTTTTTTTGCAATGTTTACCTTTTTTCGATTATCTCACAAACGGCTTTAATGATTCCCATCAAATTCGTCATGTTTAATGAAAATTTGATGTTCTTTAATATCAGGTAAGCTTTATCATTCTTAAAATGTTCTGAGGGGGCTTAAATGGGTTTGGGGCCTTTCTTGTTTGTTTGTTTCCTATAAAGTACCTTTGTTTTTGTTTATATGGAGAAATTCACTTTTGTCTCTCGTTACGCCTAAAAATAAGAAATGGCTAAATATGAGATATGATAAAAATAAAGAAAACATAAAGAGGAGAAAAAAGAAAAATATTCAGTCAACGCATAAAACTCGTTGAGCCCACGCATGCGGAGTACGCCTTTAATGACAGAACATTGTTTATAATTAAAACCGTTCTGTTCGAGAAGTAGCAATTTACAAAACGCATTAATTTCAAATCTAAGTAAGTTGGTAAGTGAAAGTTGTGTGTTGCGCGCACGCACCAGATTTTTCTTATTTCGATACTTGAGTTTTCTAAAATTCCCGCTAAAAAAAAGATAAATTGATAAAACTAAAGTTGTTCTACCTCGATCTAATGAATCACTATGTTACTATGAATCACCATAAATAGAATTTATTTATTTCATAAATTTTTTGGACTACAGTCTTGGGCGGATCCAGCCGATTGTAAAGGGGAGGCTGCAGGCCCACACCTCTTCATTTGGATCTGCCGATCAGCTTTTTCACCTTCCCACAACTATAATTCTTCCTGTTCTGCACATTTTTGTTCTTTAACATGCTTTCTTACAGATATAGAATGCAAGGCCTCAAAGTCTCGTATTATTTCAATAATTCACTTAATCGTGCAGGTTACATGCCAAATTTTCGCCTATTCAGGCATCTTCAGGGCTACAACAGTTTCACATGCAAGCTAGAAACAGACTAGAATAGACTAGAAACAGACAAGAGTCTGTTTCTAGCTTGCATGTGACACTGTTGTAGCCCTGAAGATGCCTGAATAGGCGAAAATTTGGCATGTAACCTGCACGATTAAGTGAATTATTGAAATAATACGAGACTTTGAGGCCTTGCATTCTATATCTATAATTAAATAGTCTCTTCCTAAAAGCTTGTCTACTATGCTTTCTTACTTTAAGGAAAGTCAAATTCTATCTTTAAATGACGAAAATTTTTCCAAAGGGTGCTCCAGCCCCCACAGCACCCTCCCCCTCCCGAATCCGCCAATGATTACAGGAGACTCCCGCTTATCCGTCCTCGTCGGAACGGATATATTGCCGTCAAGCGAGAGAGCCGGTCAATCCGGAAAAGGGGAATAAAAAAAAACAACAACAAATTATCCTTATATATATAAAAATCTCGTGTCCCGATGTTTGTCTCTCTATTTCTCAGAAACTACTCAACCGATTTTAATGAAATTTGGCTCAATGTATATAATTTTGGCCAACTTAACGGACCGGATAGTTTTTAACTTGATTAGTGTTCAAAATAATTCTTATATAGCGAATTATTGCAAATACAGTAGGTCGTGTTTCGATTTATTAACATGGCGTCATATGTCGATTTCATAATGTTTTTGTTTATAAGCATGCTATTGTAATACAGGTTATCATTATTATAATTTTTTATTGCGTTATGTGAGTGCAGTTATTTGTTCCTATATTATTATTTTCCACAGACAAATAGTAATACAAATTTGTATTCATTGTTAATTTTCATTAAAGAATAAATAAATCAAGAAAAGGTTACAATAAATTCTCAAATGTGTAGGTACTTTTTCTTCCTTTTCCTATTTTATTTGTACTTAAATTAAATTACTAGCTAAGCGCTAAAACGCTTTGCTGTGGCCCACCCTGATATCAACTTTTAGTAAAGTAAATACATTTAAATTAGGCTATTATTTGAAATAATACTCTATAAATGTTGTAACGGCACCTACTGTCATAGGTGTAACCTAATAGAAACCTGACTTGGAGAGTCAGTGTTGCCAAAAATTAGTGAAAATTAGTAAGCTGGCTACACTGCGGGTAACCAGTCGTAAAAACTCCCTCACAAAAAGAGTGTGTTTTGATTAGGTGTTGTGGGATACTTTGTGATTTGCTAAAGAACTGCATAATTAAGACTTTAATATTATATTTTCAGTTGATTTATTTAACAGAAGTTTCTTTATTTTCATTATTCGTTTTGTTATTATTATTTAAATACAGTGTTTTTTTTATTTTACCAAACCATTTTATCCCGAGATCTAAAATGTAAAATGTAAAAAATGTCAGTGAAGATTTGTAATTCCTCCTTTATCAACAATAATTTAAAGTTGAGAAAATTTAATCCCAATCGAATAGAGGCTGTTACTTCCTGTTCAGCAGAGTTGTAATTATCTTTAAATGTAAAATTTAAGAAATGTTAGCGAAGATTTTAATCCTTTCTTTAATTTAAAGTAGGCTATAATTGGGAATGATATTTCGTTGTTAATTTCACCAGAATACAATTTTTTACTTATCTTTAAATGATTGTTGATTAAGGAAGGATTACAAATCGCGGCATTTTTTAAATTTTACATTTAATGATTATTATACCTCTATTGAACAGGAATAATTGTTATTTGGGTAACCTCAAGTTTCAGATTTATCAGCCATAAATATGAGAGTACTACTGCAAAATAATCCATCGGCAGATATATTTTTTAAACAATTGCTCTATATTGGAAACGGTGAAATAGAGCTGCATCGAAATTCAAAATTTATCAAATTACCAGAAAATTTCTGAACTGTTGTAGAGACGAAAAATGAACTGTCTACGAAATATAAAGTGTCTTTCCTGATATTTTGAACAATTATTTGGACTATAATTGGCTGGGTAGTCGTGCTATTTTGGCAGCAAAAAATGTTGATTTCGATGAAATAAACTTACAAAATCAATTGACAATGTTCTAGATGTAAACGAAGCCGTAAATTTCCTATCTGAATTTTTTAATTCCCTGGATATACACCCAAACAATCTCCAGTTGAAGATTGGCTCACCGATCATTCTTCTTCGTAACTTAAATCCACCTCAATTGTGCAACGGTACACGTTTGGTCATTAAAAGGATCACAGAAAATATTATTGAAGGAAAAATGTTGCCTGGAAGGTTTACAGGAGATATCGTCCTGTTGCCACCTATTCCCCTGGAACCAACGGAATTTTCAATAAAATTTAAAAGGCTTCAATATCCTATTCGTTTGGCTTTTGCCATGACCATAAACAAATCCCAAGGGCAAACAATGTCCACTTGGACTTTGAAAATCCCTGTTTTTCCCTTGTGCAATGGCATAACTCACGTGGGAAATGGGTATCGCCTGCTCACGTGTGTGGAAACCATCAAATCTTTGGTTTGTGTTAAAAAAAACAAAACAGGTTAACCCAAAACATTTTGAACAAATTAGTACTTGAATAAATAAAAATTCTTAATTGTATTATGTAAAAACCTCTTTAAGAAGAGATTTATTATCACTCAAATATATTGCTAAATTAAAAGCTTCAACACACCACCCTCCTAACGAACGCTTATTAGCCGAAGGGTTGGGAAATCGAGGTCTCAAAGAAATTGAGAAAAACGCCTATCAAAAGGACATATATGACGCGTTAACCAAGATTGGCATGACCCTGAGCAAAATTTAACCCGTTGTTAAACTAACAATACCAAGTTGAAGTAGTGTTAGGCCAATAATCAATAGATCAATGGCTGAGGTTATCAAAACTTACTTCAGTCATCCTTTTTAAAATTAGTGGAAAAATATAGCCATTTCGAGTTAGTTTATACCGATCCATAGTGGTCAATAATTGCTTTTTAGCGGACATAAATCTGCCATTTCCACAATTTTACAGATAAATTGATGGGATCTTTTCTATTAACTTCTTAATAAAATTCAAAACCAAGGAAACAAATCCCGTTAAGATTGCTTCGGTATAAGTGTCCTTTTTGCTTACCCAAAACCAGGTTTCTTGAATGTTAATAGATAGTTATCGTTAGTATGCAAAAAAACATGGAAGAACTCAATATTTTTCAGAATTTTCTTTTGTATTTATTTAGTCTGAGGGTGGGCTTTTATACCACCAAGTATCCAAAAGAAAATTCATATTGCATAGAAGTTATGGGTATTTTAAAAACAACTAAAAATTCAACATTAAACTCGATTTTCTCCTTTTAGAAATAAGATATCAATATACCGATTTCACTGAAAGTTTACATTCAACGGCTAGTATATTACGTATGAGCAACATGAATTTGGTTCGCTTATTATGGTACAAAAGCAATTTATGTATCATTTTTTTTCAATAAAAACCGTTTTTCACGGTTTCAAAGGGGTGCTTCCCGGAGTTATCACTGGGGTAATTTCTAGTCTTACTTGTACTACGACCACATAAAAAGATCAGTTAAATTCACTTGCGCCTTTTTTAGAAAAGTATGTTTTGTATATGTTTACAGAAAAATTGGCAATGTTTGGCCCTGTAATCTGCTCTAAATGGTACAGGTACATTTACAAGCTCCTTCTAATCTATAACATAAAACGACTACACCTATACATAAGGTTTTCACTTATAAATGTATATTGCTGTATAAACTTTTCAGTTAATTTGTCAAATGAATTTAAAATATTTGGACTATACTTTAGTATAATTTGCCATTTTTCTCGCAACAAAACAAGAAGGACTGAATTAGACTTGTGCTATAGATTGCCTAGAGAAAACATAACTTTATCCTAAGTAAGGCAGACAAAGCCAATTAGCAACACTAGAGCAGAGTCATACTGATTCTTTCCTAATTCCTTTACCCTCCACTACAAAATGCCTGAATAACTATAGGTTGAAAATTATTATTTCTAGATAATAAGTGTTTGCAGGAAAAGTCATAAAATCTTACCCTTACGAGTGTAAATTGATATGAAAAATTAAGTGAGAATAAATAGGTTGTTTTTTCTTTTACAAAGAAAGTCTATATTTAATCGTTTTAAGTTTAATGAAGAGCAAATATGTAGGTATGTGATTTCAGCTATTCAGTAGGTTTTACATCTCAATTAATCAACTGAAAAAGAGAAACAAAATTCTGTTTACTTGTGAAACCACTTATTCGATAACAGTAGGTACCTGTACCAGTACCAAGGTTTTCAATAAGGCTATTCAAAATTTTATACCGCAGAATACATTTATAAGGGAAAACCTTTTGTATAGATGTAATCGTTTTATGTTATAGATTAGAAGGAGCTTGTAAATGTACGTGTACTATTTAGAGCAGATTACAGGGCCAAACATTGCCAATTTTTCTGTAAACATATACAAAACATACTTTTCTAAAAAAGGCGCAAGTGAATTTAACTGATCTTTTTATGTGGTCGTAGTACAAGTGAGACTAGAAATTACCCCAGTGATAACTCCGGGGAGCACCCCTTTGAAACCGAGAAAAAAGGTTTTTATTGAAAAAAATTAGTATATAAATTGCTTTTAAACCATAAAAAGCGAACCGAATTCATGTTGCTCATACGTAATATACTAGCCGTTGAATGTAAACTTTCAGGGAAATCGGTATATTGATATCTTATTTCTAAAAGGAGAAAATCGAGTTTAATGTTGAATTTTTAGTTGTTTTTAAAATACTCATAATTTCTATGCAATTTGAATTTTCTTTTGGATACTCGGTGGTATGAAAGTCCACCCTCAGACTAAGAAAATAAAAAAGAAAATTCTGAAAAATATTGAGTTCTTCCATGTTTTTTTGCATAGTAACGAAAACTATCTATTAACACACAAGAAACCTGGTTTTGGGTAAGCAAAAAGGACACATATACCGAAGCAATCTTTACGGGAATTGTTTTCTTGGTTTTTGAATTTTATTAAGAAGGTAATAAAAAAGATCCCATCAATTTATCTGTAAAATTGTAGAAATGGCAGATTTATGTCCGCCAAAAAGCTATTATTGACCACTGTGCGATCCATAAAAAAAAGGGCGATAGTGTTGGCAGCTCTGTGAGTCGTAAACACAATCAGCTCCTTTTTAATCAAACTACATTGAAATATGAGATGTAAAAAATAAAAACTTTAACTTTCCTATATTCTTTACCAAATTCTTTTAAATGGTGTAATGCTCTATTCTCAATCACGTTGGATTTTGATTAGCTGAAAGGTTTTCATCTTTATCATTGAATATTGGTATTACTGTATTTGTTTAAAAATATTAGGATATAACTACTGAGCCACAGCAATGCGTGGCCGGGTCTGCTAGTATTATTATAACTTCTATATTGCGATAAAACGAAGCACTTCGTACGGGTCCACCTAGTTTTCTTTAACCCACAGAAGCGTTATAATATTATCAATTATTATTATCACAACCTATTTTACAAAAGCTGTAAAGATATTAATTAAAGAAAACTTTTTTGGGCCAATTTTATTTAACAATTTACGAAAATTTACTCTATCAGTCTATTCAGTTTTCACAAAATCTTTTATTTTATTTTTTGTTTAAACCCACCTTAATCTCATTTCGTCGGTTTTGTCAAGATATAGGATGCTATTTGTTCTTAATTTCTTTTTTAATGAAATGAATGGAGGGTACGGATTTCGTTTCAAGACCAATTTTACTTCGAAGAGATTGTTTTACTGGAGTTCGACCAAAAAATAAAAGCCTTTTTGCCTACATTTTAATTTATTTAAGATCTATCGAACCAGAACATATTACACATTTTTGACCAGTGATTGATAATCTGACAAAGTTACAAATGCTTTTAATGATTTTAAAAAGAATTTTATACTTTCACTTACCTATATGAAATATAGAGTAAGTGGAAGTATTGCGATCGTGAAAAATTTCGAATTCCGGTTTTCAACGGAAATACACGTTTTGGGGTCCCCTGAGTCCAATTAACCAAGTCCCGCGAAATGGTCTGTGTGTGTGTGTGTGTGTGTGTGTGTGTGTGTGTGTGTGTGTGTGTGTGTGTGTGTGTGTGTGTGTGTGTGTGTGTGTGTGTGTGTGTGTGTGTGTGTGTGTGTGTGTGTGCGTGCGTGCGTGCGTGCGTGTGTGTGTGTGAACAGACTAGCTCCAAAAACCATAAACCGTAGGAACCTGAAATTGGGTATTTAGTGTATGTATATGCTCGCAATGTGACAGCAAAAATTTCATCAAAATTGCTCAAAGGGAGGGGGTACTTTATTTAATAACTTTTTACGTTTTTTTCGATTTTCCCAAAAACGGGTCTAACGATTTTGATTAAACTGAGTATTTGATCTATTTATATGCCCGAGATATGACTGTTAAAATTTCATCAAAATTGATCAACCGGGGGGGGGACTTTACTTAATACATTTTGTATCATTTTCATGTGTTTTTTTTTTATTTACTTAAAAACGGTTTTAACGATTTTGATCAAACTGGGTATTTGATGTATGTATATGCCAAAGATGCGATAGCCAACATTACATCAAAATTGATCAACCGGAGGGGGGACTTTATTTCATAATGTTTTTTCCACTTATCACCTTTTTTTCGATGATCTCAAAAACGGCTTTAACGATTTTTATGAAATTCGTCATGTTTAATGAAAATTAGGTATCCTTTAATATCAGGTAAGCTTAATCATTATTAAAATATTTTGAAGGGGCTTTTTTTTTGGGGGGGGAGGGGGTTGGGGCCTTTTTTGTTTGTTTGTTTCCTATAAAGTACCTTTGTTTTCGTTTATATGGAGAAATTAACTGTCTCTCGTTTTGCCTAAAAATAAGAAATGGCTAAATATGAGATATGATAAAAATCAAGGAAACATATAGAAGAGAAAAAATGAAAAGTATTCAGTCAACTCATAAAACTCGTTGAGCGCAAGCGGAGTACGCCTTTAATAACAGACCATTGTTCATAATTAAAGCCGTTCTGTTCATTTGAGAAGTGGCAATTAACAAAACGCATTAATTTCTAATCTAGGTAAGTTTGTAAGTGAAAGTTGTGTGTTGCGCGCACGCACCAGATTTTTATCTTTTACAGCGCCCTCGATTTATTCGAAAAGTCAGTTAAACGGGAACCGGTCATGTGGGAGTATACTGCAATTGCTAACTGTGAGAGTCCAATTTTCCAACGCTACAATTAAAACTAAATCAGACGAAACAACATTTATAGAACCTAGGCACGACAGGACCTATCATTTGTTGTAACGTAACAATAGTAAGTAGTTGACCACGTGCGGCGGAGGGGCTTAACCCAGGCGTTATCTCAAAAATGGTAGGTTTTAAGGCTTTAATGTTCGTATCGCAATTTATAAAACCCAATTTGATTCGTTTCGATCCGTTGAATCAGTACTTTTAGGTCGATATTTTATTTTGGACCAAAAAATGAACATTGAGAATGCAATTCGCATAAGCTCCGTGAAATTCTGAATCCATCGATACCACATTCGTAGCATTTGAGCACGACAGGACCTTATAATTCATGAAAAACCGATTTTTACGCTTTGTGAAGTAATATATGTGGGATGGGATGGGATTATTGCTTATTTCTTTTTTCAAGTGAACAAATTTCATCAAGAGTCGAGTTTTCTTTTTTTTACTGCTTCCTTGTTTTTTGCTGCGAGTTGCTTTTTGTAAATATATCATGAAGGTGAATAGATTGAAGGTGTATTAACATCTCGTAGTAAAGTTTGTCTCTTATGCCTTTCTGGAAACCGAGAACGATTACTGTTCCTTTAAAATCACTTATATAGCCGTCAGAAATCTATTATGGAACTAAAATTTCCTAACTAAAATATAATTAATTAAAGATTATCTTATACCATATCTTTTCGCATATTAAATAATTTGAGCATCACTTATTTACCCTCTAAAGTAAAATAATTTTTTTTATTTTTATTAGTGATAATATGGGAAATGAAATGTTGACTGCCAGATCGCGGGCATATACATACATCGAATTCCCAGTTTGATCAAAATCATTGCAGCCGTTTATGATTAAATAAATTAAACACGTGAAATAAGACAAAATTAATTAAATAATGTGCCCCTCCAATTGATCAATTTTGATGAAATTTTCGCTATCACTTCGCGGGCATATATATACACCAATTACCCAATCTCAGGTTCGTGCTTAGCAGCTTGTAGTTTTTGAGCTAGTCTATTAAGCTAGTGTGTATATATCTTAATTACCAATTTGACACCGTATCTGTAAATATTTAATACCATATACGGCCATACTGGCTAGATTCCTTTATTATGTATCAATAATTTAATCTAAAGGGACAACAGTCCCAGGATAATAAAATGATTTTTAATTTCAATAATCAAATCCCGTAAAATGGTCTGTGTGAACAGACTAGCTCAGAAACTATTTTTCATACGAAACTGAAATTAGATAATTGAGGTATGTATTTATCCGCGATGTTACAGCAAAGATATCGTCTAAATCGAGTAAACGTAGGGATCACTTTATCTCAACGTCTATTTTTCTCTTTACGATTTCTCAAAAACGGCCTTAACGATTTCGATCTGACTTATAATGTTTAATCCTAATGAAGCATTCTTTTATATGAAGTAGGATTTATCGTGATTGAATAGACCTCCCTTCGCTTAAATGGCTAGGGAAAAACCCTTCCTGTTAAGCACCTTTTATTTGGTTAAGTACAAAATATGAATCGATTTAATAATCAAATAAAAGAGAAAAAATGAATGATTTCTCAAAAAAAAAATTTAATTTTCGGTAATATGATTAGTAATGTGTATGTATAATATGTCATTGAAAAGCTAAGAATTTAAGAAATAGTGATATTTTTTACTTTAAATAATAGAAGGTTTCCTAAACGAAATATTAGAGCATCAAGAAAATAATAATTAACCGACTTTGAATGAGGAGGTTACTCAATTCGGTACGTATGTGAATTTTCTTTTTTTGGGTCCTCCCCTTCCTCGCCGTTTAGGCTATACGTGGTTTCGCGGGCCAGGGGAGAGGGTGGGGAATTAATTAATACATATTCCTACCCCAACCTTGACTACCAATGCCCCGACTTTGTCCCCGCGAGCTCTAGTTAGCTCTTGTACACGTACATTTCCAAACCGTCATTATTATGGTCTTTTTTCCTTGTTCGGGTTCATGTCTTGTTTAGATTAAGCGAACACTGTTCCCTGAAGCCTGTTCGAGGTTAGGTGAACACAGTTTAAATGCAAGGTGAATAGAGGAACTCCGTGCGGCGTAGTTAGCTCTCGCACACGTTAATTTTCAATACCTAATTAGTATGTTTTTTTTTTCCTAGCTAGTTACCTCTCGCATAGGTAAATATTCTAAATAGTATATTTCGTACCAAGGGCCGAAAGTGAGCGTTTGCCGGCCCGAGATATTTTTCGACCGAGACGTAGTCGAGGTCATGAAAAGTTCGAGGGCCTGCAAAAGCACTTTGGCCCGAGGCACGAACGCTATTTTTCACCATACTACAATAAATATTAATACGATATAACATTAATCAAAAACAAGATTTTCTTTTGGTTAAGTGTACCTCTTTGTTAGAAGGTTATCTTGTGGTTATGGGGACATGATGAATGTTTAATGAATGGATTGTTTTACGTTATGTTATGTAAGTTAATAAAGAGAGATGAACATATGTGTGTTTCATTTAATACAACTGATATATTTCAAAATACTAAAAAAAGTTAGTTCGTAGGTTTTACATTTTCCATTTTTAACCAGTTCAAAAACTTTGTATACTCTTCGTCATACCTATCTTTTGATTTTGCTGGTAACAAATCTGCTATGATTTCTTTTGCTCTTCTATTGATAGATTCTGATATATTATTAGCCATAATTACTAAATAACTAAACAATAATACGAGCAAAACAAACTTATGTAATGTATATAATGAAATGAATGAATTAAAATAATAAACAGCTGATTTTGCGGCCCTAGGGCGAAATATTCATTTTCGGCCCTAGGGCGGCGAAGTGTAGCTTTCGGACCGCAAATTAGGTGTGTAAAACAGGTGATTACATCGTAGTATGTTGAAAAAATCTTTATTAGGTAGGTGTATAGGTTGGGGTGGGGGGGGGGGGGGGGATTTCCGACCCCACTCGGACTACCATTGCCCCTACTCTGTCCCCGCTATTTTTGGTATCGTACAATTTCCATCACTGATAGAAAGAGAGCCAAGACTCCGCTCGATTTTAAATTTTTTTTTCAAGTTTTTTAATATTTCGATTTAATTAGCTATTTTTATATTGCCTGCTAGTCGATTTGAATGATATTTGAAGTTCGAAAACAGGGCTGAGGGGGCGGGTGAGGGCCGGTTACACCGATTTTTTTTAAAAATAACCGGCTATAAAAAGTAATGTTCTATACTACTTATTACTGGTACTAATTAATAAGTATAAGTACTAATAATTTATAGCAAAGTAGCAATCTTATTTTTTTTTAAATTATATAATTTTTTTAATAAGTGCAATGTTCACAGAATAGGTATCTATATGAAGTTTAATGAAGTATTTCTATGTATGTTCACCGATTACTCCGAGATGGTCGGACCAATTGGAACGAAACCTTTTGCATCTTGTAGAATATTTTCCCGAGGTGGTCCCCTTAAAACCTTTTTCTGGGTTCTTAATTTATTTAAGAAGTTATCTTTTTTTAAGCCATGTCAAACAAAATCAAATGTAGTTATTAAACGACTTGTGTGCTCATTGGCAGATCCGTGGGGGGGGGGGGGGGGGCTGCAGCGCCTCCCTTTGGAAAAATTTTCGTCATTTAAAGATAGAATTGGACTTTCCTTAATGTAAGGAAGCAAGTTAAAGAACAAATAATGTGCAGAACAAGTAGAAGTTTAGTTGTGGGAAAGGAACGTAAAGGTAAAAAAGCAGATGCAAATGAAGGGCTGTGGGGCTGCAGCCCCCCCCCCTTTACGGTCGGCTGGATCCGCCCATGTGTGTGCTGCGAACATCATAGATATTCTAGATGGATTTTACTGAAATGACACAAGCTCCGACCACAGGGTCATAGCCTTCAGTAGGGAGCAGGAGGAAAGCAACTCCCAGTTTATAGAAAGGGGATCTGTGACCCGAACGGCGGGCTATAGTTTTTAACCATTTTAATTTATCGTACATAGCTAGTGTCTATAAAATAATTAATCGTTATATTCTGTATTTAATAAAGCAGTAGACACAACCGCTAATATTATACTAATAAATTGCAGTTCTAGTGTTAGTTGTTTATTTTACTGTACCCACAGCCCAACCAACCGACCGAAACCGAAACTTATTTACGTGTGTATATATAATAAATGTAAGTTTGTATCGAATTGAGAACAAAACACTCAAGCTTAATTTAAATTCACTATTTAAAAAAAAAAAAAAAAAACGTATCTAATAGACTTTTTTTTTTTTTTCCAGCAAAATCTCCAAGAACGAAAAATCCCTGAAGCAGCCAAGATTGAAATTTGCAAATACCTGAATATATCGGACAACATAGATAAAAAGACATTCAGTGATCTGATTAGGAGCAAAGGCAACAGAACTCTTAAACCTATTCTTCAGGCTGCATTCGATGATCGCTTAGATATAATAAAATCTCTGTTACTCCTGGGTGAAGATGTTAATTCACAAAGTGATTCGGGCCAAACAGCGCTTCATACAGCGATCCGTAATGGATACGAAGACTTATTCTTGTTTCTCCTGTCACAAAACGCCAATATTGAACTCCAAGATAGCAGGGGTGATACTCCTTTACATCTTGCTGCGTTTACAGGAAACCAAAATATGACTGAATATTTGTTGACAAGAAATACTCGCACAAATATTAAAAATAACGATGGAATGCTGCCAATACAATTAGCAATTGACCAAGGGCATATAAATTTATTGAAGCTATTTTTCGACCATGGATCCGATGTTAATATAAAAGCAAACGAAGGGAAGACGGCTTTACATTTGGCCTCGTTGAAAGGAGACCAAGAACTAGTGAAATATCTTTTGGATAGAAATGCAAGTACAAATATCAAAGACAGCCAGGGTACTTTGCCAGTACAATTCGCGATTTACCAAGGACATGTCCATCTATTGAAGCTTTTTTTCGACCATGGATCGGACGTTAATATAAAAGGTACAGGAGAAACAACTGTGAATAGTTTGTCTTTGAACTCTGGAGAAGAAAATTCGATTATTGAAGATGAGAGCACTGATTTAGATAACAGTTACGGTTCAATTCATTTAGATTGCGAGATCAACGATAGAGAAATAGAGATATCCGAAGCCACAAAAAAATACAGTTCAGACAAAAATATACGAGTGGAGGGAATGACAGCACTTCATTTAGCGTCTTTGGAAGGGGAAGAGGATTTAGTGATGTATCTAATAGAGAAAAATGCAAATCTGCGTGCCAAAGACAGTGCCTCCAGGGAACCTATCCATTATGCAGCTAGCCAAGGGAAACTGGACATCTTAAGGATCTTGCTAGATCACGGGGTAGACGTTAATGTTAAAGATTTAAAAGGTTATACTCCCCTTCATTTAGCAATTCTAAATGGTTATGCAAAAACGATTACCTTCCTAATATCCAAAAATGCAAAAGTAAACATAAAAGACGATAATGACTATACGCCGATACATTTTGCGGCTATACTCGGTGATCTCAGGATTTTAAATATTTTGCTGGATCATGGAGCGGATATTAATGCCCTCAGTGAAGAGGGTACGACAACTCTTCATTTAGCTACTAAATTTAGTAGTAAAGAACTGGTCAACTTTCTAATATCAAGAAATGCAACTGTAAATATAACAGACAACGTTGGCTGTGGGCCAATACATTTCGCAACTGTACGTGGGGACGTCATTTTAATAAAAACATTTTTGGATCATGGAGTCGATATCAACACTAGACTTGAAAAGGGAGAAACTGCAGTCCATTTGGCTGCTATACTTGGTAATGAAGATTTGGTAAACTTTTTAATATTAAGAAATGCAACTATAAACATAAAAGATGACTTTGGCCGAGGGCCGATACATTGTGCGGCAGAATATGGTTATGTAAATGTCACCAAGATTCTACTTAATCATGGAGCAGATATCTATGCTAGAGATGGAGAGGGAAAATCAGTTCTTCATTTTGCTGCAGAAAGTGGTCATGAAGAGCTGGTGAACTTTCTTATTTCAAAAAACGCTTCCATTAACATTAAGGATAATTATGGCAATGAGCCCTTACATTTAGCAGCTGAGCAGGGTGAAATCAGTGTGATTGCAACATTGCTAAAAAATGGAGTCAATATCGATGCTAGAGATGGAGAAGGAAAGACTGCCCTTCTTTTGGCTGCTCGAAGTGGTCATGAAGAGTTGGTGAACTTTCTTATATCAAAAAACGCTACATTAAACATTAAAGATAATTATGGCGAGGGGCTAATACATATTGCGGCTGAGGAGGGTGATATCAGTGTGATCGCAATGTTGCTAAAAAATGAAGAAGATATTGATGCTACAAATGGAGAGGGAAAAACTGCTCTTCTTTTGGCTGCTCGAAGTGGTCATATAGAGCTAGTGAACTTTCTTATATCAAAAAACGCTACCTTAAACATCAAAGATACTTATGGCCATAAGCTCATACATTTTGTGGCTGAGCAGGGTGATGTCAGAGTGATCGCAACGTTGCTAAAAAATGGAGTCGATATTGATGCTAGAGATGGAGAAGGAAAAACTGCCCTTCTTTCGGCTGCTATACTTGGTAATGAAGATTTGGTAAACTTTCTGATATTACAAAATGCAACTGTAAAGATAAAAGATAGATTTGGCCGTGAGCCAATACATTATGCGGCAGAATATGGTTATATAAATGTCACAAAGATTCTACTTAATCATGGAACAGATGTCCAGGTTAGAGATAAATTTGGAAAAACAGGTCTTCATTTCGCTGCTGAAAATGGTCATGAAGAGCTAGTGAACTTTCTTGTATCAAAAAACGCTTCCATTAACATTAAGGATATTTATGGCAATGAGCCCATACATTTAGCGGCTGTGCAGGGTGAAGTCAGTGTGATCGCAACATTGTTAAAAAATGGAGTCGATATCGATGCTAGAGATGGAGTGGGAAAAACTGCTCTTCTTTTGGCTGCTTCAAGCGGTCATAAAGAGCTAGTGAACTTTCTCATATCCAAAAACGCTACTTTAAACATTAAAGATAATTATGGGGAGGGGCTAATACATATTGCGGCTGAGGAGGGTGATATCAGTGTGATCGCAATGTTGCTAAAAAATGAAGAAGATATCAATGCTAGAAATGGAGATGGAAAAACTGCTCTTCTTTTGGCTGCTCAAAGTGGTCATAAAGAGCTAGTGAACTTTCTTATATCAAAAAACGCTACCTTAAACATTCAAGATAATAATGGCGAGGGGCTCATACATATTGCGGCTGAGGAGGGTGATATCAGTATGATCGCAATGTTGCTAAAAAATGAAGTTGATATCGATGCTAGAAATGGAGAGGGAAGAACTGCTCTTCTTTTGGCTGCTCGAAGTGGTCATAAAGAGCTAGTGAACTTTCTTATATCAAAAAACGCTACTTTAAACATTAAAAATAAGTATGGCGGGGAACTCATACATATTGCGGCTGAGCAGGGTGATATCAGTGTGATCGCAATGTTGCTAAAAAATGGAGTCGATATTGATGCTAGAGATCAAGAAGGAAAAACTGCCCTTCTTTCGGCTGTTATACTTGATAATGAAGAGTTAGTAAACTTTCTAATATCAAAAAATGCAACTGTAAAGATAAAAGATAGATATGGCCGCGAGCCAATGCATTATGCCGCAGAATATGGTTACATAAATGTCATAAAGATTCTACTTAATCATGGAACAGATGTCCAAGCTAGAGATGAAGATGGAAAAACAGGTCTTCATTTGGCTGCCGAAAATGGTCATGAAGAGCTAGTGAACTTTCTTATTTCAAAAAACGCTTCCATTAACATTAAGGATAATAATGGCAATGAGCCCATACATTTAGCGGCCTCGCAGGGTGAAGTCAGTGTGATCGCAATATTGTTAAAAAATGGAGTCGATATCGATGCTAGAGATGGAGATGGAACAACTGCTCTTCTTCTGGCTGCTTCAAGTGGTTATAAAGAGCTAGTGAACTTTCTTATAACAAAAAACGCTACCTTAAACATTAAAAATAATTATGGGGAGGGGCTCATACATATTGCGGCTGAGCGAGGTGATATCAGTATGATCGCAATGTTGCTAAAAAATGGAGTCAATATCGATGCTAGAGATGGAGAAGGAAAGACTGCTCTTATTTTGGCTAATCTAGGGGGTCAAGAAAAGGTAGTGAAATTTCTTACATCCCAAAATGCCTCCATTAATATTAAAGATAGTTATGGCTCCGCGCCGATACATTTTGCAGCTACACGTGGAGCAGTCAATTTGATAAATATTTTGCTGAATCATGGTGTCAATATTGATACTAGAAATGCAAAGGGTTCAACAGCTCTTCATTTGGCTGCGGAAGGAAGTAGTAAAGAATCAGTAAATTTCCTAATATCAAAAAATGCTAACATGTACATAAAAGACAATATAGGTTCCATCCCCATTCACTATGCTACCAAAAGCTATATTGTGGATATACTCAACATTTTCTTAAACCGTGGGGTTGACATCAATGTAAGAGGAGCTAGGGGTTCAACACCTCTGCATATCGCAACTGAAGCAGGAAATGAAAATCGAGTCAATTTTTTAATGTCGAAAAATGCCAGTCTTGCCATAAAAGATAGGTGGGGTGCTGTTCCTTTTCAAATCGCTATTGATAAGGAAAATATAAACATGATAAAAGCTTTACTAAAACCTGGGACTGATGTTAACCTAAAGGGAAAGAAAGGGCGAGCTGCACTTCACATTGCTGCTTACTATGGTAGCGAACAGCTAATGGATATGCTGATTTCAAAAAATGCTATTCTCGATGTTAAAGATAACCATGGAGCAACCCCTTCTCATTTAGCAGTTCAGAGAGCGAATAAAGGTGCATTAAAATTATTGTTACGAAATGGTGCTGATGTTAATGTCAGAGGTAAACATGGTACAAACTGTTTACATATTGCAGCAGGTGATGGGAAAGAGGATTTGGTGTCATTTATTTTATCATATAATGCTAGCGTAGATCTCAAAGACATAATGGGATCGCAGCCTATACACTATGCACTTCTTAGTGAACGCCTTGATATAGTTGAGACTTTGGTTAAGCATGGAGCTAATCTCAATGCCATAGGTAATAGTGGTCTTACACCCCTCCATTTAGCCACTCAAATGGATAATATAGAAATTTTGAATTATTTATTATCTAAAAATGTCAGCATTCATATCAAAGATGCTAGAGGAAATGAGCCCATCCATAGAGCTCTATTGGCAAAGAAACCTAATGAAGAAGTTGTTAAGACCCTTTTGAATCATGGAACTGATGTTGATGCCAGAGGTACAGTGGGTTTTACAGCACTCCATATTGCAGCAGAGAAAGGCCTTTATAATGCTGTAAAGTTATTACTATCAAGAAAAGCTGATCCTAATATCATGACCGATAACGGCCGGACATCTTTAGAATTAGCGACTCAGGCTGGTAGTTTGGATATTGTAAAATTACTTCTTGACCACGGAGCTAAAGTTGAGGACCACAGTTTTCTCGGATCACAGGCCCTTTTCCTTGCAGTGGCCAACAGATCTTTAGAACTTAGCAGTTTACTTCTCGAAAATACAGTGAAGTTTGAAGAATATCCAACAGATATCCTTAATTTTGCGATTAGTAATCAGTTACTGGATGAAGTTAAATTGTTGACAAAGTTCGGTGCGGATGTTGAGTCCAAAGATATAGATGGGAATTTCCCCCTCTCAACTGCTGTGATATCAGGTAATATAGATCTAGTAAATATAATTTTGGAGACGGAAGCAAAAAATAAAGAAATGAAAAAGTATTTTAAAAACTTTTTGGATGTGTCTTCTTTCATTCAATTGAACTCTTCTAATAAAAAAAAAACTGAACTTCACAACATGAGTGCTTTGCTAATTGCTTCTTATTACGGCTATACCGACTTGGTGAGGTTGCTAACATCTTATGGATCTTCTATAAATGCTAGGGATGAGAACAATTTCACCTCCCTTCATTACGCTTGCTTGTATGGACATGGAGATATAGTGAAATTGCTCTTAGATTCTGGTGCTGACAAAGATTTAGTCGACATCCATGGAGTGACTCCATTACACATTTCCTCAAGAAAAGGATTGAGCGAAATAGTTAATCTACTACTCTCGAATCCAACAGCTTCCGTTAATTTAGCAGATAATCGAGGATACACTGCTCTCCATGAAGCAGCAAGTATGGGGCACCGAAATATATTGAAGAAGTTGCTGAAAGCTGGGTCTGACAAAGAAGCCAAAACTAACGACCTCAAAACTCCTCTAACACTAGCCTCAAAGGAAGGCCAAACTGAAGTTGTGAAAATATTAATAAACAATGAATTTAATTTTGAAGCAACCGATGTAAATGATATGACTCCATTGCATTTCGCGGCTAAAGAGGGTCACTCAGACATTGTGGAAATATTACTTAAGTATGGATCGGAGGTGGACAGCAGAAATAAAGACGGTAGTACTCCATTGCATTTGGCATGCGAAAAAGTTGTGAACAAAAATCGCAGTGCAGCTTCTATTATTAACAATAAAACTCAGGTTGTGGCAATCCTAAGAAGTTATGGAACTTATCTCGAAGCTGTTGATATGTGGGATATGACTCCTTTGCACATTGCTTCACGGGATGGATATGTAACTATTGTAGATCTAATATTAGCAGAAAAAGTTAAACCTGACGGAACTCCAGACAAATTTGGCTGGTTACCTCTCCATTATGCCGCTGATCAAGGTCATGATGATGTGGTTAGAAGGTTGATAAGGAGAAGAGCAAATCCTGATGCTCCTAATAATAATTTTGAAACTCCTTTAATGTTGTCATCAAGAAAAGGCCACTTAAAGGTTGTAAGTTTTTTAATGTCCCGTTCGGATCTGGATATAACGGATTCCAAAGGAAGAATAGCATTACACTATGCATCCATGAATGGTCATGCAGCAGTGGTAAAGTTGCTTTTAGGAGGTTTAACCAACAAAGACTTGGAAGACAAGTGGGGATTGACACCATTGAATTACGGAGCTTCTTATAGAGGATACCAAAAATGTATTGGATATCTGTCAAAATCTTGGAAGGAAATCACATTTTCAGATTATTATGAAACGTCTAAATCTCATAAATGATTTCTGTGCCTCTTGAAATAGATATTATCAGAAATATATGAAAATGCAAAAAAGTGTAAAGAAATATTGATGAATTAGAATCTGGAATTAATTTTTTTTCTAAATGAGTTTTAGGTTATAGTATCAAATGTTTCCCTTAGTTCACTTAGTGATTTATATTAATCTTTCGTAATTAAAATCATTACTAGTTAAAGCACGACTTTTTATTCTTTTCACAACCAATGGTTCTCATGAATGAAAAATATTTTATATATAACCTTAATCTGGGTCCTTCTTTAGTCCATTAACTATTAAAAAAAAAAGTACAATCAATGATAATCACATTTTTCTGCCAACATTAATAGGATAGTAGACTAAAATACACAGATTTTATCATTAGTTGCAGAAAGATTACAATAAAATAAAAATATAACTTACGAATGAAATAGAAAAAAAAAAAATAGTTACATACTTTTATGAGTTGATGACATTAGTTGATTAAAATTTGTCGCTATTAATAATCGCTTAAAAATAATGACAAGTTGATAATCAGGTACTGAAATGTAATGAAACTTCAATGTCCAAGAAAGGAAATTATTTAATTTGTTGTGATCGATGTGAGATTTCTTTAAATAAATCGAGAAACTTCGGTATTACTTCCCCTATTCCCCTGCTGGGTTTGACAGCTGATAAGCACGCTGCCATCTGTTGGTCTCCATGCGAACTACTAGCACCGCCATCTTTCTCATATTGCCCCTCCTGTTTGAAAAATAACCGCCTTGCCTCAGTAATACGTCATTTTTACGAAACATACTATCTCACCCCATCTGAAAGGAACACATCGATTTTGTGCCAGTCATATAATTATCTAATTTTTAAAAAACCCGCGTCTCCCCACCATTTGCTCCATCATACTTTACTTTCTATCTATTTCTCCGAATATTTCGAAGAATCAGTATTTCGAACTATATTCGGAGTCACTGAATAATTCAAACCTATACCATAACCAATTTTTTCATTAAACTTTCATTTTTAAAAACCACTTTGATCAGTTTTTTAATAATAAACCCTAGACATTCTATGAAGATGAAAGATGGGAAAAATTCATATTAAGTAATGGTCAATGTATTGTACTTTATTAATGTAAATAATCGACTGAGTTATATTTCATCCTGAAAACCTAATACATTTATTTGACAACCTAATAACATTTTTGTTTCTCACAAAGGAGAATTAGGATATTTTTGGGGTTTATATGCAGCACATTTAAAACTTAATTAAGAGTTAACTACTATGCTATGATATTTAACTCTTATTTATGCTATTGCTAGTTAATTAGTGGGCTAAAGATGGAAATGGTTGCTGTCAAAAAAATTATTATTTAATTTAGCTTATTTTACAGCAACCTGGACCATCCTCTGCTTAAACTGTGTTTTCTTTTTTTCTCTGCTTGTAATTCAGTGATCAACTACCAACACCTCAACTCTTATTTACATTCTTTTTTTGGTTCCTGCAGAATGAAAGTTTAAAATAAGAAAAACAATTTTAATTCATAAAACAGCAACGAGACCATGACCATTATTGATGACAAAATTTCCTGAATGAAAATGGTCTTCGGTTGAGGCATCATATCAATAAACACTGCACATATTTCTATGAGCTTCTCCATACTGGAACATACTGCTTACCTTTTTTAAAATAATACAACAAAATCTGGCGACAAGGACTGATATTTTCTTCCATACTCACAGTGCAATTGCGAAAACAATACTAGGGTAGTTTCACAAAATGCATCAAATATCCTCTCTTTCTCTTTATATTTAAGCTGTAAATTTCTTTTTGTTTTGTTAACTGATTTTTATCAAAACTGGGTACCAACAGAGTACCTATTTCTTCCTCCTAGGTAGTAGTCCTTTATGTTCTCTTAAGATTCTAAAATAACTTTCTGTTTTGAGATATAATCTTTTATACTTTTTACTACTACAGTTCTTAAAAAAAAAAATATCCCGTAATAAATGATTTATCTGCCACACAAATGGTAAATATCTTAATATAGTCTGTATCAGAACTAATGGAATGAAATATAAGCCAAATTATTTCTGCAAAGGGCAGGTAAAGTTAAGTACACTCATTTTTCAAATGTTTTTATTTCAAAATTTTATTCATATTCATAATTTTAAAAATAATTGTGCTGTTTAGTGAAAATTCCTGTTGGACCTAAGAACTACTGTTAATTTTGTCTATCTTTTTGATATTACATAATATCCACACTTTATGTAAATATCCACATTATGTTAACATCATGAAATCCCTACTGTATTTAACATATACCTAATTTCTTTAAAAATAATTTTTTTTTCAGCAAATTTGTTTTATATATTACGTTAGTATCCACTTTTTTGCTTTTCTATTCAATTCTAATTTGATGCCTGAGTCCAGTCTCCAGTCTCCCTTTCCAGTAATATGGTTCCCCCATTCCTTAGTTCCACTTTAAACTTTCTCGATGTTTTTCATTTATCAACTTCAGGTGTTCCTGGAATCATCATCAGGTGTTCATTAGGGAGTCACCCATACATGAAGTTACATTTCTTGAACCTTTTCTTGCATGGAAGTGATTAGGCTTGTTAAAACAATCCATTTTTATCATATTTTCAGTGGTATTCATCATGCAGATGATAAATAGTGTGAAATTAGCAAGGAAAAGTGCAGTGTCCAAAAAATTGGTTATGTTCTAGAGATGCAATACTACACGAACCGTCAGATGAACTTCCTACAAGTAAATCTAATGCTGAATTGGCTATGAATGAGCGGTGTTGTCTGCATATCCAATCAGCTTCCACCTTTTATAAGGGGATATCCCTCCACTTGTTGATAAATCAGCTTCAGTTTTCTTTTAAACAGATGTTTCGAAACATGGTATTATGAAGTAACCTTTGCATTTTATGAATTTAATACACTGCCTAGCAAAATTAGTAATTAAAAAATAGAATTTCACTAATTTGATTCATTTTACCATTGGTGTATTTCAGAAGCCCTGTATCTGCTAATCCCATGATACAATTTTGCTATATGTACCAAGACATTAAAAACTATTTTTGAAATTATGAAGATCCCACTTTTAAAAAAATTTAAAATTTTCAATTACTTAAAATTGTATTCCCTATATTTAAAATGAGACCACTCCCAGGTTCATATCATCACTGATTGCCAACCTGTGGGCATCGATGCCATATACATAGCAGGTGTGATTTTTATTGTTAAAAAACTTATCCAAGTGTTTTTTAAAACATAATTTGGTTTATAAAAATAAAGTTTTAAATTAAAAAGTGATGATAATATAGAAAGTGGTAATGCCTCTCTCGGTCCTTCAGTATTACTTATAATTGCTGTTAGATTTTTATTGGGTTTAAGGAGTTTTATTGATCCATAAATTGCCGGTGTTATAAAATCATATAATGTATCATATAATCATCATATATAAAATGTGTTTCGTTATAAATTCATCTACAAATACCATTTCATATAAATTAGTTACACAAGAATTGATTCATTTTTGTGATTTCATGAATGAATCATGCCTCATATTTCTGAATGTAGTTTTATATATTTATACGAGTATACATGGAGGTATATTCGCATAGTTGTATGCATACCTGGATGTATATTCATATTCATACTGAAGGTAAACATACTAATGGACACAGTTAGTTAATAATAACAACCCATGTTTAAAACAAAGCTTGCAAAAATGAGAGTACTTTGCAGAATATAATTTGGCATATATTTTTTAGCATTAATTCTGATACAAGCTATAATACAATATTTATTATTTGAGTGATAGATGGATGATTTATTGAGGGATAATTATTAAAAAAACTATACCAACTATACTTTGGCCCTTCCTAGTTTGTACCTCATCATTAACAGAGCAGAAAGCCCCAGAGATGCCCAGAAAGGAGTCGCGAAGCACAGGTTGGACCAACCGAATTTCCAAAGGTGGCTAATTAACATAGCAATTTACAGTTCTCAACCAGTGCTTTGATAGGTTGATTTATAGTTGATGATATTTGTACATTCTTTATCCCTTCATTATTGTTTGATAGTCTGCAGGTTAAAAATAAAATTATTTGGCATTTGGTAAGGCCCAGAGTTGGGCAAATTGTAATCTGAATAATGATTAATGAATATGAATAATTGTAATCATAAAACAAATGAATAATGAATAACCATTATTCATAATCAGTGCGGTGTATTTTTTAATGATTATTGAGTTTTTGTGGTACTCATATGAAATGAATAATGAATAACTGGTATTCAGTTATTCATGATTAACGAATACTGATAAATTCAGTTAGTCATTATTCATGAATAAAATATATTCATGAGCTAGGATTAATATAATATTCATCAATCATGAATACCTAATATTCATCTATCATGAATAACAAATATTCACCAAAATTCATATAGGATCAGTTCCTCAAACGTATCTAATTGCTATCATTATTTCATTATTTATTGATCGGTTTCGGAACTAAATATTTGTATAGTATTCACTATCCACTAGTAAATTACTTAGTAATCCAAGATATTTATTTTCTTGTTAGATTCCTGAATTAGTTTCTTTAATAAAATTTTATTTTTATTTTATGATAAATATTCTTCTTAATAATTTTTTGTGCTTTGTTTCTTATATTTTTGTATTGATATGATACCTGTTATATTTATTTGTTTTCTGTTTTTATTTCTATTATTAAAAAGTTAAGGAGAAGCTAAAGGTAGTTAATCACCTACCTTAGCACTAAGGAAGGAAAACATATCAAATTTGTAGGAAAACCTTAGGATCTAAGGCGTCCTTAAGATAAGAAATCGTAAAGGAACGTTAATATAATGAAAATTGTGATGGTTAGCTAATGGTGTGCATTTTAAGGAAGCATTTAGTAACGTGTTCCTTAGGATCGTTCATAAATAAGGTCCTAAGTGCTATAGGAGCTGAGAACAACATGAGCCCTGGGGTGTTCCAATTGATTGATTCCGTATTATTGTATAGTTTTTTAAATACGGCAGACGAATCATCGCTCAGATAATCTCTTAAGATCCTTAAATTTAAAGACATTGGAATCGTTTACTAATAACAACTAGCTTCGATTTTTATTTTTTAGCTTCGATTTGTCCTGGAAAAATTCCTTGCCTGAAACATGTTTCGTAAATACTGTACATGGTTCGTGGAAAATTGAGGCGTAGAATTCCAAAATCAGCAAGTCCAATTTCCAGATTTTTATTTTGGCTGGGTTTGGAACAGACCTTATTTTTGTAGGGCCGTTTTCAATATGATTTAACCTCTTTTGGAAGAAATCCTTCCACCTAATCATAATCTAATAGAAAAACCATTTAAAAATAAATAAAAATCGGGAAATGGGCTTGGCTGGTTTTTGAATTCTACGCCTCAATTATCCTATAACTTTTTATATATTGAGAAGATAATGCCTGGAGCTTTGTTATCCTTGATTACATCTGATAATTTTAACTCATTCAGATGGATGTCGTCAGTATCGGGTAAACTCTCAACAGACTGTCGCATGATAGCATGTTCTGCTGAATCTTGTCTAATTATGGTATTCAAAATATAGGAGGAATAGGTTTCTTCCAAGGATTTACCATATGACCCGTCTGGCTTCTTTAAAGTATTTAAATTAAGTTGCTGGAGCATTTTCCGGGCAGCATGTTTATAAGACCATTTCCATGGATTCCTGCTAGAAATAGTGTCACAATATTCCTTCTACAATTCCATTTTACTAGTCCTAATAGATTTCGGAAATTCCCGTTTGAGTGCTAAGTATAAGTAACCTAGACGCCTACTGGCTCTTTTGACATCGTTCGATTTTGTTTTCTGGATTACTCTGCAGGCTCTGTTGGTAGATTTCCGCAGAGTTTCCGGCTTATCATTCCACTGTTACTATTGACAATTTTAAATGATGTGCACATTTTGGTAAATAGCCGGAAAATCTTGTAGATGAACAAGTCAACGCCATATGATTCTATATAGTTTCAATTGGTTTCTGATAATAAAAAAAGAATTTTAATCCAATGAAAATTGAACAGTGAAATGATCTGAGAAACGTTTATCTTCTACGCCAACTGTTGACTTTACTAAGAGTGTAGATAAATTGCTACATAAACGTAAACAATTCTTTATCAATAACGATTTACGTTGATAACAAGCATATAAAATATGTTAATTAACCACTGAGTTCAACCTGAAATCTAATCAAACATATGAGAAGTTATTTGCGGGCGCAATCGGCTATAGGGTGCACTAGTAGTTTTGCAAAATGTCGGAAGTAATGGGGATAGACATAGTTGATGTGATAGAGATAATTGGTAATTTTAAAAGACCATTAATTGAAGGGCAGGCTATCCTTGATGCAAATCACATAATTACATGTGGAATAATATCTAGAAGTAAAAAAACAGTTATTTTACAAGCCTTGTGCCTTCAAACAAGCGATCTTAAATTAATAATAATAAGCAATTTTCTTGTCATTGTACGTGTAAAGCTGGTAGTTATGGTAAATGCCAACACATCATTGCAACTTTACGTTCTTCCGGTAGTAATAATATTAATTACCTATTAATCATGGTTATGACAGCTGTCATTTTCATGACAGCTTAGTTTCTTTGTCATATTATTCATTTATTTGTCAAAACTTTCAAGCATCACATTGAATACTTGGAATAATTAAACACAAGGGACTTAGGACAAAAATGGGGAAAATTAAAAAAGAAAAACAAATCTATGAAACTATGGTCCCCATGTTATTTGCATAAAACTAGCATTTTGGAATGATAAAATGTCAAATACTAATATTTACCTGGATAAATATAGTCACTTTATTCAAAATGAAGACTACAGATCGTCATATATTTCGAAACAGGCTTATCTATTCCTAATTTTACGATCCACTCTTTAAGAAGCTTTTTATTTTTTTTTAAATAAATGGAATGACACGTCTTTTGATTTTCTAATTGAGGGATCAAGCAATACCACCTATTAGACATTTTTCAAATAATATTTTGAACAGTCGGGTTTTAATCATGGAAAAATAAAATAAAAACGTCAAAAAACCCTATGAATCCCAGGTAGTGGCCTGGCTTCTATCCCCGTTCCTCTAGTTAGTTGCACTGTCGCTTGCGCCTGCAAATTCTATTTTTTTATCGGGCTATCTGGCCTAGGCAGTGTTGCAACCACAATACTCCCCCTAATTAGGTTGGTAATACTGGCTGGTCCTCACCAGAAGGGTAGGTGTTCAGGGTGGAAGTCAAGTTAAATAAGCTTTTTAAATGGTTTATTTGAGTTCAATTATTTTTAATTACTTTTATTTATTAATCGATTAAGTTTATGAGAATTATTTGATATCCTTTTTAATGTATTGATACAATGTTTTAGGGTTTAAATGTAGGTGCCAACTATTAGAACAGAAATGAATCCTTAATTTCAATAGCTGACATCGATGTCAACCCAACGCCAGATTTAGCAAATTGTGTCCATCTGGGCTTGGTTTATGGAAGTCTGAGTCTGGCTGCATGACAGGTTTATTATTTTATGAATTTATAGCCAGTGTGCTCTATCCATGAGTTGTTTACAGCAAAATTGCATTGCCAATGATCCTATTCCTAAATGGACAAGCATCTCATCTAAATCTTCCCATTTCCCAATTCTGCAAAGAACATGTGATACTTGCTATTAGTATCTACTTTAACCAACTTCTGAATTTTTAAGATTTGACCATTTTTTAAAGAGATCAAAAACTTGGAATACTGATTTTGATTTAAGGTCGCCAGAAACTTATACACGCAACTGTACATCATGTCTTTATTATAAATCAAAACAAACCTACTAAAAAACATTTAATTTTTGGAGATAATCATATACAAAAGTAAAACATTGTAAATTAATTAATTATTCAAAATAATAAAATTAAAAAAATCTATAAAACTAATTAAATAATAATAATAATAATAAAACATCCAAAAACAAGATAAAAATGTTCATTATCTACTTAAATTCAAGAGAAAAAAATAATGTAATTTTATGGAGATAACATAGGATACATATGATGAAAAGTACATATAAAAATTTTTAAGTTTTTCTTTATTTATTTTGTATACAACAAAATTTTAAGAGTAACATTACTTATTATGCCTTCAAAAATGATTAATCATTGCTAAAATTCATTAACATGTTTTTAATAATTTAAATAAAAAAATATACAAAAGCTAATAAAACATAATAAATGCTAATAAAATTCATATGCAGAATATTCAGAGTAAAATAAACCATTGTCAGTAAAATGTTGCAAATATATTAGAAACTATTTTTCCTACTTTGTTATATAGGCAACAGATCGACACCCACTTTACTAACAATCTGAAACTAATTGCATTATACCATACCACAGGGGGACGAATGGCCAATCAAGGTGGAAAAAAGTCACGATCAAAATTGAGGAAACCTTTGTATAATGTGCAAAGGAGAGATGTTTTTAGAACAATATTAGAGGTCGTTTTGATTTTAGCAGGTGGATTTTACAGTAAACACAACGATATGAATAGTACCTGACTTGATTGGACACATTTTGTTTGTTTGTTTGTTTAACGTCCATTTTTATGCTACTAAGGCTAATCGGACGATGCTACAGTGGGAGTCCTAAATTTTGCCTATCCAGGTATAAGTAGGATAGGGATCTTTAACGAGTACCTGACATCGTACAGGCTCGGGACCTCCATTTTACGTCCTATCCGAGGGACGGCATAGCTAAGGATTTTTTACTCCCATTAAAAAATCCTAGGGCCACCGCTGGAATTGAACCCGCGATCTTTAGTATTGTAAGTTGCCATGCTAACCACAACACCACAGGTGACCCCGGACACATTTTGTTTAAACTATTCATTTTTGTCAATTGAGCTTCATATAATCACTGTATTGATATTTTTTATTTTTACTTTGATTTTAGTAAATATGGAACTAAACCATTTGTCAAAGTTTGTGGTAAAAGTTTTGTCAAATACTCTGTTCTTGTTACCTGTGTGATTTTATATTACGTTATTTTAACTTGATTATTTATTTAAAACAGGATGCCATGACCATTTAAGTGAGTCAGACTTTTTCTTCCTAGATTGGTCATTTGTCCCACTGTGCATGCTAGGGAATTAACATGGAAGCTAAACTGTACATCGTGTGCCTTATTAAAAAATCAAATCATAATTTTTTTTATTAATTTTGACCAAATGATGAGAGGGAATGTAACAATAAAATTTTTTTGTAAAAAAAGTTATTTATTTATTTGTATGATTGCAGGCAATCCACAACCAGGGTGATGTTTGCCGACTTACAATGCTGATTTTTTATATATTACTAATAACAGTTTAGTATTGTTTCTGATGATTTAAAAATGGTAGAGTGAAAAAAAAAAAAAAAGGAATTTTAAAAAAGTTAAAGGTACTAAAAAGCCTTTAAACTTAAAAGTTTAAAGGAATTAAAAAAAGTTAATTTTTATTTTAGTGTTAAATAGTTAAATTTGAATGTTAAAATTTATCATATCTGTAAAAACATAGGGATAAACTACAAACAATTGAATAATAAGTTGGACACACCGACCTACTTACACAGTAATACCACAACCCATATCCCGGAGAAAACAAGACTGATTGAAAAGTTCAGCACTTTCGGTTCAAAATTAAATTTTCCCGTGTGATTGCTGCTTGCAAGACACCCAACCTGCTATGATATTTCATATTGTTTGGACATAGAAAGAGAAACTTCAATGTATGCATAATTTACAAAGTTTTATGGCTACCATTTTGTGGTGAACAACCAAAGCTTGTGAATCCATCAATGAACAATCGATGCTCATGTTCACGACTTATAATCCATGTTTTTTAGGCTCCTTGCCTGATCGATGGGCCTTAATATTGTAATATTATCCCAAGTTTATTTTAAATTGTGTGGGAAAACAAATTCGGAGGTACTACCTGCTAAGCAACAGCCAATGACATACAGTGTAGAGCAGCAGCCAATCAGATGCAGCGTGGGTTGTTTAGAAAAAGGTTACACGTAGGAGGATAGAGAGCTAGTAGGGGTAAAAAACATTGTGTGAAGAGAAGATTTGTGTAAAGCTACATTCTCAAGAAGTGAAACAGGAAGATTATTCATAGGGAAAGAAGAAAGGAATATCAGTGGTGTGGAGCAGTAGGACAGTGTCAAGACAAACAAAAGTTGACTGCCGTATGTCATAAAAGTGAAGTGAAGCAAAGACTTGGGTAATAATATAATTTAAATTATAAGAAATTAATGAATGCTAGTTTTGTCAACCCAACCTGAGATTTTATATTAAACTTGTTTAAAATAATAAAAAACTTATTCAAAATACTCATTGTTTATATCCTAACAAAGAAACCTTACAATATGTTTCTCAAAAACAGGGGGTTTTACTGCCTTATAATTACAGTGAGGACATTTATGAGGCTTCTCACCAGTATGGAGGGCCACTATATGTGTTTTCATATTTCCAGAATAGGCAAATTAATGGTAACAGTGAGGACAATGATGAAGCTTCTCACGAGTATGGTGGGTATTTTATGAATTTTCAAAGCTTGAGACCTGGCAGATTTTTAATTGCTGACACTAGTAAGATGGATATCCATATTATGGTTCTTCAAACTGTGAGATGTAACAGATTTATAATCACAGCGATGAGGCTTTTCATACATGATATCCACATATCCATTTATGAGGCTTTTCGTATATTCAGATTGAATAGACTTACAATCGTACTGAGTACATTGATAATGCTTTTACCAGTATGATTGGCCATTACATGTACTTTTAAATTTTTAGATGAAACAGATTTATAATCACACTGAAGACAATGGTGTGGCTTCTCAATGGTAAGACAAGCCATTGTATGCTTCTTCAAATGTGCACATCTTACTGATTTATAATCACAGTGAGAAAATTGATAAGGCTTCTCAACAGTATAACGGCCCATTATATGTGTTTTCATATTTGCAGATTCAAAAGACTTATAATCGCACTGTGGACATTGATGAGGCTTCTCAATCATATGGCGTGCCATTATATGCTTTTTCATATGTTCAGATTGTACTGATTTATAATCACAATGCAGACATTCATAAGGCTTCTCACCAGTATGACGGGTCATTATGTGAGTTTGCATATTTGCAGATTTAACACACTTATAATCGCACTGTGGACATTGATAAGGCTTCTCACCAGTATGACGGTCCATTATTGTATGTGTTTTCATAATTCTAGAATAAGCTGATTTAGTCACAGTGAGGAAATTGATGAAGCTTCTCACAAGTATGGTAGGTCATTATATGCATCTTCAAATCTTGAGATCTAGCAGATTTATTATCACAAACAGAAGACTGATAAGGCTTTTAACTTGTATGACGGGCCATAATATGTTTTTTCACATTCGAAGCTTGGATTGATTTATAAACACAGAACGGACATTCATAAGGCTTTTCATTAGAATGAGCCATTATATGTCTTTTTAAACTTTGCAATGTAACAGATTTATAATCACAGTGTGGACATTTATGAGGCTTTTTATCAGAATGATGAGCTATTATATGTCTTTTCATACTTGCAGATTGAATACACTTATAATCGCAGTGAGGACATTGATGAGGCTTTTCACCAGTATGATTGGCCATTATGTGTCTTTTTAAACTTTGAGCTGTAACAGATTCATAATCGCAGTGCGGACATTTATGAGGCTTTTCATTAGAATGATGAGCCATTATATGTCTTTTCATATTTGCAGATTGAATAGACTTATAATCGCAGTGAGGACATTGATGAGGCTTTTCACCAGTATGATTGGCCATTATGTGTCTTTTTAAATTTTGAGATACAGCAGATTTATAATCACAGTGAGGACATTTATGAGGGTTCTCATTAGAATGATGAGCCATTATATGATTTTTCATATGATCAAATTGTACTGATTTATAATCACAGTGAGAACATTGATAAGGCCTCTCATCAGTATGACGGGTCATTATATGTCTTTTCAAATTTGCAGATTGAATAGACATATAATCACACTGAGGGCATTGATAAGGCTTTTCACCAGTATGATTGGCCATTACATGTTTTTTTAAATCTTGAGAACTAACTGATTTATAATCACACTGAGGACAATGATGTGGCTTCTCACCAGTATGACGGGCCATTATATGCTTTTTCATATGTGCACGTTTTACTGATTTATAATCACAGTCAGAACATCGAAAAGGCTTCTCACCAGTGTGACGGGCCTTTATATGTGTTTTCATATTTGTAGATTTAACAGACTTATAATCGCACTCCGGACATTTATGAGGCTTCTCATTTGTATGACGTGCCATTATATGTTTTTTCATATGTTCAGATTGTACTGATTTATAATCACAATGCAGACATTGATAAGGCTTCTCACTAGTATGACGGGCTATTATATGTTTTTTCATATTTGTAGATTTAACACACTTATAATCGCACTGTGGACATTTATGAGGCTTCTCATTTGTATGACGTGCCATTATATGTGTTTTCATATTTCTAGAATAAGCTGTTTTATAGTCACAGTGAAGACATTGATAAGGCTTCTCACCCGTATGATGGGCCATTATATGTGTTTTCATATTTGCAGATTTAATAGACTTATAATTGCACTGTGGACATTGATGAGGCTTCTCACTTGTATGATGGGCCATTACATCCTCCTTCATATTTGCAGATTTAATAGACTTATAATCATACTGGGGTAATTGATGAGACTTACTACCTGTATGGCAGGATTGTATATGCCTTGTCAAAACTTGAAGTGTTAAAGCTTTATAATCACACTTAAAACATTGATGGAATTTTTCAGCTCTGCAGCAACTATCATTCGCACCTATAAGCAACAAACCATTAAGTAAATAAAATGTTAATAATATTATTTAATTTCATACTAATTAAAATAGAATTTACATATGTGTGTGTATTTATATATATATATATATCCTTTTATATATAAAAAGCTCGAGTCCCGATGTCTGTCGGAGGTAAACTCAGAAACTACTCAACCCATTTTAATGAAATTTGGCTCAATGTGTATAGTTTTTTTCAACTTAAAAGATAGGATAGTTTTTATCTTGATTATTGACCACAATATTTCTTTTATTGCACGGTTGAAGCCATTAATAATCGAAGTTGTCTGTATTTGGATTTTAATTAATGATTAACTTTCAGTTATTAAAGTATTTAAAGTGTACTTTTCTTTATGAAGAAGATAACATTATCAAAACATATAATAAGAAGAATATATTGCAATTATATGATAATTATTAATAATAATTATTAATTATTTTAATTAATGGTGAAAAAATAATTTAATTTTTTTTCCGAATGTATTCGAATACGCTTGAAATTATTAAAAAAAAAAAAAAGCGCCAAAAAGAAAATAAAGCATGAAATCTTGTTGTGAAGGGAGTTTAGTTCTGTGCTTGGTCAGTTTAACATCGTGTCCATCCTATTAATAAAGTTTTAGTGGTTATAGGCCAAATTTGATTGAGATTTTTTGCAAGTGTTCATTTTAGACTTTAAACTAGCTACTACTAAAATTTGAAAACAATCTGTGGAGTGGTTTAGTCGTAATTAACGAATTTATATTTGATTTAATAACAGATATTTAATACTATAGTGCTGCAGGTGGTCTTGGAGGGGATAAAGAGGATTCCATCGAGAATAATAAACAATAAACTGTAAACATTTCTCCGTGTTTGGTGCCTCCAATGAGGACATTATATTATTTAATTTCTATTAAATATATCGTATTAATGATTTATTAAACTTGATGTCAACTATTGATAAAGAAAAAAACGGCCTCAAAATTACATATATATATTTTCATATATATACAAGCCAAATTTTCGCCCATTCGGGCATCATCAGGGCTGTAAAATTATGTATAAAGGTACAATTATAATTATTCTAAATTTGTTTTAATAAGTAGAAATAAAGTAAAATAAATGTTGGGGGACTCACCATCAGAATTGAATATATATACATAAAATATTTCACATATAAATGAAAAGTTAAAATTCTTATAAAAACAACTATCCTGAAACGATCTGTGTAAGAACACTTCATCAACTGGGGTTACCTTAGTCTAACATTTAGTATCAGTACTCCCAACATTACATAAATTAAGTACAAGGGTTACATGAATTTTACCAACCATAACAAAGAAATTAAAAATTTTTTTAAGACAATAACAGAACAACAAAACTATAAAAATTAGATATATAAATAAATAACTATTCAAAATACAAATATAAGTAAAAAGTCATATCACATAAAAACCATAAAATTTTACAAATTTTTTTTTTTTTTTTTTTTTTTTTTTTTTATATATAACAAAATATTAAAAACAGTATTGTCCAAAAATAAAAAGATAAAAACATAAATATATAACCAGAATATCCATCTTAAAAAAATAATATATATAGAGAGAACATCACGATGTTTCAGAGTCAGGTTCCTCACATTATTTATTCAAAATTGCAATAGTTTCCGAGAAAAAATTATTTAAATCACCTAACATAAAATCCTCCATAAATCTAAAACAGGAAATAATATTATTCATAAATGCCAAACAATTAATTTAAATAATTATTTAAATAATACGGGTGATTTAAATAATTTTTTCTCGGAACTTATTGCAATTTTGAATAAATAATGTGAGGAATCTGACTCTGAAACATCGTGATGTTCTCTCTATATATATTATTTTTTTAAGATGGATATTCTGGTTATATATTTATGTTTTTATCTTTTTATTTTTGGACAATACTGTTTTTAATATTTTGTTATATATAAAAAAAAAAAAAAAAAAAAAATTTGTAAAATTTTATGGTTTTTATGTGATATGACTTTTTACTTATATTTGTATTTTGAATAGTTATTTATTTATATATCTAATTTTTATAGTTTTGTTGTTCTGTTATTGTCTTAAAATTTTTTTTAATTTCTTTGTTATGGTTGGTAAAACTCATGTAACCCTTGTACTTAATTTATGTAATGTTGGGAGTACTGATACTAAATGTTAGACTAAGGTAACCCCAGTTGATGAAGTGTTCTTACACAGATCGTTTCAGGATAGTTGTTTTTATAAGAATTTTAACTTTTCATTTATATGTGAAATATTTTATGTATATATATTCAATTCTGATGGTGAGTCCCCCAACATTTATTTTACTTTATTTCTACTTATTAAAACAAATTTAGAATAATTATAATTGTACCTTTATACATAATTTTACAGCCCTGATGATGCCCGAATGGGCGAAAATTTGGCTTGTATATATATGAAAATATATATATGTAATTTTTGAGACTATTTGAGGCCGTTTTTTTCTATATTAGTGATTAGTCTCCTTCCTGCTATTGGAAAATCTTAATATTACTATTGATAAATTTCTAAGACGGGGCTCTATTTCAACGCCTAATAAACCGAATAAAAATAGAAACCTTAAAAGAAGCTTAAGCTCTCCCGAATCTACTTCTAACCAACCGGATAAAAAATCTAACTTTGGCAATATGGTGAGTAACGATGATATAATGCGTACTCTCAAAGAATTAACGGTCAAAATAAATAATCTCCCAACTAAAGATGACTTTAACTGTTTAAGTGAGGTATTGAAAACTTTAAGGGCTGAAAATGTTGCATTGAGAGAAGAAATTAATTCCTTAAGGAGCGTGAACGTGTTCTGGAGAGCCGGCTGGAGACATTTGAGAATCATGCTCGAAGAAACAATTTGATATTAAAAGGATTAATATATAAAAAAGAAGACAATCTTTGGGAAATCGTACAACACTTTTTCACTGATGTGCTGCAAATTAAAGATATGATGGAAATATTAGAGGTTCGTTCTTTAGGAAATGAAAATATGAAAAGAAGAGCTGTATTAGTGACGTTTCTCCGATCACAAGATAAATGGACTGTTTTAAGAAATTGTAGCCCTCTCAAAGGAACGGATTGGAAAATTGATCAAGACTTTTCACCAGAGATACGTAGACGTAGATATAAATTATTCCGTCTGCAGTGGGAAATTCAAAAAGTTAATAATAATATTAAGCCCATAATTCGTACTGACAAATTATTTATTAATAACAATATATTTACTTGGAATGAATTTAAGGGTTTAATTTTTGAAGGTACTGTTGGTGTAACGAAGCTAAATGAAATAACTGGTCATGATTTTTCCGATTACATCAATAGTTTACTTATCTCGGATACATCCTCGCGAGATAGAACCAGGTCTGCCAACAACACATCATTAACAAATAGACAACAGCCAACTACATCTAATGCTTCTGATATTTGAGATTTATCCGTCTGCCAGCAAATTTCTGAAAGTAATCTAAATTATGTTAATTTTCTTTCATATAACATTGCAGGACTTAATAATAAAATAGGTGATTTATTTTTTATTTCATTCATTAGATCATTTGATGTATTTTTTCTTTTTGAAACTCATATTACTGATTTAGGAAACTGTTCTTCTTATTTTTCAAATCATTTTTCTGAATTTCATCTTCTTTGGTTATCTGCCTCTAAAGTTAGCAAATACGGTAGGCCTAGAGGAGGAGCATTATACGGAATTAAAAAGAGATTTAACCAAATTTTAAGATTTATTAAACTAGATAGTATGGATTTGGTTTTGTTTCAATCAAACGGTAGTCTAATATATATAATGCCAATTTATTTAAATTGCTCACACTGGGATAAAGATTTTTCTGAATTTAGTGAATTTATTACTAGCTATCCTGATTGTGAATTTATTGTGATAGGAGATGTAAACGTAAGGATCAGTAATCTTCAGGAAATAAATTGTGATATCCCGCTGGCTTCGGATAAGTTTGACTTTATTAGAAGTTCTGAGGATTCTATTTTTAATTCAAGGGGCAAAAAGTTTGTCGATTTGTGCGATGAGCTAGGATTAATTATATTAAATGGTCGTACGAGAGAGGACAAGGAGGGAGATTTTACATATATTGGGGCTCGTGGTAGTTCAGTCATTGATCTGTGTTGTGCCTCAATTAATGTTTTGTCAATTGTAACGGATTTTTCTGTTAGATCTGAATTATTTTCGGACCACCTCCGCAGTTACAAGTTCAGATGAGCAAGTTTTTCCGTGGCTACCTTGACTGAAGTGGGAAAATAATTATAAAAGCCGTTATCAAGAGTTGCTTATTAAGGAAATCGAAAAGTATGGTTCTGTTGAGCAATATGATTGTGAAACGGCCATGGATATATTAATTACATGTATAAAGAATGCCTCTTTTCGACAAGATACAAACTATATTAAGAAACAGGTATTTAAACAACCGTGGTTTAATTGGGTATGTTTCGAGGCAAGGAAAAAGTCCTTTAAATTACTTAAGTTGTATCGATCAACGTCATCTCACCTGGTGAGAAGTGCTTACCTTAATGCTAACAATAACTACAAAAATATAATAGCTGCAAAAAAAGTAAAATTTTATCAAGCCGCGATTGAAAAATTTAAATCAGTAAAGATTTTTGGGATGTTGTTAATGTTTTCAAGAAACCTAGGTATATATCAGATGGAGGAATTTCAACAACTCTTTGGGTTAACCATTTTAAAAATCTTCTATGTCCGCATCGTTCAGAAAATGCATCGTTCTTGTATAGACCAGTACTTAATAGAATACCTGATCTAGACAATGCTTTTACCATTACGGAATGGCAAAACGTTTTGGACCGAGCAAAAATTAACAAAGCACCAGGGGTCGATCGTATAGGTTACGAATTCTATAAAAACGCACCTATTGAATTTTTGGATCAACTTCTAATGTTTTTTAATGAGATTTATTTGAGGGGTACTGTGCCAACTAGTTTCAAAGAGTCGGTTATATTTCTTGTTATATTTAATTTATTTCGGTTATATTTCTTGAGTTGTTTCAGATGTAACCAACTACCGAGGCCGGTCATTTTTGAACTGCATAGGCAAGTTATTTTGCAGTCTACTTTTAGAGAGGTTAACTTCATTCGTCAACTCTAGAGCAATACTTAAAGAATGTCAGGCAGGCTTCAGAAAGGGGTACTCCACGGTGGACTGCTTATTTGTACTGTTTAGTATTGTTGCTATCCGTCTAAATAGAAAAGGTAATAAGTTATACGCTTTTTTTGTTGATCTAAAATCTGCGTTTGGTACAGTAGATCGTGAGGCACTTTACCTGAAACTATCGAATAGCGGAATATCTTCCCAATTTATAACGGTGTTAAGAAATATGTATGAGGGGTCATTTTCTTCGGTTTGGACACCTTCAGGCATAACGGATTCATTCAGTGTTAAAAGTGGGGTTAGGCAGGGGTGTGTTTTAAGTCCTCTTTTGTTTGCGTCGTTTATTAATGATTTGGAAGAGGAGCTTCAATCTAGGGTATGGATTGGCAATCAATTAATAAAAATTTTACTTTATGCGGATGATATTGTTATACTTGCCGAAAGCCCACGTGATTTGCAAAGAAACATTTCAGTGCTTGAGCGTTATTGTGATACCTGAAATTTAGAGGTTAACCTCGATAAATCGAAAATAATCATATTCAGAAACGGGGGCAAAATCAACAGATGGGAACGTTGGAAATATAAAACTCAGAATATTGAATCTGTCAACCGCTACAAATACTTAAGTATAACTTTAACCCCGAGACTATCCCTGAAACCTCATTTTATGGATAAGGCTTCGTCGGCCAAAACCGCCTTAAATGTAGTGTGGCGAAGAGCCATTTTGCATCCCTTGGTACCATTATCCGCTAAGCTTCAAATATTTAACGCGGTTTCCCGTTCAATATTGACTTATGGGGCACAGGTTTGGGGATTGGAAGAATTTGTAGAGGTCGAAAAGGTATTAAGGTTCTTTATAAGGAAATTGTTTGCTTTGCCGCCGTTTACTCCAATTTACATCTTGCACCTTGAAACTGGCTTAGAATCAATTTATTTCTATACTTTGTCCTTACAAAGTAGATACCTTAGTACGGACTTCTCTAGGTTCCCCCGATTAGTAGCTGAAGAGGTTGTTAAAAAAAAATGTTTTTTGGGCTCATAATTGGAAGGTTTTGGGTAAGAAAACTGGTATCTCCATTAGTTTTGTTGAGGATGAGAGAGAATGGCTTTTTTCTAAACTTGAGAGAATAATAGAGGGGTTGAGGCTGGGTTTTAAACATGAGTTGATTGAAAGAGCTGAAGCAACTCACCGTTATAATATTTATAAAGTATTAGACTTCAATGTCAAACCTGCTGACTTGACTGGTGGTGCAAACACTCATATAGGTCTCAACGATATTCGTCTAATATTTAAACTAAGGGGCGAATTATTAAATTTGAACTGTAAGCCATTTAATAGCTCAGCACCCAGCACTCAGGATGAGTGTTCCCTATGTAATTACAGAGATAAAGAGGACATTTTTCATTTTCTAGCTGTATGCCCAATACTTGCCCCCTATCGCCTTGCAGTTTTTGGAGAAAGGCTTTTATCATTTAAATTCATTATTGAACTACTTAACGGTAAAAATTGGTCTCTTCTTATTACATACACAAAAAATGCTTGGAATTATAGAAAACTAATCTGTAATGAGTTCGCCTAGGAGCTTAATTTAATTTTTATTTTTATTTAATTTCCTATTTGTTAATAGTACAAATGTAATGCAGATGAATCTTATTTTGAATACTAATATGTTTCTTTTAACTACTCACATTTTGTTTGATTTTGGTGTGTGTTGTTTAAAAATATCAATATTTTCTAACTAAACTCCGGCAGACGGTTCCCATGCCTTAATTGTTTATTTTATTTATATATAAATTGTATGATTTTGTATATTTTGTCAAATAAACTTATTATTATTATTATTATTATTATTATTGTTGTGAAGACCTACCAATTGCTATTATAAAATAACGTTCAATTTGAAACGAATATTAACAAAAATATATATTAAAGAGAAAAATTATTAAAATACGAATCAGGAAAAGAAGAGAACACAATCGGTAAATTGCAGCATTTACCGATTTCAAGCGTATTCGAATACATTAGGAAAAAAATTTAAATTATTTCTTCACCATTAATTAAATTATTTTATAATTATTATTAATAATTATCATAGTGTTGCAATATATTCTTTGTATTATATGTTTTGATAATATTATCTTCTTCATCAAGAAAAGTACACTTAACAGCTATTTCTACAAACGAAAAGTTGAACTTTTTTTTGTCCCTAAAATTGATGAATAAATAAATACTTTAATAACTGAAAGTTAATCATTAATTAAAATCCAAATATAGACGACTTTGATTATTAATGGCTTCAATAGCTTCAACCGTTCAAAAGTGAACGGCGTAAAATTATATAATGTGAATATGATAAGACATTAGGAGAGCGGACCGGGAGCGGAGCGATAGTGTGAATGGGCCCTTAAGAGATGTCAAAAATCCTCTTGAATTATATAGTGAAGAACAATTTATCTAAAGATACAGGTTTGTATCACTTTAGTTGATTTCTAGATTGGAATAGATTGTGGGAATTTATGAATGGCAGTTTTCCAAAAAACAATTCTAACCAATTTTGTAACGAATATATATACATAGACTCCTTAGGGTATGGAAAAGGCGTTTTCCTTGTCTGTCAAGAAAAATGGCTAGCAAAATATCAACTGTGACTCATATTATTTCTGCATGTGCAGTTCTGCACAAGATAAGTTTAGAATGTAAGGATAGGGAAATTATTTGTAACGATGGGACCAATTATTCCGAAAATGACAACTTACCAGAATTGCCCCAAGTTAATGGAGAAAGAAACAGAGGTGCATTGATCAAAAGAATGTTTATAACACAACACTTCTAGTGATTCAATTATATATTTCCTATAATAAAATGGATAAACAAAATAGAAAACTAAAAATAAATAAATACAAACTTTTCAAATATCAAAATGTTTATTTATTTTTTAATGTTTAAAAATATTTACAAACATATGCATACATAAATGAATAAAAAATCTAGTTAACCCTGGTTTTTTTTTATTAGTTCCTCTAGCTCTATCTTTTTTATTTGTAATTCGACCTCAGCTTTCTGAGCAAGCAATTGCTTTTCCTTAAAAACTTCTTGAGCCGCCAAAGCCTTGTATTTTGCTTCTATTTTTAGAAATGAATGAATTGTGGCATTGTTTTCTATTTGGGCTTCAACTCTCTTTGCCCTTGCCACCATCTCCCTACGGAGCCCTCCTCTTCCACCCCGTAACGGATTGGAACTAATCGGCAATGAAGTTGCTTCCTGTTCCAATATTGGGGATAACCCCTGATTTTCCTTTCGAACATCTGAAAACACATATGTATTATTAAAAATATCTTACACACATAAAACCATAAATCGGAGTAAAGATTTACAATAATATTTTGGTACTTTTTTTTTTTTCCACCGGCACTATGCACCGCAACCTCTTGGGTCTATTGTGCGCCTGATTCTGCCTGATTTCTAAAAGTCTATTTTTAGTGCATCAGTAAATTTTAGCAAACTTGTTGGGTTGACCAGTTCATTAGTGCTTGGGTCAGGTAAGTTTACCTCGCCAAAGATGCTGAATCTTAGCCTAACAAGTCGTTCACACCAGCTTATAATGTGATAAGCTGTCTCATCCTCCTTGCCACAGAATCTGCAGATAGGTGAGTCTGCGAGTTTAAGTCTGTGCATATGTTTGTTGAGTTTACAGTGTCCTGTATAGATCGCTGTAACTTTTTTGAGTGCTTTCCTGTCCAAGTTCAGTAGAATGTCACTTCTTTTGGCAGAGTAGCCTTTTAAAAAGAATTTGGAGTGATGCTGTGTTTTATCATTCCAATTTTGTTTTTTAATTGCATCATATATCTCCCCTATCCTTCTTTTGGCATAGCTTAGACTTATGCCAATTACTGGTTCAGGGGTCATTGGTCTTTTTGCTGAGCCTTTCCTTGCAAGGCCATCTGCTTTTTCATTTCCTTGGATGCCGGAATGTCCAGGCACCCATTCCACTCTGGCTCTATTGCTTTCCGCTAGTTTGTTGAGCGAGATTTTGCAGTCTTTGACGATCTGTGATTTAATGACATTATTGATTTTGGTACTTTACAGAGGCCACTATGAAAAGCGCGAAACTTGTTCGTCAATAAAATCTGTTCTTCCTAATTCGGTAAGATAAACACCCCAAATAATATTTGCATCCATGTAATACCGAAGTACTGATATTATCGTACTTTAGTTATTGAGGATTTCTATTGTTTTGTGTATCCCCAGTTCGACCCTTACCTGGTTTATCCAAGTTTTCATTGTTATTTTATTTGTTATTCATTGGTTGTGATTGGTTCTAATGTGCCTTGCTCCGAGAGGACAAACATCTCATCCTGGTGTTTTTCGCTCAAGGCCACGGTGATGCTATCTGCACCATCAGTTTCTTTAGAAAAGGTGTTCATAAAAAGTTTGTCTATACTGTCTTCTTTTAAATCTTCCGGAGGTGGCCCTCCACCTGTAGCCATTCCTTTTTCTGGCACTTAACTCTTTTTTTCTTTTGGTCTTAAGATTGTCCCATTATTTCTTCATCTGTTTTTCAGTACGCTAAAACGTAAACATTGACGGTGAAAGGTTAATTCATAAGCAACAGAATGTAAGTTGAAAGAACAAAAAGTTTTGAAGGAGGTTCCAAATTTAAACAGGTAGGGTCTCAAAAATTTATTTTTATTGACTATTTATCCAGTCAAAGTCATATTGTATTTATGTTGACGTTTCACTCGACTGAGAGCATTTTCAAAACTAAAAAGACCAAAAACAAGGGAAAATTACAGCTTCGTTGTTAAATTTTACAATTAAAAACATTATGAAAAAAACAACAATACAAAATATAGAAACTCAATCTTACCACTTTATCAACAAACCCATCAAAAAATCATAAATGGGTCATTTCAAAATTTTGGTCACATTTATGTCACAGAACAATAATTGGGCCAAATCACAGTTGAATCCATTTTGATAATTTTTTCCTGAAATCTATCTGTTTGAAAGCTTACTTATCATTAAACATTAATTGTGATTTGTAATTTACGGCCCAGGAAAAAAAAATGCAAAATATTGATTTCTCACTCTCTAGTGATGTCACAACCCAGAGGTACTCCACAAGTTAGCTGAATATTGTGAAACTTCTGGGTGTAAGTCCATAAATCTAGGGTTTTTTAGAAAGGTTATTATGTCTAAGTCCAATATTCAACTGATGAATAAAAATTAATTAATTCAATTCACCTAATTAGTTCATTTCATGAGTGTCACTGGTGTTGATCCTCACTCTCTAGAAATTTTTTATAAGTTCCGCTAAACTGGAGGAACAGCGAAATTTTGTTTTTCCAACCTATACGATAACACTGCTTCAACATGGAGTACACATGATTTTTCCCGCTAAGAACAATCCCGAGACTAGGAAGTTAATTTGTGTTCAAGTTTTGAAACTCATAGGGTATTTTTATTCATCCTCACTTCCTAGTGAATAAGTTTTCCAATAAAGGGAAGTGGATTTTAATCATCCTTTTCACATTGATTATAGTTTGATGGTAATTTGTGGAAAATATTTTTGAATAGCTTACTTACTTACTCTACTAACCGCCTGTGCCATTTAATGGTGGAAACCTCACTCCCTAGAAAATCTTAAAATCTAGGGATCTAGGGAGTGAGGTTAACATCTAGTGATTGAGTGTTTTCAAGTTTTTACAATAAATTTATAATACAAAAAGTCTATCACTGTGCATTATTACTTTCCTTGCTCAAAAAAGAAGCGCAGCGAGGAGCTATTGCACAGAATGAAAAAGGTAAATGCTCAGGTCCGTCAAGATGTTATAAATTTTCTTGAGGATGACGAACATTCAAAATTGTGTCCATGACAAAAGGAATGTATCACAAGAAATTAAGAAACAAAAAAGGATTTTATCAGGGTCCCTAAAAAAACTTCATGCTCTCTTCAGTAAGCAGGTAGATTACAATATAAGCTATACCACATTCACAAAATTAAAACCTTTCTGGGTCCTAGCGCTTAAAAGTTTGTGTAATATTTTATATTTTGATATTTTCTAACTGCTTCTTATTTTCTTAAAATAAAAATGTTAAAATAAAAAACTTTTCTCACTTCCTAGACACCTACCTCACTCCCTGGATTTATATTTTTTTCAATATGGCATATGTATGGTTTGACTGGTAATTATGTATGCTCACATCAGTGACTTGCTCAGACAACCTTAAAGACTGATAAGGAGCAAAAAAACACACATATTATTCTTTTTTTTTTTTTGTTTAATTTGATGCCTGAATGTGACCGAAATTTTGAAATTACCCAAATATAAAAAAGTTAAAAAACTGTTTAATATGGTAAAATAATATTTAGAACTGGTATAAGAAAATGAAAGAGAAAGTAACATGGTACTCAACAGAAATATATCCTGAGAAATTATTAAGTTGCTAATGCGTTAAGCTAGAGCGATAACCAGGTGTTATTAAAAATATGAACAAAGAATGGCATACAATGGTGTGTTTAACTAAATGCAAACATTTTAAAAGAAAAAATTAAATTCAAATAAAATTCTACTCAAACATGCAATGACCAAAATATAGAAAAACAGCAACATCACAGTTCAAAAACAAATTAGATGGCTAAAATTACATAACAATTTATATTATCTAATCTTTATAATTAACATTTCTCATTAATTTATAAATACACATACAAATATATTTTTGATTATGAAAATGAAGACAAAACCTAGATTAAACTGTAAGATCTTATTATCAATATTTAAAACTTATCTATAATGTTGCCATAAAATTTGGTTATTTCTGAATATTCCTTCCTATTATTGACCAAATTGTTAATGCTACTATTTATATGTATGCTTTCTAATATTTCTCTGGTTTTCTTATGTTTTTGCGAGCAAATTATTTTTGTGTTTGGAAAATTAAATTCATGCTTTGTACTTTTGTGGTGTTCTACTAGGGCTGAATTGATTTTCGATGTATGTTTTAAACTATATACGTGTTGTTTGAGGCTGGTCTCAAGAAAACCAAATCTTTTAAAAGGTTTTCTTCTAAAATGTTACATATTGTGGTTGATGTCTTATTTAAATGAGCATTATCTGTTAGAACTAAACTCAACAGCAAAAAAAACCGGACACTCACATTATCCCTCATAATTCCAGTAAATTCTATTTGATTTTTAATTTGTGGTTAGGGTTACTTTCTTAATCGGTCACTTCAACAAAATCTACCAAAAATTTAAAACAATGTATTAATAATTGTGTACGATGTACGAAAATAATTTTTTTTCACTTTTTCAGAAGCTCATAAGTATTCATTTTTTAAACTTTTATTAAAGGTACGGCCTCCTAATATCTCGTATTGCCCCCTCTTGCATGGTTGAGTGCTCTCATCCTGTTAGTTATAGAATACATCAAATTTTGGATTAGTTCCTCTGGCACAGCATTCCATTCTTCTCGAAGAACAATTTTTAGCTCATTTACATTACTAGGGGATAGATGACGATTCCTAACACGTCTCCCTCAATTATCCCACAAGTGTTCTATTGGATTCATATCAGGAGATTGTTGCAAGCCAGTCCAAAACAGAAAATCCCATCTGCTCCAAATATTCGCTGACCAGACTTGCAGTATGCGGGCGAGCATTATCTTGCATAAAAATGAACTGATCACCAATAAATGGGGCGAATGGGATAACAGCCTCGATGAGTACTTCCTCAATGTACTTGTGTCAGGTACTCCAGTCAGGTGCCCCATTTTCAATAAAAAACAGTTCAGTACGGGCATGGAAATTTATTTCTCCACAAACCATACCTGATTGCCTTTAGAAAGACTGCGACTCGTGCCCGGTGCATTGAGCAAATTGCTCCCTTGGTCATCTCCACTCTCTGTCACGACCCTCTGAGCGGTACAGATCATACCGAGAACAGAATAGCCCCCATTGCTCGAAAGACCAATTTAGATGCCGGCCAGCAAATAATCGGCGTACTCTCCTATGTCTTTCCAGGAGTAGGCACCCTACCTCAGGGCGCCTCACTCCAATCCCTTGCTCCCTCAGTCTCCGCCGTACAGTATCTGTGCTAATATTGGTATTCCACACCATTTCAAGTCTGTCCTGGAATTGGGAAGCAGTTAAATGACAGATTTCTCAATACTGAGAGGGTGGGAATTTCAGTTTTGGACTGGCCTGCACGATCTCCCGATATGAATCAAACAGGACATTTGTGGGATAATTGAGGGAGACATGTTAGGAATCGTCGTCCACCCCCTAGTAATGTAAAAAAGCTCAAAAGTGTTCTTTAAGAAAAATGGTATGCTGTGCCAGAGGAGCTAATCCAAAATTTGATTTATTCTATAACTAACAGGACGAGAGCACTTACCCGTGCAAAAGGGGGCAATACGAGATATTAGGAGGCCGTACCTTTAATAAAAGTTTAAAAAATGAATACTTATGAGCTTCTGAAAAAGTGAAAAAAAAAAAATATTTTCATACATTGCACACAATTATTAATACATTTTTTTAAATTTTTGGTAGATTTTGTTGTTGAAGTGACCTATAAAGAAAGTAACCATAACCACAAATTAAATATCAAATAGAATTTACTGGAATTATGAGGGATAATGTGAGTGTCTGGTTTTTTTTGCTGTTGAGTTTATATTGATCTGTTAATTAAGTTCTTTCCAACTTTAACGATTTGGTATTAATAGTGAAAATATCAAACAAAATTATAACAATATCAGTGACGAAAATAAGAGTAATGGATGGAAAATTTAATGAAGACAATTTCAAAATAAGTTATAAACCAAATAACCCTTTAAAACATTTTATACAAACATGAAAGATAATATTCCAATTATGAAGAAAACAAATGTAATATATAATATACCATGTTCTAATTGTGAAAAATCTTATTTGGGCCATACAGGATGCAACTTAGAAACCAGACTCAAACAACAAATATATGGTTTAAAATCTATATCAAAAATCAATTCAGCCCTAGTAGAACACCAGAAAAGTACAAAGCATGAATTTAATTTAGTTTTCAATTGAAAAATTTAACTACAAAGCTGTTTTTATCCCCCTTGTTTTTGGTCTTTTTAGTTTTGAAAATGCTCTCAGTCGATAGAAACGTCAACATAAATACAATATGACTTTGACTGTATAAATAGTCAATAAAAGTAAATTTGTGAGACACTATCTGTTTAAATTTGCAACCTCTTTCATTCTTTTGGTGGTCTTCTTCTTTTTGAAGATTAATACATAAAAAGTTTTGAATTGATTTAATCGAGAATGTTTTCTAAAATAAATCAAGTAGGTAAATAGTGGAAATAAAAATGAGTTTACTTACTTGGATATGTCCTGGGATCGAATTGAAGTCACTAACGATTTTTCTCCACGCTTCAGATTTTTCATTAACAGTGACACTATCAGTATTTTTATTTTCAATTATGTCTTTAAAAAGGGCTATATGACCCTTGAAATAACCTCGTTCCAAGTTGGAGAAAGCTGTTAATCGCTTTTTTGTTGATTTATCACTCATTTTGAAAGAGAAATGAAAAATAAACAACGGCGTTATTGCCAAACTACCCTAATTAGAAGGTTATTACTTAGTTTCAATCTTATCAATCTTCTCTGATTGGTTGTTTAATTAAGGTGACCTTAAACTTGCACCTTAATAAAGGCATACTTAGTTAAGGAAAGGAAATATTAAGGAAGGTTCATAAAATGAGAATTATCTAAAGGAATACTTAAGCTTAAAGGTTACCTTAACATAGGAACCAGTTAAGGTTACCATAACTGCTTCCTTAGGAACGTCCACAAATACGGCCCTTAATCTGATGAAATAATCCGGTAAATGCCAAATGAATGAATCATTAATACTTACTATATTGAAATACGAGATGTAAAAAAAAAAAACCTTTAACTCTTCTAAATTCTTTAACAAAAACTTTTAAATTTGGTTTAAAGTTTTATCTTAAATCCTGTTGGCTTTTATGTGTTATATATGTATATATATAAAATACAGTCAAAATCGTTTATAACGACACCGGCTATAACGTACAATCGGATATAACAAACAAAATAATCAGCCCCATGAAATAACATACAGAAAAAATCTGATGCGTGCGCGCAACACAAGACTTTCACTTACCAACTTACTTAGATTAGAAATTGACGTGTTTTGCTAATAATCATTTCCCAAAGTCACACATTTTTCTACATTCATATCTTATTTTTGTTAATCGTTAAAGCCGTTTTTGAGTAAATAAAAAAACCCTGTGAAAATGATATAAAATTTATTAAGTAAAGTCCCCCCTCCCGTAGATCAATTTTGATGAAATTTTTACAGTCATATCTCGGGCATATAAATACATCAAATACCAAGTTTGATCAAAATCGTTAAAACCGTTTTTGAGTAAATAAAAAAAACATGTGAAAATGATACAAAATTTATTAAGTAAAGTCACCCCTCCCGTAGATCAATTTTGATGAAATTTTTACAGTCACATCTCGGGCATATAAATACATCAAATACCAAGTTTGATCAAAATCGTTAAAACCGTTTTTGAGTAAATAAAAAAAACATGTGAAAATGGTACAAAATTTATTAAGTAAAGTCCCCCCTCCCGTAGATCAATTTTGATGAAATTTTTACAGTCACATCTCGGGCATATAAATACATCAAATACCAAGTTTGATCAAAATCGTTAAAACCGTTTTTGAGTAAATAAAAAAAACACGTGAAAATGATACAAAATTTATTAAGTAAAGTCCCCCCTCCGGTTAATCAATTTTGATGAAATTTTTACAGTCATATTTCGGGCATATAAATCGATCAAATACTCAGTTTAATGAAAATCGTTAGAGCCGTTTTTGAGAAAATCGAAAAAAACGTAAAAAGTTATTAAATAAAGTACCCCCTCCCTTTGAGCAATTTTGATGAAATTTTTGCTGTCACATCGCGGGCATATACCTACACTAAATACCCAATTTCAGGTTCCCACGGTTTATAGTTTTTGAGCTAGTCTGTTCACATACACACACACACACACACACAGACACACACACAGACCATTTTGCGGGACTTGGTTATTTCGACTCAGGGGGTCCCAAAACGTGTATTTCCGTTGAAAACCGGAAGTCGAAAATTTTCACGATCGCAATACTTCCACTTACTATATATTTCATATATAGGTAAGTGAAAGTAAAAAGACATTAATATCGCTTACAACGGACATCGGTTATAGTGAACAGGTCGGTTAGAGCCAACATTTTCTTGGAACAGTAGTAGTTAAAACGTCGCTTACAGCGTACATTTCAAGACTAAGTTCTAAGAAATGAAGAAAAAAAGTTTTGTTTACTTTACCTCAATGTACTCGGTCGTGTCTCAATTCAGTTCTCTCTTGTCTTTATACACGGAAACATGCCATGATTACAGTATATGTACGATTGAGGAACAGTTTGGGATAGTTTGCCGAGTCGATTCCGCGCGTACCATAACCCATGAATTAAAAACATCTCGTTCAACTGGATACGAAACTCCAGTAATTGTCAAAGAATCTTTCTCGGTTGTCTCCACTTCAGTCAAAATTTTTTTTTTTCCGAACTACGAGGAAGGCGAGAGGCAAGAATGACAGATTTTTTTATTTAACTTACTTATTTATATATAATTTTGGATTTAATAATATGTAATTTAATTAATATGGATTTAATTGAAGTTCGTTATAAACGATTTTGACTGTATATATACACTTATATATATATATTTACTTTTTTTGGTTGGCGCATTAGGCCTAATGAGACCTTTGGCGGCGCAATGTGGTCTTCTTACAGACATTTGTGTTGCTTGAGGAGCACAGACAGCCTGGAGGGGGTAGCCCAAACCTCACGTTGCTGCAAGCCATGGTCACCATGGTCCAGCAGCAGATTGCCCAAAGATCCATACCAATCCCATTCGGGCCCATTTGGCAGTGTCCTTCCCACCGATGGCGTCAGCTCTCTCGGGTTCAAGGCCAGTAACAAACTGGTCTAGGTCCAAGGATTATGGTAGCCCAGATTCAGCAGGCCTCGAGGACCTATATTTATTTCCCTGAAGCAAACCGTCCTTGTACCAAACCTCCGGGCGGTTACTGATATCCTGGAAAACCACACCACGATTCTCGATGGGGCAGTCCTCACAAACCCAGAGGTGAGGGTAGGCTTGGACTGCATGGCTTTCATTGGCGGATGGTCACCCGAAGGGAGCGGTCATCCATCCAAGTACTAAACACGCTCGACGTTGCTTAACTGATTACCTATTGCAAGCACCTTTGTCCACTCGGCCATCCCAGCTATATATATATATGGGTGGGCAGGATGGCCGAGTGGACAAAGGCGCTTGCAATAGATGTATATATATATATATATATAGGGCTCTGGGTGGGTCATCATGAGAAAGTCATAACTGATAAAAAAATGATTTTTTCCCACCATAATAAATCTGTTGTCCCTTCTCTTCTTTTAAACCGATTTTAGAAATTTAACCCTTTAACTGCTGGTGGCTCGTATATGAGCCAGCCGGGCGCTGGTCCCTATGTTTTGATGGATCATATATGAGCCACCCTGTTTTTCCGCTTCACTGATTAAAGAGCTAGCGATAACTGATTAGATAACTAGCGCTTTCTTTTGACCTTTTTTTGAATCTATAATATTTCCCCACACCGCTTGAGGGCATTTGATTGTCTTTTTCCTTACTATATTTCCTTGATACACAGTTGCTTTTCAGCTTTCTGTAAATAACATAACATTTTGCCTCATATCAAACTTTCTACACCAACCTATTTACCCTTTTCTAATTTCAGTTTATTCGCAACTACTGTGCCATAAGCTTTTGTTGTGAAGGCGATAAAAACATAGTCAGGAAGAGCTTTTAGAGCTCGTAACGTGTGCTAGTGATGGGGAAGCTTTTTAATTTAATTTTTTTTAACTCCACCAGTGCTGGTCCGGATCGAAAAGTGAGGATATAAGATGCGAGAGTTTGAATGCCATAAAAGTACTCCGCACAGCGGGACGTCTCTGTGTGCCTACTATCCCGCAACGGCAGACCACCTGATGCCCCACTACCTCCACAGTTAGAGATTTAAACAAAAACATATTATAATTAAATTTTAATCAAAGCCTTGTCTGTTTAACACAATATAAATTATTTGAAGTCCTAGTAAAACAAAAAACAAAAATTAAATTTTCTTTCTAGATATGGAGTCAGCAGGTTTCATGACAGTAAAACTTGACGAGGCTAAGGTAAAACTAAAACTAAGAAGAATGGCATATACTATTAATTCTCTCACCTTCTTCTGGAACCAACATCTCGCTTTCTTCTTTAACATGAACAAGCCCAACTGCAGATATAAAAATATTTTTAATTAATATTGTTGTATAATTAAACATTATTTTTAACAAAACATAATACATCCCTAGGATTTTTAACAAAAGATCCTAACCTATAGAAAAATAGAAGGATCACAATAAAAACAAGATCTCATAGGCAAAATTTCCCGTCAAAGTACGTCAGTCAACCTCAGTCGTGCGTAATCTACAATGTAAACAAATGAAAAAGAAAACAGATACTGTAAGGAAAAGTTATTTAATCATTTTTTCTAAGAGTTAACACACCACAAACACTAACTTTTGTATTAAGGGGTTCAAGAAGGCGAACGAGTTCACATACCCGGGAACACAGGTGAGCTCAGATAACGATAATACTGCTGAAATAAGGAACTGGATCACTGGTGCTAATAGATGGCTCTCTACAAGGTACTAATACGCTCTGCCCTTACTTGTGGGCCAGAAGCTTGGACGATGGAGAATACTGATATTCAAGCGTTACAAATATTTGAAAGGGGTATCCTACACAGCATTTATGGAGGAATTCAAGTCGGCAATGAATGGCAAAGTGAAATTTAACATTCCTTCATATAATGCAAGTAGTAGCTGAAATATATAACCTACCACCTTATACAGTAAACCCTCATTATTACGAACTCGGATATAACGAACACCTCGATATAGCGAACCAAAATACTATCCTCCCTAAATTACCATTATATTTCTGCTGAACCCCTCGTTATAGCGAAATCCCTCGGTTAGTGCGAACTACGAACTAAATTTGATGCCTGAGAATTATTATATTCTGTTATAACGAACTGCTACAATTTTTATTATTTTTTTTTTTTTTTTTACTGTGTTACGAAGAATGAGCGCGGGAAGATGAAGTACCTCCAGTTTCTAGAATTGAGGTTTTTTTTACTCTTAACTATTCCGATTTCCTTTTGCCCCCTCTCTGAAAACTAGCTCAGTTCTGTTTCGACTTCAATATCGTTCGATTCAGTGTTCTGCAGTCGTTTATACTGTTTTTTTTAATATGCAATGAGTTCGTTGGTAAAAGTGTGTCACAAACGTAAATCCTTATTAATATCGAGGAAAAATTGAAAATTCTCCAGGATATTGAATCGCGAATTCTAAGTAAGAAAACCATCGCAGAAAAATATGAAACACTAAAATCAACATTGTCAACCATTATAAAAAACAAACATAAAATAGATTCAACCGCAGCCCAAGGATTAACTTCAGCATCAAATAAACGACTGCGCTCTGCGGCTCATGAATATTTGGAAAAAAATTGATAAATTGCTTTAAATAAATGAGATCTCAATTATCAATCTCAGACCCTCTTATTGAAGCTAACGCTAAAGAACTCTCAGGTGAATTTGGCAGGTAAATTAATGAATCTCATAGTTTAATTAATATGTAGTTTTTCTAAAAATAAATTACATACATGCGTTTTAATTTAACTAGTTCTAATGAATGAAATTCCTTCTAAATATGATCAAATCAGTGCGGCCATTGGCTAAAAAAAATATTAAAAAAAAGAAACCTCGGTTATAACGAATCTCGTTATAGCGAACTATGAATATCAAACCCCCTACCAGTTCGCTATATCGAGGGTTTACTGTATAATGACTTAAAAATTGCTTAAGAAAGCGTTTAAAATTATTTCTGACAACTACGTTCTGTCTCTGTCAACTGTATTAAATCATGATAATGATGATAGAACCTACATTAAAATAGTAACATTCTAGACAAAACAAAAATTTAGACAAAAGTTTGTTGTATACCCACTATCCATGAAGAAGGTTTCTGTTTGTATCTTAAGGGTTTGTTGAATATTGAAGAGATAAGGGCTTGAGTTTTAAGCCTCTCACCTCATGTAAATGGCCTTTCTGTGCATGACGAATGGGTTATGAATGAAAAAAGTTAATTCGACATTAGGAAGCCAGGTAACGTTAGCCATACTTTATTCACACTTTTTCGCTCATATAATCGGTTTATTATAGTTTTAGTTTCAGCCGTTCTCTTTAAATTACTAATATAAGAGGTTATATTTAAATATTAGTTTTTCATTTTTATTTTTAAATAAGGTCATTACAACTTTGCAATGAATTGAAAATAAAAATAGACAAAAGTAACTGGATTCATAAACAAATTAAGTTTCACATAAGAAGGAAAAATTAATCGAAGCATTGCATTCAATAAAAGTAAAAGTAAAAGTAATTTGGTGAAATAAGACTGATGGACTATTATTGACAATTTAAACTGTTTCTAATTTATAAGGGCAGATAGCCCATTTGATTACAAAGAGATTTATGGCCACAGGAATGGTCACCTTGATAATGGCATAATTTGCCGAAACATTGGAACGATGATGTGACAATAGCGAGGTTAAATAAAGATTCGAATAAGAGTTTGGTCTAAAACTAAAATCTGTTTTGGCCTCCAATAAATAAAAAGTTATCCTTTAATATGAAAGGTTAATTTTTTTTATACACACAAGTATGCACGCCCATCCATTTTTAAAACAAAAACAAGTAATTACAAAATTCCAAGCAACAACTATTTTTACTTCATAATTTAATCGAGAACTAAATTAACAGATAAATAGTATTTGAAATCATAACAGCAGGTTTTATGACAGTAAAACTTGACGAGGCTAAGGTAAAACTTAAACTAAGAAGAATGGCATATACTATAAATTATCTCACCTTCGTCCGGAACTAACATCTCGCTTTCTTCTTTAACATGAACAAGCCCACCTGCAGATACATAAACAATATTTTTATCAACGCATCTTATATCTAATATCTAAAACATAAGTTCCTAGTTAATAAACAAATACAATTTAACAGTATAAGCTGAAGTTGGGTAGCCAACCTTACATCAATACTTGTAAATATTTCTTTCGCATTTCAAGCGAATTGGAAATTCAATGAAGGGAATCCCTTTCCGTCAATTTTAGATTGGTTTATATCTTGTTTCATATATAGCCCTTGTGAAGACTTTAGTCTCGGGTCGAAACGTCGTTCCTGGTGTTTTGTTTGACTACACTCCCTTCCCCCAACTGTTTTAATAAAATTTATTCCTACGCTCAAACATCCACCTTCATGGAGGTAGATTTTCATTTTTATCAGAATCGATACAGAAGTTTAGAGCATCTAAATCTTGTTCCAAATGAGATCCACCTAGAGGAGAGCCGTTATTATTTATTGTGTGGTATTCAGTGATGTAATTAATGCATTGATAAACTCATAATTGTCTTTTACTCGTTATTATATTTATAGATATAATCTTTGATTGCTTCTTTTCTCACAATCGCGGATATTATTTAACCATAACTGCTTACTTAAATTTGCGTTAAGAATTGTGCACTATACGAATGACAATTTCATTAATTTATATCATAATTTTAAGGCATTGATAAGCATGATAACAATATTCCAAAGCTCATTGATACAAAAAAAGTATCCAATTGTCAATGAATTATTATTTTGTCCTTGAAATTCGATTTTGTCATTGTAAACGACTTGGGAAACGTGGTTAATGATTTGTACTTTAGATGTATAATTATATTGAATCGATCTGCAAGAACACTTTTAGTTCCAATTTTTCGTTACTTAGTCTTGTTTCTGACTCAGGGTGCGGTTTGTAATTTCTGGTTCAGTTAGTTTTATACCTTTTGTTTGATTTAATATCGAATAATTTATTCTGAAATAAACTTAAATTTTTAACTTATTCTAGTTTTATTTTTTTCCAAATCTGCATCCAAGGCTCATGGGTAAAGGTTTCTACGACTATAATAACACCGTGGATGGCTAGAGAGCTGGAGAGCCGGCCCAGCTAGAGAATATGACATGGCGTTGAATGTGTTAATGAAAAGCACAAAAATGTTCTTAATGCTCATGGTAAAGAATAAGTACTATTCTTTGCACTCAACAAAAAGAATGCTTTCATTATATGTTAAGACTTGATGTAATTTAAGTGACATATCCCTAATTGTCATTACCACATTTTCTTTCCCCCCCAACTTAAAGTTTTCGATCAATTAAAGAGTGAGTTCAATGAGAAAAATCTATCTTTTATCGAAATATAATACAAGTGTGATTAAATAAAATAACATATACTTCACACTATTAAATCCAATGGTGTTAACATGTTCGGTGCCCACAACCCGCCTGGCGGGGCACCTGACCTAACCTCAGAGGCCCACGACCCGCCAGGCGGGTGCACCTACCAATTGCCTTCCCGGCTACCTGGATCGGCAGGGGCCTCTCATTTTTAATTTATTTTACTGTGGGGCCTCTCACAGAGTAGTCGCGGTGTATTGAAAGTTTTGTGTAGTGCTACGCTTCTTGGAGTACAAGTCCCTTTTACAAGTAACTTGATTTTTTTTATTTATTAATTTTGATGTGTGGGAAGACTCGTACTTGTTTCCCAATTTGTGAACAATTTATATTCATCTTTATGTACTTTTTTGCATAGTAACATGATTTTCACATATACTGATTGTGATTTATTGTATGCATTGTAATTTGTTTTTCAATACAAAAATTAGTGTATAATTTATGTATATTGATGTAATTTATTTATTTAATAAAAATGAATGTAATTTATGTTATTTTTTGTATTCAATATTTTTCCTCTACCTTCCAAGCCTCCTTCAATTCTTCCCTTCATCTGTTCATATATCCCTGTGGGATTTACAAAAAGTAAAAAAAAAAAAAAAGGTAATTTAGAAATAATTTTTCATACTACCCAGTAAAATAATAGTAAATTATTTAAAAAAAAGAACTAAGAAAAAATATATATGAACCCCCACCCCCACAAAAAAAAATTGACATGCATTTCACATCAATTTGGTTATTGAAAAAAAATGCCATTTCTCACATTTCATTAAAAATTACACCTTAAAAACTGATTTCATTATAGAAATACGAAGGTACGTACATGGTCCGCCTCCGCTAGGCAGGTCGTGAGTTACCACGTGGCCCACAACCAGCCTGGCGGGTAGTATGTAAAAAAATGGCTAATGGTACTTGCATTGATGTTATAATGATTGATTTGAGTGTTATTTACAAGAATGAATAAAAAAAACCATTGGGCCTCCAAGGATGTATGCTTATTGTTAGTGGGCATTGAATGTGTTAAAGGCCATGAAAGAGATTGAGCAAACTATCTCAAAATCGTGTAATCCTACTTACTCCTCGGAGATATCATACAAACGCAAGTTTCAGCTTGCAGAAACCAAAACTATATATATATATTACGATAGGTTAAATGATGGTCAGGATTTTCAGTTACAATGATATTTATTATGGTAAGCCAACGTTTCGATCCAACTTGTGGATCTTCATCAGGGCTAAAAGAAAACAAATATATGAGTATCTATGCTAGAGGGTGACAATAAATGGATACATTACAGAACTGATAATAATATAAAAAATGGTATACATAAATATTAAAATAAGAGGCTGGTTAACAAGATAAAATAGAATCTGATATTTACCTACTGAGTCCAGGTGGATACTAAGACTAAAGGTAAAAATAAGGTGAGAGGTAGTGGTAGGGGGCTAGTTTGCCGACTTCAAAGGTTTATGGCGGGGAAATCCAACGCTTTTGAAGTGAAGGTACATGACAACTGAGTGAACAAAATATGATGAAGATCCACAAGTTGGATCGAAACGTTGGCTTACCATAATAAATATCATTGTAACTGAAAATCCTGACCATCATTTAACCTATCGTAATTGAAGAACAGTTGACCATCTCTCATCTCTATTATATATATATATATATATATATATAATAAATAACATTAAATATTAAGCCCCCCCCCCCCTGGATCGCTAATAACACTCCAAAAACTTTTTCCCTTTTTGACCATGAAGAAGCTCGTTTTCGACAAAAAAGATTATTTCAACTTTAGGGGCTATACTAGTTAAGGGGACATGGTCCAAAATCCAAAGGTGACCAGCTGTGCTAGGAAGTAGGGGCCGGGATTCGAACCTGTAATCTAACTAGTACACTTTTCTTACCACTCTTCTATACTAAGTCCACGTATTGTATGTATAATAGAGTTAAGTTACTGTAATTTTATAAGCTTTTATTGATATTGCTAAACCAGACATTTTACACATTTAAATGTATTATATATACATTATACATAAGTAAAGTTTCGATTTCTGTTTCGCCCTGAAACCAGGTTTATGGCCGCAATTCGGTTTCGGCTAAATTTTTGGTTCCGCTCTGACACTAAAAGTTATCAATAAATTTAAAGCAAAAATTTTTTTTTACTTTACTGATCAATAATGGAGAAAGCCATGTTACAGCTGTAATTAAATTCCACATAATGCTGCCATCTCTGGGCTAGTTTAATAACAACCATGGACGAGCAGAGATAACATAAAGGAAGTAATATTAACAATGAGGCTTTACCTTCGTCTGGGACCAACATCTCGGTTTCTTCTTTTATATGACCAAGCCCACCTGGAAACACATAAACAATATTGTTAAAACAGATCTCCAACATTAATATCAAAAATTTATACTTAAAAAGTATAAATTTTTAAAAGTAAAATCACCCGATCGCGACGAAGCTTCCACCCCCCCCCCCCCGGACACCACCGTCGCCCTCGCGCTCGAGTTGGCTCTCGCACACGTAAATTGTCATGAAATAATTACTATGGGTTTTTTTCTTTCCTAGCTAATTACCTCTCGCAAAGGTAAATATTCAAAAAGTCCTTATTATGTGGTGTAGCGGTGGGGGAGAGGTGGATGGGGATTTACCCCCCCCTGACTACCACGACCAACTTTGTCAATGTGATCTCTTGTTAGTTCTCGCGAACTAAAATTTAAAAACCGTAATTAATACGGCTTTTCTTTCGTGACTAATTACCTCTCGCATAGGTAATTAGTCCAAAAATCTTTATTTGGTAAGACTATAGATTAGGGTGGGGGGGAGGGTTTTCCACGACCCCACCAGGAACCACCACTGTCACCGACTCGTCGCTCTCGCTCTCAAGTTAGCTCTTGCACACGTAAATTTTCATTAACTAATTACTATGGTTTTTTTACATTACCGGGACTTAAAATCGCCGGTTCACGTACCCATTATTGAAATATATAGTAACGGAAACTATTGTGATCCTGTAAAATTACTACTTATGGTTGTCAATGTAAATACGATTTTGGGATCCCCCTTGGTCCAAATAATCCCCTAAAAATGGTGAGTGTTTTTCTGTGCGAATAGACTAGCTCAAAAATGAATAAATATGAACTAAAATGATAATTTAAATTTCTACTAATGAGTTCAGTTTATAAATATATATATATTTATATGTAACTGATATATAAGAAACACAATAATAACAATATAAACAAGTTTTATTTTGATTTAATATTATTCTCACCATTATCAATCTGCTCCTCCTCCTCTTCTTTGATTTTAAATGTGACAACTGCAACAAAATCAAATGATCAATAAATTTATAGTAATAATTTTCGTCACATTACAATTTAACAATAGAAAAAGCCATATTACTCCTATTATTAAATTCAGCATACATCTGTCATCTCTGGGCTAGTATAATAACATGGACAAGCAGAGATAATTTAAACACAATAATAATAACAATAAGGCTTTACCTTCGCCTAGGTCCAACATCTTGGGTTCTTCTTTTATGTGGCCAAACCCACCTGCAAATATATAAACAATATTGTTAACAACAGATCTCTAACTTTAATATAAATAATTTATACTTTCACGTTCCCATAACACTAGCCAACAAATTTTAACTTTTTGGAAGTAACACGGAAGTGAACCACCATTTTGGGGGTTTTCGGGTGTGCTGAATCTGAATCTGACATTAGTTTTTTTCCCTATATGTGAAGCTTTTAAAATATGTGGCTTTTAAGTTGTTTTATAGTAATACTGAATCTTGAAAGTTTCTCTCTCTACAGAAATTTTTTTGGCGTTCTGGTTTCTGATATGTTGGAATGGAAGTTGGATCTGATAAGTTGGTTCGTTTTTTGTAAAAAATAAACTTTTAACCAAAAAAACATACAGAATTTATACAGAGTATTATATACTCATTTAATAATAATAATAAATAGAAAATTTGATAAAGTTATACCTTCATCGTCCATACAGAAATGAATATTAAACAAATGTTACATTTTTATTCCCCCCCCCCTTTTTTATTCACCCCAACTACCAAACCTCTACAAAATAAATTGTTTGTGAATTATAATCATTTGCAGAGTTAACAATTTAACATTATCAGAATAGGACAACACAATACTATTGACTTATTTTGCTTGGAATGTGGAGTATACCTAGTTGAGGTTTGAGAAAAATGAAGCTGGCCCTACTGTAGGCGGAGAATCAGCCTGGTTCTTCCGTACAGAATAGTATTTTTTTACCAACTCATTTTTTTTAATTTTGAAAATTCTAATAGCTGTTTTTTAAAAGAAATTTAATGTAGAATCCAAATTTCCAATTAGATTTTTTCTATCAATTTTATATTTTGCAAACAATTCATTGAAAATGGTAAAAAATGAGAATTTTACAGCAATTTTGAATGTTTTTTTGGTTAAAAGTTTATTTTTTACAAAAACGAACCAACTTATCAGAAATCCAACTTCATATTCGTATTGTCCACCCCAAAAAACATTGAAATTATAGTAACCAGAACAAAAAAAATTCTGTAGACAGAGACAAGTTTAAGATTCAGTATTACTATAAAACAACTTAAAAGCTCTATATTTTAAAAACTTGACGTATAGGAAAAAAACTAATGTCAGATTCAGATTCTGCACACCCGAAAACCCCAAAAATGGTGGTTCACTTCCGTGTTACCAAATCAGTGTGGACTTGTGTAATTAAAGAATATAGTAAGGGAAAGTTTGGAGTTTGACCTCACATAGTCATCCAATTATTGGTCATATAACAGATGTAAAATGAGAGAAATTTTTTTTTTTTTTAATATGCTTTAAAAAAGCAGACAAAATTATAATCTATAATACAAAAATGCTTAAAAAAGGAAAAGTTACAAGAGATCTAGATTTAATGGCTGATGAAATAACAACCATGGACGAGCAGAGCGTACATAAAGAAAAACAATAATCATAATAATTATGTGACCAAGCCCACCTGGAAACACATAAACAATATTGTTAAAACAGATCTCTAACCTCAATATAAAAAATGTATACTTCCACGTACCCATAATTAATATATATTAACGGAAACTATTGTGATCCTGTAAAATTACTACTTATGGTTGTCAATGTAAATACGATTTTGGGATCCCCCTTGGTCCAAATAATCCCCTAAAAATGGTGAGTGTTTTTCTGAGCGAATACACTAGCTCAAAAATGAATAAATATGAACTAAAGTGATAATTTAAATTTCTACTAATGAGTTCAGTTTATAAATATATATATATATATTTATATGTAACTGATATACAGTAGAACCTCCATTATCCAGGGTAATGATGGTATGGAGGTCCATGGATAATCGAAAACCCCAGATTATCGAATTAAAACATTTTATTGACTTAATGTGATAGAAAAAAAGGTTAAAAATCACTATAAAGGTATAATCGCTTTTATTAACAAAGGAACGTTTTATATATATTAAATTATAATCTACAAAAATAACAAAAAAAGTAAATGTACGTTTTTATATATTATGGGCCGACGACGATACAAAGTCAAAAATGTCTTTTTTCTTCTTCAAAATATCTCATACAGTTTGTTCGCCAATTCTTAGTTCAGCGAAATTTTTTAACACTTTCACCCTTTTCTAATCTGTTTATAATAGTTAATTTCTCTTAGAGCGTTAAAACGACACGTTTTCTTTTTTCCGACATTTTGCTACTTTGTATGTATTTAAATCGAGACTAAATCACAACTAACAATATTTTGTTTTGTAGCCAAACAGGCCAGAGTAGGAGTTTCCTGGAAAGACTTGAAAACAATACCGTTCCTAGAATATGAATTGGAATATTAGATACCGGAAACATCTCATAATACAATACTCGCTTTCTGTGTGTTTTCCAATTATTGATTTATTTCATAATAGATAGTTAACCATTGTGTAATCGTTAAATATTTATGTATATATTTTTTTTAAATATTATACATACAAAATAAATGGCATACAAATTAAAAAAAGCTTATTAAAAAAAAAATGGCTCATTGGCACCCCGGTTAATCGAGACCCAGATAATGGAGGTCCTACTGTATAAGAAACACAATAATAACAATATAAACAAGTTTTATTTTGATTAAATATTATTCTCACCATTATCAATCTGCTCCTCCTCCTCTTCTTTGATTTTAAATGTGACAACTGCAATAAAATCAAATGATCAATAAATTTAAAGCAACATTTTTTGTCTCTTCACTAATTAATTATGCAGAAAGCCATATTACAGCTATAATTAAATTCAACATAATGCTGCCATCTCTGGGCTAGTATAATAACAATCATGGACGAGCAGAGTTAACTTATAATAATAATAACAATAAGGCTTTACCTTCGCCTAGGTCCAACATCTTGGGTTCTTCTTTTATGTGGCCAAGCCCACCTGCAAATATATAAATAATATTGTTAACAACAGATCTCTAGCTTTAATATAAATAATTTATACTTTTACGTTCCCATAACTGAAGTATATAGTAAGGAAAAGTATGAGTTTGACCTCACATAGTCATCCAATTATGGGTGTTATAACAGATAGGAAATAATATAAATTTTAATAAAGTATTGAATTTGCTTTAAAAAAGCAGGCAAAATCACAATTTATAATACAAAAATGCTTAAGCAAGGAAAACTTACAAGAGATCTTGGTTTCATCAGCCATTTTTTAAATAATAGAACACCACAAAGTTCTTAACTGAAAAAGCAAAACAATTTTAATCTGTAATAACATGAAATGAATGTTTTTAAAATTGGGACACTATCAAAGTCAACCAGGGATATGTAACCTAGGGACTTTAATTTTGATTTAAAGCAAAACTATTCAACTTTATAAAAGAACAGCAAAGGTTATTCACATCTTATTACAGATGTGACTAAGATCTATGGAAAGATTGATGATAACTAATACAGAAACATGAAATAATGAAAACTATTTAAAAAAATGTTAAATAATTAATAAGGATTAATTAATCAAACTAAATAATTAGTGTTTTTGGGAAGATTAGAGCTTACTTAGTATAAAAAAAAGGGTGTTATTAAAAATACAGAGGCCTCAAACAGTTTCCAAACTCAGTGACACCGACACAAGAAAGATGGTGACAACAAATAGGTGAATGTCAAGGAGCATCGTGACAATCGAACATGGAAAGAGGTAGAGGAGTCCCTTCCCCCCACTCTACTGGTCCACTCCCCAAGCTAAAATTCAAAATTATATGAGATGGAAATGGTTGGGGGTGCGGTCAAATGAAAAAACAGGCATATTCTTCTACGGTCAACAAATTTCCTTCATTCAAAATTATAATTTTCTATGTTCTCTTTTACTTCATAACTTCAACTCCATAGGAAATGATTACTGCTTTATATCAGAAATAATTGTCACAAGCTCTGTTTATTTTCTTCAAAACCACAGTTTTTTCCCATAATGATTGAATATCCATAATGTGGAAAATTAATTTAAAATACTCATAATGTGATCATTGACCTTTCAATTCTAAATATCACAAAATATACACCTCATGACGGTCTTAATATTCCATTTATTTATATATAACAGGAGCTTTCGGTGCCTCTGGCACCATATTCATCTGAACAAAACCAATAAATAATAAATATATAATTAAAATTACATATATTTATGAAAAATTATCATGCATATGCCCTATCTCTTACCCTCTTATCGTTCCCATAAGGGAGCGTCTTTAAATAACTGTATATTATATCAGTTGAGTCTTCTGTTAAAAACCTAAAATTTGAATATGATTTGTAATAAATCATTCCCGAAATAAAAATGATAAACGAAATTTCTAATTGCGAACCTAGGGGGCGCCTTGATCGTCGAAAAATAGAGTAGAGGACCTTATTTGCTTTGTTATTTTGCAGTCTAGGTCTAGGAGAGATAGGCGATCTGAGGGATTCTGAGATGGAGAGGGTCTAAGTCTGGGACGTGCAGAGTGAGGCTGAGGCAGACACTGAGAGCCAGGAGTGGGATCCGAGTAGTATCGTAGCCCCAAGTATAGAGTATATGAGTGGCCCAAGTATTTATGAACTATGGGACCCCCCTTTTTGGTAGTTGGGACCTGTAGATTGTTTAATGTACGAAATAAACGATGTATATAGTCTCTGGTTGAATTGATTACCACAAAACCCTTGCCTAAAGATCCCTGGGTCACAATGAACTGGTAAATTTAAGAAAAGGGGTGCCACATTTTTGGTGGAGGCGCCTGGCAAGGGGTGTGACAACCTTTAATTCATGGTAAAAACGTCCACCAAGGACTATTCTAGAAACAAATCATTCACCTTATTATTATGCAAACCTTAGTATAAAACACCAACAACCGAAATAAAACAATAATCGTTGTAGGAAAATAAAAACCGTATATATTATCTATATAAGAAATGAGTTTTCGCCATCTATCGTAATCGACATAAATCCATTGCGAGAAAAGTGTGAGGGACCAAATTTCTAAAGCGCAGCATGCATTTTACGCCTTCTCTGGTTGAAATGTTACAGGGCAGGAATTCGTTATTTAAAAATCCAAAGCTCTATGGAATTTCCTACATCGTGTTCAAAGCAGTAGCGGATCCAGGGGAGGGTCGCGCCCCCCCTTAGAGGTGAGGCACTCATAAAGTATTAATATTTCTATATCAAATGGGCTATATTTAGTCATTTTTCAGGTCCAATAATTGAAAATGAATTGTATTTTAATATTTTCAGTAATTTACAACGTCATTATGTACTAATATGTATTTTAAATTATGGCCTTCATTATTCATGAAATGTAAAAAAAAAGTGCGCCCCCCCCTCAGAAAATGTCTGGATCCGCCACTGGTTCTCAAAGAGTATTCTATCTTTCATTGATCGAAAAGGTATAGAACAGTTTGTGCGCCCTTTATATGGTGTTAACTGCTTCTCTTTTGATTAAACAAGATTATTATACAAAAGAGGATATGAATTGAAAGGAGTGTTTCCATCATAAAAGTTACAAAATGGAGCTGAAATGCAAACGTTTAAATGCCTGCGCCTTCAACCTGTCTTTCGCAGAAACACTGATACTTCCTTTTCCTCTTTTGGTGCTTTAAATGTACTCAAGAGGATAGTGTGCACTCCCTTTCCTGGTTCGGTACCCTTTATCTATATGAATTATATAATTTAAAAAATAAAGGTGATTGTAGAGGTATACTGATATTGGTTATATTTCTAATTTTCCTTAAATCTACTGTAATTATCTAAACGATTTATCTTAGTTTATCTTTCTAGGAGAATTATTTATAAAAACAAAATTATAACCTAGCAATTAATAAAAGTAGTTCCCAATGGCGGGCTGAGCAAGAGCACGAAGGAATGACCTTGAAGCGTGCTGTATAAGGAGTTCGTGTGACCTTGAGGTCATTGACCGTTCTAGTTTAGGGCGAGGGGGGTGTTGTGTTAGGGTGAGGGGGGTTTGTTTACGTTTGGAAATACCGGTTTCGGTAGTCCTTGACTGGTTGAATGTGGGTTAGACTCACGATGTGGCAACGCTGTAAACGAGATTTGTCAACAGCGCAGCAGGTGTGAGCGCAGGTGGGGCCTGATTTGTACGACATCATGACCTTGGTTCATTGCAGGTGTGAGCGCAGGTGGGGTCTGATTTGTACGACATCATGACCTTGGTTCATTCATTATTTTAATGTCACGATCTCTGGGTTAATTCATGATTTTAAGGTGTGTCTGGGGCCTCATTAGAGCGGAATCTTTCAATTAGTTCAAGATGGGGAAGCGAACAGGTTGGAGCCTAAGATATGAGGAAGATCGTCTGTCTACATTTGTTGGATGGACTTCGCCAGTGAGTGCAGTTAAGCTTGCATCAGCAGGATTTTATTATTTGAAAAAATCAGACCGGACAAAGTGTCCTTTTTGCGGAGTAATATTACACGAATGGTTGGTACATGATGACCCTTTTGTAGATCACAAGAAATGGTCTAAATATTGTCCGTTTATCGAGTACTTGGAACAACTAGAGAAGCTACCATTAATAATAGATGAAGTTGATAATAAAAAAAGAACAGGAATACAGTTGTGGATGCTGCTAACATGCGTAAGAGGTTTAAACGTTTTATTCAACAACTTTCTCATTTAAAAAACCAAATAGTTTTATATGAAATAAAAAGAAACGAAATAAATCAACTAGTAAAAAAAGTGGAAAAACTTCATCTATCCCCACCTCTCTGTTAAATAATTTAGTCTCAACGTTGAAGCCTTGCAAGATGGTGGGACCACGACGATTGGAATTAGTGACTGATTACCCCATCACTAGTACTAAACTAGTACGAGTCGGTCTTTGTGATTTCGTACCCACTGTCGCGGTCATCGACAAGAAAACTGTGGTGTATATGGACACAGAAGAATGGAAATTTGTCGCTAACCAAGTTCCAAGGATGTTGTCTCTTTTGCAAAGCAGACCCAAGAAAGTGGAAGTTGAAGATCGAGTAGGATGTAAAAATGTATATTGCATATTTTCCAAGAAGGGGAGGAATAGGATCATGAAAATAGAACAGGTCGTTCTTTGTTTTGCGATGTTTAACCAGAGTCCATCGACCCTTCTGCTGAATACACCTTCAACATGTTTTAGCAGAAATGAAACGGCAAAGCTTTGTAAAGACGTTAAGAAAATCAACGACTCATTGGACTTGATAACCAAGATGGCTGAATTCTATAAGAAACATGAAGAAGGTCAACTGACTGAACCTGTACAACCCAGTTACTGAGACTCTTTTTTACAATTTAAATGAACTCAAGAAATATGTAATAATACCTACATGAGTTGTAATTTATGCAATAAATAATATTTCTGTATATACTTTGTTTTTTATTTCTTAAACTCTTCCCCAAGTAAAAATGAGTATAAAGGTAAATAAATAAAAAAATTGTTTTTACATTTGCATGGTTTATTTGAAATAAAACATGGGTTAAATTACAGATATAATAGTACAATTAATAATTAATATATTCATTGAGGTATGAAAGTCTTCGCTTCTGGATAAATTCCTCATCCTCTTGCCACTCCTCAGGTAAATTGTCCCAGATGTAATCTAATGTATAGTCGAAAAGGTACAAAAGTAATGATCGAGGTAAAGCTCTCAATTCTTCTGTAGTTAAAGTTTCGATACCTTCCTCTCCCAAACGACGTATCGCTGACTCCATTTTATCCATTATACTGATGCAGATACCTCCTAGGTGGTATTTATAAATACTCCTCCTCCTGGAACCACAAACACTGTGGACTATTTTTTTTATGGTATCTGAGAGGGTTGACTAATGATGTGCTGTCGAATACCAGTCCACAGTATATACACTTAACTCTATCCTTGACTCCTCGAATAAATCCAGCATATGAGAGTAGATGATGAGGTGTACCAATATTCTTGAATGTTTTCCTTCTTATCTCTTCTTTTTTTTAAATTTACAGCTTCAGAATTTTTTCTGATCCATGTGGTCAAACGATAGGCTTGATTTAATGAGCAAACAAAGGAAGTGTTTAAATGAAAATGACAAGCTGTCTTGTCATTATCTAACTGTTTCAAGTTTGGACAGCCGAAATCATGAAGATCATAGACTGGTCTATCAATAAGTTCTTCTATAAACTTGCACTTTTCCATTCCCTTTCCCCATAATATGTCATAGTCTTCTGTAACGTATGCTAATAAGTATTTCATATTTTCATATTGTACATCACCATAGTCCCATTCTAATCCATGAATATGTTTTTTTACCCAAAGATTTGTCTTTGACTGACACACTTCTTCAGCATCTCGAGGTGGTTTAAAAAACAAATGCCACGATGAACCATGACTGATTGAAATGATTGATAGTTCTTTAACAGTTAATGAGTTAGAAGCCGAGCGATAGCCCTGAAAATCAATGACCGCCGAACGCATTATATGCTTGAGTCAATGTCCTACGGTGAAGTGATATTTTTACAGTCGACTTAATCTCTATATATAGATGTATGTGCTGTTTCAGTACATTTTACGGACCAAACCGGTTCCTGCTTCATATTCTACAATGTTATCATGAATAATGAGACAGTATGCCTTAGTATTTGGCGGAAAGTTCGCACTAGTCTCTAGTAATACACGAATATCAATTGTTGTACTTTTTATTGCTTCAGATTGCTTAGAACAATCTATAACGACCATAGGTGAGAGGGTCTCAAATTCTGATCGTGATAGCAGAGGTTGAGAATGACGATTACCATAATAACTCGTTTGAAACTCGTTATACATTTCGTAGAGGAGAGCCACTTTTCCTTGTTCGAAATCTAAATTCAAATCGTCATAAGGATATTGTTCACTATTCAAATAGAGTTTTAAATTTTTCAATTTACAACTATCGAACTGACTGCTAATTTTGGTAGCGTTTCTGGTTCGATCAGTCTGGAATGCGATTATAACGTATCGCGGCTTTTCTAAATTTGCTGATGTTTTTACAGCCCAATTTTCTTGCTGTGTCGCAGGTAAATTAGGGTATTCGTAAAGATCCCAAGATCGGAATGGAATAGAAATGACCTTGTTTTTCTCAACTATTTTTAATAACCTCAGTCGTTCTTGATCAGAAACACGAACATGGGGCATCCTCCAAACTACTTTATCTAATTTTATTTGCACATCATCACCACCCTTTATGCAGTTCAAGTCCGTACTCGATCTGATTAAAACGAGTTCTTGTTTAAGATTAATTAAAACTTTTCGATAGTCTTCGCATATTCCCAAGAGAATATCCAGTGGCAAGCATGCACTGAAAAATCCGTTTTTATCCAGGGAAAGAGTTTTGTCAACACCGGGGACCATCCATCCTGCGTTTTCTAGTCCTTTTACTTGATTAGATGAAAACGATACATGACCTTTAAGCGTTGTAGTTATTCCAGGGTTTCTAACTCTATCAACTTCAATGCCATTCAATTCATATCTGATCTCATCAAACAAAAACGCAAATGCGTTATTGCTCAATTTTGAAGTAGTTCCTGGAGTACCGTCTTTTTTTAAAATCCGACCTTCTAAATAAATAAAACTTAATGAAGGAAAGGTGTAGACATCTTGTTGATGAACAGGTATTCTGATTTCATCAGACTTGTTAAAAGTGTTGCCTGCATACGGCTGATGCGAATGATATTGAAATTGTGTAAGGGAATCATCAAATTTCACGTCTGATGTTATGTTTAGTATGTTATTCATGTTTTAACCGAAAACCACACTGTTTTAAAAAGTTTGCGTTTGCAGGTGTTAACCGCCTCGATGATTTAGGTTTACTAAATCTTAATGGGGTTTGCCATCTCCTTTTATAACCAGCTAGATTCCGATCAAGTCTATCTCTGGTAAAATCAATCCCCATTTTTCTTCAAATGTATTCTCAATGTAACAGTTTCTCCCCTAAAGTCAATAAGTTCTCCGTCTTGATCCACTAACCGAACGGTAATATTGTCAACAGTCCTCACGTTAGTAGGAAAGTAAATGACTGGATTCGGGGTTTCTATTATTTTATATCCTGGTTCTACAGCCGGAAAGAATTGATGTATGCTATGATCCGGTTCTCCATTGACGTAAGACCCTGATGCGATGTTACAATGAATCGAAATAGTGTTTACAGAAAGAATATTCACAATGCCATCCGATTCGCTGTAGCGATGCTGACCTGGGTTAATGACTTGATTGGGACGATGAAAACCCAACAGTGGACCAATAGAATGGGGCTTGTCGGGGAAGTTGAAGTAGACCGGCTTCGTTGTTCTAAGTTCTGCCTTTAAAGTATTCTGATTTCCCCGCAGTATAAACCCCCCACCAGGTTCCTGGTGAGCAATTTCTTCGCGAAGAAAAGAATTTAGTGCATCGATATCATACGATCCTTCAGGTATTCGGATCGTTGATGTTCAAAAATAAAACTTATCGTTAACATCCTTCCTGACATTAGGAATAGTATTATATGTGTCAAAAGATAATAACCCAACTGTATAACTTGAGCCTAATTCCAGCGGAGGTAAAAAGTTTGCATGAAGAATACTAGAATTTCCCGTAAACGTTACTGTATAGCTCATGATTATGAATGATCAAAATTTATGAGAAACGCCAGCTAAATACTTTAAGCAGAGATGTCCACAAATCGGAGTATTCCACTTCTGATAACGACGTCTGTTGTAAGTTATTTTTGAACCGTTGAAATAGTCAAGTAGCTGTGGTGGTGGTTTCAAATTTCCAAAAGAATCAAAGTATTTCACAACATTATCTTTTTTTACATAACAGACCCAATGAGAACCAGGTTCTGAACTCGTATTTAAATTTACAATAGCTGACTCATGTTTTTTTGGATATTTAGGAAGATTATCAATCATAAATACTCCACGGAAATGTGGAACATTTAAAACTTTTGCTAAATGATTTAATTCAAAATTCGTCAATGGTTTATTTGGTAGTCATATTTTTCTCGGAGTTTTCTTTTGTCGGGTTATAAACAGACCGTAACCATTCCTATAAGGTTTCAAATAAAGTCCATTACCAACTTTCTGACCTTCAATAGCCAAATTATGTCTTTTTTGTTCATCTAATTTTAATTTGGCCTCTTTAGCCTCATTGATCGCTTTCGCTACACTCGCAGCTCCCCCCGCCAAAGATCCCACAGCGGAAAGTCCCGCCATTAACGGTACAAGAAATTAAAGAAAACCTCCTTCCTTTGGTAGAGGGATAACTCTAGGCGGAGAGGGTTTCACCTTGTCATGTAGATTCATTTTAGCCTTTTTATATGCCACTTTTGATGCCCTCAGAATAGATGATACGTCATCTACTTTTGACGATTTAACCAACTTTTTGAAACTAATCTTCTTTTTCTTTTTTAAACCTGAACCAACTTTTCCTTTTGCCTTCATGATATTTGTAACTAACCAAGCTGCTGCTTTTTCTCCCCATGACGAATCTGGAGCTTTAACTCGTTTCCAAGCATTATCGACAAGAATCTTGTCCGCTTGTTTACGACTCTCCATATCCTTATTTATGCTATAAGCTATATCGTGTTCTTTACAAGCTCTATCAAGCTCATTTATTCCACTATCACCAGCAATTAGGCGTTGTTCCAGTTTCGTACCTGGTCCACAATACTGATATCCCGGAAGGTGCAATTCAATAGGCAACCTATTTATAAGACTATTTACGAAGCCTCTTCCGTTGCGAGCCTTAGGCATTACTGTACTCAGAAAATGAAAAACTAGGGTATATATAGCCGCCTTGATGTTGTTTGCATTCAGAATGAAATTAGTTAAACAAGTACAATGTTTCTCTACTACCAACTTTTCCCCAGCCCCAGTTAAAGGACAATCGGAGGAGAGACATAGTTCATTATTACCAAACACTATCCGAGCGTCAATATGCGGTCCGAGTGGATGCGGAAAGACCAATATTATGATTGGATTGTTATTAAACCCTAACGGCTTAAAATTTAAAAATGTGTATCTTTATGGAAAAACTTTACATCAACCTAAATATCAGTATTTAAAAAGCGTCATAAATCTTGTTCCTGAAATAAAATTATACGAATTTGAAGATGCGAAGGAATTGCCTCAAGAAGTTGAATCCGATTCGGTCTTCTTTTTCGTTATGGCCGTCATATGAATCTCGATTGCTTTTATTTAACACAAAGTTATGTATGTATCCCGAGACATCTTATCAGATGTAATTTTAACTTTTTAATAGTTTTTCCTCAAGATGAATTAAATTTGAAACATATTTATGATGAACACATAAGCACACCAGATTTAAGTTTTACTCTTTTTAAAGACATGTGCTCGTTATGCTGGAAAGAACCGTTTGGCTACCTCGTTATTGACAAAAGTAGGGACCTGAACAATGGACATTTTAGAAAAGGAATCGATACATTCATAGTAGATATATATAAAGAGCGATCCCGGCAGTAATTATCATTAACAATCATGGACCCGAAAGTCACTCGTGAAATAATAAAAACAAGTGAGATTTTGAAAAACAAATTTCGAGCATTGAAGCGTAGTCTCCAGGCTACTGAAAAAGGTCGTCAAGAATTTTTTTCACCTGTGCTTCAACCCCTTGAGGATATTAAACAATCATTAAATAAAGAATCAAAACCGGAATTGACTCCCAGAGTCAGACGGCGGGACGAATCGCCACTCGAGTCTGCTAGTATTTACCGAAAATCAACTTTATTGCCTAAAACAACGCCCCACTACAAAAGAGCTACACAAATTTTATCCGATGAAACAAAACCTATACAAACTACACCGTTATCTCATTTATCATTTCCCGACGCAGAAGAATACGAGTATGTGACTGACGATCCACTATCAGAGCAAGTCAAAGAATATGCTAAAACTCCACAAGGAGAAGCCGAATTTAAGGAGCATCTCGCCGCATTTGGAAACCTGCAAAGGGAATACTTGGATAAGTTGTTGAAAGGTGATAAGACACACGACTCTCGTTATGGAATTAGAGTCATGCCTTCTGGGGGATTAGCTATTGGAGACTCGACAGATGTTCAGCTGTTTGCAAACAACGACGATATATCCATTAATGGAGTGGTTTATGAAGGGACACCGGGACTGCTGCAGCTACTCTACTTGAAAAACCCAAAAGATTATACCGAGTCCGACTTGGAAAATTATAAGAATATCTTAAACTCGACCAATGCTCACAAGAAATGGTATAGTGAGGAACAGGGGGTGTTTGGAAACAGATCTGAGAAATATAAAAATGTAATATCCAAGATATTTCCACCACAAACCTTAAAACCCCCTTCCTCTGCTTCGAGCATGAAGCTCCGTTCTCACTCCTACAAACGGGGTACTGGTCTTATGAGAGCCAATAAACCCTTGTACGAGTATTGGAACGACCCTAACGAACTTGTCGATCGACTAAGGCTATTAATGTCTTCAACTCATGCCGGACATGAAGGACACCAAAACGAAATAGAATCAATAATTGAAGAGCTGCGAGAAGAAAATATCATATATTAACGTCGTCGATACGTTTATATATTTAGTTTCAGTATAAACATGACGATAAACAAGTTCGGAACCCACATATCGAAAAAGTATTCAAAATACATAACACGTCATTTTCCCTACAATTTATTAAGGTCTGAAAAGGATATCGATGCAAGTCAGTTACGAATAATTAATATTGCAAATCCAGTCGCTGCTCACGATGCTGCTAATAAGTTATATTGTGATACTCTAGCAGCTACCTACACTGATTTGAAAAATTGGCCTGGTAATTATATAGACGGAAAGAGAAAAAGACTTGTTAACTTCGCTCCGCCTATAAATAAATATGATGTTGTCACCAAAGAATTTTTAAGCAGCGTTGCCTTAAATTTAGTTGGAAATATATATGACTCTCTTGGCAAGAGAATAACAAACGTTGGTGAGCCTGAGAAGGAATCTGATGCGGTCACACTCGGTTATCTTAAGAAAATTATCAAATGGAATCATCACAAATAAAAAGGACTGTTGTAAATGAATTACATAAGCCAGCTCGCAAGAAATATCCCAGGCGAAAGACAGTTTTGAAAGGAATAAATGACTTGTGGCAGATAGATCTAGTAGAGATGATACCTTATTCTCGAGAAAATAAAGGGTACAAATATTTATTGACAGTTATCGACTGTTTTTCCAAATATGCCTGGGCCGTGCCTCTAAAGCTGAAATCAGGAGAAAATGTGACTAAAGCAATGGAGAGTGTGTTTCGTTCGAGTAGTCAAACTCCGAAAAATATTCAAAGTGATCAGGGAAAGGAATTTTACAATTCCAAGTTTAAATCTCTAATGAAACAATACTCTGTTAATCATTATTCCACTTTTTCTAATATGAAAGCTTCCATTGTAGAAAGGTTTAATAGAACATTGAAAGGGAAAATGTGGAAAGCATTTAGCTTGCGAGGAAATTACAAGTTTTTAGATATTCTACCTCAAATTTTACACGAGTATAATTCAACATTCCATCGGACTATAGGCATGAGTCCAATCGATGCATCCCAAAAAAAGATGGAGAAATATTTGCAAAATAATATCTATTCTTCGTTGAGTGAATCAAAAGTAGTACGAAAGCAAAAATTTAAAGAAGATGATTTTGTCAGAATATCTAAACAAAAATCCATATTTTCAAAAGGATATTTATCAAATTGGTCAAGTGAAATTTTTAAGATAGTCAAGATTCAAAAGACATATCCTTACACTTATTTACTGGAAGATCTGAAAGGACAACCGATAAGTGGTGCATTTTATGAAGAAGAGCTACAAAAAGTTAAATATCCAGATGTATACCTTGTAGAAAAAGTTTTAAAAAGAAAAGGAAATAAATTGTATGTGAAGTGGCTGGGATTAGAAGAACGCAGCTGGATTGACAGGAAGGATATTGCATAATGTTTTAAAAGAAAAAAACACTTACTGTTAAAGCAGACATTTATTAATTTGTTTTTTACAATAACTGTATATTTTATATATTTATTGTAACTCTACATTTAAAATATATTTATTTTCTACAAATTGTTGTTTTTCTTTAACCTAAACTTACTACAAATAGTACTAGTGCTAATGCTACTAATAGACATTAAATTGTCTTCTTTTATCATTTTGTATTAACTATTACATTTAATGGTTGTTTTTTTATTCATTAAGGCTATAATGACCATAAGGGAGTGTTTGCACTCCACCTCTCATTGTATGTCTTTTATCATCCAATGAGCATAATGACTTTTTATTTATTAGTGAGGTTGTAACGTTGTGTTTTTTAGATTGAATTATATAAAACGAAGAATATACACTTTTACAGTCTTTAAGTGTGTTTAAATAATCGTTAAAAGTAAAACCGCTAACTGCTGACTTTTTTATTCCCATTGACTTTTTAACCGTTATATCATTGTTTGTTATGTAAGAATACATTTTAGGTCTCAACCCGACAAATTCCACTATGGGATCTCCAAAAGTTTCATCTTTCAACAGACCAACAACTTTTTTGTTTTTTTCAGAATAACAAAAATGAGAAGTAGGAAAATTGCTTGTATCAAAATAATTTTGTAACTCTCCAGACATATCAGAATAAATATCTTCAGTCCTAATATTGTATAAAAATGAATCGGTATCAGTATAGCATAAAGTAACATTTTCTATACCATATTTTTTTAAGAAAACATTGTAGTGGTAATGGTACATCAAAACTTTGCTCAAGTCTAACACTGAGAATCCAACATACAACGGTTTATCAAAAATAATGCTTTCTTTTTCCAATTGAACCGCTGTAACATTATCAGCAAATATAATCCTACCTTTAAAATTTGGTTTATTAACTTTTCGAAATAAGGATTTTTCATTTGTAACAATTTTTAGATCGATTCTGTTACGAACATTTTCCATAAATTTACCAAAGCAACTGTTATTCATCAACTTGTAAAAATCTGATTCGAATGTATTTTTTGCAGATGCTCTCATCTTTGAATTAATTTCTATATATGGTGCCAACCAATTCTTTTGTTTAAACTTTAAAACTCTGTGAATTGTTGAAATTTTGAGCCCATGTTGTAATGCTTGTTTTAAATTGATATAATGTACTATGTACCGTGTTTTGGGTGACAAAGTCGTTAATAGCTTAACAGTTTTAGTATTAGGCGGATTATTTTTTTCAGGTAAAAAAGGTAGTTGAGAATGTTTATCATGAATTTCTTTAGGGTATTCAACATCTACGTCGAGTACATAACCGGTTTCTGAATCGTTTTCTAGATCTAATACATTTAATTTTTCGTCAGTCCACTCAAATTCGGCATATGGCAGTGGAAGATTCATGGCATATCCGTAAAGATTGTTAACATCAACATAAAGTAAGTAATTGTTTGGTTTAGACGGGTCATATTCATTCATGTATTTATTATTAGCTTTGGCATGACGGGAAATAACTTGACAAATTCCACCTCTGATACCCTTTTCAAAAAACTGGACCATGTCTATGTCTTTTATTATATCTAATTTGATTTTTGTATATTTCAACATTGCATTCCAAGATAACTGTGGCAAAGTAAAAAACCATGCGGGATCAAGTTGATAAATTTGTTGACATAGAAGTCGGAAGGTTTCAAAAACTTCGCACAAGAGAATTACATCTGTTTTTACATATAATTCCGCATATTCCTTCAGTGTTTTAATATTAAAGTTTTCCCAGACATTTTCCGCATGCTCATAGTCTGCATCGCTAATATGTTTTTGGGTTAAATCATTGAAGAATTTCTCTTTCTCAGGTAATTTAGTCTCGTTCAAGCGGTCAAAAGAGTCTAAATAATTGTATGGAAATACACCTTTCCTTGTTAGCAATTTAATTTTGTTTTCATCATTAATAATCTTAGTCATATTTGGAAAAATTTCGGTAATTGATTTTGATTGATTTTTTAAATTGTTCACTAATGTATCCAAACTTGATGAAAGAAATTTAAACGAGTCAACAAATCGTATTTTTGTCCTATACCCTTTAAATTTTATGCTAAAACTTATATATTTTTCAGTATTACTAGGAATTACATGAACCTTTTCACATCGGCTTAAGAAAGGGATTATAAAATGAGAATCATAGCCTTGTAAGTTGTGCATAAAAACAGGTATAAAATCAGGCTTTTTCGCCCTTAAATTACATGCATTATGTGCTGGTCCAATAAATTTTCCTGTCATGTGGCAGCGATGATGCACTCGATCGTGTTCATCCAAAGGGTATTGACATAAAATGCAGTCTTTAGAAGACTAAAAGATTGTTTTATCCCTTTCACTCATTTCTTCCATTGGAAGAGGATTACTATATATTTTATCAGCTTCGGCAACTATAGATTCAAGTTTTTCTAAAAAAACTAGCTTACAGTTCTCTTCCGTATAAACAAACGGTTTTAAATGGTACATGTCAGACTTTACCAGAAGTGAAACAGAAAATGCACGATGCTCATGTACAGCTTTATTCCAAGATATTGATAGATTAGGAGCGGGTCCCGAAATTGGTATTAAAAGAGATTCAATATCTGCATAAACTACGATTGGAATGGGTTGAGTATATTCCACATGTTTAAATTCGATTTTCTCTCCTTTCGGAAAGTCAGATCGGATTGCTTTATGATTACGACAAAATAATTCATGTTCTCGCTTTCGCTCATCACCATTTTTCCCAAACTTGTTTACATACGTCTTCGGAAATGCAGTCAGACATCTGCGACAGATAGTATATGCGCATTTGTGTAAAGATATTTGAGAACTTACTAATCGTGAAAGATTTGTGATCAAACAATAGTGAAAATTTTCTCCATTTTGTAAAAACAATAAATCAAACATTTTATCATAATTTTCCTTTTTACTGATTCTAATTGGATACACATTATTTTTCTCGTCTAAGCCGTAAACATTTATAGACAGGTTATTTAAATTTTCAAATCGTTTTATATCCTTTATTGGAGTCGGGAACGTTATCGAATCAAAGGAATATGTGGTTTGAATATTTTTGTATTCGTTAACGTCATTTGATTTAATATCATCACTAAGTATAGCTAAACGGAAGCAATCATTAGTATTATTTTTTACATTTATAACACAATGCTTGTCCTTAATTTTTTTAGGTAATTCAATATATTGGGATCCTCCAAAAGGTTTATATTTTGTTAAATGTAAGCAGATATAATTTGCTGAAATATATATCCAACCTGAACCTTTTTTTTCAAACTCGTCCTGTTCCGTTAAAATTTTTTCAAAGGTTTTTTCAATATAATTTTCAAGGTTTATGCTAATATCTATCGTATTACTTTTCGATTTAAAGTTAAAATCCGTTCTTTCACTAATAGTGTTTCCGTTTTTCTTAATATATGTGCATTCTAACATTATATTTATTTTGTAAGTTTTCCAATCATCAACATAGGAATTTAATAAATTTACTAAGAGTTTTTTTTTATTGTTTAAAAATTCGGTAGCTACTATTTTTTTATTATCGTTAGGAATGTAAACGTCCTCAACCGCGTTATTTAAAGAAGCTCTAATAATCCCGTTTTCTTCAGCAATCGCCTTCTCTCGCATCTGCCTACTAAACATACTACATTTTCTTTTTTTATTGGGAACCTCCATTGTGCTCGCCCTAGGTATATCATTCATACTAACCCCATTAGCAACTTTACAAGTTAATTTATGCCGATTAAAATTAAACTTTCTATTAAATTCTTTGCCACAGCCTTGACAATAAAAAAACAACCATTTACACCTGTGTCTTCTATTTGCTACTAATATTCCGCAATGTTCACATAAATACTTATTTATGTTGCTTTTACTGTTCATTTTACTCCTTAACACTAAATATACAAAGCCAAAACCAAATTAATAAGATATAAAAAACATCACCTATATATATAAAAAGATCTTCTAAAAAATTAACTCTATATATTTTTAAACTATTTAGAAAAATTTAATGTCATAAGCATTTTTCTTTTTTCCGAGGTATTGCATTTTCAGCTCTCCTAAAAAACGAGAATAATCACTTAGCTAATTTAAAAAAAAAAATATTATATTTAATTTATATTTAAATATACTGTACCTCTATAGCTTGCTAATTCTTCCTCAGTGAAGGCATATGTATATCGTTTTGGTAAGAAGGTTCGCACTTTTCCTTCTTCATCATCTTCTATTATGGCCTCAATGGATGGACCATATTCTGTCTCCTTTTTGGTCAGTTTTATTAAACTGTACGTCCGTCCAATAGTCAATTCGCCAATGTTCTTATATATGGGATTAATTTCATTTAATTTTTTCAGGAGTGACATCTAGAAACAATAACATTTGGTTGGTTATATCTCGAAACTTATACCATATAGCAGTTCAAAGACAAAATAAAAAACTTACTTACAGTGTGTTGTGTGAGGAGAGCAAATGTTCAGGAGAGCTGAAGCCGTTGAGCACTAAAAACCAAAGTGAAGAGCACTACAGCGCCGGGGCCTTATATACGGGAAAATGTATTCTTTTTTACAGGACTTCTTTGTCGACTCTTGGAGTAATTAGATTAATTTTATCTAACTCCAGACATGAAAAATATTATGACATTGGAAAAAACTCTCATTACATTCTTCACCTGCTCGATGCCCATATTTGTCTGTGTCTAAGGAGCAATAAGAATTCCTAAGGAGCAACAAAATTTACTTCTTACATGTCACCATGACACAGATATATATTACTACTAAGTATTCTTCACCTGCTGCGTCCTCTCCTCAATGTCCATAAGTCTAGAAGACAGCAATAAAAGTTGGACATAACACACACTTAATTTCTACTTGCTATTCCTCACCTGCTCGATATTAATTACTCATCGGACAAGTAATACAAGACGAAGATTCCTAAGGAGCATTAAAAGCTACCCCTAGATGTAAAGAATGTTTCTACTTGCTATTCCTCACCTGCTTGATACTAATGGATATACATTAGTCTAAATAATTCTATACGATCGGACAACTGCTTCGATTTCCAAACATCTGCCCTAGGCATATTTAAATATCCTTAAGGAGCATTAAAAGTTACCTCTAGATGTAAAGAATGTTTCTACTTGCTATTCTTCACCTGCTTGATACTAATGGATATACATTAGTCTAAATAATTCTATACGATCGGACAACTGCTTCGATTTCCAAACATCTGCCCTAGGCATATTTAAATATCCTTAAGGAGCATTAAAAGTTACCTCGAGACATAAAGAATGTTTCTACTTGCTATTCTTCACCTGCTGCATACTCTAATCGATATCCATTAGTCTAAATAGCCCAAGGAGTAATGAAGTTTCCATTTAGACAAATATTTCTATACGATCGGAATCTCAGTGGTTTCCTCGTGATTAATTATCCTATTAAATGTATACAAGTCTTCAACAGCTGCTGTTTAATTAATGGGGCTATTAAGTGTCTATTTACATCCGTGGTTGCTCGTGATTAATTAGCCTATTAAGTGCCTACTAGTCTCCAACAGCTGTTGAATGAACCTTTTAAATGTTCATTTACATATTAAATGTCCACTTATGATACTCAACAAGGTCAACAACAACCAAGACACCTGGCCCTCGTGATTAATTAGCCTATTAAATGCCTACTAGTCTCCAACAGCTGGTGTTTAATTAATGAACCTTTTAAATGTTCATTTACATATTAAATGTCCACTTATGATACACAACAAGACACCTGGCCAAGAGTAAGACACCTTCATCAACAACCAAGACACCTGGCCCCACCTGCGCTCACACCTGCTGCGCTGTTGACAAATCTCGTTTACAGCGTTGCCACATCGTGAGTCTAACCCACATTCAACCAGTCAAGGACTACCAAAACCGGTATTTCCAAACGTAAACAAACCCCCCTCACCCTAACACAACACCCCCCTCGCCCTAAACTAGAACGGTCAATGACCTCAAGGTCACACGAACTCCTTATACAGCACGCTTCAAGGTCATTCCTTCGTGCTCTTGCTCAGCCCGCCATTGGGAACTACTAATAAACAAAATTTTAATTATATATTGTAAATCTAGGTATTTATACTATGGTAATACTCTGTTCTTTATATCAATATTTTTTTATTTTCCCATTCAAAAGATGGTTTTAGGAGACCACTATGATACACACCTCTTGATACCTGTTTCCGGTCCTCATGGGACATCTCTCTCCATGTAGGGTATTTCCTCTCGTCAATTATGTCGTTTCTCCACACTTCCATGCCACTGTATATTGACCTTCAAAAAGTTTCTTAAACTGGGTACTCTGTACAGTGGGGTCTGTAACGGTTTGCATACTACTGAGTAACACTTTGTCTCCTACTTTAAAGAGGTACGTTTGGTGGCATAGGTTAAATTTCTCGCGGGTCCTTAGCCCGCCCAGTTCAAGTCTCTTCCTAACTTTGCTTCTGAGATAATCCATCTCCTTATCACCTTTTATTCTAAGAACTTACAAAGGTAAGTATTTTCCAACTGATTCATCCCAGGGCGTTTTTCTTCTGATCCCGCAGTGTATCTCGATTGGGACTGCACCTATTGCAGTATGATATGTGTTATTTATTGAGTTGCTTATAATTTGAGTAAATTTTGGTATTGAGTAAATACCGATTAATTCTCTCGCTCGCATTAGCCTGTGCATGTCTGATGGAACAGAACACTGGCTTAATACCCATTTCTTCTAATGTATTTGTCCAGGTTTTGCTTGTAAATTTGGTCCCATGGTCTGATAAAATTCTCTCTGGAATTCCATATTCTTTACAAAAACTTTCCCCGCCTCTTAGGGCGGACTTGGTCGTAGCGGCTCGCACATTAGTCAAGTGAAATGCCTTGATAAAATTATCAATCATCACAAATACATATTTTATGCCAGCTACGCCTGTAACAAATGGACCTATAAAATCGAAGTTGACCAAATTCTAATAATAAATTTTGTTAGGAAGTATGGACATTGACAAAGTTTGCAACGTCTGACAACCTGTTTCACCACTTCACTGGCATTTCTTAAGAGGAAGTGGGCGTTTAATGTGTTTACAAGCTTTACAATTCCACAATGTGCTAGTGTCTCATGAGGTGCTTGGATGAATTATTGCTCCTCCACACTCTGAGGAACGACAATTCTGGGATTTTTTCCTTCCCTTTTAGAAATTTTAAGATCCCCTCTTCTGACTTATACCTGTACCTTTTATCTTTTACCCATTCTTCAGGGTTTTCCTGGATGTATTTATAAATTCCTGGGTCAGCATCTTCTGGGTTGTATTCGGCGCTAAAATTCTTAATCAATTTATTGATCTCCATAACCATTTTACTTTCTGAACAGAATTAACTTGTAAATTATTTTCTGGTGCATAGGAGGTTGTTGCTTCTCCAACGTTTCGATTCAGAAAGTCTGCTTATAATAATAAATTCTTTTCCTTTGATATATTCGATCTCGAAATCAAATGGTTGGAGGAACATACTCCACCTTAATAATCTGTTGGTGATATTTCTACAGGTTTTGATATAGGTTAACGCATGGTTATCTGTGTGGATGTAGAACTTCCGGTCCGCTAGGTAGGTAATAAATTTCTTGATGGACCATAAGACTGCTAATAATTCCTTCTCAGTGATACTGTACAATTTCTCTGGTCCTCTAAGGACCCCGCTGGCAAATGATACGAACTTAGGAGTACCAACTATCAACTGGAATAAATGTGCGGCTATGGCGTATCCACTAGCGTCCGTTCGATGGATGAATGGTTGGTTGACATCTGGATGACTCAAGGTGATATCGGCTATAAAAAGTTTTTGAAATCTAGTAATGCCTGTTCTTCTGGACCCCAGGACCACTTCTGGCCCTTTTCAACAGATATGAAAATCGTCTTACGTGTTTTGCTTACTGAGGGTTGAATCTTGAATAATAGTTCGTTAGACCAATGAGATCCTGGAGGTATTGAACACATCAATTTTAGAATCCTGAGGCTTTAAACCTGTTGTGGTCAAGACGTATCCAACATACTCCAAGGATTTTCTGAAAAATTGGGACTTCTTTAAATTTAATGTAATGCCTCCACGACGCAATATTCCAAATAACCTTCGTAACACATCTATGTGCTCCTGAAGAGTTTCACTCATGACCAAAAGGTAATCCACATATGGTCTAACCCGTGACTATATTTCCCCCAGTGTTCTTGAAAGTCCTCTACTCAGGCATCCCAGCGAAACCTTCAATCCAAACGGTATCCTTGTATACTCCCACATCTTTCCTTCAAATGAGAACGCAGTGTATTTGCAGCTTTCCTCACTTAATTTTATCTCTCGGAAACTTTTTGTGAGGTCTAGGGTTACATATTATTTAAAATAAAACTACTGGGTAGTTTTTATACTAGACTGGTACCCAGTCTGATACATAGCAGTAATGTACATTCCAATGATATGTAAAGAAAGTTCCATAGCAGCTGAGAACAGCAGGAGCCCTGGAGTGTTCTAATTGATTGATTCCGTATTATAGTATACATTTTTGAAACAAGATAGTTTCGGTTTTTAGGTAGAATTGTTTTTAACCCTTTAACGCCTGTAGACTGATATATCAGTTCGAGCGCTGCAGTCCCTATTAGCTGTAGCCTGATACATTAGTTCGCCCTGCTTCAGCGTCAGGGCGTCAAACACTTTAAGGGATTTTTTTGTGGCTTCTTTTAAAACAAAAATTGAATTTTTACTCTTCGCTTTCGGATTTATCGTATCATTATTTAGGAATGCAACATTCATATATCGTAGGTAACAACTCGTTAAAAAAATATAGTATATAATTTAAGATGTTATAAAATAAACAGATATATGAAACATTTAACATAACAATTATATGTAAGAATGTCTACTTAGGTATGCTCCTACACATATTTTTTTTAATTTCATGAATATTAAATCATGGCGAGCAGACAAAATAGTCATCATTTTCTTATTCATATTTAGGACTAGTGAAGAGGTTCGTGGTTTCCTCAAATATTTCCGAGGGCTGTAAACTAATTGACCTGTTCTTTTCGGGGTTTTCCAAATTAATTTCACCTGCACCTTATTCCTTAGCCAAATAGGGCGAAATAAGTATTACTTAACTAAAAAGAAAAAATTAAAGTTTTAAAATCCACCAATGCCGGTCCAAAGTCCGGATGATGGAAAACTTTAAAAGAAAAATATGAATAAGGAGATAAAGAAGAGTGAATGTGGCAAAAAGTATTCAGGCCTATGGGCACGGCACACAGTGGTCCCAATCCAGCAATCATGGCACAAAAATTCGAAAAATCAACTTTTTTAAAAAAAAAATTGATAATTTTACCTATATATCAATAGGATACCTGCTGCTAATAGGTAATATTTTATTAAGGTTTTGAATAATTTTTATTCGTTTGGCCGCAGCGATTTTTCAAACATTGCCATTCTTAAGTACGCTATTTCAATTGGAAAGTGTAGTGTGCATATGTATGTTATTTTCAATATAAAGAATTTTTTTTTTTACAAAATAATTTTATTTCCCTCAAACTACAATACATTCTCTATAAAACGGCATATCAAAGAATACCCAACGATTTTTTTTTAGTAGACTTGGAGTTTTTCAAACTCGCCATGTTTTTTTCTTAAAACCTAAAACTTCATGAAGGTTTTAAAATGTAAGTTACGAGTTCAATGTAAGCGTTTATACCGTGACATAGCATATTTAAGTACAAAACTAACCATGTAAAGTTTTGCTGCAGCAACTTGCATCCAAAGTCATGAAAGAGGAAATTCCAGGAAAAACCCGGTTCCCAGGTAACAGACCACAGCATAAAATAATTATATCAAACGCGGTCGCGGTTATTTTTCTTTTTCTCTATAATTTTGTTTATTTAATTTGTATAATCTTTTATAGATTGTATAATCCACTTATTTTACAGTATCAAAATATATTTTTTATAGTCATTTTTCCAATGTTCGCATTGACGTCATAAAATAATCTGCATTTTTCATTTTAAAACTTGTATTTTCACGTTGTATATGCTAATATTTCTAGATTATCTTGTTTGTTTTTTATACGGCATTTTAAATAATCATAAAAATAGAGATAATTTTTTCGTGAAATCCAATAAATAACTAAACCGAAATACCTAGTTTGAAACAAGACCTTAAGTACATTACTGAATATCTTTCTTTAGAACCTATTTAATTAGTAGTTTGTATTCTATTCCTCTGCATTTTTCTTGTGGGTATATTAATCAAGACTAACAATATAATATATAATATTATTAGCTCTCGCTAGTTCTATTTTTATGTAACTAATGTTAGAGTTTATTTATTTTTGTTGTTTTATCCACCCCTTCCTCGCCTTGTAGGCTATACGGGGTTTCCCGGTCCAGGGGATTGATGCCGAGTCTATTTAAATTTTCTCCTGGCTGCGGGTTTTAGACTATCTTCGTATTTCCAAATTGCCATGGGCAACGCGTAATTTCTAACGCGCTTGCCCACTCGTCCATCCCGCCACACAACTAATGTTAGACATCTGCTCGAACCTTCAATAAACATAACATCAACTTTGAACGAAATCGTCAACGAAAAGTAATTATAAATATAGAATGTAGCCCCCACTATCCCTCTTACCCCCACCCCTATCCTTTGCTATTTGTATGTGCCTTATGTTAAACATCTTCTTAACCCATCAATAAACATCATACCAAGTTTGAACGAATTCCATCCACAAAAAGTAATTAAAAAGATAGGAAGTTACACACCCCTGCCCATCGCTATTTTGATGTAACACCTGGTTTGAACGAAATCCGTCAACGTTAAGTATTTTTTGCACCATGAATGCTGGATTGGGACCACTGTGCGGCAGCCGGTCTAAGGTCTCAGGCCGCAATACTCTCGCACTGCTCAGAGCTCAAAGGATTAAGAGCTATCTTCCTTAAGTTTCTGTTTGATTTTTTTTTTATGTCCCGCCTATAGGTTGTTTTTTACCTTTTTTGATATTCTTTATACCTAACCTTAATTCGGTGGGTTAATTTTGGCTTTGTATTTATTTTTTTTTTTTTTTTTTGTATTTGGTGTATTTCGAAGTAATAATTAGAATTTCGGATTTAGGAGTAATAGATGCTGGTAGCCCACTTACTTTTTTATTCTTAAGTGTTCCAACAGAGTCCAGAGAAGCAGACGTTGAGGGCAAAAAAGGTGCATCCTGTCCCATATCATGTTGGTCTTCTTGAAGATCAACAACTTCTTTAAGGAAACATTGGCGATCTTTTTTCGACCTATAATCTTCTATCTGTTTGATTTTGTTAAGTTGAAATCTTCTGACAATCATATGATGGAATAGACATATTAAAAAATGTCAATGTGTCCTGTTTTTTTATTTACTCAAAAAACGAATTTAAGGATTTTAATCAAACTCCTCATGCTTAATGAGAATCAAATATTCTTTAATATCAGGTAAGCTTTTTAATTTAATAATAATAAAACATACAATACAAGATAAAAATGTTAATTATCTACTTAAATTCAAGAAGAAAAAAAAAAACTATAATTTTATGGAGACAACAGGGATACATAAGATAAAAAGTAAATATTAAAAAATATTTAAGTTTTTATTTTTATAAAAGAAAATTATAAGAGCAACATTACTTACTATGCCTTCAAAAATTATTAATCATTGCTAAAATTCAATAACGCGTTTTCAATAACTTAAAAAAAATACACAAAAAGAAGTTGCATTTTACATAATATATACTAATATAATTCATATGCAAAATATTTAGAGTAAAACCCTTTGTCAGTAAAAAGTTGCAGATTATTATTTTTTTTTATACAATCTTGGGCTTTTCGACCACCTGGGTCATTTTCACCCTGCAATACAGAATTTTCCATACTACAATAAAAATAAAATAGCAAATACATTACGAACACAATACAAATACTATTACAATTTAGAAAAGTGAGTTATATTTTCTTAAATATATTGTTCTGTTTAAGGAACAGGTATATTAGAAACTATTTATTTCCTCCTTTGTAATATAGGTAACAGATCTACACCCACTCTACTAACAATCTGTAACTAATTGAATTATATCATGCTAGTGAATTAACATGGAAGTTAACCTGCACATCTTTTGTCTTAATCAATAAACAATTTTTTTTATTTTTTTTTTATTTTGAGCAAATGATAAGGTGGAGGGAGTAATAATAAAATAGTTAAATTTGAACGTTAAAATTTATTATATCTGTGAAAACATAAGGATAAACTACAAAGGACTGAATGATAAGTTGGACACACCAACCTACTTACACAAGTAATACCACAACCCATATGCCAGAGTAAACCAGACTATGATTGAAAAGTCCGGCACTTTCGGGTCAAAATGAAATTTTCAGATTATGATTCCTGCAGGCTAGACACCCAACCTGCTATGGTATGATATATTGTTTGGTTGTATAAAGAGAAACTTCAATGTATGTATAATTTACAAAGTTTTATGGCTCTGATTTTGTCATGAACAATCAAAGCACATTGCTCCGTATTTATATTGGAAGAAATGAAAGTATTCTTTGTCATTGAAGCCTGGCATCATCTTTCTCCACCGCACTGGATCATTGTGTGCATGGATAATTATTAATATATAAATTGTTTAATATAGATCAAACAAAGCAATGAGAAAAGAGATACTGACTCTCTCGCCTTATAATCACAGTGAGGACATTTATGTGGCTTCTCACAAGTATGGAGGGCTATTACATGACTTTTCAAATTAGCAGACAAACTTAAATTTATAATTTACTAGCGGACCCGGCCACGAGTTGCTGTGGCTCAGTAGTAATATTCTAATATTTTTAAACAAATACAGTGATACCAATATTCATTGATAAAGATGAAAACCTTTCATCTAATCAAAATCCAAAGTGATTGAGAATAGAGCATTACACCATTTAAAAGTATTTGGTAAAGAATATAGGAAAGTTGAAATTTTTATTTATTACACCTCATATTTCAATGTAGTTTGATTAAAAAGGAGCTGGTTGTGTTTACGACTCACAGCGCTGCCAACACTATCGCCCTTTTTTGATGGATCGGTATAAACTAACTCGAAATGACTATATTTTTCCACTAATTTTAAAAAGGATGACTGAAGTAAGTTTTGGAACCTCAGCCATTGATCTATTGATTATTGGCCTAACACTACTTCAACTTGGTATTGTTAGTTTAGCAACGGGTTTAATATTGCTCAGGGTCATGCCAATCTTGGTTAACGCGTCATATATGTCCTTTTGATAGGCGTTTTTCTCAATTTCTTTGAGACCTCGATTTCCCAACCCTTCGGCAAGTGTTCGGTAGGTAGGAGAGTGGTGTGTTGAAGCTTTTAATTTAGCAATATATTTGAGTGATAAGAAATCTCTTCTTAAAGTGGTTTTTACATAATACAATTAAGAATTTTTATTTATTCAAGTATTAATTTGTTCAAAATGCTTTGGGTTAACCTGTTTTGTTTTTTTAACACAAACCAAAGATTTGATGGTTCCCACACACATGAGCAGGCGATGCCCATTTCCCACGTGAGGTATGCCATTGCCCATGGGAAAAACACATCCAAGTGGACATTGTTTGCCCTTGGGATTTGTTTATGGCATGGCAAATCATCAAATCAATTATCATGGCAAAAGCCAAACTAATAGGATATTGAAGCCTTTTAAATTTTATTGAAAATTCTGACGGTTCCTAGGGAATAGGTGGCAACAGGACTATGTCTCCTGTAAACCTTCCAGGCAACATTTTTGCTTCAATAACATTTACTGTGATCCCTTTAATGACCAAACGTGTACCGTTGCACAATGGAGGTGGATTTAAGTTACGAAGAAGAATGATCGGTGAGCCAATCTTCAACTGGAGATTGTTTGGGTGTATATCCACGGAATTCAAATATTCAGATGGGAAATGTACGGCTTCGTTTACATTTAGAACATTGTCTATTGATTTTGGAAGTTTATTTCATCGAAATAAACATTTTTTGCTGCCAAAATAGCACGACTACCCAGCCAATTATAGCCCAAATAATTGTTCAAAATATCAGGAAAGACACTTTATATTAGTTCATTTTTCGCCTCTACAACAGTTCAGAAATTTTCTGGTAATTTGATAAATTTTGAATTTCGATGCAGCTCTATTTCACCGTTTCTAATATAGAGCAATTGTTTAGAAAATATATCTGCCGATGGATCATTTTGCAGTAGTACTCTCATATTTATGGTGGATAAATCTGAAACCTGCGGTTTATCCAAATAACAGTTATTCCTGTTCAGTAGAGATGTAATAATCATTATATGTAAAATTTAAAAAATGTCGCGAAGATTTGCAATCCTTTCTTAATCAACCATAATTGAAAGATAAGTAAAAAAATGTATTCTACTGAAATTAACACCGAAATATCATTCCCAATAATAGCCTACTTTAAATTAAAGAAAGGATTAAAATCTTCGCTGACATTTCTTAACTTTTACATATAAAGATAATTACACCTCTGCTGAACAGGAAGGAACAGCCTCTATTCGATTGGGATTAAATTTTCTCAACTTTAAATTGTTGTTGATAAAGGAGGAATTACAAATCTTCATTGACATTTTTTAAATTTTACATTTTAGAGCACGGGATAAAAATAATAAAAATCTGGTGCATGCGCGCAACACACAACTTTCACTTACCAACTTACTTAGATTAGAAATTGACGTGTTTTGCTAATAATCATTTCCCAAAGTCACACATTTTTCTACATTCATATCTTATTTTTGTTAATCGTTAAAGCCGTTTTTGAGTAAATAAAAAAACCTGTGAAAATGATACAAAATTTATTAAGTAAAGCCCCCCCCTCCCGTAGATCAATTTTGATGAAATTTTTACAGTCATATCTCGGGCATATAAATACATCAAATACCAAGTTTGATCAAAATCGTTAAAACCGTTTTTGAGTAAATAAAAAAACATGTGAAAATGGTACAAAATTTATTAAGTAAAGTCCCCCCTCCGGTTAATCAATTTTGATGAATTTTTTACAGTCATATTTCGGGCATATAAATCAATCAAATACTCAGTTTAATCAAAATCGTTAGAGCCGTTTTTGAGAAAATCGAAAAAAACGTAAAAAGTTATTAAATAAAGTACCCCCTCCCTTTGAGCAATTTTGATGAAATTTTTGCTGTCACATCGCGGGCATATACCTACACTAAATACCCAATTTCAGGTTCCCACGGTTTATAGTTTTTGAGCTAGTCTGTTCACATACACACACACACACACACACAGACCATTTCGCGGGACTTGGTTATTTCGACTCAGGGGGTCCCAAAACGTGTATTTCCGTTGAAAACCGGAAGTCGAAAATTTTCACGATCGCAATACTTCCACTTACTATATATTTCATATATAGGTAAGTGAAAGTAAAAATAAAGAAACTTCTGTTAAATAAATAAATAAATCAACTGAAAATATAATATTAGTCTTATTATGCAGTTCTTTAGCAAATCACAAAGTATCCCACAACACCTAATCAAAACCCACTCAGGGAGTTTTTATGTCTGGTTACCCGCAGTGTAGCCAGCTCACTAATTTTTGGCAACACTGACTCCCCAAGTCAGGTTTCTACTAGGTTACACCTGTGACAGTAGGTGCTGTTACAACATTTATAGAGTATTATTTCAAATAATAGCCTAATTTAAATTATTAAAATGTATTTACTTTATTAAAAGTTGATATCAGGGTGGGCCACAGCAAAGCGTTTCAGTGCTTAGCTAGTAATTTAATTTAAATAAGAATAAAAAAGGAAAAGGAAGAAAAATTATCTACACTTTTGAGGATTTATTGTAACCTTTTCTTGATTTATTTATTCTTTAATGAAAATTAACAATAAATGTCTGTGGAAAATAATAATATAGGAACAAATAACTGCACTCACATAACACAATACAAAATTATAATAATGATAACCTGTATTACAATAGCATGCTTATAAACAAAAACGTTATGAAATCGACATATGACACTATGTTAATAAATCGAAACACGGCCTACTGTATTTGCAATAATTCGCTATATAAGAATTATTTTGGTCACTAATCAAGTTAAAAACTATCCTATCTATTAAGTAGGCCAAAAATATATACATTGAGCCAAATTTCATTAAAATCAGTTGAGTAGTTTGTGAGTTATAGAAAGACAAACATCAGGACCCGAGATTCCTATATATACGAGGCGTGTTTTTTAAGTAAGTACCGTTTTGAAATTAAAAAATACGTGCAAAGATATCTCAATAATTTTATTTTTACATGAAAGCCTGTACCTTAATCAACTTTTCTACATAATTTCCTTCATTATTGAGGCACTTGTCATAACGTTGTACCAGTTTATGAATACCCTCCTCATAGAAGTCTGCCGCCTGACTTGTTAACCACTGCATCACAATTGTTTTGACTTCGTCATCGTCTTGAAGACACTGGCCGCCCAGGTGTTTTTTCAAGTGCAGAAACAGATGGCAGTCACTGGGCGCCAGATCAGGGCTGTACGGAGGATGATCTAGAGTTTCCCATTTAAAAGATGTGATGAGATCTTTGGTCTGATTAGCCACATGTGGACGGGCATTGTCATGCAGCAAAACGATGCCCTTGCTCAGCTTGCCACGTCTTTTGTTCTGGATTGAACGGCGCAGATTTTTCAATGTCTCGCAATAAGCTGCTGTATTGATTGTCTCATTATGAGGGAGAAATTCCACAAGCAATACTCCTTTTCTGTCCCAAAAAACTGTGCACATGATTTTCCAGGCAGAAATTGTTTGCTTAAACCTTACTTTTGTGGGTGAATCTGAATGCCGCCATTACATGAACTGTTGCTTTGATTCTGATGTGACGTAGGCCACCCATGTTTCATCGCCCATAACAATTTGGCTTAAGCAATCATCACCGTCGTTGCGGTACCTTTCAAGGAAAGTCAAAGCACTGCCTAAACGTTTGGTTTTGTGCACATCCGTCAACATTTTCGGAACCCAATGTGAGCACAATTTTCGGTAATTCAAGCGCTCGGTCACAATGTCAAACAAAACACTACGCGAAACATTAGGAAAGTCATCACACAAGGAGGAAATCGTAAAGCGTCTGTTTTCTCTCACCTTATTGTCCACTTCCTGCACCAAACTTTCATTAACAACCGAAGGACGCCCACTCCGTTGTTCATCATGCACATTTGTGCGGACATCTTTAAATGCTCTCACCCACTTTCTTACCATTCCACCACTCATAATGTTTTGTCCGTAAACTGCATAAATCTCACGATGAATATCGATCGGTTTTAGGCCTTTAGCACTAAGAAATCTTATAAGAGCCCGTACTTCACAGTCGGCGGGACTCGCGATTATCGGAGGCATTTGAAACACTCAGTAAACAACGTAAACAAGGAAGAATCAGACTGTAATGGCGTCAGTGCGTAGGCAAGAAATGTAGGTACCAGTGCGCATGCGCAGGACGCCGACCGCAGCGCTGCGGTCGCGGTGTGGCAAAACGGCACTTACTTAAAAAACACGCCTCGTATAAGGATAAGGATAATTGCAGAGAGGACATTGATAAGGATTCTCATATGTATGACGGGCCATTATATGTGTTTTCATAGTTCTAGAATAGGCTGATTTATAATCACAGTGAGGATATTGATAAAGCTTCTCACCAGTATAGTGGGTCATTATATGCATCTTCAAATCTTGAGGTCTAGCAGATTTATAATCACGGCTAGAACATTGATAAGGCTTCTTACTTTGTATGACGGGCTATAATATGTCTTTTCACATCCGAAGCTTGTACTGATTTATAAACACAGTGAGGACATTCATAAGGCTTTTCATTAGAATGATGAGCCATTATATGTCTTTTCATATTAACAGATAAAATAGACTTATAATCGCACTGAGGACATTGATGAGGCTTTTCACCAGTATGATTGGCCATTATGTGTCTTTTTAAATTTTGAGATACAGCAGATTTATAATCACACTGAGGACAATGATGTAGCTTCTGACCAGTATGACGGGCCATTATATGCTTCTTCAATTGTGTACGTTTTATTGATTGGTAATCACAGTGAGAACATTGATAAGGCTTTTCACCAGTATGATTGGCCATTATATGTTTTTTTAAATTTTGAGATGTAACAGATTTATAATCACACTGAGGACAATGATGTGGCTTCTCACCAGTATGACGGGCCATTATATGCTCCTTTAATAGTGCATGTTTTACTGATTTATAATCACAGTGAGAACAGTGATAAGGCTTCTCATTTGTATGGCGGGCCATTATATGTATTTTTACATTTCTAGAATAAGCTGATTTATAGTCACAGTGAGGACATTGGTGGAGCTTCTCACCAGTATGGTAGGTCATTATATGCATCTTCAAACTGTGAGATGCAACAGATTCATAATCACAGTGCGGACATTTATGAGGCTTTTCATTAGAGTGATGGGACATTATATGTTTTTTCAAATTTGCACGTTTTACTGATTTATAATCACAGTGAGGACATTGATGAGGCTTTTCATTAGAATGATGAACCATTATATGGCTTTTCATATTTGAAGATGTAACAGATTTATAATCACACTGAGGACAATGATGTGGCTTCTCACTGGTATGATGGGCCATTATATGGATCTTCAAACTGCAAGATGCAACAGGTATATAATCACAGTGCGGACATTTATGAGGCTTTTTATTAGAATAAGCTATTATATGTCTTTTCAAACCGTCAGATGTAACAGATTTATAATTACAGTAGGGACATATATGAGGTTTTTCATTAGAATGATGAGCCATTATATGTCTTTTTAAACTGCGAGATGTAACAGATTTATAATCACACTGCAGACATTTATGAGGCTTTTCATTAGAGTGATGAGACATTATATGTGTTTTCATATTTGCAGATGTAATAGACTTATAATTGCACTGTGGACATTGATGAGGCTTCTCATTTGTATGACGGGCCATTATATGCTTTTTCATAGTTGTAGGATGTACTGATTTATAATCACAGTGCGGACATTTATGAGGCTTTCCATTAGAAAGATTGGCTGTTAAGTGTCTTTTTAAATTTTGAGATCTAACAGATTTATAATCACAGTGAGGAAGTTGATGAGGCTTTCTACCTTTATGACAGGATTTTATATGCCTTGTCAAAATTTGAAGTGTAAAAGCTTTATAATCACACTTAAAACATTGACAGAATTTTTCAGCTCCGCAGCAAATATCATTGGCATCTATAAGCAAAATATCATTAAGTAAATAAAATGTTAACATTATTATTTAATTTCATAATTATTAAAATAGCATATAAATCTACGGACAAGGTAAACTTCTGACAAAATCACACTTTTGTTACCAGTCGGACAGTTTGTAACATTAAGGAAGGATCTGAAAGGGGATGTGTTGAAAGCTATAGCCTTCTGTAGGACCTGCAACGAGAACTGGACCAGGAAAATGAAGATACATCAAAAATAGGTAAGCATGTGGGGACCACTGGCGATCTAACCTATTCCCACGTTCTGAAATCCAAACCTCTTCCAACTTCCCATAAATTAATTAAATCTAATACGACTCCAAATGTTGATACTGAATATTAAAAAAAAAAACATTTAAAAAAATCTAATTAATCCAATCGAAATGAAGATGGGAATTAAAAACCTTAAATCAATGAAAAACGGTCTCCCTATCGTTGAAACTGAAAACAAAAACTAACTCCTTAAAATACACCAAAAAATAGAAGAATAACAAACAATCATCTCTCAAGTCTCAACCCTTACAAAAATCATAAAGATCATCCGGATTGAATCAAATAAACATAACCTCACCAATACTATTCGATCCTAAAACGAAGAGCTTAGCATCTCATAAAACGAAATTACAACTGCATTTATTATAGAATCGAAATATGATAAGGAGCATAGGCATGCTATACTACACGTTTCTTTAAGAGCAAGGAAGATCCTGCTCAACTCCCGACTGAAGCTATTCTATAGCATCAGTTCATCAGAGGACTACCTATCTCTTCCTCTCTGCGGACGCTGTTCAAGATTTAACCAGAGCACCAACAAATGTGAAGCTACGAACTATACCTGCCCGATCTGCTCGGAGGGACAACAATCTAGGGACTGTCCAAACAAGGAGAAGAAGGAGGAGCATAAATGCATTAACTACAATAAATAATGCAAAGCCCATCAAAAGGTATGTGTTTCCCATTCTCATTTAGTAACATGTGCCCTACTCAAAAATTCTTCCTCAACAGGCTGATTCAAAATACTGACTATAACTAATATGGGGCCAATATATTAGATAACTGTTTTAATAGAATCTTTATTGTTTGCCAAATGCATATCTTGTTGTCTCACAGTGATTATAAAATGCAAATACAACGTATCTAGAAACTATTATTTCTTGTATAATTTGTTTATTCCCTAGATTTTTTGTCACAGATCTCATATTTCATTATAACCAAGTTAACCTCTCTCAACTTTTAGCATTCCATCAATTAAGTAGAAAACGTACATGTTCAACTGCCTGCATAACCTAATTGTCATACTATGGAAATATTTATTTATACTATCAAACATTTACAAATAGCGTTAATCAATTCTTTATTAAACACTTTGTTCTAGCTGTAATCCATAAAAATTAAGATGGGGCTAAATGTTCAGAGGTTAGTGGTAATAAATTTGAGAACAAAAACAAAAATTTAGACATATCTACTAGTTTTACCAGAAATGAAATTCATTCGGCTAATCTAATATTATCGATATCTCTTCCACATTCACCCCAAGTTTTTCACTATGAATGCTGTTACCAATAATAACTTTCAACTTAATTTTGTTTAACTAAAGTTAAACATAGCAAATTGGCCACAGAACTATTGTCAAACTCTATTGAAAAACGGTATTGACATAGCAATTTTTATTATTATTATTATTTTTTTTTTATACCTGACAAAAATCCTAATTGAACTCCAAATTTTAGCCAATTACGTGACAAGATTAACAAATGCTTGGGCCCATGAGTACAAATTAACTTTCAATAATGACAAATCTAATTACATAATTTTTTCTAAAAAAAGGAAAACACCAGATATTAACATATGGGTATAAAATAAATTGATAAAAAGGGTAAACTCGCTGAAATACCTAGGTGTTACGTTAGACCACAAACTAAACTAGAACATGCACACTGACAGACTTCATTACAAGTTACTACGACTTATTCAAAATTTATCTATTGCTGCTCGTAATCTATCTACCGTACACGTACGGTATAAAGGAACAATCAATATCAATGTACAAATGTACACAATCAATATTTGGCAAACTGGATTAGACCGCAAACATAATCTCATAAAACTTCAGAGAATTCAAAGACTGATGGCTTTGAAAATATTAAAGGACTTTAAGACAGTTTCCTACAATGCAGCTTGCTTGCTAGAAAAAATTGCACCCGTCGATCTCATTAGGAAACAATACACATTGAAATATACCTTTCTACATATCACAGAAGCCAACAAACTTTACAAAACTGAGGATATCGAGAGGCCAACTGATGTCACTAAATGAATGCATCCTTCACAACATCCAAAAATTCATATAAATCCAATGGATGAAGTCGATACAGAAATCTACGGAAGTAAAGAAGGTGACTCTGTTGGCTGTGCTTTCGTAGTATTTCTCAAGAACGAACTAACTGACATACAGAAATATAGTGTCACGTGGAACAACACAGGAAAAAAACAGGATATATCTTACAAAATAACATTAAAAAAGAGGAAAATTAAATGAATGAGACGGCCGGCATCCCATACCCCTTTGAGGTTCAAAGAGAGTAAAGTATTGGAAGAGGGTAGTAAAGTACTTAAAGGGTAAAGTAAAGTGCTTGAAGAGAGTAGTAAAGTACTTAGAGAGTAAAGTTTTGGAATTTGTTGTGGAATACTACGAGTCAAACGTAGAAGGCTTAAGTATGCAACAAGTTTCTCTGAGTCAAACTGAGGTAATATTTGGGGATGTGCTAGTCAAAAGCACGGTATATGAAAGAATGAACGATAAAGGGGTGAGCCGATGATTGTCGAATCCAAAAGAGAAAGATTTTTTCAGTGAGGTTCCTTGATTTTGAGATTTTATTTGGTTTATCACTTTTTTTTTTGGTTTCGAATTTTGGTTTTGTTTTTAACACTCAGTACTTGGTTCTTTTGTTTGTAAACTACAGTTAAGTAAATTATGGTAAAAAACGAGTTTTCTACCGCTTTGTTTATTTTTTGTTACAGGTCCCAACTTACCAACGAGGACGTTGGTATTCAGGGGAGGGGGGAGTTGTCACGTGGAAGATCTCCAATGAACCTAGGAGACCCTGAGAGAGAGGGGGAACTCCTAGAAGAGGCTGGCCCAGGAGAGAGTGGGGCAGTCTGGGAGAGTCTCAGTCAGTCAGTCTGAGAGGGGCGGTCAGAGACAGTCAGCAGTCTGGAGCGGAGGCTGGGTCTGAGATGGGCTGTCTAAGTCTGGGACAGGCAGAGTGTGCCTGGGGCATAGTGGGATCCGAAGTAGTCAAGTACCCCCAAGTGATTTATGAGTCAAGGTACCCCCCCCTTGTGTAGTTGGGACATGTAGAAACTATTGTAAATAATAAATAGTGTAAATTATACTTAGTTGCTTAATTACCTCACAACCCTTGCCCAAAGATCCCTGTGTCACATTGGACTTGGTAGACTTTAGAATAGGGGTGACAATAGATTAGGACGCTTATATACAAACAACCAGGCCGAAAAACTAGTAATACTTAACAGTAATATACATTGAAACAAACCTACAACACATTACATCCATTAACATATACACTGACAGTCAATCTTGTCTCCAAGCTCTTAACAATCATTATATTCATGACCCACTTACCGAAAAATTCGACAGATAATCACTAGACTACAAAACATTAACAAAAAAGTACACTTTTTCAGGATCAAATGGCACTCAGGAATACTCGGAAATGACAGCCAACAACGCCAACTAATGCAGCCAAAAAAGCTTCAAATCCACTGACTTACCACTAAGCTATAATAAAATATCAAAAACACACCTAAAGAAACTTTTAGAAACAGATGGCAAACAGCTTGGTCAGCTTCAACAACTGGATTACAACTAAAAAACTTTATACCGAACGTAACCGATTATTTAAGCAAGAAGAATACACTCACTGATTTCTACACCACACAATTACTCACAGGACATGGCTCAATTAAATCCTACCTATATAGATTTAAACTAACAGACAACCCATATTGCCGTTGTGATTTCACCACCAAACAAACATACCAGCACCTCCTCGATGAATGCAGACTTCTATCAGCTCAATGACAATTACTACGAGACGAAGTAACAAAGAACAAAAATTGTCCTATCGAGGGTGAGAAGTTATTTTATAGACATAACTTAGCACAAAAATTATTCACAAAACAAATAAATGAGAAAATGGGAAACAGAAATTCTTACAATCGATAGGCTTTTATTAGCTTTAGGCGATGAAAGATAGTTCAGAATGCTATTTTCAGGTTTATATTTTATTATCCTGTCTTTCAATTTTAGTTTGTACGTGTCCTGTCTTCAGTGTTATTATGTAAGTAATTTTCCTCTTTTTTAATGTTATTTTGTAAGATATATCCTGTTTTTTTTTTCAACATTATTTTTTAGGTTATACATTCTATAACTTTATATATTTTTTAACTTTATATATTTTGTAACTTTACATACTTTGTAGTTTTTGTACATCATTGTTTGTTCACCACTTGTGAAAAATAAACTCCCTTCTTATAGGGCTACTGTAAGAACTATACAATAAGGCTACTATTTATAAGAAGGAAATAAATAAATAAATATATACATATATATATGTAAAATATATACATATATATATAGATATATATATGTATATATTTATTTATTTATTTCCTTCTATAAATAGTAGCCTTATTGTATAGTTCTTACAGTAGCCCTATAAGAAGGGAGTTTATTTTTCACAAGTGCCATACAATAGATTACATTGTAATGAAATTCAAGATAACTAAACAATGGTGTACAAAAACTACAAAGTATGTAAAGTTACAAAATATATAAAGTTAAAAAATATATAAAGTTATAGAATGTATAACCTAAAAAATAATGTTGAAAAAAAAAACAGGATATATCTTACAAAATAACATTAAAAAAGAGGAAAATTAAATGAATGAGACGGCCGGCATCCCATACCCCTTTGAGGTTCAAAGAGAGTAAAGTATTGGAAGAGGGTAGTAAAGTACTTAAAGGGTAAAGTAAAGTGCTTGAAGAGAGTAGTAAAGTACTTAGAGAGTAAAGTTTTGGAATTTGTTGTGGAATACTACGAGTCAAACGTAGAAGGCTTAAGTATGCAACAAGTTTCTCTGAGTCAAACTGAGGTAATATTTGGGGATGTGCTAGTCAAAAGCACGGTATATGAAAGAATGAACGATAAAGGGGTGAGCCGATGATTGTCGAATCCAAAAGAGAAAGATTTTTTCAGTGAGGTTCCTTGATTTTGAGATTTTATTTGGTTTATCACTTTTTTTTTTGGTTTCGAATTTTGGTTTTGTTTTTAACACTCAGTACTTGGTTCTTTTGTTTGTAAACTACAGTTAAGTAAATTATGGTAAAAAACGAGTTTTCTACCGCTTTGTTTATTTTTTGTTACAGGTCCCAACTTACCAACGAGGACGTTGGTATTCAGGGGAGGGGGGAGTTGTCACGTGGAAGATCTCCAATGAACCTAGGAGACCCTGAGAGAGAGGGGGAACTCCTAGAAGAGGCTGGCCCAGGAGAGAGTGGGGCAGTCTGGGAGAGTCTCAGTCAGTCAGTCTGAGAGGGGCGGTCAGAGACAGTCAGCAGTCTGGAGCGGAGGCTGGGTCTGAGATGGGCTGTCTAAGTCTGGGACAGGCAGAGTGTGCCTGGGGCATAGTGGGATCCGAAGTAGTCAAGTACCCCCAAGTGATTTATGAGTCAAGGTACCCCCCCCTTGTGTAGTTGGGACATGTAGAAACTATTGTAAATAATAAATAGTGTAAATTATACTTAGTTGCTTAATTACCTCACAACCCTTGCCCAAAGATCCCTGTGTCACATTGGACTTGGTAGACTTTAGAATAGGGGTGACAATAGATTAGGACGCTTATATACAAACAACCAGGCCGAAAAACTAGTAATACTTAACAGTAATATACATTGAAACAAACCTACAACACATTACATCCATTAACATATACACTGACAGTCAATCTTGTCTCCAAGCTCTTAACAATCATTATATTCATGACCCACTTACCGAAAAATTCGACAGATAATCACTAGACTACAAAACATTAACAAAAAAGTACACTTTTCCAGGATCAAATGGCACTCAGGAATACTCGGAAATGACAGCCAACAACGCCAACTAATGCAGCCAAAAAAGCTTCAAATCCACTGACTTACCACTAAGCTATAATAAAATATCAAAAACACACCTAAAGAAACTTTTAGTAACAGATGGCAAACAGCTTGGTCAGCTTCAACAACTGGATTACAACTAAAAAACTTTATACCGAACGTAACCGATTATTTAAGCAAGAAGAATACACTCACTGATTTCTACACCACACAATTACTAACAGGACATGGCTCAATTAAATCCTACCTATATAGATTTAAACTAACAGACAACCCATATTGCCGTTGTGATTTCACCACCAAACAAACATACCAGCACCTCCTCGATGAATGCAGACTTCTATCAGCTCAATGACAATTACTACGAGACGAAGTAACAAAGAACAAAAATTGTCCTATCGAGGGTGAGAAGTTATTTTATAGACATAACTTAGCACAAAAATTATTCACAAAACAAATAAATGAGAAAATGGGAAACAGAAATTCTTACAATCGATAGGCTTTTATTAGCTTTAGGCGATGAAAGATAGTTCAGAATGCTATTTTCAGGTTTATATTTTATTATCCTGTCTTTCAATTTTAGTTTGTACGTGTCCTGTCTTCAGTGTTATTATGTAAGTAATTTTCCTCTTTTTTAATGTTATTTTGTAAGATATATCCTGTTTTTTTTTTCAACATTATTTTTTAGGTTATACATTCTATAACTTTATATATTTTTTAACTTTATATATTTTGTAACTTTACATACTTTGTAGTTTTTGTACATCATTGTTTGTTCACCACTTGTGAAAAATAAACTCCCTTCTTATAGGGCTACTGTAAGAACTATACAATAAGGCTACTATTTATAAGAAGGAAATAAATAAATAAATATATACATATATATATGTAAAATATATACATATATATATAGATATATATATGTATATATTTATTTATTTATTTCCTTCTATAAATAGTAGCCTTATTGTATAGTTCTTACAGTAGCCCTATAAGAAGGGAGTTTATTTTTCACAAGTGCCATACAATAGATTACATTGTAATGAAATTCAAGATAACTAAACAATGGTGTACAAAAACTACAAAGTATGTAAAGTTACAAAATATATAAAGTTAAAAAATATATAAAGTTATAGAATGTATAACCTAAAAAATAATGTTGAAAAAAAAAACAGGATATATCTTACAAAATAACATTAAAAAAGAGGAAAATTACTTACATAATAACACTGAAGACAGGACACGTACAAACTAAAATTGAAAGACAGGATAATAAAATATAAACCTCATGAGAAAGTCATAACTAGAGCTCGGATTCCCGTGCAATTACATCTTTTTATTGGTAAGTCAGAATAAAGTGAATTCAAGTTACTTATCCGAATCAAGCCTAATGGGATGTTTTTATGAAGTTTTATACTGAACAAAATTGCACGTTTTGGGCTTTACTGCACAAAACTGCACGTTTTGGGGTTTAATGCACGAAATTGCACATTTTGAAGTTTTATTTCAAGAAATTGTATCATTTTATAATTTGAAGAAAAAAAATTATTACAAATTTTAATTTTCGTAAATACACATACAAAATTAGTGAAAAAATAAATGGGAATTAGGAATAGGCATAAAAAAATAACGGAAAGGAAACATAAGAAAAAAATAAAGGGAACGTGGGAGATGTAAACAAACACAAACCTCCAATTTCCAAGAACTAAGGGTTCAGTAGTTCCTGGATGTTTACATTTTGTTTCTCAATTCCCATCGTTCTGTCAGTATCAATCTAGCTTCTGTCGAGTATATTGTTACTTAAAATGCCAAAAGTTGGAGGTGTCTTCGAAAATTGCGGGATGGATTGAAAAATAACCTGACTCAAAAGGGATGGTAGTGTAGAGTATTCTAAATCTTGTGATAAAAATATTGAATGTGAGAGGAAATCACAAATTTATGCCCACTGCAGCACAAGTAAGTACCTAATTATTTTTTAACCATAGGACGGTAACAGGGGTAGTGCGTGTCCTATGCCGTGAAATAAGCCTATGCACCGGATATTGCATCTAGTGATTCCATAATTTGAGTAGTATCTTTCCTTTATAAGATCTCCCTATTTCCAATATAATTACAGCTCACATGCGAGTGCTTTGCTCTTTATTCCACATCTTGTTACTATTTTAAGTAAATATTTTATATTCTGATTTTTTTTTTTTTTTTTTTTTTTTTTTTATCGTAAATATTTTCAAATATAGAATTGGAAGAAAATGTACAATCAATTATCAAATTAAATGATGAATCCAACCATTCAATCTGATTTGGCATTAATCTGATCGAATTTAGCAGCTTTGCCGTTTGCATAACAGAACTAGAGGAGAAAAATCTTTCTCTATATGACCAAATAAAAATAGTTGAGGAAGTTGGAAAATCATTGGAAACAATCAAGAGCGAAAAAGGAATTATCATTTACGAAATTTTTTTTTAAAAAATCCTGAATACAAACTATTAAAAAATTGTAATGATTGCCTGAACGGAAATTCAGTCACTGTTGAATTGATGGAGATCCATAGTTGCTGAGTCGCTCGAGGTTATGTGTTAAACATAAAACTAAAACTAAGAAGAATGGCATACACTATAAATTATCTCACCTTCGCCTGGGACCAACATCTCGCTTTCTTCTTTAACATGAACAAGCCCACCTGCAGATACATAAACAATATTTTTAACAACATATAATACATCCCTAGGATTTTTAATAAATGATCCTATAATAAAATAAAAGATCTCATTAACAAGAATAGGCCAGTCAACCTCAGTCATGCAGATTCTACAATGTATACAAATAAAAAAAAAAAAGGGAAAAAAAAATTGAATAATTTTTTCTATGAGTCAATAGAACAAATTACCACAAACCCTAACTAATGCCTCTTGGTTCATTAATTTGATTGGTAAGCTTAATCCCAATTATTTTCCAAATAATAAATTTGAATGTTAAACATTTGACAGCATAAATAACTGCAAGTTCAAAAAATATAAAAACTTACTAATCCAATTTACTATGAAATAATTAAATTGTACATAGAACCAAACTAAAAAACCCAGAAGCAACCGCACTACTTATGCACACAAGGCAACCTCCAGAAGGCTCTGATAAATCCATTATCTTCTCAGCAGGAGTTCCTGAATTGTCTATTTTGACACACTTTCCTAACGTCCAATATATTATATTTAACTTATTGACATTTTTAAAAAAATTTTAATAGTGAAATGAAATTAAGAAAAGATAGATTTGTATTTTTTGTTTTCAAGAATGGATTATTTATTTTTTTTGTTTTCATTAAAGTTGTAAAACACGCAGGTGATTTATAACAAACAGAAAAAAAAACACTAGAACTTAAATTTCTTAACTTAAATATTTAGGATGAGTGCTACCAATTCTTGAGTTTTCTTTCAGGTCTTCTTAATGTACTATTTTTCTCTCTTTGCACTATCACATTTACTTCATCTATTTTTATCGATATAGTAGCGAATTCCAATAGATAAATAAAATTAAAAAAATATATTTTATAAATTGACTGAAAGATTGGAGTGCTGTAAAAATTTTCAATGATACACTTTAATAATTCTGAGCACTCAAATAATATTTATTCATCATTAATCAAATCATTAATTATTTTATGTAATATAGTTTCTAAACTTAACCTTATTAATGTTTATATTTTTTTGTTTTTTTTTTTCCCCAACATCTCTTATCTTACAGTTGAATAATGGTTTAATAGTTATTTATTATACAAGTGACGAAAGTAGATCATTTTACAACTCGAGTGAAACGTTTACCCACACGAGCGAAGCGAGTACGGTAATTTCACGAGAGTTGTAAATCCTACTTTTTTCACGAGTGTAATATTAAATTTTTTCTGTAATCGTGTAATACATGATCAGATCTAACCAGAATATGAACAAAATTAGGATGTTGTGAAGATTATGGTATGTTGTTGGTAGGTTATAAGCATGGTTGTGAAAGGTTATAAGCATAGTTATAAAACAACTAGTATTAATTTATTTTAACATTTTATTTATTATATATATTTATAGTTACATTACATTCTGTTTATAATATATAATTATGTTTATAATATAATAATAATAATAATATTTAATCAAACAGTGTTTTTTGAAGTTTTTTAGTAATATCAAAGATGTCTGTTTAAATTAAAATGATTGTGAAGTAGTGCAGTTATAAACAAGTGCAGGTTATAAACAAGAAAGGTAATTATTATTATATTTAAATTTTAAAATATATTATTTCCACCAATAATTCATTCACATTTCAATTTATTTTGTTAAAATAAATTCTTACAATTTCCAACTTCAAATTATTTTTTAATTTATACTTATTACTAATTAAGAAGGCAATTCACTTTCACTTGTGAAGAAAGTAATCACTTTCTTCACTCTATTGCAAAATGTTTCACTTTCTTCACTCATTTCAGTTTAGTAATGTTACCATTATTCAACGATTACAGAAAAAAATAATCATATGCCAATATCAAGGCAATATTTAATGTTAAAGGAAACCGTGAAGTATTATTTTTTCAATTGATGAAAAGTTTTTCTTTAAAAAAAAAAAAGGTTGTTGTTGATACAAACAGTCTAAATGCATTTAGAGATAGTTTCCTTTAAAATATTGCAACAACAAAAATAATGCATGGTATTGAATTTAATTGTTTGAGTTAATTTAGACAAAATATTTTAAATTGTCCCAAAATAAATAAAGGAATAAGTGAAGTAAACAGTAATTATAATGAGTATATGGATTAGATAAGCCAGTGAGTTGTGTTACTTTGTACCAGGTGAGGCATTAGGTAATCCAAATCACTATGAAATAATTAAATTGTACATAGAACCAAACTAAAAAAACCCAGAAGCAACCGCACTACTTATGCACAAAAGTCAACCTCCAGAAGGTCCTAAATATTTCACTGTTTTCTGTTCCTGAACTTTTTTGTATCAATAAATTTTTTTCTATAATTTCAACTTGTGTTTAACACACCACCCTGTGTGCCCCCCTGAATTGTATTCACACTCCCTGCTCTCTCCCCATTAGGAAACCCCTGTTCTTGAGCCATATCTAGTATATTCCAAGTTCCCATCAATTTTCAAACAAACCAAAAACTATAATTTAAATTTTACTAATAACAAAATCATTAATATAAACAATGTTTCAGTTCATAGTGGAGAAACTCTAGGAGGTGATTCTAGACGTAATTTCCCACAAATAAGTTTGTTCATTTCCAAGGTCCAATCGCAAACGGAAAAGGAGTAAAGTCCATTTTTTGAATTAAGGGGATCAAGAAGGTGAACGAGTTCATCTTCATACCCGGGAACACAGGTGAACTCAGATAACGATAATACAGTCAAAATTGTTTATAACGACACCGGCTATAATGTAAAATCGGATATAACAAACAAAATAGTCGGCCCCATGAAATAACATACAGAAAAAAAGCAGAAATATCGCTTACAATGGACATCGGTTATAGTGAAGAGGTCGGTTAGAGTGAACATTTTTCTTGGAACAGTAGCAGTAGAAATATCGCTTACAGCGTACAGTTCTACGAAATGAAGAAAAAAAGTTTTTGTTTACTTCACACCAATTCACTCAACAGTGTCTAACTTCAGTTCTCTCTTGTCTTTATACACGGAAACATGTCATGACAACAATTTACGAGTGAAGAACAGTTTGGGATAGTTTGCCGAGTAGATTCCGGTGATTCCGCGAGTTCGATTGCCTGCGAATTAAAGACATCGCGTACAACTATTGCTGGGATGATAAAGCGACGGGAGAAAATTATTTATTGACTGTACTGCTGAAACAAGGAACCGGATCACTGCTGCTAATAGATGGCACTCTACAAGGTACTAATACGCTCTGTCCTTACTTGTGGGCCTGAAGCTTGGACGATGGCGAATACTGATATTCATTTTATCATTTCATTTCATTAGATTAAATTACACGAGGTTAAATTTAAACAGTTAGTTTTACTTTTAATTTTTAAATAAGGTGCAATGAATTGAAAATAAAAATAGACAAAAGAAACTTGATTCATATAAAAATTAAATTTTACATAAGAAGCAAGAATTAATCGAAACATTGCATTTAATCAATCTATATAAATAAGGATGAAATTCTGTTTGTTTGTTCTAATAGAAACCCATACCGTTTGTCCTAAATTCTCCAAATTTCGCTCAGTGGTTATTTGATACCAGGTGCGAACACCTGTCCATATTAAAATTGCATAACTTCAGCTGATATTCTTTATTGTTATAAAAATCATAATGATCTCACTTTACAATGCTTTTTTTATGAAAATTTTTGTTTGTGTCTTGTTTATTTAGCCCTGACGAAGACCTGCATAGTTGGGTCGAAACGTCGGCTACAATAAAATAGTTTTATACTATTTTGTATCTTATTGACCGCCTCCCCGGACTATTTTCATCCTTATTCTATGTCCGGTCAACTATCATCTATCAAATGTTCTTATAATAGTTCTCTTAAAAAAATTCATATCTTTTTAACCGTAAGCATGCAAGCTAAATGAATACTCTCGGCTTGCATCCTTTGGTGAAATAAGACTCATATACTATTATTGACAATTTTAAATGTTTCTAATTCATAAGGGCAGATAGCCCATTTGATTACAAAGAGATTTATGGCCACAGGAATGTTACCTTGATAATGGCATAATTTGCCGAAACATTGGAACGATGATGTGACAATAGCGAGGTTAAATAAAGATTCAAATAAGATTGTATGTTGTTATATAGTAATTATTTATCGTTAGATAATTAATTTATAATTTTTGAACTATATTATTAGAAGATAAAAGATTCGACCACGGCCGGGAATCGAACCCAGGTCCTCTGCATCTACGTCGCAGCGCTCTTACCACTGAGCTAACCGTGAGTCCGTTCCGATCGTGATCAAATCTTTCTCTTCTGTGATCCCTCCCTCCAGGTCTCGCCACATTGTAGCGAAGTACCGGGGGGCTGAACAATTGTCCAGACAGATGGGATCTAGTTGACATATGTCAAATATATACATTGTATGTTGTTATATAGGAACGGACTCACGGTTAGCTCAGTGTTAAGAGCGCTGCGACGTAGATGCAGAGGACCTGGGTTCGATTCCCGGCCGTGGTCGAATCTTTTATCTTCTAATAATATAGTTCAAAAATTCGAATAAGAGTTTGGTCTAAAACTAAAATCTGTTTTGGCCTCCAATAAATAAAAATTTATCCTTTAATAAGAAAGGATAATTTTTTTTTATACACACTAGTGTGCACGCCCATCCATTTCTAAAACCAAAACAAGTTATTAAAACATTCCAAGCAAAAACGAATTGTATTTTTATAATTTAATCGTGAGCTAAATTAATAAATCCATCTTATTTGATTGAGTAGCAAAACAAAAAAGTTAGTTATTGAGTCAGCAGGTTTTATGACAGTTAAACTTGACGAGGCAAGGGTAAAACTGAAACTAAGAAGAATGGCATATACTATAAATTCTCTTACCTTCGTCCGGAACTAACATCTCGCTTTCTTCTTTAACATGAACAAGCCCACCTGCAGATACATAAACAATATTTTTATCAACACATCTTATATCTAATATCTAAAACAAAAGTTCCTAGTCAATAAACAAATGAGATTTAATAGTCTGTGGTGGCATCAGCCACAAGTAATTATTTTGTTTGTTAAAATTAAACATTATTTAAAAATTAAAACAAAATCAAAAGTTATTTATTTAATATAAATGTTGCAATATTGCCTACAAACATGTGTTTAATATATATAATTGTTGTAATAAAAAAACAGATGTTTTAAAAAAATAGAATAATGTCTGGTCATGTTTTGTGAATTGTTTTTCAATAAAAGTTCTTATTTTGTTGTAGTAAGTTTTAATTAATGTTAATGTTTAAATAACCACTACAATTGGTGACCCCTGACTTGTTTGTGAGTTCTTTCTTAAATTAATCATGACAGAAGAAAATAATGGTGAAATTTAGATGAAGAACATTGATAAGGTTAGTATCAAACTTCCACCTTTTTGGAAAGACAAACCCGAAATTTGGTTTTGCCAGGCCGAATCCCAGTTTGATCTTGGGGGGATCACAAAAGAAGGTACAAAATTTAATTACCTAGTTGCACAATTAGACCTTAAGATAGTAGAAAATATATATGATATTGTCTCATCTACTGAGGACAACAAATATACCATTGCCATAGTGAATGTGTCGCTTGACCGGTTAAAGCCAGCACACCTGTTGTGCGAAGACAATGATTCAACTCAGGAGCAATCAAGTGGACCACCTGCTGTTAAACCGGGAGATCCTGAGCAGCCTGAAGCAACTGTGAAGAAGACGCGTTCAGGAAGAGCAGTGCCTTTTCCCTCGCGATTTCCAACGTAAAATAGTTACTGGGGGGAGAGTGATGTGGCGGCATCAGCCACAAGTAATTATTTTGTTTGTTAAAATTAAACAATATTTAAAAATTAAAACAAAATCAAAAGTTATTTATTTAATATAAATGTTGCAATATTGCCTACAAACATGTGTTTAATATATATAATTGTTGTAATAAAAAGACAGATGTTTTAAAAAAATAGAATAATGTCTGGTCATGTTTTTTGAATTGTTTTTCAATAAAAGTTCTTATTTTGTTGTAGTGAGTTTTAATTAATGTTAATGTTTAAATAACCACAAGTCCAAAGTTGGTTGGGTGGACAACCTTACATCAATGCTTGTGAATACTTCCTTCGCATTTCAAGCAAATATGAAATGCAATGAAGGGAGTCCCTTTCTATCTATTTTAGATTGGTTTATATCTTGTTTCATACTTAGCCCTGATTAAGACTTAAATCTCGGGCCGAAATGTCGGCAGTATTTATTGTTATCCACATTTCCTGTTGTTTTGTTTGAACACACTCCCCTCCCCCAACTGTTTTGATAAAATTCATTCCTACGGTCAAACATCCACCTTCATGGAGGTAGATTTTTTATCAGAAAATCAATACAGAATTTTAGAGCATCTAAATCCTGTCCAAATACGAGTTCTATACTTCTTGTTTTGGTACTACATTTGAATAGCGACTATAAGACAGCCTTCACACAGAAAGGCTCGATATAAACTGGTAGTATTTTTTTTTTTTTAATCTGAGGATTTTCTACCTTACCTTAATTTAAAGGTAATTAAAGTGAAAAAAAGAAAAGAATATTTTCCATTATTTTAAATTCTGACTTCACAATAGCTTCTGAGATACACCTTTACATTTTCAATTGGCCATCCTAGTGTATTCCAACAGCTTTTTTATGCCAAAGATTTACTACATTACTTATTACTTAGATATGATAATATGAACTTTTATTATTATCAGTCTGTTATTCAAGATTATTTCAACTTTTAGGGCTGAACTACTTTAGGGGATATGGTCCAACATCCCAAGGTGACCAGCCGTGCTAGGAAGTAAGGGGCCGGGATTCGAACCTATAATCTCACTAGTACACCTTTCTTACCACTCTTCTATCCCAAGTCCACGTACTGTATGAATAATATTTGAGTTAAATTACTGTAATTTTATAAGCTTTCAATGATATTATTGTTAAACTAGACATATTGCACAATTAAATGTATTATATATACATTGTACACACATAAATAAGTTTCGGTTTCTGTTTTGCCCCAAAACCAGGTTTATGGCCAAAATTTGGTTTCAGCTAAAATTTTGTTTACACTCAGAAACTAGAAATGATCAATAAATTTAAAGCAAATTTTTTTTTTACTCCACTAATTAATAGTGTCCGACCGAAACAAACATTTTAGCTGAAATCAAAACCAAAACTCATTTACGTGTTTATATATAATAAATGTAAGTGTGTAATATCTCTGGTATATCAATAAAAGCTTATAAAATGACAGTAATTTAACTCAATTGTTCAATTAATATCTGGGCTGATATATAAGAGAGGTAAGACAGGTGTACTAGTTGGTCCCTACTTCCTAGCATGGCTCGTCCCCACGGGATGTTAAACCATACCTCCTTAAATAGTACAGCCCTAAAAGATGAAATAACAGGCTGATAATAATAAAAATTCATATTAACATATCTAAATAATAAAAAATCTGGTGCGTGCGCGCAACACACAACTATCACTTACCAACTTACTTAGATCAGAAATTAATGTGTTTTGGTAATTGCCACTTCTCAAATGAACAGAACTGCTTTAATTTTGAACAATGGTCTGTCCGTAAAGGTGTACTCCGCATGCATGTGCTCAATGAGTTTTATGAGTTGACTGAATATTTTTCTTTTTTTCTCCTTTTTATGGTTTCTTTATTTTTATCATATCTCATATTTAGCCATTTCTTATTTTTAGGCGTAACGAGAGACAGTTAATTTCTCCATATAAACAAAAACAAAGGTACTTAATAGGAAACTAACAAAAAAGCCCCATCAGAACATTTTAATAATTATAAAGCTTACCTGATATTAAAGAACATCTAATTTTCATTTAACATGACGAATTTGATAAAAATCGTTAAAGCCGTTTTTGAGATCATCGAAAAAAAGGTAAAAATTGGAAAATAAAATATGAAATAAATTGCCCGCTCCGTTTGACCAATTTTGATGAAATGTTAGCTATCACATCTTTGGCATATACATACGTCAAATACCCAGTTTGATCAAAATCGTTAAAAAACACGTAAAAATGAGACAACATTTATTAAGTAAAGTGCCCCCTCTGGTTGATCAATTTTTATGAAATTTTTACAGTCATATCTCGGGCATATAAATAGATCAAATACTCAGTTTAATCAAAATCGTTAGAGCCGTTTTTTTACGTAAAACGTTTTGAAATAAAGTACCCCCTCCCTTTGAGCAATTTTGATTAAATTTTTGCTGTCATATCGCGGGCATATACATACACAAAATACCCAATTTCAGGTTCGCACGGTTTATAGTTTTTGAGCTAGTCTGTTCACACACACACACACAGACCATTTCGCGGGACTTGGTTAATTGGACTGAGGGGACCCCAAAACGTGTATTTCCGTTGAAAACCGGAAGTCGAAATTTTTCACGATCGCAATACTTCCACTTACTATATATTTCATATATAGGTAAGTGAAAGTAAAAAAGTAGTAAATCTCTGCCTTAGCAAAGCCAATGGTATACAAAATGACAGCCTATTGAAAATGTAAAGTTGTATTTCAGAAGCTATTTAGTCTAATGAGTCAGTTTTGTCTCAAATAATAGAATATATATAAATTAATCTAATCTTTGTTCGTGGCTGACCACCATTTTAAATTATTTTTAAATAATTTATTTTTTGAAGAGAAAAAAGAGAGAAAGTATCAGTGAAGAGAAAGGATTTGCTCTGCCTTGAGCCGAGCTCTGTGGTGTAGTGGTTAGCATCCTCGCATGTAACGCAGGAGACCCGGGTTCGACTCCCGGCGGAGCCAAATCTTTTCTCTTCAAAAAATAAATTATTTAAATAGAATATATATACTTATTTAGTGTCAATCCTATTTTTATAGGAATAAAATTTCAGTATAAATAAGGAGATAATTAAAAGCAATAATTTGTTCTTAACGCTCAAGGTAAAGAATGTATACTATTCTTTACATTCAACATAAAGAATTCTGTCTAAAAAGAATGCTTCAATTAAATGTTATGACTTGGTGTAATTTACATGGCACATCCTTGTTTGTCACGATCACATTTTTGCCTCCATACCCAACTTAAATTTTCGATCAATTATAGATCCCAAAAGTAGGAGAAAATTCTATGTTTTATCGAATGAAAATACTAGTGTAATTAACTAAAATAACATACACTTCACACTAATAAATCCAATGGTGTTAAAGGCCGTAAAAGAGATCAAGCTTACAAGCTGAAATCGTGTACTCCTACTTCCTTCTCGGAGATATCAGACGTAAAGGCTAGTTTCAGCTTGGCCGAAGATTCGGCCTATTTTTGGCCGAACCCAGGTTTTTTGACCGTAACCGAAACTTTGGTTGGTCACTACTAATTAATAATGTAATAGCCATATTTCAGCTATTACTAAATTCAACATATAGCTGTCATCTCTGGGCTTGTATAATAACAACCATGGACGAGTAGAGATAACATAAAGGAAGTAATATTAACAATAAGGCTTTACCTTCTTCTGGGTCCAACATCTCGGTTTCTTCTTTTATGTGGCCAAGCCCACCTGCAAATATATATAAACAATATTTTTAACAACATATCTCTAGCCTTAATATAAAAAATTTATACTTTTGCGTACCCATAATTGAAATATATATTAGCGTATACAACTGTTATATATAGTAATAGTATTGTGATCCTGTAAAATTACTACTTATGGTTTTCAACGTAAATACGATTTTGGGATTCTCCTTAGTCCAAATAATCCCCTAAAAATGGTGAATGTTCTTCTATGCGAATAGACAAGTTCAAAAATGAACAAATATGAACTAAGATAATAATTTAAATTTCCATTAATGAATTCAGTTTATAATATTTATATAAAACTCCAGTTTCCTAACCTCTAACATCAGCTATGAATAAAGCCTAAAATGGGTCCTTAAAAGTTGAGATCAGGGCATCTTTTTGTGGTATGTTTGTTATGTGGACACTGATCAGGCACCTTTATTGCTGAATGGAGTTTGCCCTCACGTAGTTATCCAAATATGGGTGTTATAACAGATATTCATCCAAATATGGGTGTTATAACAGATATTCATCCAAATATGGGTGTTATAACAGATATAAAATAATAGAAATTTTTTTTTTTTTTAATATGCTTTAAAAAAGCAGGCAAAATCATAATTTATAATACAAAAATGCTTAAAAGAGGAAAACTTACAAGAGATCTTGATTTAATGGCTGATGAAATAACAACCATGGATGAGCAGTGAGTACATAAAGAAAAACAATAACAATAACAATATGACCAAGTTTAATTTAGATTTAATATTTTTCTTACCATTATCAATCTGCAAATGATCAATAAATGTAAAACAATTTTTGTCACTTCACTGATTAATTATGGAGAAAGCCATATAACAACTATTATTAAATTCAACATACTGTTGCCATCTCTGGGCTAGTATAACATCAACCATGTACAAGCAGAGATAACATGAAGGAAGTAATATTAACAATAAGGCTTTACCTTCGTCTGGGTCCAACATCTCGATTTCTACTTTTATGTGGCCAAGCCCACCTGCAAATATATAAATAATATTGTTAACAACAGATCTCTAACTTTAATATAAATAATTTATACTCCCAAATACCCATAATTGAAATATATAGTAAGGGAAAGTATGGAGTTTGACCTTACATAGCCATCCAATTATGGGTGTTATAACAGATATAAAATAATAGAAACTTTTAAAAAAATATTGAATATGCTTTAAAAAAGCAGGCAAAATCATAATTTATAATACAAAAATGCTTAAACAAGGAAAACTTACAAGAGATTTCGGTTTCATCAGCCATTTTTTAAATAATAAAACACCAGAAAGTTCTTACCTGAAAAAGCCAAACGATTTTAATCTGCCATTACATGTAATGAATGTTTTTAAAATTGGGCCACTATCAAAGTCAACCAGGTATATGTAACCTAGCGACTTCAATTTTGATTTAAAGCAAAAATATTAAATTTTATACAATAACAGCAAAGTTTATTCACATCTAATCATAGATGTGACTAAAATGTATGGAAAGATTAATGATAACTAATACAGAAACATGAAACGATGAAAACTTATTAAAAAATGTAGTTAAATAATTAATAAGGATTAATTAATCAAATTAAATAGTTACTATTTTTAGGCAGATAGGGGCTTGCTTACTGTAAAAAAAGGGTGCTATTAAAAAAAAAACAGAGGCCTCAAACAGTTCCCAAACTCAGTGATACCGACACTAGAAATATGGCGGCAACAAAGAGGTGAACGTCAAGGAGCATCGTAACAATCGAACATGGAAACAGGTAGAGGAGGACCTTCCCCGCACTCTACTGGTCCACTCTCCCAGCTTAAATTCTAAATTCTAATTAGTTTTCTATAATGTTCTCTTTTTTTATCTATATAAATAAAGATGAAATTCTGTTTGTTTATTTGTTCTTTATAGAAATCCATACCGTTTGTCCTAAATTCTCCAAATTTCGCTCAGTGGTTCTTTGATACCAGGTGCGAACACCCGTCCATATTAAAATTGCATAGCTTCAGCCAATCTCTGGGTATATTCTTTATTGTTATAAAATTCGTCATGATCTCCCTTTAGTATGGTTTTTTTTTAAGAAATCGACCGTTTGAGTCGAAAAAACGGCCTTAAAATTCATTTTATAGATTTTGAAGAGGCCAACAAGGCCCGGTAAGACCGTCCCTTGGCAGGCGTCGAGTTCTGGGATTTTTAAACCATATGTTTTTTTTTTTTTTAACATTACAATACGTTTGTTCACATGTATGGTAAATTCATTTTTTAAAAATGCCTCCTAAGAAGCGAGCTTCAATAGGAGTAGTGAGCTCAAAAGATAATAAACAACGTCAAATACGAGCAGCTGAAACTCTCGACGAACATCAAAATAGGATTGAACAACAGAGGCTTAGACAGGCCGATTTTCGAGAAGCTGAAACTGCAAGGCAATATTTCTGTTTGTTTGTTTGTTCTTTATAGAAATCCATACCGTTGGTCCTAAATTCTCCAAATTTCGCTCAGTGGTTCTTTCATACCAGGTGCATATTAAAATTGCATAACTTCAGCCGATCTTCAGCTGATATTCTTTATCCTAATAAAAATCGTAATGATCTCGCTTTACAATGTTTTTTTACGAAATCGACCGTTTCATTAGAAAAATTAAATTTCCCGGGTGAAACCGGGACATACAGCTAGTAGCTTATAAACACCGTAGAAAATGATTACTGCTGTAACGACATGTTTCTTTTCTGCGACATTTTGTAGTTACTATTTAAATGGAGTAACCATTCGTAACTAAATCAAAACTGCGAATATTACTTTCACTTACCCATATATGAAATATATTCGCGGGCGCAATCGACTCTAGGGTGTGCTAGTAGTTTTGCAAAACGTCGGAAGGAACGAGGATAGACATAGTTGATTTGATATAGATAATTGGTAATTTTAAAAGACCATTAATTGAAGGTCACTTTAATGACAGCATGGTTTCTTTGTCTTATTATTAATTTATTTGTCAAAACTTTCGGGCATCACATTGAAAACTTGGAACAATTAAGCACAACGGATGTAAGACAAAAATGGGGAAAATTAAAAAAGAAAAACAAATCTATGACACTATGGTCCCAGTGTTATTTGCATAATACTAGCATTTTGGAATAATAAAATGTCAAATAGGTACTAATATTTACCTGGATAAATATAGTCACTTTCTTTAAAATGAAGACTACATATCGTCATATGTTTCTAAACAGGCTTAACTATTCTTAATTTTACAATCCACTCTTTAGGAAGCTTTTTATTTTTTTGTAAATAAATGGAATGACACGTCTTTTGATTTTCTAATTGAACACTGAAGGACCAAGCAATACCTATTCGACATTTTTCATTATGGAAAAATAAATTAAAAACGCCAAAAAGCCCTATGAATCCCAGGTACTGGCCCGGCTTCGATCCCCGTTTTTCTAGTTGCAGTCAAGAAGCAGCACCGTCGCTTGCGCCCGCGAATAGTAAGGGAAAGTATTGCGATCGTGAAAAATTTCGACTTCCTGTTTCAACGTAAATACACGTTTTGGGGTGCCCTGAGTCTAAATAACCAATTCCTGCGGAATGGTCTGTGTGCGAACAGACTAGCTCAAAGACTTTAAACCCAAGAACCTGAAATTGGGTATTTGGTGTATTTAGATGCCCGCGATGTGACAGCGAAAAATTTCATCAAAATTGTTCAAACGGAGGGGTTACTTTATTAACTGAATTTTATCAATTTTTACTTCTTTTTTTTTCTATTTTAACAAAAAGGGAACTAACGATTTCGATTAAACTCGGTATTTAATGTATGTATATAACCGCGATGTAAAGGTCAAAATTTCATCAATACTGATCAATTGCTGGGGGCACTTTATTTAATAAATTTTGTCTCATTTGAACGTTTTTTTTTTATTTACTCAAAAAACAGTTTTAACGATTTTAATCAAACTCGTCAGGCTTAATGAGAATAAAGTATTCTTTAATATCAGGTAAGCTTTATCATTATTAAAATGTTCTGAGGGGGCTTTGATGGGGAAGGGGCTTCTTTGTTTTCCTATGAAGAACCTTTGTTTTTGTTTATATGGATAAATTATCTGTCTCTTGTTTCGCCTAAAAGCAAGAAATGGCTAAATAAGGAATATGAAAAAAATCAAATAAACATCCACAGGAGAAAAAAAGAAAAATATTCCATAAAACAAGTTGAGTCCACTCATGCGCAGTACACCTTTAATGACAGACTATTGTTTACAATTAAAGACATTCCGTTCATTTAATGGAAATAATTTGTTTCATAGTAACTAAATAACTAAAAAAAAAAAAAAAAAATAAAAAAAAACTTTTATTCAATAATTTTTTTTTTTGTTTACTTTGGGGAATGGCATTTATAAAACAAATGTCTTTACGTCAATTTCTAATCTAAGTAAGTTGGTAAGTGAAAATTGTGAGTTAGCGCATCCCCACAATTTTTTTGTTTTGTAGTCAAACAGGCCAGAGTAGGAGTTTCCTAGAAAGAATTGAAAACAATACTGTTCCTAGAAAATGAATTGGAGTAATAGTTACTGGAAACATCTCATCATAGGATACCAACTTGCCATGTTTTTTCATTTATTATTTTATTTCATAATTTCTAATTACAATCATTGTGTAATTGTTAAAATATCCACATATTCATTTTTAAAAATAAATATTATACATACAAAATAAATGGCATAAAAATTAGGAACAGCCTTTTAATCTACTGTATATACTTTTTACCATGTATATTGTATTTTAACAATTTAATTTTTCACAAATCTTAGCTTAATGGCAGAAATAATGAATATTCCATTATTTTAGGACCATTCTGTTCAATTTTTTATGGCCTAAATATTTTTGTTATAAATATATTGTTCAAAAAATTGGATGTTATTTTTATTTTTCCAAAATTACTTTTTTTAATCAGTACCTAAATAAGTTGTTCTAGATGTAAAACCAAACGTTGTTTTTATTAGGAGATTTTTTGTTCAGTGCATAGATTTTGAGATAATTTAATTTTGAAAACAAAAAAAGTGTAGAACAGAAATCTTTGTAATGTTTTGAAGGCTTGATAGCTCTCATTTTTTAAGAATAGTCAAACAAGCATCTTATTTTATAAGGAGAGACTAATTATTAAATAATTTCTTTTTTTTCTTAAAGGCGCAATTATCATTATTATTTTTTTTTTAACAGAAAACTTGTGAAAATAAAAAGGTATCGGGTTTCTGGATTTCACAATTTTTGAAAGAGATAATCCTGAGTGATTTTGATTTAGAGTAGCCAGGAACTTATACATGCAACTGTAAGTCTCTATTTTAAATCATGAAAAAACAAGCATTTAATTTTCAGGGATAATTCATTTAAAAAAGTAAAGTAATAGATTATTTAATAATAGTAATAATAGACTGTAACTTCGAAGAATGCCTGGAGAAAATTAATTAATGCCTGGAGAAAATTAATCGAAAGTAATTTCGAATCCAAACACCCTGATACCAATATAATTTTATGTGGGTACTTTAGCGGGGCACATTGGAGGTTTACATAATTAAGAATCTGATTTCTTCCAGAACACAAATTTTTACGAAAACAGACGGCTAAATCATGGAAAAATAAATGCAAGGGGAAAGCTGTTAGTCGAAACAATGGAATCTATAGGACTATTAGTATGTAATGGAAGATGTCTATCAGACAGAGCCGGAAAATATACGTACATTTCTAAAAATGGTAATAGCACTATCGATCTTATTTGGATTAACGAAAATTCCCTGCAAGTGGTTGAGGACTTGGAAGTTTCTGTTTTCTCTGATATTCTTTTTAGGTACCAGAAGTTAAGGCCCTCATATGAAAAGCCCGTGCTATAGTAAAAACCATGCACTATCGGACTGGTGATTTAGAAAAAGAACTTCAGTTTTATGAAAAACTTGAAACATTCATAGAACTAGGGGAAAAATTGGAAGGTGATTTGGACGATACTCTCACCATAGAACCTGATGTAAGTGAACATACTTATTCTATATGTATCAGCTAGGAAAATCGTTCCTTAAAACGCCAAAAATATGATCAGGTAACCCTGAAGCTGAACACAACAACACGATGGAACAGTATTTTAAATACGCTGCATAGCCTGAAATGTAATAAGATTGCAATTGAGGTACTACTAGTACATTTGGGAAAAGTACAACTAAATCTATTCCCAAGAGAATGGGATCTATTAATTGATTTACACAAATTTTTATCGAAATTCAAAACATGTGTAGAAACGTTTTCTAAAGAAAAGGAACCCACAATTAATCTTTACTTACTACTTAAAGTGAAATAAAAAGTGAACTGGAACCACATTCAGAAGGCAGTGTAACAATTAAAACATTAAAAATAGTAAACAAGCCTGTAGGAAACGACTATTGAATCACAGATATAGAATGCAAGTCCTCAAAGTCTCATATTATTTCAATAATTCACTTAATCACGCAGATTACATGCCAAAGTTTCGCCTATTTCAGGCATCGCATCGCACAACAGCTGTAAGACAAAAATGGGGAAAATTAAAAAAGAAAAACAAATCGATGACACTATGGTACCAATGTTATTTGCATACAACTACCATTTTGGAATAATAAAATGTCAAATACTAATATTTACCTGGATAAATATATTCACTTTCTTTAAAATGGAGACTACATATCTTCATATGTTTCGAAACAGGCTTATCTATTCTTAATTTTACAATCCACTCTATAAGAAGCTTTTAATTTTTTAGAAATAAATGAAATGACACAACTTTTGATTTTCTAATTGAACACTGTGGGACCGAACAATACCTTTTAGACATTTTTCAAATAATTGTTTGCTCAATCGGGTTTTAATTATGGAAAAATAAATTAAAAACGCCGAAAAACCCTATGAATACCAGGTAATGGCCCGGCTTCTATCCCCGTTTCTCTAGTTCCTGTAAAGAAGCAGCACCGTCGCTTGCGCCCGCTTATATACCACCATCTCATTCGCTGATGGTCAGCACCTTGCCGACTGGTGCGAATTAATAATAAAAAGTAAAAAAAAAGAAAGTAGATAATGAACATTTTTATCTTGTGTTGGATGTTTTATTATTAAATTAGTTTTATTTTATTTTATTTATTTTTATTTATTGGCTTATAAGACAGCATAGCCATAGGGTCTGGCCCAATCAATGTTAGTTAGAGTTAGTTAACAGGTTAGAATAAAATTTAAGCAAAACAAAAATTAAACAATTAAACTAAATTTAGCTATAAGCGGGCGCAAGCGACGGTGCTGCTTCTTTACAGGAACTACAGAAACGGGGATAGAAGCCGGGCCAGTACCTGGGATTCATAGGGTTTTTTGGCGTTTTTAATTTATTTTTCCATAATTAAAACCCGATTGATCAAAATATTATTTCAAAAATGTCTAATAGGTATTGCTCGGTCCCTAAGTGTTCAATTAGAAAATCAAAAGACGTGTCATTTCATTTATTTCCAAAAAATAAAAAGCTTCTTAAAGAGTGGATTGTAAAATTAAGAATAAATAAGCCTGTTTCGAACATATGACGATATGTATCATGGGCGGATCCTGCCGATCGTAAAGGGGGGGGGCTGTAGAGTCACAGTCACAGCCCTGCATTTGGGTCTGCTAATCAGCTTTTTTACTTTTATGTTCTTTTCCCACAGATAAAATTCTACTTGTTCTGCACATTATTTGTTCTTTAACTTGCTTCCTTACATTAAGGAAAGTCAAATTCTATCGTTAAATGACGAAAAATTTTCCAAAGGGGGCAGCACCCTCAGCCCCCCCCCCCTGGATCCGCCAATGATATGTATTCTTCATATTAAAGAAGGTGACTATATTTAACCAGGTTAATATTAGTGTTTGACATTTTAATATTCCTAAATGCTAGTTTTATGCAAATAACATTGGGACCATACTGTCATAGATTTGTTTTGTTAAATATTCTGTTCACCGTTTTACTTTAACTTCCAGATTATGTTCATATACATTTAAATAAGCAAAGTTCAATTAATAAAACAAGACATAGAACCTTTTTTATTCTGTTACAAGTACATACACTGTATTAAAACATATGGCCTGTGAGAGAGGGGGGCGCATTTGAGAGTCAGAGAAGAGTCATCACATGTGCAGTGATTAATTCGATTAATCGATCGTGAAAATTTACCTCGAATTGACTTTAGAAAAAAAAAAAAAAAAAAAAAAAAATCTGGTGCGCGCGCGCAACACACAACTTTCACTTACCAACTTACTTAGATTAGAAATTGACGTGTTTTGCTAATTATCATTTCCCAAAGTCACACATTTTTCTACATTCATATCTTATTTTTGTTAATCGTTAAAGCCGTTTTTGAGTAAATAAAAAAACCCGTGAAAATGATACAAAATTTATTAAGTAAAGTCCCCCCTCCCGTAGATCAATTTTGATGAAATTTTTACAGTCACATCTTGGGCATATAAATACATCAAATACCAAGTTTGATCAAAATCGTTAAAACCGTTTTTGAGTAAATAAAAAAAACACGTGAAAATGATACAAAATTTAATAAGTAAAGTCCCCCCTCCGGTTAATCAATTTTGATGAAATTTTTACAGTCATATTTCGGGCATATAAATCGATCAAATACTCAGTTTAATCAAAATCGTTAGAGCCGTTTTTGAGAAAATCGAAAAAAATGTAAAAAGTTATTAAATAAAGTACCCCCTCCCTTTGAGCAATTTTTGCTGTCACATCGCGGGCATATACCTACACTAAATACCCAATTTCAGGATCGCACGGTTTATAGTTTTTGAGCTAGTCTGTTCACATACACACACACACACACACACACACACACACAGACCATTTCGCGGGACTTGGTTATTTCGACTCAGGGGGTCCCAAAACGTGTATTTCCGTTGAAAACCGGAAGTCGAAAATTTTCACGATCGCAATACTTCCACTTACTATATATTTCATATATAGGTAAGTGAAAGTAAAAAAGAGAGTTGAATTTGACTGCTGTGTGTGAAGTAATTTCATTATTACTTGTATGTTGTGCCGAATGCAAATAAAGTTGTTAGAGTGTTAATTTGTTCCTAATAAATTTATTAAAAGTGTATCAGACATTTCTTTGTTTTCTTATATCCTCATTATGATAAGGAAGAAGATGTACTCATGACAGGTATATATAATAAGATAAAATATTTTTATATCAGCCATTAGTAGTGTCAAAGATTTTGACTATAGCTCCTTACAATTTGGTGTCAGGTGTGGGGTGCATTTCATCGTAATTAAAGGAGCTTTTCTAGGTTATTTAAGGGTCAAAAATGATTGAGGAGAAGTTAATCAGGGAGATTGAGGAACTAAAAAGGCAAGTTGAGATTGAGAAGCAGCGAGCTGAAATAGCACAACTAAAATTACAAAATGAAAAATTAAAATTTTCGTTAGAACAGATAGCTCGACCGTCTGGAGTTCGCGAGCGACTATATACCAAAGAGTTACCAGAATGGTCAGGGGATGGCATTAAGCCTGGCGATGCCGAATTGTATTTAGATCGTTTTGAAAGAGTGGCGGTGCGTAGCGGATGGCGTGATGAGGATAGGAAGGAGGTGCTCTTATCAAAGATGAAAGGGACCGCGGAAAGGTTTCTTAGAATACACGGGGCCGAATTTAGGGCATGTAAAGATTGGAAAGATGTAAAGACCCTTTTTAAAAAAAGGTTCTCCAAGGAAAGAGACCTTCTAGCGGATATGAGGACTTTATTAAAACTAAAAAGAGAAGTGAAGGAAGATTACCGCACCTATGCAGATCGTTGTGAAGGAGCGGGTATTTTGGCATTCTCTATTGACGATTTGCCTTCAGAAGAACAAAGGGAAGGAGCCAGAGCGGTTATGCGCATAGTTGTGCTGGGAATGTTTCAACTCGGTACGGAAACCCAGGTTCGTCGATTTTTGAAGGGACAAAACGTTGACAACTTGGAGAGTGTAGTCACTATGGCCGAGAGGATGTCGTCCGAGTATGAACAGGGAGAACAGTTTTGCATTAGGCATATTCATGGAGAAGAAGATGATAACGTGTCGATTTGTTGTTTAGAAAAGGGGATCCGGGTAGCTCCGACAGTTCAGGGTGCCCAGCTGTCAGAAAAATCCAGCCTGATTATAGACGCTAAGGCAGTCCCCATTATGATCGAAGGTTAAGAGAAAACATTCCCAGAACACCCTGCCCCAAATGTGGTGAGCGTGGACATTGGATGCGAGATTGTCAGCGGTGGATAGGGGAATTTTTCGCAGATGTGGAGAGGAAGGCCATTTCCTTGAGAAATGCCCGAAGATCAAATGCTTTAGTTGCGGGGAGTTCGGGCAAGAACGGCGCCTGTGCAAAAAGGGCGAAGCAAACGTGCCTGATCCTGTCGAGAAAGCTGTTTGGAACCGTTAAACCTAAAAGGTCCCGAGTGAAGGCCTCCACCTCGGGGACCGCGAATAATGGAGGTAGGGTTGGTGTGGCATTAGCAGATAAGAAGCACGCTCCTTTAATCATTGAGGTCATGTTCAACGAACAGAAACGAAAAGTCCTTGTCGATAGGCGAGCGCAAGCGACGGTGCTGCTTCTTTGAGGAACTAGAGAAACGGGGATAGAAGCCGTGCGATTACCTGGGATTCATAGGGTTTTTTGCCGTTTTTAATTTATTTTTCCATAATTAAAACCCGATTGAGCAAAAAATCATTTGAAAAATATCTAATAGGTATTGCTGGGTCCCTCAGTGTTCAATTAGAAAATCAAAAAACGTGTCATTCCCTTTTATTTCCAAAAATTAAAAAGCTTCTTAAAGAGTGGATTGTAAAATTAAGAATAGATAAGCCTGTTTCGAAACATATAACGATATGTAGTCTTGATTTGAAAGAAAGAGACTATATTTATCCAGGTAAATATTAGTATTTGACATTTTATTATTCCAAAATGCTAGTTTTATGAAAATAACATTGAGACCATAGTGTCATAGATTTGTTTTTCTTTATTAATTTTCCCATTTTTCTATTACATCCGTTGTGCTCAATTGTTCCATGTTTTCAATGCGAAGCCTGAAAGTTTTGACAAATAAATAAATAATATGACAAAGAATCTAAGCTGTCATAACAATGATTGTATGAATAGCTAATTAATGTTATTACTAACCGAAAAACGTCGAGTAAAGTTACAATGATGTGTTTGCATTTACCAGAACTACCAGCTTTACACGTACAATGACAAAAAATTGCTTATTATTATTAATAAAATTGATTTCCACTTTTATTTGATGGGGCAGTCCTTTAAGATTGCTAGTTTAAAGGCAGGAGGCTTGTAAAATAACTGTTTTTTTATTTTTAGATATTATTCCACATGTAATTATGTGGTTTGCATCAAGGATAGCCTGCCCTTCAATTAATGGTCTTCTAAAATTACCAATTATCTCTATCACATCAACTATATCTAACACCGTTCTTTCCGACATTTTGCAAAACTACTAGCGCACCCTATATTCGATTGCGCCCGCCTATACGGGCGCCGATATACACTTTTGAATGAACCAATCCCTGGTGTTTCTGTTGACCCCGACGGTGGCAGTACTTTTTATCTTCATCCATCTATACCAATACCTGTAGGCTATGCAAGAACCACTTATTTTATCAATAGAAATATTTGCATTTAAGCCATTCCAGACTATTTCAAAGTTGATAAAACATACCTGATATTGAAGAATACTTAATTGTTCATCAATATGAGGAGTTTCAATCACAATCATTGGAGACATTTTGAGAGCATCTTGGAAATAGGTAAAATCTTTATTATGTAGCACCATTAAAGTTGGTCAATTTTTTTAAACAGTTAATGTAACACCCCAAAAATATACCAATATAATATACTGTTATACACACACAGTATTTTGATTTTGTTCAATAGAAAAAAAAAAAATCTAAATATACAGGTTATCTTTTTTTGTTTTAAATTGTATAGATAGCGGCCTTTTCAGACAAAATCTGAGGATACAAATACAGAAAAAAAGTGCACATTTGTGATTGTGGAACTGATGATAGAGGTCGCAACATTGTGTTCAATGAATGAAAAGATAAGCCTGTCTCCCTGTTTGGAAGAGAAAAGAAGGCATGATTTTGAACACTTACTATTTTGTTGTTAGATGTGTAGCAATTACTCTTTTTCCTGCTTTTAAGTAATTAGCAGAGAAAATATCAATAAAAATATTGAAACAAAGCCATCGGAAGACACAATAAATTTATGAACATTATTAATATATTAATTTGCTCGTCTATTACTTGTTTAGTTGTTGGTTAATGCGTGCATGATTGTCTAGCAGCTTATCAAATCATATTTAAATAGAAATATGGTTAAGATAAAATTAATGCCACTGACAAACCAAGCAGAGATAAAAACTTTAATAAGTAATTTATTTCACTTTTTAATAATTTTTTCCAGAAGTTATTTATTATTATTTTTAATTCAAGTTTAATGAAAAATAACACTTCCAATAATTGTTTTGTATTTTTTTATTTATTTTTCTGCAATACAATACATTAAAGGATTGACAGAAGAAATAAAAAGAACCTTCAAAATCTATGATCATGATGATATAAGAATGGATATCTACAATAATAATAAAATGAATCAATATCTAGCAAATATGAAGGATAAAATAATGAAAGTAGACATTAAAAATGTCATTTACAAAATAGAATGTAAAGACTGCAACAAAATATAAATAGGTGAAACGTCTAAAAAATTAAAAACAAGAGTATCACAACACAAAAATGATTATAAAAATAACAAAAATATAAACAAAACAGCACTGGCCCTACACAGCATAAAAAACAACCATACATTTAATTTTGAAGAAGCAAAAATAATAGAAAAGGAAAAAATAACTAAAAATAGGAAAATATTAGAAGCCATCCATACAACAAAAAATCTAAATAAAACAATAAATTTCAAAACTGATACTAAAAATCTGAGTACACATTACACAGATATTATAAACAAATTAAATATAAATTTTTAAAAAATAATAGATGTGAGGAGAGAAATACAAGAATTAAATGAGCCTAAACAAGTAAATACACTGATCCTTATAGGGCAAATGGTCAGTTTGTGACAGAGAGATGACCAAAAGGCTTAAAATAATTGTTAATTTTAAATTGATTGTAATTTATATATACATGTGTTGTATATATATATATATATATATATATATATATATATATATATATATATATATATATATATATATATATATATATATATATATATGTATGTATGTGTATGTAGATATGTACATAAAGGTTATGCAATTGACAACATGCAGTAAAGCATGGAAAATATTTTTAAGGTAATTAATATTAAATTATATAAAAAAACTGTTTCAAGAAGAAAATTAATAATGCAATATGGATATTATAAAATTAATTTGAATAATTGTGACTGATGTGTATAAATATTTGTTTTTAGTTGTTTCCCGAAGATGGGGGGGGGGGGGGGGTGCCCTAAAACGTTGAAAAATGAAAAATAAATTAAAATATACAAAACAATTATTGGAAGTGTTATTTTTCATTAAACTTGAATAATAATTAGTAATTTATATAAACGGATGTTATCTTTTTTAATTAAAAAATTTCAAATACATAATTTGTAACGTGAAACAAAAGACTAAACATATGGTTTAGAATACTTCTAAACTTGTTGTTAGAAGAAACTAAGAGTTGGAACAAACTCTCATACCACATGTTTGTGACTGCAATGTTCGTGTACCATCGAAGCTGACCTAGAACCTTTGAGGCTGTCCTCCTTACGATTAAATATAAGGAGCATTGGACTGGAGAGTTAGTCTTGTTCTGAAGCTTAAGCCATATGGTTATTTCTGTGTTATAAAGTGATAATTTTTGTAGCCTGTTTAAATACTTGTGTTTTCATAATTTGCGTGGCATTGAAAATTGTCATTTTCTCCACTAAAAATTGTTTAAAACCCATAAGTGTTACAATATACTTGTAAACATTGATTACCTACTAAACACACACACGTACACAGACCATTTCTCTAAACTTAATTATTTAGATTCAGGTACTCTAAACGATTATTTCCTCTGAAAACCCAAAGTCAAAATTTTCCACTATCCCAATTTTTTTTCTAACTACATTTCGGTTTATAGGAATTTGAAAGTAAAAATTGAAAACATACACCATTACATAATATTATTTACATACATATAATATTATTTAGTGTTACTACAAAAAAAAAAAAATAATAAAATAAATAAATAAAAAAAAACATTTTATATGAGAAAAAAATTCATGATTATGCTGAAATGAAAAAGCAAGACAAGCACATCATTGATAAACAGTCTTGTGAATCGGCTTTATTTACATGAATCCCATGAACAATGCTGTGTAGAGTATGCCTTGTAGCTTGGGTAATGAATCAATCACGCATAGAAAGATTTTTAAAATGAAACTATACTCCAATATATTAATCACACACTACGGTTGATAGGATGAGATCCATTATAAATCCCCTAATCAAAGTGACTCAGCATATAAACAGCTCTACTTTAATAAGGCGTGCTCAATAATCTGAAAAAAATTAGAGAGTTGCACTTTTTGTACACAATACTTAATATATATCAGTTATTATCTTTATGTTCTTACAACTTATCCCGAAAATGCTCCAGTTTGTTTTTTTGGCCTTTCATTATTTTTAGGCATAAACAATCAAGTGTCTTTCTTGCTTCTGAGAAATATTAATTATCATAAGCAGCATGCAGATCGGGAGTTATGCCTATAATTCAATATTAAAGTCATGGCCATATGAAATCATAAAATTATAATTCATTAAATAAAAACTTGGTTCATGAAACAAGTTTTCATTTGTCTGTGAGACTTTCCCCTCCTTTACCATTTCTATTGATCATTGTGGTTCTTCTGTATAAACACATTGAGGAAAGTGATAAGGCTCTTCACCTTTATGACGAGCCATTATATGTTTTTTCAACTTTTGAGTCGTGACAGCTTTGAACTCACAGTGAGGGCATTGTTTTGGCTTCTCACCTGTATGACGAGCCATATCATGTACTCTTAACTCTTGACGAGTAACAGATCTAAAGTCGCACTGTGAACATTGAAAAGGTTTCTCACCTGTATGGCAATACATAATATGTCTCCTCATATCTTGTCCAGTAACGGATCTGTATTCACAGTGAGGGCATTGATGCGGCTTCTCACCAGTATGCCGGGCCATAATATGTTTTTTCAAATTTGTAGATTGTACTGTTTTGTAATCACAGTAAGGACAAATATGAGGCTTTTCACCAGTATGATTGGCCCTTATATGGTTTTTCATACTTCCAGCTTTTGATGATATAAATTCACAGTGAGGACATTGAAAAGGTTTCTCACGTGTATGGATGGACATAATATGTTGTCTCATTTCTTGACCAGTAACAGATCTATAATTACACTGAGGACATTGATGAGGCTTATCTCCTGTATGGCGTGATATTACATGTCTATTCAACTCTTGTTTTGTAACAGCTTTATGGTCACAGTGAGGACAAGGGTAAGACCTTTCACGTGTATGCCGGGCTATTATATGTTTTTTCACATTTCCAGGTTGCACTGATTTATAATCACATTGAGGACAGTGATATGGCTTCTCACCAGTATGACGGGCCATTACGTGTCTTTCCAATCCTCGACGACAATCAGATTTAAATTCACAATGAGGACACGGATGGTTCCTCTTACGGGCACTCTTGGCACCTGTAAGCAACAAATGATAGTCTTAAAAAATAATAATAATAATAATAAAGGCTTAACAAACCCGAAGGTTCGATGCCGACACCACCACTCGCTCCCTGCACACCTCGATCCATCGACCGTCTTCCAGACCCAACTTCGATAGATCCGCCCTAACACAATCCCCCAGGCCTCCGTCTCGGCCTCCCCCTCGGACGTTTCCCATTTAGCACTGCGCGCGCTTATTAATCTTTTCGGGATTCGTTCACAGCCAAGTTTCGCAATTTTACACGCCCATTTTATTCGTCTTGCTGCAATCATGTCAATTATATTTACTGGGTAAAGCTCGCTCAGTTCGGCGTTATGTAAGCGTCTAAATTCTCCGGTTAGTTCATCCCTCTTCGGTCCGAATATTCTGCGCAATACTTTATTTTCAAAAACTCTAAGCCGTTGCTCATCCCTCAATGTCAGCGGCCAAGTTTCGCATCCGTAAAGGACCGTTGGAAGAATAATAGTTTTGTAAATCCTAAATTTTAAGTTTCGGGACAGAAGGCGTGAGCTAAGCAATTTCGCGACTGAAAAGTAGCAAGCATTACCGGCTTTTAATCTAGCCTTAATTTCCTCATCGATTTCGTTTTTTCTAGTTACCATCGCACCTAAATATCTAAATTTCTCTACGTGTTTAAACGTATTCCCCCCTACATTGATATCAGCGAAATCCTCACCACTTCTACGACTAACCATATATTTTGTCTTATCCGTATTTATTTCTAGTCCAAGTTCTTTTCCGGCTTTCATCAACGTTTTGGTGTTCATTTCTATGGTTTCCACGTCCTCCCTCCCCAAGCAATACCAAATCATCGGCATATCCGAGCACGGGTATATTCCCTCCCAAATTCAAACCCTTTCCGGTGCGTGTCACCTCCCTAATGGCATATTCCAGCGCTAAATTAAATAAAACAGGTGAGAGAGAATCTCCTTTTTTAAAACCAGAGCGCATCTTGAACTTCTCAGAAAAATAATTAACGATTCTAACTTTATTGAACGTTTCAGTCATACACATTTTTACTAAGTTTACTAATTTTTTTGGTATTCCCTGCTCGACCAGAATGTTATACGACTTTTGGCGGTTAATAGAGTCATATGCCTTTTTGAAATCGATAAAAAGCTGATGTACGATTCCGTTATATTCTAATTTTTTCTCTAATATTTGGCGGAGAGAGAATATTTGGTCTACGGTTGATCGGTTTTGCCTGAAACCACATTGATATTCTGCGATAATTTCCTCGGCGTATTCAGTGATTCGACTAGTTAGGATTAACGTAAATATTTTATAGCAAACCGGAAGGAGTGAGATTCCGCGATAGTTATTGCAATCCGTTTTTGATCCCTTTTTGTGAATCGGAATGAGAATAGATTAATTCCACTCTTCGGGTATCTTTTCTTGTTCCCAGATCTTTTTAACCAAAAGAAATATTTTTGAAATCCCAGCTTCTCCGCATGCCTTGACTAGTTCGCTAGGGATATTGTCTGTTCCCGCTACTTTATGAGATTTTAATTTTCCAATGGCTATTTCAACCTCCTCTTTACTCGGTTCTACTATTAACGGTTCAGCACTCTGGTATTCCGAAGAGGAAGATAGACTATTATTTTCCGTATTTAAAATACTATCAAAATAATCCTTGAACCGTCTTAAGATGTCTACCGGATCGGCCAGGATATGGTTGTTTTCATCCCTAATTCCAGTTGTAACCGGGCCCGACCGTTTACGAATTCTGTTTATGCCTTCGTACATGGCTTTAACGTTATTCTCGATTTTGTTTCTTTCGATCGCTATTATTTTATTTTTGAGATATTCTCGCTTTTTAAATTTGAGCAGTTTAGTAGTTTCTTTTCTTAATGCTCGAAAGTTAGCAAGATTGATTTCGTTAGGAATATTTAACGCTTCTAATTTAGCAGCTTTTCTTTTGTCGCACATGTTAATACATTCTTCATCGAACCAAGGTTTATTTTTATTTTCCCTTTTTCCAAGACACGAGTTGCCGACCTCTTTAATACTATCCCTGATACCTTTCCACAACTTATCAATGTCTTCGTTATCCTCGTCAGAGGATTCCAACGCCTCAAACCTATTTTTGACTTCCAGTTCAAATTGTTTTCTAATCGTCGGCATTTTTAACTTCTCCACATTAAAATTATCATAATTAAAACCAGCCTCATTTTTCCTTTGTATTATAAGTCTCTGGCAAATCTTCGCGATTACTAGTTCATGATCCGACCCGCATTCGGCCCCACGATATGATCGAATATTAATTACGCTATTATGCCACCTACGTTGAACCAAGACGTGATCAATTTGATTACGGGTTTGCGAATCCGGTGACGTCCAAGTATATTTATGTATATCTTTATGTTTAAAAGTAGTACTTTTGATTATTAGGTTTTTCGAGTTGGCAAAATTTATTAGTCGTATTCCGTTATCATTACTATATTCATGTAAACTTTCTCTACCGATCGTAGGATAATATACTTGTTCCCTCCCTACCTTAGCATTTGCGTCGCCCAGAATAATTTTTATGTAGCTTCGCGGTAGTTTGTCATAAATCGATTCTAGCTTTTCATAAAATTCGTATTTAACTTCATCGTCACTATCTTCAGTAGGTGCATGTACATTGATCAACGCGATTTTAAACCACCGACCCTGAAATATAGCTACCGATAACCTATCTCCGTAAAATCGAATGTCCTTCAACGCGGAAAGTAACCTATTTCTAATCGGAAATCCGGTGCCTAAACAATAGTTTCCGCTCCCACCGTACCACAAAGTGTACTTCCCTTCCCTTAACGAGCCCTCCCCTGGCCAGCGGACCTCTTGCAGCGCCAGACTTGCAACGCCAGACTTGCAACGCCAGTCTTAAAAAATAAATATAATAAAATAAAACTGGTCATTTGAAGTAAGATATTTATTACTTTTATAGTTTTAGGAATTAAAAAAAAAAAAACTTAAACATTTATTGATAACATCTTAAGATTTTGTAGCTTGCGTTGCGTTTCTTCAAATGCAAGTAAATAATTTTTGCGAAAATTCCTTCCATACAAAGTGAGAGCCCATTCTGATACGTTTCTGTTTATTGAACTTTGACCAGGGCTTCTAATTTTCTTTTACCATAAATAGCTCCTATTACTATGTTTCAATATATGCTTACCCGATAGAGGAACAATGAAAATGTTTGTATGAATAAATGAATAATATTTTATTTAAGGTGCCATAAAATGATAGCACAGTTATTGTTTGATACTGGGGAAGCCTACATGCCTTATGACCAGAAGCCCTTTTCTCGATATTATAAGTTCTGTAAATTTTGGTGAGGGTTTTCTACGAGTGAATAAGCCAGCTTATGATTAATTGACTCCCTTTTATTTAGATTTAGATATCCCTGAAGGGACAGTAATTAATAGTAGTAATTGCATACAGATTTGGAGGGGGGGGGGGGGGGGAGGCACTTGCTCTCTTTGTTCGTCCTGCTCAGGCTCTCCTTGCGATGGGCTGGTTCGACAGTTCGTGTTCCCGCGTGACGGGCAGTAAGTTGTGATGAGCGGTTTTGGGCTGGAACTGAGTCGTATTAATCAATTGGCAGTAGGCCGTGTTCAATGGCTGTAGGCTGTCTTTACCCCTTGATGGCAGCAGGCTGAGTCCCACTCGTCATCATGGGGACGGCTGAAGTCCACGTTTAAGGAGAAGCTCGTGCATGGGCCTGCTCATGGGGGTATTCATAGTAAATGGAGCCCCTCTGATGATCAATATGTCTTGATATAGGGTAAACCATACAGTTATTGGCACTCAATACAGTTATTGACACCCTAACTTTAACTTAAAGAAATAAGGAAAGAAGTCCTAATTTTATTTCAAGATATACATGAATCTAATGTTTGAAGGGTCCTCTAAGTCATCTATAATTTAAGACTTTAACAAACTAACCATAGGGAAGATTTCACAATTAAATCCATAGGGTGTCAATAACCAGTACTTGCACTTATATCAATAAATATTGCCATATGGTAAAATTATTGAACTTTTGACCTAAAAAAACCTCTTGAGTCTTTATAAGGATAGATAAAGAGGAGCTATAGGAAGTTTCAATTAGATCCCTTCATAAAAAGTATTTTTTTTTATTCCACCACAGAAATTTAGTCTTAAGGATGCCAATGACTAGTGCGGTTTACCCTAATATAATTAATTGGATTCTACTTTGTGTAAATCTAAAAAATATAAACTTTAAAGGTTGTAATACAATAGTATTTTCTATAATGATATTATTTAAAATATTATATATTATCTGCAAAATATAATATATTATCTGCTATATATAATCAATTCTTAAAAGATTTTGGCCCATTGCTCCTGAACTGTTTGAATCATGAAAAGTGATGGTTAACACTTTATACATTGGTGTCCCCAGATATTTTCAATAATATTAAGTCTGGGGATCTTGCAGGTCAATCCATAATCTGCATGCTTTTCTTTTAAAAACACGTTAACTAACATCGATTTTTGAACTGGGGGAAATATGTTTTTCCATTAATTTTAGATAGTATTTGCTTTTCATTCATTATTATCATTTTACAAAATGTCATACATAAGGCAGTTGATTTAGATGTGTTTTCATTGCATTAGGTAAATAGTCTTTTTATAAATGAAAGTTGTAATTTTAGAAATAAACATTTGTTTGGGGGGATTAATGAATAGAAGATAGAGAAAAACCAATAATAAATATAGATCAAAAGTTCGAGATTGATCTCGAATGTGAGGTAAGTAAGAAACCTTTCGATTGTTGTCGAACATGACGAAGCTAATATAAAGGTAGAAGGACTGAGTTACTTGTAACTCATCTAAAAGATCACTTAGTAACCTCAAACTGTATTTTAGTAATATGATGGTTTTCCGAGAAAAAAAAAAAAAACCAAGTTATCTGTTCTTTGATAATAATTGATGCCGGCCTACCTCCGATTGAATTGATAACTCCTCTTCCATTTGTCTTATAGAAAATATCTTTTCTTCTCTCCAACAGTACTTATTAACAATAGTAATCCAAGTCTGGACCATCCAAATAATTTTTTTTCCTGTAACAGTTACTTCCTATATTCATCCCTCCAACGAACATTGTGAAGGGCAAACATCTTTCATTTATCCTTTTGGTTTTACTGAGGGTTGAAAATATTTCATTTTTATCCTCTTTATATTAGGGACAGTTTGAAGTATCCTCATAGAGCGTTTTATATTTGTTTTCAATCCACTACCGTCAGCAATATGAGGAGCTTTTAAAGTGGAGTAAGAAGTAATTCTTAAAATAGCCTATTTTGTTTTTTTTTCTTTTACAGAGCCTTCCTGGAGATTTTCTTTTATTCCATAATAATCTGGAGATAAAAAAAACCAAAAAAAAAAACCTTTTCAGTACTGGAAAGTGTCGATTCTTCGTTTGCCAATTGATATTTCTTTCGTTCAAAGATAAACATTTGCCTGGTAACACCTCCACTGTGACAAGTGATAACATTGAAAGCAGAGTTCGAACTGAATAATCCCTCTCTATCCATCCTTAAGCTTACATTTGTAAATAAATAGCACTTTTCTTTAATTTGTCCTACCTACAATTATAATATTATTCGTTTAGTTTATTCATACAAATGATTTTCATTCTTCTGAAGTATGTAAATGGATAATGTAATTTAGACTTAAACAAGAGGAGCTATTTGTGATAATAGAAAATTATTAGCACTGGTCAAAGTTCATTAAACAGAAACATATCAGAATGAGCTCTCATTTTGTATGGAAGGAATTTTCACAAAAGTTATTTACTTGCATTTTAAGAAACGCTAGCTGCAAAATCTTAAGAATGTAATCTTATTTTTAAACATAGAATTTATCAAAGAACTGATCATTGCATGAATGTGGTTATATACAATGTAAATGTAATATATATACAAAAATGGATTTCATGAATTTTTTTTACAAATTACCAAATTTGATAAATTACACTTATTTTATAAGTATTATCATTTCACAAATTATACACAATTTGTGAACACACAATATCTTACCTACTGCTTTATATTCCATTTTGATCAGAGCATTGCCATCTGATGATTTATCAAAAGGTTCTGAATCTTTCTCATCTGCTACAAAATTCATTTCTTGATTTGAATCGTCTAACTCTAGGTTGGAGTGAGGAGGGCTTAAATCTGAAATTGAATAGAACACCAGATTAACTTGACATAAAGTATTGGTTCAACCAAGAAATGATAGTGTATTTATTTTTACATTAAACATGAGAAAGAACTAGCACAGTCCAAATCTAACTTTAGATAGTTTTATTTCCCCCTAAAATTATTTCTGTAAAATGCTTAAAGTGGACTTTAGCAGTTAACCGCCATCTAGAACACGTAGGAAAATATAGTAATAATTAACTGATTTTCTCTATACCATTCATTAAATAAATAAAAACAACTCTGCATATTGTCTGAGAAAAATTATTTTCCTATAGTGTTGAAGTTTTTCCATTCCATACCAACAAAAATCTTGTTGATAACTCTCAAAAACTGATAAATTATTAACAGAAAAGTATAATTCTCAGTATAAGTGTCTGACAAATGCATCTAGTAATTTATGTTAAACATCTGCTCCTTTTATGAGTATGTAATCAATATATATTATAAAGCAAAGTATACAATGTGCGTGCCGAAAAGGCTCAAAAACGACTCCACGTAGGATTAAGGAAGTTATGTCTTCGTTTAGCCATATGACCCCTTACGGAGAAGGTTTCCGTTTTTCTCTTAAGAGTGTAAAATTGAAGAAAAGGACTGGAATTTTAAGCATCTCGCACCATTTAATTAGCCTCTCTGAGATTGAGATACGAGTTTATGAATGAAAAATTTAGTTCGAGCTCCTGGCTACCAGGAAGCGCTAGGGTGCGTTTCTCTCAATGTTTATTGTCCATTCATTCAGTATGTAATCGTTTTATATTTTTTCAGCTGTTCTTTTTAAATTACTAAAAAATTAAGAGAAAATAATTAGTTTGCGTTTCAAAGTAAAATAAGTACTTTACATCTCAGCAATCAATTAGAAAACCAACTGGATTCCTTAAAAAATTAGTTTTCTCATAAGAAGGCTAATATATGATCAGCACATTAAATTTAATCTATATGTAATATATACTCAAGTAAATTTAATGCAATATGAGTGAACATTTCTCAGCATTACAGTGAGCGAATAAAATCAGACATAAAAAAAGAGATGAATTGATCGAATATAGATGGAAAATAAAAAGTTTGAAGTGTTCTTATTGTATTTATGAAAAAGAAGTTGGTTTGGTTACTGCGTATGATGAGCATTCCAGTTGACAAAACGACTAACTCCATTAACAGCATTCAAGATTTTATCATCCCTCATAGTTCAAAAAGAAATATGATGAAAAAATTGTGCCTTCAAGAAATTTTGGTTTTCACTTTGTAATAGTAGTAAGATTCGAGATATGCAGAAACCGTTTAAATTATGGGGGGATATCTTAAGGGAGGTTGGAATGGAAGAAAGGTCTTAAAAAAAAGTTTATATGAATCTTCGGTAGTTTCTATACTTCTGGATCAAATAGGACCATCATAGTAGTCAGTGCTTAAGTTTTACTCGAAATATAATTTTTTTAACTGAGATATCAGATTTTTCAACAATAATCTAATAACTTATTATCTTCTGACTATTTGGAATGGGCTTATAGGATTCAGAATCACAGAAACCATCCAAACGATGCATAACTCGACAAAGTTGCAGCGAAATTAATTGTCCATTTACCATTTTCAACACCCTGTAAATTATACAGGGTTATTACACTGCAGATCTCAAGTCTGCAGAATATTGATACCAAGTTAAAACCGAATTTTCAAGAAGGTGCTAATTTTGTTCTATATTTCCTTTAATTTTAAAGTTTTTCTGGTATTAAAACTACCACACAACTACCGGAGCGAAGCCGGGCACCCTAGCTAGTAAATTACAAAAATGCCTTGAAAAAAAACAAAAGAAGAATCAAAATTGGCCTCATCAGATAAATCAAAGAAAAAATGAAAAATGTTCCTAAGAGAGGAGATATAATGATAATTAAAGAATATAAAACAAAAAAATAAGTTTTTATATAAAGCTCCTCAGAAATATCAACATCACACAGCCAAAATTTCACTCCTTTTAGCCAGAATTACACTCCCTCGCTAATATCTTCATTGCATCACAGAAGACTTTTGCTCGTTTATTTCTCGTTCAAAAAATAATTAAGCAGCTGAGTTACACGTATAAATATAGATTTACTATTTGAAATGCTAAGAAAATTTTTGAATGTTTTCTGTAAAAATAACTGAAAGTTTATTTAAAATTACTAAGAAATGTAATTGGCATTAACCTATACCAGATTTTGAGATCAGCTGATAAATCCATAAAATGAAACTTCAACTTCTAATCTACTGACAAACCATCTTCACCGTATATGAACCTCCCACTCGTACAATTAAGTCTATTTAAATCCTAATAAAAACCAACAACAAAGAAGTATATTTCTAAAACCCCTGGAGGATCTTTGGTATATTACTCTTTAAGGACGTAATCTAAGTAAAATATATAAAAAGGAGATCATCAAATCAAACGTGGACCTGAAAATTATCGAGCACTTAATTGCATCCACCAATAACTTCGGATTCCAATCGATACCCAGTCATGTGAATATCACTGGAAATGAGAAGGCCAACAAAAAACCCATACCATTCAGACAGATAGGGGCAACGCTAAAGTACCCACCCCAGACCTACTGAGAGCCATAAAGAAGGAAGCGATGAAAGACTGGCAGGACAGGTTTGATTGGGAATCGCAATCAAAAGGCAGGGACTATTACCAAGTACAGGCAACAGTCAGCTTAACTCCATGGTTTAGGGCTTTCAACATAAATATAGAAATAAAGCACTTAGAAAAATTAACGAGGCTTAGGTCAAACCATGGGTGCATTGAGAAATTTCTTAACCTGATGAACATAGAAACCAGAGGGAATTGGGAGATTTGTAAATGCCCAGAAGAACCACGGCATATATTTTTTCAATAGTCACATATTCAATTATTCACAAGTAATGCTCTTACTAGACCTAATCCTTAATGGGCACATTTTACTGTTATAGTTAGAAGCAAATTGGTGTATGTAATTCTCAGGGGACCTAAACTGACCAGTTTAGAAATCATTTTGAAAAAAAAAAAATTTATTCCGGAAGTTATGGGCGATTGCCTCTCTAGAGGCTTACGCGCACACAGAGTATGCAAAATACAAACCAGCCATGCAGCGCCGCGCCTCGTGTAAAGGGCCTCGGCGGTTGAGCCTTCTTCCCTCCTCACTCCTCGCTTCCCAAAAGAAACCCCTGTCCTATTGCTGTTCAGCAATTATATGGCGAAACCTTAAAATACACTTATAGGCAATATGTTCTAAAACCAACAAAACTTTTTTCAGTAAGTTCCACGCAAGTTTTATACTCGATACGAAATTATCAAAATAAAGCATAAATCGCCTGTTCTCGTATGACGCAATTGCTTCTTGAACAACACATTCTCCAAGTCCTTTTCCGGGTTGTGCGTGATCTACCTTGCCTGTATAAGCGACTGCTTATATCGATGTGAGACGGACCAGCACGAGGTTGATCAAATTTATATTTTCTAAATTTCCTTGGTTTATGAACTTTTTTCTTCCAATGAAGTATAGATACATCAAAATCGTCGCTATCAGATGTCCACGTGCCCGTTGGGACATCGGAATTCTGAATCAGCGTAGGAGGCGGTGGCATTTCGATATAGTAAGAACTCCGGCCAGTAATGGGAGTATTTAGTGCCGGATCAAGTATCTATAATCCAATAAAGGGGAAAGAGCTACAAAACAATTCACTTTTAGGAATAATATAGAGGTATTGATAAAAAGTATAATTAGTTTCATTTTAGATCAATGCAAAACCATTGAAAAAAAAATCAAACTTTTTTCGTCTAAAATTTGAAAACTTATTAGTCAATAACAAGTATGCGACAAAAAGATCTGAATAAAAATCAATTCAAATGTCATTAGCGATGTATAAGTAAACAATTACACATCTTTATAATGTTATACAGAGCGCTTCTAGAGATACACAATGATTCACAAGCGCTTCTAGAAAGGCAACCAAAGGGACAGGTACCTGGGACGTCCTCAAGCCTCTCCGGAGGCCCGTATTCAACACTCTTCGGGATTTCTCAGCCCCAGGAGGCCGGAGACTCCCGACATCTCATCGTGAAACTCCTAAGTCTAACAGAACCCATAGGAACTATTGCCGCTATCTTCCCGCCCGGTTTGAATATTTCTGAGTTCAGGCCTCCAGAGAGGCCCATGAACGTTAAAGGGTTAATACTGAGGAAGAATTAAAGTATTTTAAAGAGCTAGATAAAAACAAAGTGAAGCAAAACTAATAGATAAGATAAACTTCTAGCTCCAATTAAACTGCTTCCATAAGATTAAAAAAAAACAAATAAAATAGTAATCTGGCAGTATATGATTTGGAAACAAATCTAGAGGGGGGAAAAAAAAAAGGAAGTTATGCTACTTGTTCGCAATGGTCAGTGTGATCGAACTAGTTGAGTGTCAACCATCTTGTTTTTTCAATTACAAGTACCAAATTTAGGAGGGTTTGTCGACTCCAAAGACGATCCGTGGCAGACTAAAACAGATATTAGGCCGTAGCGAGATTAGAACTCAGGGCAATTGAGCACAGCAGTTCAGTGTATATCAACAGATTTGCCCCACTCCCTTAACCCTAATAGGAATATACAAATCAAAAATTAGAAGTACCATTTCTTCTTTTTTTATTTTGACACCTCCATTTGCTACTGAGAGCCAACCAATCGATACACAACATTGCATCATATATAGTTTAGATTTTGAGGATCTCATTCTACAAGTAATAATACGAAAGAAGAAATAAATTTATAAGATATCTTATAAAACAAAACAAGACATGTTGCAGTTGCTGCATTAATCTATAGAACTTAAAATAATTTTGTCTGGATAGAACTGAAAACAAGATAGCTATAATTTAAAAGATTCCTCACCATAAGTAGTTTCGTCGCTTTCCTCACATTTGATGAAAATTGTGGGAACTAAAAAAATAAAAAGTTTATAAAATTATTAGTAAGTAATAAAATAAATTGTTATGAATAAGGAACGAATTTTCATGTAAAATTAGAAGCTAAATATACACATACAGGAACTAAAAAGAAGTATTGGAAATTTTTCTATAATTTCAAGAATAGAAAACCTGTTCATTAATTTAAATTTGAAAGAATATTAAATGAGATAAAGAAATTGCTTCAACGATGCTAATGATGTTACAAACTGAAACACAGCTCAAAACCTTGTGAATTTGAAGAACCGACCTTTATCTTTCAAATAAAAAAAAAAAAGCAAACCCTTAGTCATCTGCCTTCTTGTAAAAAAAAGTTTTTGAAAACCCGTTTTCTTAGAATAATCGGTTGGAAATTTGTAGGGGTACATTGATACATACTTGTTATGACCTTTATTAAACTAAAGACCTTTCTAAAGTGATTGTTCTTTATAAAAATGTTCTAGGATGAGTTGAAGAGGAGATATTCGATTTGACGCAGAGCACAAAAGTAGAAAAAAATACGCGTTAGGTCGACAATAAAACTGACCAAAAAATTCATATCAAAGTAACAAACACTATGTCATTTGCCTTCTTGTAAAAAATAATTTTTGAAAACCTGATCTTTTAAAATTACCGCTTGAAACTTTGAAGGAGTACATGGACCCTAATACTTAGTTTTAAGTTCATAGTTGTAATAACCTTAATTAAAGGTCAGACCTTACTAAAGAGATTGTTCTTTATTTGAATGTTCTAGGATGAGTAAAAGAGGAGATATTTTATTTGAAGCAGAGCACTGAAATAGGTAAAAATACACGGTTTTTCGAAAGTGATGATGCCGCCATTGGAAAAATAAAAATTCAAAAAATAAGATAATTGCACTTTTGTACTTTTAATGCATTGTTCTTTCTATGGTAAAAATATTAAAAAAAAATAAAAAGCATCTAAACTTCAAAAGAATAACTAGTTCAAGAAGGAAGTTGAAGTTGTTGTCTTTTATTACATATAACACATTCCAGAAGTAGTAAAAGCTACAAGGCCAAAAAAAAACTTAACGAAAAACTTACTTGTATTAGGCGTTTCCTCGGGTACAGAAGTACTAGAAGTACCTGAAAAAGTAAATTAAAAAGCGATTGACAACTATGAATGAGAAAAACATACAAATATAATACATATGTAGATTCAACTATACAAATGGGATAATTAAAATTGGGAAATTATCACAGTTTTTGTGTTAAAATAATTTACTTAAGAATTACAAATATATGTACATATATATATATATATATATATATATATATATATATATATATATATATATATATATATGTAAACATATTTGAGATTTAATACTTATTTTTTAGATATATGTATATACATATTTTGTCCAGATTAGTGAGAGAAAAACCTATTTCTCATTAAGAACTTACCAATAATTCAAGCTAATAAAAATTTCACTATCAATGAATAACAATCAATATAATACAGTGCAACTAAACTTATACAGCAGTGTTAATAGGGTCGCCTGTGGTGTAGTGGTTGGCATGGCAACCTACAATACTAAAGGTCACAGGTTCATGACCCTCTGTGGCCCTAGGATTTTTTAAAGATACTAAAAATCTTATGCTGTCCCTTTGTTAGGGCATAAAATGGAGGTCCAGAGCCTGTACAATGTTCAGGTACTTGTTAAAGATCTATATCCCAATTATAACTGGATAGGCAAAATTTAGGACTCCCACTGTAACATCGTCTAATCAGCTTAGGAGCATAAAGGGACGTTAAATAAACATCAGTGTTAATACCATTTGTTACAATTGGACACATTCTGATATTTTTGTTGTTTCTTTTAAAGTGCTATTAAAGTGATCTTGAGGTGTAAAATGTCCAAAAGTGACATCAAAGAACAAATACCAACACTTAAGATTAATTACTTTCATAGAACTAAATTTTGGTTTCAAATAACAAGTTTTTTGATTTGGTCATCCGCTTCCTCGCCTTTTAGGCTAAATTGGGTTTCCTAGGCCAGGAGAGGGGGTAAGGATTGATACCCTAAGGTAAGGATTAAATGTCCCCTGGCTATGCGTTATGAAACTGCTATCTTCAGGTGACCAATGATAAGTTGTCAGGGGCAATGCAAAATAAATAAGTTACTCAATAACCAAACCTGCATCATTTTGAGATTAATAAAAAATCTGCTTAGCTACAAAAAAAGAGTAAAGCTTCTCCTATGTTGTTTCTGGGTATGGTCTTTTTCGGAAGGTTAGGTAACTGTAATATTAGCAAACTCATCGCCTCCTTTATGGTCTAAAAGAGACTTTACCAGCTGTATATGACTCCAGCTCTCTCTTAATAGCTAAATAAACCACCCGAACAATTTCTTTTCACTTGAAATAAGGTCCACACAAGACGGCAAAACAACATAAGGCTACTAGTACCAAAAAAAAAAGAAACAAATATTGATTACACACCCTACAAATGTAAGAATTGTTTGATGCTGCTCCCTAACAATAAAAACTAGGGGTCATCAACGCCCAAGGTAAAAATTATAATGATCGTTTAACATTTAGTTATATTATATTGTTGTGGTATGGTAGTGAAAAAAAAAAACTTACATGAAAAATTGGTTTCATCAGACATTTCTTTTAGTAAATAAACACCACAGTGACTTGAACCTGAAAAAGAAATAAAATACAAGATGAACATGTGAAAAATATATGTAGAAACAGCTCAAGTTTATAGACACTACATTCTTTGTAGACATAGAACTGAGCAACACTAACAATATGGAAAAAATGCTTATTATCTCTACAAACAACTGAGGAAGAACTTAATCCGTTTTATCCCTATCAATTAAAATAGCATATATGTAATTAATGATTATGAATAAACAATTGAATACAAAATACAGCTTAATCGAAACATTAAAAATATACAAAACAAAATAATTTTAATAATTTAAAGTCAACTTACGACAAATATGAGGATCCACTAAAATCAATGAATACCGAAATGAACTTGCCAACTGAATGTGGGGCAATGTGTGATGAAAGAACCTCAAATGTGATGGCGCCCTTCAAATATTAACAGTTTCAATCTCGATGGTGGCGCCAAAGAGCTCATCTTAATTAATAATCTGTCTATCATATAATACCGACTATTTTTCCAAATTATTTGACCGAATGACGAAAATATTACTAAGTTTGACAAAAAAGAAACTTCGGTATGTTCTGCTTTTTGAGATGCGTTGGCTGCTCTGACGGCCTTCTTTTTTTTCTTCGGCTCTGCGGTTATCCACATCTGCCACAAAACCACAAAAACTGACGGCCATTCCATTCCCTATTTTTCAATATGAATCCCATATAAAAACCTCTGTTTTCCTGTATTTGGTAGTAGTTTTCACTGAGATTGGTATAATAGAACATAATTTTTTTATTATTACTATAATATTTATTTTATTATTACTAAAAGGCGTGTTATGTGAACTTCTATATTAATAAAAATACATATGTATGTGGATACGCTAAGGTCCTGATTTTAATTTTAAAATTGAATAGAATATTTCCATGAAATAAACTACGGCAAATGCAGCTCTCATAAAAGGATTTTTAATGATCTAGAATATTTTTTGCCTTGATTTAAACTTTGTGGGAACTGTAGTCAGTATTGAATTTGAAAAAATAAAACGCTTTAGAGAAATATAAAGCGTTTTGAAGATTGGTCTGTGATGTGAAAACTGCTCATGTTTTAACAATTCTAAACTATAAATTATATGGATAGTAACTTTTTTTTTTACTTTGCAATAAAGAAAGAAATGTTAATTAATTCAGTATAAAAACTCTCTTTTTCCACAGGTAATTCTTAAGGAAAGTTGGTGTTGCGGCACAGTTATATAGATATAATATTTCAGAAATTATAAAATGATTTAAAGGTGCCTTTACGCTTTACGAACTTTACCTTCGAAAAGCCTTCACGACGGTTGTTCGGGTGTTCTAGGTACTTCATCTGTTCGCCTGTGTTCGGGGGTAGCGCTAGTGTCACTTTTGATTTTGGTTTTTCCCAAGTGACAGGGGTTGTTTGTGATATTAGTGCGCCGTTCTAATTCGTCTCCTATTTTTTTATTTTTCAGATAAAATAAAATATATTGATAATGGAGATTTTTTCTTCATCATAAGCTAGCTTTGAGTGTGTCAGCCATATTTGTTCGCTTAACGTCACTTTAAGTATAAATGACTGTTCGTTTAACGCCGGTACGGCAAGGTTCGAGGAAGGACCTGTTCGAGGGTGAGGTTCGTAGAGTGTAAAGGCACCTTAAAAATAACAGACTTTTTCTTTTTATGGAGTTTTCTATCGTGTTCCAATTAGTAGCTCATCCAGAAATGTTCTGAGGGGGCCCTAATTTATTTATTTAAATTTCCTAAGTATGGAATGATTTAATTAAAAATATTAGTACATAGAATCGTTTTTATACAGGTATTTTTTTATTACTAAGCGTTGAAATTTCTCCAAAAATATCCAAATAGTGTTATAAATATGGCTATTAATCCAACTGAATAGATGTTCTCAGTAACGAGATACTAGAGATGACTAATTGTTCATCGCCAGATTACTACATTTCAAATGAGCGCCTGAGGATTACACTTAATGACTACGAAGAAACCGCCTCCATGCTTCTTTTAAGCTTAACAACCCATTTTAAATTCTACTTCACCACTTATTCACTGGGATTACAGATATAAATAATAACGTAGTTAATATAGTAATCATGAAATAAAGAGTAACTTAAAACTTGGAGTTTTTTGGAACTGGAGCGGTTGAAAAAACTGTTAGAGCTGTAACAGTTAAAGAAATTTAACCGTTCCATAAAACGCAGTTCCCAGTTAAAGAAGATTCAAAAACTTCCAACGTCAATGGGAACAGGCTACGTGTCCTTATCACAACTTATCGATATCTTCTTTTGTTAGTAATAACACCATTTTTTCTCACATTTAGCTCAATAGATAGTTTTATTCTCCTATATTTTTCTTCTGATAATTTATAATTTAATTTTTTTGTAATGTTTAGTTAAATTTTACATCTTATTATTATGAGAATTGACTTTGGTATCGATTGTATTGTCAGATTGTACTTAACCTTACCGGTCCTTGCCACAACTTATGTTTGTGCTCCTATGAGTGTTCAAAAATCTGTTGAAGAATAGTTTTTTGATACTTTTGGAGGATTATTTATTTTAAAGTTAGTAAGTTTTCAATTTATTCTAAAAATGATATTATATCTTATAAATGATAGCCCTAATAGTTAATTAATTTTCCAGGATTTTTGGAACTCTTAAAGTAAAAGAGATCCTGAATTAGTGCATGATTGAGTGAATTTGTAGAACATCAAGAAATGCATTCTCTACTCAGCAGGGGGAATGCACTGGTTGCTTACACCTTAAGCCTTTTGGCTTGCCTCACATTTATGTGTTTTTTGTCAACTCTATTCTTCGACTACGGAAGCAGTGCTACGATAAATACTGTTAAAGTTGTTGTTAAGAATGTTCCTGATTATAGTGCTTCTAGGGAGAAGTGTGATTTGGGATTCTTAACATTTGATCTTCAAGCCAACCTTACTAATGTTTTTAACTGGAATGTCAAACAGCTGTTCCTGTATCTAACGGCAGAGTACTCATCTGAGAAGAATTCACTTAGTCAGGTTGTTCTTTGGGATAAGATCATATTACGTGGTGAAAATGCTATTCTGGATTTCAAGAGTATGAATCCTAAGTATTATTTCTGGGATGATGGAAACGGCCTTCGAAATAACTCCCATGTTTCATTAACACTTTCTTACAATATAATCCCGAATTCAGGATTGCTGCCGAATATTGCAGCAACTGGTCAACACATATTTCAGTTTCCTAGTGAATATACAGCATCGCGTGTTTAACATCCATTATATTTTTAAAACATTTATAAACAACTTTATAAGTTGTACTGGTGTTGATAGCAGTGTTAGGAGATATTTGAACGTACAAATCTTTGTAATTAATTGCCTCTGTGGATGGTGTTTGGTATGTCACTATCTTTACTTTCGAAATAACTCTGCAATGATTTACACTCTATGGGATTTTTGCCAAAATAATGAAAATATACACTTAAAAGTTAGCATATTGAATGTAAACCTGCCATTAATTCTTTGTTGCAGAGGACCACAATTTTTTTTTTTAATGACCAAGGATGTAATATCTAATTGATTGTCATCGGTTGGGTATTTCACTCTGTGAGATTGTTCTTAGCTCTAATGAATGTCTTGTTTTTTTCTTGCATTACCTTATATTTTTTTAATATTATGAATTAAAATGTACTAATATGATATTTTTTTTAGTACTTTGGATATATTCTTTGATCATTTTCAATTCATCTTTGTTCTGTGATTAGCCAAAACCAATAAGATATGTTGTGCTGTTTCTCAAATATTTTTTTTAATGAGAGTGCCTTTTTATATTGTTGGTTAGAATAAATTTTTGAATGATCACTATGAAAATTGGTGTACTCATGTTCGGGATTCTGGAGCCTGTTAGAAGTGTCTCATAGAGCTAGGTACCTACAAATTATACTTACCTTCCAGTTTTTTGAGATGATGAGTTCAGTTTTGTTTTATTTAAAGTATTCATTTGTGATAATAAATCAATTTTATTAAAAGTGTTATTCTCTACTTTGTTGTTTGTATGAGTTTATTTATTTCTGTATATTAAATTTTTAAAAATAATTATTAATGCAAATATGTTAGAATCTGTTCAATAAAGTAAAAGATCAACTAAATTAACTAAGGAGCTTCAGTTAATACCTGGAGTAATACCTTCTTACCATATATTCTTTACAGAATCATTTTGGGATTTAAACTATTATTAATCTATTATTTTACAAATCTAAAATTATAGATTTATGACCATTTGAAAGCAACAGGTTGGTGTTAGGTTTTCAAAATTTGAAATAAAAATATTTTAATCATAATGAGATTTTACTTGCTCATATGTGATTAATTTTTTAATTAACTTTGGTCATTTTATAATTTTTTTAACGCATCATTGATATTGGACTCACCATCAACCTAAAGTGATATCCTCGATATTGAATTATATAATTAAACTTTTTTCAGTGGCCTCATATGAACAGGAGTCATAATTAATTTTCAGTAAATTGAGAAAAAGACAATTTTTATAATATTCAATTCTGTACCTATCCTATAATTTTTTTGGAACTAAAGATTTTGAGAAAAACATCTTATTCATATTATTCAAAGTTTTTTTCTTTTTTTTATCCGAACGCCATATCTTTAGTATTTCATCAAATGCAATGATACATCTATCATTTTAAAGATTCTCCTTCCCAAGAAATAGTTATATAACCCATATAAAATAGAAAATTCTAACTACGACCACTTAAACAATTATGCAATTTTTTTACACCGGATTTTTACACTGACAAACAAAATAGTTTTTTGGCTGATAATATTGGTGGTGTTATACTTGTGTTGATTTCAAGCTAAAACGGCTGAATGAAAGAACTATTTTAAATGGAAAAAGCAATGAGAATATAAATTTTCTGTTACTTTCATATATGTACATATTTGACTGTTTCTTCTTGATAATTTCACTCAGTGAACAACTGAACAAAGAATTAACATAACATATAATCAGATTAACTTAATTGAAAATACTTAATTAAAATAATACTTAATTAAAAAAATACTTCATTAATTATTAAAATAAATGAAAATAATTACTTAAATTTACCTCATTCGGTACTTTCCCATTTGCTGCACCACCCTTTTTTTACTTTCACTTACCTATATATGAAATATATAGTAAGTGGAAGTATTGCGATCGTGAAAAATTTCGACTTCCGGTTTTCAACTGAAATACACGTTTTGGGACCCCCTGATTCGAAATAACCAAGTCCCGCGAAATGGTCTGTGTGTGTGTGTGTGTGTGTCTGTGTGTGTGTGTGTGTGTGAACAGACTAGCTCAAAAACTATAAACCGTGCGATCCTGAAATTGGGTATTTAGTGTAGGTATATGCCCGCGATGTGACAGCGTAAATATCATCAAAATTACTTAAAGGGAGGGGGTACTTTACTTAATAACTTTTTAGGTTTTTTTCGATTTTCTTAAAAACGGCTCTAACGATTTTGATTAAACTGAGTATTTGATGTATAAATATGCCCGAGATATGACCGTAAAAATTTCATCAAAATTGATTAACCGGAGGGGGGACTTTACTTAATAAATTTTGTAACATTTTCACGTGTTTTTTTTATTTACTCTAAATCGGCTTTAACGATTTTGATCAAATTGGGTATTTGATGTAAATATGTGCCCGAGATATGGCTATTAAAATTTCATTAAAATTGATTAACCGGAGGGGGGACTTTACTTCATAAATTTTGTATCATTTTCACGGGTTTTTTTATTTACTCAAAAACGGCTTTAACGATTAACAAAAATAAGATATGAATGTAGAAAAATGTGTGACTTTGGGAAATGATAATTAGCAAAACACGTCAATTTCTAATCTAAGTAAGTTGGTAAGTGAAAGTTGTGTGTTGCGCGCACGCACCAGATTTTTATACCTTTTAATTGCACCTAATCATTGTCCTCTTCTGAATTGTTTTGGGGACTTCAATACCTTTCTTAAATCATAACTTTCGACTTTTGTTCACTCAAAAGGGATAAAAAACCCACAACTGGTCCTTTTCAGTTGAGATTGGGCCACATTAAATGGCTTCGTGTTATCAGTGAGTATATGGTATGATATAAAATCGCTGCTGTTGAGAGCCAAGCACCAAAGAATGATGAATAAGGTAAGTTGTTTTGCTTTTATAATAATTTTATTCTCATCAGTAAGTGCTTGCCATTAAAATGAGTAAAATTGAGTAAAGAGCAATAATGAAATTTTTTGTCAAAGAAGGCATAAAGCCTTCAGAAATCTTTGAACCCTAAGGAATGTGTATGGTAACTCGTCCCATAGCTACTTCACTGTGAAAAATTGATGTAGTTTATTAATGATATGGCAAGAATCGTTAAAAAAAGACCCCCGGAATGGATGACCACGACCACCACAGATATTGTCTGCCGTAGTGACAACATGGTTCTTAGTGATAGCCACCTAAAGAAGAAGCAGATCTAAGGGATTTTTGGGGTATCGGAAACTATCATTCTAAATATTTTACACACCCATCTCAGCAGTGCACTAGGTGGGTTCCTGGAAAACTCACATCTGCTCAAAGAAAATTAAGAAATAGTTGCTATAAAAAAATTTTCATCTCTGTTTTGACACAAATAGTGACTGCACCCACCACTATGATACTGAGTCAAAACAGGAATCTATGTAGTGGCATAGGAAAGGTGAAAAGTCACCGTTCAAATTCAAAGTCGCACCCTTGACAGGAAAAATCATGACCACGATTTTTTGGAGTTCAGAAATAATAATCAAGACAAGGTTATAGCAATCACAGGAGAGTTGTGCTGTAGTGTTTTAATCCATCTTGGGAATTCAATCAAGGAGAAGAGGAGAGGGAAGTTAAGCCGGGGAATCTCGCTGCTTAATGCAATGCCCTCGGGCACACCGCTCGTAAAGTGATGTCCATGCTTGACACTAGGGGTTTAGATAGATCCAGCTACAGCCCTTTTCTGGCCTCCTAGTGGCTACTTTCTGTTCTTAAACCTCAAAAGTGACCTCAGAGGCAATTTGAAGATGAAAACCAACTTCAAGAGGCTATCGATGCACATTTTGAATCTGAAGATGAAAATTATTGTTTGGGGTTCTTAGAGATATTAATAAATAGACCTACTAAATGTTTAAGTATAGAGGGTATACTGAAAAATGGTATACATGTTTTATATTTTTATTTCGTTCCTTACTGGGTCAGACCAACAACTTTTTGTCCTCCCTTCGTATATCCAACCTTGTTTTGGTCATTGGTCCTTTTTGTTCTGAGATAAAAAATTGATACCTTGATCATAATGGCATTGACTAGAACAAGTCTATATATGGAAATTTCTTTAAAAATTTTTGACCATATTTCCCTCACTCTTGAGAATTGCAATCTGAACCAAAGTGAGAACTATGTATTTGGGCAGTTGGCTCCTACAAGTTCTGGATGTTATCTTGACATGAGAGAAAAAGCCATCAAAGGAAGGAAGGGTGTAGTATTATGACCATTATAAAAATATGGGTTATTTTGTGTTACACAGCCTTTATACCTAAACTGTCCATAATAGAAAGTTCAAAAATTTTGGAGAGATGAAGCAATCTGGCCGCTGTCTGGACCACTAATCTGACCTTAAAAATTGATAATATTCACTATGAAAAATTGTTAACATCGTCAATTCTCACTCCCTACACAGGCTATTGTCACACAGGCTAGGTTTCGAACATCTCAAATTTTTATTTTTCATAACCTGAATGAATTTATTATTGAAAAAATTATTTTTGCCTCCAGGGAACTCATCTTTTCGATAATATCTGGATGGAACATGAAAATAAAATCCTGCCACTATAGATCTAATAGGTTCTATTTTGTCACTTAGTTTAATCTCATACCCAACAAATTTTTAAAAGAATTGAGGGAACATTGCTACATAGCTGCCAGACTAACTTAATTTTGTTTCCAACTGGCAACACATGTTCCTTGAAGAAGATTGTTTTAGGTGGAATTTCTTAGAATATTTGTATACTTTCTCATTCCCTGCAATACTTTTGTTAATCAAGTAAAGTCTTTAATCCATTAATGATAACCAGTTCATAACAACAAGGTGAACATTGCGTGAGATATTTTTAAGGTGAGAAAATCTGTAGCCTCTTCAATGCAAAGCATGAAAACGTTCAAAACCTCAATCATTACAACTTAATTCCCTAAAAAAAATGAAAAAAAAATCAATTTTCTAGGGAGTGAGATGGGATTGTATGTATTCACAGTGTGTTCAACATAACAAGTTTTGAAGGGCAAAGTAAGGCGGGTGGGTACACATCAATTTGGTAATGATTCTTCTTATTTTGTTTATCTAGCGCATGATTGTAGATTATTAAAAATTTATTTTTTTTTTAAATTGTTTTTTCCCTTTTTATATACTTTTATATATACATTATATACTTCTACAATATACTTTAACATATACTTCTTTTTATACTTAAATATAAGTTTGTTTGTTTGTTTAACGTCACTTTATACCACTAAGGCTAATCGACGATGCTACAGTGGGAGTCCTAAATTTTGCCTTTCCAGGTATAATTAAGATATGGGTCATTATAACGAGTACCTGACATCTACCTATACCTATCCGAGAGAGGTCATGGCTAAAGATTTTTTACTCCCATTAAAAAATCCTAGGGCCAACACTGGGCACGAACCAGCGACCTTCAGTATTGTAGGTTGCCATGCTAACCGCTATACCACAGGTGACCCCACTTAAATATAAGTTGGAAGTTTGATTTTACCTCATCTTTCTCGCATTCCGACAAAAGATGAATAACTCAAAAACCGATATTTCCCAAAATATCCACCAAAGTATGCGTATGCTTTTAGGAATTGTTTAGGGCTCCATATTGTGGTACTTTATGAAAAAAATAAATAAAAGATGTAAAACTTATATTTTTTTATTTAAAAAAATTGAGATGAAAATAACCCCAGAATTTTGAAATGACCCATTACCTTTGAATTGATTACTATGGTATTGTACTGAAATCTAGGCGTTCAACGTCATATTAGCAAATAGGCCCTTTAGATGGATTTCTGGCAAAATGGTTGTAATGTTACTAAATTATAACTCATTTCTTATCAGGTGTTGAAGGAAAAAGTAGCTACAAGAAAACTGAATCATCTAGTCGATCTTACTATGAGAATGCATGAAAATCAATAGCATGAAAGGTTGTTTTTTTTATTTATTGATTTTATTTTTATCTTATACACAGTCAAACTTTCTCTACTGTTTCACAGCCTTATTTAAATTGTTAAAAGACATTTCAGAAAAAAACAATTATGTGTTACACTTTTATTATTACAAATAAGTTTAACTTTTAAAAAATAAGCTCTTTCAGTTTTATAAACATCATTTTGGATGAAGGTTTATCAAAAATTATATTAAAACAAAAAAAAAGATTATGGTATAAACTTTAAAGCACTTCTTAACACATTGAATGCCAACCATGATAACTCATAGCTAATATTTTTTCTTAGAATGCCAACTATGATAACTCATAGCCAATATTTTTTCTTAGAATGCCAACTATATATTTGGTTTATGTCCATATTTTTGCAGCTAGGATGAAAAAACATAGCGCTTTTTGATTATCATTATTAAATATAATTTTATTTTTTATTATTATACTTTTTGATACAAAATGATAAAATTTATTGCTTGGATATGGTTGGAATAAGGAATTATAAAATGTAAAAAAAAATGTACATTTATTAGAATTAAACAATGTCACATATGATATGTATGTTATATGAATACTGTTTGCTATATTTTAGACTTTATTTTTATCAAAAAATAAAACAAAAATAAACAGATAGACTAGAAAATACATCAATCATTGTGTTCAATTAACCAATGCAACGAGTGTTCCTTTAACATACATAGATAAAAAATTAATAATTTTAAAAATAATTCATGTATATATACAATTTAAAAAAAATACAGCTCTTCTTATCTCTAATTATAATTATTATTTACAGCCCTCCATTATCATATCTACAAGAGATTCTTTTAAATTTACAATTTTTTTCTTTATGAGCGTCCATAAAAATATTTAAAAAAAAAACAAGATTATACTAATCTTTGGAAACTCGAGAAAATAAAACTTTCAAACATAAATATTTGGATCAAAATAAAAACAACAATTTTAAAAAATAGTACAGTATTCAGCAAATAATCGATCTTTTTACAAAAATCAAATTATAAACTAAGTTGAAAGAATTGAAAAATATATAGCTAACATAATAAATAAGTCAATTTTAAGAGGATAAAATCTAAATACATTTTTCTTATATTGAATCAAGACAAATATAATAAGATGGACAAAATACTTCATAATGATAAAATAGCATCAGTTTTGATTTAATTAAAACAATTATATCTGTTTAGTTTTTTTCTTTTCAAATGAATACCTTTTTTTCCTTTTTGAAAATATGAACAATATCTAACTCTATGTACAAATTTGGGGAATTATTTAAATAGATAATTTTTTCATGAAATACAAAATATGTAAGAATCACCAAAAAAAACAAGATAAAAACCAAAAACATACTGTTACATCTTTTTTTAATTTAATTTATTTTACACAACAGCCAGCATTTCATAGAACCTGACGAATTGCTTCAGTTGTTTTGATCACACATTTCTTCCGTCAGCGCTTCCAAATCGACATATTCTCCATTTGTCTCCTCATCGGCAAGCAGGGCTGCCAGGTCCTGTTTAAGATCTGTGAACGACGGCCTCTTTCCGGGATCGCTGTGCCAGCATTTAGTGAGTACTTTGAAAAGTTCCGAACGACAATGTTTTGGTTTTTCAAGCCTATATCCATCCATCACTTGTCGCATCACCTCCCTACCACCCATCTTGTTGTAAGGGGTAGAACCTGTCAAAAAAGATAACTAAGTAAAAAATGTCTAATTATAGAACAGAATAGAAGTGGAAGATCATGTTTACTCACAGTATTAGTTGTGTAGAAAAAATTATTAATCTAATATTAACATGCAATGACCTTTTGTTTCTTACATCAAAACTTGTAAATTGTGGATAGAATGACTTGTAATCGTTACGGTACTTTGCTTTTGTAGTTTAAGAGCATTTGTATCTACTCTTTATTCATTTCATTGAATGGGAAAAAAGGTTATGAAGAATAGGAAAATATTTTTTTTTTATCCATTATATTTATGGAAAACGAGAATTTTTTTTCTTTCGCCACATTTTATATTACATTCCGATAGATGAGTGTTGCTAACTTTATATAGATAATTTATTGTGAAAGTGGGGTAAGTCAATTTAAGAAAAAAAAAGAATGAGATAATGTAATTTATGATTACTACACATTTTATAATATAATGTACACTTACTTTTAACTAGTTAGTATTTAATTTCTTAAAAATTCCTGGGTTTTTCCAATACTGATAAAAATTTAAAATTTAATGATGGTTAAATAAATTGCGTAACCATCGATTATAGGAGTGGTATAAGTTTAATTTTCATATATAGATGACTCAGCAGTCTTATAATTGATCATAAAGTTTTACTCTCTGGGCATTCTAAATGATGAATATTTCGGTGTTATAGAAATGGCATCATGAAAAAATAATTTCCTGTACATAGCACAGGATTATTATTGCTGTCATGAAATAATGTAGAAAACTTCATAAATTCATTTTACATGTTGTGAAATGAGAGAATTCTGTTTCAATAAAAAAATCTTCAAAACACAATCAAAAACAGATAAGAATAAACACTAATAAAGAAAAGGTAATTTGGTTGAATATAATTTGGATGAGGTTTCTCAAAAGTGTACCATATACTATTATATATATAAAATTGAATTTATTTCTTAAAATCCTGTAAGACTGCCAATAATCAAAAAAAATATCTCAGTGCCTTAGTAAATGCCAGCCTATTACTTATTTTTTTTCTTATAATGAATTCACTTCTTAGTAATCTTTGTAATTTAGTTAATCATTAACTTTTATTCTTTTATGATCCTATAAAACATGAGCATAATTACCAAATCATTTTTAATTTTCTCATTCAATGAAACTTTCTTTTTAGCCTTCTACTGAAAATAATTGAAGGTGGTCAGAAGAACTAATTTTTTTATTATTTATTTTTTTTTATAATCAATCATAATTTATTTACAGTTTCTGCAAGTAAAAAGACTTTTTATTTTCGATTATTGCCCGTAACATAAAATAAATTTATTTTATTAAAGTATAATGATTATGACATACCAAGTGTGACTATTTCCCACATGAGTATTCCAAAGCTCCATACATCGGATTTATGAGTAAATAAACTTAAATGGAGCGATTCCGGAGCCATCCATCTGATTGGAAGTGCACCCTAAACATAATAAAAATTGTCATCTTAAAGTTGAAACATATTATGTAATATAACATTTTGTTAAATTATAAATCATGGGTGCATTGGAGTGTAATACACAAGACTGTCTTTAATGATATCTAGTTTTTTCCTAACTTACTCTCAGCATTTCTATAATTACTTATGTTGTGTATGAAACACAGAGGATAAATGGAGAAAAAAAATAATTTGATTCTTTGATTATATTTATATAATTATAGGATTTTATTTTAAATTAATTTTGATCCAATAACTATTTAAATGGAATTTTTTCTCAAGAACCCAAAGAACTTTTTTAAATTAAAAATTAAAAAATTAAATATGTATATTTCAAAACACGTTAGCAATTATTTTCCATAAACACAGCGTCTTTAATTATAAACAATGGTCTGTCATTAAAGGTGTACTGCCCATGCGCGGGCTCGATGTTTTTTATGAGTTGTCGGAATATTTTTCTTTTTTTCTCCTGTGTATTTTTACTCGATTTTTTCCATATATCCATATTTAGCCATTTCTTAAAAGTAGAGGCACTTAATTTCTTTAAATAAACAAAGACAAAGGTACTTTTTAGGAAAACATTAAAGTCCTAGAGGACTTTTACTAGAAGATTCGAAGGGGACTTTTTTGTTTTCATATGAAGTACCTTTGTTTTTGTTTACATGGAAAAATTAAGAAATTAAAAATAAGAAAAAGCTAAATATCAAATATGAAAAAAATCGAGTCAACATATTCAGGAGAAAAGAAGAAAAAATATTCCAAAAACTCATAACAAACGTTGAGCCTACGCATGCGTAATACACCTTTAATGACAGACCATTGTTTATAATTAAAGAGGTTCTGTTTATGTTAAAGAATTGCCAAAATGTTTTGAAATATACATGTTTAATGGAAATTATTTGTTTCCCTGGTTAATAAATAAAGTTTTCTACAACTAAATAGAGAATAATAAAATCAGACACGATGGAGTATTATGCTTGTATTTCCGAATTATTACCAGTAAAAAATTTTATTTAATAAACATTTTTAGGGTACTTTAGAGAGCAAATACAAACAAAAATAAGTAAATGAATGTGGAAAAATGCGTGAATTTGATGAATGGCCTCTACATATTTATATAAAACAGGTTGCGCGCTTCGCACCAGATTTTTTCATATTTTCGGAAATAAACTACTTCATTGAAACTAAATATTAGATGCAACTACATACTCTGTTTGGTCTTTGTTCATATATTTGTCCAGTGTCACGAACGTTTCTTGACATTCCAAAGTCTGCGATTTTGCATAGCTTGGTGTGGTCCACTAGAATGTTTCTGGCTGCTAAATCTCTATGAATTATCTGCAAATTCAATGAAATCATATATAAAAATTTTGATATAAAAATAAACCCCTAAATTATTTGTTAGTTATTTTCATTCTTACGCTAAGTTGCGGCCAAAAATCTTATCTAGCAAAATGAGGGCTAACTCCAAAAACAAATAAATTAATATTACAGTAAATTAATATTAATTTATTTTATTAGGAAACTTATAACTTCGGTTAAGTATTGGGTTGTGATGAGATAAAATAACACTTATTTGTAGATATCAAATATATAATTGTTTTTATCCAAATTTCAGGACTTATAGGAAAGTAGTTATTATCCAAATGCCAGAGGTTAAATGAATTAAATAAATGAACCTGAAATTCATTCGATGGTTGGATACAATTATACATGTTATATCTGCATATGTGTTATTTTTTTTTTCCTGATCCACCATTTATTTCTACTACATTAATATCTAGGGTCAACTATCTTCCACCATTATTGCAAAAATTGAAATTTGACATCGCTAGCGAAAGAAAAATAGAATGACAGGTAGATTAAGCAGCAAATTTTGTAAGTACACTTATTTCAATTCACATAATATCTAGGTTAATAAACTTTTGATCCCACCAACATAATACAATCAATTTCACAAATTGTACTTTCAAATTTCAATTTCCACAGTTTTGCCACCACATTTTTGAAGGAGTGATATGTTATATCTTACTATAGTTTAAATTAAAAAATGGACTATGTATAATAAGTTTTTGATATCTTTAATTTCTTGAGAAATTTAATTGTATTTGTGAAAAAAAGGAACTCACAAAAAAAAAAACCTCTGCCACTAATATCAATAGAGGGGCTTGGATTTGTTACTTTGTAAGAAAGTACTGTTTTTTGGCCAAATCTGATTCAATCGAAATCACTCAATTGGCAGGTTTTTCCAATTAACTAATTGTGTGATTAAGAATATAAACTTTTCAGATGCTGTAATGTAAAAAGGGTCAGGGTGGAGGACCAGGACCAGGGAGACCCTGGTTTTATTTATTATAACTTATTTATTATATATTACTCTTAAGGGTCTGGCCACACATGTCCGCACCGGATCCGCACCGTAGCAATGATACAGGTTATGTTCAGAATATTTTTAATTTAACTTACATATTACCTTTAGTTATGCCTTAAGTGGCCTGTGTCTGACATGTGTGGCTTAAACTTTAGGCATAACTAAAGTTAATATGTAAGTTAAATTAAAAATATTCTGAACATAACCTGTATTATTGCTACGGTGCGGATCCGGTGCGGACATGTGTGGCCAGACCTTAAGTTGTTCATGTTAATGAACAAATTTTTTTCCTGTTCAAAATAAACCCTTTCTGGCCTTGTTTTGCAAATTTTAGAAGTATAACAAACCTTTTCTACCTGGGGTGGGAAAACAAGATTCATTCCGGAGGTCCATTATAAAATAAACTTTAAACCGCTCAGAGTGGTTTCGGACCCTCACCACTATACTCAAGGATGCTAAGGTGAGAATTATTCACAAGTCTGGTCATAATGATCCCATTCATAAAACAATTAAATTATTTTAACTTGCGCTAATCCCTTGAACAAAAGAAAGAAAAAAGTGACTTACTCCTTTTGTGACAAGATATTCCATTCCCCTTGCGACACAGTAAGCGAAGACGGTGAGGTCCCTTGAGGTGAGCGCTGAAGACAGGTCGGAAAAATTAAAATAATGAGCTCGTGTCCGGTGCTCTCGTAAAAAGGCCAACAGCTTACCATACATAACATATTCCATGATGAGAAGATAGGGCTCTGAAAATTAAAAACAAAACGAAATTAGTGAAATTGTTTATACAGACTTGGTCATAACAAATGTCTTCATGCATTGATTCATTGCCAACATTAAAGTCTTCATTTTAATCCATATTTGATCTTAATGGAAGCAATGCATGTATCACGGTTTAATTGACTAATCCTTTATTTGTTTATACCAACTACCTCTGATTTTTATTTTGTTTTAGAAATTCTTAAGAAAACTTCGAAGGGGGTAAAGTTTTTATTTTGGTGAGCACTAGTAGAAAAAAGTACTAAGTATAGTACTAAAAGGTGTTGAGGTCACTTTTTTGGTTGAAGTTAGAAAAAGGTTCAGAAGACTCAAAAAAAGTACATGTGGCAATGGCAAGAAACAGTTCGATCAAAATTTTTTCTTAGGGACCCCTGATGGGTTAAACATCTTGCACAGAGATAGCAGAGGAAACTTAGAAGGTGATTTGCAGAAGAAGGTGAAAAAAAAAAATGCCTTTTTGAGTTAGATCAGTCTTGCATCGTATGAAGGATATGCACAAAGACTCTTATAATGACTTAGTGTACTTATGTCGGTCAACAGCCTTTAGAATAGAACAACTTTGATGATACTAACCTTTCTCGGTGCAACAGCCTAAGAGAGTGACAACATTGGGATGAGCACCGAGCTCTTGCATAATCCCCAACTCTCTGAGCAAATCTTCCTTCTCCCGCAAGCTGGCCCCTTCCTTCACAGTCTTTACAGCAACCAAACGAGTCGATCCTTCATGGCCACTCAAATCGTCAGCCTCAGCTTTCCAAACCTTTAGGAATAAAAATTGCTCATAAATAACTAATATAATATAGGTTATAAATAAAAATTATAAAGATGGTAAGTAAAGCCTTCAACCACAGATGCTGTAAAAAGGAGGTAGAGTGTTGACTCCACTGAGGATATGACATACCAAACTTATTCACTCCTAACTAATCCCAAAGAAAATACCATCGAAGTGCCAATATTGTGATGGCAGTATGGCAATATGCCACAATGTCAGCCTAAAAGTGATACCTCATAAATTAAATTTCTTTAACAGGTTATCAGAAGGGGACCAAATTAGTCTCAACAATAAAGTTTTTTATTTAAAAGACGTTTCGGCTCTTTTGAGCCATCTTCAGTTCTAAAACATTTAACAATACAATTAATAAATAATAAATATTTGTAATACAGTCATTTAGTCATCTGTATTTAATATATACAGACCAGCAAAACAGGTAGACAAAATCATTTGAAGTCACATTTAAATTTCTTTAAATTGTATTTTTTTATTTAAGAAAAAAAATTCTTAGTCCATCTAGTTATACCCACTGGTAATGAAATAGAAAACCATAGAAATACTGTATGAAGTGATATACATCTAAAAAAATTGAGATATCCTTTTGATGCCAGCGTTATTACCAGATTGCATTGTGTGACTCAATAGTTTTGGATGAAAATTGTAAAAGACAGGCTGATAGATTCAGTCCTAGAATTATTAGAAACATGAATTCAACATACAATAGAGTAAACGAATAAAAAATTAGGAAAAAATAAATGGCATTGATGACCACTGTAAAACTATAAAAAATAACAAATTAACCAAATAATAAAAGAAGGATATATTGAAAAAAAACTTTAAAATTCTAGAATTGGGTTCCTTAAGAATAAAAAAAAAAAAATCACAAAACAAAACCCATATCTAGCCCAATTTGAAAATTCAAAATATGTGAATTAAATTTTAAATTTCAAAAGATGTGAACTCCTTCAGTTGAAAAAAAAAAAAAATCTAAGAGCAAATATCTTTATAATTGCAAAAAAATAAATAAAAATCAATGAATGCACCCACATAGCAAGGAACTCATCAATGACAAAATACCTATACATGTTATTAAAATTTACTCGCAGCTAAGAGCAAGTAATTTACATCTAATAAAACACGATTTTCGGAACAAGTTATCGCATCGATCCGCAACTAATCTATTTGTAACTTAAAAAATGTAGAAAACTTAGAACATTTCCTGCTGAGATGCCCAATGTATAATCCGGTCCGCCAATATTACTTGCCTCAGTGCAATGATGTCAACTTACTGTCCTTGCCCGACAGAATTATAAATTTATATTGTTATGTTAAACAAGCACTCAAAATAAGGTCATTTATCTTAAATGAATAACTTCGGCAATAAAATGAATTTATATTACTAATAAAGATTGGAACTAATTAATTCAATAATAATATTAATTACCAACGATAATTAGTAGTTAAGTATATAGTTTATTTTTGTTTAATTTTTTATATACAGCATCGTTTTAGTTTATTATTAAAAGTATATTTTTCTTTATTGCGCTTTTTTATATCTTTATTTTAAGTTTTGTATACTTATTTTATTTTGTTTTAAATTGTAATTTCAGGTATTGTATGTTGCTGTAAAAAAAAAACACTGAAAATTGATTCTTATACTTAAAAGTTAAGGATTTTTGAATATGATGAGTTTCTAATAAAAAATCAATTGTAAAATTGAACTACTGTTTGAGTGCTATAAGATACCTGTTTTTCGACTTCCCAATTAAAAAAAAAAAAGTCACTTATGAATATGTTTAAATTTATTTTAAACAATTGCTTGTTTTTTTTATTTTTTACAAGAATGGCCTTTATACTAGCATATTCCATATCTAACTCTATTTTTTTTCCAAAATGGCTCTTAGACTCCAAGGTCCACATTTATCCTCTTAATCTTCTAGGAGGTCTTTCTTCATTGATGCAATTAAATAATTTCAATAGAAGAGGAATGGTCTGGAGCAGGCCCAGCAGCTGGTGCAGTATTGAGATCGAAATTAAAAAAGGAACAGAATAAGCAGGTAAAGAAATTTTTAAACAATCTCTTAATCAAAATCAAGGTTATTTATGAAAATTTATTATTTCATTTAATTCCAAGTTAAAATAAAAAAAAAGAAAAAAAAATCAAATCTGACCTGTCCGAAGTTTCCTTGACCCAGGACTGTCTGAAGCCTTAGTTTGTCCCTAGAGAACTCCCATTTGGTGACTGGGATCGCTGGCGCAGTTGCTACTGTTTGAGTGCTATGAGATGTCTGCTTATCAGCTTCCCAATTCTAGAATCAATAAAGTTACTAATGAATGCTTCAATTGATTTTATCATTCTTTATTTCCACAAACTTAATAAGTCTAATTTATTGTATTGGAAAAGATTAAAGTTGAATTTAATTTTAATCTTTATATAACAATTAATCCATTGTGCAGTCAATATTACTAAATATAAATGAAATTAAGAAATTGAAAAAAAAAAAATATTGCACTAATTTTATTATTTTAAGTAGCAATAATTGTTGAATTGAGGAATGAAATTAATCTGAACAATAAAAATATTTTTCCAAATTCAAATTGAATATTGAATATGAAAAAATTGTAATTGGAGATTCTTGTAATTGATTCTTATAATGAGATGCTTACAATATGAGGGGGCACCCTCGGCAATTTGGTGGGTAGCGGTGTCCTGTTGTACTCGGAAGAATATTCTGACTCATCCAGCACCTGAAATTTAAAATCTCTCTTAATTTTGATTCTTTTTGTAATAGTTTATTCCAAACAAGAGCATAGTTTGCAAAATTTTTAAATTAAAACTAAAAATAATATATTTCCATAATACATATTACTGAAACATGCTTGATATGAATCATTTCTTCTGGTCTTTGTATTTTACCTCATAGTTTAACAGTTTATAAATATTATTTATTTAGTGTTTAATGTTCGGGAGTGGATAGCTTAATTCAATGTTCCCTGTTAGAATGAGATATTACATCAACAACCAAACTCAAACATATATAAATAAGTATTAAACAATTTATTCTAAATTGAAATCTTTAACCATTTTTTGTCTACACCCAGTTAATAAATGTAGATTTTGATAATTTGAACCAATTAAAGTTTTTATAAATTGGTTTTAAATTTTATTCGTTAAAAATGCTATCGCATTTTCTTTCAATATTGGGCATAAGGAAATAGAATGAAAAATATCCTCTGGTACATTCACATTGCATTTTCTGCTTGCCATGGTTGATCATATAGATTCAGAAGCTCTTTCTTCTTTCTTTAAAAATTAATCTAATAAAATTCATATTTAGGCCTTTCCCCTTTAAATAATCCCAATTATAATCTTATATAATCCTTTACTAAATAATCAAACTTAGCATACATTTAATCAAGAGTTGCTTTATATTTTGTTACTTATTCTATTTGCGAAAAATTCAGAAAAGATAAAATATGGATTTAATTATTTCAGCAATATATAATACAAAAAAATAAAAATAAATTACCTTCTTTTTTGACTTCCTGAATATCTGCCTGACAAGTACAGAAATCCCAAGAATAAGCGGTATGAGAGCCAAAGCTGCAAGAACGTAAGTAACAAGGCCTATCTGGGACTCGGGATAGGCGACTCCTACTGGCTCATTTCTCAAGATCGAATGATTTCTTTGGTTATATATCCAGAGAAGGCTTGGCCTTTTCCCTATGTCTTTTCCAGATGGTTCCGTAGTCGAGGACGTCTGCAAAGTGTCCAAAGGTTTGAACTCTATGTGTACTGTAGCGTTTTCCACTTTGCCGCTTAAGTCTTCTACTATTCCAAGCTCGGTTCGCATAGGATAATCAGCGGGGAACTCTTCCGTAGCAATGACTTGACTAGTAGTCATCGAGGGTGCAGATACGGTAGATGTGGTTGTCCTTGCTGTAGTTGTTGAAGGTGGGTTTGTTGTAGTTGTGAAAGTGCTGGTTGCTATTGTGCTCGGGCTTGTAGTTGTGATTACTGGCATTGCTGTTGTTTCCAAGGGAGCTGTCGAAGATGTCATTACAGGTGCTAACGAAGACAAAGTTCTGATAGTACTTGGCCGGAAGGGTGTAGCTATGGTGGTGAAGAGGTGCTGCACTCTGGTAGTCACAGGGAATTGCCTGGTGTCAATGTGGGCGAGCCTCACGGGGGGATTGGTAATGATCTTTGGTACTTCGATGTAGGTCGGTGGCGTCGAAACGATGTGGACCACTCCTGCGCCCAAACCTGTCATGTTCCTCCTCAACACACTTCTGAAAGTCACGGGTCTGTAAGTGGTTGTCTTTGGCCTTAATGTGGTGTATGGTTTCCGCCTTGCATTCTGCAGCCCAATGAGGGTATAGTTATCCAATCGATGCCTGGCATCATGCATGATATGTGGGGGTTGAGTAATGTTTTCTGAAGTGGTGTTCTTCAATATCAACCTCTGATAAGTTTCGGGCCTGGTTATGTTGGGCTTGAGCCTTGGCAGTCGTGGAAGTGTTTCTTTGACGGAGACAGAGGTGACCACCGCGGTGGAAAGAATCCTCGCTGTAGGTTTGGGAGCGGGAATAGGAACTGGGGAGTCGTCACGTTCTGGACCATCAATGCTCACTTTCGAGAGGGGCTCAACAACTTCCGCGGCGGGTTCCGTCACCTGCTCAGGCTTGGCATGTTCTTCCTCTTTCTCAGTGATAGCCTTTTCAGTAGACGTGATGTTCACGCTTACTGCTTCAGTTGTAGAACTGATAACTTTGGGCTCAGTGCTGCTTTCTGTAGCGTTCGCCGTCTCTTTTTCAGTTCTGTTAAGCCTCAAGCCATAGTTTGGTGAAAGAACCGCGTGGAGCTTAATACCACTCTCGTTGGACAGCAAATCATAATTACCATCCTTCTGGTCAGTCTTAATTTGGATATCCGAAGTACCATTAGGAGGAATCCTTGCTCCAGTAATGGTTTGTAGAGCTTGGGACGAAGAAGTATCATTAGAATTCCGGACAGATTTATTTACATGAGGAGAGGGCTCCGATGAGTTGGCGGCAAAGAAGCTGGCGATGTGCGTTGGCTTCATATGAATAGGTCCTCGCGGAGCCGAGTTCCTCTCCACGGCCTTCTTCATTACTGTGACATCCATGTCTTCGTGGAACACGTCATCCTCGTCTCTATCGTCGAGCCTGGGAGTTGACGAACCGTCGCTTCCACTCGATGTCGAAAGCTTCTTGCCGAAGTCGAGGAAAGGGATGAGGTGGTCCTGAGGCACGTCTTGTTCAAGTGGCCGGAAATGGTTGTAAAGGTTGTAGGACATGGTCTGTGGGAGGCCTGTCGTAGAGGATGACGGGTTCCTCCGCCTCTTTCGTGGGTTAAGGACTTCCGAAGACAGGCGGTCTCTCTTCCTGGTTCGCTTTTGGGTGATCCTCTGGGTGACTTTGTCATAGTCTTCTCCGGAAGACTTTTCGCGTTCCTTCTTGGCCTGCGCCGCGGCTATGGAGACCGATTCCTGCGGGCTGAGGGACTCGGACTCAGAAGACACGATAAGCCGGTATGGCCCTTCGCCGGCTGATATCCATCTCCTCGGCTTGTACGTATCCTCTACATCCTCTCCTGCAACAATAAGAATGTATTAAAGGAGTTAGTTTTGAAGTTATATAAAATATATATTTAAAAAAATAATAATAAACTAAATTACATAATTAATACGTTAAATATTGTAATTTTAATTTTTTTTTAACTTAAAGTGCTCTAATTCTATACCAGGATGCTTTTCTGTTATGATGCAACCCATACTGCGATAGGGGTTCACCATTTCGAAATATTAATACGTAAAATAAAATGTAAAATCGGAACGGACTCACGGTTAGCTCAGTGGTAAGAGCGCTGCGACGTAGATGCAGATGACCTGGGTTCGATTCCCGGCCGTGGTCGAATCTTTTATCTTCTAATAAAATAGTTTAAAAATTATAAAATAATTATCTAACGATAACTAATTACTACATAACAACATACAATGTATATATTTGACGTATGTCAACTAGATCCCGTCTGTCTGGACAATTGTTCAGCCCCCCGGTACTTCGCTACAATGTGCCGAGACCTGGCGGGAGGGATCACAGAAGAGAAAGATTCGATCACGATCGGAACGGACTCACGGTTAGCTCAGTGGTAAGAGCGCTGCGACGTAGATGCAGATGACCTGGGTTCGATTCCCGGCCGTGGTCGAATCTTTTATCTTCTAATAAAATAGTTTATTAGATAGAAAATAAACTAGGTTATTAGATAGAAATCTAAATAAAATAGGCTATTAGATAGAAATCTAACGATAACTAATTACTACATAACAACGTAAAATAAAATGGTGTGTTTTCTAACATGATTTTTTTAAACCACTTACTATACAAAATTATATTTACATTTAATACTATTTTTGTTTTAAAGGTGGAAACCATCAGATTATTTGCAAAATGAGCATCCTTTATCTACATTGTCAAATAATATAAAAGATAGATTCATGTCCCTTAAACATATATTTCTACAAGTCGCAATGATGCAATGTATTAGTTGCCATTTAAAAGGGTACCAAGATATGCAATGTACCATACTTATACGATACACAATCATATGAATTGAAAAAAGATTATTTTAAAGTTATGGATTAGTATGTAAATAAGTGGAGTCGAAAAAAGGCATAATGAACTAAACACATTGTTTAAGGGTTCAAGGCTTTTAATAACTAGAAAAATTTCCAGCGATAAGTCATTCGTGCCCATATATATATATATATATATATACATACATTTTTATATTAGAACTAGAAGGGGTGCCAAACAAAAATAAAATTCCGTGTATTTCCGTTGAAAACGGACGTCGAAATTTTCACGATCGCAATACTTTCCCTAACTAGGTATATGTTTTATATATAGGTAAGTGAAAGTAAAAAAAAATTATAAAACATTTACTATGAGTGGAATATAATCCCTCATTCAAGTGAAACATAAAACAAAGATGATAAAATTGTTGACAATAGCAAGATAAAATAATAATTTATGGATCACTAATCAATTTCCGTAATCAAATTTGTTCGTCATTACCACTTGGAGGTGCAAAAGAATTGTGTAAACATAACACTTCTGTGCAGGATATACAAAAATAAAAACACATAAGCCTATAGTGATTAACCCACTATTTACATTTACGTATATCATTTGTGCAGTTCTATAGAATACAAAACTCTGAAAGCCATGTTTGCTTAACTCATTTCCGTCCAAAATGTCACTTAGCACCAGTGCAAAGTAAGCCATCGGTATCTTTATTAAAATTTACTAGCTAAACCTGAAGTCAAAGATTTACTTACGATACTTGGTAAAAAATCAAAATAATGAGACAAAATTTATTAAATAAAGTGTCCTCTCCAGTTGATCAATTTTGATGAAATTTTGGCTGTCACATCGTGGGCATATAAATACACCAAATACCCAGTATACCAATTCATTAAAATCGTTAGAGCCGTTTTTGAGAAAATCGAAAAAAAAAAAACCGTAAAAATGAGGCAAAATTTATTAAGTGCCGCCTCCGTTTGACCAATTATGATATGTGATTTTTGCTGTCACATCGCGGGCGTATACATATACCAAATACCCAACTTCAGGTTAGTACGGTATATAGTTTCTGAGCTAGTCTGCTCACACACACCAACCATTTCGCGGTACTCGGTTATTTGGACTCAGGTGACCCTAAAACGTGTATTTCCGTTGAAAACCGGAAGTCGAAAATTTTCACGATCGCAATAGTTTCCCTTACTATATATTTCACTAGCATTTCCCGTCGCTGCTTTGTCCGCGAGCTTTTAAAATTAATTCTGTGATCATTATCTTGGTATTGATTTAATATAATATGTTAACTGATGTTAAGGAGATTCAGTAGAATCGGAGCTTCCGGTAGGGTGGAATGTTGGAGGGGGAAGCTGCCGGCTCGGTAGAAGAGAGGGAGACGCACAATGGAGAGAGTTCACTAAAGCCGCCGAAACAAAAAATTGCTTAATCTTCGTGAACGCTTCTTTTTCGGCTTTAAAATATGTTTTTCGTCGCCCCGTAGAGCTTTCGAGTTAAACTCGTCGTATCAAGATCTTTAAAATGAGTCCAAATTAAACATTTTTTCTCGAAGTGCAAAAATAGGTGTCCATTAGAGTTAAACGACAATTTCGCCATTTAAACCCCTTAGGGGTTACATTTTCGAAATTCCTTTCTTAGTGGTTACCTACATCGCGTTTAAAATCTAAATTCCGAACTTCAAGTTTCTATCATTAGTAGAGTTTTTGCTCTGCGTTGATTCTGTCAGGCAGGACAAAGCCTCTTATATATATAGAGATAAATGGGTAAGTGAAAGTAAAAAGACCAAATTTCTTGATCCGCTTATTTTATTAGCCTCTTCATGTCATCATTTTTATATTTTAGTGATCAAATTTAATTGTTGTATTTTAGTTAAGTTACAGTTTTAAAGTACCAACTAAAATGTAATAAAAGAAAAAGTTCTTAAAATGTAACAAAATAAAGCTGCTGCGCGCACCGCACCGGTGTGTTTGTTCTCCCTTAAACTAATTCGCTCACCTCACATAATGGTTAGTATATCCCAAAGACGGAAACAACACAATCAACAACAAATTCAACCAAAAAATTTACAAAACAACAACAACATCCGTTTGCTCGCAGTAACGGCCGAACACTGAAGCTCTTGCTGGAAAGTGCGATGGTTATCAGAGCGAATCAAAAGCAATCTACGGTGAAAGGCAACCCATCTGTCTACACAACTCATGCATAATCTTTTAATAAAGTTTTATCAAATTTTTTTAAGTTTATATTTATAAATTCGATGATAAATTTGTGATTATCGGAAGCGTGAATGAAGAAACTATATAGGTAACAGGATAACGCACAGTTACGAAGATGTCGAACAATGATATAACAAAAGTTTTTATGATGAAGATTTGTTCCATAAGGTAATTAACAATTTTCTCCTTTTATGGCTATTCTTTAACTTATAACACCAACACCATCGAATCAAACATCGATTACAATCTCGATAATCCGACAATTATGGGACCAAAAATTTGTAGGATTATCAAATAGAATAGAAAAATTCTGTATTTATGTACATAAACATTTTACAGGGGTATGGTGGGTATAAACTAAAATAATTTCTAACATTGTTATAAAATCTTAACTAAAAAATAAAATTGAAAAAAAATGAAATAAATAAATAATAAACAATAATAATCTAAATAACATTAAAAAAAAAGATAAATAAAAAATAAAATAAAATAACTCCATAATTTCATTGACAGAATGATTCGTATATGATTTAATATATGTATGTTATAATTTATGCTAATATTATAATTTAAATATGTACATTATGTAAAATGCTTTTATAATTGCAATTTATATTTAATTTATTATTGAATAGCTAAATATTATATTTTATAACTATACCCATCGCTAACTAAATTAAATTATTTAATTCCTCAGTAAACAAAGACCAGTATATTGTTTAAAATATAAAAAAGAACAAAAAACAATTATTCATTAGTGATGAATGATCTTAAAGTTAATGCAGCCATAGTGTAATTAAACAAATCGTTTATATCTGTATTCTCTTTTTGGATTTAAAAGGGATATCAGGTTATCGGTACTATTGTGAATAGATGTCACATGTTTGTTTATATATTGTTTTCTAAATGTTTCATACATCGGGCATTCTAATATAATGGGTTCAAGGGTTTCCAATTTTTTTAGATTACAGATCGTGCAAGTGGCCTGTGCATCAATAACATAAGCTGTGCCATTGATAAACAGTCGTAATAGATCGCTTCTCGGCCTATTGGCTTATAAGATCAAAGTGTAGGATTATCAAATATTCCGTATAACCAAGGCTCCCTTTAAAAATACAAAACAAGAAAACAAACAAGAACAAAAACCTTCTTGTAGTTTTATGAAAATACATGATGATTTTGTGTGTAACGTTTTCAGATTTCACATCTAATGAACAAAGTAGTAATTGTAATAAGATGTAGGGGAGAGCGGGGTTGGTTGGCAACAGTTTTCACTTTTTTTGATTGTTGAGTCGTTCCTGTTAATATAATCCCAATAGGGCTGATACCACTGTAAACTCCAAGTATTAGATTACTTCAAGTATTTTTTTCACCACATAATATTTAATACTAAGATCATAGAAAATTGAAGAATTCGTCAATCCAGAGCAGGCCAATTAACCCCCAAGGTGGGGCAGGTTTGCCTAGAAGGTGGCGTTGTTTAGCCATCTCATTCAAGTACTGCCTGACACTTATTATTGTTATTAAAAGCTGCATTATAATGGTATAATAATTTTGAATTGGTTTTAACAGCTTTTAAGGGAAAATAGAATGACAATAGAAGAAGATAGAAATTTAGACTGTCGTCACTTTCTAAATAAGAAAAATTGCTCTCATCCTCCTTGCTGGAATTAAAGACAACTGGTGGTTTCACCTTTCTTTATTTTTACCTTGCTTTTATGAATTGCTATTGCGCCAAAAAAAACCAGTTGAAGAGAGCCAACTAACCCCACAGGAGGGATCATATGAAAGATGGCTGCCAGAACAGGGGAGAACAATCAAACAAGAAATTGGTTAATCGAAAGGTTAGGTTTTTCAAAGGAGTTTGGGGCTATGTGAACAGAATCGGAGTCAAATGTTTTACCATGCCTTTAAACCAAATTTACTGAAAATATAAAATTTTACTTACATGTTGTAAAATCAATCAATGAAGCACACTCTTGTCTAGAGTGTTAGCACCGGATTGAAAACTCAGGACAAGACTCCCGAGGTCGAGCGGGTGACATGATACAATGGTGGGGCTTTCACAACAGGTGTGACTGAAACTATAAGCCGATGGCCAACCTACCCCATATGCCAACCAACCCTGCTCTCCCCCTACTGTATAAATTTCAGAACTCCAACTATAAATATAAAAAAGCTAAGATTTTTTTATTGATTCGCCTTAATTAAGAAAAGCTTATAGCCTAATTAACAATCTAGTGCGGTGAGTGCATCACACAACCTATTACTACCAACCTTCTTTTTTTTAATAAAAATAGACAATGTTTCGAAAATGGCATACTTAAACGCTATCAGAGAGGGAACACTAAAATTTATTTTATTTATCCATAAAAATTGTTTTTTATTTTCATTGGAAAATGAGGTCAGTATTTCATAAAGCGGTGTACCAAGAAGGAAATTGGCCCCATTTACTCGTGTAATTCAAACTTTCCAGGGGTTCGCTTTAGTTTCTTTATAGGCATATTTTTTTAAAAACTTATATTGGCTATTCGAAGAAATAATAATCGAGTTTTAGACAGAAAGATCATGTTTTTCGTCGATATATCGTAAATAAGGATCGATAGAAAGAATTCAGAAGATTGCGAGAGTTGCCATCGTATTACTTTCACTTACCTATATATGAAATATATAGTAAGTGGAAGTATTGCGATCGTGAAAATTTTCGACTTCCGGTTTTCAACGGAAATACACGTTTTGGGACCCCCTGAGTCGAAATGACCAAGTCCCGCGAAATGGTCTGTGTGTGTGTGTGTGTGTCTGTGTGTGTGTGTGTGTGAACAGACTAGCTCAAAAACTATAAACCGTGCGAACCTGAAATTGGGTATTTAGTGTCTGCATATGCCCGCGATGTGACAGCGAAAATTTCATCAAAATTGTTCAAATGGAGGGGGTACTTTATTTAATAACTTTTGAAGTTTTTTTCGATTTTCTCAAAAACGGCTCTAACGATTTTGATTAAACTGAGTATTTGATATACTAATATGCCCGAGATATGACTGTAAAAATTTCATCAAAATTGATCAACCGGAGGGGGGACTTTACTAAATAAATTTTGTATCATTTTTATGTGTTTTTTTTTTTATTTCCTCAAAAACGGTTTTAACGATTTTGATCAAACTGGGTATTTGATGTATGTATATGCTAAAGATGTGATACCCAACATTTCATTAAAATTGATCAACCGGAGGGGGGACTTTACTGAATAAATTTTGTATCATTTTCACGAGTTTTTTTTCATTTACTCAAAAACGGTTTCAACGATTTTGATCAAACTGGATATTTGATGTATGTATATGCCAAAGATGTGACACCCAACATTTCATAAAAATTGGTCAAACGGAGGGGGCACTTTATTTCATAATTTTTTTTCCAATTTTTACCCCTTTTTTTCGATGATCTCAACAACGGCTTTAATGATTTTTATCAAATTCGTCGAGTTTAATGAAAATTAGGTGTTCTTTAATATCAGGTAAGCTTTATCATTATTAAAATGTTCTGAGGGGGCTTAAATGGGGTAGGGTCCTTTTTTGTTTCCTACAATGTACCTTTGTTTTTGTTTATAAGGAGAAATTAACTGTCTCCCGTTACACCTAAAAATGAGAAATGGCTAAATATCAGCTATAATAAAAATAAAGAAAACATATAGAGAAGAAAAAAAGAAAAATATTAATAATATAAAGTCAATTCATAAAACTTTTTGAGCCCACGCATGCGGAGAACGCATTTAATGACAGACCATTGTTCATGATTAAAGCCTTTCTTTTCATTTGAGAAGTGGCAATTAACAAAACGCATTAATTTCTAATCTAAGTAAGTTGGTAAGTGAAAGTTGTGTGTTGCGCGCACGCACCAGATTTTTTTAAGTACTTGTTGGAACAAACCTTTGATTTATTAAGAATCGCCATATGTTTTTTCCCGTTCGATAACATTTTGAATTACACGCAATTCTTCTTCTTTCATAATGTTCCCTCTCGTCTTCTTTCCAAACAGTTCTCTTTGTTTTTCATTTTAAAATGAAATCAAATGGTTTTTTGTAATTCTTTAAGTTTTTTAGTTTTAAGACAGTTGCGATTAGTAGCTACCGTGGAAACCAATAGTTTTTTACTTTCACTTACCTATATACGAAATATATAGTAAGGGAAAGTATTGCGATCGTGAAACGTTTCGACTTCTAGTTTTAAACGGAAATACACTTTTTGGGGTCCTCTGTAACCATACACTGTACTGTACTGTAATAACCAAGTACCGGGAAATGGTCTGCGTTGTGTGTGTGGACAGACTAGCTCAAAAACTATAAACCGTACGGATCTGAAATTGGGTATATGGGTATATGTATATGTCCGCGAAGTGACAGCAAAAATTCATCAAAATTGGACAAAGGGAGGGGGTACCTTTTTTAAAATAATCTGAAGTAGAAATTATTATTTTTTGATTCTCCAATATTTAGTTTCAGCAACCTTCTACCTTATTATAACTACACATTTTTATTTCTTCAATTCTAAGCTTTCAAATCATATATAATACATATATATTTTTATGTACTAATATTATTAGAAATTAAATTTTTCGTTTTGGGAAATCTTATTTTATTTTTTTTTTTTTTAGTTGATTATGAAATCCTTTCGTATTTTATATTTAACCATTTCTTTTTACTATGGATAACAAGGGACAGTTATGAACTCAAAATAAATAGAATTAAAGATACTTTACAGGACGATTTTTTCCTTAGCCATTAAGGCCCTACAGACCTTTTCGATTATGATCAAACCTTCTTAATATTAAATAATGCTTCATAAGGATTAAACATGTTAAGTTTAATCGAAATCGTTAGTACCGTTTTTGAGAAATCCTTTACTCGATTTAGACGAAATCTTTGCCGTCACATCACGGGCATATAGGTACATACATACCCATGGGCGTACCCAGCGGGGGGCAGCTGCCCCCCCCCCTGGAAGGCTGGGAACAATAATTTTTTAGGCTTTTAAGACTAGAAGCAATAATAGAATACATTTTTTCAATCAAATAATTGTAATAACTTAGTTGATAAAGCACTGCTATAATTATACATAATTATGTTTTCATTCACCTTTTTCGCGGTAAGGTGTTACAACCTGAACGACCATAGCTTGCCCCCCCTAGTTTTTAGCTTGCCCCCCCTAGTTTCGATCCTGGGTACGCCCTTGTACATACCTCAAATACCAAATTTCAGTTGCGTAGGCTTTATAGTTCTTGAGCTAGTCTGTTAACAAACACACACAAACCAATTTTGCGGAACTTGGTTAATTTGACTCAGATTACTTGGTTAATTCACTCAGTTGATGCTCAATTTTCAAACCTCTTAAGTGACTGAATGTTGAACATTAACTCAAAGATCAAAATTAGTTTTATAAATAATTTTAATTTTGATTGACATCAGTGGTGGATCCAGGGGAGGGACGCGGGATGCGCCCCCCCCCCCCCCTGGGAGTTGAGGACACCAATCAATTATTACTGTTTCTGTATAAAAGGGCTATCTTTAATAATTTTTTAAGATCCTTAAATGAAAAATGGATATTATTTAAACATTTAATAGACATTTACTACTTAAATGTCTATTTAAGTAGTAAATTTAGAAAAAAAAATTTCTAAATGTTTTTTAAATTTAGAAAAAATTTAAAAAATAAAAAAGTGCGCCCCCCCTCAGAAATTTCTGGATCCGCTACTGATTGACATACACTCGAATAATCAACTTTTTTAATGTCTGCTTTTATTAACAAAAAGCTATTTTAATTGGTTTTCGAAAATTAAGAGAACTAAATTTTTCCATTACAAAATCAATCTGACTAAGAGGAATGTTAAAAAGACTTATTTATCTTTCAGCTTGTTATAGTAACACATCATCATTTATACTTAATGATTTTGGAAAATGAATCATTACCTTATTTATTTTGCCGAACGTGTATTTCCGTTGAAAACCGGAAGTCGAAATTTTTCACGATCGAAATACTTTCCCTTACAATATATTTAATATATAATAGGAAAGTGAAAGTAAAAAGCCAGCTAGGAACCCGCGTTCTATATAGTAGTTTGCTATGCTAAACAATATATTAGAGGTCCTTTAACCCTGATAATACAGTTAAACATGGATAACTGGAATCTCTTGGTGACAGGATTTTAATTCCACTTACAGAGGTATTCCACTTAAACAAGGTTTCACTTATCCAGGGTGCAGGTATCTTATTAAGGGGGCATGTATGTACCACTAAAAGAGGTTTTCAAATAACTTGTAATTTTTATAAAAAAATTATTACAGTACACACTTTGTACTTACACAAAAACCATAAATACACAAAATATTGATAAAATTATTTGATATTTTTTGTAATGTGAAAAATAAATAATGCAGATTACAAGATAATTATGAACAAATGTATTAATGAAAGTAATCACTTATTTTTTTCTGCACTTCACTTTGGCACTTGAAAATGCTTTTTTTCTATGTCATATAATTTATCAAAGATTTCATCTTCAGTCCCTTTATTCATTTAAAAAAAAAAAAAACTGCAATTTCCCAATTTAGTGCATCACTTTTCGTGAGAGGTAGCCTCTGTAGCTCTCCTGCTGTTTTAATTTCATCAATCATCAATGGACGTACTTTTTGAAGTTGGAAGCTTCTCATTGGTATCTCCTATCAAATTTTCCCGATCCTGTGACTGAACCCTTCACGTTTGCTTAGAAATGTGGATTCCACTAATAGAGGTGAATACAAAAATCATCCCACTTACAGAGGAAACTCCCGAAAAATTAATTCCACTTATTGAGGTGAAAACATTCCAGTTAAAGAGTTGTTTAAGGGGAAAATGATAGGACAACAAGTTTTGTACCACTTATAGAGGTATTCCACTTAAGCAGGTCCCACTTAACCAGGTTCGACTGTCAATCATTACCCTTATGGTAAGAATGGCATCTTAGGAGTATTTTTAATAAAAATAAAAAAAAAAAACTTTTTGGGGGTTTTGACTATCAGAGAAAATCAGCGTGTAGTGTTTAATATGCCAGGGTCTGGACAGTATTCAATGCCTCCTCAATCGATGGCTCACATACCGGAAACGGCCTCCTGTATGGTGTGTAGGCTATGGCTCAATGGGCGGGGCAGTGGAGGGGAAAATCCATTTTCCTATGCCTTTACATAAAGACCAGGAAGGAGTACAAAAAAAAAAAAAAAAAAAAAAAAAACTACGTGCTTAGCAAAAGTGAATTTGAAGGGCTTTGATCGGCTCGCTCTCTAGCGAGCGCCGTATTAATTGCATCACGTACACCTGTTTGAGCTTTATGCCATTGTCAGAGCTGGTCTGGTTCGTCATTGATCTATCTGATCGAATCGTGAGGGAACGAACCTAAAGCCTTTGCTCATTCGGGTTACTGTAACTAACTCTTAATGAAAGAACTGCCAAGACATTCATTACTGAGTATGAATTAAATACTACATAAATCACACTTCTACAAGGACAATAATTCTACAATACAATAACCTCAAAAAATCCTTTAATCAATGCAATAGACAATTACAATAAGAAAAGTCTAAAACGCTACAAACACAAAAGAACAAAACATTTGCTTTTATAACAACAATGCATTCATGCTTATTATTATTTTCACTTATGTAAATATGTATATAAATCCAGGTGTTCCTTATCATTAGTCTATAGCTATGTGATTTGTTTATGTTAGGCTAGATACATCTCTTTTTTCTACTACTTTATTTTGTTTAACTACCCAGTTTTGATTATTATAGATCATTTTTATTTTTTCATTTATTTGTTTTTTTTTTATGTAGGTTTTTAATTTTTCCTACTGTTTACGTACAAAAAATTGTTTGTTTGTTTGTTTGTTTAACGTCCATTTTTATGCTACTAAGGCTAATCGGACGATGTTACAGTGGGAGTCCTAAATTTTGCCTATCCAGGTATAATTAGGATAGGGATCTTTAACGAGTACCTGACATCGTACTGGCTCGGGACCTCCATTTTACGTCCTATCCGAGGGACGGCATAGCTAAGGATTTTTTACTCCACAAAAAATTGTTAAATATTTATTATTGTCCCACAAATATTTCACGTAAATTAGCATGTTGATTGGAAGGATGAATAATCCAAAATCATGTACAAAATCATCTTTTATTTTAGTAAATCTTTAAATAATAAAAATATCCTCTCTCTGTCTCTCTCTTTTTATCGTTTAATAAAAATTATTTAAACTCACATAACTGTAGCTTTGCCAAAACCTCACAAACATTATTTATCAATTTGCGTTAGGTAACGAATACCTTTGTCTATCGATGCAATCTAAAATCAATTTTTGATATAAATGGTGCATTTATAATTTTAATACATAGGCTAATCATCTAATATATGAGCCGTTTATTTTCAAAGTGGCCTAACTCCATTTTTCAACGTTTTCCGGTTATCAGGATAATCATGCGCAACTTTATGTTATTTATCAGTAAAGCATTTCAGATTGCTTATAATTCGTGGAAATGCGATAATTCTCAACACATAAGTAAGTTTCCAGAGTTAGTTCAATAATCAAACCGTGTAGTTTGAAAGTGACCAAATTCCATATATACTTAAATCAAGATATTTACTACCAAAAAAGTCGGAAAGTAGTGATGAAGGTAGTTTTAATTAATTAGTATTTACAAGTCAACCTAAGTTTTTGAAAAATTGTGTTAGTTGAATAACTAGTACGTTCAATTAATATAAAAATTAAAATTTAATATTAAATTTTAGAAATTATCTCACACATGGGGAAGAACATAACAAGACTATTTAGTTCAGAAAGTGAAGAAGAAATAGTAAGTAATAATTAAAAAAAAAAAAAAAATCGAAGAAGAAACAGAATTATAAAACAATATTCGTCTTCAGAGGATGAAGATAGGAATAGCAATGGAGAAAAGATTGATGAATAATACATCTAAAAAGTTCGAAAGATTGAACGGAATTCAGGAAAAATATATTGTACTCAAACCGGGAATAGTGTAATTGAAATTTTTTTCGAAAACAAAGATTGCCGTTGTCTGAATGCTTCCACAAATAATCTGGTGCGTGCGCGCAACACACAACTTTCACTTACCAACTTACTTAGATTAGAAATTGACGTGTTTTGCTAAACATCATTTCCCAAAGTCACACATTTTTCTACATTCATATCTTATTTTTGTTAATCGTTAAAGCCGTTTTTGAGTAAATAATAAAAACCCGTGAAAATTATACAAAATTTATTAAGTAAAGTCCCCCCTCCCGTAGATAAATTTTGATGAAATTTTTACAGTCATATCTCGGGCATATAAATACATCAAATACCAAGTTTGATCAAAATAGTTAAAACCGTTTTTGAGTAAATAAAAAAAACACGTGAAAATGATACAAAATTTATTAAGTAAAGTCCCCCCTCCGGTTGATCAATTTTGATAAAATTTTTACAGTCATATTTCAGGCATATAAATAGATCAAATACTCAGTTTAATCAAAATCGTTAGAGCCGTTTTTGAGAAAATCGAAAAAAACTTAAAAAGTTATTAAATAAAGTACCCCCTCCCTTTGAGCAAATTTGATGAAATTTTTGCTGTCACATCGCGGGCTTATAGATACTTTAAATACCCAATTTCAGGTTCGCACGGTTTATAGTTTTTGAGCTAGTCTGTTCACTCACACACACATACAGACACACAGACACACAGACACACTGACACACAGACACACACACACACAGACCATTTCGCGGGACTTGGTTATTTTGACTCCGGGGACCCCAAATTGTGTATTTCCGTTGAAAACCGGAAGTCGAAAATTTTCACGATCGCAATACTCCCACTTACTATATATTTCATATATAGGTAAGTGAAAGTAAAAATTACGATGAAGAATAAAAAAAGAATATTTTTGAGAAGTTTTGGGGTTTGGGAGATTTTAGAAAACAAAATGTATTGATTTACGGAGCTGTCGAGCGAAAAATTGTAGAACGAAGACGTCCAGCAAACGGAAAACTACTACAACTAAAAACGGAAAAGTTCCCGTCTGTAAAAAAATCTTTTTTGACTTTTAAAATAAGTGAAGGACGCTTTAAACGAGTATTAAACTCTGTAAATGTAGGCAATGATTTACGTGGTATGGTGGTTGGATCATCAAGAAAATTATCTGAGGAAGGGAAAAATCACGCTCATAATCATATTAAAAGTGTTTTAAAAATATTTAAAATAAATTCAGTATTGGTTTTTTTTTTTTTTTTTCAATTTGAAGCATTTTAAATTATGTTGAATGGACTTGGGTACATTCAAATTTTATAATGAATCTGTTTGTTAATTTTGAAAGTGACCTAACTCCATTCTTGATAAGAAAACGCATATCATTCACTTAATAATTGCCACTATTTTAATAGGAATTATAAATTTAACACCCTTAGATACACTTAAGCTTCATTAGTAAACTATACATATATTTTTAAATCCATTGTAACTCAAACCGTCAAATATCTCGATTTGAAGATAAATGGACTTAGGCCACTTTCAAAATAAACGGCTCATAAAGGCTCTAATCTCTAGGAAAGTTTTTAATGAAACTACTTTTGCGGATTTAATTAATTTTTATAAGAAAAAAGTAACACACTTCTTTTAGTTAGACTTAGTTTTGATTTTTAGTAAGTAGGCGTTTTGTGAAAATTATGGCTTATGATTTGTTATGATTAATTTATATTTCCACTTAATACAATACTTATTAATTTTTTGGTGCTGTTGTTTTAATAGATTGAATATTTATTAAACGAAAATGATAATTCACAATGTCAGACAAACAATAAAAGCTCAAATAATTAACAAGGTTAAAAAAAGTATCAACTTGTAACAGTAACACAAAAAACAGTAACACAAAAGTAACCATATGATTCGATTTCCAGAGCAAGACTAACTTTCCAGTCTTATTTAGTTTGAATTAGAACATTCTCAGAAGGTTCTCGAACAGTCACAAACATTTACTAGAACAACAACAAACAAACAAGGTTACAAAAAGTATCAACTTGTAACAGTAACACAAAAAACAGTAACACAAAAGTAACCATATGATTCGATTTCCAGAGCAAGACTAACTTTCCAGTCTTATTTAGTTTGAATTAGAACATTCTCAGAAGGTTCTCGAACAGTCACAAACATTTACTAGAACAGTTGGTAATGGTTCCAACACATAGTCTAGAACTCTTTTATATATGTTCTGTGTTTCATGTTTACACTACATACTAGACAATAACAGAAATATGATTTATTATGTCTGTCCAGAAGAAAAGGCAGAGAAAACGCCGTATCATGACAGGTGTTAGAACAGATTTGCTAACATTGGATCATGCGAGTCATGATCTTGCATCCAGCTTATTTTTGTTGCTAATAGTGTCTTCCCTTTCTCGCCACCTGTTGCCTGACCTATTTCCGTTTTCAAATCTAGGAGCCATCTGTATTAATACACCGGGTCACTGTTCCAACACATATTCATTTTCTCATACTGACCCGGATGTGGATTCCATCTTGATTGGCAGGAACTATACGCTATGAATGTTTAATGTTTCACAACAAATATAGGTTTCTTAATAAATAATGAATAAAGAATAATTCGATCATTGATTATTAGTCGTTTTTTGGAATACAAAAATATTTGGGTGAAGTCCAACTCTGAAGAAGAGACAAGGTACGTCAAATTCAGGAGATGAGATCTCTCAGCGCAGAGAAACAATTAAAACGGGAATGTGTTCAATAGCAAGTATTTAAAATAAATTTGAATAAAATGCATTTTTACCTCAAATCATTTAAAATACTTTTCGATAAAATTATTTTAAATGCTAAATAAAAAAAGTATTTTGTATTTTAAATAAAAAAAATTAAAATGAAAATACAAAATACTTTTAAAACATATTAGCTGGTGCATTTCAATTGATTAATAAATAAATATTTTTTTAAATATTGCAATTGATTGATAAATCGACAGTTTTTATTTAATTCTTTTTCGGTTGTCTTTGCTTGGTGTAATGTATCTGGTACTCAGATCATCTTCACTTTCGTTTTGTCGAAATTAATTAATTAAATTTTTTTTTTCTACAGATATTGGGCTACCCATTAGACTATTCGCTACCCATACACCATTCAAAGACCTCCGTCCATTAGGAATTTCGGCAAATCAGCCCTAAGGCAATGAACGATTTTAACTTTATTAAATGTATCAGTCATTCACAATTCCACTAAGTTAACTAACTCTTTTGGTGGTGTCTCCAGATTGGGGATCTGTTTATGCCTTCATGTATGGCTCTAACATAGTTTTTGATTTTTTACTATCGAATATACCGGTAAAACGTCTACAATTAGCCCCTTATAAAAAACCTATTTATTGTAAAAATCATGAGGAATTGGCCATGTTATTTGACTTATGAACAATCTTTGTTTCATATTTCGTGGCAATTAAATATGGGGGTAAAAAGTTAATATTTCACCCTCCAACCCAAAATCTATGAATAAAACCATGTATGAGAAATGAAATCATTAGACGTCTATTTAGATAATCAAAAACCACCAATGTGAACAAATTTGTTGAAATCGGATGAAGCGGTGCAAAGTTAATAAGTGCGCCCCCCCCTTATAAAAAAAAAAAAAAAAAAACAGCAACACAAACTGCAATATATGTACTTGCTCAATATTTAGGAGTGAGAGCTCTAGTGCAAAAGACTACACTATACTATTACGAAAATTGTTTAACTTCAAACAACCTACTTAAGATTTATTTTATTTTATTATTTAAAATACAAATGAAAATACTTTTTTGTTATTTTAGTATTTTAGAATTAAAATGAAAATACCTTTTTTTATTTGAGTATTTTAGAATTAAAATGAAAATAAACATGTGAATTATTTTATTTTAATTCTAAAATACTAAAATAAAAAAAAAGTATTTTCATTTGTATTTAAAATACTTTTATTTAAAATAATGCCCAGGTCTGTTAATAGCTAAAGCTCGCGCTCCTTATATAATACAATGTTTTCTGCAATGAAGGGTTTTGTAGTTATAAGCAAAAAAAAGTACATTTTTGGACTTAATTATTACTTACTTATCATGAAAGCATGATAAACCTGGGACCACTGCTGAAGAGGCTCAGCCATTTTACTATATTCAGGGTAAACCATACAGTTAATGGCACTCAGTACAGTTATTGGCACCTCAACTATAACTTAAAGAAATGGGTAAACAAGTCCCATTTTTATTACAAGATATAAGATATAAAAGTTTAGACTCACTTGTATTCAATTCACAATCTTCAAGTTTAAAAAAATATAACATTGCAAAAATTATATGATTGTTCCGAATACAATCTATATAAATAAAGATGAAATTATGTTTGTTTTTTTGTTTGTTCTTTATAGAAATCGATACCGTTTGTCCTAAATTCTCCAAATTTCGCTTCGTTGTTTTTTCATACCAGGTGCGAACACTTGTCCATATTAAAATTGCATAACTTTAGCCGATCTTCAGCTGATATTCTTTGTTGTTATAAAAATCGTTATGATCTCGCATTACATTAGATTTTTACGAAATCAACCGTTGGAGTCGTTTCATTTTATTTCTGTCCTAAGGAACTTTTCTTGACCCATGGCTTTTCTCATTGTTTTCCAAGTTCTCTGGATGAAACCAGGATATACAGCTAGTTATAAATAAATTAAAAATAAAATTATAGTTGTTGTATTGTTCAATAAATAAAATGTTGCTATTTATTTATTTTACAAAATCTAAGGGTGAGTCTAAACTTTTGACTGGTACTGAACCTGAGTCTAATGTTTGAAGGGTCTTCTAAGTCATCTATGAAGTAAGACTTCAACAAACTAACCTTAGGGAAGATTTCACAATTAAATCCACAGGGTGCCAATAACTAGATTTGGCACTTTTAACAATAAATATTGCCATATTGTAAAATTATTGAATTTTTGACACAAAAAACCTCTTGAGTCTTTATGAGGATAGATAATGAAGAGCTATAGGAAGTTTCTATTTGATCCATTTATAAAAAGTATTTTTTTTTTCATTTAACCACAGAAATATAGTCTTAAGGGTGCCAATAACTGTACGGTTTATCCTACGAAACAATAGTTTGAAGTGTAATTTTTCGTTTAATATTCAAATAAAAAATTACAAAACACGGAGAAAATGTGATCTAAACAACGGTGATTTCAAAATAAACTATAAAAAAAGCGTTAACTACGGTTCCGTCACCAATACTTAGACCTCCTAAAACTTACATGGGTCATTCTCATGGAATCTAGCCTGATTAAAAATCATGAAAAAAAATGTGGCTTGGTTGAAGCCCCAAACACCTTCCCCTAAATATGCCGATCATCTCTTTTACCCTTATGTTCCTTTCCCACAACTAAAATTCTACTTGTTCTGCATATTATTTGTTCTTTCCCTTACTTTCTTACTTTTAGTAAATTCTATCTTTAAATTACAAAAACTTTTCTAAATGGGGGGTGCAGCCCCACAAAATTCAATTGTAATTATTGAAGATTTTATTTTTTTATTTTTGAGCAGCTCCGTTCTGCTGGAAACGGAATTTCATTTCTATTAAACAATGTCCCACATGTACGTCGGGTGCATATGTTAGGCGTTATGCAACATATATGAGGATAAATATTAACTATACAAGATTACTTATCTGTGTCAAGGAGTACACATTGTGCATTGTGACATGTTAGCGTGGCTTATTAATTCCGGCGGCGGTCCTGGGATCTCCGAGACAAAGGAGAAGGACGCCTTCCCCACTCAGATATTTTTCCCTTCCTTCCTTAACAAGCCGATCCTTTGCTAACATCCTCGCAGAGGGGTTAAGAATTTTCTCTTAATTTTCGGCTTTTGTCTTCTATGTCGATCTTCAGTATGTAAAAGCAACCAAAACAAGGGGCAGGTGTAATACCAGTCGAGCTTCAGAGCAAGACTAATTCTCCAATCCATCGCTCCTTAAATTTAGTCTGAATCAGAACAGTTCGGACCGTGACTCGAACAGTCACAAACATTCACTAAAACAGTTTGTTGTAACTGTTCCAACAAGTCGAGAACTCTTTTAAAAATATATTTATGTATATATTTTTTTAACATTGCAATATATTACAACATCGATATTTTATGTTTATCATCATAAATAAATTTTTTTTAAATAATTTTTTGTCCACAACCGATTTTGAAAATTATCCCTTCATAACTTCCCTTCCATGCCTTTTTAGGCTCACGGTTCTAGGGTCAAGCTATACAAGCTTTTGTAATAGTTTTTAATTCAATTTCTTTTAATAATGATTTATCAGAGAAATGAGGATTAAAATAAATAAATAAAAAAAATATGCAATCTCGTTACTTCTATAGTAACTGTATAAAATAAAATTAATTTAAGAGAATAAAATTATATTTGTTTTCGTCAGCATTCGATAAAAGATATTTTTGTATTGACCATATTATTATAATTACTATATGTTGTTTACTATATAACAATAATTACTATATATCACTCTTGCGAGAATTGGACACAATAAATAATTTTTTCTCAGTTCTTCATTTTAGAAATCTATATGAATAAAGATGAAATTCTGTTTGTTTGTTCTTTATAGAAATCCATACCGTTTGTCCTGAATTCTCCAAAGTTCGCTCAGTGGTTCTTTCATACCAGGTGCGAACACCTGTCCATATTAAAATTAATAACTTCAGCCGATCTTCAGCTGATATTCTTTATTGTTATAAAAATCATAATGAACTCCATCTTTCCTTTCTCTTCTACTTCTTTCTTCTTTTTCTTTTTCTAATTTCTTTGGATGTTGCATTTTTATTATTATGTGTTTTTTATTATTTCAGGTTGTTGGATGTGTAAATAACCTGAAATATTTAACGCTTTATAATGTTTTTTTTACGAAATCGACCGTTTCTTTAGAAAAATTAAATCCCCCGTCTGAAACCGGCAAATACAGCTATTATCTATGTATATTAAGATGAAATTCTGTTTGTTCTTTATAGAAATCCATACCGTTTTTGTTCTTTATAGAAATCCATACCGTTTTTGTTCTTTATAGAAATCCATACCGTTTGTCCTAAATTCTCCAAATTTCGCTCAGTGGTTCTTTCATACCAGGTGCGAAAAACTATCCATATTAAAACTGCATAACTTCAGCCAATCTCTGGGTATATTCTTTATTGTTATAAAAATCGTTTTGATCTCGCTTTGCATTGGTTTTTACGAAATTGACCGTTTGAGTCGGTAAAAGTCTCAGTTTGTAGATTTTATAGATTAAAAAAAAATGAAATTATCCGGGTGAAACCGGCTAGTTTTAAACAAAGTGGAAGAGAAACCCAAGTTTTATGTAGTTACTAAAAAACACTTGATCTTGACAAGCAAAAAAATTGTGGCCTTAACACTTTGCGAACCCCTGGGAGGTAAGGACACCAATAAATTATTACTATTTCTGTATAAAAAGGGCTATCTTTTATAATTTTTTAAACTCCTTAAATAAAAAATGGATTGTATTTAAACATTTAATAGAAATTTACTGCGAACTTCATCCCCGAACAACCTGTCTCGAACACTGATCGGCTAATCTGAATAAGACACGAACTTATCCTTCGAACACCACCCTCGAACAACCTTCGTGAAGCCTTCACGTCGACTGTTCGGGTGTTCTAGGTACATCATCTGTTCGCCTGGGTTCGGGGGTAGCGCTAGTTTCACATTTGATTTGGGTTTTTCCTAAATAACAGGAGTTGTTTGTGATACTAGTGTAATTTGTAATTCGTAATTCGTGTAACTTTTAGCGTAGGGCATGAAATCATTTAACGGAAAATATGCTTAAATCATTATATATTAAAAATTGACTTGGTTGTCATTGTAACAAGATTACTTGATAAATACAACTATTTAAAAAAAAAATCATAACATACCATAAACGTGACCAGCCATATTTTCCAGTAATACACAAAACTAAATATTTAACCGAAATTTATTAAAATTCACTAGCAGATACATATCTAAGATGAAAACTTTAAACGTAAATCCACTGAGTGTAATGAATGAATTTCGATAATAAGAGGTGTTGATGGGACCGGTAATGTGGAGAGAGAGGTAACTAAGGGAAGACTACCAATGGTGACCTTCGTAACGACTCACCTTCCAATCCCGACGACCAATCAGAGCCTTCCTTTCACCGCAACAGTTATTGATGCTCGGGTCAGTTGCTACCGTTACTACTCCTGTTTGATATATAATACTATAAAGCTGTAGAAAAGACGCTTCTAAAGCACACACACCATATACATATATATATTTATATTATTGCAACGTGAAACAAAGTCATATGATTTTGTCTCTTCTAGACTTATGTTGGAACCTAACTGTATTAGTACATGTTCTGGATGTTACAAGTATATTCTACGTCCTTCTAGAATGTTCTATTTCAGACTTAATATGCGAGGCAATGGACTTAGTCTTCCCCGGAACATTTTGCTTATTTGTTTAACATCCATTTATGCCAATAAGGCTAATCGAACGATGCCACAGTGGGAGTTCTAAATTTTGCATATCCAGGTATAATTAGGATAGGGATCTATAACGATTGCGTGATATCGAACAGGCAAGGGGCCTCCTGAACTCCGAGGGACGGCATAGTCATGGATTTTTTACTCTCAATGAAAAATCCTAGGGCCACCGCGGGGCTCGAACCCGCGACCTTTAGTATTGTAGGTTGTCTTGTTAACCACTACACCGCAGGTACCGCCGCTCTGAACATTAAAGATGCCTTTACACCTTACGAACCTCACCTTCGAACAAGTTCTCCTTCGAACCTTGCCGTACCGACGTAAAGCGAACAGCCATTTATACTTCACGAGACGTTAAGCGAACCAATATGGCTGACTCACCCAAAGCTAGCTTAGGATGAAGAAAAAATCTCCATTATCAATATATTTTATATTATCTGAAAAATAAAAAAATAGGAGACGATTTACAACGTTTCACAAATTTCACTAGTATCATAAACAACTCCTGTTATTTAGGAAAAACCCAAATCAAAAGTGACACTAGCGCTACCCCCGAACCCAGGCGAACAGATGAAGTACCTAGGACACCCGAACAGTCGACGTGAAGGCTTCACGAAGGTTGTTCGAGGGTGGTGTTCGAAGGTAAAGTTCGTAAGGTGTAAAGGCACCTTAAAGCATTTGGTTACGTCTGTGTCACTGGTAGTTAATTTTTGTAACGTGATTAATAATTTGAGTTTCTATTGATTCTTTGGCGTTGTGAATAATGATTTTCATCTCAGAAAAATGATTTAAATCCACATTAAGTAGTGTTGCAATATAAATAATGAAGAAACAAATTGGTTGTATTTTTTCAAGCTGATGTCTTATTTACTTCTGGATATTTCTCCATGATTTATGACGACAAAGTATTAATTCAATACAATAAAGTTTATCATTCACAGTATTAAAATAAATCAACAAATTGTTGATCGTTTGTTAAATAGTAATATGTACATGCCAGGCCTGAGGTTCCCAAACTTTTGTGTACTACGAATATGTAATGTTAAATAAAAACAAAAGACAAAACATATGGTTTAGAATGGTTTTATACTTATTGTTGGAACAAACTGTCACAGTACGTGTTTGTGACTACGATGTTCTAGTACCTTCTACGCTGGGCCAGAACATTCTGCAATGTACTCTGGACTGCAATGGGACTGGAGAGTTAATCTTTGTTGTAAAGCTCAATCCATATGGTTATCTCTAAGTTACGAAGTTATAATTTTTTAATCCTTTTTAATTATTTGGGTAATCATAATTTGTGTAGCATCGAACGTTGTTATATTTCGTTAAATACAAATTGTTAAACCTACAAAGGTGATACAATATGAAAAATACGTGAAGCTAAATTATTTATATTTTATCTTCTTAAGAGAACCCATTGCATTACATTGGCCAACAGTTTCAAAATATTTCAAGGGATGTTCCTTTTGTTATTTTTGAAGATGTCACAATTATTTGATGTCCTGCGGCTGATAAGGGGCGGACCGCGAGGTTCGCGACCTTGTAACGCGACCCCACTGGTGTCGTGAGGAAGAATGCCCTGGAATTGGGTAACCTCTTGCAAAAGCTGTAAGGAGCGGCGAAGAAGAAGAAGAAGGCTCGCCAGAGAAAGGTCGTAGGTGAGGGCGTCGAGACCCTTGGCGGTGGTGCAATGGAGAGAGAGAGAGTGCATCTCGAGGCGGTGCACGGATGGCCTCACATTGCAGGTGTTTTCTCTTTGTAATCCTATCTAGGGATGGGATATCGGAAGCCCAATATCGATATTTTCATCGATAGATATATCGGGCTATAATTATCGATATAATCGAAATGTAGACTAGACATATATTACCGATAGTCGATATTTGGGGTCACCTCTGGTTAGCGTAGCAAACCACAATACTAAAGGTAGAGGGTTCGCGTCCCGTGGTGGCCCCAGGATTTTTAAAAGAGAGTAAAAAACCCTTGGCTATGCCATCCCACGGATAGGATGTAAAATGGAGGTCCCGAGCCTGTGCGATGTGGAAAAGGTGAATGAAACCAAAATTATGTATAGTTATAGCAGTGCTTTATTAACTAAGTTATTACAATTATTTGCTTGAAAAAAAATGTATTCTTTTATTGCTTCCATTCTTAAAAGCCTAAAAAATTGTTGCTTCCAGCCTTCCAGGGGGGGGGCAGCTGCCCTCCTGCCCCCCGCTGGGTACGCCCGTGGAAAGTATTGCGATCGTGAAAAATTTCGACTTCCGGTTTTCAACGGAAATACACGTTTTGGGGTCCCCTGAGTCCAAATAATGAGCACAATGGGCTGTGTGTGTGTGAACAGACTAGCTCAAAAACTATAAACCGTACGAACCTGAAATTGTGTACTTAGTGTATGCATGTGGCAGAGACGTTACAGCGAAAATTTAATCAAAATTGGTCAAACGGAGGGGTACTTTATATAAAGACTTTAGTCAAATTATTACGTTTTTCTCGATTTTCTCAAAAACGGCTCTAACGATTTTGATTAAACTCGGTATTTCGTGTATGTTTATGCCCGCGATGTGACAGTCACAATTTCATCAAAATTGATAAATTGGAGGGAGCACTTTACTTAATAAATGTCGTCCCATTTTCACGTGTTTTTTTTTATTTACTCAAAAAAGGCTTTAACGATTTTGATCAAACTTGGTATTTGAGGTACATATATGCCCGCGATGAGACAGTCGAAATTTCATCAAAATTGCCAAACGGAAGGGGGACTTTATTTAATAAATATTTTCTCACTATCACGTTTTTTTTTTATTTACTCAAAAACGGCTTTAACGATTTTGATCAAACTTGTTATTTGATATATGTATATGCCCGCGATGTAACAGCCAAAATTTAATTAACCTTATTATGAAAATGAAATCTATTATTTATTAATAAAAAAAATTATTTGACTTTAGAGAGGAATTACGTGATGCTTAAATTTTTTTTATTTACTCAAAAACGGCTTTAACGATTTTGATCAAACTTGTTATTTGATATATGTATATGCCTGCGATTTAACAGCCAAAATTTAATTAACCTTATTGTGAAAATAAAATCTATTATTTATTAATAAAAAAAATTATTTGACTTTAGAGAGGAAATACGTGATGCTTAAATTTTTTTATAATAAATAATAAATGTGAAAAAATGTGTTGAGGAATGGCGTTTACATATTATCGAAACACGTCGATTTCTAATTTAAGAAAGCTCGTAAGTGAAAGTTGTGTGTTCCGTGCATCGCACCAGATTTTTTTATTTAGGGAAGCCAACGTTCCTATCCCAACATGTGGATCCTTCATCAGGGCTACAAAGAAGACAAATATATGAGTATCCATGCTCATAGATAAATGATCAAACAGAAAATCGTGATTATTTATCAACTTATTGTAAATAAAAACATTTGCACGACTCTAAATTTATTAAGTAAATAAATATATTCATTTTTATACATTAAAAAGTATTATTTAGAGAATTAATTTAGCATTACATAGTCAGAATACCTCGACCCCCTCTCCCGATTAAAAGGAATTATTAGTCTGCCCCTATACAAAAATTTCACTAGCTTGCCCCCTCCCCCAGAAAAATCCTGCGGATGCTCTTGATTCGATTATGCATATCAATCTAAATATCGATTCTCAAGCAAATAGGACCATCTAAAAATATGTTCACTCCACTTTAAATTAATCGAGGGAAACATATGGCGTTTCTTTATATTAAAAATTTTAGAGCAGGAACGACATTTAACTGAAAACAATTGAAACTTATCGAAATATGACGATAACAATCCACTTTTGGGAAGGATCATGATCTCTTTTACTCACCAATCGAAAAAAAAAACATGTGGCTAAAGCTTTTAACAAAAATGATCCAGTCCACAAAAAACAAACAAAGTGTATCAGAAAAACCCAAAATTGTTGCCATACCTTGTTATATTAATATTATGGATAAATCAGTGTGTATTTTTTGTCTATAAGATAGATTAAATAATTGCGTTTAGGAACATAAAATTATGGAAATGATAAGGACAAAACTATAAGACAAAAGAACCCACATAGCTCTCGTAGGAAGGATATTGCACAAGACTACCGTAGGTGTTCGAAGGTCCCGTCGTTATAGGGGAGTCTAAAATATCGGAAAACACAGAGTATATGTATATCGTTATGTCACATCTAAAAAAAAAATGATATTTCAGGATTGTTAATCTAAGGTTTATAAGAAGAACAAACTGTATTAAGAAAATATATTTAAAGAGGTCATGTAGTGGTTAGCATAGCAACATACTAAAGGTTATAAATAAACTTATCTAAGGGTCACGGTGGCCCTAGGAATTTTTATAGAACGTAAATTGAGGTCACGCCTGTACGCAATATTTAGGAGTCCTACTGTAGCAGCGTCCGATTAGCCTTCGTGGCATAAAGGGACGTTAAATAAAAACAAAAAATATATATACATATTTAACTTACCCGATTGTAATTCCTGTTCAAAACGGGGTCAGGAAAGATTCCAGGTTCCTCAAAGGAGTTAATTTTTGATTCCGAGAGAGGAAAAAAAAAAAAGAAGAAGGAGAAGGAGAAGTCCAAATATTTATATCATACTACAGATTTCGTCGAGACATTGAAGAATAGTTATTTATTATACAAGTGACGAAAGTAGATCATTTTACAACTCGAGTGAAACGTTTACTCGTAATTTCACGAGAGTTGTAAATTCTACTTTTTTCACGAGTGTAATATTAATTTTTTTCTGTAATCGTGTAATACATGATCAGATCTAACCAGAATGTGAACAAAATTAGGATGTTGTGAAGATTATGGTATGTTGTTGGTAGGTTATAAGCATGGTTATGAAAGATTATAAGCATAGTTATAAACAAGGAAGGTAATTATTATTATATTTAAATTTTAAAATATATTGATTATTTCCACCAATAATTCATTCGCATTTCAATTTATTTTGTTAAAATAAATTCTTACAATGTTAAGAAACATTTAAAAGCATTTAATTTCCAACTTCAAATTATTTTTTAATTTATACTTATTACTAATTAAGAAGGCAATTCACTTTCTTCACTTGTGAAGAAAGTAATCACTTTCTTCACTCTATTGGAAAATGTTTCACTTTCTTCACTCATTTCAGTTTAGTAATGTTACCATTATTCAACGATTACAGAAAATGATAATTTTTCTTTGCCTCCATGGCTACATAACTGTATCTTTGTGTTTTTTAAATAATGTAAAGAAATGTCTATGTCCTGCAACCATTTCTATTATATATTATTATTATTATCATCTATTATATATATTTCCATTATACCGGCCTACATCATCTCCTCCATTTCTCATCAAATATTGGATACAGATAGACAACAGGCTTATCCAGCCGTTAAATCTCAGAATTATTCGATGACCACCACATCCAAGGAATATTGATGTACTGATAGTGCTTAAAAGTTAAATAAAGATCATACGATACTATACGATGGGCGTGCATGGAGTGATAAACACATGCAACAAATAATATTTAAAATAATTTAAAATTAAAGTGAGAACGATACGATCGTGGTTTTGCCATTTCGCTTATAATATTATTTACTAGCTGTATATCCCGGTTACACCCGGTGAATTTTAATAATGAAATTCTAATAAACCTGAACAATTCCATAAAAAAAAAAAAAAAAAGTACAACAAAAATAGTACTAATAGATTATTATTCTAAAGCTTAAGGATTATTATACTTATTATTATACAGGAGTACTTTTTAGTTACTAACTGACTTTTTTCTCTGTTTGAAAAATCATATTTGTATTATACATAAGATTATATTTAAAAACCAATACAAATGCCCTCTCTGGTTTCTATGCAATAAGCAATATGCAAATTAGCATCAAGCATATGGGTGGTATTCTAACTGGTAAAATTGCCAACTTAACTAAGTTAACAAATCTCTCGACCACCGCCTCAAAAGTCGCCGGTGTGAAATGTAGGGGTTTATTTGTTTAACGTCACTTTATGCCAATAAGGCTAATCGGACAATGCTACAGGTGGAGTCCTAAATTTTGCCTATCCAGGTATAATTAGGATAGGGATCTTACATACAGTACCTGACATCGTACAGGCTCAGTACCGCCATTTTACGTCCTATCCAAGGGACGGCATGGCTAAGGATTTTTTACTCCCATTAAAAAAATCCTAGGGCCACCGCTGGGCACGAATGTAGGGGTTTATGTTAGGTGTTAGTGTCTGTTCTAACTGTTAATCTGTTCGTGTTAAAGGTTAGTCTTTGACTGTAGCTGATGTAAAATTATGTTTTCTAAAAGTAACGCCAGTCAGTATTACACAATTTTCATTCTGATTATTAATAATATTTTCCAGACATCATATAGAAAAGAATGAATACTTGAAGCAAGTTGTGACCCCAAGTCACGGTTTCAATTAACCGCGACTCGTGATGCGAAGAATTGCCCAAGACCCGCCAGCCAACTTCTGTCACAGGCGCGCAGCTCTTCCTATAGCGGCTTTATCGACCATCCCTCCTTATATAAGGGTTAGATAATATCTTAATGGATGAGGATTTGTCTGACTTGGTTCAGAACTAGTTCAGAACTGGTCCGGAACTAGTTTAGTAGTCAGTTGTCATTTCGATATATATATATATATATATATATATATATATATATATATATATATATATATATATATATATATACATATATATATATATATATATACATATATATATATATATATATATATATATATATATATATATATATATATATACATATTGAAGAGGGATCTGTGTTTAGTACAAGTATAGCTCTACAACATAATAAATTTACCTAAGGGTGTAGGTTAAATAAACCACGCCAACTTCTGCTTTGGCGCTAAATTTGAAATTTGCGAGGTTATGTTATCAATGATGACAATCAGATAAAGAGAGGACTTTGAAATCAATACAAGGATATTATATTTAACAAAATAATTATCAGTTGAAATATAAAAACAAACCATAATAAAATCTATCCAATGAATGCAATTTTAAAGTTTTTGTTTAAAAAATAAAAGTACTGTATATATTATTATAGATTATCTATGTAAAGCTCTACAACATAAGAAATTTACCTGAGGGCGGAGCTTAAATAAGCCACGCCTACTTTTGCTTTGGCGCTAAATTTGAAGTGTGTCAGGTTATGTTATCAATTATAAAAAGGTGAAATTAATACAAGTATACAATATTTCATGAAGTAATTATCAATTGCTACATAAAAACAAACCATAATAATAAGTTATCCAATAACGTTTAAAAAAGTAATCGTTTAATAATAAAGGAAAAAAAAGCGTTCCTTTCTGGAAAAAAAATGAAAGAAAACTACAATATTTCACAAACAACTCCAAAACATGGTGATCTAACGTATGTCTCTTTTTGTTTAGTTAATCGTGAATACAGAAAACAATTTCTCTGGCTCGACTTCTGATCACTTTAGTTGATTTGCACTTTCTTTTCAAATCGATAAAAACTAAAATTGAAACAAAATTTATTAAATAAAGTGCCCCCTCCATTTGGCCAAGTTTGATGACATTTTCGATGTCACATCGCCTAAAAATACCATGGGCGTGTTAAGGAGAGGGTTAATTATGTTTTACTGTGTTCATTTGTAAAAAAATATTATTTAAAGGAGTTTCAATAATCGTTCAGAACTCGATTTCACGAATTCAATATGATCGTTGGCGTTTGCATAGGAAAAAAGAGTTTACAGTAATTTAAATAGAAGTTTTACTGTTTTATATAACGTTGACCAATGACGATTACATCTAGACTAAATTATAGATAATTTTCAAACATTTAACTTTGAACAAATTCAAAAAGAACACTTTACGCAAGAGGAAACAACGAATTCGCATGAAATAATGTCGATAATAATAATTGGTTGGAGAGAGGATGTGGATAGTAATTATTCCGACTGAAGGGGGACTATTAAAGAGGAATGACTCATGGAATAAATAAAGTTAAGATGTCGTTATGTAAAGAGCAATCTGTTGACGGAAACTGGTCTTACTGCAATCGTTTACCATCATCAACGGGACGTTCAACAAGTTAGAAAGCAACCGCAATCATCACTGGCGTTGGATAGGATCCCGAAGAGAGAGGTTTCGACACTTTATATAGACCAGTCCTCATTTAGGGATGCGACATCGATGTCGATGTTTTTGAAACATCGATGTTTTGCGCAAAACATCGATGTTTTTAACATCGATGTTACGCAGCCGATGTTTTCCGACCATCGATGTTTGTGGGCCGATGTTAACATCGATGTTTTTAATAGCTAACATTTTTTTTTTTTTTTTTTTAGCATCAATGTTTTGGACAAACAAATCTGTTTTAACAATAAGAAGTGTTTTTAACATCGATGTATTAGGTATAACAAAGATGTTTTCGACAAATAAAAATATGTTTTAACGTCGATGCTTTGGAAAAGAACAAATCTACTTTAACATCGATGTTTTGACAATAACATCGAAGTTTTTGAGAAAAACTAAGTATCGATGTTAAAATATCTTTTAACATCGATACTTTATCATTAACAAACTTGTTTTCAACATCGATGTTTTGGACAAAAACAAGTATACTTTAACATCTATGTTTTAACAATAGCATCGATGTTTTTAACAGAAACAAAGCTGTTAATAACTTCGATGTTTTTAACAAAAACTAATCTGTCAATAAAAATGAAGTTATGGACAAAAACAAAGCTGTTAATAACATCGATGTTTTTAACAAAAACAAGTATACTTTAACATCTATGTTTTGACAATAACATCGATGTTTTGAAAATAACATCGATGTTTTTAACAGAAACAAAGCCGTTAATAACTTCGATGTTTTTAACAAAAACAAAGCTGTTAATAAAATCGATGTTATGGACAAAAACAATTTTTTTTAACATCGATGTTTTTAACAAAAACAAGTATACTTTAACATCTATGTTTTGACAATAACATCGATGTTTTGGATGAATATGTATTAACATCGATGTTATGGGAAAAAACAAATTTTTTTTAACATCGATTTTTTTAACAAAAACAAGTATACTTTAACATCTTTGTTTTGACAGTAACATCCATGTTCTGGATAAATATGTATTGACATCGATGTAATGGACAAAAAAAATTTTTTTTAACACTGATTTTGTCAACAAAAACCAGTATACTTTAACATCTATGTTTTGACAATAACATCGATGTTTTGACATTAACATCGATGTTTTTAACAGAAATAAAGCTGTTAATAACATCGATGGTTTTAACAAAAACAAGTATACTTTAACATATATGTTTTGACAATAAGATCGATGTTTTTAACAGAAACAAAGCTGTTAATAACTTCGATGTTTTTAACAAAAACTAATCTGTCAATAACAATGAAGTTATGGACAAAAACAAAGCTGTTAATAACATCGATGTTTTTAACAAAAACAAGTATACTTTAACATCTATGTTGTGACAATAACATCGATGTTTTGAAAATAACATCGATGTTTTTAACAAAAACAAAGCTGTTAATAACTTCGATGTTTTTAACAAAAACAAGTATACTTTAACATCTATGTTTTGACAATAACATAGATGTTTTGGATAAATATGTATTAACATCGATGTTATGGACAAAAACAAATTTTTTTTAACATCGATGTTTTTAACAAAAACAAGTATTCTTTAACATCTATGTTTTGACAATAACATCGATGTTGTGGATAAATATATATTAAACTCGATGTTATGGACAAAAACAAATTTGTTTAAACATCGATGTTTTGACAATAACATCGATGCTTTAGACAAAAAACCACAATATATATATATATTCTTAACATCGATGTTTTAGTTAAAACAAAGATGCTTTAACATTAACCAACTTGTTTTCGACATCGATGCTTTGACAATAACATCGATGTTTTGGATAAATATGTATTAACAGCTTATGATGATGTATTAACAGCTTTGTTTTCTTTAAAAACATCGATGTATTTAACAAAAACAAAGCTCTTAATAACATCGATGTTTTAAACAGAAACAAAGCTGTTGATAACATCGATGTTATGGACTAAAACAAATTTTTTTTAACATCGATGTTTTGATAATAACATCGATGTTTTTAACAAAACAAAGCTGTTAATAACATCGATGTTTTTAACAAAAACAAAGCTGTTAATAACATCGATGTTTTTAAAGAAAACAAAGCTGTTAATAACATCGATGTTATGGACATAAGAAATTTTTTTTAACATCGATGTTTTTAACAAAAACAAGTATACTTTAACTTCTATGTTTTGACAATAACATCGATGTTTTGGATAAATATGTATTAACATCGATGTTATGGACAAAAACAAATTTTTTTTAACATAGATGTTTTTAACAAAAACAAGTTTGTTAATGTTAAAGCATCGATGTTAAAAACATCTTTGTTTTAGCTAAAACATCGATGTTAAGAATATATATATATATATATATATATATATATATATATATATATATATTGTTGTTTTTTGACTAAGCATCGATGTTAAAACATATTTATTTCGGCAAAAGCATCGATGTTAAAAATAGGCGGGATACTGTTAAAACAAATTTGTTTTTCTCCAAAACATCGATGTTTTAAAATATTTATTTTTGTCCAAAACCAATTTGTTATGGTTAAAGCATCGATGTTTAAAACAACTTTGTCATTATCAAGACATATATGTTAAATACAACTTTGTTTTTGTCCAAAACGTCGATGATAATAACAGCCGGGTTATTGTCTGTTTTAACATTGATATTTTGACAATAACATCGATGTTTTGGACATAAACAAATATGATGTAACATCGATGTTATTGTCAAAACATGTCGAAAAGATCGAATTTTGTATGCATTAAATATGAAAAATAAAATGCTTTACACTTTAACATCGATTTAATTACGTTTGGGCACTAATATTTTAATGTTTAAAGTCTGTATAAATTAAAAAACATCGATGTCAAAAAACATCGATGTTCTTGAACATCGATGTTTTGTGGTCGATGTTTAATCGACATCGATGTTTTGATTGCATTTGTTCAAAACATCGATGTTTTGCGTTCGATGTCGCATCTCTAGTCCTCATCAAACATATTGTGAAATCCTCTATTTGAAAAATGGAGCACAAACGCACTGGAACAAATCGACCATTATACCAACAAAAAACCTTAAGCTGCTTACGTTTACACTTCAAACAAAACTTGGCAGATTTGTTTTTAAGATATGTTTGTGTTTTACCTATAACGTTGTATATATGTACAATGGTTGCCGCTCAATCCGTTTTTTCGAATATTCCATTGAATAATTATAGGACGGAACCAAATGGTCTTTAACGATATATTTTTATCGGATAGTCTGTTGTTGTCTTCCGGTTAATCCGTTGTTTAGGAATTTGTTCTTCCGGGAAATGCGACGACAAATGTGTAGCTGCTGACATTTTTTCTCTTTTTACTTTTTCTCACTTCCTGGAATCCAGCTTTTGTTCGGTCTAGGAATACTATAGAAGAAATAATCCTGTTTATTCATTTCATCATGGAACTATAGTTTTTAACTAAAATGTAATTAATTAAAGATTATCATATACCATATTTTTTCATACCTTAAATGCTTAAAATAATTTAAGCATTACGTATTAACTCTCTTGAGTACAATACATTTTTTCATTGTTAAATAAAAGTTTTTATTTTTATCAGAGATAATACGGAAAATAAAATTTTGCTTATCACATCGCGGGCATATATACATCAAATCAGAAGCGGATTCAGGGGAGGGGCGCGGGAGGCGCTAATAGAATTACTATTTCTATATAAAATGAGCTATATTTAGTCATTTTTCAAGTCCATCAATTGAAAATGAATTGTATTTAAACATTTACAGTAATTTACGTCATTATGTACTAATATGTATTTTAAATTAGGGCCTTCATTGCTCATGAAATATAAAAAAGAAAGTGCGCCCACCCCTCAGAAAATTTCTGGATCCGCCTCTGCATCAAATACAGTTTTGACTGGATTTGATTTTTATTTTCATTTGTATTTCAATGTTAATATCGATTTTAACCCTGCAATCAATAAATAGATGACCGTAGAACAAATAAATAAATTCATTATTTATTTGTTCTGGGACAAGTGTCCCTTAAGAACAAATTTAAATAATATACAAAGGAGGCTTTAGAGACTTAAAGTTTAAAAAAAGAAATTAAAATGACACTAAATGACTACAAATAATTAGGGAACCTCTAGTTTAAAAATAGAACATAAAATACACATTAAATATTCGCTCAGGTGAAAGAAGCTAGTTTTCACATCTATATACATATTTACATACTTATTTACAGATTGATTAAATAGTATTTATATTTTCTAAAAAAAAGAAAAATGATAATAAAAAAAAATACAATAAAATACGTAAGGAAAATAAGAACTTCTAGCGGTTTAAAACGGACGCTGGATGGCTATGAAGTGATGATATAGGCGGGATTTAAAGGTGGAGAGGGTATTGGAATTACGGATGAAAGTGGGAATGGAATTCCATAACGAGGTGGACCGGGCAATGACAGATCTATCAAAAGCTGACGTTCGGTGGGCCGGTGTATGTAGATCTGAAGGCCTAGAGCGGGTATTGCGGGAAAGAACTGAGGATTTGTGATGAAGAAGTTCGGAGATATATGATGGACCGCAGGATCCGATAACTTGGAAAAGGAAGGTTGCCAGGAAATACTTACGGCGGTAGGAAGTACTAGTAGATTAATAGTATTAGGCACGGGAAAGGAAAGTACCTCTCCATAATTAGTTTTTTTTTTGTTTTTTTTACTGCTTTTTAGGTGATAAAAAAATTATGAATTTTGTCCGAGATATGAAAACCGCAGATTGAGGAAAGGAGGCCACTAATTGATCCATCCCGAAAATTGCTCTGACAGGTTTTAAAAATGCATGAGATCGTACAGGCGCACAATAGCAAGATGGACGATACGAGGTGAGCTATCTCTGTTCTCGTTTATCCGCCCCGCTAGCTTTCTGGGCTGCCCCTTCCGATATTTCGACAGCGAGCCGTCCTCTCGACTCCCGTGCGCACCATCATCTTATGTCACTCATCGCCTTGCGCAACCATTGTAGCGGATTTGAGTTGTGCGAGAGATTTATAAATATACCAGAACCGCCAGAGGAACAGTATGATGTAATGATTGTACATTTTAGATGTTAGCGAAATCAGTTGAACGCATAATCTCTTAATTCGTTTTTAAGTGTGATAAAATAGGATTTATTTATTTATTTTTAGATTAAAAAAATACCTTAAGCACTTTAGCAAACATTTGAGCAAATCTATATAAATAAAGATGAAATCCTGTTTGTTTGTTGTATAGAAATCCATACCGTTTGTCCTAAATTCTCCAAATTTCGCTTGGTGGTTCTTTCATAACACGTGCGAACTGTCCATATTAAAGTTGCATAATTTCAGCCAAACTCTGGGTAGATTCTTCATTGTTATAACAATCTTTATGATCTCGCTTTAAGTTGGAGACGGGTCGAAATTCCACGGGTGAATCCGGGATATAAAGCTAGTAAAAAAACAAAAAATATATAAGTACTACTTGATTGTACCTTTCACCTTAGTGGGGAAGAGTTTGGTTTGGATAAGGTTTAAATTAACTTAATTATTAAATTACTTAATTAATTATCCGATTACTTAATATTATGATCCGAAAAGCTGGCCAAAACTATTTCCTTCCATTTTATTAATTGAAAAGTCTCAAAATGGCTTCTATATTTGTAATAGACATAAAAAATGTTTTTTTTAACAGTTAAAAAAATACTCTAAGGAGAAAATTTTCATAAAATAAATTTTTACATTACTCCCACGGACTGTGAAATAGGCATCCACGGGTTTACAATTTATGTTCATATCATTTTCTCTTTATGCATTTCACCCATGAAACATGCTTGTAACTCCAGTCATTATTTACCAGAAATTTCAAATTTAAAAAAATGGGTTTTGGCCAACTTTTAGGGCCAAATACCCCTGAGTGCAACGTGCAATATTTTTAACTAAGTGTTTCCAATCCATTTTCTGTCAAGCATCGGAATTGCAATATGAATGCATACGTGATTTCGACGTGAATTTTTATGGCTACTGCATTTTTTTTTTTTTTTTTTGCTACGGTGAATATGAAATTAAATAAGTTATAAGGAATAAAATGAAAAAAATTAATTTATATCTAATTGAGATAAATAGTAAACAAATAAACGTAATACCTTCACCAATATGAGAACATTATAATTACTTTTTGAAACCATTAACAAATATGTACTGAGGCTGCTGGTGGGAATTCCCAGCGAACTTATTCTTTGTCTTCCTTCGTGAGGGGATGTTCGTGTTAACGTAGTGCTAATTTTGAGTTACAGTTAGTAACAGAACTTAGGGTATCTTATATACTTAGGACAGACTATTTGTGATCAAAGACTATTTTCCCTAGTCGCTTTTTGTAGGTATATTGTAAAATTGGGAATGAAGTTGAAAGTTCACATGCGGTTATAAAAAACCATAAGTAACCATCTTTTTGCCGACGTGTGATATGATAAAAAAATCTCTACTGTAGTAAATTGATTAGTAAGTAATGAAGGGACAAGAACAATTTTTTTCCTTCCACGGTATGATCCAAGGCTTCCTAGCGACCTTCCACTTCTTCACGGGCTATCAGGACGGAGGGTCATCTCCTGAAGAAAAGTCGCCCCGGGAAGCGGCATAACCCGATTAAGTTTTTCCTTCCATGGTACGAATCGGTTAGCAAACACGCGCATATCACGCCATCAAGGTTTGAAGGGGGGGAGGAGGTGAGGGGGGCATAAGAACGGCGGGAGTCAGGGGTTGGCGGGCCTTGGCGGGAAATGGAGAGAAAAAAAAGGCGGGAACCGTGGAGGCCTTAATTAGGTCGACCGGAAGGAAGAAAGATCGATTGTTAGGATGCGGCCGCCAGGGGAATCGATTAGTCCCAGCTGAACCTATTGGCATCGATTGTCTACAGCTTATATCCGCTGACTTCTCAATTTTCAGGGACTTCGCGGTGTGATGTGGGCGAGTTAGGGGTGTCGGGGAATACTTTACTGATGTGACTATATTTTTATAAAAATATATTGTAACAAGGGTTCAAATACTAAAAACAAGTTTCCTATCTCAATCTGTTGAGGAGATAGAATTTTTTTAGTTAGCTTTATAGTGGTGTAACCCATAATACAATTGCACTTTACCTTTTGAGTCTAAAAGAAGTTTTTCTGATGAAAAACACGCTAGAGATGTCACTGCTGGGGCATGAGGAAGCGCGCTAGAGCCTGCATCCAAAGTAATGGATGCCGAAAATCCCATGAGTTAAAGTTAGTTTTACTTTTTAAGACTAGAAAGAACAATGTATGAATTTTAAATAATATAAAAAGGGTAATAATATTCTAAAATTAAAAAAAAAACTGCTTAGTTTAAATTTTAAAAATACTTCCTTTAAAATAAATTAAACTTTTTTCTTCTCTTCTACTAAAATTTGAAAAATACATACATAAAAAACGTTGGAGATAAAAAATAATATTATTATTGTAGAACCATACTAAAATTGATTATTGCAGTGCGTGTTCAAAATGTCATCCATTACTTAGGATGCAGGCTTGTCTTAAACATTTTTTTTTTTTTTAATTTTAGATTATTATCACTCTTTTTATATTATTTAGAATTCATAAATTTTCTTTCTAGTCTTAAAAAAGTAAAACTAACTCTAACTCATGGGATGTTCGGCATCCATTACTTTGGATGCAGGCTCTAGCGCTCTTCCTCATTGCCCCAGCAGTGACATCTCTAGGGAGTTTTTCATCAGAATAACTTCTTTTAGACTCAAAAGATGAAGTGCCATTGTATTATGGGTTACACCACCATAAAGCTAACTAAATTCCGCAGTTTTTAGGAAATTTGACAGCTTCTAGGGTGCTCCAGTGCGGAGTGAGGAATTTTCAAAAACTATTAAAAATTTAAGTTTTAATAAATGTTTTGTGTTTAGCGCGTTAAAAGTCCCACTGAAAGGGGATTTAAAATAACCAAACCTAACTCATCTTTTAGGAAATTTAATGCTGATTAAGAGAATATGATTGTTTTTGTTTCTAAGCTAAACCGAAGTAGAGAAAACTGCCATTTTTAAGAAAAAAGTAAGATTTCAACAATAAAAACAAAAAAAATTCGATCTCCTCAGCAGATTGAGATAGGAAACTCGTTTCTGCGCCATTCTACCCCGCTTAGCATGCAGTATTACCCTTTTTTTTTTTACACTAGGTCTGGGACACCCAGTATAATATAACAAAGTATATTTATCCTGAAACATTGCTTACTAAGCGATATCTATAATTCGGTACCTCAGTGCCTGTTCCTGTATTTAGTCCAATTTCATTGACTGTTTCTATAAAATTCATTCATTCAACTCTTAAGACAGTCTGGTTTTTAGTTGTCGCTAACATAGGACTTGGGGCAGTTTGGCTTTCAAAATCTAGCGAACCTTGATAATAGATAATTGTAGTTTATTTATCATAGTTTTATTCGATCGACCATTACCTCAAAATATATAAAAAAGGACTCAGGACAGCCTGGCTCTGGAGTAGGGATGCGACATCGATGTCGATGTTTCTGAAACGGATGTTTTGATCAAAACATCGATGTTATGCAACCGATGTTTATTGAACATCGGTGTTTTAAGTAGACCTTCTTTCTTTTTTGTTTCTCTAAAATGTTCAGCTTCATGAATGTTAATAAAATATGAAAACACAAAACCGTATTATCATTTATCAAAAATATTCGCCAGGAATACGATCCTCAGTACACATAAGGGCAGCGGAATTCATGAATATTTTCGGGTCCTAAAAGGTTAATATTTAATAAATGAATATGAAAAACCAACAATGTCGAAAACTTCGATGTTTTTATACATTAATTATGAAAAACAACATTTTTTACACTTAAACATCGATTCAAATATGTTAATGTTTAACGAATGTATAAATCTCAAATAAAATATTGATGTCGAAAAGATTCGATGTTCTTGAACATCGATGTTTTGATTGTAAAAACATCGATGATTTTGCCTTCAATGTCGCATCTCTAGCTCTGATTATACCAATAACGTAATGTATACTTCACTTTTTCAGTATAATTATGGCCAATAGTAAACCGAGAAAGTAGTAAGGTTATCTAAAATTATTCCTTATAATTACATTTGAACCGCCATGATTACAGTCTAAAACGAATTAGTACTGATCAAATTCTTAAATAACTGTGTTTACAAATAAAAGGTGTAGTATTTAAAAACAAAGTTTTTGAATCTTGTTAATACAACTTTAAAATGATATTAACATATTTAAAAAGTACATTACTGAACATCATAAGCGTTAAAGTAATCAATAATTAGGTATAATTAATTTAAAAATAATGCATAACCTTAGTAGGGTTAGCAATACGGTAGGGGACAGTCTCCCGACAAAGAGGTAGATAGGAATCTCCTGGGAAATGTACGAGGGACGTTTCAACCTTAACCTCTTTGGAGACTATTGTGTTGTAATGCAGATGCTTTATACTTCTCTCACTGGCTTAGCATCAATTCAAATAACGCAATTGTGTTTTAGAATAATATTGATAAAATAATTATATAAATAACTATTACATAAATTACAAATAAGAAATACTCTACGAGGTATATTTATACCCTAAATATACCTGCATATCAGTGGCGGTCCCAGGGGGGGGGGATATTGGGGATCAATCCCCCCCCCGAAATTTCGACGAAAAAAAAATTAGTGGGATGAATTAAAAAAATTAATTACGCATCTAACTTTTACGAGTTTTCTAGGGAAGTTTAGTTTAATTTTGACTAGAATTTTTTATACAGAATTTTTTATATGAACTTAATGTATAAGCATAAGCAAATAAAGTGTGCTATTGTTACGTTTTTTTTTTTTTTTTACCGACCAATCCCCCCCCCGAAATTTTTTTCTGGAACCGCGCCTGCTGTATATAATGAAAAGAAAGATATAAAATAAAAGTAATATACAGTATGGATGAACATACACTTTTCACTAACTCGTCTGCATGAGGTATAATTACCGCGGTCTATAAGCGATCTCACATAGAGATATTACAGTCAAATTTGAAGATGTTCGTAAAATAATCGAGCGATACATGGTATAAAATATATTAAAATTATACAGTAAATTTATAATTTCCATTGATTTTCAAATAATGTGGAAGCTTGATACACTTTCTATAGATTACAAATCCAGGAAAATTAATTTAAATATCAATGATGATCTAAAGAACATTTTCGCAGACAAAAAAATACACATTTACTGTCGTTTGTCCAAATCATTATGTTAAGAAGAAGAAGTCTTGGATGTAAAATAATAAAGCGTTTTGATGCCAATGGTGGAAAATCAGATGAACTATAAATGTTCTGGAAGAAATTTCGTTTTGATAATCTCCATCCTATAAAAAAAACATTTTTATAAAGAAATTTCGAAATCGAAATGACTTTTTTTTTTAAAGAAATGAAAATTTAATCCGAAATGTTTGATAAGATATTAGATAGGTACCAATCATTGCATTATATAGTCAAATAGACTGTGAAACTGTATCCAACGAACAAATTGTCTTTACAAAACTTTCTCCGCCTAATACCAACCGATATGCAAACAGTTGCTCCATTTTTTGCAAGTATTATTTCGACATAGCCAAAACGATTTTCATAAATCGATTAAATGAATTAAGATGTTAGGATGTAGAAATGCCAAAAGAAGTTGGTCCGAAACACTCTAAGAAGATTTAGACGGTCTGCCCGGAATTGCAGAACAGGTATAAATATATCGATAAAATGGCTGCCAAGTAAATTCAAATCATTTCAATGCAAATAAAGCACTTTTCAATTAAGCTTTTTGTACATACATTGAGCTTAATTAATATTGAGTATTCATATCATCTTAATGAAATACATTGTTTATTTGTCAGTTTATGCTACTGAGGCTAATCCGACGATGCTACAGTAGGAGATTAAATTTTGCCTATCTAAGTACAATTAGGCAGGTTAGGGACCTTTTACGAGTACCTGCCATCGCACAGGCTCAGGACCTTCATTTTACGTCCCTATCCGAGGCACGGCATTGCCAAGGATATTTTACTCACTATCAAAAATCCTGGGGCCACCACGGAACGCGAACAAGCGACCTTTAGTATTGAAGGTTGCCATGCTAACCAGTACACCACAGGTGTCTCTTTTCCTCGTTAGTATACATGTTTGAACAGAATATTTTCAATTTTTTTACTTTTTAGCGTTTAAATTTGATAAAAATAACAAACCAACTAAAACAAATATTACAAATTTATATTTTATAAATGTACTAAATATATTTTATAGATATTAAATAATTTATTTTTTGAAGAGAAATGATTGGGCTCCGCCGGGAGTCGGACCCGGGTCCTCCGCGTGACATGCGCGGTATGCTAACCACTGCACCACAGAGCACGCTTCCAAACGGAGCCAATCCTTCCTCTTCACTGATACCTCTCCCTCGATCTCGCAAGTTTTGCGAGTATTTACGGGAGGTGGACAATCTTTTCTCTTAATGGATAATCTTTAAAATAATTTAAAACACGGTGGTTAACCACAAAAAAATAGATTAAATTAATATAAAATAATTTTAAAATTGACGATCGTCAAGTGATGCCCAAAATTGGACAAAAGTTGTCCACCTCCCGTAAATACTCGCAAAACTTGCGAGATCGAGGGAGAGGTATCAGTGAGTAGGAAGGATTGGCTCCGCTTGGAAGCGATCTCTGTGGTGCAGTGGTTAGCATACCGAAAAGGTCACGCTGAGCACCCGGGTTCGACTCCCGGCGGAGCTTAATCTTTTCTCTTCAAAAAATAAATTATTTAAAATAATCTAAAACACAGTGGTTACCCAAAAAAAATAGATTAAATTAATATTTTATATATATATATATATATATATAATTATATTTAAAAATTTTATACTTATATTTTAAAAATATACATATATTTTAATATACTTATATATTTTATAAATATTTAAAATATAAGTACCTGTATATATAAAATATATTTATAAAATATAAAGGGCCACCGCGCGAACCCGCGATCTTTAGGATTGTAGGCTGCTATGCTAGCCACTACACCACAGGCAACCCTTAAAAATGTATTGATTCTGTGGCGGTACGAAGGTTCAAGTCAGCTAGTAAGAAATAAAACTGAGCCAGATGTTATTATTCCTAGATTATAAATGGCGTGCCATCATAGATGCATTTAATTTACAATCTACTGCTATTGTAATGATATTTCTCATGTTTGGCTACGACCACTGGTCTTTTGCAACTGGAGCGCATGGGAAGTTGAGAAATTCAATTCCGTGGTTAGTTAATTCTTGGGGTCAAGATGAGAAGAAAGATGACACCGCACAATCACTCACTGCTACCTACTTGCGCCATCTTCGGTGTTTCGATAGAATTATTAGGGACAGATTTCGGTTTGTGGTTTACGACATTGGAAATTCAAATCATCAATCACTGGATATAATTATGAAGTAATATTGAAGACGACTTCTGTACTTTTATTATGCAAATCATTAATTTTATGAAAAAAACTATATATTTTTTGAGCCAGAAATTGATCAATTGAAAATCTAGTGCGATGAGCGCAACGCACAAAATTCAATTACCAACTTACTTAAATTAAACTTTGGCGTGTTTTGATAAATATGCAAACGCTATGCCTCAAATTCTCACACTTTTCCACATTCATTTTCTTTTTTTTTTTTCTTGTATTTTCTCTCCAAAGTACAGTAAAAATTATTATTGTTAAACAAAAGGTTTTAATTGCGACGATTCGGCAATGCAAGCCTAATACTCCATCGCATCTGATTTTATAATTCTCTATGTAGTTGATGAAAACTTGATTTAGTTACCATTGAAAAATATGTTTTCCCTTGAACATCTACACTAAACAATGGTGTCATTAAAAGCGTGCTGGTGTTCAAGTGTTCTATGAGTTGTCGGAATATTTTTCTTTTTTCTCCTATATCTGTTTACTCTATTCTTTTCATATTTAGCCAATTCTTATTTCTAGGTATAAAGAGACACAGTTAATGTCTAGATATGAACAAAAGTAAAGATACTACTCAAATTATGGAATCATTAGATGCAATATCCGGTGCGTAGGCTTATTTTTAAATCACTCTGGTGACACGCGCTATCCCTGTTACCGTACTAGGGTTAAAAAAAATAGGTAATTACTTGTGCTATAGCGAGTATCAATTTGTGATTTTCTCAATTTTTTCATCACAAGATTTACAGAACACTACACAACCATCCCTATTGAGTTCAGGATATTTTTCAATCCATCCCACAGTTTTCGAAGACACACTTGCTCCAATTTTAGGCATTTTTAGTAAAAATATACTCGACAGAAGCTATTTTGATACTGAAAGAACGATGGGAATCGAGAAACAAAATGTAAACATCCAGGAACCAATGAACCCTCATTTCTGGGAAATCGGAGGTTTGTGTTGGTTTACATCTCCCAAGTTCCCTTTATTTTTTTTCTATAATATTCACATTTATTTTTCCACTATTGTTTTGATGTGTGTTAAAGAAAATTACAATTATAATATACATTTTTTCTTAAAAATATCAAATGATGCAATTTCGTGCAATAAAAATTCAAAACGTGCAATTTCGTGCAGTATAAAACTTCATTAAAACATCCCATTAGGCTTGATTCGGATAAGTAACTTGAGTTCGCTCTAATCTGACCAAAAAAAAGATGCAATTGCACGGGAATCCGTGCTCTAGTTATAAGTTGACGTGTGTTTAAGCGGCCATTTCTGGCTGTTTAACTCTAAACCCTGTTTAGCCATTATCACTAAATTTGATCAAGCAATTACACATTGTACAACAGGCATAAACAATATCCTATGTTTAATCATCTTTTTAAGTAAGCAATCCCATTTAAACAACTATTGTACACCCGACCTATAGTAGTCAAAAATATAAAATAAAGAGTTATACACGATTTGTAAGAATGAAAAACTAAATGAAGTTAGCTAACGGAAAGTTCTATCCTTGAATATTCCCATTTACTTGTTAGGTTAGGTTAGGTCAGGAGAAAGGTCGTATTGACCTCAATGCACTTGCCACTGCTCCATGCATCTTCCCTCCGTTAAAGTCTCTAATCTCAACAGTCTCTACATTTCATATCGTAACCAGGGGCGGATTTAACACGAACTTTAGGGGATCATGACGCCCCCGTCTCATAATCAGGTGGCTGACAGCGCCATTTTTGTATGAGATTATTAGCTTGTAATGTATGTATATGTATGTACGATCTAAACAACCAAAAGTGATATGGTTTAAATTGAAAAGTCAATAGATTTGATGACTCCGCGACCCCTCCCCCCCCCCTGATATGCCCATTATCGTAACATCGTTTCTACCTCAAATTATTCTGGTTATAATTGCGACCAATCAAAGTGTTTTTGTAAACTACGCAAATATTTGTCTCCATTTTTTTTTTTTTACAAAATTAAAAAAAAATGTGCATATAAACTATATAAATTACCGGCTCGCCAAGATAGGGGAAAGTCCCCTTTTATGGGATAATTTTTTTAAATATTTAATTGCTTGGCTCTAAATTGCTTAGAAGATTCAAAAAATGTTGTTACACATTTAGCAGTAGTAGTAGACCATATCAAATATGAAAAACATCGCATATCTCCTTTTTGAAATTTGTAATCATGCTTAATGTGAGAAAAGTAAAATTGCACTTTTTGAAAATGGGTTCTTAATTTAGGATAGGGGGGTGTCCTAATATGGGATACATATACTATATAGGGACCATGATATAAATTGAAGTATATAAGGGAAAATATGTTTATTATACAGACAATATTCACAAAAATATATGTTGTAAATGCCCATGGAAATGCATGATAGGAAACCCGAAGATAGCAATTTCGAAACCCCGAGCCAGGGGCTATTTAATAATATTACTCACACACATTTGTTTTTGTTTTTTTATAATTTTCAAATAATAAAAATTTGATAAGAACTTTATTTGACAGATTTGTTCACAAATTACAAAGAAAATTTGTGGATAATGATTTAAACACTGCTCTCATGGCAGGACACTCCACAGTAGGGACATTGAACTTTAGTTTCTTCATTTTCTAATCTTTTATCAAAAAACGTACACCTTTCTAAAAACTCAGTGTTTAAAGTAATATTTCATTAAAATCATTTGAATCTATTAATATTTTTATTCCAGTGATAAAAAGGTGCCTCAATATGGGATACCCCAGAATAGTCATCATTTGAATCTATAAATATTTTTATTTCAGTGATAAAAAAGTGCCTCAACATGGGATACCCATGTGGCTTCTTTTTTTGTAGAGTTTATTGTGCTTCAGTATGTAATAAAAAAAAAAGCAGTTAGCAAATATTGTAATGAATCGTTGTAAGATAAAACAATGATTAAGGGTATTCGAATTACTTTGAGGCTTGAAATATCAGGTCAAAATAATCAAGAGAAAAAGTTTTTGAATCCTAAAACAACAATTCACTGAAAATAATCAAACAGGATGAGAATGTATAACAATGTGACAATATGCGGGTAAAGGTATTCCCTTATAATGGACCAGAGAAAATCGGCCAATGCGACATTAATCTTTAATTTTATAGAATAAAAGCGGGGTTACAGTACATACTAAATCCAGAAACCACATACCCCATATTAGGCAACCGTCCCATAATGGGGCACTTTCCCCTATTTTGTTTGTGTAACATCCCTTAAATCTACTAAGGATAATCGGAGTGAGAGTCCTAAATTTTGCTTACCCAGGTATAATTAGGATAGGGATCTTTAACGAGTACCTGACATCGTACAGTCGGGACTACACCCTTATAAAAATAGCACAGGGCCCCCGCAGGACGACATATAGTGTTGTAGGCTACCATGCTAACCACTATAACACAGGTGACCACACCAAGATATTTTTATGCCACGGTTATTTTTCTCGTCAGGCAATGCTTACTTGTATTATGAATGCGAATAACATGTGATACAGATTGGCCATTTTATACAAGAACCGTTCGCTTCCCGAATCCTGCCATAATTCTTATCGCAAGTTTTCTGCCGATTTTCTCCGGTCCATTACAAGGAAATAGATAGCTTTACCCGCATACAAACGTATCACGAGGTCTTCCGAGAATATAAAACTCTATGAATAACTTCCTGGAACTTCGAGGGGGAAAAACAAAATGTTCGGGAATCTTAATCGTCTCCGAGAAAAATGAGGTTTGAAAATTAAAAGGTTATTTCGATCGGGAATTGCGTTATCGGGGGATTTCCTTTATACAGCGATTGACCTCTTGTCAGTATAATTTATATTTTCATCCTTCTATTTATTTGATTTATCTTGGAAAGAGTAAAATCGATAAATAATCATTCGACTGTCGATTATATTACTATTATTCCGGAAAAGCTAATCAATGGCTTATCAGTATAGCTCGGATTCCCGTGCAATTGCAACTTTTTTTTTTTGGAAAGTCAGAATAGAGCGAACTCAAGTTACTTATCCGAATCAAGCCTAATGGGATGGTTATACTGCACGAAATTGCACGTTTTGGGGTTCACTGCACGAAATTGCATCATTTGATATTTTGCAGAAAAAATATACCTATTACAAATTGTAAGTTTCTTTAATACACACTAAAACAATAGTGGAAAAATAAATATGAATATCATAGAAAAAAAGTAAAGGGAACTTGGGAGATTTAAACCAACACAAACCTCCGAAATGGAGTGGTTCAGTGGTTCCAGGATGTTTACATTTTGTTTCTCAATTCCCATCGTTCTGTCACTAACAAACTAGCTTCTGTCGAGTATATTGTTATTAAAAATGCCTAAAATGGGAGCAAGTGTGACTTCGAAAATTGCAGGATGGGTTGAAAAAATCCTAAACTCGATAGGGATGGTTGTGTAGTGTTCTGTAAATCTTGTGATAAAAATTGGATGTGAGAGGAAATCACAAATTGATACCCGCTGTAGCACAAGTAAGTACCTAATTTTTTTTAACCCTAGAACGGTAATAGGATCAGTACGTGTCACCAGAGTGATTTAAAAATAAGCCTATGCACCGGATATTAAATCTAGTGATTCCATAATTTGAGTAGTATCTTTCCTTTTTTAATATCTTCCTATTTCCAATAAATGTAATTACAGCTCACATGCGAGTATTTTAATCTGTATTCCTCATCTTGCTCTTACTATTTTAGGTAAATATTTTATCTTCCGATTTCTTTACCGGAATTTTTTTTCCAAAATATATCAATAGAATTATAAAAAAGATCCAAAATTCAGTGGTTATACCAAAACATCTATACCAAAACCAATATTATAAAAATAATATATAAAAATAAAAGAGTTTCTATTTCAATTTACTCTCCGCTACTTACTTTTTTTTCAAAGTAGCTATTTTTCGTTCACAAAAATAATTTAATGCCTGATTTTCAAGCAATCCTCTTTTATTGCATGTTTTTGTACGTTTTGAAGTTTTTAATGCACGTTTTGAAGCTTTTATTGCACGTTTTCAAATTTGTACTGCACGGAATTCCGAGCTTTACTTATCTGTGACTATTCGGGGCCCGTTACCGATATATATAACCGGTTATTATTTTAGTTTGTTGGAATATCAATTTTGTTTGGTACGATATCACAAGAATTAAACCGCGGTACATTAACTATTTTTCGAAAAGATTAGATTGGGATCACCTGTGGTGTAGTGGTTAGTATAGCGGGTTCGCGTCCCGCGGTGGCCCTACGATTTTTTTAAGAAAATCAGTTATTAGTAATTAGAAATGTTATTTTGAAAAAACAAACTTAATAACATAAATATGGCACCTTATTAAGACAGATGTAACGTGTTTTAGGCACTCCCTACCACCAGCCCCTGTGGCCTAATGGATAAGGCATCGGTCTCCTAAACCGGGGATTGTGGGTTCGAGTCCCACCAGGGGTACTTTTTTTTTTTTGTCCTTTGTAACATAGAAAAATATTTTGGTGAGAATCTAATTCGTTAATAAGACTTTTTAATGAAAATTTACTTTTTAAAATAAAAAAAATACTCTAAAATAGTGATTACGATAATCATAGTTAGGTGAAATTTTTTTTTTATTAAAATAAAAAACTACAGGCCAGAAGCCTCTATAATTTAATTATAAATTACATTCACAACAATTTAAAAAAAATCATTGCAATAATAACAAATAATTTCATTTTTTTTTTACAGAAAAAACAATATATTTAAATAAACATACAATATGATATAAGATAATAATAATGATCAAAATTATAATTTAGGATATAATTTAAAGAATCCGGGCTTAAGTCTGCTGAAAGTAAAGCTAAATGCAAATAAAAATGAAACTATTATAAATGATAAATCATTTGTGCAGATAAAAACAAATATATATATAAAATTTGGTTTTCATCAATAAAAGATTAATTTAATTAAGAAAAAAAATTATGCTGAATTGCTTAAGGTTTTTTTTTTTTTTTTATACAGTAAGTATAAATCATTTAAAGCATTACATTAAAAAAAAATATATATATAGATCAAAATTTTTCTTAAAAATTGTGAAAATAGGATGTATTTTAAAAATTTGAATTCGGAATGTCTTCTTTAATAAAACCGATAAGTTTTCATGAATTAATATAGAAGCCTAATTAAATTAATCATTTATTTATTAAAAGTGATAGCAGATTGAATGAAAAAAAAAAATAAATAATTAATAACGATTTATTCAATTCCAGCGATTTAATTTATATATTTTTTAATATACATAGATTTTATAAAAACAATCCTCAAAGGTCACGGTGGCCATAGGATTTTATAAAGGGAGAAAAAAATTCTTGGCTATGCCGTCTCTCGGATAGGACGAATTATGGAGGTCCTGAGCCTGTACGATGTCAGGTACTCGTTAAAGATCCCTATCCTAATTATAACTGGATTGGAAAAATTTAGGACTCCCACTGTAGCATCATTCTATTAGTCTTAGTGGCATAAAGGGACGTTAAACAAACAGGAAAACAATTATCAATTAGCTTTAAAAATAATTTCAATCCATTAAAAAAATACGGGATGAACATGCATTTAATATTGTGATTATTAAAACTTTGATCAGAACAAAAAAAAAAAAAAAAAAAAAATGAATGCATACATTTTTCTTCTCTTTGTCTTCTATGATTGCATACATTCTTTTCTTACTGTTTCACAAGGTGGCATTGAAAATTTTGGATAGTGCTATTTTTTTAACTAACGTAAAAAGAACATTTTAGCATATAAGTATACGTGTATTTTTTTTTTTGTCGTTTAAATAAATTTCAAGCCAAAATTCATTTTTTTTAAATAAATCAATTTTTTTCTTTTTCTTTCCATAATAAACAGTAGTGAAGAGACTACATTTGAAAGATAAATCATTTCGAGCATGGACCTCCCAGATTCCTCATGAAGAAGTCACGATTGACTTAGTAATTCGGAACTAATGGTTAAAAATACACGGGTTCGCCATGAGCTAGCCAAAATACCGTAATTCAAAACGAAATGGCGAAATATTAATTCCCTGACACTTCACGACCGATGATGAAATAATGGAGAAGAAGCATGGGCTCAGTAACATTTACATTTCCAATGTCTGTTGTTGTTGTTATTTGGAGATGTGCCGTTAAGTTAACAGTTCAAATATTTCATTCATAACAATATTTTTTAAAATTTTCTACATTTTAAGGCTGATCGACCTATCATGAGGTTTTATCAAAAACATAACACCTTATCCACATGATTCGCCTCATTAAAAAAAAATCTGGTGCGTGCGCGCAACACACAACTTTCACTTACCAACTTACTTAGATTAGTAATTGACGTGTTTTGCTAAATATCATTTCCCAAAGTCACACATTTTTCTACATTCATATCTTATTTTTGTTAATCGTTAAAGCCGTTTTTGAGTAAATAAAAAAACCCCGTGAAAATGATACAAAATTTATTAAGTAAAGTCCCCCCTCCGGTTGATCAATTGTGATGAAATGTTGGTTATCACATCTCTGGCATATAAATACATCAAATACCAAGTTTGATCAAAATCGTTAAAACCGTTTTTGAGTAAATAAAAAAAACATGTGAAAATGATACAAAATTTATTAGGTAAAGTCCCCCCTCCGGTTGATCAATTTTGATGAAATTTTAACAGTCATATCTCGGGCATATGAATACATCAAATACTCAGTTTAATCAAAATCGTTAAAGCCGTTTTTGAGAAAATCGAAAAAAACCTAAAATGTTATTAAGTAAAGTACCCCCTCCCTTTGAGCAAATTTGATGAAATTTTTGCTGTCACATCGCGGGCATATACATACTCTAAATACCCAATTTCAGGTTCGCACGGTTTATAGTTTTTGAGCTAGTCTGTTCACACACACACACACAGACACACACACACACACACACACACACAGACCATTTCGTGGGACTTGGTTATTTTGACTCAGGGGACCCCAAAACGTGTATTTCCGTTGAAAACCGGAAGTCGAAAATTTTCACGATCGCAATACTTCCACTTACTATATATTTCATATATAGGTAAGTGAAAGTAAAAAGAAAAAGGGGGGTCACCTGGTATGGTGTAGTGGTCAGCATATACACAATACTAAAGGTCGCGAGTTCGCGCCCCGTGGTGGCCATAGGATTTTTTAAAGGGAGTAAAAAATCCTTAGCTATGTCGTCCCTCTGATAGGACGTAAAATGGAGTTCGTTCCGAGCCTGTTCGATGTCAGGTACTCGTTAAAGATCCCTATCCTAAATATACCTGCATAGGCAAAATATTGGACTCCCACTGTAGCATCGTCCGATTAGCCTTAGTGGCATAAAAATGGACATTAAACAAAAAAAAAACAAAGATTTATCTTTAGCAATATTTATTAAATAAGAAAACGTTTTCCAATATTTTTCCGTGTGACCACCTGAAGATGGGTCTCCAAAAATATTCTATTAAAGAAGTTTGAGAAATATTCATCGGGTTTATTTTTTTTAGATATGATTAATTTTGTGAAAAAAACAAAAAAACCTCTAAATAAAATGACATTACAGCTGCTGAGACCGAGGGGACTTGTGGTCAAAGATAAAACTAATCCTCCGTGGCAACTGCTTGTCATTTCTCCTGCCTGTTACGGGATACTTTGAAGGAGAGGAATCCAGCCATCGCAAAAAATCTTCCTGGTTATTCTTGCAGGTCGTCCACCTCCAGAGGAATGGCTAGCTACTCTAGACCTCGCTCATTGCAGCTTTATATATATAGCCTTTTTTATTTTTTAACTAAAACTACACAAAAAACAATGGCTAACAGTAAATCATACTTCCTACAACTATACGGAGTAGCACCACTTTCGGAGGCAGTAACCCGTACGATTAATTAAACCTTTGCACTCGAGGTCTCCGGAGCGGAGCCATTTAAAATTTGTCTTCAAACTCGATGGCTCCGCTACGGAAACTATGCAAATAACTTTCACTTTTTAACATATAAGGACATAAACAAATCGTAAAAACTATTTATAGGATATTTCGCTTTAGGTGATAAATGTCGGTCGCGGCACGCGGTTTTTTTCATTATTTTTATAGTACGTTAATCTTTTAACTTAGGCTATATGTTGTTGTTTTAATTCATCTTTTATTTCCTAAATTATACAATAATTTAGTTCGGGGCACCAAATAATCCCTTTACTTTGATTTAGTTTCCCATGTGCTTCTACTTTAACCGGAAAGTTATCAAGTAGAGGTTCACAATTTAGGAGCTTTTCTGATTGGATATCTGAGAAAACTTCGACTAAAAGGGTCCCATCTCGTAATTTTTTAATTGTTTTTACTTTTCCAATTAGATTTTTTATATATAATAATGATAATAATAATAATAATAAAAAACTTATAAAAATATATAAAATTAAAAAAAATAATTTTGATAATATAAATTGTATAAAAAAATTAATTAATTTAAAATAATTGATTTAATTTTAATTTAATTAAAAATTAATATAATATATAAAAATTTGAAAAAAATTAATTTTTTTTTGTAACTACATGTTCTTGAAGCTTCACAAATACATATAACCTAAATTTCATTACAATTCCTTACTTGGTTTCAAAATTTTACTGTATAATATTACGTTTTCAGGGTGTACGTTTTCGCGAATAAGTTGCGACGAGTTGCCGGTAGGTAACGTCCGAAAAGGTGCTGAGTGCAAAGACTTAATTGGTACCCCCCTCATATACGCCCCTGAAACGTAGTATAAAAAACGACTTAAATCCGGTCCAACTGTTTCCCGCGTGACTTTTTTTTTTGTTGTATTCTTAAAAATCTGAAAAAAAAAAATAAAGATGGCTGTCTATTTATATTCTACCAACTCTTGGAAAATATCCAACAAAAAATCTATAGGCCGTGAATATAGTAAACTATTGCCCTACATGTCATAACATCAAAATCTAATCACAATGTTAATTCCACATATGTGACTTACGACTACCAATTCATCGGGAAATTAGTCGTTACTCACCTGAAACAAAAGAAAAAAAAATTAATAAAGCACAAAAAAAAGTATTATTAACTAAAATATATATTAAAAATAAAATAAAATATATATTTTAAAGTTTCACATAAGGTGACTTATATAATTCATAAAATTTTCACTAGCAATAATATTAAGGGCTGAATGAACCCGAAGGTTCGATGCAGACACCACCAATCGCTCTCACATTACCCTCATCAACAGACCCCAAAAAAATATCGATTATTCTAGAAAAGCAACCAATGATAGTTATAATAAACAAAATCTGGTGCGTGCGCGCAGCACACAACTTTCACTTACCAACTTACTTAGATTAGAAATTGATGTGTTTTGTCAATTGCCACTTCTCAAAGTTACACATTTTTCCTTTTCTTATTTTTGTTTTCATTTGCTCTATAAAAAACACTAATTTCTTTTATTATTAAATAAAAGTGTTTACTTTTGATAATTTGGCAATGCTAGCATAATACTCCAAGTCGTCTGATTTTATAATGCTCTATGTAGGGGTAAACCGTACTGTTATTAGGTCTAAAGTTCAATAGTTTTACAATATGGCAATATTTATTGTTAAAAGTGCCAAATCTAGTTATTGGCACCCTGTGGATTTAATTGTGAAATCTTCCCTATGGTTAGTTTGTTAAAGTCTCACTTCATAGATGACTTAGAGGACCCTTCAAACATTAGACTCATGTATATCTTGTAATAAAATTAGGAGTTGTTTATCTATTTCTTTAAGTTAAAGTTGGGACGCCAATAACTGTACTGAGTGCCAATAACTGTATGGTTTACCCTACTTGTTGAAAATTTCATTTAGTTACCATGAAACAAATAATTTCCATTAAATGAACAGAACGGCTTTAATTATAGACAATGGTCTGTCATTGAAGGCGTACTCCGCATGACTAGGCTCAACGTGTTTTAGGAGTTGGCTGAATATTTTTCTTTTTTTCTCCTCTATATGTTTACTTGAATTTTATCATATCTCATATTTAGCCATTTCTTATTTTTAGGCGTAACGAGAGACAGTTAATTTCTCCACATAAAATAAAACAAAGGTACTTTATAGGAAACAAAAAAGGCCCCTTCCCCATTTAAGCCCCCTCAAAACATTTTAATAATGATAAAGCTTGCTTGATATTAAAGAACACCTAATTTTCATCAAACATGCCCAATTTGATGAAAATCATTAAAGCCGTTATTGAGATAACCGAAAAAAATGTAAACATTGGAAAAAAGTTATTAAATAAAGTGCCCCCTCCGTTTGACCAATTTTGTTAAAATGTTGGCTCTCTCATCTTTGGTAGTTATATACATACATCAAATACCCAGTTTCATCAAAATCGTTACGCAGATACCCAATGCGAGAGCTCTTCCGCTGTTACACTAGTATCATAGCTTATAAATAAATTATACTAAATTAATCGACAACATTGGAACTTTAATGAATGGAATCTATTCAAGGAGGGAAACAGGATAGTATAATGAAATGTCCTTAATCAAAATTAAGCTAGTTCTGTTAGAGACGAGGCAGAGAGCTATGCATCTTCCGTTGCAACACAGGCACGAACTAATCTCAGAATTCCACCGAAGGATAGTGCAATCAAGTTAACAGATAAACAAGATTTTTATAAATAGCCGACATTCCGGTGAGCGATATAAACAAGCGAGTTGTGTTGACAGGTTACCGTTAGTGAGGGCCACCTCGATCGCTCCCTTGCTTTCACCTTTCGGGCGAAGGTTCGTTCGGCCCAATCTTCAGGGTCAAGGCCCCTGCTTTCTTCAAGTCTAGTTTACGAGGAAGCGATATCCTTTAGAATTCCTTTTTAATATCTCAAAGTATAATTGTTCTGTTCAACATAAAAATCCATCTTTAAAAAAAAAATGTTTTAGTATGTTTTGGTGTGTGCTGAACACGAATCAGAAGTCCGAAAATCTCTTTCAGGCATCATTTTTTGTCATTGTGTGCTTTCGGTCGAAAAATGTGATGTTTTTCGATTTTTTGAACATTTTTTTTTATCATTATTGCATCACGTTCACGCCGGGACTGTAATTCACGCTCCTCGCCCTTTGGAGGCTGAGTTTAAAGCTTTTCGCTCTATCGGGTGGGAGCTATTCCAGGACATTATGCAGTGCAGTCGACTCCGTTTTATTGGGCCATAAATGGAAAATTTGTTTTCTCCCAATTAGGCGGATGACCCATTAAAGAAGATCATGAATCCACACGTAAACACAGAGAAAAAAAAATGCCCAAATGCGCCTTATCACTGGACTACCGTACAAGTATGGTAATTGATGCCATTGGTGATTGGACATATGTGCTTGGAGACCAAGTTAATGGGTGCATTTATTCATATATATTCTCTTCTATTAATTTAATGATGGGCTCAAAATAATACGATTAATTTATCTATTAAAATATATTTTTGTTAAATAGGTACTTTATACTATAACACAAATTAAAATAACTATTTGTATATGATATAAATTATACTTACAAAGACAAAATTTCGTAATAAGAAATAAATCAGAACATGTTTTTATGTCAATTTTTTCAACGGGATAGAATCAAGTGTGCATACACTTTACTTGTAAACTTACGAGCCACGCAATCAACGCACTTTTCAGGGGCGTCTAAAAGACTTTCCTTATTTGAAGAAAAAAAAACGGCGACTTATCTTTTTGATGCAATTTCTTGCTAATTGTAGAGAAACAGTCGTGAGGTCTCAGATTGTTGGTAATTCGATTGACACCATGGCTCATAGAATTTTACGTTCTGTTTTGGTTTGGCCCAATTACCCGATGTTTTGTCCAAATAAAGCGGTGATATTTTACATATATTTGATTCCGTTTTATTAAAAATGGCTCAATTAAGCAGTCGTCCCTATTATCCGATGTCCCAATTAAACGGAGTCGAACGTATTGACATTCCAACAATAATAAAATAAACAATAAAAAATACTATCCCACTAGTTACGCCTATAATACTATATTAATTATAATTGCTATTAAAAAATAAATGTTTATATTTTATATAAATATATGGATTTAAATTCAAATAAATATAAAAATAAATGAATTTACGTTAAATTATTTATTATTATTTTAATTTTCAGTAATGTGGAAATTATTTCTACTTTCTTAAAACCATGCCATGTCACCTGAAATCGAAAACGGATCTCTTGTCAGAGAATCAAATATTCAAATTGTGTAGAAACGAGAGCGTGACTCTCAGATATTATTTTTCGGCAGTTAAAGTGTTAAAGATCTAATTATTTGGCCGAGGAGGCATTCTAGTGTGAGCCACCGGTATTACACGCCGACGTGGACGTGTTAAAAACTCTAATATAAAATAAAAAAATCTGGTGCGTGCGTCATTTCGACTCAGGGGACCCCAAAACGTGTATTTTCGTTGAAAACCGGAAGTCGAATTTTTTCACGATCGCAATACTTCCACTTACTATATATTTCATATACATATAGGTAAGTGAAAGTAAAAATTGGGAGAGCATAAGTATTAGGAACAAAAGAGCAACAAATTACAATAACATTGGCGAAGAATTGCTTTCATCATATAAGGCCAAGGGTTGCAACATGACATTAATAATTCATTTTTTGGATTTTTACCCTCCCAACTTGGGAGCAGTTTCAGATGAAAATGGAGAATGATTTCATCAAGAGATAGACCAAAACTTATAGCAGTAAATGCTATGAAAAGATGCTTGCCGACTACTGTTAGACACTACAATGTGAGTGTACAAAAGGAAAAAATATACGCATTAATTATGTTATGTATTAAATATTATTGTTTTTTTTTTTTTTTTTTTTTTTTTTTTTTTTTTTTTTTTTTTTTTTTTTTTTTTCTGTTGGCGCATTAGGCCTAATGAGACCTTTGGCCGCACAGTGTGGTCTTCTTACAGACATTTGTTTTGCTTGCGGGAGTACAGACAGCCTGGAGGGGGTAGCCCAAACCTCACGTTGCTGCAAGCCATGGTCACCATGGTACAGCGGCAGACTGCCCATAGCTCCATAAACAATCCCATTGGGGCCAATTTGGCAGTGTCCTTCCCACCGATGGCGTCAGCTCTCTCGGGTTCAAGGACAGTGGCAAACCGGTCTAGGTCCAAGGATTATGGTAGCTCAGAGTCAGCAGGCCCCGAGGACCTATATTTCTTTCCCTGAAGCATACCGTCCCTGAACCAAACCTCCGGGCGGTTACTGACATCCTGGAAAACCACACCACGATTCTCGATGAGATACACGGGGAAGGTTCATCACTCCTACGCCCGGTCGGTGTAAGTCGCCTCCAGTAGGCTGACGGGCCTCACATACCCGGGGGGGTGGGGGTAGACTTGGACTGCGTGGCGTTCATTGGTGGGAGCGGTCACCCATCCAAGTACTAACCACGATGGACGTTGCTTAACTTTGATTATCTATTGCAAGCTTCCTTGTCCACTCGGCCATCCCGGCCCCTATTATTGTTTTATGTATTACAGTAAAATCGCCAAAAAAGTGTTAAACAAATATATGAAAAAAGTGCTATTTCATTTTTTTTCTTCTTCCAAAACAACCTCAAATCTCTAAAAAATGGTGCATGGAATTTTTTTCAAAAACGTTGATTAGAATTCAGCAAATATCTCTCTCTATTCATCAGAGGCTTTTTCCTGACTGACAGAATCAACGCAGAGCAAATACTGCTAATGATAGAAACTTGAAGTTCGGAATTTAGATTTTAAACGCGATGTAGGTAACCACTAAGAAAGGAATATCAAAAATGTAACCACTTAGTGGTTTAAATGGCGAAATTGACGTTTAAGTCTAACGGACACCTATTTTTGCACTCGAAAGCCCCTAAGGGACGTCGAAAACCACGTTTTAAAGCCGAAAAATGATGCGTTCACGACGAGTAAGCAATTTTTTGTTTCGGCGGTTTTAGTGAACTCTCTCCATTGCGCGTCCTCCTCTCTTCCGAGCCGGCAGCTTCCCCCTCCAACATTCCACCTACCGTAGGCTCCGATCCATGTTATGTTGTTAAAATATAACATATGTTGTCAATATATAAAATATTATACTAAATCAATACCAAGATAATGATGACAGAACTGATTTTAAAGGCTAGCGGGCAAAGCCGCGACGGGGAATGCTAGAGTAAATATAAAAGTCACAAAAATGGGAGTGAAAAAAATTTTATTAGAAAAATTCTCTATTTCGGATTTTTCAAAAAAACGTCTAATTTCTCAAAAATGATGCCAGATAGATTTTTTTTTGACTTCTGAATTGAATTCGGCACACATGAAAATATAAAAGTCAGGGATAATGTTTCAAGGAAGCTTTTTTTTTTTCTTTTCAATGATTTCAACATGAGTTCGTATCGCTAAAATCCAAGTTCGATACCGTAGCCGCAAAGATTTCATTCTAAGAATAATCTAGAATCACCCTAGAACTCCTCTAAGGGCAATCAACTCAATGCAGATCTAGCCTATCTAATTGTTTAGAAGATACTTTCTTGAACCTTATCTTCAAAATGGGAGAACAATGGGAGATCTCTGTTTGTATTGTGTTAACTAGAGATCTCAGTGCCAGTGCTGATTATAATACCTTCCCCTAACAAACAGGGAAACGAACTAGACATCACAAGATTAGCCACACCCGCAGGATGCCGTGAAATGAGGAATTATCCGTGCTTTGTCTCAACACTTTCTTCAGTTTTTTTCTTCTTGTTTTAAATTATCTTTTGTTGAGTAAACTATCTAAAAAAGTCTTATCCTCATAATTTGTTAAGGTATGTCTTACATCCTTAATTTTTAAAAGAAAATGTGTATTAGGGATACTAGCAAATGTTTTTACTTATTATTCGGTTTTTTGGTTTGTTTGCATGGTAAAAGAGGTTGCTTTAAGATTTTTTTACTTTCACTTACCCATATATGAAATATATAGTAATGGGAAAATATTGCGATCGTGAAAAATTTCAACTTCCGGTTTTCAACGGAAATACAAGTTTTGGGATCCCCTGAGTCCAAATAACCAAATCCCGCGAAATGGTCTGTGTGTGTGTGTGAACAGACTAGCTCAAAAACTATAAACCGTGCGAACCTGAAATTGGGTATTTAGTGTACGTAAATGCCCGCGATGTGACAGCACAAATTTCATTAAAATTGGTCAAACTGAGGGGGTACTTTATCTAAAGAATTTTGTCTAATTTTTACGTAATTTTCGATTTTCTCAAAAACGGCTCTAACGAATTTGATTAAACTTGGTATTTGACGTATATATGTGCCCGCGGTGTGACAGTTAAAATTTCATCAAAATTGATCAATCGGAGGGGGAACTTCACTTATTTCTGCCATATTGGAGAAGCTTTGAATGAAAAAATCGAAGACGTTTTTATGAAAACTTTAGGGCTCAGTAATTAATAAAGTAATAAAGTAAGGTAACCAGGACACCTTAATTCCTTTTATTCTTGTATTTTTCTTGTTAACTAGTAAGTTTGAATTAATTTTATATTTTAGTTTTAAATGCGTTTAATATTATTATCAGAAATATAAATATATCTGTTTAAGATTCAACAAATTTTAAAATCATTTTCTTGCCTGTGAAATATTTTATAGACATTAGTATTTGAATACTACAATTGTTTAACAGCATATTTTTAGAATTTATGCTGCATATTTACTTTTTACAGCATAAAAATTCGGGCTCTGGTTAATATGTAATTTGCCGGGAGCCCTTATATCCAATGCTGGGACTTAGCATAAATGTGTATGTGTACACAATGCAGCATATATTTCAACATCCTGATATCAGAGCTCTGAGTGCGCAACTTGAACAATAAGCTGCCCAGCCGAATACCAAACGGAACATACAAGAACTCAATGACTCATTCGTGAAGAAAACCCAAACCTTCAATGACCCATTGAATGAACAACACCGATCGTACTGTTTGCACTTCGACGGCGAAGGACACCATCCCTTGCAGACCCCAATGACCTAGAACAGACCATGAGTGGCTGATTGATCTAGGATGACTCGGCAGGAAATATGGCAACAAGAGGAGGAACAAAAGGAGGTTTTATTTTCTTTTTTTTTATTCTTCCCTTCCTTCAAGTCTCTTACTTGTATTATTTGATCGAAGCATTTCTTTGTATACTTTAAAAAAAAAAACCGGCTAGTTTAAAACAATCGAAGTAATCAAAGGTAAACGTACAGGTGTGTAATAGTCAACTGTTTTTCTTTACTTTAGGTTGATAAATATCCAGGATTTTCGATGAACTTTCCCGACGTGACATGGTAATAACGAAACCTTTTTGTTTTCCATTAAATAAATTATAACCCATTATTTTCTAAGAAAAATTATTATTTACTATTTACATATATTCTGCGATCCCTAAAAAAGTCTTAAGTTGGGGTTTGGTTAGACCACCTATATATCACAAATCTAAATTATTTCAACCCAATTATTTTTTTTATTCTCCTAAACCATTTAAAAAAGATCAGTGTACAGTGCGTAATTAATACAAAACTGCATAGATTTAGTAGCGTTATATTTAAATAATCGATATATTCTTTTGATTTAATTAGGCCCGATATCGCAATCGATTATCGCTTCTGTACTGAATATACAAGCGATCTACTTGCCAGGTTTTATGTAAACTTTTAGATTTAAAGAAACAGTTATAGTAAAAACAAAAAATTAAATAAGTGCCCATAGCAAGGAAATGAACGATTGGTTGTATCGCCAACGCAACCACGCTGTTCTCCCTGTAACCTTTAAAGAAAGGGGTTACCTGTGATACAGTGGTATAGCATAGCAACATACAATACTAAAGGTCGCAGGCTCGCGTCCCGCGGTGGCCATATGATTTTTTAAAGGGAGTAAGAAATACTTGGCAATGCCGTCCCTCGGATAGGATTTTAAATGAAGGTACCGAGTCAGTACAATGTCAGGTACTCGTTAAAGATCCCTATCCGAATTATATCTGGGATGGCGAACTTTAGGACTCCTATTGTAACAACGTCCGATTAGCCTCAATGGGATTAAGCGACGTTAAACAAGCGAACTTACATAACCTCAAAAGATATTTCAACTCAGGGCTAAAGCTCGATACTTCAGAATTTCTTCAAACTGTGTTCGGCACAGTAATGTCCACCATTATCTATTTCATTGGCGATATCTATTTGTTTATTTGTCATGAATATTATTTAAGAGATCGATTCCCGGCCCCTACTTCCCAGTACGGCTGGTCTCCGCGGAAATTAAACCATACATATATATATGGTAATTCTGCATAATATAAATAAATAATTATTAACTGAATAAAAGAAAAAATAATACGCCAGAGCCATTATGATTTTTCCATTCGACTTTCTACATTTTGAAAGTTCAAATCGAAAAATTTCGCCAAGGCAGTTGAACCAATCCCATATGACTCGACAGATTTTAATGGGTTTGGTTAGGAAATACACCTGCAGCTAACAGATGTTCCACGTGTGCCCAGTCATCCTTCGATATTTCCCTCACAGCTGATCGTATTGTGCTGCAAACTTGCAATTGTTGTGGATAATAGATAATGGTTAGCAGCACTATTGTGAAGGCGGTACCATCTCTTTAATATTCAGCGAGGTCTTCCACCTCTTTAATGAAGGTAATTCCTTCAACGATGGAGGAAGAATACAAAACAGGCCTTTCCAAGTTTCATGTTCGTCTTTTCATTAGAGGCACGGGCGTCACCGCCGGGAGGGATAGGGGGGACGCGTCCCCCCCAATATTTTGGCAGGAGAGGACCTAATGTAAAAAATTAAATAAAAATGCGATTTTAGGAATTTATTTGAGTTTAACCAATAAAATGTCAGTTAAATTCAGCACAGTCTATTGTTAAAAGGTAATTAGGCGTAGTGTATATTTGATAATTGTATATTTTTTATTTCAGATCGAACTGTTTTGTTTTACAGCTCTACATTTCTTTTTTAAACCAAGCAGCTTGATCCTACTTTCCATCAATTTGATGTAGCTTATAGAAAGAAAGTTGATGGGAAGCAGTGATATTAATGGGTTCAGAATCAGAAGAAAAACTTGGAGAAGAACTTGGATTAAATTCAATCAAGAAATTTTGGCCCACATCCTTCAACATTAAGCCTTAGCAATTCCCTATTTTAATGTATAACTGAGGCAAAAATTGACTAGTTTTAAGAGACTATAAATACCTTTAAAATACATTTCACCTTTTACCCCCTCGAATTTCTACCTACCCTTTCTAGGAAAATATTGAGCCGTCCCCCCCAATAATTTGGTGCTGGTGGCGCCCATGATTAGAGGTCACAATCTATTGTTTTGCTAGAAAATATTTCCTGTATTTTTTTTTTTCTCATCAAACTCCTAGAATATTAAAAGTATGTTAAAGGTTTTTGCCTACTAACATATATATATATATGAGCCTTTCAGCTGACAGAATGACTAAATCCAATTCCGAACTTCAAAAGAATATATCGATGATTTAAATATAAGGCAGTTTTGTACTAATTACGCACTGTACACTGATATTTTTTAAATGGTTTAGGAGAAAAAAAAAATTAGGTTGAAATGATTTCGATTTCTGATATATGGGTGGTCTAACCAATCCCCAACTTAAGACTTTTTTAGGGATCGCTAAATATATGAGAATAGTAAATATTATTTTTTCTTAGAAAATAATGGGTTATAATTTATCTAATGGAAAACAAAAAGGTTTCGTTATTACCATGTCACGACGGGAAAGTTCGCGTTGAGCAAATTGTTAGGATGGTCGGGTGTTCCAGGTGAAAACGAGCAATCTGGAAGCACCCGCGGGCGATCCTCCAGCACGGACCGCATAACGCATATACAATGACGCTGCCCAGCCGAGCGTCACCCCCCGCCTCCCCGATTTTCCAGGGACCAGGAAGGCGTTCCATGAGAACGGCCGTCGATCGGGGGTTAGTCGTGGGAGAGGCCTAGCCGAGCTTGTTTTTGCGAGAACGCTTCTCTCCGGACATAACCGATTTAGTCGCTTTGCCCGAGTTAGCTAACGTGTGCGTTATAAAACTGCAAATGCATGCGATCCGGCAGAAATGACTGTTACATAACTATAGCCTTCATCATATCGCTGTATATAAAAGACAAGAAAATGATTTACATTAAAGTAATTTGAACACACAAGTGATTGCCCTTTAAAAAGTTATAGGGGTCACCTGTGGAGTAGTGGTTAGCATAGAAACTTAGTATACTAAAGGTCGCCGGTTCGCTTCCCGAGATGGCCCTAGGATTTTTAAAGGGAGTTAAAAATCCTTGTCTATGCCGCCCCTCGGAAAGGACTTAAAATGGAGGTCCCGAGCCTGTACGATGTCAGGTACTCGTTAAAGATCCCTATCCTAATTGTAGCATCGTCCTATTAGCCTTAGTAGCATAAAGTGACGTTAAAACAAACAAATTTATAATGAAATAAAATCACAAAAATCACCCTATTTTCGGGTTATCAAACGTCCAACTTTATTATTATTACTCTTTTCTTTTTTTTATTTTTTTTATTTTTTTTTTTTATTATTAATTTGTACAACGTTTCGAATGACTGTCCATTATCAAGTACCTTTCAATTTTTTGACTAAACATCTTAAAAACAAAACAGTTTCAGTTTGAAACAAAACAGTTAAAAAAAAAAAAGAGGACTAGTCCATAGGAAACCATTGAATAGTACAATAAAATATTTAAAGAAGACGTTAAATTAAAAAAAAAAATGTTCAATCAACAAATTGTACAAATTAACAATCGTCCGAAACGTGTTAATAATAAAAAGAATATAATAGTAATAAAGTTGGATGTATAAGGTTTAATAATTTATTCAAATATTTTGTGTACTGTATTTTCCGAACCATTCAACCGTTATTTTAATGTTGGGTTTGCACAATTTTCGACTCTCCAATGATGAACTTCACTCTTCCAGTGCCCTTTTAGACAAGTAATTCATTCATTGGTTGGATGAAATGTGTAGCATTTTGATAGAGTGCGGCTAATAGCAAGTATCACATGTTCTTTGCAGAATAGGGAAGTGGAGAGAGTCAGATGAGACGCTTGTCCATATAAGAATAGGATTATTGGCAATGCAATTTTGCTCTCAACGATTATGGATAGGACATACTAGCTCTAAATTCATAAAATAAGACAACTGTCATCCATACAGACTCAGACTTTCATAAACCACTCCCAGATGGAACACTATTTGCTAACTCTGGTGGTAGCTGACATCGATCTCAACTATTGAAATTATGGATTAATTTATGTTCTAGTTGACACCTACATTTAAGCCCTATAACAGTGTATAAATATATTAAAAACGATATCAAATGATTCTCCTGAACTTAATGAATACCATAAAAGTAATTAAAACATAATTGAACTCAAATAAACCAACTAAAAAGCTTATTTAACTTGACTTCCACCTTAATGAAATAAGGTAGCAGAAACCAAGTTTTCAGGCCACAAGAAAATTCGCTATTACAACCTCTCAGAAATAAGCTTGAGTTTTCATTAAACTAATGTGGATGGCAGTACAGCTAACTAGTATAACTTGGCAAATTACAGCCAAATTTTGAACCAAAATAATCAACCCTGAATCTTATTATACACACTTTTTGTGCAAATTGTCAACTATTGGAGCACTGTCAACTTTTGGTACAATTACCCTATATCTCTTAATAAATTTTGATGTTCAGAATTTCGAATGGTGTCACTGATGTTGCCAACCGGCAGTATGTATGGCATCCTTTATATCCTTAACGGTGTCTCCGAAAATCCATTTTATTGATGGATGCATCAGATCAAGCAGTTTTTGAGCTGAATTGGAATATGAACAGTATATATCTTTGGCATAGGAGGCGTATATGTATGTATAAAGGCGGCCTAACGACTCCAAACTAGTCTTAAACATGACTTAAAATTACAGAAAAGAACCCAGAAGTATTTTGTGACTAAGGAAGTGTGACAGATTGGACCGGACCACGCATGCTCAGTAAGAACAAAGACAGGAAACAGGAGTCGGTCGTGTCCATCAGCAAACCATTGGAGAGCAGCACTTCCGCTTCGCTACTGAACCTCCGCCAGTTACAGCACAACAATTTAAAACAGATTTTTATTCCTTCGACAATTGAATAACATCATTACGGTGTAATTAGAACAAACCGGCTGTGACAGATCCCGGTGGGTCTTATTCAATTATCGAACTGTTTCGATTTATTGTCACAAATCGAATCCAATTCTATTATTCAACCTCTTCATTGAGGTGAAATTTCATCGATAAACGCTACGACTAACTGCGAAAAAAAAAAAGGTTCGAAAAAGTTGTTACAGCATGTTATTAGTTGCAGGACAATAATAACACTTGATAGAGTGATAAAACTATAAGTAAAGCTATCGATATGTGACTTCTGGGCATAATAGTGCCTTTATTTAAGCGAAATACCTTCGCTTCCTTTTCAGTTAAAAAGCTGTTTGATCAGTTTTAATAGATCCTAGCTTCCGAATTCCTTGTACAACGCTCGGTCTTCAAAGATAAATAAACCCCCAAAAGGGTCCTTTTCTGTTGAGATTGATATTTCAGTAAACAGCGCCATATTGGCAACAGATAAAAGTAACATAGCGATACTGATACAATTTTTTAAGAATTTGTTAAATTTATTGTAGAAACAATTTAAATTTTTTTTTTTTTTAAATTGAGACTACTACCCAAAATCCGACTAAAGTCGACGTTATGAAAGGAAGCATAGAGGCGGTTTCTTCCTAGTAAATAAGTAAGGAGTAGGTACAGGTACATGTAAGGAGAACAGAAGAAAATTTTTTTTTGTGTTCCTCCCCTTCTTTGGCTATACGGGGTTTTCCGGGTCAGGGGCGAGGGTGTATGTAACGGCGATTATTATTAACCCCGATATATTATTTAATGTCCCCTGGCTTCAGGTTTTGAACTTGCTATATTAAGGTTCCCAAACTATAAACTTTTGCATAAAAATATCTTCATTGTCAGACCATCGACTTCCTAAAAAGTGTTTGCAGAAACTTGTGGCTCTGGATACTAGGCAGCCTAATCTCGAATTTAACTGGATATCACAAATTAAGAATTTAGCGGCTTCCAATTTTGTTCAAGAGTACTTCAACGACTTTTTGATCCAAAAACATTAATTAGGAACAAAAAAAAAAACATTTTTTTATGTGTATCTAATAACTTATTCACTAAAGACATTGAACGTGCATTTAATTCGAACTACAGCCATTTCTATAGGCGAATCTGTTGCTATAATCACCCAGAACCTGAAAACTACCTCAAATTCACATCCTCTTTCCGAAAGCTGCGAACTGTGAGTCGCCTGAGAGTTTCGAGTGAAGACCACCTGGCGCTGTACCATGGGAATACTGACTGCTCATCATTTGAAGGCTGGAGAAGTCTGTAAGTGGTGCGGCCTCCTAATCACTAACCCTCTACAGCATTTGGTCCTAGAGTGTTTATTTTTTGAGACCTATAGAACGAGATATCTCGACAAATATATCAATGCGGGCACAGATGCCTGATCACTGATGAGGGTTCTAGATATTCAAAGCCTAGAACACTTGGACAATGTGTTTGTTAATATTATGTCATCGTAAAATATTTTTAACTCTGGTAATTTACCTGCAAACTATAAAATAATCTTTTAATTATTCGTATGCGCTTGAGTTTCATATAAATAAAGTGCAAATTTTGGTACCCTTTTGAATGCCGACAAGTGCATCGCATCATTGTAACTAAAAGAAATGGGTGGTAATTATAAAATTTTTTATTTTTCCAGTAAGTTTATTTTGTTAGTTGAACTACAGTTAAATTTAGTTTATTTGTTTAATTTTTTGTTTTGCTTTAATTTTATTCTAACCTGTTAATTAACCCTACCTAACATTGATTGGGCCAGACTCCAAGGCTACACTGTCTTATAAGCCATTGTAATATTTATATGGGTTTGATTAAACAAAAATAACAAATCACAATGACAGACAAACACAATAACACAAAATATTACCATATGATTCGGACTTCAGAGCAAGACTAACTCTGCAGTCCATCGCTACTTAAATTTAGTCTGAATTAGAATATTTCAGATAGGGCCCGAATAGCGTAGATGATTCTAGATAAATCACGAACAGGTACAAGAACAGTTTATTCAAACTATTTCAAGAAAAAATCTAGAACTCTTTTCAATCATTTTTTTTTTTTGTTTTGTTTAACGTCACAGCACATACCTCTATTCATTGTTAACACATTTAATTGAACTATATAAATAAATATTTGCGTAGAATGCCGAGGACCTAACCTGTAACCTTTTGACGAAGCCGAAATCGACCCCAGACTCCGAAGACGTCTATTAGGATCTCGTTATTATGTGGAGAGTTAATTATTAGCTAATTAACTTAGTGATCTGTATCTTGCCCTCTATAATTATTCTCTGCCTTCACAATGAGTTCTTTCTAGCCCCCCCCCCCCCCCCACACCTCATCTTCTAATCGTTGCTTCTTTAACTAGCTGGTTCACCTTTATTATCACGTTTGTTTTCAGTCCTTGGACAAACATATTGTTAAAACGATACGGATTTAAATAATTTACATCACATTAACCTTTAGAAAACATACCTGCCCCCCGTTTATATTGGCAACAACCAAATTTCACAGACGGACTCTGTACACTATCTGGGACTCCTTTATGGCAGAAGGATGACATTGGGCCCACATGTTAAAATGAAAAAAGGACTCTTGACAAAAGACTCAAACTTCTCTACCTACTACTTTCTAAATCGTCAAAACTGAAACTGATACAAAAACTAAATATGTAGACTTATTCACTCAAGCCCATATGGACATAGTCCTCACAGTTATTCACATAGGCGTCCCCAGCACCCAATATTAGGGGGGACGGCTCAACATTTTCCTAAATAACTTAGGTAGAAATTCGAGAAACTATAAGTTGAAATAATAACTGCCTAAAAACAAGTATATGCCCCAAAATAATTCCTCTTCTAATGATGTATGTTAAAGGTATTTATATTCTCTTAAAACTTGTAAATTAATGTCTTATTCAGAATACTGGTATTTGCTAGGGATTCATGTTGAAGGATGTGGGCCGAAATTTCTTGGTTGAATTTTATCCAAGTTCTACTTCTCATCTAGATCCTACTAATTTGATTACATTCCATTGTTCTACGAGTATAAGCTTCATCGAGTTGATGGAAAGTAGGATCAAGCTGCTTGGTTAAAAAAAAAAAAAAAATGGAGACCGAGTCCGGAGATCAAACTTTGTAAACGAATTCAACAGTTCAAGCTGAAATAAATATAATATAATTGAAGCGTGGAAATGCATAAGAGTATAAGTGCCTGAGGAAATTATTACAGAAATGATGTGACTTATACCCTCTAGGGTGAACTACGTCCAGTGCTTATCTTATTATATTAGTGCCATCTTTCATACGTTCAATGAACTCTTTTCTAACAACAAAACATAACTTATACCCATTTCTGAAGAATGGCTTTGGCACATATAACAGTTTGGCAAAAAAAACAACTTGGTTTTATTTTTTTGGCACTTAGACCTTTATGCATTTCCACGCTTCAATTACAATATACAATATATATTGTATACATATACCAATATACAATACATCTGAAGATGCATTTAAAAAAACAAGGCGAATATTTGTGAAAGTAAAGTATCAGATGGAGTAATTGGGTATATTCTATCAATAGCAATGCTGTAATTAAGTATTTTTAAATTTGTTTTAATTTTATTAAATTGATTCGTTAAACCCGGATACATTCGTAAAATCGTATTTTTATTTAATTTCTTACATTGGGGGGAAGGTCCCCTCCTGCCAAAATATTGGGGGGCGGCGTCCACTCTGACCCCCCGGCGGTGACGCCCGTGGATATTCACATAGCTAAAAAGATTCAGGGCCGGGGATAGCCGAGCGAGTTGGAGCGCGGCCTGCTTTTACACGCTCGAGCCGAACGGTGGCGGTTTGAATACGCCCTGGGATGGTTGACATTTATTTCGTGGAGGCCCCATGGAATAAATCTCGACCTACCCACCATGGTTAGGATAGGTTGGTTACACCTGTAGAGTAACCCCCGGTATGCCATACATGGCCAGGTAGGGGTACCGAAAAAAAAATAGCTAAAAAGATTCACTTACAAAAACTTTCAATCAAAATTGTTACGTCGTATCACAAAATTCATCTGGTACATGGCTAACATAACACTACATACAGACCTCCACCTACGAACATAACGACAATTTACAAACGATTTCTACTATTTGAACAGATATCCAAACAGTTTAATCAGTAATATGGCAGACATACACTCGGATAGGAGAATAATAAAAAGGCGCTGGATGAGAGATCTGTTCTCTTAGACAGCCAAGGTAATTGACTGAAGCCAGGAAGGGGGTGCTGTTGGGTGCTTAACCTCCTCATGTCTCACATGTCATTTCCAACTATAACCATCTCATTCGCTGACTGTCAGCACCTTGCTGACAGGTGCGATTTAATAATTAAAGTTTAAAAAAATATTGACGTAAAATTATAAAATAAAAATGTCAAATAAACAATAATTAAACAACTCAAACAATAGCAACGGTACAAAAAAACAACTCGCTGTGACTATACAGTGACTCTAGAGGAACCTTCTTCGATGTCCATGCCGACTAAAGTTGATCGCTTATTACAAATGGTCTGGTATTGATTCATCCAGAAAGACCTAGAACGATCCAAACATGTGATCACGTTCTAATTCCTGACTGTAACAGTTCAAGAGAATTCCTCCCATTTCTCGACTTTCCGGCTATATGGTTTTTTTCTTCATGGGCAAACGAAAAAGCGGAGTATTAATGCAATGTTAAATCCTCCTAGACCCAGGGGATTTGAACTTGTTATCTTCAAGAGATTTTTACAGGCTGTACTTGTCGAAGTGTCAGCCTGCTCGACCACAACCCCCTTAAATAAATAAATAGAACCCCACGTATTTATAATTATGAAACGTGAGAGAATTATACCTCAGATGTCGCCTTACCCCAAATTAAAAAAAAAAAGAAAGATTCGCCCTCCCCCAACCGAATTTCATTTCTTTCCCACCTAAAAAAAATAATACTTATATAGGGTGAACCGTACTGTTGGCACCCTTAGGACTAAATTTCGTGGTGAAATTAAAAAAAAAAAAAAATTATGAAGAGATCTAATTGAAACTTCCTATAACTCCTCTTTATCTAACATAATAAAGACTCAAGAGGTTTTTTTTTTTTTTTTGGTTCAAAAGTTCAATAGTTTTACAATATGCCAATATTTATTGTTAAAAGTGCCAAATCTAGTTATTGGCCGGGCGTTGATGACCATAGCCGTTTTTCGCCCCTAAACAACATCAAACAAACATAGTTATTGGCACCCTATGGATTTAATTGTGAAATCTTCGCTATGATTAGTTTGTTAAAGTCTTCAAAGATGACTTAGAGGACCCTTCAAACATTAGACTTATATTTTGTAATAAAATTGGGACTTGTTTACCTATTTCTTTAAGTTAAAGTTGGGGGGCCATATATGACCATATATGACCGCATACGCGAGGTCATTGAGCAAAATAAGTATGACACAGCAGCATTTCTATTGAAGACAAGAGAACGTAGGCGAACCCTAGTACATCTAAATATTTACCCTTCTATATTTCGCAATACAGGAGGCTGCGGATGGAATCTTCCAGGCGGCTGTTGTATGACATAACGATGTATCGATAATCTAATTAGATTCGATAATGAAGCGCTCTGAGCGGGTCCTTCAGGAACGCCCTTTGTTTCGCCTTATTATCTTCTCAGGTCCACAATGGTCTATTGCCTGCTTTATTGTGTTGGCTCTGGAGGTGAGCATAACCTCAAAGCATAACTAATTTCCGTACTAGTTCTATTTAAAAACAAAAAAAAAAAAAACAAAAAAAAAACATCAGAACATAGAATAAAGACGGGAAACCCTAATGAAGTACTCTTATTAGTGTAGGAGATGGAAGACAAATTTCACTTACAGGACTACTAGGAAAATAAACAGGTAAGCATGGTATTTTCTAAAATATATATGAATGACAACTGTATTATATGAATGTAAGTTTTTTAAATTTTCATCTAATCTACATATTTTAGTATTCTTTAGATCATTGTTATACTTTAGATGAATATGCCGCTGTTCGCCGAAAGCTCCATATTATAAAATACAAAACAATAAACAGTGAGATAGCGCTGGTGTATATTCTTTTATTAATATATTGACCGATGTACCAACTACGTAGAGGGGCCATTCCACGTCAAATCATCCAGCCAAAGTTCAAAATTTTACCTCCCCCCCTCAGATTTTGATAAAAATTTATAGGTATTAAGTACATAGAGAAATAAGAAAAAATGCGGATCCATTCATTTTATCTTGGCAACTCTGCTAACGGATTATATCCAAGAAATATGTTTATTTTCTTCATATAAATATTAATGTTTATGCTATAAAAACTTGAATAAACAATTTATCTATAAGTATCTTACTGGAAGATACTTTTCAACTTCCTGGATTTGTCGATTTTCTCCTGACAACGATTATTTGAATGGTCTATAAAAGCCGACAGATAAACTGTGCTTTTTGGGTATTTCTTGATTAGAAGTCTCGGCATGCAAGGAGATCAAAAATAAAATTAAACAAAAATCGATTTTTTAGGACATGTCGAGTTTCTCAAGCAAAACGTCACCGTTTTGGATTATTATTACAGGATTACCGAGCTGGGGAAAAAAGCTGTACTAAATCTGATAGCTGCTATTGAAAATCACGAAAAAACGATGATTCACAAGAATCTAGCGAAAGCAGAGTTTCACCATACGTACAAACTTTTGGAAATTGAATACAATAATCTCTCCTCCTTCATGAGTGACGGCGACTCTAGGGATTTTGTCAGGATGATCACCGGGACGGGAACTTGATATTTGAATAAGAAACCGTGGAATATCGACGATAGCTCACTCTGCTCTCTTTGCAATCTCAAATATTCTGCACTTATGTTCTGATATCATAATTTGAAAATTTGGAAGGAAGGCGCTGGCTCTGCAGGAATTGGCCAAGTCTTACATCTGTTCAATTTTGTAAGGAGAGCTTTGAGGTATAGATTTGATTATTCATAAAATAAAATTATTATTTCCTTCATACATTACGTGACTAACCAGACCTCCACCAGCCAACAGTTGACCAGTACACAGCGGCACTCTACAAACGTTTTCACACTAACCTACATGGAAATAAAAATCGCCTATTAATCGACATGGCAACAGCTGATATCCCAATAAATACGAAGAGAAGATTAAAAAGGCGTTGGATGAGAGATATCCTTACTTAAAAAGCTCTAGTAATTGAATAAATCAAGGAAGGGGGTGCTGCTGAGTACTTTTCTTTACCCTGCCTGACATGTCATTGTTTTCTCATCCGGCCACCACGATCGCTGATTGTCAGCATTATGCAGACAGAGGTGAATAAATAATAAAAAAAAAAAAAAAAATTCCTTAATTAACACGTGAGGTGCGGCGGCTTATTTTAGGGGTATCCTGAATTGAACGGTATCGGTCCCCGGGGTCCGACTCCTAGGATGAGCCACAGACGACATAGGGCGTCGAGGTCCGATGGGAATGTTTTGACGAAAGCGTTCTATTTTGATTACAAGTGAATTAAATGGGCGTCTCAAGGGCGTTATCTCTTGGTGAGGATCGGAACTAACATAATAGGCGCAGGACAGGCCGATACAGGATTTGAGTTATTCTTTATCGAAAATCGGTCGTCGGAGTCCGATTCTAAAAAACAACAGAATTTCAGCTGTTAGCAACATTTTCTGCACTAAAATTCATTAATCTCATTAAAAATCGAGTATATTGAATATTTGAAGTGTTCGGAATTTCGGACATTTTCATGTGAAAATCGGCTGTAAGGGAATGTAAGACATCGGACCCCGAGGACCGATGCCGCACCTAACGTGTTAAAAAAATATTACTGTTATTTTTTAACATTTTTTTTTTTTTTTTTTGTGAAGTCACTCAATCTCTGCTGATGCAAATTTCCAAGCACTTGTGATTTTGTAAATAGCTAAAAAAAAAGTATTATTGTTATATTCTGATCTATTTGAATAAATTTAATTACTAGTACTACTTCCCGAGTATTGTACCGAAGTCCTCATGGGTTCTAATGAAATTTATTTTTTGATGTGTATGTTTATTATGTAGAATATATTTAAATAAATAAACATCACAAAGGCTAAACTGAGGTGAATGACACCCACTATCAAAACTAAAATAAATTCGTCCCACACTACTCTCGACACCTGCCTGTTTATCTTTGGTCCATCTCCTCGGGGAGTACTCAGACTTAAAGAGGTTCGATTTATTTTTTCTTCTCTTGCTTATCTCTTCGAGTGCGGCTGCGCAACAGAGCCATACTACAATAGTACCGTGCTAAGATAGTGGAAGAAGAGTGTGGGTGTCGTACCAGAGGATGATGAAATTGAATGGAAGAAAACCGTGGGCGAATGTAAATTCAGTCAAGTTCAAGTAAGATGTAGTGTAAAGCTGAGTCCGAATGGTTCGCCTAGTCTCGTAGTTCACATCGTATCTAAATATTTAAAAAATCTGGTGCGATGCGCGCAACACACAACTTTCACTTACGAACACACTTATATTTGTATAGCTCCATAAGTTATGGATTAATATTATTTTTATAGCAAAACTTGAAAGTTCTCAGTACTTTTCGATTCATTATTGCTTATTTCCTTTTTTATGGGACCCAATTCATCAGTGAAAATACGGGATATGAAATTATGGCTGTCACATCGCGGGCATATACATACATCAAATATCCGGTTTGATCAAAATAGTTACAGCCATTTTTGAGAAAATAAAATAAAACGTGAAAACGAGACAAAATTTATTAAGTAAAGTGTCCCCTCTATTTGACCAATTTTTTCAGGCATATACGTATATACTCATATATATATATATGTATATGCCTGCAATATATATATACTCAAAGCATATACTAGCAGGCATATATATATACAATAATTACTGTACCCAGCTTAATCAAAATCATTAGAGCCGTTTTTGAGAAAATAGAAAAAAACGTAAAAATTAGACAAATTCTTTACATAAAGTACCCCCTCCGTTTGACCAATTTCGATGAAATTTTTGCTGTCACCTCGTGGACATATATACATATACACCAAATAATATATAAATAACTTCATCCTAATAATAATAAGTAACTTCATCCTAATAATAATAAATAACTTCATCCCGGAAAAAAATATCTCTATCTGTATGAAAATCTCGTGTACCGATGTTTGTCGGGGTAAAATTAGAAAGTACGCAACCCATCTTGATAAAATTTGGCTCTTTGTATGTAGTTTTGTCCAATTTAAGAGAAAGGATAGTTTTTATCTCGAATATTGGCCTCGATATTTCTTTTATTGCAATATAAGTTATTATCATACTATTATAACCTGTTTCACGTAGAACCTACTTATACAATATCACAATCACCATGCCTTAAATTCTGAATATCATTAATATGTATTATGGCAAAAGATTAATTTGGTACATTTTTGCTACATGTCTATTACGGTTGTACTAAACCCTATTCCAATTATATTTATTAGTTCCTTTTACATTTGTGTTATCTATATTTAAGCTCGCCTCTGCTGAAATAATCCGGTGAGTGATAAATTAATGGATCATTAATAATTACTATAGTCAAATATTGCTGAGTGTTCTCACCTAGTCTGTTTGGTTTTTAACTACAGTGAAGCGGCTGGGAGAGAAGCACTGGGATCTCCCAGAGTCTTGCTTTGCCTTCCATAATTGGGCTGCAAAGCACGAGTCGGAGTTTCCCAGGCTGAATGTATTTATTGTAAATAGGTATGAATGTGTGTTCTTTAATTTTTCCGATTGTTATTTTAATTTTTCTTTCCCATTTCTAGGTTTATATTTTATTTATGATTATTACTTTTTTCTTTTTAATGTACATTTGTATATATTTATTGAGTGAATGTGTCCTTACAGCTCTAATATTATGTAATGCCATTGATTGTGTCAGAATGTATTAATTCTTTCAATATAAAAAAAAAATAATAGTCAAATATGAGATGTAAAAAATAAAAACCCTTAAACCCATTTAAATTCTTGACCGAACAATTTTAAAGTTCTATTAGTTCATAAAGTTCTATTTTAAATCCCGTTGTTTTTTAGATTAGCTGGAACGTTTTCCTCTTTATCAGTGTTTTTTTTTATTGTTTAAAAAAGAATAAAATATAATTAATTCAACGCATTACAGCAACGTGCGGCCGGATCTACTCGAATAATAAGTAATTAATAACGTCTAAAGTAATTAATAACTATAGCTATAAATTAAAACTCGAATAAGTAATTAATAACGTGTAAAGAAAGAAATTAAATGCGACTTAAAACTTACATCTCATCTAAGCCTATCCAAGGCGAAGGAGGAATTAGCTGCCAAGAAGTTGAAGAACTGAAATGGTTGCTTCTTGTCCCAGCGTTGAGGTCTCCGGTACAATGGCCGCCGCTCCGGCAATTCCTCTTGTCTTCCACTTCTTTCCATCCAGCTAGAGAACAAGGCTTTTACTTCTTAGAGCTCAATGCTATTAGTCGCTTAGCCGCCATTATGGGGCGAAAGTAATTTTCCTTTTTCTAAGGCGCCTTCTTATAGCTTATTATACCCGAGGCTCTAGCTTCCACCTCTTCTTTAGAAATCCTTTACGTTATGCTCAGCAGGAAGTTTTTCTACCGGGGCCTTTGTCTTGCTCGCTGAGGCGAAACCGAGATGTTAAAGGGTATGGATACTGTAAAACATGAGCTTCACCGCCGCACAGTGGAGTATTTACCATCAAATCATGGCCAGAAGTCCGAAAAATAAATTGTACCTCAGAACATCACAATACGTATTTCCTGGTAGCTTAGGAATGTTTGCATCGAGATATATTTATTTCGTTCATTGTTATCCACTTCCTGCCCGAAGGATTGACGAAGATCAAACTGGGCATTTGGTGTATGTATGTGCCCACAATGTGCCAGCTAAAATTTCAACAAAAATGGTCGATAGAAAGGGGGAACATTATTTAATAACTTCTTTCTCATTTTCACGTGTTTTTTATTTACTCAAAACGGCTGTAACTATTTTAGGCAAACTGTGAATTCAATGTATGTATATGCCCACGAAGTTAGCACCTAAATTACATCACAATTGATCAATTGGAGGGGCTACTTTATTTAATAACTTTTGTCCCCTTTCCACGTGTTTTTTTTATTTACTCAAAAACGGCTGTAACTATTTTGATCAAACTGGGTATTTAATGTATGTATGTGCCCGCGATGTGGCAGCAAAAAACAAGTCTGAATCCAGAGTTAAGGACGCTGCATGTACACAGTTGCTTTTTCCGGAGTTGTAAGATGCTTATAGATGTGATTCCAGTGGAATTGGAACAAGTGGTCTATAATTTTTCTACACAGTTTCGAAAGGTATCTATTTCTCGGTGATCACTAGTTTTTAGCAAGTTTTAATGTCATAACGGTTAACTTATAGTTCTTTTGATTACGATGTTTAATCGAAAAAAAATAGACTGATTTAAAAGAATAAAATAGATTATGTTGTATTGTCGGGCTGTGTCGGGCAGATATGTTTACATTAATGTAAGGTTGAATCCTTCTACTTGCCATACCGCAAAAAAAAAAACTATTACTATAACTATTATTTATGTTATTATATATTATATAATTAATATATAATAACATAAATAATACATTTATGAAAAGTCCTCTTGAAGTGAATTTTTTTATATTTTTTGTTATCTGGTTTCATTTATGTATGTGGTCACATCACATTATTTACAAGCAGGTTTTCACAATTAAAATTTACTACGCAAATAATGTATTTAGTATTTGCAAAAGCTAGATATGAAATTGCAATAAAACTTTCAAATGTCTTATGTATCGAACATTTTCCCGACGTTTTTTTAATTCCCTAATTTCCCCTCGAATTTTTGTCAAAACGAAATGTTTTATATTTTTAGATTGTTAATAGAAAGTTTGAAGTATTCCATAGTTACAAAAAAATAGGTAAATAGTTTTGGCCAGGATTTCATGGCTAATACTCCACTGTGCGCCAGGGGGGGGGGGGGCGAGATTAAGTACAAATAACACACATGAAAAAGGAACTAATAAAGAATATAATTGGAATATATTATTGGAAAAAAATAATATTGGAATCAAAATAGGTACCTAACAAAAATGTACGCAAATAATCTTTTACCATAATAAATATGAATTAAATTTAGAATGTAACACATGATAATATGAGATTAGATATCATATTGGTAGGTTCTACCTGAAACTGGTTATCAAAATATCTTTTGCTAAACAAATATGCTTTCCACACACGTGAAAAGGCGACACATAATTGCCCATGGGAAAAACACGGGGAGTGTTTTCCTAGTCTTTTCCTTTTCCAAGGAAAAGACTAATTGAATTGGACCAATTCCTAGTCCAAGCCTGAAACAGTAGATGCTTGCCCTCCTTAAATAAATGAAGTTTGTGTCAATAAATCAACTTACACCGCCATCTGTTGAAAATTTAAAGAACTTACAAATAATCATTCTCAATTGTAGTATAATAAGCACTTATTTTGCAATAAATCCAAGCTATCTTTTAAGTTGGACAAACCACACAATGAGCCAAATTTCATCAAAATCGCTTGAGTAGTTTCTGATTTTACCTCCGACAAACATCGGAACACGAGACTTTTATATATATGAATATTCTACTTTACTTTATTTTACCGTACTTTTTCCAACTGTCTAATAATTTTTACCTTTGTTTGCATTATAAATAATCATCTAATAAACATAAATTGTTGATTTTAAGGATGATATATTCGAAATGATGTAAAAACTTGTATATATGTATGTTGTAAAATCTATATAAATAAAGACGAAATTCTGTTTGTTTGTTTATTTGTTCTTTATGGAAATCCTTGCCGTATGTCCTGAATTCTCCAAAAATCGCTCAGTGGTTCTTTGATACCAGATGCGAATACCTGTCCATATAAAAATTGCATAACTTCAGCCGATCTTCAGCTGATATTCTTTGTTGTTATAAAAATCTTAATGATCTCGCTTTACAATGGTTCTTTACGAAATGGACCGTTTCATTAGAAAAATGAAATTCCCTGGGTGAAACCGGGATATGCAGCTATAATCTATGTAAAGAAAGATGAAATTCTGTTTATTCTTTATAGAAATCCATACCAGCTGCGAACACCTGCCCACTTAAATTGGTTAACTTTACATTGGTTTATACGAAATCGACCGTTTGAGTCGATAAAAGTCTCACTTTATTGATTTTATGATTAATATTTAAAAAATGAAATTCTCCGGGTGAAACCGGTATATACAGCTAGTTTTATAATAATTAAAAACTTGTCTCTCTCTCTCTCTTATTTCACCAAATTGGCGAGTGTCGCTTTTTTAAAACCGTCGTCGGGCGGTATTGTATATTTGGTGAATTATATAATTTTTATTTCAGCCTAAACTTCAGTGTTTTATGAATTCTTTAACAAAGTTGGGTCTCCGAAATTGGTCATCATATCTTTTTTGAACCAAGCAGCTTGATCCTTCTTTCCATTGACTCGTTGATATAGAAGTTGATGGAAGTTAGTAGACTCAGGATCAGAAGGAGAACTTGGATCAAATTCAATCAAGATATTTCGGCCCACATCCTTCAACATGAAGCCTTTGCAACTACCTATATTCTAACTGAGACATACATTGACTAGTTTTAAGATACCATAAATACTTTACGTTACTATTGTATGAATTACAATCACTGCCTTGTTTTACGAGGATGTTTATGAATTTCAAATTAACAAGTTAGGTGCGGCGTATTTTAGGGGTATCCTGAATTGGACGGTATAGGTCCCGGGGGTCCGACTGCTGGGATGAGCCACAGCGATAATGGGCGTCGGTGTCCGATGGGAATGCTCTGATGAAAGTGTTATTTTTTTACAGAAAAGTGAATGAAATGAGCTTCTCAAGGGCATTATCTCTCGGTAAGGATTAGATCTAGAAATAACAGGCGCAGGATATGCTCCCGGGGTCCGATATAGGATTTACGCCATACTTTATCGAAAACAGCATTAAACTGCTAGAATTTTGAATTACCATCCATATTGATAATTTTTGCAATGTTAAAACAATTTTTAGGAGTCGTTTACTGCTTTACAACTAATTACTCCATGATAAAAAAAAATCTTTTTAAAGAAATGAATTTATATAAGATAAATAAAGCAAATGTCAGTGTTTTATTTATAACTAGCTAGGGTGCCCGGCTTCGCTCCGGTAGTTGTGTGGCAGTTTTAATAACAGAAAAACTTTAAAATTAAAGGAAATATAGAACAAAATTAGCACTTTCTTGAAAATATTAACATTATATCAATATTAAGATTAGAGATCTGCAAATAAGGAACCCTATATACTTTATAGGGTGTTGAAAATGGTGGATGAACAATTCATTTTGCTGCAACTTTGTCGAGTCATGCATCATTTTTGATGGTTTCTGTGATTATGAATCCTATAAGCCCATTCCAAGCAGTCAGCAGATAATAAGTTATTAGATTATTAGTTAAAAAAACTATATTTGGAGTACAACTTAAGCCCCGACTACTGTGATGGTCCCATTAGATCCAGAAGTTAAGAAAATACCGAAGATTCATAGAAGCTTTTTTTGTAAGACGTTTCTTCCAGTTCAACCTCCCTTAATATCCCCCCCCCCCCAACCTAATTTGGCCGAACTCTGCACTTCTCCAATCTCACTACTGTTACTAAGTGAAAACCAAAATATCATGAGGGCGCAATTTTTTCATCATATTTCTTTTTATCCTGAACTATGAGCGGTGATAAAAACTTATTGAAAAAATTGTATTATTGGAGTCAATTCATCATTTTGTCAACTGGAATGCTCATCATACATAGTAATGAAACCATTTTTCATAACTACATACAATAAGAACACTTCAAACTTGTTATTTTCGGTTTATAATCAGTCTATTCAGCTCTTCTTTTTTGTTTTATGTCTGTTTTTATTCGCTCACTCATATTGCATTAAATTTACTTAAGTACATGTTAGATATTGATTAAATGTAATGTGTTTATCAATTAATCTTCTTATGAGAAAATTAATTTTGTAAAGTATCCAGTCGGTTTTCCAATTGATTGCAGATATGTAAAATCATTAATTTATTTTAAAAGAAAAGGTGAAACTAATTATTTTCGCTTGATTTTTAAGTAATTTAAAAAGAACTTAGTAAGAAGTATTAAAGATAACCATAAAGGTATTCTTTGCAATATTATCGGACGCGGAAGTGTGATGCCGTCCAGTAGTTTTGTTTTATTACTGATGGCCTGTATCGAACCCCGGAGTCCGATTCTAAAAAACGACAGAATTTCATCTGTTAGCAACGTTTGCTGCACTAAAATGCAATAATCTCATTAAAAATCGACTAAATTGAGTCTTTGAGGTGCTCGTCCTTCCTGACATTTTCATGTAAAAATCGGCTGTTAAGATGGGAATGTAAGAAATCGGACCCGGGTGACCGATGCCGCACCTCACGTGTTAATAGAAATTTCTCATAAAATAAAATAAAAATTCGAAATTAAAAAAAAAAAAAGAAGGATAATGATGTAGAGGATAATTGAGATTTTCCAAGGAAGATCCATAATTAGCGAATACCAAGGCCTACCAAGGTTAGTGCGGTAGAGGATGCGAAAGAGGTTCTTCAGCAACCGCCAACCGCAGGCCTCATAATGACACAGAGATTGGCCATTACCTGGAAGAATGGTGAAGACATCCTCCGACTGGCTGATGGGCCTGAAATAGCCTATACTTAGCCGGAACTAGACCAATATTTTGAGTAATTTCTATCTTGGGTATTATAGTAATATCTTTGCACAGGTTTATGCTCGTAACAAGTTGCCTAGCAGTCAACCTTGCCAAACGAGTTCCAAATATGTGATGTCAACTAATGCATTCTGTTTAATGTGGGACATATAAATAAAGTATATTCTATTTCAGGTATTTAAAGTTGTTTTTAGGAGGATCTTCAATATTATATTGAAATAATTGAAGTTTCGGAAATTGCTTCCATCTTCAGGATTTTCCTTTAAACCTTAATAAAAATTGCACTATGTAAGATATCATTATTCTGAAAGTAATAAATTATTAAATATTAAAATAAGAGAAAATGAAAAAAAAAAAAAAGAAAGTATTTACAACTATAAAAGCACCTTTAAACCAAACTATAAAACAACCACATCATTGTTAAACCATGCAAAAGAAGAGAAATAGATTTTGAGAACGTCAATTCTACATAAATACAACTCCCGGCAAAACCAAAAAACAATAGAATCCATTGCCATTAACCAAGACAGTATAGTAAATCAAAAGAGAAAGCAACCCAATTCCAAAACAATATTCACAAATAATAAATTATAATATTTTAATTAATCTAATCTTAGTTCGTGGCTGACCACCATTTTAAATTATTTTTAAATAATTTATTTTTTGAAGAGAAAAGATTTGGCTTCGCCGGGAGTCGAACCCGGGTCTCCTGCGTTACATGCGAGGATGCTAACCGCTACACCACAGAGCTCGGCTCAAGGCAGAGCAAATCCTTCCTCTTCTCTGATACCTACTCCCCCTATCTCACAAGTTTTGTGAGTAGTAGCGGGAGGTGGACAAATTTTGTCCAATTTATAATATTTATTGACGTAAGTCAATATTTAAAAAAAAAAATTTTTAATTAATCTAATGTTAGTTCGTGTCAGACCACCATTTTAAATTATTTTTAAATAATTTATTTTTTGAAGAGAAAAGATCTGGCTCCGCCGGGAGTCGAACCCGGGTCTCCTAAATCCTGGGTACAATTAAAAAATTGACTTATGTCAATAAATATCATAAATTGGACAAAATTTGTCCACCCCCCCGCTACTACTCACAAAACTTGTGAGATAGGGGGAGTAGGTATCAGTGGAGAGGAAGGATTTGCTCTGCCTTGAGCCATGTAACGCAGGAGACCCGGGTTCGACTTCCGGCGGAGCCAGATCTTTTCTCTTCAAAAAATAAATTATTTAAAAATAAATTATAATAGATAGCGCTTGCAGTCGACCATAAGGCAGTAGGCCTTCAGTACTCTTCAGAGGCGATGGGCCAGGTTACTGCAGATTCTCAAATTAATTAAATGTCCCACAATCCTACTTAAGGAAAATAAACTGGTAAGCATGGGATTGTCTAAAATATACCTATATGAATGACAACTGTATTATACGAATGTTAGCTTTTTAAAATTTCTTTTAATCTACATATTTTTGTATACTTTAGATGAATATAGCGCTGGGTTTCACCCAGGTAATTTGGAAAACAATGAGAAAAGCCGTGGGTCAACAAAAGTTCTTTAGGACAGAAATGAGATTTTTTTCAACTTCAACAGTTTATTTCGTAAAAATCCAATATAAAGCGAGATCATAATGATTTTTACAAGAATAAAGAATATACCCAGATATTGGGTAAAGTTATGAGATTTTCGCAACTAGTATGAAAGAACCACTAAGTGAAATTCAGAGAATTTAGGACAAACGGTATGGATTTCTATAAAGAACAAACAAATAGAATTTCATCTTTATTTATATAGATAGGTAATTATTAATTATATAAAAAAACAACAACTTGTATTACCTAATTTTCTAAGGGAAACAGACATACTAAAAATCTCAATCGTTTCCACCAAAAAGACTAGAAATCTTTTCAATGTAACAGAGAAAATTATATGATTTTGTTCCTCGTTGAAGTATTCTTTATAACCTGTTTCAAACACCTCATTCACTTAAGAGGAAATGTTTGTTTTTCCGTTCTTTTGAAAAGCGATATTTACATAATTACGCAGAGTGGTTTCCAACACTCTCTCAAAGACAAACTGAATGACGACAGCGTTTAGCGAATACCTGAGTAATTGAGACATCTGTTTATTTAGTCGAACTAAGGAAATACCCGTCGAAGGAGATTCCTAGGAGGAGATATCCATCGACCAGACCTGACATCTTGGAGGCGATTGCTCAAGAAGGGGATGAGCACGCATCACCCTTGGCACACATCTAGAAAAGGAAGCGCTCGGGGTTCTGGTATACCAATGTCCTCTTTCTTTGTTTCGGTCTTCGAAGTCGCGCCATTGGCGGATCGTATTCCAGAGGTTACGACCTGAGTGGATCATGTCTTTGTCCTAATCTGACAAAGGATCAGAATGTCATTCTTTCTTTAGGACGTCACCTTCTCGAGAGTACGTTTCCTTGTCTATGAGTCACCTTATTGTTATAAAATAAAATAAAACTAGTATAAATATGGAAGAACTCTTACATCACATGCCATTCAATTTTATCCATAACACATTATGTAAGATTAAATCGATGTTAAAGTATTTGAAAAACAAAGGCAATCGTTTTTGCGTAAATATATTCAAAAAGACAATATTGAAAATCAAAATTAATAAATGGGGTAAACCGTGGTGTAGTGTTTAGCAGAGCAACTTACAATACTAAAGGTTGCGGGTTCCTCTCCCGCGGTGGCTCTAGGATTTTTTAAAGGGAGTAAAAAATCCTTGACTATGGCGTCCCCCGGATAGGACGTAAAATCGGGGTGTCAGGTAATTGTTAAAGATCGCTATGCTAATTATAACTGGGTAGGCAAAATTTAGGACTCCTACTGTAGCATCGTCCGATTATTATTAATATAAGTTATGATTAATTAGATTTAACCCTTTAACGCCTGTAGACTGATATATCAGTTCCGCCCGCTTCAGCGTTAGAAGACTGAAACTGCGGACCTTATTTTAATTGATTTCTCGACACTTTCCATTTTACTGTTGCACTAGGATAAAACCACCAGTAGTCAGCACGTTAAGAGATGTTTTTGTGACTTTTTTTAAAACAAAAATTGAATTTTTACTCTTCGCTTTAGGATTTATCGTATCATTATTTAGGAATGCAATATTCATAAATCGTAGATAACAACTCGTAAAAAAATATAGTATATAATTTAAAAATGTTATTAAATAAACAGATATATGAAACATTTAATATAATAGTTCTAAAAATTATATGTACGTATGTCTACTTAGGTACGTTCCTATACGTATTTTTTTAATTTCATGAATATTTGAGGAGCATGGTGAGCAAACAAAATAGTCATAATTTTCTTATTCATATTTAGGACGAGTGCAGGATGTATGAAAATTATTTTTACATAATGGGCATTCGCCTTTTCTCCAACCCTATTCGTCCGGTATTTCCCAGTGACGAGGTTTATGGTTTCCTCAAATACTTCCGAGGGTTGTAAACTAATTGACATGGGGTTCTTTTGGGGTTTTTCCAAATTAATTTAACTGCACCTTATACCTTAGTCTAATAGAAGTCCAATAAATAGTATTGATGCCACCGGGCACGGCAGCCGGTCTAAGGTCTCAGACCACGGGGCCAGCAATACACTCGCACTGCTCAGTCGCAAAAGGGTTAAGGTCTTAGTTTCATATCTTGAATCGAATTTCTCTGAATGATCACAAAAAAGTTATGAAATATGGATAGAAAAACGTCTATCGGGTCAGCTATTTTTTATAAATCTCTACGTATCCATCCATACCTATATAAGGCTCGCAGAAAATACGACGATACACGGAATACAGAACGTTTCACAGCGAAATTTCGAAATCAGCTTCAGTCGTCGAATACCAATCTCCATGGGCACATCAAAGCCGGAGGGTGTGGCGGGTTGCCTACCTATTTCGCCTGACATTCGTGATCTGTTATCTTTCGGCAAAAGTATAGTATTCATCTTACCCTTAATGCAAGAATACTATACCTAACTCAAAAAAAAAAAAAAAAAAAATCTGGTGCGTGCGCGCAACGCACAACTTTCACTTACCATCTCACATAGATTAGAAATTGATGTGTTTTGTTAATTGATACTTCTCAAAGCCACACATATTTCCTCATTCATTTCTTATTTTTGTTTTTAATTGCTCTATAAAAAACACTAATAGGAACAAATTTATAGGAAAACAAAAAAGGGCCCTTCCCCATTTAAGCCCCCTCAGACCATTTTAATAAAGATAAAGCTTACTTGATATTAAAGAACACCTAATTTTCATTGGATATGACGAATTTGATCAAAATCGTCAAAGCCGTTTTTGAGGTAATCGAAAAAAAGGTAAAAATTGGAAACAAAGTTATGAAATAAAGTGCCCCTCCGTTTGACCAATTTTGATGAAAAGTTGGCTGTCATATACATACAGCAAATACCCAGTTTAATCAAAATCGTTAAAGCCGTTTTTGAGTAAATAAAAAAAAAACAGGTGAAAATGATACAAAATTCTTTAAATATAGTACTCCCGTTTGACCAATTTTGATGAAATTTTTGCTTTCACATCGCGGCATATAATACAATAAATATCCAATTTTAGGATCGCACGGTATATAGTTTTTGAGCTAGTCTGTTCACACACACACACACACACACACACACACACACACACACACACACACACACACACACACACACACACACACACACACACACACAGACAGACACACACACACACACACACACACACACACAGACCATTTCGCGGGACTTGGATATTTGGACTCAGAGGACCCCAAAACGTGTATTTCCGTTGAAAACCGAAAGTCGAAATTTTTGACGATCGCAATACTTTCCCTTACTATATATTTCATACATAGCTAAGTGAAAGTAAAAAAAATTAATTTTTCTTAAAACCACTGCAACTGGTCTACAAAATGGTCAACCGTCATATTGATATACCAGCGTGAGATTGATATAATAATTAATGAATAGTTAGTGAATTAAAAAATTAATTATTGATCAATTGAGGCACAGACATGGAAGAGGTAGTAAGTAAAAAGAAAAAACGATTTTGAGATGTTCATTGGAAAAAGTAGCATGAAGTCATGCCAATAGTGTAGGGAGAATAGTAAGTCAGTGTTTAGTTGCTATGAACAGCGGAACATGCTCTTCACGAATAAACTTAGTTTCAGCAGTTCAAAGCCAAAATGTAAAAATTAAAAGGGTTTTCTTGACTTACTACCTTATCCACACCAACGGCTCAATTAATTAATGAAAACAATACATAAAATTGATTTCTAAATTGCTTTCTCTAACCCAACTTAAATTTATTTGTATCTTTTTTATACTAATATTGTTTTCGATTTCTCATCAATTGCTCAATTAAGCTACGCAATGATGGAAACCGAGAGTAAAGAAAAATATTAAAATTAATCAAGAAAATAATTATTGCACAACGACAATGTTTTTTAATGAGGAGTATATTAAATAATAATATAAGCAGTAATAATTAATTATGGATTGAGTAATAAAGTAATAAGTTCACGCTCTGGTAATGTAAGGACTTACGCTGGTTGCATTATACGCGAAGCATTCTTCACTGCAATAGTGAACCATTTCCATGCAGTATGTAACTAGCAGTAAGGATAGTCTGGCTCTGAAGATCGAATCTTATGATTAATTTTGTGTTACTGTGTCGCTACAAGTTGATACTTTATGTAAAATTAATAATTTCAGTTTCTTTTGTTTGTCTGACGTAAATTATTATTTCTTCGAATAACAAATTATTTAAATGGGTCTCCTATGGTGTTGTGGTTAGCATAGAAGGTCGCGGGTTCGCGTCCCGTGGTGGTCCTAGGGTTTTTAAAACGGAGTAAAACATCCATGGCTATGCCGTACCTCGGACAGGACGTAAAATGGAGGTCCCGAGCCTGTACTATGTCTGGTACTCGTTAAAGATCCCTATCCTAATTATACCTGGATAGGCGAAATTTAGGACTCCCACTTTAGCATCGTCCGATTAGCTTTAGTAGCCCTTTAAAGGGACGTTAAACAAACAAACGGGCAGGGATGGCCGAATGGACAAAGACGCTTAAGCAACGTCGAGCGTGTTTAGTACTTGGATGGGTGACCGCTCCTCCCGAAATAGGTCGTCGGGGCCTGCTGACTCTGAGCTACCATACTCCTTGGACCTAGACCAGTTTGTCACAGCCCTTGAACCTGAGAGAGCTGACGCCATCGGTGGGAAGGACATTGCCAAATTGGCCCCATTGGGATTGGTTATGGAGCTACGGGATGTCTGCCGCTGCACCATGGTGACCATGGCTTGTAGCAACGGGAGGTTTGGGCTACCCCCTCCAGGCTGTCTGTGCTCCCGCAAGCTACACAAATGTCTGTAAGAAGACCACACTGCGCGACCAAAGGTCTCATTAGGCTTATAGCGCCAATTATTTATTAAGTGCTACAATATTATATGTGACATACGTTATATTATATAGCATATTTTATTTGTATAATTTCAAAAGCAACCAGTTACGAAATGTATCGGTTCCCACGGAGTCGGATCGGTTAAACGGCATCTTAAGTGTTTTCGATGACTCGCCAGCGATTTCACTCTTCCGGGGCTATTACTGCAACCCCAAATAACTGCTATCGCGGGATTAGTATCCATTTTCGAAATATACTAGTTCTTAAAGTCCTGGGAAGGGAAGACGTGTTTCCTTTGCGGATATATTGAATTATAGAAAACGCAGTTAAGTACTATCAAAAATTTGGTCATGGTAATTTAAGTTGAAACAAAATGAATATTATCATTTATACTTAAAATTAGGTAGTTTCTAGTTGTTATGTAAAACTTCTACATTGGTCCAATCGGTTGTTTCTAAAAGTTTTAAATCATCTATTTCAGTCATAGCGAAACTGCGCCGTTCGCTTGAGGCGCAGTGAAAATTATCATATGAAAAATACTATATTAATACTATTATTAATTTATAAAATGAGTTGGGAACAACAAGCCATTTTACCCATATTAATAAATATTTGAATTCCCATACAAATAAAAAAATAAATTATTTGTGAATTTGAAATGCGTGTTTAATTTCTTTTCAAAGTAACAACGCAGTATAACCGCGTGTCTTGGTTGCATTGAATGCATTCACGGTTACTTTGTTTAATATAACTTTATGCCACTAAGGCTAATCGGACGATGCTACACTGGCTAACCTAAATTTTGCCTATCTGGGTATAGTTAGGATAGAGATCTTTAACGAGAACCTGCCATCGTACAAGCTCGGGACCTTCATTTTGCGACCTATCCGAGGGACGGCATAGCCAAGAATTTTTTACTCCCATTAAAAAATACAAGGAACACGAATCAAACACAAGGATAGTCGCTACAAAGGTTGGCTGTCCAGTCTCAATATTATACATTATAACGATTTAGACACCGCATAATAAACAATCTGATTCACAATTTGAAAATATTAAACAATATCGTGGGTTTAAATAATTTTTATTTTACGAAAATTATCTAAACCCAAGCAAGTATTACAGTATTAGCCCCCTTTATGGCGATGGATCTTCAGGTATGAGCTATAAATTCGGAAGGGAATTTCACAGATACGTGGCCTAAGGTAAATTCTTACAATGCCTTAAATTTTGGCGATGGTAAATCCCACAAATCGAGACCGGACGAATTTCGTTTTAAGGATTTTGAAAAAACGAAAAAAGAACTATAAAATATTTATTTTTAAGCACAAAAATTAACCATCTCCCAAGGGATTATTTCAAACTTATCATCAATTTTTAAATTTCTGATAAACATATCAAGTTTCCATATGGAGAAAAATATTCCTACCAGTTACATCTTGCGATCCTATATTTTGAAGGCAATGAAAGTATTTCATTATACAACATTTATACAACACAAACATATCAGCTAATATTGTTTCGTATTTTTTTTAGCTTGCTAGGGTTGAAATCATCATGCCAACAGGTGGAGATGTGCTGCGTAATCAATTTCCATACAATGAGACATGACGGATTGTAAGTCTTACAGCGATGTATTATTTTCGTCAGTGATGTATGAGCATTTGTAGATTGTGGAAATTATTAAAATTTAATAAATAACAGTAAAAAATACTCTTGCTATCTACCCTTAGAACATTCTATACACAATTTTCTAAGGGTAGATAGCAAGAGTATTTTTATAGAGAAGAAGGATCGTTTTAATTTAAAACGATCCTTCTTCTCTAGGTCGACGAAAATATCTTTTGTAAACATACCGTGAACTGACTAGCTCAAAAACTATAAACCGTGCAAACCTGAAATTGGGTATTTAGTGTATGTATATGCCCGCGATGTGACAGCAAAAATTTCATCAAAACTGCTCAAAGGGAGGGGGTACTTTATTCAATAACTTTTTAAGTTTTTTTCGATTTTCTCAAAAACGACTCTAACGATTTTGATTAAACTGAGTATTTAATCTATGTACATGCCGGAGATATGACTGTTAAAATTTCATCAAAATCGATCAACCGGAGGGGGGACTTTACTTAATAAATTTTGTATCATTTTCAGGTGTTTTTTTTATTTACTCAAAAACGGTTTAAACGATTTCGAACAAACTGGGTATTTGATGTATGTATATGCCAAAGATGTGATAGCCAACATTTCATCAAAATTGATCAACCGGAGGGGGCACTTTATTTCATAAATTGTTTTCCAATTTATACCTTTCTTTCGACTATCTCAAAAACGGCTTTAATGATTTTGATCAAATTCGCAATATTTAATGAAAATAAGGTGATCTTTAATATCAGGTAAGCTTTATCGTTATTAAAATGTTCTGAGGGGGCTTAAATAGGGAATGGGTCTTTTTTGTTTTCCTGTAAAGTACACTTGTTTTTGTTTATATGGAAAAATTAACTGTCTCTCATTAAAAATAAGAAATGGCTAAATATGAGATATGATAAAAATAAAGAAAACATATAGAGGAGAAAAAAAGAAAAATATTCAGTCAACTCATAAAAATCGTTGATCCCACGGATGCTGAGTAAGCCTTTAATGACAGACCATTGTTCATAATTAAAGCCGTTCTGTTCATTTGAGAAGTGGCAAGTAACAAAACGCATTAATTTCTAATTTAAGTAAGTTGGTAAGTGAAAGTTGTGTGTTGCGTGCACGTACCAGATTTTTTAAATTTTGTGTTTGATTGTCGAAAGAAACATTAAAATTGTTATTATATTCATTTATAAATCTTTTTACTATTAGACTTAAAATTTTCCTAATCACTATTCACTCAGGATTTATGACCACGCGAATCCTGAAATTCGTATATTTTTGTACTAAGAATGATTCTTCTTATCTATTTTCTGGTGACATACTTCGTCCTAAGACGAAAAACTAATCGTTTCGATTAAAAATACAATACAATAGCTAAATTTAAAATTTCTGACATAAAACTTTTTGCAATCTCAACGACGATATGGTAATAAAGATTGGGCAATATATTTAGGCATAGGAGGAGTGAAAATAGTATTCATGTAACGGAAAAATTACAACTTTTTTTTTCGTACATTGAATTCGAAATAATAAGCCTTATGTTGTAAGAAATAAAAAAAACTCTTATAGTGCTACTATGAAAATGATGATCTGTGTGAATTAGGCATGAATTGTTAACAATAGTGAGAAAGAATGAGGGAAGATATAAATCAACCCAAAAACAATAACATAATGTAACACAAAAAAAAAAAATAATAATAAAAGCTTAACGAACCCGAAGGTTCGATTCCGACACTTCAACTCACTCCCTGCTCACCTCAATCCATCTACCGTCATCCAGACCCAACATAGACAAATCTGCCTAACGCAATCCTCCCACCTCCGTCTCGGCCTACTCATGAGGCGTTTCACGTGCTTTTTAATCTTTTAGGGCTTGCTAATTTTCATTAGCGAAATTATTTCGCTCGCGGCTTCTATCCCGAAACTTAAAAATTAGGATTTATAAAACTATTAAAAAAAAAAAGAAAAAGAAAAGGGAAAATAAATATGTGGGTTATAAATGCATTTCAATTCTAATAAATCAATGTTCATGTAAGAACTAATGAAATAATTAAATTATTTTTTTATTTTTATATGTTTTTCGTAACAAAAATGTTGTATGGGTTAACTTTTTTTGCCTCCTATCTTATATTTTCGGTTTTCTTCAGACCAGGAGAATATTTTTATGCTACTAAGGCTAATCGGACGATGGTACAGTGGGAGTCCTAAATTTTGCCTATCCAGGTATAATTGGGATAGGGATCTTTAACGAGTACCTGACATCGTACAGGCTAAGGGACAAGGGACCTCCATTTTACGTCCTATCCGAGGGACGGCATACCTAAGGATTTTTACTCCCTTTAAAAAATCCTAGGGCCACCGCTGGGTGGCGAACCTGCGACCTTTAGTATTGTAGGTTGCCATGCTAACCACTACACCACAGGTGACCCCTATCCGAGTTGTTAAAGTTGGCAGTTATGTATTCGAACACGTTAACTTCCGGTCATCAGGGTTGTGGCAATAGTGGGTTTTCTTTCTACACTCGAACTAACCTCCTGCCATAGCGCCAGTAAGTATAAATTTCTTTTAATATTCATTGGGCTATGTAAATAAATAAAAGAAAATTTCTGATTACAGCTGATTTTATAGATTTTTTTTTTTATTATTTAGCTGAGAGTATCTATTTCACCGTGTCTTGATAAACTAACCCACAGCACTCTTTACAACCCTTGCTGTGGACAACATGTAAAAGAAAATCACGCGATCGATTTCAATGAAGAAAATGAAAGCTGACCAATTGCATAGCAAATTTCAGCTCGAAAAGACTGCAGATTTCATAAAAAAAAATCATATAAAATTTCTGAACTATCTGCATGGCATTTCAAACCCTGTCTCAATCAAAACCCTAAGATAGTCTTAAAATGTTAAAGTCTTACTGTAAAAGGCTCTTAAAATATTTAATATACTGCCATAATCACCAAATAGCTAAATGTATTGTATCGTTAAACAAAAACAATAAAAACATTTAGTTTAGAATAGTTCTAGACATTTTGTTGCAAAGAACTAACCGTTGGAACAAACTGTCATAGCACATGTTTGTGATAACGATGTACAATCTACATTGGCCCAGAAGGTTCTGGATTGTTCTCCTCACGACTATATATAAGGAGCGATGGACTGGAAAGTTAGACTAGAAGCTCAAATCATATGATTATTTATTTGTTACTAAGTGTACATTATGCGTATTTCATAATTTTTGTGGCATTGAAAATTGTTATCTGTATAAATAAGGATGAAATTCTGTTTGTTTGTTTTTTATTTTTTCTTTATAGAAATCCATATCGTTTGTCCTAAATTCTCCAAATTTCGCTCAGTGCTTCTTTGATACCAGGTGCGAACACCTGTCCATATTAAAATTGCATAACTTCAGCTGATATTCTTTATTGTTATAAAAATCGTAACGATCTCACTTTAAAAAGTTTTTTTTTTACGAAATCGACCGTTTCTTTAGAAAAATGAAATCCCCCGTGTAAAACCGGGATATACAGCTATAATCTATGTATATAAAGGTGAAATTCTGTTTGTTCTTTATAGAAATCCATACCGTTTGTTCTAAATTCTCCTAATTTCGCACAGTGGTTCTTTCAGACCAGGTGCGAACACCTGTCCATATTAAAATTGCATAACTTCAGCCGATCTCTGGGTATATTCTTTATAGTTATAATAATCGTTTTGATCTCGTTTTACATTGGTTTTTAAGAAATCGACCGTTTGAGTCGATAAAAGTCTCAGTTTATAGATTTTATAGATTTAAAAAATGAAATTCTCCGGGTGAAACCGGGATATACAGCTAGTTTTCTTTATTATTTGAATAAAAATTGTTTAACTCACGTACAATGGGGATTTAAAAAAAAAAAATCTAACTGTTGAGAATAATCTGTAGAATACTAATAATCTGTGGAAAAACAAGCAACATAAAACGTCTTTCCTCTTTCTGAATTTTAAAAACAATGCATAATCATCCCCGGATAGCTACATGCATTAAAGAATAGACAGTAATTGTCCAATTATACGATACTATTTGAATATCGCCATCGTTAACCTTGACTTCGATCCCTGGCCAAGAGAAGAAATCGGCTCTTGTGCAACCATTCCGATGCTAATTTCTATTTTCTTTTATGCGAACAAAGGTTATATAATTATCAGATTCGGATCATAATTCACAGGGCGTACGAACAACACGAGGGCAGGTGTTCGGGAAAAATTAGGCACGAATCATTGCTAATGGCCGAGGGGAATGAGTGAAGATATTCATCACGCCCACAACAACATCAACAACACAATACACTACAACACAACAACACGGCAGGTAAATCACAATTTATGACCGGTCGTAGGACGCGCAGTCTAGTGTGACAGTGCTGTGGGAAGTCAGTGTGGATGGCTCCTTAACGAACGATATATACGACCACTATCGCTGGGACATCAGTAACATATCGATAGGGCGGAAAATCGATAAAATTAAATGTATATATTAAGATAAAATAGTTAATATATTAGATGATAAGTAAAACATTTGGAAGTGTACGGTAGTGTAGGTGTACTAACAAGTCTTATTGATTTTTTACTATTTATATCCCTTATAAAGTATATGTATTTATATATAAATAATAATAATAATAATAATGTCTTTACTTGAATACAAAATACAAAACAAAAAATAATTCGACACATACTCTTGGCATGTGAGTATGTGATGTAAAATGGAGGTCCTGAGCCTGAACGATGTCGAGTTCTCGTTATCCTAATAATGCCTAGATAAGCAAAATTTAGGACTCCCACTGTAGCATCATCCGACTAGGTTTAGTGGCTTAATGGGACGTTAATTGAGCAAACAAGCAATATTAAAATTTATTTTCCCCATACATCCCAATTTCATTTAAAGTAATCATATAAAGTATATTTGTAATACAGTAGTATAGATCATGCATCTTATGTGCATAAATAGATTTAGGCATATTAACATAATTGAATAAATGTAATGGAAAAAATACAAATCCTACTTATCGTATGTACTTCGAAGCAGAAATACAAAAATATCAAAGAGTATTTTAACATATAAAAAGTAATTATCCAAACTGCGACAAAGTTCGAGAATGAAATTTAAAGTTTTCAGTTTTTTTTTCATACTCATATAATGTCTGTACAAATATTAATATTCAACAAAATTTCGCAAAAAATAAAATAAAATAATATTTCTATAAAATTATAAAACAAAAATTTTCATCTTGAAATATCTAAGAATTTCAATCTATGACTTGTGCTTCACTTGTGCAACAACGGATTTTACAATATTTTTTAAACAATTTGATTGGAAGATAACAGATTCGACCACGGCCGGGAATCGAACCCAGGTCCTCTGTATCTCGGATTTTAGAATACCTAGCTGATTGGAAGATTAGTTACTGCAATCCCAGGAATAAATATCTGATTGCAACAGCTGTTTTAGTATTACATGATAAACAGCTGACGATCAATCATACGCTAAATCAGATGCGTACGGTTCTCATTTGGTCAGGAGACAGTTGGGAACAGTTTATCATCGATAACGCAACAGTAATTGACAGCCCCGACGGCTATCACGAACCAAAAATTTCTTTCGTTAATTTATGTTCCTATTATGACTGTAGAATAAAAATAGTAGTAATAAAATTTTTGTAATATAATATTACATAAATAGGGGGGAACCCTCCGCTTCACATATTAGAAAACTGTTCATATAGTAGGTACTGTAACGTAAATATAAAAATAAACATATGATTTACAACAATTACAATTACCAACTGTTCTAGTACATGTTCGTGATAGTTCGAGAACCTTCTAGGCTTGTCGGGAACCACCTGGAATGTTCTGATTCAGAACTAATATAAGGAGCGATGGACTGGAGAGTTAGTCTTAATCTGAAGCTGGAATCATATGGTTACTTTTGTGTTACTGTGTCGTTACAAGTTGATACTTTTTGTAACCTTGTTGATTATATGAGTTTTTATTCTTTGTTTGCCATTGTAACTTAAATTTTTTCGTTAATAAAAATTATTTAAATCCAGTTAAGTGTTGCAATATATTTTACTTGTACAATTATGGAAGTATATAAATCAAGTTGTGGCGATCAACAGCCAAGGTTATTACGCCTTAGCTTTTTAGATACATTTAAAAAAAAAAAAAAAATCTCTGATGTTTCCATTATTTCCCTTTCATTTTTATTTCCTTTTTATCTTTTATCTTTACATATTTTTTTTTTTTTTTTTTTACGTTTTTCCTTTTATTTCTTTTTTATACTTACTTATTTTTGCTATAATATGTATATACTTGTTCTCATCATGATATAAGGGACATTATAATGATGTTTTATTAGACTATAAGATAAAATATTGCAGGTTCACTTAAAATTTTTTAATTTTAACAGAGGGATAATGGGGACACCTGTGGTTCAATAGTTGGCAAAGGAAACTACAATGCTAAAGGTATCGGGTTTGCGATTTAAAGGGAGTAAAAATCGACGCCGTCCCACTGATAGGACGAAAAACGGAGGCCCGAGCATGTACGATGTCAGGTACTCGTTAAAGATCCCTATCCTAATTATTTCAAGATAGACAAAAATTAGTACTTTAACATCGTACGATTAGCCTTAGTAGCATAAAGGGACTTTAGATAACAATAGTGCTTCATCAGATGATTATATTTTTATTTCTTCTTTGTTTGTATAAAGTATTTATTTAAACCTCAGCATATGCACATTTGATTAGAACTAAATTTATGTCAGTACTTGGCAATGACAAGTGTATATTACATTATACATGAACGACCTCCGCAATGTCAATGCCGAAACAAAAGGACGTTAGAATAATTTGGAAGAGTCACATTGAAAGCATTAACAGAAGCATTCTGAAATAACGTGGACAATTAGGAACATCATAGGAAAGGACGACCTAGGAGAATGGATGTACACTAGTGACCTCTAGCGGTCCATTGTACAAATAACAAACACATGTCCGGAATGTTTAAAATATTTTCTTCCACATGGTTCTATATAACTTTTTTCCTCTTTAGGATTTATGAAAAACGTTTCGAAAGATTAAGCTTGCCATGTTGTAACACTTATGTGGGTTAAACGATTATTATTGAACAAAAAAGAAAAAAAAAAACAATTTTCAATGCCACACAAATTATGAAAACACAAATTTTTAAAAAGGTTACAAAAATTATCACTTTGTAACACAGAAATAACCATACGACTTGAGCTTCAGAACAAGACTAACTCTCCAGTCCATCGCTCCTTATGTTTACTCGTAAGGAGAACAGTCTAGAACCTCCTGGACCGGCGTAGATGTTGCTCGAATATCGTAGTCACAAACACGTGCTATGACAGTTTGTTCCAACAACAAGTCTAAAACAATTCCAAACCATATGTTTTGGTTTTTGTTTCTCGTTGCACTACGAATCTTGTCTTATCATCAAAGAAACGATCTATAATAGGGCTTCAATGGCCTAAGGAAAAGCCCCATAAAGATTTTTTATTTCGAGTAAATAACTGTCCTTTATTATCCACAGTAAAAAGAAATGGCTAAATATAAAATATGAAAGAATTTCATAATCAAATAAAGAAAAAAAAAATTCAATTTCTGGTAATATGAGTAGTAATATTTACAGTACCAGTCAAAAGTTTGGACTCACCCTTAGATTTTGTAACATAAATAATTAACAACATTTTATTTATTGGAAAACGTAACAACTATAATTTTATTTTTAATTTATTTATAACTAGCTTTAATATCCCGGTTTCACCCACGGAATTTTGAAAACAATGAGAAAAGCCGTGGGTCCAGAAAAGTTCGTTAGGACAGAAATGAGATTTTTACTTTCACTTACCTATATATGAAATATATAGTAAGTGGAAGTATTGCGATCGTGAAAATTTTCGACTTCCGGTTTTCAACGGAAATACACGTTTTGGGGTCCCCTGAGTCCAAATGACCAAGTCTCGCGAAATGGTCTGTGTGTGTGTGTGTGTGTGTGTGTGTGTATGTGAACAGACTAGCTCAAAAACTATAAACCGTGGGAACCTGAAATTGGGTATTTAGTGTAGGTATATGCCCGCGATGTGACAGCAAAAATTTCATCAAAATTTCTCAAAGGGAGGGGGTACTTTATTTAATAACTTTTTACGTTTTTTTCGATTTTCTCAAAAACGGCTCTAACGATTTTGAATAAACTGAGTATTTGATCGATTTATATGCCCGAAATATGACTGTAAAAATTTCATCAAAATTGATTAACCGGAGGGGGGACTTTACTTAATAAATTTTGTATCATTTTCACGTGTTTTTTTTATTTACTCAAAAACGGTTTTAACGATTTTGATCAAACTTGGTATTTGATGTATTTATATGCCCGAGATGTGACTGTAAAAATTTCATCAAAATTGATCTACGGGAGGGGGGACTTTACTTAATACATTTTGTACCATTTTCACATGTTTTTTTTATTTACTCAAAAACGGTTTTAACGATTTTGATCAAACTTGGTATTTGATGTATTTATATGCCTGAGATATGACTGTAAAAATTTCATCAAAATTGATCTACGGGAGGGGGGACTTTACTTAATAAATTTTGTATCATTTTCACAGGTTTTTTTATTTACTCAAAAACGGCTTTAACGATTAACAAAAATAAGATATGAATGTAGAAAAATGTGTGACTTTGGGAAATGATTATTAGCAAAACACGTCAATTTCTAATCTAAGTAAGTTGGTAAGTGAAAGTTGTGTGTTGCGCGCACGCACCAGATTTTTTTTTACTCCAACGGTTGATTTCGTAAAAATCTAATGTAAAGCGCGATCATAACGATTTTTATAACAATAAATAATAAATCCAGAGATTGGCTGTTATGCAATTTTAATATGGACAGGTATTCGCACCTGGTATGAAAGAACCACTAAGCATAATTCGGAGAATTTATGACAAACGGTATGTATTTCTATAAAGATTAAAAAAAAAAAAAAAAAAAAAAAAAAACTAACAGAATTTCATCTTTATTTATAAAGATTTTATTTCGAAATAATCATGTAATTTTTGAAATGTTATCTCTTGAGTTACAATTATTTTTTTAAACTTGAAGATTGTGAATTAAATACAAGTGAGTCTAAACTGTTGACCGGTAATGTATATGTAAAATATATTGTTGGAGAGCTTAGAATTTAGGAAATAATAATATCTAGTTTATAAAGTGGTAGAATGTCACTGATATGAAATATGGAGGTAGTGAAAAAATATAATAATTTTTTTTTACAGATCATAATTTTTTAAATAATTATTAATAAATTAATTAATTAATAAATTAAAAAAAATAATTTTTTTAAAGGCTCGAAAGTTGTATGATAAAGAATGAATTATTTAATATAAAGTAGGTTTTATCATCTTAGAAATGATCTGATAGAGCTTAAATGGCAAATGAAAAATATCTTCCAATAAAGTACCTTATTTTATTTTATTTGGTGTAATTAACAGTCCCTCATTAGCCCCAGTAACAAGGTATGGCTAAAGAATTTCATAATAAAAAAAGGGGGTCACATGTGTTGTAGTGGTTAGCATAGCAGCCTCCGCCATTAAAGGTGGTAGGTTCGCGTCCCATGGTAGTCCTAGGATTCTTTAAAGGGAGTATTATATGCATTTTTTTTTTAATGAAATCTGCAGTCTTTTCTTGAATGTCATGCAATTGTTCAGCTTTCATTTTCTTCATTGAAATCGATCGCGTGATTTTCTTTTACATGTTGGCCGCAGCAAGGGTTGTGCCCTGACTCACATAGGGATCCGAAAATCATTCGGAGAACCTTTTTTTTCCCAAATCCTAATGACTTGTTCGTTTTCTTTAGTCAATACCCACGCCTCGCTGCCATACGTCACAGTTGGTCTAACGATTGTGCAGTATATATTTATCTTGGACTTCCGTGAGATATTTCGGGAACGGAGCAATCTTTGGAGCGCATACAAAAACAAATAAATACAAAAAATTTTTACATAGCCCAATGAATATTAAAAGAAAATTGAACTTACTGGCGCTTTGGCAGGAGGTCAGTATTGGTAAGTTCGATTTTCGAAAAAACCCCACTGTTGCAATAACACAGATAACCGAACGTTAACGTGTTCGAATACATAAATGCCAACTTTGACAACTCGGATAGGGGTCACCTGTGGTATAGTGGTTAGCATGGCAACCTACAATACTAAAGGTCGCGGGTTTATATCCTGTGGTGGCCCTAGGATTTTTTAAAGGGACTAAAAATCCTTGGCTATGCCGTCCCTCGGATAGGACTTAAAATGGAGGTCCCAGGCCTGTACGATGTGCTAGTTAATCCCTATCCTTATTATATCTGGATAGTCAAAGAGTAGGACTTCCGCTGTAGCATCGTCCGAATAGCCTTAGTAGCATAAAGTTAACCAAACTAATAAAGAAATATATATGTGTAATACATCGTTGAAAAGCTTAGACTTTCAGAAAAGAAAAAAATATTTAGTTAATAATATGGTAGAAGGTCGCTAGAATAAGGAGTTAGAAAAAATAATGATACTGCTTTCAGATTATTTATTTTTGTTTGTTTCTTGAACATCAATTTATGCCCCTAAGGCTTAAACTTTTGGGTAGGGATCTTTAACAAGTACCTGACATCGTACAGGCTCGGGACATCCATTTTACCTCCTATCCGAGAGACGGTATGTCAAGGATTTTTACTCTCTTTGAAAAAACCTAGGGCCACCGCTGGACGCGAAACTGTGATCTTTAGTATTTTAGGCTGGTAAGCTTTACTGAAAATCAGGTTTTTATTATCAAGTGTTGAAATTTCTTAAAAAATATTGAAATTGTGGCATCTGATTACGGATTTTAAACCGCCCATTAACCCATTTTGAGCTAAATTAAACATAACTACTTATTCAGAAATAATCGGATCTCTATGGAAACAAAAAACTAGGGATATGTATATCTACATTTTACATGTATGTAGGCTCAAAAACAATTATCTAAGCCAGAAATGCAAATCTGCATATAAATTATGCATGTTTGCAGAGATACTTGCACTTTTTCAGCTGATGCCTGCAAACAGCAGACTGGTGGGCTGAGGTGAAAGTGAATGCCCTGCTTTCCAAGCATGCAAGCTCCTCCGCCCTTTCTAACATTTCTCTCAAGTCCAAATTTCTTCAAAGTTCGATTTGCTAAAAAGTATATTAATAAAGGATTCGGGGGCACCTGTGGTGTAGTGGTTAGCATAAACAAGAACTATACGCAAGGTCGCGGGTTCGTAGACCGGCAGACGACCCAGGAATTTTTAATGGGAGTAAACAATCCTTGGGTATGCCGTCCTTCAAAAGGGAGGTTTTGAGCCTGTGTGATGACTGATACTCGTTAAAGATCCCTATCCTAATTATTCCTGGATAGGCAAAATTTAGGACTCCCACTGTAGCATCGTCCGATCAGATTAGCCTTAGTGGCACGTTACGTTAGATAACAAGCCATGAAGAATTCTTTATTTAATTATATTAATTTGAATTCGCAACATAACTAAAAATAAGTAATCTCCGATGAAAAAGAAGAATTTCCGTCAGAAATATTTATTAAACTAGAAAAAAAAATTTAAAACAGAGTTTCTAAACTTACGTTTATTATATTATTAAAAAGCTAATAAAATTTAGCTTTCCGACTCTTGCAGATAGATAGATATATTGATAATTTATTGTATTTGTTTATATAAACATTACACTAGAGACCATATCATAAATAATAATTTCATGCCTGTACATATTTTTTTAATATATTAATATATAAATTTTTACATAAAGAAGTAAGATAAGATTTTCTTTTATAATAATAACAGTGGAGATATAACATGCATACACATTATGAATAACAAAAGAAGATTATTTCCAAAATGTAATATCATTAGAATTAATTTACTTCACTCATATATCATAAAGGCCGTTACTTTTAGTGCATTCACTACATGATGGTATAATCCCTTTAATTGGTACTTATCATCAATTTTTCTTCTGCAGTGCTGAGGTTTTTGAGATATTCGCTGGTAAAAACATTTCTTGCTTCATTATGAAGTGGGCATTCCAGAAAATATGTCTTACATCTTCTGGCTTCTGGAGGTTGCAGATTTTACAGTTGTCTTCTGTCATCATATTATAACTGTTGCCTTTCCAGAATAATTTTATTTTTCCTCCTCCCGATAATGTTACTAGAGAAATTATCCTGACCATGTTTAAACTCACCCCGAAGGTGAAGTACTTTTCTGGAGTTAAGCATTCTTTTATTTTCTGGTAGCCGTTGCAATCCAGAGTAGATTTATAACATTATTTCCACTCGTATCTCCCTCATGTAAAATAAAAAAAAAAAAAAAATATATCCTCAACCTAGAAACTAATTTCGCCACTCCCAATTCTGAAGCAAAACATCTCATCCCCTTACTCATCATTGACCTCGAATACATCCATAGAGACGAAAACCTGATCGTCGATGATGATATAAGAGATATTTCGCGAACTAGGATTGGATATATCATCACTGAAACCCTTCACGACTCGCCAATCCCTGATGATGACCCACATGATTGGACCGAAACGTAGGACAGTTAAGTAAAGAAAATTCTTGATTGAAACTCCTGACTATTTACATACTATATGAACTAATTGAGACTGCGCTCATTGGTAGCACTCTATTATTCCATCAAAAGATAATCTGATGAGTGGCGCGCATCATACATCTTCCAATTTCACCCTCCTTTCTTTGACAAGAAATAGACTTATATCTTTTAAACACGTGTAAGAGCCATTTTAAAGTGAGGCATATAAAACTTTTTTTTATTACATGTATTACCATTTTTTCATAGGACTTCATACAGCGGTGTACGAGAGGAGAATAGAGCGGGCTTAACGTTCTTATGGAATAAAATAAAAATAAAATATGTTCATGTTTATTTTTATCTAATATATTTAACACTTTAGGTGCGGTATCGGTCCCCCGTGTCCGATGTCTAACATTTCCCATTTAAGAGCCGATTTTCACACGAAAATGTCCGATAGGCCTAACATTTTAATCACTCGATTTAGTTGATTTTTAATGAGAATCTTGAATTTTGGTTCAAAAAATGTTGCTAACAGCTGAAATCCTATTGTTTTTTAGAATCGGACTCCAAGGTCCGATTTTCGATAAAGAATGGCGTTAATCCTGTATCGGCCTGTCCTGCGGCTATTATGTCTAGTTCCAATCCTCACCAAGAGGTAATGCCCAAGAGACGCTCATTTAATTCACTTTTAATCACAAGAGAACGCTTTCGTCAAAGTATACCCTTCGGATCTCGAAGCCCGATATCGTCTGTGGCTCATGCTAGCAGTCTGTGTTAATAATAAAGTGTTAATTTTGTTTAATGTTTAATATACATTTGATATTTGTTTATATAATTTCTCTGATTGGTTGTTTTCTGGTTTTTCTCATTTAGCCCTCTTGACGATCTAAAATTTGGGTCGAAACGTCGGCTATAATATACACAACAAAAAAGATATGTAAATCTCACATACTTGTGTTACTTAATTTGACCGCACCATTTCCTCTTCATTACGTCTGCGGCAACTATCTATCTTCCACCATCTTAATCCTTTATCGATATGACGATTTTAATAAAAAACTTTTTAGCCGTTTTTGAAATTTTTTAAATATTTAACATGATTAAAATTTATAAATCTCAACGTAAATGAATTTTCATTTATTATATTTATAAAAGAAATAAAAGGAATGCAATAGTGAAAGAGCCGATTGGACTTCACGTGAAAGTTCGTGCTATGAATTTCAAGTTCTGCTAAGTAGAGGCAAGCTTTCACTACCACTCCCTTCATTAATCAACCTTTTTTTTTCATGCAAAAACAAATTTAAAATTTCAGAAAGTTAATCAGCAATTTATAAACGAATAGAAAATTTCAGGTTTTGCTACATTTTTTTTATTTATCTCGAATAATTTCGAGAATTAAAAAGTGGTTAATATACATTCATTAATCAGCATCATGCAGTAAAGAGTCATTCAAAAGATTACCATTAGACTTACTACATTAAAGAATTTTCTTCAACATTTGACGTAATTTAGGTCACTTACCTGAAAAAAATAAACAAAATAAAATATTATTAATTGTAATCCTTCATATTTTAAACATTAGTATGAAATATTATTGTATGTTTTTTTTTCAGAGTATTCTACCTACTACATTATGACTCTAATTTTTAAATTATGTTTTAGATAAATGTGATGTCCAGTCCCATTCAAAGATTATAGTGCAACACGTGAGAGAAATCGTTATTTCCAATACAGAATCATCAAATAAAATTGACCGCAGAAACCACAAATTTGCTCGTTGCATAGCAACGAAAATGCACTCGAATTGGATTTATGATTGCACAGTTATGGACCACATGTTGCACTGTGTGATTTGATTTTTAGGACAACAAACAAAATGACCCTAAAATAATGCCTTCTTAGTTTCTAGAATCATAACAGGTACAAATATTTTTTCTAAGCAAGATCGATTATTGTTCCTCTAAAACTACTTCATACTGCATTCAGAAATACATTCTGGAGCTAAATTTGTTAAACTAAAAAAAAAAATTAAAGATTATATTGCTCGTGCCCGCACGTCAAAATGAAAAAAAAAAAATCTGGTGCGTGCGCGCAACACACAACTTTCACTTACCAACTTACTTAGATAAGAAATTGACGTGTTTTGTTAAATATAATTTCCCAAAGTCACACATTTTTCTACATCCATATCTTATTTTTGTTAATCGTTAAAGCCGTTTTTGAGTAAATAAAAAAACCCGTGAAAATAATACAAAATTTATTAAGTAAAGTCCCCCCTCCGGTTAATCAATTTTAATGAAATATAACAGTCATATCTCGGGCATATAAATACATCAAATACCCAGTTTGATCAAAATCGTTAACGCCGATTTAGAGTAAATAAAAAAAGCACGTGAAAATGTTACAAAATTTATTAAGTAAAGTCCCCCCTCCGGTTAATCAATTTTGATGAAATTTTTACAGTCATATCTCGGGCAAATAAATAGATGAAATACTCAGTTTAATCAAGATCGTTAGAGCCGTTTTTGAGAAAATCGAAAAAAACTTAAAAAGTTATTAAATAAAGTACCCCTCCCTTTGAGCAATTTTGATGAAATTTTTGCTGTCACATCGCGGGCATACACCTACACTAAATACCCAATTTCAGGTTCGCACGGTTTATAGTTTTTGAGCTAGTCTGTTTACACACACACACACACACACACACACACACACACACACACACGCGCGCGCGCGCGCGCCCACACACACACACACACACACAGACACAGACCATTTCGCGGGGCTTGGTCATTTCGACTCAGGGGACCCCAAAACGTGTATTTCCGTTGAAAACCGGAAGTCGAATTTTTTCACGATCGCAATACTTCCACTTACTATATATTTCATATATAGGTAAGTGAAAGTAAAAAAACGCTTACCAAAAGACTCAAACTTCTCTATCCACTATTTTCTAATTCTTCAAAACTATAACTGAAACAAGCATAGCTATAAAGAATCATTTACAAAAACTTTAAACGTTTCAATCATAATTATTAAGACTTATTGAATTATATTAAAGGCGCCCTCCCTGCTACGTGACTAACAAAACTTTACATACAGACCTCCACCTACCAACAGTCGATCAGCACATATCGACCCTTTGCAAAAGATTTTTAATTAATTTAAACAGACATCCTAACAGTTTAATCTATGATTATAGCCAGGGTATGGCTGACATACGCATGGATACGATAAGACTAAAAAGGTGATGGATGAGAGATCTGTTCTCTTAGACAGCCGAAGTAATTGACTCAGGCCTGGAAGGGGGTGCTGCTGGGTGCTTTACCACCTCATGCCTGACTTGCTGACAGGTACGAATCAATAATTAAACATATTTTTTACACAGCTTAAACGGCTTTAAATTTGAGCATCACGCATTTACTATCTAAAGTACGCATCATATTTTTATTGTTAAATAAAAGTTTTTATTTATAATAATACGGGAATGCACCAATAATACCCCATTCCTTTTCTTTTTAAGATTTCTAAAGAACTTAAAATTAGCATCCTTGACTTGGGATGACCGGTGCTTCGCCGATGACTCTTGGCCCGGAGATTATCTCGGTGGACCCGCAGATGCCCCCGCAGATACCTCGCTGGCGTACAGACATTGCGAGAACTGCCCTTGATCGACTCCTTTAGTCAATCTCGGGTTCTTTCGTCAGCTCCAAACAGCTCGAGAGTAACATGGTCACTAAAACAAGGGCTGTTTTATTTTGAATTAACCTTCCGTTAATCGCTGTTCCGGTTTGTATGTTCAGTTCTTCTAGCGTTCACCTGTGTGATGAGGCATCTGAAAAAATTTTAAATATCGCTTCTTCTTTTTTTCAGAGCAGATAAATAGAGTTGGCTATAATGAAAGAAATGACTAATATTAATAATTTTGTTTTAATGTACAGTATAATAAAAATATAAATAATAATAAGAGACTAATTAGCGAATCACAGGCTTACAATAAGTCATTAAATTTACCGATTACCGACAAATTCACTAACTGAAATGCTAAAAGAATTTACTTAATATTAAAACCCATAAAAAGTTTGGTGAGGAGAATATGGACACATTGTCCGAAACGGCCACCGCTATTTAAAAATAAAAATAAATGGAGCTATAACTGGATGTACTCAGACTAAATAAATAACAGAAAATATACCATAATACATAATAACTAAAATAATAAATAAAATTAACTCAATTTTTTTTTTAAATAAAATAAAAATAGATTATCTTCTTAATCATTATGAATATTAATTAATTATTTCCACTGTAACAATCATTGCACCGTGTTAATATATGACCCAAGCATGAAAATTTCCCGCAATGAAACTTTTCTTTCACCAGTGGAGTATTTACAAGACTCTGGATGATGACATATTCGGATTAGGGATCCATGTGGATGTTTTTGAAAAATCGATATTTTGACCAAACATCAATGGTTATGAGTCGATGTTAACATGATATTTTGAGTAGGTGACCTCATTTCATTTTTTATTTTTTTTTGAATAAAAATAGAGTTGAAACACGGAATGCCCCCCACAATTTTCGGAACGTTTCTGTTTCTTGCTACTAGACCCCTTATGAATATTTTCTTTAAGTTTTAAAACTTCATAAATTAATTCCACCATTTGCTTCCTTTTTTTGACTAATTTGCCTGTACTATTATAATTCATTATAACTTCATTTTTTATCTGTTATTTTTTTAGCGTAAATAAAGAATGTATAAAAATTATAAGGCTAGTGCCAAACCTTGAAGAAAGGATCTTTCAAAAAGAATATAACAATTAATCAGCCAAGAACGCTTAAAAGATCTCTGAGGACATTAAGGATATCTATTATATCCTGGAGATAAAGAACTGGCAGGACAAAAAGTGAAATTTAATCCAGGAAGAGATAAAAAGTACAGAAAGGATTATGAATATGATTTCTCCAGCTGTGCCACTTTCTCTATAGAGGAGGAAGCGATGACACCCACTGCCCATCCGGTCCGCAGAGTCATCATGTTCTTGGGTTCGAGTCCCGTTCGGTGCCGATGTAATATTGTAATATGCACTGCAGCTATAAGCTCCGGGTATTACGTATTCAAGAATATACAACTTTAACCGATACCAAAGAGTCAAGGTGCATATTTCCTGTATTAGATAATATAATCCATTATATGTGGATATTTATTTACGCTGTTGAACATGTTAAGCATTAAAGTCATAGAAAGGGGAAAAAATTATTGTATGGAAACTTATTAAGGACAAACAGTGATGGGATAAGAAAAAATTAAACGAAATTCAGAAGACACGAATAACCACACGGGAAAAATAATTATAATAAATACATAAACAAATTAAATCTATAAAAATCTCGTGTCATGATGTTTTTTCGGGATAAAATCCGAAACTACTCAACCGATCTTTATAACATTTGGCTCATTGTGTGCAGTAGTTTGGTCCAACTTAAAAGATAGGATTGTTTTTGTCTCGACTATTGGCCTCAATATTTCTTTTTTTACAAATGAATTGCCTATTATACTACAATTAAGTGTAGTTATTTGTAAGTTCTATAATTTTCCAACAGATGGTGGTGAGTAAGCATCAATTAGCTTAATCAAATTTTTCCTACTTGGACTAGGAAAATCCTTGTTTTTCCCATGTGTCACGCATTCACGTGTCAGGAAACCATCGAATCTATTAGTGTTAGCAAATTACAAGAAAAACAAAAATCACTGTGAACCTACTAAAACCACAATAAATAGAAATTATGAATTCTAATTATTAATAAAAAAGAAAATTGTAATTGTAAAAAATTATAAATTAACGTTATCAACCTCATTCATAAAATTCAATTTTTATCTGTTCAACGCTCTATTCTCAATCCCTTAAGTTTTTGACTAGCTGAAACTTATTTTTTTTACCATCGAATTATGATTTTTACCATTGAACTGTATTAAAAAAAGAAGGAAATAGTGGAATTTTTATTGCAATTGCTAATTTTTCAATTGTCGAAACACCTTTTAGAAATAATGTGTATGATGCTATACTTACTTATGCACAGGTGTTTACGGCATCGTATTCTCGCAATTTGAAAATCTCGCTCTTCGGAAAGAAGATAGTTAAAACTCAAAAAACTGTTGTTTTTTTTTTATAATCTCATGTGAAGTTTCAAGTGCATTCTCAATTTTAATCCATGTAACCTCAAAGAGTGACTTGAAAAAATAGTCTTAGATCTAAAATAGTTTACCATTGGGGCAGCTAGTATGTACTACTGCAACCAACTGTAACTCAAAAGAAGTCCTCTACCTAAGTTAACAACACAACATCCCCTTCATAAAACAAAATGTTATTTCGCTGCCTTACGGGAAAGGAACTATGAATACTATTGTGACTATATTATAGCGTTGTAGGTTTTGTAATTCTGATTCCAACGGTCTGCATAAGTCAAATTTGATATATTTCGAGTACTAAATCATCTTTTTGCCGACGTTTGATATCTGCGCATGGAGATAATGTTCAAGTCTTTCGACATGAAGTTTTACATATCTGATACATAAAACTTCATATAGACATTCTACCCGCAGTTTGTAAATGCATTCCCTATCTAGAAATAGTAGAGCCGAGGTTAGGAGTCACCTTTATAAGATAAGACTGGAAATACTTTAACAATATTCAGGCCTTGTTCTACGGCTTCCTTGAGCTTCTTTACCACAGCATTACCCAGCAAGATGGCTTTCCGCATCCGTGGTTATTTTATACTTCTTATAGGCGAGGAAGATGGTATCGTTGGCCTTCGTAGGTAAACAAGAAAATATACCATATTATCAATAGGAAGTTTCAAGAGGAATGCATACATTGAAAAACCCAACTCTGCACACAATGATGATCTTACTGACCAGAAATAGTTATTTTCATAACTAGTTCCAAAAGTGGTTGTTTTCGGTGCTCGGTCGAGTTTAGCGAAAGGGGAAATTTGACTAAGCACCAAAAACATACTTTTGGTACATATTATGAATAATACTTTTCATCAGACTGCTCATACTTGAGCACATTAAAACACTTTTTATATTTCATTAATAACATACAGATACAATATAAGAAATTAAATTGACACCTTATTAAAACATATTAAAACATCAGATTATTAGCCTAAAATAGAAAGAAAGTACTTATATATTTACACTAGCATTCCCCGTCGCGGCTTTGCCCGCGAGACATTAAAATCAATTCTGTGATCATTATTTTGGCACTGATTTAATATAATATGTTAAGTGATGTTCAGGAGATTTAGTAGAATCGGAGCTTCCGGTAGGTGGAATGTTGGAGGGGGAAGCTGCAGGCTCGGTAGAAGAGAGGGAGACACGCAGTGGAGAGTTCACTAAAACCGCCAAAACAAAAAATTGCTTACTCGTCGTGAACGCTTCATTTTTCGGCTTTAAAACGTGGTTTTCGACGCCCCGTAGGTCTTTCGAGTTAAACTCGTCGTATCAAGATCTTTAAAATGAGTCCAAATTAGATATTTTTTCTCAAAGTGCAAAAATAGTTGTCCGTTAGAGTTAATCGACAATTTCGCCATTTAAACCCCTTAGGGGTTACATTTTTGAAATTCCTTTCTTAGCGGCTACCTAAAATCTAAATTCCGAACTTCAAGTTTCTATCATTAGTAGTTTTTGCTCTGCATTGATTCTATCAGTCAGGACAAAGCCTCTTATATATAGGGAGCAGAAATAAACACGCACCATCCCCAATCATGGGAATCACAGTGTGCATAATTTGATTACCACTAATATTTAAATAATCAGTAGCCATATTTTATGCGAATGTCTGTTTTAATACTATTGTAACGTTAAATCGATATTCAAATAAAAAACATATGGTTTAAAATCTTAACAATAGATATCCGTTAGAGTTAAACGACAATTTCGCCATTTAAGCCCCTTAGGGGTTACATTTTTGAAATTCCTTTCTTAGTGGTTACCTACATCGCGTTTAAAATCTAAATTCCGAACTTCAAGTTTCTATCATTAGTAGTTTTTGCTCTGCGTTGATTCTGCCAGTCAGGACAAAGCCTCTTATATATATAGAGATTAATATTTATAGTACAATTCTGTTTAAGGCTTCTTCTATAACATCTTCTGGTACATCCACGATTTTGCACTTCAAACATACTACTTATATTAGAATGAAGCACAGAATTGCTATAAATAACCTCCTTCAAACACATGTTTATTAATATACATATATTAGTAGCAGATAAGGTTAGCGCACCCCCCCCCCCTAGCGCACGCCCCAAAAATTGCTAAACTTTGAAAATACATGCTTTTGATGCAGAAAAAATTTATTATTTCAACAAATGAAATAATAAATCTATATAATATTTATCTATATACCTATATAACAAATTAAAATACAAGTGAAATCTCAATAAAAAAAAAAAAACACAAAAAAATCAATGGAAAGCCAGATAAAAAACAGAGAGAGAAATGCGTTATTTCAACAATAAGCAATGCTGCCCAATTACATTGGGTTGCAACATAACACAGCATACTAATAAATAATTAAATACATACATACTTTCTAAAAAAAAAAAAAAAAAAAAAAAAAAACAAGAACCGGAACTTCTATTTAAAACTGAAACAAACAACAAGGAAATCCTAGAAACCATAAAATTCTAATCACTAATGAACCCAAATACCCATTAGTTTATTCTGAGTTAGTGATTCCTTTATTTAAAGAAAAACCTTAAACAAAATTAATGGTATAAGGCAAATTTTCGAGTACTATACAATCAAAGTTTTACTCTAATTTATTTTTCCCGTTACAAATATTATTTTTATTTATAAGAAAAGGAGTATATTATAGACATCTAAAATTGGGATTTCCCTGAGGGAAAATAGTTTAATGTATTCAAGCATTGGAAGTTAGCAGGGTGTGTTTCCAGGATGTCCGCTAGGTTGCAGGTGATAATTGATCAGCGGGAGAAAGATTGGGTGAAAGGGGAATCATTTTATATATATATATATGCTTGTTACCTTAAAACTTGAAAAAATACCGGACGGATAAATCGGAACCTTTTACAAAACTATACTGTTTATAGTGTCCATATTTATTTTATGCTAACATCCCCATTGGAAATTTTTTTATGAGGGAACACCTTTGATTTAGTGGTTACCACATAGTCGACTACAAAACACAAGTTCCTGGGTTCGTATGGCCTTAGGATTTTTTAATACGAGTAAAAAATGCTTGGCAATGCCGTCCTTCGGAAGGGACGTGAAATGGATGTCCCAAGCCTCTGCTACGAAAGGTATAGGGTGAAAACCCTAGTCGTAATTAAACCTGGATAGGCAAAATTTAGGATCGTCAAAATATAGTGCCGCCCGATCGCCGTAGCATCTAAAGTGACGTTAAACAAACAACAAACAAAAGAAAATTTATTAAGATTTGAAAAATTATTTTTTTCGGTTTTCTTTGTTTAGTAATGCACAAAAAGATATGTTTCTTTCTTCCCTACAAAATGAAAAAGAAACCAAGGAAAGTTTTTTCCCCATTATTTTTAAACATTTTTACTTTCACTTACTTATATATGAAATATATAGTAAGGAAAGCATTGCGATCGTGAAAATTTTCGACTTCCGGTTTTCAACGGAAATACACGTTTTGGGGTCCCCTGAGTCTAGTTAACCAAGTCCCGCGAAATGGTCTGTGTGTGTGTATGTGAACAGACAAGCTCAAAAACTATAAACCGCACGAACCTGAAATTGGGTATTTGGTGTATGGATATACCCGCGATGTGACAGCAAAAATTTCATCAAAATTGGTGAATCGGAGGGGGTACTTTACTTAAAGAATTTTATCTAATTTTTACTTTTTTTTCGATTTTCTCAAAAACCGCTCTAACGATTTTGATTAAACTTGATATTTGATGCATGCATGTGCCTGCGATATGACAGTCAAAATTTCATCAAAATTGATTAATTTGAGGGGGTACTTTACTTAACAAATTTTGTCTTATGTTCACGTGTTTTTTTTATTTACTCAAAAACGGCTTTCACGATTTTGATCAAACTGGGTATTTGATGTATGTATATGTTCACAATGTGACAGACAAAATTTCATCATAATTGGTCAAATGCAGGGGGCTCTTTATTTCATAACTTTTTTTCCAATGTTTACATTTTTTTGGAATATCTCAAAAACGGCTTTAATGATTTTGATTAAATTAATCATTTTTAATCAAAATCAAGTCATTTTTTTAATTATTTATAGAAATGGCAATTAAAAAATCTGGTGCGTGCGCGCAACACACAACTTTCACTTACCAACTTACTTAGATTAGAAATTGATGCGTTTTGTCAATTGTTACTTCTCAAATGAACAGAACATCTTTAATAATAACGCATTGGTTTGTCATTAAAGGCGTACGGCGCATGCGTGATTTCGAAGTGCTTTATGAGTTACGGATTATTTTTCTTTTTTTCTCCTGTATATGTTTACTTGATTTTCTTCATATATCATATTTAGCCATTTCTTATTTTTAGGCGTGATGACAGACAGTTCATTTCTCAATATAAACTAAAACAAAGGTACTTTATAGGAAAACAAAAAAGGCCCCTTCCCCATTTAAGCCCTCTCAGAACATTTTAATAATGATAAAGCTTACCTGATATTAAATAACAACTAATTTTCATTAAACATAACGAATTTGATAAAAATCGTTAAAGCCGTTTTTGACATAATCGATCAAAAAGGTAAAAATTGGAAAAAAAATATAAAATAAAGTCCCCCCTCCTGTAGATCAATTTTGATGAAATTTTTACAGTCATATCTCGGGCATATAAATACATCAAATACAAAGTTTGATCAAAATCGTTAAAGCCTTTTTTGAGTAAATAAAAAAAAAAACGTGAAAATGATACAAAATTTATTAAGTAAAGTCCCCCCTCCGGTTGATCAATTTTGATGAAATTTTTACAGTCATATCTCGGGCATATAAATAGATCAAATACTCAGTTTAATTAAAATCGTTAGAGCTGTTTTTGAGAAAATCGAAAAAAACTTAAAAAGTTATTAAATAAAGTACCCCCTCCCTTTGAGTAAATTTGATGAAATTTTTGCTGTCACATCGCGGGCATATACATACTCTAAATACCAAATTTCAGGTTCGCACGTTTTATAGTTTTTGAGCTAGTCTGTTCACATACACACACACACACACAGACACACACACACACACAGACCATTTCGCGGGACTTGGTTATTTCGACTCAGGGGACCCCAAAACGTGTATTTCCGTTGAAAACCGGAAGTCGAAAATTTTCACGATCGCAATACTTCCACTTACTATATATTTCATATATAGGTAAGTGAAAGTAAAAAACATGTCAATTTCTAATGTAAGTTGGTAAGTGAAAGTTGTGTGTTGCGCGCATCGCACCAGATTTTTTTTTTCCGTTCCTTTTAAGGTTTCACTACATTCCTTCCTTTTATATTTATAGAGTCAATTGTTTTCATAATAATCCTAGTTTTATAAAACATTTTATAATCCTCTTTTACTGCGATTTAAAGTAAGCTATTATGTGTGATTTCGAAGGAATTCATTCATTGATTCCCATAAAATTTAACGTCAGAGTAAGACAAAGCAATGCGTGGTCTACATATGTACTACTTATAGGCATATGATTTAACCTTCATTCTAATGTATCTAATTTAACCTTCATTCTAATGTATCTACAAATCTCTAAAACAAAAAACATATTGGGATAACGTTCCTAACGCTATACGTTAAGTAATTTTCAAAATATCAAGATTCTATAGTTAGCTTTCTAAAAAAAAAACATTTAGGTAATTATTTTTTATATTTATATTTGACCTTTTTAAAAACTCCTTCCCCGAGGTTACGTAAGTACTTGAATTGGCTCCCAGATAGCACCAGAGGGGGTCACGACTTGAGTGGATTGGAATCAGCAGAGCGAGTGAAGATCATCCAAACTTGATCAATTATGGATGAATGGAGGATTAGAAAGCCAATTAAACGAATGCGCAGGTACAGTTATGCAAGCCTAAAACTGCAGGTATTCATTGTTATTTTTTGGCTGATCGAAGATTTTAAAATGTACTAGCCAAGCTGAAATTATTCAATCGTTATCAGCGAATAAACCGCATTCGTTAGGTAACAGGGAGTAATATTTTTATTAATAGAAACAATTTAGAAGTAAAAGTTACAAGTTCTAATTTAAGTTTTAAGAAAGTAACGATTAACGAGTAATGACAAGAAGTAACTAGTTTTAATTTAAGTACTAATAAAAGTAAAGAAGGATACTCATTTTTCACAATGCAATATATTATTTTGTCAAGTAAAAAAACCGTTACTTAAAACAACATATGCGTTACTTTTTTAAAACAAGTATTTTTTTTTTAAATTGCACATAAAAAACGGCTAATCCACTCCCTGCCCGCATCAGGAACGGTTTGATATTTTGTTAAAAGTTCGGTTGAAACAATTTAAATTGTTAACGTAAGGTAAAAAAACAAATTAGACAATTCACTGATTTAAGGCGTTTTTTTTAATTTTCGATCTAATGTTTTTCCCCCGTATCTTGTATAGGAGAATGAAAGTGCCTCATCTCAAAACTCGATGGATTGCGGATGTATAAATTTCAAATTTTTACAGTGGGTCACCTGTGGTGTAGTGGTTAGAGCATAGCGACCTAAAATACTAAAGCTTGTAGGTTTGCGTCCCGCGGTGGCCCTTTGATTTTTTAAAGAAAGTTAAAAAGTATTGGCTCTGCGGTCCTTCGACGTAAAATGGAGGTCTCGAGTCTGTGCGATGTCAAATTCATGTTCAGGAACCCTATCTTCATTATACTTCGATAGGCAAAATTTAATACTGCCACTGTATTATCGTCCGATTAGCCTTAGTAGCATAAATGGACGTTAAACGAACTAAAAAAGCAAAAAAATTTTTACAGACCTCTTCTTCGTTGTTTAGTCAAATAGTGTCCATATATGATTTTTATGTTAGTATCCCCAACGGAAAAAAGGTTATAAAAATTAGAACTGTTTTTTCGGTATTTGTCCATTATTTTGATCAAATGTTTTCTTTCCCGTTTAGCTGGCAAATTTTATACAACTCCACATCCTCTGCAGTAGAAAAGGGTAAACATAGATTTATATAATTTTTTTAAGATATCAGTGTGCAATTTTAAGAAGGTAAAAATGTGTAATGATGTTTTCGTTAGGTTAGGTTTCAGTGATTACAGACATACAACATCTTAGGTTATTGGTGTCCTCTTTCATTTATTTTAATACTAATTTTTTGTTCCATTTTATATTTTATGAAATAAATTTTTATCTTTAAGAAACTTAATGAATTTGTCTAGATTTATAATATTATTCCCCAAAATCGTTTGGAGCTTACGTTCGATTATAAAACATTGAAAATATGTTTCATGCCGTGTACAGTCTTCTAAGGCTGATTGTCAACTGTACTCCGCACGTTGCACATTTTTTTTTTTTTTTGGGGGGGGGGGCGTCCCTTTCGATAAGGTGTCCATGCCTAAGGCGCGCGTGCCCAATTCTCATACTTATTATTAGATAGTTAAACCTAAAAGCACCAGAAGAGAGTAGGTGGTAACTCTCTTCTGGTGCTTTTAGGTTTAAATCTTGCTTGAAAATATTTATTTATTTCCAAAAAAATAAATATAAATGTAATTAATACTAGCCACGCAGAGTGTGGCTAGTATTACATTAATATTTAGATGTTAGGATATCCTGAAATTTTAGCTTCCTTTTTTTTCTCAATAATTTCAAGAAAAACAAATAATACCGTGGTTTCACTCAATGCGAAATATCCTGCCATGTTTCCACAGAATGCAGACCTTGACGTCGTGTCGAAAACAGAAGAGTCACTAATCAAGAAATAAAGAAACAATGAAAGCTCGGTGGAAAGTTGAGAATAGGAAGCTGCAATAACTAATATATACTGGAAGTTGGAATGAGGCGTTTCTTCAGATCTCTTGCGACAGCGAGAGTCGACCCTGTACCGATGGCATCATCCTCAATTACCTCGAGTTGTCTCCTCTCTTCGTGAGGTCCCCGGGTCTTCCCGTTAGCTATTGCGAAGGGAACGGTTGGAAGAAGAATTAAACAGGAGTTCGATCCAGATGATGAGTAACATTTATATTCCATCTTTCATCTCAGAGTAGTAGACTACCCTTGAAATTCCTTCAAATATCCTTGGACCGGTAGATCGGATGCCATAAAGCCCGCGGTAGGGGCAACAAGAAGAAGAGGATGTTAGTTGACATGCAAGAGACGGCTAGAAGGTTCTGGAATATCATGCGCCTTGAGTCAGGGAGCGCGGTAGCGGAATACAAAGAGGTAGGCATCTCCGCTGAGCGCATGGCAGTCGATTCATTGGAATGTAATTATTTTTATAAAAGGAGAGAAAGTGATTCGATAAAAGTAAATTTATAAATATTTCGTAAATTGCGGTTTTTACCCCAGAATGACTTCATTAAATTAAAAAAATCTGGTGCGATGCGCGCATTCACTTACCAACTTATTTAGATTAGAAATTGAAGTGTTTTGTTAAATGCCATTTCTCAAAGCTACACATTTTTCCATATTCATTTATTTTTCCTATTTTTGTATTTCCTCTCTAAAGTTCACTATTTTTGTTAATTATTATTAAATAAAAGTTTTTACATGCGATAATTCGGCAATGTTGAAACCGTCATTTAGTTACCATGAAACAAATAATTTCCATTAAATGAACAAAACGGCTTTAATTATAAACAATGGTCTGTCACTAAAGGCTTAATGCGCATGCGTCGGCTCATTAGGCGAGTTTTATGAGTTGACGGAATATTTTTCTTTTTTCCCCTGTATATAACTTGATTTTTTTCATATTTCGTATTTTGCCTGTTTCTATTTTTAGGCGTAACGAGAGTCAGTTACTTTCTCCATATAAACAAAAACAAAGGTACTTCATAGGAAAACGAAAAAGGCGCCTTTCCCATTCAAGCCCCCTCAGAACATTTTAATAATGATAATTGCTTACCTGATATTAAAGAAGACTTGATTTTCATTAAACATGACGAATTTGATGAAAATCATTTTCGTTGAAAACCGGAAGTCGAAATTTTTCACGATCGCAATACTTTCCCTTACTATATATTTGTAAAAGTAAAAAAACAAAAATAAATACATCGAAAATGAAATTAAACCATGACAAATCACAAAACGTAACATTCACACTCCGACGAGGTACATGCCCACCAGTTTATATCAGCGAAAAATTCCTTAAACAAAGCACGATATCTTGGACTGATATTTGACAGAAGGATGACTTGGGGCCTTCATGACAGAATGAAAAGACATACGTTAAACTAGCGACTGAAAATTCTGTACTCAGTATTTTTCAAATCGTCAAAAATGAAAGGCAGAAACTTAATTCATACACATTCTTACTGAAATCTAAACGGAGAATAAAAGATCATTTACACCTCACAGTTTTATGGTTTAGCATAAAAGACACGCATAAAAAAAAACGATATTTAGAAATATTTTGTAAACGATGGGTTTAACCCCAGATTGTCTTCATTAAATTTAAAAACCACTTAATACAATTAAAAAAATATTACTCACTTCGGAAAAAAAATTAAACCATGACAAATCACAACGCATAACATTCACACTCCGACGAGATACATGCCGACCAATTTATATCAGCGATAAATTCCTTAAATAAAATACGATATCTTGGACTAATATTCGACAGGATAACTTAGGGCCACCATGTCAAAATGAAATGATAGACATTAAACTAGCGACTGAAAATTCTGTACTCGGTATTTTTCAAATCGTCAAAATTGAAAGGCAGAAACTAAATTCAAACACACACTTACTGAAATCTAAACGGAGCATAAAAGATCATTTACGCCTCACAATTTTATGGTTTAGCATAAAACACACGCTTAAATAAAAAGATACATATAAATATTTTTTAAATGGTGGGTTTAACCACTTACTGGTTTCATTAAATTTACAAAATTACTAAATAAATTAGAAAAAATATTACTCACTTTGGAAAGTGAAATTAAACCATGACAAATCAGAAGGGACATACCTCAAAAATTTATGGTTCGGTATCAAAGAAACACATAAATAAAATGCTATTTATAAATATTTTTTAAATTATTGTTTTAACCCCAGACTGTCTCCATTAAATTTAAAAACCACTAAATACTTTTGAAAAAATATTTCTTTGGAAAATGAAATTAAACCATGACAAATCACAACACATAACATTCACACTCCGACGAGATACATGCCTACGAGTTCATATCAGCGACAAATTCATTAAACAAAGTACGATATCTTGGACTAATATTCGACAGGATAACTTTGGGCCATCATGTCTAAATGAAATGACAGACATTAAACAAACGACTAAAAATTCCTTACTCAATACAAATACTTTACTCGATTTTTCAAATGGTCAAAATTGAAAGTATACATACATACCTACTTAAACCTAAACGGACATATGCCTCACAAATTTATATTTCAGCAACAAATATAAACTTACGAAAACTACAAACCTTTCAATCCAAAATGTTAAGAATAATAACAAACACACCTTTGCACGTTAGTAAAAAAACTCTAGATTCTGGCTTAAAATTACTACCCCAACTATCGACCGACATATAAGGAATCTTCCGGCTATTCATATTAATTTTCACGGATATAACAATAGACTTATTAACGACATGCCCATTAGGAGAGGACTGAAAATGAGGTGGATGAGAGACCTCTCTTGAAACAAACCGGGATGGTGTGCTGGGCACTATCTTCCCTCATCCATAAAAATGCCAATGTATTAGCAGTTTACTCTGATAGTCACTTAGTTGCGAAATATGCAAATAAAAGTATTGTAACGTGAAACAAAACACAAAACAGATGATGGTTTAGAATAGTTCTAGACTCTCGGTTGGAACAAACTGTCCTCGTACATGTTTGTGTCTGGGATGTTCGAGTACCATCTACTCTGGCCCAGAACCTTCGAGGACCGTCTACTCTTCAGACCTTCGACTCTTACGACTAAATCTAAGGAGCGATGCACTGGAGAGTTAGTCTTGTTCGGAAGCTCAAGTGATATGGTTATTTCTGTTTTACAAAGTGATAGTTTTTGTAACCTGTTTAAATATTTGTGTTTTCATAATTTCTGTGTCATGGAAAATTGTTATTTTAGTTCAATAAACATTGTTTAACCAACATAAGCGCTAAATTATGAAGTTGAATTTTTATTTTGTTATGAATAATTTGAAACGCATGTCAAGTAACATGGGTAATAGTCTCAATAGTTTTTTAAAAAATCTATCTTATGTTGGGATTTAGCTAATCCTAACTCAATAAACATAAAAATATCAACCATCTTACTCCAATTTCCTTGATTTGAACATCGTAGTCACAAACATGTACGAGGACAGTTTGTTCCAACGGAGAGTCTAAAACTATTCTAAACCATACGTTTTGTGTTTCGTTTCACGTTAAAATATTATTATTTACACATTTCGCAACTAAGTGACTATCAGAGTAAACTGCTAATACACTGGCATTTTTATGGATGAGATAAGATATGCCCAGCAGCACACCATCCCGGTATGTTTCAAGAGAGGTCTCTCACCCACCTCATTTTCAGTCCTCTCCTAATGGGCATGTCGTTAATAAGTCTATTGTTATAACCCTGAAAATTAATATGAAAGCCGGAATAAAGATTCCTTATATGTTGGTCGATAGTTGGTAATTTTAAGCCAGAATCTAGAGTTTTGTTACTAACGTGCAAATGTGTGTTTGTTATTATTCTTAACATTTTGGATTGAAAGGTTTGTAGTTTTCGTAAGTTTATATTTTTTGCTGAAATATAAAGTTGTGAGGCATATGACCGTACAGTTTTAAGTAGGTATGTGTATGTAATTAGTTTCTGATTTTCAATTATGATTGTTGTTGAGTGGCTTTTAAATTTAATGAAGACAGACTGGGGTTAAAACCATAATTTACAAAATATTTATAAATACCCTTTTATTAATGCGTGTATTTTATTCTGAACAATAAAGTTTTGAATGAATGAATGTATGAATCTATCAACCATCTTACTCCAAATTTCCTTGATTTGAAAAAAAAAAATATATATATATATATTCCCCTCAAAATTTTCCAAGGGCTTATAAGAATGTTACTTTATAGCATTATAACAAGATTTTTATGTAACTACTGGGTCTGGCATTATTTAGACTTATATGGCTCCTCCTCTCTCAAAAGGTATAAAGAAATCCACGACGTGTCATTTTTAGTTGATGTCGGGGCCAAAGAAAAAAAAAAAAAAAAAAAAAAAAAGCTACAAATAAGCGACGCCTAGAAGTAGCATAGCAGTAGCTGTACCGTTTAATTCCGTACTTCCGGTCGAAGATAAAGTAGATGACCGAACCATTTGGTGAGTGAGAACTTAAATTCACTATCTGGAGGCTTGCCGATGTCTTAAATATCGATTAAAATAAAGTAGAGTCGGCTACCTATACTTCTCGAACATATTTTTGAGACCCCCGTATCGGGAAGTAGGGGGTATATTTCCGAATCTGTGGCGGTCTGCACCCCTCCCCCCCATTTATAGAAACAGGAGGATTCCACACCCCAATCGCACAAGCTTCAGTGACAAGAGCTGACAGCCGATGACGACATCGGAGGACGTTGCTCCCGCCATTGTCTTTGGCCAGCGGAACGGAGGTGCCTATTGTGGGGGAGTGGCGGTGTCCTGTCTGCAGATCTCATTGGTTTAGATGAGGATATCGATAGCACAATATTGTCATCGAAAGAAATGTCGACTTATAATTATTGATACCCTAAAAATATAGGACTTCGATACTATTGAAATTCGATATTTTTATCGACCCAAAATTATTTTTGAAAAAAACATTAACTATGGTAATTTTATAATTATGCGCAAGCAAAGTACACTTTTATTCGTAGCTCTTCTAATGTTTTCTTTGGGATCTAAATATTTTTCCAACCTGTAGTGGAAGAAAATCTTTAAAATGATTACTCGATTATTGAATACCAGGTGTGTAAATATGAAACCGGAATTGGCCAATGATAGGAGTTAGCAGTCAATATAATCTTCTAACTAATCCGTCAGTGGTGTTATCTGCTTTTGCCTACATGTAATAAAGAGATCCAATTGATACCAACATCAGTTTCATTCTATAACCGTGTTTTTAGAGGCGTTGAACATGTCGACTTTTGTGCCAACAAATCAAGATTTGCGGACAGCATTTATTTTCCGTTTCCTTCTGAAAAAATTGGAGCATTATCACATAGGATGCTTGTTGAAGCTTACGGGGAGCATGCCCTAGGCAACTCTCAATGTTTCGATTGGTTCAAAAAATTTAAAGATGGATTTCGATAAAAGAAACAAAGACCGTGGAAAACCACAAAACAAAACTTTGAAAACGCTGATTCGGAAGCGTTTGTTGGACAATTATTACATGTGACACCGTCTCCATTTGTTTGAAAGGCATGGAAAAGATCCAGAAGGTCGGTACCTCACCAACTGAATGACAGGCAGCAGGAAGCTCGAAAAACCTCATGGCAAATGCTGCTCGCCAGGTACAGAAAAAAAGTCATTTCTTCATCAAATTGTGACTGATGATGAAAAGTGAATTTACTTCGAGAATCCTAAGCGTAAAAAATCCTTGGTAACTCCTGGTGAACCATCGGCATCGCTTGGGGAGGAAGAAAATGCTCTGTGTCTGGTGTGATCAGATGGGTGTTACCTACTATGAGCTGCTGAAACCTGGGGAAACTGTTAATACGGAACGCTACCTACAACAGATGATAAATTTGAATAAAGATTTGCGCCAAAAAGTCCCAAATATGAAGAAAGGACACACAAAGTGATCTTGCTCCATGACAATGCCCCATCACATTCGGCTAAACGGACCAAGGAAACGAATTCTTCCGAACGGTAAATTCTTCCGCATGCGGCTTATTCACCAGATTTGGCCCCATCCGATTACCACCTATTTGCATCGATGGGACACGCACTAGCTGAGCAGCGCTTCACTTCTTATGAAAATGTACGAAATTGGTTAAGTGATTGGTTTGAGTTTTGGCGGGGAATCCAAAAATTGCCTGAATGATGGGAAAAATGCATAGATAACGAAGAACAGTACTTCGAATAAAAAAGTATGTATCATTTTTAAACAATCAACTCTTATTTGCTATTTGAAAAATTCCGGTTTCATATTTACACACCTGGTATGACCATGTATTAAAACAATCACCGATGTATTATATCACCGACGAGGTCAAGTTCTTTCACAAGAAACAACCTACTCATCCCAACCCTCTTGTTTCGTCTTAGCTTCCTACTCTATTCATGACAATCCACCAATGCATCAAAAAAGAAAATGGCCTCGCGATCTTCTAATTTAGAATTATTATTATTAGGGAACTACCAATGGGCATATCTACAGGGGTCACCTGTGGAGTAGTGGTTAGCATAGCAACCTACAATAAATACAAAAGGTCGCGGGTTCCCGTACCGTGGTGGCCCTATGAATTTTTAAAGGCAGTAAAAAATCCTTGGCTATCCCGTCTCTCGTGTGTGACATAAAATTGAGGTCCCGAGCTGTACAATGTCAGGTACTCGTTAAATATCCCTATCCTAATTATACCTAGATAGGTAAAATTTAGGACTCCCACTGTGTGTTTACAATTAGCTTTAGTAGCATGAAGGAACCTTAAACAAACAAACGCTAAATTTACTAAGAAACTTCTCCGTGTACATACTTTGAATGTTAGCCGTGTACACATAGTGTTAGCCAATCCTAAATAGCCGTAGGTAACCATCATTTGACCATTCAAAGTGTATATTTATTAATTTGATTTAATTCCTTGCCCAATTATTTTAGTTACTTTAAATCGTAAGGTTTCAGGATTTTCCCTCTTCATTCAGAACAAATCTAACATGTTTTACTTTTTACAAAACATTCTTAGATATATAATGACTTCATTAATGAAACGAAGTGATAAATATGAGATAAGATGGATACATATGGATGATGAAATAATCTCTATTTTGAATCGTTTGGAAAAGATATGGTGTGGGTGAACGAACGTTCGTCATGTTATGAAACGAAAGCTGCCAAACAATGATTGATAGGTTTTTGTTTTCTGTTCCATCCCTCTTAGTTCTCAATGGCGTCTCTATCTACAGAACAGTCATATCATTCCGATATATATTATTTTCATCTGTTTTACAACAAAAAAGCTTTTTTGATTTATACAGGTATTTACTTACTTACAGAAATATTATATAATATATATTATATATATACAGAAACTACTCAATCGATCTTTATAAGATTTGTCTCACTGTGTGTAGTTTTGTCCAATTTAAATCGTAAAATAGTTTTTACCTCGATTAGTGGCCTCAATATTTATTTATTGCAGATGAAATATTTATTAAGCTACAATCGAGTGTGATTATTTGTAAGTTATAAAATTTTCCAACAGATGGCGGTGTAAGTTGATTTATTGACGCTTTTTCCACACTTGATTTTCTTTCGATTTTTAGGGCGGTTAAGCATCCAGTAGCTAAATATTATTTTTCCGGCTTGGACTATAAAAATCTGTGTTTTTCCCATGAGCAATTATGTGTCACCTTTTCTGTGGTAGGCACGTATCTAATCGGAATGTGAATGTTATGTCTTGTGATTTATAATGGTTTAATTTCATTTTCCAAAGTAAGTAATACCTTTTATATGTAAAAATCTCGTGTCCCGATGTTTTTACAGGGGTACAATCAGAAACAATCAATCAACCTTTATAAAAGTTGTCTCACTGTATGTAGTTTTGTCGAACTTAAAAGATATATAAGAGATAGTTTTTATCTCCATTATCAACCTCAACATTTATTTATTGCAAATGAAATATTGATTATGCAACAATTGAGTGTGATTATTTCTAAGTTATATAAATTTCCAACAGATGGCTGTGTCAGTTGATTTATTGAATTTATAATTTTTTGACAGTTATTTACACCCCAAACTTTAACTTAAATGAATAAGTAAATAAGTCCTAAGTTTATTTGCAGATATATATGAATCTAATGTTTGGAAGATCCTCTAAGTCATCTATGATGTAAGTATTTAGCAAACTAACCGTAGGGAAGATTTCACAATTAAATCCACAGGGTGTCTTTTTTAAATTTTATGATTTTTCTTGATGAATTGTTGATTGATAGTTTCGAAAATGCTTTAAAGGGGAGTGAAACGTCAACAAAGATTCAGTGTTTACGACTTTGACTGTATAAAAGTCAATAAATAGAATGTTTTGAGACACTTTCAGCTTTAATTTGGAACCTTACTTCATTCTTTTAGTGGTATTTTTCAGTATTCTCTTTTTGAAGATTAATATTCAACTATTAAATAATTTAGTTGAAGTATACGTTTTCTAGATCTATATTACTTTGAGTTTGAAATATTAATGTTTAAAAGCTATTGCAGCTTGGTATAGTTTGCAACTCCTTGACTTCGGATGACTGGTGCTTCGCCGATAACTCTTGGCCCCGGAGATTATCTCGGTCGACCCCCAGATGCCTCCTAGATACCACAAGCGTCCTAGGACAGAGACGTTGCGAAAACTCTCCTTGATCGACACCTTCGGCAAAACCCTCCGACTCTTTCGTCAGCCGCGAACAAGGGTACGTGGTCACTGTCCACACAAGGCCTGTACCATTTCGAAATATAGACCACTATCGATACCTTATCGTATTCACAAAGAGGTATGAGTACAAGAGGGGGGAAACAATGATTTACTTTTCAAACTGGAGAAAATAAACGAAGGCTGGGATTTTCGTGACTGCGCCTGTTTCGAAATTACTCACTCGAGGGTCAATGGCGGATCGCATGAGTTATATCGATTTATCGACCGCTGAGATTGGTATCGACCAAGGCTGTGAGAATCGGAGGTGTATCGTATCGCGCTGGCCATCGGGTTCGAGGATGTGAAGAAACTATTGTAAATAAATAAACCGCACTCTGACAATGATAACAAGGCTGCATGATATAGGAACAGATTCTATGTTTATGCAAGGATAAATATATATATGTCTTCTCGGTGAATAAGAGGTGAAGTCGAATTCAGTCAAAATAGGTTAACTGGCTAAAAAAAAATATGGAGGCGGTTTGTTCGTAGATTTTTTGTTTGTTTATGCTACTAAGGCTAATCGGACGATGCTACAGTGGCAGTCCTAAATTTTGCCTAGCCAGGTATAATCAGCATATGGATCTTTAACGAGTACCTGCCTTCGTACAGGCTCGGGATTTTTTACTCGCATTAAAAAATCCTAGGGCCACCGTGAGACGCGAACTGGTTTGTTCGTAGTTACAATAAATCTACAAGTGCACTTGGAATGTATTTATAATAATTTGCGTTATATGCTTGTTGAAACTTACGGGGAGCATGCCCTAGGCAAATCTCAATGTTTCGATCGGTTCAAAAAATTTAAAGATGGATTTCGATAAAAGAAACAAAGACCGTGGACAACCACAAAAAAAAAAACTTTGAAAACGCTGATTCGGAAGCGTTTGTTGGACAATTATTACATGTGACACCGTCTCCATTTGTTTGAAAGGCATGGAAAAGATCCAGAAGGTCGGAAAATGGGTACCTCACCAACTGATAGATAGGCAGCAGGAAGCTCGAAAAACCTCATGGCAAATGCTGCTCGCCAGGTACAGAAAAAAAGTCATTTCTTCATCAAATTGTGACTGGTGATGAAAAGTGAATTTACTTCGAATTTGCATCGATGGGACACGCACTAGCTGAGCAGCGCTTCACTTCTTATGAAAATATACGAAATTGGTTAAGTGATTGGTTTGACTCAGAAGAGGAAGCATTATTTTGGCGGGGAATCCACAAATTGCCTGAATGATGGGAAAAATGCATAGATAGCGAAGGACAGTACTTCGAATAAAAAAGTATGTATCATTTTTACACAATCAACTCTTATTTGCTATTTGAAAAATTCCGGTTTCATATTTACACACCTGGTATAAGGAACGATTGACTGGACAGTAGTCTTAGTCTTGGTTGTTAAGCTCAAGCCATTTGTGTGTTACAAAATGATAATTTTTGTAACCTGTTCTAGTGTGTATTTATAATTCGTGTGGCATTAAAAATTATTATTTTTCTTTGAATAAATATTGTTAACCCATAGAAGTGTTACAATTTTAAACATGATTAAAAAAGAAGCCTAATCTTGGCTTAAGATGGCAACGACTGATCTAGGACCGGGATGTAGCAGACTTTAGGAAGTTTATTTTTTTAATACTTACCGATTTATTTTATATCGATATCAACAGCCTACCACTAATCGACCAATCAATCATTGAACACTCCAACCTCTTAAAATGGCCGTTCGTGATTATCGAGAAATTAGTTCCATCAGGACCGTAGACAAATCTCAATGAGACAAAAGATTAATTCAGAGACAATGAGTTGCGGCAAGAGATCTTGAGACTTTCCACGTCTTGGATACGAAGTATCGAAATCTCTTCTAGATCAAGAAAAAACTGCCCAGATACCTGAGGGCATTCCGCTAGCAGGACTTCTGGTTATATAAACCGGAGAAAAACGAGGCGGGGTCTAGAACAATAGGAGGCGGCATCAGGTCCTTGTTCTGCTGGAGGAACATGGAGTTGTCGACCAATTAAACAGTCGAAGGAATGGTTGTACAAGAGTGATCACATCAATCCAGAACTAGCCATGCTTTGCTTACTATACAAAACGGGTCTTCTTTACAAAACGACCTCATGTTACTTTTTAACTGTTACAATTACATTTATAAGAACAGATGTTAATTTATAAAACCATGTATATTTTAGAAACAACTTTCGTCAATTTCTACGTGAAGGCCTTCTCCGCCAATTACCATCGGGTGGGCGAGTATATCGGCAGCACATATTTCCCTCATGTAGTTTTTCAAGGTCTGTTGTGGTTTTACTAGACATTCCTAGTTCATTTTTGCAAAACTTTTCGGTAATATAATATCTTGTCCATGAATATTAAACATCAAAGCTTTGTTCAAAGGTAGCTTGCTAAAATTAAACCAAGTCTCCTTAAAAATACTGAAACTTGACCTGCAACCTTTTCTGTAGCATCTCCATCTTGGTGTGTGACCTCCTGTAATCTCCAACTTCATGTCATGTTCCAGGGAACACTTCCTCTTCTTTTGGAGAATGCCATAACTTCTTAGTATTTCAATACACTTTTCTTGAAATGAATTGAATTGCTTTGAATGAATTGCTTAATTCCAAAAGATTCATTTTGTCTCGAGGAAATCTAATTTCGAGACACAAATGAAATCAAGAATACTTTTATCATGCAGTTTATAACCTTGCTTATAAAATCATGTGTTTACCTTTCCGGTTACAAGTGAGTATAAATGTAACAGTTAAAAAGTAACATGAGGTCGTTTTGTAAAGAAGGCCCTACAAAACATACGATTTAAAAGATTGTTGGAACTGTTGGAACAAACTGTTGTAGTACATGTTTGTGATTGTTCTGTCGTGACTGTTCGAGAAACTTCTACGCTTGTCGAGAACGTTCTGAACCTACTACCAGTGGTACACTCTGCCTCTCAAAAATATTGATTCATATAATTTTTTTTTTTTAATCTTCTAAAACACTGCTACTGTGGTCTAACGTAAATGATTGGAAACCGACATGTTTTAAAATATAGTCTATATTTATACATAGCCTTGTATCGATCATTTAAATGCAAAAATGAAGAGTTCCTCTATTGTCCAACCATAGTAATATTTGTGAGGATTTAATGTTTATATTCTTAAATAGATGTTTTTGGATGGAAAAGTTGCATTGCGCATGCCTCTAACATTTTCCTGATCGTAGTATATCTTTTTGTTTGTTTGTTTGTTTAACGTCCATTTTTATGCTACTTAGGCTAATCGGACGATGCTACAGTGGGAGTCCTAAATTTTGCTATCCAGGTATAATTAGGATAGGGATCTTTAACGAGTACCTGACATCGTACAGGCTCGGGACCTCCATTTTACGCCCTATCCGAGGGACGGCATAGCTAAGGATTTTTTACTCCCATTAAAAAATCCTAGGGCCACCGCTGGAATTGAACCCGCGATCTTTAGTATTGTAGGTTGCCATGCTAACCACAACACCACAGGTGACCCCCGTATATCTTTTTTAACAGTCTTTCAACGCCGAAAATGAAGGGGAGGGGTTGGATTCTTCCGTGATTCGCCAATGCATGTTTCACATCCTAAAGACAATTTTGAAATATATTGTAACATAAAACACAAAATATATGATTTAAAAGAGTTTTAGACTTCTTGTTGGTACAGCTAGTACAAACTCTTCTAGTACATGTTCTTGATTGTTCGAGAATGATTACGCTTGTCTGGAACCTTCTAGATTGTTCTGAGTCAGACTAAGTATAAGGAGCGATGGACTGTATAGTTAGTCTTGCTCTGAAGATCCAAAATCATATTGTTAAGTTTGTGTTACACTGTCGTTACAAGTTGATACCTTTTGTAACCTTCTTGATTCAGTTTTCATTGTAAATCATTATTTTCTTTAAATAAAATGTTTTGAACCCACATAAGTATTACAATAATAATATTCGAGGTAAATAAATAAATGTGTTCCGGTGAAATTTACCCCAAAACATCATTACACATAATGCCTACTAGGGGCGGCAATTCCGCTGAATTTCATCTTGACCCGATTGCAAAGGAAAAGATCTAGTGCGTGCGTGCAACACACAAATATCACTTATCAACTTACTTAGAATAGAAATTGACGTGTTTTGTTAATTGCCACTTCTGAAAGTCACACATTTTTTCACATTCATTTCTTAGTTTTGTTTATATTTGTTCTTTAAAGTACACTATTGTTTTTTTATTATTAAATAAAAGCTTTTACTTGTAATAATTCGGCAATGCAAGCATAATACTCCACGTCGTCTGATTTTATAATTCTCTATGTTGTTGTTGAAAACTTCATTTACCATGAAACAAATAATTTCCATTAAATGAACATAACGGCTTTGATTATAAACAATGGTCTGTCATTAAAGGCGTACTCCGCATGCGTGGGCTCAACCTGTTTTATGAATTGACGGAATATTTTTATTTTTTCTCGTCTATATGTTTACTTGATTTTGTTCATATATCATACTAATCCATTTCTTATTCTGTTGCGTAACGAGAGACAGTTAATTTCTCCATATAAACAAAAACAAAGGTACTTTATAGGAAAACAAAATAGGCCCCTTCCCCATTTAAGCCCCCTCAGAACATTTTAATAATGATAAAGCTTACCTGATATTAAAGAACACCTAATTTTTATTGAAAATGACGAATTTGATCAAAAATCATTATAGCAGTTTTTGAGATAATCGAAAAAAAGGTAAAAATTGGAAACAAAGTTAGGAAATAAAGTGCCCCCTCCGTTTGACCAATTTTGATGAAATGTTTGCTGTCACATCTTTGTCATATAAATACATCCAATACCCAGTTTGATCCGCTCAAATACCCGTTTTTGAGTAAATAAAAAAAAAAAAAAGGTGAAATTGATAAAAAATTTATTAAGTAAAGTCCCCCTCCGGTTGATCAATTTTGATGAAGTTTTTGCAGTCATATCTCGGGCATATAAATGGAACAACTCAGTTTAATCAAAATCGTTAGAGCTGTTTTTGAAAAAAACGTAAAAAGTTATTAAATAAAGTAAAAATTGGTAAACTCCGTTTGACCAATTTTGATGAAATTTTTGTTGTCACATCACGGGAATTTATACATACCGAAAAGCCGGAATTCGAATTTTTCGCGATCGCAATACTTTCCCTTACTATATATTTCATATATAGGTAAGTGAAAGTAAAAACGGCAGCCACTTTAGTACCTAAGATTCAACTCTAACAAACTTCTCGTTAGACATGATCGATCCCGACTGTTCGCAGTGACACCACCATTATTACGACACCCATTAGCCAGCTACTAAAATAATAATGAGCTAAGTTGCACAGAGCTAACAATGGGATATCGCTCATAACGGGAAAGTTGCGCTACATGTCGTTCAGGAGTGATGCATCCACTGACCTCGTTCGGCCACGCCCGATGCCATACAATAGAAACTGACTTACATTCCAACGCCCACCATATGTTCCATTCTGCCTAATCAACAATCGGTACGGTAATGGTTAACCTCTCTCATTAGCTTGGTCCTAATGTAAATATTCTCCGGAATAAATTTGAATAAAATTTATTCACTCGTTGAGAAAGACCCTGGGTTCCACGCAATTTCGTGAATGATTGCAAATTGAAACTTTTATCATTATGAGCCAGGCAAACCTAATAGAGGGGGTCACCTGTGGAGTAGTGGTTACCATGGGAACCTACCAAACTAAAGGTCGAGGGTTCGCGTCCCGCGGTGGCCCTAGGATTTTTTAATGGGAGTAATCATAATTGACTATGCCAATTATGATTACTTCGTTAGGAAGTAAAATGGAGATCCCCATTCTGTACGATGTCAGAAATCGTAGGAAATATTCCTATCCTAATTATTTATTTTTTTATTTCTCTTAATACTTATAAGATTTTACATCTTGTAGCAAGGAGTTCTCCAGGCATAAATTGTACATACAAATAAATAAATAAGTTGAACATACAAAAAAAATAAATAAAAAAATATATATAATAATAATAAAATAAAAAATATATATAAAAATGAACAAAATTAACTTTACCTTGGTTCGTATCGGAATAAAAGAATAATACAGAGGGAAAGAAAAAAAACAGAATTATGTATACTTAACTAGGTAATGAAATAAACATTCGTCTTCTTCAGAAAATTGCTCCTCTCCTCCCATAATTATATATAAGTAATATTACCTTTATAAAGATAAGAACAAGCAGTATTTTTTTTTTAAATAAATAAAATAAAATAAAGATAAAAGTAATTAAGTATATGTACATCTTGTAAAATTATTTAAAATTCAGAAGCTTAAAATAAATCAAATAATTTCCGTTGAATTAATTTCAAAAATCCTAAAAATAAAAGTTATTCGTACATGATGAAGCTTCTTATTTTTGTACTTTCTTTAATATAAATGAAAATAGTAGAGATGAGAGATGGTCAACTGTTCTTCAATTACGATAAGTTAAATGATGGTCAGGATTTTCAGTACATATTAGCTACTGTATCTAACCACGATAAACGTCCCCTCTCAGAATCCATTTTCATCCATCTAGAAACAAATAACCCGGTAAATCACAAAACAGATAAAGAGATAATTTCATCCACTTATTCTAACATCTTCCGCATCCTCAAATCCTAGTTTTGATTTCATAGGTACCTGAAATTATCTCTGTACCTCTTTTACTATTATTATTTTTTGTATTGTATGCTTCTTTCTGTATATTTTCCAAATTTTCATGCATTGTAACATTATATATTATCTCATTTTTATGTTATTATTGAGTCCAGACACAACTATTTGTATACAATACCATCTACTTTGTTAGTTTTTAAATATTTTTGTTCACTCAGTTGTAATGTGCCTTCACTTCAAATGCGTTGGATTTCCCCGTCATAAACCTTTGAAGTCGGCAAACTAACCCCCTACCACTACCTCTCACCTTATTTTTACCTTTAGTCTTAGTATCCACCTGGACTCATTAGGTAAATATCAGATTCTATTTTATCTTGTTAACCAGCCTCTTATTTTAATATTCATGTATACACCATCTTTTATATTATTATCAGTTCTGTAATGTATCCATTTATGGTCACCCTCTAGCATAGATACTCATATATTTGTTTTCTTTTAGCCCTGATGAAGAGCCACAAGTTGGATCGAAACGTTGGCTTACCATAATAAAATCATTGTAAACTGAAAATCCTGACCATCATTTAACCTATCATAAATGAAAATATTATTAATTTTCTTTATATTGTCAATTGTGAACAAATCCTCAAACATTAAATCGGGACAGAGATCCCTATAGAAGAGAGAAAATCCCTATCCTAAATATATCCCTGGATAGATAAAATTCAGGACTCCCACTGCAGCATCGTCCGATTAGCCTTAGTAGCATAAAGGGATGTTAAACAAACAAACCTTACAGAGTTTTGCCCTAAATTTCCTTTTTAGCATGTTTCAGAAATATTTCTCAAAGTTGGCTTAACCCTGCTTTAAACTGAGCTACTCAGGTAATAATATTAATATTGCAACATTATTATCCGAGTAATTAATTAATTAAGTAACTAAGTAAAACTGGTTTAATGATTTTGATCAAATTTGTCATGTTTAACGAAAATCAGGTAAGCTTTACCATTTTTATATGTTCTGAGAGGGTTTTAGTGGGGAAGGCAACTTTCCTGTTTACTCATAAATTAGCTTTTGTTTATATGGAGAAACTATCTCTCGTTACGCCAAAAAATGTGATATGGCTAACTATGAAATGTGAAAAAATCAAGTAGACATATAAAGAAGAAAAAAGTAAAATATTCCGTCAACTCATAAAACACTTTGAGCCCACGCATGGGTAGTACGCCTTTAATGACAGATCATTGTGTATAATTAAAGCCTTTCTGTTCATTTAATGGAAATTATTTGTTTCATGGTAACTAAATGAAGTTTTCAACAACTACTTGAGAATTATAAAATCAGACGACTTGGACTATTATGCTTGCATTGCCGAATAATGACAAGTAAAAACTTTTATGTAATGATAAAAAAAAAAGTATTTTTATAGAGCAAATAAAAACAAAAATAAGTAAATGAATGTGGAAAAATGTGTGTGAATAATGGCATTTAACAAAGCAGGTCAATTTCTAATCAAAGTTGGTAAGCGAAAGTTGTGTGTTGCGCGCATCACACCAGATATTTTTTTCCTGTGTTTGAAATTTTCTCTCATTCGACTCAACGGATATTCATAAGAATGACTTTGATATTATAACGCCTGGATACTAATTCCCATAATTACTTAGATATGTATATAATTAATAACAGCATCAAATAAAATCAAGGTAATAAATGTTAACAAGTATACAAAAACAACAATAAAAAAGTGGAGTAGAAGATAGCATATCAGCTTAAAATATTAAAGGTTGCGAGCATAAATGCAGTTACGAAATATTTTTATGTAACTAAAAATAAAAAAATATAGCTATGTATAAAAAATAAAAATCGTGAAGTTGAAATATTCAAACACCGTTTCTCAATTATGTTTCAAAATAGGCTACTGATTATATTTTTCTTTTGGAGCATCCGAATTATCGATCTATCGGTCGTGCCCAATCTGCATAAACGTGACAACAGATATAATGGACTGTCTTCGTAATTGTGGCGAAACTCAACCAAAAACCTTTTACAGATTTTGTCAAAAATCCTCGATAAGGATGATGCGATGTCGAAACCAACAACAAAAAATGAATTAAAGTAGAACAAGAGACCTGGAAGTTACGATGTCAGCTCAAGAACTGCTGATCTTCTTCTGTATTAAATAATACGAAAGGAATCTGTGTCAGCTATCCCACGATTCTAATAGGACTCTGCCAATGGTTACTCAATCTGGATCGATATGACGATTCATTTTAATATCGAGGTGGATTTAAAATCGATGTATATTTAAAGTTTATCGAACTCTCGTAATTCCACACGATGCTGTGGCTCAGTAGCTACAATGCGTTGAATTAATTATATCCTATCATTTTTAATGTAGTCAAATCAAAATTCACTGATAAAGAAAAAAACGTTTCAGCTAATCTAAAAACCAACGGGATTTAAAATAGAATTTAAACCTAATTTAAAATTGTTTGGTAAAGAATTTAGAAGGGTTAAAGTTTTTATTGTTTACATATTATATTTGACGGTAGTGTGGTAATAAATGACACATCTAAAAGGAACTAATAAAGAATAAAATTGGAACAGGGTTTAGTACAATCAAAATAGAAAGTTGGCAAAAATGTACCAAATTAATCTTTTACCATATAACATATTAATTAAATTAGAATATAACACATGATGATAAGAGATATCGTATCAGGAGGTTATACTAATAGGTGCACAATGATTTTAGATAACTTGTCTTCATCTAAACAGACTATAATTTGCTGACAGGCAATAATTTGCCTTGGGAACAACATGGATTTTCCAAGTCCAGTCTGAAAAAAAAAAAATCTGGTGCGTGCGCGCAACACACAACTTTCACTTACCAACTTACTTAGATTAGTAATTGATGTGTTTTGCTAAATATCATTTCCCAAAGTCACACATTTTTCTACATTCATATCTTATTTTTGTTAATCGTTAAAGCCGTTTTTGAGTAAATAAAAAAACCCCGTGAAAATGATACAAAATTTATTAAGTAAAGTCCCCCCTCCCGTTGATCAATTTTGATGAAATTTTTACAGTCATATCTCGGGCATATAAGTACATCAAATACCAAGTTTGATCAAAATCGTTAAAACCGTTTTTGAGTAAATAAATAAAACACGTGAAAATGATACAAAATTTATTAAGTAAAGTCCCCCCTCCAGTTGATCAATTTTGATGAAATTTTTACAGTCATATCTCGGGCATATAAATACATCAAATACCAAGTTTGATCAAAATCGTTAAAACCGTTTTTGAGTAAATAAAAAAAACACGTGAAAATGATACAAAATTTATTAAGTAAAGTCCCCCCTCCGGTTGATCAATTGTGATGAAATGTTGGTTATCACATCTCTGGCATATAAATACATCAAATACCAAGTTTGATCAAAATCGTTAGAACCGTTTTTGAGTAAATAAAAAAAACATGTGAAAATGATACAAAATTTATTAAGTAAAGTCCCCCCTCCGGTTGATCAATTTTGATGAAATTTTTACAGTCATATTTCAGGCATATAAATAGATCAAATACTCAGTTTAATCAAAATCGTTAGAGCCGTTTTTGAGAAAATCGAAAAAAACTTAAAAAGTTATTAAATAAAGTACCCCCTCCCTTTGAGCAAATTTGATGAAATTTTTGCTGTCACATCGCGGGCTTATACATACTCTAAATACCCAATTTCAGGTTCGCACGGTTTATAGTTTTTGAGCTAGTCTGTTCACACACACACACAGACACACACACACACAGACCATTTCGCGGGACTTGGTTATTTTGACTCAGGGGATCCCAAAACGTGTATTTCCGTTGAAAACCGGAAGTCGAAAATTTTCACGATCGCAATACTTCCACTTACTATATATTTCATATATAGGTAAGTGAAAGTAAAAAAAAACGATTTGGCTAATGGATGCTTACCCACCCTCTAATATCGAAAGAAAATGAAGCGTTGTATCAATAAATAATAATAATCAAGTAACACTGTCATCTGTTGGAAATGTATAGAACTTACAAATAATCACATTCAATTGTACTATAATAAGAATATAATTTACAATAAAAGAAATATTGAAGTAAATAATCGAGATAAAAACTATCCTATCTTTTATGTTGTACAAAACTGCACACAATGAGCCAAATTTCATCAAAATCGGTTGAGTAGTTTCTGAGTTTACCTCGGACAAACATCGGGACACGAGATTTTTATTCATATAAATATATAAAACACATACATCGTCGTTGATACTGGAAAAGGTCGTATTTCAATCAATAGCTGATTATCAGGAGAACGAAAAAATCATTTTATTTGCAAAAAATTTTTTTAGTTTTGTTGTTTCATTGTCGAAAGGAACATTAAAATTTTTTTTTTATAGTCATTTGTATTTTTTTTTTTGCTAGAGTTTAAATTTTCCTTATAGGCTGGTGTCACTCAAGGTTAATGACCAAGCGAATCCTGAAATTCGAATATTTTTTTACTGTGCATTATTCTTTTTTACTATTTAGAGGTGATAAACTTCGTCTATTAATACCTTAGAGCTACTGGTTTTGATTACAAATCCAATAAAACAGCAAAATCGAAAATTTCTGACAAACGACATTTTGCAGTATCAACGACGATATTTTGCGAGTGTTTTTATCTTGACCGCACACCCAGATATTTTCACTTCTCAATTTTTTTTTTCAAAATCCTTGTTTAAGTTTTTACTCAATTAAAATTCTTTTAATGTTATACCTTTTACTGCATTCTAAGGTTGGTTTATTTGCTATTATTTTCTTAGTAACCACTCATTCTTAATTTATTATTTTCATGCCGATGGTGTTCTCCACTTCTTTGCATATATTTTATCCTAAAAACATAATAAAATCGATGTATATTTAAAGTTTATCGAACTCTCGTAATTCCATTGAGAGATCTCGGAGGCCTTGAAAATATAATCAGGTCACCGTTCGGTCTGGGGTTCTCGTAATTGGACCATTTTGCGGTGAATAAACTCAATAATAGCAGGAAATCGTTTTGGAATTATCCGGCGACCTCAACACCACAGTTCAATCTGACCTACAGGTTCGGGATGAGTAACTGAAAGGAAATAAAACAATAAATCGTCATTTTTGTACAATAGTAACTTTGGTTCGAAGTTTTGATTTCGGATAATATTTAACTAACAAAAAAAAGGCTTTAGAGAAGAAATAATATATACCATAATTATCATCAAAAAGCATAGAAAATTTATATTATTTAAAAAAAAAAATGTCTTAGGAATTATCTTTTAGTTGCCTTATGTAACAGGAATATAAGGCATCTTCCTAAGGGAAATATAAGGCAACAGAAAGGATAAGGATCTTCCACGAGTACCTGACATCGTACAGGCTCGAGAACTCCATTTTACGTCCTATCCGAGGACAAAGATTTTTTACTCCCATTAAAAAATCGTAGCGCCACCTCGGGACGCGAACCCACGACCTGTAGTATAGTAAGTTTCCATGCAAACCACTAAACCACAGGTGGCCCCAAAATAAATTGTACTTAAACATTTAGTACGTAGTATTTATACGTGTTGTTATGTTCTCACGTCAAGTACGGCTTTTATAGCAGAGTTGGAAAAAAAATCAACTATTTTTGAACAAAACAAAAATAATAAAATATATATGATAACATTTTTTCAATAAAATTATCTTTTGATTTATTACATGACAGTATCAAACCACGCTTTTATTTTTAATCGTGATCGTAAATCGAGTAAGTGAAAAGCGAAAAAAATATATAAAAATTATATATATATATATAAATATATATATATATATATATATATATATATATATATATATATATATATATATATATATAATCCAGTTTTCCATACACTCCTTTTTTTTGTGCGTGCGCATCTCTATCTATATATACAATTATAAAACTTTATGTATAAAGTTATATAATTATATATAATAAATATTTTATTCCGAGGCACGCCAATAGATGTTTCATATGAAAAATATAACGGAAGAGCAAGGTAGAGAAAAATGTCATAAATAATAAGATTTATAAACAATATAATAATATTAAAAATGTATGGGGTTAATTACCTCTTAGTTGTTTTACCTCGATAAACTAAAACAAACACAACATCTATTTATATATTTTTTTTTCTGTTATATAACAAATGACTGCCGTGCATCGTGATGCGACTTGCCCTTGTTGCATGCTATTCCAAGTTGTTATGTTAGCTGGGTGCGGCGAACTCCTTTTAAATGCTAATGTATAGAAAGTTGGTACTAGGTCCATGAAAGTGGACTGAGGCAGAGTGCGCTGTTGGATGTATGTAAGCTAGAGGAGCTGGTGAAGTTGTGCTATGGAAATCGAAATGTCCTATCGCTTTCTCTAACAGTATACCACGCTAGCCCGAAACCCACTTCTATTTCGTTTGACCCCAATCTTCTTATAGCATGTTACATTCCAATCAATTTTTCATTGATACCTAGCTATCCTATTCTTAGAAACCTAGTTATCAACATAATTACGATATGATAATTTTTTTAATTATTTGTAGGTAAGACAGATTTCAGTAAAGTATTTTTGTGGACATTATATTTTGATCTCACATTTTTAATTTTTTGCTAAACGTTCAGCATCAGTACATGCTACCCAAAATGATATTGTAAACATTCCAGGCAGAGCGGGAGAAACTCGTAAGATTTTTGTCAGGAATGGCAACTATAACTTATCCAATTACCAACATCACAAGATATAATTTACAATTATTTAAACTGATATTTAAGGTATAGGCAAATATATTTTGATTGAGATCTATAACCTTCGGTAATAATCAGTGGCGGATCCAGAAATTTTCTGAGAGGGGGCGCACTTCTTTTTTTACATTTCATGAGTAATGAAGGCCCTAATTTAATATACATATTAGTACAAAATGACGTTGTAAATTACTGTAAATGTCTAAATAGAATTCATTATCAATTAGTGGACTTGAAAAATGACAATGTAGCCCATTTTATATAGAAATAGTAATACTTAATGAGTGTCCTCACCTTTCAGGGGGGGGGCGCCCGTGTAACTTTTTATTGAAAAATATTGAAACCCCTCTATTTAATCGCCTTTCTAATCACCTCATACTGATATTTAGACAGTTATGGCAGGATAAAAACATGGGGCCGGGATGGCTGAGTGGACAAAGGCGCTTGCAATAGGTAATCTAAGTTAAGCATCGTCGAGCGTATTTAGTACTTGGATGGGCGACCGCTCCATTCAGGTGACCACCCGCCAATGAACGCCACGCAGTCCAAGCATACCCCCCTCCGGGGATGTGAGGCCCGTCAGCCTACTGGAGGCGACTCAAACCGACCGGGCGTAGGAGTGATGAACCTTCCACGTGTATCCTATCGAGAATCGTGGTGTGGTTTCCAGGATATCAGTAACCGCCCGGAGGTTTGGTATAAGGATGGTATGCTTCAAGGAAAAAAATATAGGTCCTCAGGGCCTGCTGACTCTGGGCTACCATAATCCTTGGACCTAGACCAGTTTTTTACTTTCCTTGAATCCGAGAGATACACAAATGTCTAAGAGGACCACACTGCGCGGCCAAAGGTCTCATTAGGCCTAAGGCGCCAAAAAAAAAAAAAAAAAAAAAAAAAAAAAAAAAAAAAAAAAAAAAAAAAAATAAATAAATAAAAAAATAAAAAGCTGGATAAAAACAACTAGAGCAGAATCAGTGTCGAAAAAAAAAAAAAAAAAAAAAAAAACTGCTCTTTTACTATTTTTCTTTAGGAGGAGGCTGAAGGAGCTGTCAAGTTTCATAGAATACTACACGAACCTTATTACATTTTAAATTTAAAAAAATTTAAACCATGATTGTGCATATAGGTATTTGGAGATGAGATTCAATGATTTTAGAATAAATTAATATAATAACGTTATTAAGCCAAGGTAACTGGTTTAATAACTTTTACTGGACAGTTACTGCGATAAAGATGTTCATGTATATTTCACATAATGGCAGTAGAACATAGATCAATCAAATGTACCGTAACAGGCTCAAAATATTTTTGTAAAAAAAATATAGCATTCTTACAACAACAAAAATTATAATTTCAACTTAAAACAAATTTGTAGAATGGAACAAACGTTTTTTATTAGTTGACTATTTAAGAATAAAAATTAACTCCAGAAATCAACACTGGATTTTGGATTTTTTTTTCCTCGGTTGCCCCACTGTGCGGCGTAGAGATAAAATTCTGAGGATTCAGGGCACGAAATCCGATCGAAATAAGGAAACTTTAATTTGGACGAAATAAGGAAATCTCATCTTCGGAATGGAAGGATTGTATAAGATATGGAGGTTGACCAATAGCAGGGAGGAACTAGAAAGTAAATTAGGTACTTGGAGTTCTTGTAAGCCGCAAAGGCGCTCTTATATAAGAAAATCCTGAAGATGGTTTGGAAACCGTGATGATGTACAGAGGTACCAGCACGAACCGATGACGGGTGTACCTTCTATTAATTATTGTATATTTATCTAAGTTTTTTCTTTTTTTGTGGGGAAGCCATAGTAGAAAAATGTTACAATCAATTACATTAAATTCCATTTATAACCATAGATTTTAGTTTCTAATACGCCCATAGAATCTTAGTCCAATATATAGGGAAAACCATATAGTTACTGGCACTCAGTACAGTTGTTGGCACCTCAACTTTAACTTAAAGAAATAGGTAAACAAGTCCTATATTTATTACAAGATGTACATGAGTCTAATGTTTGAAGGGTCCTCTAAGTCATCTATGAGGTAAGTTTTTAGCAAACTAACCGTAGGGAAGATTTCACAATTAAATCCACAGGGTGGCAATAACTAGTTTTGGCACTTTTAACAATAAATATTGCCATATCGTAAAACTATTGAACTTTCGACCCACAAAAACCTCTTGAGTCTTTATAAGGATAGATAAAGGAGAGCTATAGGAAGTTTCAATTTGATCCTTTCATAAAAAGTTTTTTTTTATTTCTTTCACCACAGAAATATAGTCTTAAGGGTGTCAATAACAGTCAGGTTTACCATACATGTTACATAGTTTTTTAACTTTTATAATTTTTTTCTTAATTGATAGTTTTGAAAATTTTAAAAAACTAACCAAAGGGAAGATATCGTAATTAAATCCACTGGGAGACAATAACTAGATTTGGTACTTTTAACAATAAATATTTCCATAAGGATAGCTAATGAGGATAGATATAGGAAGTTTCTATTTGTTCCCTTTATAAAAAGCATTTTTTTTAAATTTAACCACAGAAATGTAGTCCTAAGGGTGCCAATAACTGTGCGCTTTACCCTACATGTTAAATATAAAATTTACCAAAAAAAATATTTAAATAAATATAAATTATTTTATTGGCAATAATTGGTTCTGATTTTTTTGACAGCGGTAGAGCATAAAAGGGGCTAAAATTCCATAATGAAATTTGATCGATCAAATAAGATCGCTCGGTGTGTCGAATATATCATAAAATATACTTCTAGTTCAATTATTTGACAATATTTTGTCCGTTAAAATTTCTAAGAAACATGATATTTTTAATTTAATTTATTTGTTTTTTTTTCATATTCAGACAATATTTATTTAAAAATCTTTCGATATCAGTTAGAAATTGAAAAAAGACATGTATATAAGCAGAAAGCACAGTAAATAATAGTACTGACCCATTTCATTCTCTATGTATGATTCTGTACCTAATAAACTGTTTTATTTGAATTAGAGTGAAGAAAGGATTAATATGAGAAACCAGGAGTGATGGAATATTTTTTTTTATCTTCACTAAGCAAGAACACATCACGGTCATTAATGAAAAACTAATTATTCGATTACCGTTATTTGTTCGGGAGTGGTAGATTTTTGGCCGCTAAATTGTGATTTTTCGACTGTGCTACGTTTCAAACTTGATGTTCATTTATATGTTTACTATTTTTTATATAGGTAATAATTGATTAGATTTCATAAGTACCCATTTCATGTAAACATATCATCAGCTGGATTTTGTTACTTCTTATTGTTACTCATATGTTGCAAATACATTTGTCTTCATTTTAGCCCAGATGAAGATCCACATGTTTAGATCGAAACGTAGGCTATCCAAATCAATAACTTTTGACTGAAAATCCTGATAATTTATTATCCTAAATATTTAGTATTGGAGGACTTACTTGATGTTTATAAATCGGCAAAATTGTACAAGCAAATTTCGCCGATGAATCTATGTTCCACTTTATGCAGACAAATTGGAATTGTTTTTCTTTCTTTCGCACTATAAAATTTCAATATTTTCAGCTGCTAAATAATCATATGCATTTTTACTGTCAATGATTACGCATACATAGCGCATTATATTGTTCAGATGAAAGATAAAAATTGCGTCTTTTCACACAATATTAAATAATTACGTAATATTAGTTGAGGCCTCTCGTTAAGTGTGAAATCTTCTCGTTAAGGCAAAGCTTCCATTTGTTTCTTTTAAAGATTTGTCTAATTACCGACAGCTGATTGCATAAGGAGCCTATTTAACAGTTGGCTAATTAACAAAAGTGTTTAGAAATATATCACGGTTACTTTATATACCTTATAGCAATGAATGAATCATCTCTTACCTGTTACCTTTACATAAATGTATTTCATTAAAATTTCCTGGGGCTAATTGGTACCTCAAATTAAAAATAAAGCTACACAAGAACAAACAAAAAAAAATTTGGTGCGATGCGCGCAACACACGACATTCACTTACGAACGAGTAAAAAATAAAACTGAAAATGAGACAAAATTTATTAAATTAAGTGTCCCTTCCGTTTGAACAATTTTGATAAAAACTTTGCTGTCACATCGTGGGCATGCACATACACCAAGTTTCAAATTTCAGATTCGTACGTTGCATCGTTTATGACCTAGGCTTTACACACACACCTCACAGACACACTCACACAGAGCCCTTTCCGCGGGATTTGGTTATTTACATTCAGGGGACCCCAAAAAGTGTATTTCTATTGAAAACCGGAAGTCAACATTTTTCACCATCGAAATAGGATACCTAAGCAAAACATACGCACACCTTCTGAAATCCATATGAGCCGAGCATCAATTAGCAGCACTCTCTGGTGGAGCAGAGGTAACTGGATTTAGAAGGCTACTCAAGATTGAATTCAGGATATTTCATGGTTACTTTATTAATTGTAAAGAACTACGAGAATAGGACATTTCCAAAAGATCCAGCAACTACCTACCTCTATGGCAATGACCTCTTTGCTAAAGTATCATTAACTTCGAGATCCTAAACGCCGTTTCGTCACAGTGCTCGGTCAGATGTCGCCACTGTGTCCTGTCCTTACAGTAATTGCTAAGGGGATATCCTGAGACGTACTTAACTAGTGGGTAAAGAAACAAAAAAATATAACATAACGAATCTTTAATAACAATACTAAGCTGCTTGAAATAATATGTAATGGTAGATCCGCACACATTAACTAAGAAACTCGTATTTACTAAGAAGCGAAGGCTAAGTGGAACGCCGATTTCAATGACAATTTTTGTTGGTGTTAATATTCGATAAAAATATAAGTTAAGTTTCGGGCATAGTAACTAGAGATGCGACATCGAAGGCAAAACATCTACAATTAAACAATTAAATGTTTTTACAATCAAAACATCGATGTTGATTAAACTTCGATGTTTATTAATTTATACAGTCTTTAAACATTAACATATCAGTGCCCAAACGTATTTAAATCGATGTTTAATTGTAAAGCATTTTATTTTTCATATTTAATCTGTAAAAAAATCGATTTTTTCGACATAGTTGGTTTTTCATATTCATATATTAAAGATTCAACTGTTAAAACCCAAAAATATTCATACATTGCTGTCGTTTTCATAGCATATACAGAGAACCGTATTTATGATGATAATAAAAGATTTTGGGAGCAGCTACATTAAATAAGTGACTCAATTATGATACTATGGTTTTGCGTTTTCATATTTTATTAACATATTTGAAGTTGAAATTTATACAGAAAAAAGAAAGGGCAGAAAGAACAGAGGTAATGTATTCAATATAATGTCAAACATTGATGTTATAGCATATTTGTTTTTGTCGAAAATGTTAAAAACAACATTGTTATTGTTAAAACATCGATGTTAAGATCATATATTTATATTGTTGCTTTTTGTAATATGTTTTAACATCGATATTTTGGACAAAAACAATATATATGATCTAAACATCGATGTCTTAGCTATAACAAAGATGTTTTTAACATTGATGTTTTGCCATGCTTTTAAACAAAATTTACTGAAAATATAAAAATTTACTTACATGTTGTAAAATCAATCAATGATCAATCGGTGATGTAAATTGGATGAGGCCAAAAATAGAGGGGTAGGTGCGGGAATAATATTAAAAATCGGTGTAACCGCTCTTCCCCACCCCCTAAACCCTAATTTATGGCTTGGGTTATCATACCTCGAAAGCATACAAATTGAACGAGAGAGGAGTGTTAGGCAGTATAAAAATTGCCAATTAGATCGAAAGAGTAAAAAGGACTACTTGAATCTTAATAATAAAAAAAAAAAAATAAATAAATCGAGCGTAGACGTGGCTCTAAGGGTAGAAGCTAATTATCGGTGATGGAAATTGGATGAGGCCAAAAATAGGGGGTAGGTGCGGGAATAATATTAAAAATCATTTACCCCCCCCCCCTCCTGGCTACCGCGACTAACGTTTTCAATGCGATCTGTTGGTAGTTCTCGCGAACTAAAATTTTAAAAAGCGTAATTAATACGGCTTTTTTTTTCGCGACTAGTTACCTCTCGCATAGGTAATTAGTCCAAAAATCTTTATTAGGTAAGACTACAGATTGGGGAGGGGGGGGCGGGTTAACCCCGACCCCACCAGGAACCACCACCGTCGCCAACTAGTTGTCCCCGCGCTCCGGTTACCTCTCGCACTCGTTAATTTTCATTAACTAATTACTATGGGTTTTTTTTTCCTAGCTAATTACCTCTCGCAAAGGTAAATATTCAAAAAGTCCTTATTATGTGGTGAAGCGGCGGGGGAGGGCGGGTGGGGTTTTACCCCCCCCCCCCCCTCCTGGCTACCGCGACTAACGTTTTCAATGCGATCTGTTGTTAGTTCTCGCGAACTGAAATTTTAAAAACCGTAATTAATACGGCTTTTTTTTTCGCGACTAGTTACCTCTCGCATAGGTAATTAGTCCAAAAATCTTTATTAGGTAAGACTATAGATTGGGGAGGGGGGGCGGGTTAACCCCGACCCCACCAGGAACCACCACCGTCGCCAACTAGTTGTCCCCGCGCTCCGGTTACCTCTCGCACTCGTTAATTTTCATTAACTAATTACTATGGGTTTTTTTTTTCCTAGCTAATTACCTCTCGCAAAGGTAAATATTCTAAAAGTCCTTATTATGTGGTGAAGCGGCGGGGGAGGGCGGGTGGGGTTTTACCCCCCCCCCTCCTGGCTACCGCGACTAACGTTTTCATTGCGATCTGTTGTTAGTTCTCGCGAACTGAAATTTTAAAAACCGTAATTAATACGGCTTTTTTTTTCGCGACTAGTTACCTCTCTTATGTAGTATGCTTTCGAGGTATGATAACCCAAGTCATAAATTAGGATTAAGTGGGTGGGTAAGAGCGGTTACACCGATTTTTAATATTATTCCCGCACCTACCCTCTATTTTTGGCCTCATCCAATTTCCATCACCGATCTTTAGCCTCTACCCTTGGAGCCGAGGACTACGCTCGATTTTAATTTATTTTTTTTAAATTTTATTAATATTTCGAATTAATTACTCCTTTTTACTATTTCGATTTAATTAGAAATTTTTATACTACCTAAGACTCCGTTCCCGTGCAATTTGTAAGGTTTCGAGGTACGAAATTGCTGTCTAGCCGAGGGGCGGAGGACGGTGGGTGGTGGGAGGGTCCTGCACCTACCCCCTATTTTTGGCCTTATCCAATTTCCATCACCGATATTTAGCCTCTACCCTTGGAGCCGAGGACTACGCTCGATTTTTTTTTTTTTTTTTTTTATTATTAAGATTCAAGTAGTCCTTTTTACTCTTTCGATCTAATTGTCAATTTTTATACTGCCTAACACTCCGCTCTCGTTCAATTTGTATGCTTTCGAGGTATGATAACCCAAGTCATAAATTAGGGTTAAGGGGGTGGGTAAGAGCGGTTACACCGATTTTTAATATTATTCCCGCACCTACCCTCTATTTTTGGCCTCATCCAATTTCCATCACCGATCTTTAGCCTCTACCCTTGGAGCCGACGACTACGCTCGATTTTAATTTATTTTTTTTAAATTTTATTAATATTTCGATTTAATTACTCCTTTTTACTATTTCGATTTAATTAGAAATTTTTATACTGCCTAAGACTCCGTTCCCGTGCAATTTGTATGCTTTCGAGGTACGAAATTGCTGTCTAGCCGAGGGGCGGAGGACGGTGGGTGGTGGGAGGGTCCTGCACCTACCCCCTATTTTTGGCCTCATCCAATTTCCATCATCGATATTTAGCCTCTACCCTTGGAGCCGAGGACTACGCTCGATTTTAATTTATTTTTTTTAAATTTTATTAATATTTCGATTTAATTACCCCTTTTTACTATTTCGATTTAATTAGAAATTTTTATACTGCCTAAGACTCCGTGCTGTGAACTCCGGACTGCCTGCACCTACCCCCTATTTTTGGCCTCATCCAATTTCCATCATCGATATTTAGCCTCTACCCTTGGAGCCGAGGACTACGCTCGATTTTAATTTATTTTTTTAAAATTTTATTAATATTTCGATTTAATTACCCCTTTTTACTATTTCGATTTAATTAGAAATTTTTATACTGCCTAAGACTCCGTGCTGTGCACTCCGGACTGCCTGCACCTACCCCCTATTTTTGGCCTTATCCAATTTCCATCACCAATATTTAGCCTCTACCCTTGGAGCCGAGGACTACGCTCGATTTTTTTTTTTTTTTTTTTTTATTATTAAGATTCAAGTAGTCCTTTTTACTCTTTCGATCTAATTGTCAATTTTTATACTGCCTAACACTCCGCTCTCGTTCAATTTGTATGCTTTCGAGGTATGATAACCCAAGTCATAAATTAGGGTTAAGGGGGTGGGTAAGAGCGGTTACACCGATTTTTAATATTATTCCCGCACCTACCCTCTATTTTTGGCCTCATCCAATTTCCATCACCGATCTTTAGCCTCTACCCTTGGAGCCGACGACTACGCTCGATTTTAATTTATTTTTTTTAAATTTTATTAATATTTCGATTTAATTACTCCTTTTTACTATTTCGATTTAATTAGAAATTTTTATACTGCCTAAGACTCCGTTCCCGTGCAATTTGTATGCTTTCGAGGTACGAAATTGCTGTCTAGCCGAGGGGCGGAGGACGGTGGGTGGTGGGAGGGTCCTGCACCTACCCCCTATTTTTGGCCTCATCCAATTTCCATCATCGATATTTAGCCTCTACCCTTGGAGCCGAGGACTACGCTCGATTTTAATTTATTTTTTTTAAATTTTATTAATATTTCGATTTAATTACCCCTTTTTACTATTTCGATTTAATTAGAAATTTTTATACTGCCTAAGACTCCGTTCCCGTGCAATTTGTATGCTTTCGAGGTACGAAATTGCTGTCTAGCCGAGGGGCGGAGGACGGTGGGTGGTGGGAGGGTCCTCGTTCGAGGGTCTCCTTCGTTAAAAATCCAGGTTACCTGAAACAAGCCAGGGAAGAGGTACCGCTGGGTGCTATTCTTCCCCATGCCTAACATGCCCTTATTCAAATTAGCACACCTCACATTTGCTGATTGTTGATGTTTATTGACAGGCACAAATTAAAGTTATGAAGCCAAAAAAAAAAAAAAAAAAAAAACATTGATGTTTTAACAATAAAAAAGTTGTATTTAACATCAATGTTATAGATACATCAAAGATGTTTATAACATCGACGTTTTAGACAAAAACAAATATGTTTTAACATCGATGTTTTGAACAAAAACAAGTATACTTTAACATTGATGTTTTGACAATAACATCGATGTTTTGAACAAAAACAAGTATACTTTAACATTGATGTTTCGACAATAAAATAGATGTTTTGGACAAAAACAAATAAGTTTTAACATCGATGTTTTGAACAAAAACAAGTATACTTTATCATTGATGTTTTGACAATAACATCGATGTTTTAGAGAAAAACAAATATGATTTAACATCGATGATTTGAACAAAAAAAAGTAAACTTTAACATTGATGTTAATTAATTATGACAATAACATAGATGTTTTGGACAAAAACAAATTTATTTTAACATTAATAGGTTGTTTTTAACAACGATGTTTTGGACAAAAAACAACAATATATGTACTCTTAACAGAGATTACCGATGTTTTGGACAAAAACATCGATGTTACAACTTATTTTTTTTTGTCCAAAACATTGATATTAAAATATACTTGGTTTTGTCTAAAACATCGATGTTCTAACATATTTGTTTTTATCCAAAACATCGATGTTAAAAATCACTTTGTTATAGTTAATACATCGATTTAATAGCATATATATTGTTTGTTTTTTTGTCCAATATATCAATGTTAAAAACAAACTGTTAATGATAAAAAAAAAAAAAATCTGTCCAAAACATCGATGTTAAAATATATTTCTTTTTGACAAAACATCGATGTTTTACAAACATCGACATCGATGTCGCATCCCTAATAGTAACTACCTAACTGCATCATTGATTTAAAAATAAAAAAAATTGCCTAGCCAAAACTATTTGAGGGGGCCATGACCCCATGGATATTAGCCTATTGCCAACATCATTATAGTAATTTATTACGGCATTTGACGGTAAAGATAGTTTCGCAAAATTATATGCAAAATAATTTGACTAGGCTCTCATTGTGTGCCAATATATTATATATATAATGTCGCAAGAATTATATCATATGATATTATCTCTAAAAGAGAAAATCATTTTCCAGTAGACATCGATTTTACACTTTAACCAGAAAATGATGGGCGTTCCTTTTTTTTTATGTGTGTTTATATATAAGCGTTGTTAACATTTACAAATTACCTATGCTTGAATGATTGATTGTATGTAACGACAGGTGATTTTACATGTTAACGGGGCGTGTGTTTCGTTGATGAAGCACGGGAAACCCGAAATCCTGGACGAAATTGCATGATTAAATGTCAGTACTCCCTCGTTGAGTAACTAGACTTTCTCCCCAGCAATGATCCAATTACTCCGAACTACAGGAAAACCTGGCCATTCCGGAGGGAAAGACAAATAAAAAGATCGATCTCTCTAGGGCTAGGGTAAGCGAGGAAAGGAATCGGCGATTTAATGGTTGGGAACCGCGGGCCGAAATTAACGAGCTTCTGATTATCCGAAAGCAGTTAGTTGGAAAGTTAACTTTCCCCGTTCGCCATATAGTTCCAATATAGCTCTTTTTCTGTTTTCGGTATAAAATCCATTTCACTAAGGAAATGGTTATGGTAATCCATTGAAAATCGTTAGGGTTGCCGGCAGAAGTAAAGAACACTAGTATGTATGGAAATAAATAACCCGGAAAAATATCTTTATATATATAAAAATCTCGTGTCCCGATGCTTGTCGGGGGTATAATCAGAAACTACTCAACCGATCTTGATAAAATTTGGCTCATTGGAAAAAAATACAACTATTCTGATTAATATCGCCAACGTAAAAAGCGGGATAAAAAAATTATTTCGCTCTGGTGAGCTCATTTATAAAAATTATTTGTACAAAATAAAAAAAAAAATCTGTGTACACTAATTATTTAAAAAAATAATATTTTTTTTTTTTTTTGGTAAACACATTATTATTGTGGTGTTACTATTAGCTGGTAATCTTGTTGCAGCGCAGTGGTGCACTCATTGAAGGATTATCATTCACAGATCGCAAAATTGCAGGCCTGTGATTTCTCAAAATATATTTGGGCTCCCAGATAAAGGTTTACTTTGCAGATAACTGGTTTCTTGGTAATGCTTAATTATTCTTTTAACTGTAGAGTGACGTTTCTGAATTATTTCTGCGATTTCTCTCAAAGATTTTCCCTCATTTCTAAAATTAATAATCAACTGTCTAATTTTTACACAAAGTTCCATTTTTAGCAAAGTAACGGTAACAACTCGCAAATTACGGCCACTATAAAAAATTAACTGACTAAAATAAAGCTTTTTGTTTTTTATATTGTAAACGTTTGTTTATTTTAAACAAAGAATTTTAATTCTTTCAAAGTTACAGTTTAAAACAAAATAATATAAAAAATGTTTTCTTCATTTCCTTTGATGTCCTGGGCAAACTTTTAATGTGGTTTACACAGACTTTTTTTACTAACTGTATATTGTGATTCTAATTTTAGTTGTTTATCTTAAAAATGGCTTGAGTGCCGAAACGTTGAACGAAAAATTAAAAAAGTGAGAAATAATATAAGGACCACAAAAAAATTGTTAAAGTTTTGGTCTAAGCCTCAAAAGCCCAATATGTACATGGGTTAATTTTCTTCTTAAGGGACTTGTCTCGGAATTAATAAATTAAGAATTTATAATTATTTATATTAATAATTGAAGCGTGGAAATGCACAAGGGTATAAGTGACTAAGGAAATTTTTACAAAAATGATGTGACTTAAGCCCTCTGGGGTGAACAACGTTCAGTGTTTACACCCATGCCATCTTTCATACGTTCAATGAACTATTTTCTAATAAAAAAAAAAGTACTTATAACCATTTCTGAATAATGGCTTTGACACAAATAACAATTTGCCAAAAAAAAAACTTTGTTTTATTTTTTTTTTTTGGCACTTAGACCCTTATGCATTTCCACGCTTTACTTAATCTTTCAAGACTTCACATGTAGTTAATTATCATCCAAACTTTTCTCTTGTATCCTTACTTTCTTAAATCATGCTACGCTTACCAATTATTATTCTTAATTTTTTTTTTTCGAATTACGCTACAGGACAGGACACTAAAATATTTTAACCATTATCATATTTTCGGACATAGGAAAGATGATAAACTGTTTTTACGTGCTTCGGGACATGGACACGTAGAGAAGAGGACGAGACCCTGAGTGTAAAGTGAGAGAGCTCGTTAGTAGATGACATGGGCTGATAGAGGTGAGCCTATGCTAGGTCCGCAGGTCCCACAGCTAACCCAAATCGGATTTTGATTCGAGTCCTGTTGCGACACAGTTAACTTTTGCGGGCCTCTAAAAGCAACTGTAAAACGTTTAATTCACATTCACCGTGTCGTCGATCCAATGAGGTCTCCGGTTACATTCTCGCCCTGGGAACTGGGACACTACGAACACACACACATACACACAGGGGGTCTTCATCAATATTTAACGCTTTCAAATAGGATCGAATTCTTCTTACAAACTAACATTGGCATTTTTTGATACGGTGTAAAAATGGGGTCAATCACTTGTATATTTTTGTTTGTTAAACGTCACTTTATGCTACAGGCTAATCGGATGATACTACAGTATACGAGTACCTGACATCGTACAGGCTCGGGACATCTATTTTACGATCTATCAGAGAAACGGCAGAGTCAAGGATTTTTTGCCCCTTTAAAAATATTCTTGGGCTAACGCAGGACGCGAACCGGCGACCTTTAGTGATGTAGTTTGCTATGCTAACTACTACACCACATGAGACCCCTTATTAGAAGTTTTGATTTATCTTTTTTTATAAATTTTTCATGGCTGGATCACTCTTGTAAATAAATTTGATTTATTCCTATAAACATCTTGTTGACTTTATTTTATGGATTATTCAAATAAATAAAAAAAGGAAAAGAAGACCATTCTTAAGAATGCCGTGTATGAGTGCACGTTTTCCAGAAGATTGGGAGCCATTTCGTTGGACATCTCCTCAATAACTGAAATCGCACAGGCTCGGGACATCGATATTTTACTCCCTTTAGACAATCCTAGGGCTACCTGGAACCAAACACCTTCAGCACAATGGTGCGCTATGCTAACCACTACACCATAGGCAACCCCTTTCTTTTTTACATATATTTTTTTAATATAGCTCATAAAGCTGTTCAAACGGTTATGTTTTTGAAAGAAAGCTAGGAACCAGACGTTGCCTCGCTTCTTGCGTCCTGAACTCTAATTGTAGGTACATTAGAGTAATATAGTTAGTAAGGCTCAGCAGAATTGGCATGATTATGAGAACAACAAAGTCTCGAAACGTCAGCATAATTTAGTTGTTTATTATAAAATGAGCCCCAAGAACAATATTATAACACACACAGATATATCTTTGAATGCAGCGAAAAGAGTGTTAAAATTACAGTGGTAACGCTAAATTTAGCCTATTCAGGTATAATTAGGATAGGGATCTTTAACCAGTCCCTGACATCGTACAGGCTCGGGACCTCCATTTAACGTCCTATCCGAGGGACAGCATAGCCAAGCATTTTTTACTCCTTTTAAAATATCGTAGGGCCATTGCAGGACGCGAACCCGCGACCTTTAGTACTGTAGGTTGCTATGAAAACCACTACACCACTTGGGTATCAGCTGTACTAGGTAGTAGGGCCCGGGATTCGATCCTATAAACTAACTACTGCATCTGTCTTTTATACCTAGCCCACGTAATTTATGAATTATTAAGTTCAATTAATATCTTTTTATAAGCTTTCATTGATATTATTGCTAAACTAGGTATATAACACGCTTACATGTATTATTAGATACACGTAAATAAGTTTCGTTTTTGGTTTTGGCCCGAAACATTGTCAACGGACGAAATTTGGTTTCGGCTGAAATTTTGGTCGGACACTAATACATATACTTTTTTTTTTTTTTTTTTGTAAAAGCACGAAGTTACTGACCGACAAGGTAGGAGCTAGTTTCTCTTTGAACGTGTAGGACAAACTCTCGATCTTTTGAGGATACCAAACATTGCTTTCTTCAATCACTTCAAGTGATGGTCCTTAAAATTGGTTTAGTGAAAGGAGATGTCCAACGAAATGGCTTCCAATCTTCTGGAAAACGTGCTCTTATACACGGCATTCTTCTTCTTTTTTTATTTATATAATCCCTAAAATAACATCAACAAAACGTTTACATGATTAAATCAAATTTTCAATCAATAACAATTTAATTGTGAATACCATAGGACCATATTGGAACTCGAGAACTAAAAAAACATTTACTTATAAAAATATTTAATGAAATAAGATAAATTAAAACATTTTAAAAACCTATGGAGCTACCTGTAAGCAATGATATATTGTCGGCTACTGAAACAGACGATACAGAAATGTTAACAACTCATCAAGATCACTCATAAGCCTCACTAACATTACGGAACTATTTAAACAAATTAAATAACTGCTGCAAATTATAGAAAATTAGACTTAATCATGAGAAATCAAAACATATAACTTTTACCATACAAAAAAGTACTTGCTTTCCATGTACATCCAAACAGACGCAGTACAGTACCTCCAACTAACCTCAGGTAGAAGGATGACATTGGTCCGGCACGTCAAATTAAAAAGAAAAACTCTTCATAAACGACCGAAACTACATTACCCACTTATTTACAAATCCTCAAAACTAGTTACACAAAAACTCAATACATACAAATACTTACTTAAACCTATATGGAAATACTGCTCACAAATCTATATGATGGGGGAAAAAAAAATACGCATTAACAAAACCTTCAGACCTTTCATTCAAAAAATTTTACGGAGGGATTCAGATTTCGGTCGAGGACATGTGTACAGCAACATCACTACGCAGGTTTAAGTAAATGCGTATGTTATTCAATTTCGGTTAAAGGTAAAGAAAAAAACTTCAAATTTCAACTCTTAAAAAATAAAAAAAAAACTTTTTAAGAATTAATTTGTTTAGGCAAGTTAGGTTTTAATAGTAAAAACCTTTCGCTTCCCTGATGAAGAAAGTATGGCCGGTGCTCAAAGCTCCTAGTTTTGTTAATGAGTGTAATGAAAAGGTATAAATAATAAAAGAATAACATAAAAGTTATGTTACATAAAGTTTACTTTTGAAATTTAGAAAATATTAGCATAAATAAAAAGAAGAACAAAATAATATGAATGAAATGAAATAAAGAAAATTCTCTGATATTTTAGAGCTTAACAATTATTTATTAAATACAGATAATTTATTAAATACGAATGAAGCTTAAATGATTAAATGAAAATGAAATACAATTTATTATAAACAAAAAATATGCTTTAATCGAATGGCCATTGTTAAGCCATAGAATAAAGTAATAAACAAACGGTTAATAACTATAATACATAGATAGATAACTGAATTCAGCGATTTAATTTTAATGTTAAAAGTTAAATTCCAATTTTTAGAGAATGTTATTTAACTTTGAAGATTAAACAACATTTAAAGTTCAGACATTATTTAAAAAAAATAATATTGGAATTATTTTACTTTAAATGTGCATCCAGCTGGGATCTTAATCTTCCTCTTCGATCCGTCTTCTAAAATAATGTCTGCAAATATGCACAATACACAAAACATACCCTGAGTGAACGAGAATGTCTGTCATAAATGTTTTTAAAGAATGTTGAAGCGTGAGAGAGTGATGTGTACTTGGCTGGCGAGAATCAACAGCTGACTGAATTGATCAAGCGTCGTTTGTTTTTCTGAGCTTTGGCTCTAGGCATCTTCGACCAATCACAAACGCCCACGCACATAACACTAAACTAATGTTAATTGGATACTTAATATCGATTGGTATGATGTTATTTTTTATAAACTTGATAAATCTATCATACATTAACGAAAATATATTAATTACTGAATTTAGATTTGGTTTAAAAAATGATTATTATTATTATTATTAAAAAATCCAAGAATGTGTCATTTTTTTTGTGTGATTTGTAATCGCTAATTAGCAATAAGCAAATACGTTGAAATCCTGTTGGATCACACCACTTTACTAATACTAAGTTAGCATATCTCTCGGCCACCGCCTCAAAAGTCGTCGGGGTGGAATATAAGGGTTTATGTTTGATGTTAGTGTCTGTGCTAAGGGGTTCGAATGAATGAGATAAAAAGTGAATTTATTACCTTCACCCTCAACCATGGCTCATGCCCACGAGTATACTTCAATGATACACCGATCCCTGAATCCCAAGCTGTAAGATATTTGGGGCTCCACCTGGACAAGAGACTGACATGGAGAACCCACATCGGACTGAAAAGGAAACAATTTAACACACGATTTGGAATGTTATCTAGGTTACTCGACAGACGTTCGAAATTATCAATAACAAACAAACTTACTATTTACAAAGTACTAATACGACCAGTATGGACATACGGGATAGAACTATGGGGTTCTGCAAAACCCTCAAACATCCAAAGAATTCAGTCATTCCAGTCCAAGGTATTGAGGAAAATAGCAGACGCACCATACTATGTGACAAATGACTTACTACACAAGGACCTGAATATCCCATAAGTTATCGATACAGCCACACAATACTACAAAAACTTCCACCAAAGACTAACATTTAATAAAAAATGATAAACTAAACAATTATATAAAATAACAAATGGGTTCCCTAAACATAACTCAACGGTGAACTTTTTCGTCCCTGTATCCTCTTTAAATTTGAGCTTTCTTTGCGATACTCAAATTTCGTGCGTGATGCATTAAACTCCGACGTTTTAAGACTTTACAATCTAAAATAAAATAAAAACAGTGAACGATAAATGTACTAAATTATAAATTAATGAGCTGAGACTAGCCTACACAAGAAGCGACGATCCGTGGAATTGCAAACTGTTACGAAAGATAACGCTAAAGGGCAAAGAGTGGAAGCACATGAGAGAATGTACATACAACCTAGCGTAGTATTGTAATGGCTGTTTTCGTGGGTTACGGCAACCTCAACAATAATATAGTCAACGTGGAGGATTTCAAGCTGGACCAAACGAGGAAAACCAATTCCAAAACGTATTAAAAAAAATGCGTACAGGTACATACAAACATATGCATATATACACTGGGTCAAATAACTCTCTAAACACATAGGATTGAAATGAAATTTTAACACTCTTTCTTTTCAGTATATATGCACTGTCCAATTAGTTATTTATCATTATTAGTTCCAACAACAACAAACATTCACATATATACACATATATAGATACAAACATATACATATATACACCGAGTCAAAAAAGTCTCTATACACTTAGGATTGAAATTTTTTCAGTATATTTGCATTGTCCGATTTGTTATTTATCATTATCAGTTCCATGTGCTGTAGAACGAAATATAAACTACTTGGTTCTTTTCTTTCACTTAGTGAGGAAGAGTGCTTTATTTATAGGATTTTTTTTAAATGAAGGAGTCTCTTCCGTATATTCAAATTTTATTTGATTTCCTAACGTTTCGGGCTATTGGCCCATCTTCAGGGGTTATCTACAATCTTGGGGGTTATTCTATCATCTTTCTCATTGCCAATTGTCATCATACATTTATTTTTAATCGTTTAAACGTTGGGAAATCAAATAAAATTTGAATTTACGGAAGAGAATCCTTCATTTAAAGAAATCCTAGAAAAATAAACTAAAAAGGTTTTCATTTGTTACTATTTAGATTAGATAAAACAGATTTGATGTAAAGAAAGATTCCAGAATAAAAGGTCAAAAAAGTACACATTCTGTACAAATATTTACAATTAATAATGGAATTAAGAAATATAAATTATTATGAATTAGTTCTAAAGTATCCTTTGATATGTAGAGATTATTTTTCAGAAGTAAAATTGGTTTGTTTGTTTGTTTAACGACACTTTATGCCACTAAGGCTGATCGGACGATGTTACAGTGGGAGTCCTAAATTTTGCCTATCCAGGTATAATTAGGATAGGGATCTTTAACGAGTTCCTGACATCGTAGAGGTTCGGGACCTCCATTTTACGCCCTATCCGAGGGACGGCATAGCCAAGGATTTTTTACCCCCTTAAAAAATCTAGGGCCACCGCGGGACGCGAACTTGCGATCTTTAGTATTGTAGATTGTCATGCTAACCACTATACCACAGGTGACTCCAGTAGTAAAATTTAAATGTTTAAAAAGAAAATGGAGAGATTCGCGCTTTAATAGTTAATTTAAGAGAAAAGGACTTTTGATAAAAAATGTTAAACATATCGCAAGCCAATGTTTATTAAATAATCATCTGCTATAAAGTAAATAAAAATCAAGAAAAATAAACCTCGCTCTGGCCGTTTAAGGTTACTTGCAATTCATCGAGTTTTAAAGAAATGAGAGAAAAACCAATGATTAGTGATTTTAATTTAGTAGCTATGCTTTAAAAACCTTTATAATGTCAATGCAGTGCTCGAAACTGTTAGAACAATAAAAAGATTAAATTGTTATAATGGTTGTTTACAAAAATAAAAAAAAAGCAATGATCAGTAACGTTAACAAGAAAAATGTTTAGAATTTACGAAAAGCAATTTTGACATTGAAGTCAAAAACATTTTATCTTTTCTATCAGACGGGCGTCCTTTTGTGTGAAGGAAAAGCGGGGAACATTAAAAATTAAAAAATGTTTCAAGAACCGTCAAACATGAGGAACGGAGCGTACTAGCGTGCATGAGTGCTTCGTGGGTTGGAAACCTCGTATTTATAAATTGTTCTTGTTGAACTTGATCTATAAATTGAATTATATTCAATTGATTTATAAATTGTTGAACTTGATCAACAGCTTTAATCAGATATTTTTGAAACAATTTTGAAAATCAGTGCAAGTTTATGGGATTTGTTGGCCACTTCATAATTCATCTATAACAGCCAGCAAAGCTTGTTAACGAATAACATATTTTCAACATTGCAATACAAGTACGTAGACCCCCTCAGAATCCTACGATATTGGAAGGAGAGGTGATGTTAAAAACAAAAATCAGGTTTAGATTGCCATATTCTCAGAATGAAATGCAATTGAGCTAGAAGTAACAAAGAAACTAGTTAGTATGATGAAGATTCGTTTGATTGGTTGAAGTTTTTCGAGGAAATATAAATTATTTCCACCAAAAAGGGCTTCAATTCAATTCAGCCATCCAAAAATTATTTCTTCTAAAGGGCTGATTTTTTTCTTTCTTTTTTTGTCATTGACTAAATGAGAATAGTTAGGCTTACAAAGAGTCGAAAATAGGCCCCTTATCCGGCACACTTGCAACGCGATGCTAACCTTTCCGTTGACTTTTCGAATTAGGATTTCGTCAGCGGAGTTCCGCTCTTCGACTCAAATGGCCTGAACAAATAGAAGATGGTGCAACGCTTGCAGGGACCAAGGTCTCCGCTGTGGTTCTTCCATTAGCGTCCTGCAGTACCCGGGTATTGCGACCTTAGCACCTCTTCAACAAGTTTACACTGTTGGCGAAACCTGCTAACATCTGTATAATGACCATGGTTCGTTGAAGTGCTAAGGTACTATAAATAGGGTTATTTATTGAATGCCAACGATTCGGCATACATTGCAGCTAATCGTGAGAGCTGAAAGATGGTGGGGGAAAAAGTACTACATACACTATTTACATAAAAGAACATTTGAAAGGTTTTCATTAAAAATAAAAAAATAAAATCAATCAAAAATCTGGTGCGGTGCGCGCAACACACAACTTTCACTTGTCAATCTACTTAGAGAAGAAATCAACGTTTTTTCTTGTATGTTTAAACCCAACATCACAGAAAATAGCTTTATCCGCATCTATCTGTTATGCTCTATAAGTTAAAGAGTACTATAATTATTGAAAAACTTGAAAGTTCTCAATACTTCTCGATTTACTATAAGGTACATTTTTATTTTTAGGGACTTAAAAAAACCTAATTTCATCAATTGTCGATTTTTTTTTTACCGTTTTTTGTTTTTTATGGTTGCTTTTTTGTAAATATAAGATTACATACGATTACTGTTCCTCTAAAACCATCTTATATTCCATTGATAAATCTATCATGGAAATAAAGTATGATGAAAAAATAAAGTATGATTATTAAAGATTATATTGTATTTGACTAGGTAAACGGTGCTTTAATGAATTTCAGCCTCACGTATTTACTCTATTAAAGTACCTAAAATTCAGTTTTTTATTGTTAAATAAAATATGTTATTTTTATTTGTGATATTACGGGAATGCAAGCACAATACTTTCTCGCATGTTGAAAACTTCATTTAGTTACCATGGAAACAAATAATTTCCAAAAAACATGTATATTTCAAAACACGTTGAGCATAATGTCTTTAGGAGAGAGAAATGCTTTATTTTTTTAAAACATAACAATGCTTCCCAAATACATTGTGTTGCTATACCAAACAGCATACTTATTAATGCAACTTTCATACATTAATTAAACCAAAATTACATTTTAATTTGAATGCATACAGCCATAAATAGTGGTCAGTCATTAAAGGCGTTTTTCTCCTGTATTTGTTTCTCCATTTTCTTCATATTTCATATTCATCTATTTCTGATTTGTAGGCATAATTAGAGGCTAATTTCTCTATGTAAACAAAATCAAAGGTACTTTATAGGGATATTTTTTATTTTTCCCTTCCCCATTTTTCGCTCCCTTAGAACATTTCAATGATGAAAAAATCTGTCTGATATTAATGAATACTTGATTCTTATTGAACATGACGAATTTAATCAAAATCGTTAGAGCAGTTTTTGAGAAAAAAAAAAAAACACGTAAAAATGAGACAAATGCTATAAAATAAAGTGCCGCGTACGTTTTATCAATTTTGATTACATGTTTGCATAAATATACATTAAAAAACAAATTTCAGGTTCGTACGGTTTATCGTTTTTGAGCTAGACTGTTCACACACATACACCATTTGGTTATTTGGACTCAGGGGACCCCATAACGTTCTGTTGGAAATAAAAAATTTTCCCGATCGCAATACTTTTCGTTACTAAGTATGTGAAAGTTGTTAGTTTCGTCGGGTGAGTTCTTGTCTTTTTAGTTTTGTATTTATGTGAGTTTTTGTCCAAATATAGCCCTAGGGAACGTATATAAGTGTTATTAATATTTATTTATACAAACAATCCATACTCCCAGGAGCCGGTTAATATTCTCAGTTCTGTTTTTTCCTCTTCTGAGTGGTTTCTGGTCACAATGAGGAAGAACGCAGTTTGTAAATCGATTTTCTAATAGTAGCCATTCTAGCAGAAGGAGGAAGAATAGGCGAGAATCGAACCGGAACAAATCGAACGAGCATCGAGGATCATAAAGCAATAAGGGAAAGTTGTAGTAATAGCAGAAGATCGGAAGTCGGAACGGTAATCGATCAACCATAAAAATATATCGATAAGCCTTTCGATATTACATCACATCAATACACACTCTAAGCAAAATGTAAATATATTCCTCTACTGACGAGGATAAATTATATCTAAATAACGTATATGTAATGATTAACTTACATATAATTTGTAGAAGCATTTTCAAACAATAAACAGAACTGATGCTTACCTGAAACAAAAATGAAAACAAAACCGTTAGACTAGAGAATGACAAATGCTACCAAGTATAATAAGATAACCCACTTTCTCTAGAAAGTGAATATATTTCTTAAAATATTTTAAGGTTTTAAGGTCTCTAAGGATTTGTTGTTCGTTTGTTTTAACGTCACTTTATGCCACTAAGGCTAATCGGAAGATGCTGCAGTAGGAGTCCTAAATTTTGCCTATCCAGGTATAATTATGATAGGGATCTTTAACGAGTACCTTACATCGTACAGGCTTGGGACTCCATTTTACGTCCTATCCGAGGGACGGCATAGACAAGGATTTTTTCCTCCCATTAAAAAATCCAAGGGCTCGGGACGCGAACTCAAGACCTTTAGTATAGTAGGTTTCTATGCTAACCACTTCTCCACAGGTGACACCCACTCTAAGAATTTAATGTTCCTATAATACATTTTAAACACGTGGGCCATTAAAAAAAGAAGTATTCATTCTAATGTCCTACAGATTGAAATTCAAATCATTCAACTGAACAAAATCATCAAAAATCTAATAAAACTATTTAGTTCGAATTCAGTCACTGCTAAAAGTGAGTGTGTAAGAGATCAAAAATAATCATTCTTAAATACTTGATTAGACTTTTAAATTTTGCTTGATTCGCTTCTAGACCGCGAGGTGCGAGCGAGTGCCTCTGAGTCCTCTGAGTCCACTCGACAACCCCGATGAAGATCGGAATCTCGGGTACAAAATATGTTATTTCAATATAGCGTTGTTTTATTTTACCACAGCCCCAACCATTTCCATCACATAAACTTCTACGGTCAACCATCCATATCAATTACATTACTTCAAGCACGGGCGTCACCACCGGGGACGGGAGAACGCCCCCCCCCCCCAATATTTTGGCAGGAGAGGACCCAATGTAAAAAAAAATAAATAAAAATGCGATTTTTCGAATTTATCCGAGTTTAACCAATAACATATATACATAAAATTTTAGTTAATTTTAAAGGACGCTCTATTGTTAAAAGTATAGTCAGGCGTATTTTATAATTGATGAATTATATATTTTTTATTTCAGCTCGAACTCTTTTGTCTTATGAATTCTGTAACAAAATTGTATCCCCGGAATTGCTCTCCATTTTTTTTTTACTTTTTAAACCATGCAGCTTGAGCTCCCTACTTTCCATGAATTGGATGAAGCTTATAGAAGTTGATGGAAAGCAATGAAATGAGTGAGATCAGAATCAAAAGAAAAACTGGGATTACATCCAATCAAGAAATTTTGACCCACATCCTTCAACATTAACCCTTGGCAACTCCCTATTTGAACCGAGGCATAAATTGACATGTTTTAAGAGACTATTAATACCTTTAAATTATATCATATTAATTTAATCATTATCGAGGATGACCACTCTTGTTTTTAAATTATTTTAAATAATTTATTTTTGAAGAGGAAAGATTTGGCTCCGCCGGGAATCGAACCCGGGTCTTCCGCGGATTTGGCACCGTTTGGAAGCGACTCCGTGGTGTAATGGATAAGCATACCGCGCATGTCAAGCGGAAGACCCGGGTTCGATTTCCGGCGGAACCAAATCTTTTCTCTTCAAAAATAAATTATTTCTGTCTGTTTCTAGCTTGCATGTGAAACGGTTGTAGCCCTGAAGATGCCTGAATAGGCGAAAATTCGGCACGTAATCTGCATGATTAAGTGAATTATTGAAATTATACGAGACTTTGAGGCCTTGCATTCTATATCTATAAAAATAAATTATTTAAAATAATTTAAAAACAAGAGTGGTCATCCACGATAATGATTAAATCAATATAAAATAATTTAAAAATTGACGAAAGTCAAGAGATGCCGAAAAGTTGGACAAAAATTGTCCACCTCCCGTAAATACTCGAAAAACTTGCGAGATCGTGGGAGAGGTGTCAGTGATTGAATAGGAGGAGAAAAAGTCAGTGATTGAAAAAGAGGAAGGATTTGGCACCGTTTGAAAGCGACTCCGTGTTGTAATGGATAAGCATACCGCGCGGAAGACCCGAGTTCGATTCCCGGCGGAGCCAAATCTTTTCTGTTCAAAAATAATTTTTTTAAAATATATCGTTTAAGGATGAATTAAATGTCCCAATAGTGGTTTTTGGACTTATTATTTCAACTTTTGGCCCCTTGAATATCTACCTACCCTATCTAGGAGAATATTGAGACCCCCCCCAATAATTTGGTGCTGGTGACGCCCATGACTTCCAAGTATTGGTGTAAAAGCGACATTTAAATCCATAGTTTCTTCATAAATGAATCATTATTAAATTAACTGAATAATTATTCGAATGAAAAATAAGAAGGCCCAGCTGAGTCTTTGGAGAGGATTATCGGAATATATTATTTAAAGCTTATTACTGTAATCCCCCCAAAGTTAATACATAATGACTTATTATTAGGATGTTGAAGAGGACGATCCCCGCCTTGAAAGTAGAAGGATATGAGAGGATATTAGAGAGGTAATGTCCTTTCCCTCGCAACTTTCTCTGGACATCTTTCACACGCCTCCGGGTCATACAGGAAATGACGTACCTGCGAAAGGTGTCATCTTCTAGACGTAACGATCTTCATATTGTCATCTTCAAAGCATAATCCGAAAATGATCAACTCCCTATTCTAAACCAGTCGCGAACTGTCCCTCTGTATGGACATTCGTTCGACGTAGCAATGAACTTGCGTAGTCACTTTTGAAGCAGAAGAATTATAATTAAGTTTTATATAATGACTTCTTTCTGTAACAGTTGGTGGGAAATGGCTGATAAAACAATATATGTATAGCTGAGATACATTCTATGAATAATCCCAAAAATTTTAAACTATCCCATTTTTTCTTCGTTGTAACAATGAATAGTGTGGTCACTAGCGGTGTAGTGGTTAACATGGCAACCTACATTTCTAAAGGTCGCGGGTTCGCGTCCAGCAGTCGCCTAGGAGTTTTTAAAGGGAGTAAAAAATCCTTAGTTACGGACGTAAAATGGAAGTCCCGAGCCTGTGCGATGTCAGGTACTCATTAAAGATCCCTATCCTTATTATACCTGGATAGAAAAAATCTGGGTCTTCCACTATAGCATCGTCCGATTACCCTTAGTAGCATAAATTGACGTTAAACAAACAAACAAACAATGAATAGTGGCCAGTTGTAGTATATTAAGATAACAAGCAAAATCTTAAATTCAAAAATATAGTTACAGTTCCAATAAAACTGTAATGGGTCGCAAGTGAACGACCAACTTTTTATGTTTGTTGAAGGCAAATTTAATTCGAATTGCGACTTTTCACTGTTTTATATATATTTCTATTATTTTTAATTGTAGAGGTGAGAGATAGTCAATTGTTAATCTTTACGATAGGTTAACTGACTCAGTATCTTTGAGTCTTTGTATCTACCTCGACTCAGAATCCCTGATGATGATCCAAAAGTTGGATCGAAACGTTGGCTTTCGAAAATAAATTTTTTTTCAAACTGAAAATCCTGACCATCATTTAACCTATCGTATTATTTAATTGCTTAATTTTACTATTTAATTATTTAAGCATAATTATTTTCTTCTTTTTAAATTATTTTGTTTTTATCAAATAGATTTTTATTTATGATCAATGACAAATCCTTGTTAACTAACATTTGAAATGGTGGTTTTTTTTTTTTATGTTTGCGAGATTCTTCGTTAGTAAATTTTTTTTATTCTGAAATAATAATTGTTGGTGATTCATTTTTTGTAATTAAAGTTGATGTTTGGACATTGATCACGAACTTAAGTTTTAGTTTTATAATCTGGTTTTTTTATCTAGCACATTTAAATAAATTGTGTTATTGTGCATTTGTTTATAACTTATTTCTCTTTTTGGTCAGCCTCAATAAATCTCTAAAGAGCAATACTAGATCTGAACAAAATGTATGAAACAAGATTTTTTTCAACACTATAATTTGACTTAAATATCGCAAAAAGTTTTAAACCACCTTGTTTTTTTGTTGTTTTTTTTTTTATTAATTTAATTTACAGTTGTTAAAGTGAACTTTACTGCTATATCTCTGGTTTTTTTTACTTAATCTGATACTGAAATTTAAGTTGATTAAAGTTTAAGTAACCATTTTAACGAAAAAGCAAACGTTCCGTATGCAAGCTATAGAAGAAATTGAAAGTCATTCAGCGATTGGACAATTGTGAATCTGTTCAATAGTTATTCAGCAATGAACTTGCTTCACAATCGTATTCGATGGCAACGGAAATGGAAGAGGCTTTTAAACATAAAAAAGATGCTTTAAATTCTTCTAATAGTTGAGGAGAAGGAGGCAACCTATGAAACCTATAAACCGATGCGATGTGTTACGATGAAATAAAACTAAAAAACACGACCCTCTTTTACTGTTCAACCCACATTACATCTATATGACCTCACTTGTATATGGTCATATAATAGAAGACATATGACCTGAATAAAGATAACAAAAGTTAAACAAATCATTGATTTTATCGAAGGAGAGGCTTGGACGTCTCGGGTTTCTTTAAAGCCTGTCATGTTTATGTCACCGTGTCACCTTTACGGTGATTCTCTGCTATCGGGACAAATTGGGCAGCTTCAGTTTACGATGTGACCTTACGCAACTTGGGACAAGCAAGCATTTTCTTTATCCAAGGTGCAACCTAAAATATTAATTGTTTAAACTAGATTCCGTGTTTAACCAGAGAACTACATTTATCTGTTGTACGATTCGTTATATGCCTCTTTTAGTTAAACAGACGTTTAACGAAATGGAGAACAAAGAAAGAGAATGCAATTTTTGTATTATATTAATACTAGCATTCCCCGTCGCGGCTTCGCCCGCGAGCCTTTAAAATCTATTCTGTGACCATTATCTTGGTATTGATCTAATATACTATGTTAACTGATGTTAAGGAGATTTAGTAGAATTTGAGCTTCCGATAGGTGGAATGTTGGAGGGGGAAGCTGCCGGCTTGGTAGAAGAGACGGAGACGCGCAATGGAGAGAGTTCACTAAAACCGCCGAAACAAAACATGACTTACTCGTCGTGAACGCTTCATTTTTCAGCTGTAAAACATGGTTTTCGACGCCCTATAGGGCCTTTCGAGTTAAACTCGTCGTATCAAATTCTTTAAAATGAGTCCTAATTAGATATATTTTCTATTCGAAGTTCGAAAATAGATGTCCGTTAGAGTTAAACCACGATTTCGCCATTTACATTTTAGATATTCTTAGGGGTTACATTTTTGATATTCCTTTCTTAGTGGTTACCTACATCGCTTTTAAAATCTAAATTCCTAAGTTTCTAATCATAAGTAGTTTTTGCTCTGCGTTGATTCTGTCAGTCAGGACAAAGCCTCTTATATATATGGAGAAGTATATATATATGGAGTATTATATATATATATGGAGAAGTATATATATATGGAGTATTATGTATATATATGGAGAAGTATATATATATGGAGAAATATATGGAAAAGAGATCGAAATAAACACGCACCATCCCCAATCATGGGAATCACAGTGTGCATAATTTGATTACCACTAATATTTTAATAATCAGTAGCCATATTTTATGTGAATGTCTATTTTAATACTATTGTAACGTTAAATCGATATTCAAATAAAAAACATATGGTTTAAAATCTCAAAAATAAATTTCCGTTAGAGTTAAACGACAATTTTGCCATTTAAGCCCGTTAGGGGTTACATTTTTGAAATTCCTTTCTTAGTGGTTACCTACATCGCGTTTAAAGTCTAAATTCCGAACTTCAAGTTTCTATCATTAGTAGTTTTTGCTCTGTGTTGATTCTGTTAGTCAGGACAAAGCCTCTTATATATATATATATATATATATATATATATATATATATATATACATATATATATATATATATATATATATATACATATATATATATATATATATATATATATATATATATATATATAGATTGTAATTTTATATCAACAATTTTTGTATTAAGCCATAATGTTTTGTCTTATGCATTATTGTTTGTTTAACGTCCCTTTATGCTACTAAAGCTAATCGGACGATACTTAGTGAGAGTCCTAAATTTCGCCTATCCAGGTATAATTAGGATAGGGATCTTTAACGAGTACCTGTCACCGTACAGGCTCGGGACCTCCATTTCACGTCCTCTCCGAAGGTCGGCTTAGCGAAGGATTTTTTACTCCCATTACTTTTGCATTATTAAAATCTGCAATACCTCAGACCAGTTTCTTAAATTTTACCCTAACTCTAAATTATTTTGATGTACACAAGTTGAGATTGCTATTTGTATTTCTTCATTTGATATGCTTATTGTAGTCTGTGTAACAATGTTTTTTGGTAAAAAAAATTCAAAATACAGATTTTTCAATGACCTTAATTACATTAGACGTATTAAAATTATATTATAAAATACAATTAAATGGTATTGATGATTTTGATAAATATAAGAGTTTCCATATTTGCCAGGAAATTTTTTTCCCAACATTTCTCATCACAACAGAAATTACTGAGATTTCCCGAGATATCCAATCGAATGTCACTCATATGTTTTACTATTCTTTTAAAATATAAATCAAACAACAAAAACAAAAAATAAAAATAATTTAAGAGGTAAACAATAATGAATAATATTAGCACTTTGAGCAACAGTCACTATGGTCCAATGAATTCGAAAACAGAAATAATGTTAGGTTATAAGTTAACTCCTGTTTAAGCGGTCATTCCTGGCTGTTTAACTTTAAACCCTCTTTAACCCTGTTTACAAAATTTGATCAAGCGATTCCACATTGTACACCTCATGTGTACAAATGTGCACCTAATGTATAGGCATTAAACTACATTCTTTGTTTAATTAACTGTTTAAGTAAGAAACCCAGTTTAAACGACTATTAGTTTTAAACGACGCCCCACGGGCGTCACCGCCGGGGGGGGACAGGGGGGACGCGCCCCCCCCCCCAATATTTTCACAGGAGGGGACTGTACCCCCCAATATTTTGGCAGGAGAGGACCCAATGTAAAAAATTAAATAAAAATGTGATTTTACGAATTTATCCAAGTTTAACCAATAAAATATAAATAAATATAAAATAATAGTTAATTTCAGCACACTCTATTGTTAAAAGCTCATGTCAGGCGTAATGTATATTTGATGAATTATATATTTTTTATTTCAGCTCGAACTGTTTTGTTTTATTGCTCTACATTTCTTTTTTAAACCTTGATCCTACTTTCCCTCAATTTGATGAAGCTTAGAAGTTAATGGAAAGCAATGGAATTAGTGGGATCAGATTCAGAAGAAAAACTTGGATAAAATTCAATCAAGTAATTTTGGCCCACATACTTCAGCATTAAGCCTTAACGATTCCCTATTTTAATGTAGGCATAAATTGACAAGTTTTAAGAGACTATAAATACCTTTAAAATACAGCGTTAGAGGATGAATTTAAATGCCACAACAGTTGTTTTTAGGCGTTATTATTTCAACTTTTAGCCCCTCGAATTTCTACCTACCCTATCTAGGAAAATATTGAGCCGTCCCCCCCCCCAATAATTTGGTGCTGGTGACGCCCATGGTAAACTCAGCCATAAGTTTCATAAGTGGTTCGACCACGGCCTGGAATCGAATGGTGGTCGAACCTTTTATCTTCTAATTAAATAGTTTAAAAATTATAATTTAATTATTCAACCAACGACCATGACTAAATAACATTTTTATTATAATTTTGTTATATGTGTGTACAGTAAGTGTTAAATTCGAATTTCAATATTTTTCAGCGCACAAATTTTAAAGTTTGAACAGAACAGAAAAAGATCATATTTTCATTATCAGAAGTTGAAATTTCGTCAAAGATACCACGATTATCAATAGTAAAATATTACTTGTATAAATGATATTATTTTGACCAATCTTTCATTTTGGAAGAGCGATGGGTACAGAATGATCTAGAAGAATTATATTCTACATCAAAGTAAAGTATGGTCCATCTACCTCTCTGTTCCATTGATAGCGGATTTTGTAATTTTTTAAGCTGAAAGTAATAGAAAAAAACAAAAACAAACAAGGCATAGATAATTTCTGTTTGTACCACTCAAAAAATGCACTAAATTTTCATCCAGACCTACTATTCTGCATTGTGGGAGGGTGGGATCGCGGAACAGAAAGGTTTGACACTCAGTGGTAAAAGCCCTGCAAGGGTGATGCAGAGGACCTAGGTTCTATTCCCGGAAGACTTTTCTCTTCCATTAAAATTATTTATTAGCAATTATTTATTACAAATAAATAAAAAAATGGCCCTAAGAGGAAGGAAGAGAACGATGTAGCTCATTGGAAAGGCATTGATGTGCGAGTAAGTTCAAATCCTGGCTTGGCAGTTACCTTTATTGTTCTTCCACAGTTTGTTTTCTGCGGAAGCCTTGTTTAATAACAGGAAGTCGTAAGACGAAGAATACCTCTTTGGCACTAGAGAGGGGGGTGGGCAAAAAATCTTTAAAATGATGCCTCAATCATTGAATTTGGTGAAGCAAAGAGAAAAAATCACCTTTAAAAAATAAAATATAAACATATTTGTATCATTCATGTAACGCATTCGTAACGTTTTTTTATGTTTAATCATATATATTTTTAGTCGTATGTCAATCAAACGGTACATTTGATCAGGTAATGGTACTCATCCATTCTATCGCTCCCATTTTCAGACTCTGAAGAATTTAAAAAATGTTTCTGAAGCATTTCACTCAAGTCAGATATTTTAAAGATTCTAAGCAGCTCAGCATTCCCAAGAAGAAATAGTCTTGGCACAAATTAAACCTGACCGTTTTCCAGAAGAATCTTAGATACTTAAGCACGGTTAATGGACCTATTTAATAGTTTCTAAGTATTTCAAAGGCGGTAGCCATTACACTTGCTTTAACATCTCAGGAGGTAACATTAGAGTATTGAGATGCCTTATAATTCTGCAATAAGGTTAATTTTATTCGTTTGAATATATTGGATACCATGAATACCATGGAGCTTTGATAAAATTAGCAAGCATTATACATCTTTTTTAATCTCGTGGTATAATTCAAACGTTCAAATTAAAAAAAAATTAAAAAAAAAAGGTTTTTGAATTCTCGACATTTAACTTTTCCTTATGTTTTGATTTCGTCGTTTTTATCATAATCGCATCTAATCCAAGGATTACCAAGAATGGGGAGGGGGATATTGTTGTTTTGTTTATATAAAAAAAATTAATTTATAGAAGAACATAATTGTCAATACTGAGGAGGCCCGAGTGGCCGAAACGTATGCTGATATAAAATTAATACTATTTGTTGAGAATAAATTAATGGTCACAGTTTAATCCTCTCTTTAAAATAAGCTATAAGGTCCCAAGAATAAGGGAGAAAGAATAAAAGCTAGTAATTATCGATTTCTTTTCTTGAGTGTCTTCCTCGTGAGCTATTTATATAGGGTGTCCAAAAAGAGTATTTGGGGTTTGAAAGTTGAATAAAATCTCAAATATAGAATATCAAGTAGGATGGTTACGTTTTATTTAAACACAATGAATTGGAAATTTATTTAGAAAAAACAATATTGTCTAGGTGTCCACCATAACGCTGCTGGCACTCCTCGAATCTAAAACGCAGAATTCTAAAAACGCGTTGACACATTGTTCCGGAGATTGCCGTCATTTCTGTTCTGATATTTTGCTTTAATTGCTTTAGATTCGTCGGTTTCTTTTTGTATACCCTACTTTTCAGGTATCCCCACAGAAAAAAGTCAAGAGGACTGAGATCGGGACTCCTGGGAGGCCAGCTAATGGTGCCTCTACGAGAAATCACTTTGTTTTGGAATAATTCGTTTACCGTAGCAATTGATAGGTCTGAAGTATGGCAAGTGGCCCCGTCTTGCTGAAACCATGTTCTAGAGCTATATCCTTTAAACTCTTGAAGTTCTTGGGACAAAAAACCTCTTATCATTTCACAGTAACGCTCACTATTAACAGTATTATTTACTGCGTTCGAGATTCGAGGAGTGCCAGCAGCGTTATGATGGACACCTAGACAATATAGTTTTTTCTAATTCTAATTCTAAATTTCCAGTTCATTGAGTTTAAATAAAACGTAAATATCATACTTGATATTCTATATTTGAGATTTTATTCAAGTTACAAACCCAGAGTACTCTTTTTGGACACCCTGTATAATTTTCGTTTTGACGCCTTTCAAAAATAAATAGATCCAAATTTTAAATTTATTCAAAGACGGATATTTCTATCGGCGTAAGTGTTCCTTTCGGAGACAGTGGCAATAGGAGATCGTCCTGCATTATTCAGCAGGAGCTTTGGAGGATCCAGCAGGAAGAGGTCCTTAGGAGAGGTCCTTAGGGGAGAGGATGTAGCGGGAGATAAGGCAGGCGGAGAGCTGCCCATGAATTAAACATGGCCCCTCATCCTCTTGCCTCATTCACTATTGTCTTTAGCCGCTCTGCATTGTTTAGCTACCTTAAAATATTTTATTTAAATAAAATCCCGATGAAATAATTATTTAAAAATAATATATCAAAACAAAATTTTGAAGAATTCCTTCTACAACACTAGGTGAGAATTGTTTAATTGGTTTCCAAAAGTAAATTTTTTAAACTATCATATTTTCTCCAGCTTAAAACTGGTGTTAGCCAAGAAACGACACTTAAGCAGATTTACAAACATCAAAGTGCATCTTTAGGCACAGTTCATTGATTCGTTGAGAATAAGGTGTACGTATGCATGCAACTATCACAACTTCTTTCGATAGACTTTTGGAGATTTAGTTGAAGAATGTCTTTGTAACAATACTTCAGCAATTTATTTAGTTCTGAATGCAAAAAAAAAAAAAAAAAAAAAAAATTAAACTCAAAACCAAAATTAGATTTAACTAAACTTTCCTGATTTAAATTAATACTGCGTTGATTGATTGGACAAGTCGATTTCTATCTTCTTTAATGTAATCAGATCAGATGGTCTCTTTCTTTTAAGAAGAAAGAAAAGAAATTTATAAGATTAGCAACTGATTGCCCGATAAAGAAAAAAAACAACAAAAAAACTGACTAGACAAGCGTCCACTTTCACTTGGGCAATTTCACTCTGATTTAATAAAGGAGAAATTTGCTCAGGGGACAGCAAGAGAGAGAAAGAGTGAGTGAGTGAGAGAGAGAGAGAGAGAGAGAGAGAGAGAGAGAGAGAGAGAGAGAGAGAGAGAGAGAGAGAGAGAGAGAGAGAGAGAGAGAGAGAGAACTATGGAGAACAGTGGCGTATGGCTTCCAGGGCAGCAGCTACTGTGACATCTTGTCTTGCATATGTAACCTAATACTGCTACTTTCGCAATAACGATACCTACATACTTTCACCAACATAGGGAGCTCATATCCGGTTGCAAGTGACATTAACTGTTCCTTTAAGAGGAACTGCTCTATTAGAGAATCGTTTCAGCAATAGTATCAAGAGAGTTGCTAATAAAACATTGCCAGCCTAATAAGTAGTATTCTATAAACTTTTGTAACATTATAAGAGAAGATCTTTCATCCAAATACTTTTCAAAACGTCTTCTCAGGCATTTCGACCAGTTATCAATTCTTCGCCATTTCAAGAGAAATCATGGAGAAATCTGCTTGGTTGACATGTCGTGTTGAAATGTTGAGCAGTTACTCCGATATGAGAAGCAGGTCGCACTAAACATTCTTCAATACGTTTTCCAATGAAATACTGAATAACCTTTTAATATTCAACCACCAAAAATTTCATCGTTATATTAATACTTATTCCAGATAATTCAGAGAAATTGGATCAGCTGATTTTTATTTGAAGTAAGTTAACGTTATGGTGATACTTGTTATTTACTGTATATATTGTAACGTGTTTGTTTCACATATGATTTTGGTTTGTTCAATTGAAAATAGTTTTAGACTTTTTGTTGTACAGTTGTTCCTGTTCTTTTTTTGGATTGATCGAGAATCTTCTACGATTTTCGAGACCCTCTAGAATGTTCTCGATGAAATTTAATACATTTTTGCTTACTGTATATTTCGATTGTACTAAACCCTGTTCCAATTATATTTTTGTTAGTTCCTTTTACATGTTTCATTTATTAACGCAGTATGGTCATATATATGATGTAAACAATAAAATCTTTAACCCATCTAAATTTTATACCAAACAATTTTAAATTTGGCTAAAAGTTCTATGTTAAATCCCTATTGTTTTTTGTTTGGTTATTAGATTAGCTGAAACATTTTTATCTTTATCAGTGAATTTTGATTTGACTATAAAAAAGAATAGGATATTACTAATTCAACTCAACGAGTGGTAGGGTCTGTTCGTAAAATATAAAATTATTAACAGAGTATGAACATATTGATCCAAAAAATTGTAAATTAGAAAAATGTTTAGGTAACATAAAATATAAAATAAAAAAACATAAAACCGTATTAATAAATATAATGAATGATTAAAAACAAAAAAATGAATGTTATTATTTTTATAATTTTTTTATTTATACAACGAAGAAACTTTTCGGGTAATGGTTCTTCATAGCAAAATCAAAAACACACAATTAATAATCCGAGCGAATCCAGAAAAACACAAAACCAGGCGTCTAAAGTCTGACTCGGAAAACCAGCGGCCATTTTGGACGTACCCTGGGGATAGGGGAATTTTGAAATAATTTTTGCCAGGTAAATTTATTTTCTCTTCTCATAGCTGCCATAGTGATAAATAAAATTTGAAAAACGAAATCGAGCATACTAGTAGATTTTAAAGTTTTATTCAATTTATTGAAAAATCATTAACGAATACTGTAAACTCGCTAATGTTCTAACATGTTAGGTATTCAGACTAAAATGAGATAAATTCAGTCCAGCTAATGATTGTATGAGAAAATTATTGCAATTTTATGATTATAAACTTTGATTGATGAACACATTGACAACACATTGATGAATAAATTCTAACATTTAGGATGTTTCTAACTTTGTAAAGTTATAAACAGGGAGAGGATTTTTATCTAATAAAAATTTCGAAATATGTAAACAAATATGGACGTATATTTGCAAATGTGTGTAATAAAAAAATGAAAATATGGACGAAAAAAAGAAAGAAATGAAAATTAAAATATTTAAATGGTTCAATGTTTTGATAAAAATAAATATACTTTTAAAATACTTATAAAATATCAAATTGAAAAAAAAAAATCTAGTCAACATAAATTTTGGAAATGTAATAACGCATATTAAGCCTCCTCATTTTCATCATCAAAAACGTTTCAAATTGGATGCATTCTAAGATTTTCTTCGGAAAAGCGACCATGATTCGATCGAAGTAAAGCTAAGTATTTGCTGAACCATCTTTCCACGTCAACTGACGCATCATTCGACTTATTTTATAAGTGTTTCGCCGTTTTCAAATGCTGTAAAACCAAAAATCGTTGATTTGATAAAATGTTTTTTGGCAGCACAATCTTTCTTCTGCAAACTCCGCGATGTTTCTTTCCTTTTTGGCATTTCACGCACAAGGTATGAACTAATCACTAATTTTATGAAGCGACTGAGGTAATATAAGATTTTCAAAGATGAGGCATCTATGTATATAAGTAAAGAGGGGATCAGAATTTCTGAGAACTGTGGATATTGCTTTGGGCCATTTGATTTTCTATTAATTTTTTTAATCCCTAAGTTACAGTGTCTCTGCTTACACTTTATTTATTCTAGTTATTGATTGAATATATGTAAAACAAACAAATAACTAACAATTATTGTAAACTCCCTAAAGTTTGAAGAATATGTATTTATTGAAATATATCTAAAAATATTTAAAAACCACATAATATGTAAAAATAGTTCACAATGGTTTATAACATAGTAAAAACCATTTATGCCATGCATTTCTAAGCATCAGAAGAAAATATGTGAAAAAATCGCATCCCTAGTTATAGATTTGCTGAAAATATGCAAAATCAGGTGCATACAAATTAAAAAAATATATTTTTCAGTTTGGACTTAACACTATTTATGCTGCAGTCACAGATTTAATTTCATCTTTTTTTTATTTTATTATAGGTGCATTAAGTTTCGATATTCACAATTTTTTTCTATTATATTTCAAAAATTATGACATGCAAACGAACGGTACTTGACATAGCCAATGCCACCTTGTTCTGTTAACCCAAGTAATGATTCCAGAAGCAAGAACCGATTTGGAACGGCACTCTTGTCATTAATCGCATCCTATTTATCAAGTTCAATACCTCCTTGTACCAACCGACCATTGTTGTTAACGAATGAATGTAACGTTAGTGAACGGTGTATCGTTAACAGGTATGGCACCCGTTACAATCTAACCGTTAGATTATTTCTTGTTAACGATTTCTAATAGATGGTTGCTTCATGCCAGAGTCACGTTACATCTAATAGACGTGGTGCACGAATTCATATGCATCTGGGAGGAATTACGTGATTTATTGGAAATGCAAGGTAGCGTAGATAGAGTGAAACGGTCGAGGATCGATTCTTTGGCCTTGATGAGAAACATCGATATCTTTAAGCTTCTGTTGGATAAATTTCATTTATAAAAATAACAAGTAGACCCTGCCACGGGATTGAAAACAGAACTTTACGCCAAATAAGTAGGTTTTTAACTTACTTTATGCCACTGAGGCTAATCGGACTGTGGGAGTCCTAAATTAGAGTACTTGACATTGCACAGGCTCGGGACCTCCTGCATTTTCCGACCTATCCGAGGGACGGCATGGCTAAGGATTTTTTACTCCCATTAAAAAATCCTAGAGCCACCGCTGGGCGCGAACCTGCAACGTTTAGTATTGTAGACTGCTATGCTAACCACTACACCACAGGTGACCCCTGTTTTCATTTTAATTTTATTATAAAACGTTATAATTTTATAAATTCCATTTATGAAAATAACAAGCAGACCCTACCACGCGTTGCTATGGGTCAGTAGTTGTAATGCGTTTTTAGTTATATCCTATTCTTTTATGGTTTTTATTGTGTTTTTTGTTTATTATTATCAAACGCCTACATTTTGTAAATACTAGTAATGATAATTTAATTTTTAAAATTCATACCACGATTATGTGAACATTGCTCTATTAAGGTTGAACAATCTCTGATCCAGGAATCAGTTGAATTGGGCTGTCTTTATCCAAACGACAGACGATTCACGATTTAAGTCCCCTGACGTGTCGAGATACTTTTTATTGTCTTGCTTTTGTTACAGATCTGAATATGAAAAAAAATTTTGATATGATCCTAAGGCAGAAAAATTTTAGATTCCGAAGATTATTACTAATGTCACCAATCTTCCGTAGGGAATGAGCAGATTTTAGTTGCTTATTTACGCCAATCTCGTATTGACGAAGCTAGTTGCCAGCCTTTCGAAATTTACCTAATGAAAATCAGATAGAAAACACTAATTTGTAACTATTTATAATGATAATTTATATTTTTCTTAATTGTTAGAATTCAAAATTTTAATTTATTGAAGTGCTAATAATCGCCCAATGTTTCTGGATTACCCTTCTTTTGCTAACACAAATAGATTCGATGTCATTCCCACAAGCGAACAGTTGACACATAATTGCCCATGGGAAAACCAAGGACTTTGCTAGTCCAACCGTAAAAAATTTGATTTGGCTACTGGATACTTACCCACCCTAAAGATCGAAGTGTCAATAATTCAACTTATACCGCCAACTGTTGAAAATTTATAGAACTTAACTTAAAAATAATTACACTCAAATGTAGCAAAATAAGCTTTTAATTTGCAATAAAAGTTGGACTAAACTACACAAAATGAGCAAAATTTCATAAAGATCGGGTGAGTAGTAACTGATTTTCACCGGGTAAATATCGTGACACGATATTTTTGTACATAAACATATGCTAGGCATTTATTCAAATACTAGCATTCCCCATCGCGGCTTTGCCCGCGAGCCTTTAAAATCAAATTCTGTGATCATTATCTTGGTATTGATTTAATATAATATGTTAACTGATGTTAAGGAGATTTAGTAGAATCGGAGCTTCCGGTAGGTGGAATAACGGAGGGGGAAGCTGCTCGGTAGAAGAGAGGGAGTCGCGCAATGGAGAGAGTTCACTAAAACCGCCGAAACAAAACATTGCTTACTCGTGAACGCTTCATTTTTCGGCTTTAAAACACTTGGTTTTTGACGCCCCGTAGGCCCTTCCGAGTTAAACTCGTCGTATCAAGATCTTTAAAATGAGTCCAAATTAGATATTTTTTCTGGAAGTGCAAAAATTGGTGTCCGTTAGAGTTAAACACCAATTTCGCCATTTATACCCCTTAGGGGTTACATTTTTAAAATTTCTTTCTTATTTGTTACCTACATCGCGTTTAAAATCTTATTTCTGAACTTCAAGTTTCTGTCATTAGTAGTTTTTGCTCTGCATTGATTCTATCTGTCAGGTCATCCCTCTTATATATATGGAGAAGAGATCGAAATAAACACGCACCATCCCCAATCATGGGAATCACAGTGGGCATTATTTGATTACCACTAATATTTAAATAATCAGTAGCCATATTTTATGTGAATGTCTATTTTAATAATATTGTAACGTTAAATCGATATTCAAATAAAAAACATATGGTTTAAAATCTCAAAAATAGATTTCCGTTAGAGTTAAACGACAATTTCGTCATTTAAGCCCCTTAGGGGTTACATTTTTGAAATTCCTTTCTTAGTGGTTACCTACATCGCGTTTAAAATCTAAATTCCGAACTTCAAGTTTCTATCATTAGTAGTTTTTGCTCTGCGTTGATTCTGTCAGTCAGGACAAAGCCTCTTATATATAGAGAGATTAATATGAGACGAATGTTGAAATAGCAAAGATATTTCTGAGACTGGCCTTAGCTATAAAAATATATTCCGCTATCTTATATCCGCTAATACAGTCGACTGCGTTTAATTGGGCCTTCGGATAATTGGGACCACAGCTTAATTGAGCCATTTTTAATAAAACGGAATCAAATATAGGTAAAATGTCACCGCTTTATTGGGACAAAACAGCGGCTGATTGGGCCAAAACTTTCTGCAACTTAATGTAAAAGACTATTAGACCCGGTGTCAATGGAATAACCGAAGTATCTGAGACCACGCCGCACAGTGGTTGAAAGGCGGAAAAAACCTATTTTTTGAAGGTATCGGAATATTCTTCTTCTTTTCAATATTAATTAATAGAATAGTTACCTGACACATTCCATCAATTTATTCGGATATATTCTGATTTTTAAACTTGTTAGGACCCTTTGAAAATCGATCATTGAAAAAGTTTATTTTTCAACGGAAAATTTATAGCACTATAATAATTTTTACAACTCGCATTTTTGTTTCTTAGAGCGATTTTTCTTCATAATCATGCAAAGCTATCTCACATATTACACTAGCATTAAAATGATGCTATTTGGTGTATGTTTTAACCCAGAAATAAAATCCCGAATAAATGCAATAAAATTAAGACAAAATTTTTTTTTGGTAATCCATATTTTTCAAGGGCAGTTTTAAAATCCATTTTTTTAAAGAAGAAGATACATTCAAGGAAATATTAAAACATATTCTAACTGCGTCCACCTGCGTCTGTAAATGTGTGATATATTTTTTTATTGAATTACCCATGCTATTTCTTGCAGTTTATTCGCTATGGAGCTTGTGCGTCGAATTAGGTTATTACTAATCGTTTAGTAAAACATCATGCCTTACTTATCAGGTTTGTAGCATCATTCATAAAGTCAGTCTGAATCGTTGTTAGGTCGATAATAAATCAACTTTTTCACCTACCGTGATTTTAGAATGAATTGGGAAATTATTAATAATAAGTTTATTAACATGACCTCCGATAACTTAAAGGCTTCGGCACTTTTCATTTTAAGCATCCATTTGTTTTTAGAAGATTGGTATTAAAAAAAAGGTTCAGCTATTATTTAGCGTGAATAAGGGAACTAAATTTTCACAGATAGAGTTTCAGTTATTAAACCTACATTGAACAGTCAATCCCACCATCTCCTATCAAAATTATATTAAAGTCGGATGATCCCAATCTTATATTTTAATATGATATACATTTAATAGTTAAGAATTAAAACATAACGACAAAAATAATTGATAGTTCCTATGTATGTTTTTTTTTTTTTTTTTTACCTAACTTGAGTGTTTTCATGAAATAAAATTATATTGCAAGTACTATCAATGATATTACTAGCTTAAAACAGCAAAAGTGTTTAAACTAGCCGATTTCGAGTCGAAAATTGATGTATAATTTTTTTTCTATTTTCCTTACACTGCCGGTTAATCTGAACAGCCGGTTAAGCGGGGCTCGAACATAGGAAATTCAACCGTGGTTATGATAATATCAACTTTATTTTTTTGCGGCTCACAGATCGGGTTTTACAAGGTTTTTTCCGAAAATAGTCGATTTTCAACCACTGCGCCGGTTTCTCAAACATAAGTAAGAAATCGCATCAAAAAGGTTAGTCGCTCATTTTTTCACAAAAAGGAAATGAAGAAAGTCCTTAGGCGTCCTAAAGAAGTGCGCTTGTCATGATGGTCGTAGTTTACAATGAGTGTGACAATGCACACTTGATTGATATCTGTTAAAAAATTGACGTAAAAACATGTTCTGATTCATTTCTTCTTTCGTCTTTATAAGTATAATTTATATTGTAGACAAATAGTTATTTTATTTGTTCCATGTTGTATATTTCTTAAATTAAAACACCTATTTAATAAAAGAACATTTTAAGAGTTAAATTAATCGTATTATTTTGACCCCATCATTAAATTAATAGACGAGAATAGGTACACCTAAATGCACTGGGTTTTCCCCCAAATATGTCTAAGGCATGACATCAATTATCATACTTGTACGATAGCCCAGTGATTAGGCGTACTTAGGAATATTAATTTGCATTTACACGTGGATTCTATGTCTCTGCTTTATAGAGTCCTCCGTCTAATTGGGACAAAACAAATTTTCCGTTTATGTCCCAATAAAACGGAGTCGAAGGTGCTCTGGTGTCTCTGATGAATAGTATTTAGAACCAGCTGAAGACAAAATGTATTGAGCAATATTACATAGAATTAATAACTAAACACCAAGCATATCGTCTAAGGTAAAGGAGGCATCATTGAACTAAACTTCACTGAACGAGTCTTATCTCTATGGAATATCAGAGCAGTAAACATTATGAGGTGCTTGGCTTCGGAATCTGCATAAGCAATGAATTGACGTAAGGTACCATTCTTGTAGTGTCGCCACTGAGGAGGGTTGCGTTGAGTATTGCTATCACTACGTCTTTCACCCAATCTCTTCTCTTTTATGTCTTTTTGTTTTGGTCTTAATAACTTCCTTGGTGATAAAACTGAGAGATAAAAAAGTAAAATTTTCTTTTTTTACTGCAGTTCATTTACATTTCTTCGATCACTTTAAGCAAAGTTAAAGCAAGAGTCATACAAACTGAAAAGTGTATATCGCATTGATACTGCAAAAGGTGTATATCAATTAACAGCTGATTTTCAGGAGAACGAAAAAATCATTTTATTTGCAATTCATTTTTTACTTTCACTTATCTATATATGAAATATATAGTAAGGGAAAGTATTGAGATCGTGAAAAATTTCGAATTCTGGTTTTCCAAATAGCAAAGTCCCGCGAAATGGTGTGTGCGTGCGAGTGTGTGCGTGCGTGGGTGCGTGCGTGGGTGCGTGCGTGGGTGTGTGTGTGTGTGTGTGTGTGTGTGTGTGTGTGTGTGTGTGTGTTTGTCTGTGTGTGTGTGTGTGTGTGTGTTTGTCTGTGTCTGTGTGTGAACAAACTAGCTGAAAAACTATAAACCATGCGAACCTGAAATTGGGTATTTAGTGTAGATATATGCCCGCTATGTGACAGCAAAAATTGCATCAAAATTGCTCAAAGGGAGGGGTTACTTTATTTAATATACATTGTCTTATGTTCATGTGTTTTTTTTTTATTTACTCAAAAACGGCTGTAATGATTTAAATCAAATTCGTCATGTTTAATGAAAATTAGGTGTTCTTTAATATCAGGTAAGCTTTATCATTATTAAAATGTTCTGAGGGGGCTTAAAATGGGGTAGGGCCTTTTTTGTTTTACTATGTAGTGCCTTTGTTTTGTTTATATAGAGAAATTAACTGTCTCTCGTAACGCCTAAAAATAAGAAATGGCTGAATATGAAATATGGAAAAAATCAAGAGGAGAAAAAAATGAAAATATTCCGTTAACTCATAAAAGACATTGAGCCCACGCAAGCGGAGTACTCCTTTAATGAAAGACCATTGGTCATTTTCAAGCATAAATACTCATAAATTTGTCTTCATTTTAGCCCTGATGAAGATCCACGAGTAGGGATCGAAACGTTGATTTAATAAAATAAAAAAAAAGAATCTAACTGAAAATCCTAACAATAAATCAACCTATCGTAAAGAAAAACAATTGCCTATCACACACCTCTTTAATAGTCTAAATTATATTATACTTGTTGGATTAAAAAAAACTTTATTATTTTTTCAAGGCGTTATAACATCGAAATATTCAATGAAAGTATATTTAAGAACACATTCGGTAATAGTCGAGATAAACATTGCCATAAGATGGCTTTGCTGGTTACGAATACTGACATTTCAAGGCAGGAATATAGAATCCAAGAATTGTGTCATTACCTGAAATATGGAAAGAAAATACCACAAAAGATGTGAAACATTGTGGAGCAACACATGAACCAAACCAAATGGTATTTACCCAACATCCTCCGGGATCATTAAGTCTGAGGATGTAATGAGAGAAAAAAGGAACAACAAGAAGTAACTTGATACTAAAAATAACCGTTACGAGAAGCACTCGATATAACCAATGGAGCGAGAGGAAAAAAGTACACAGGTTGTTGTGAGCAACCGCCAGATGAGAAATCTCTAATGGGCAGAACTGAGTTGTTGAAGGAATGTTGCACTTGTCAGCTTAGAAAGTTTATATCTCTTGTTGGAAATGGTTCAAATACTTCAAGCACAAATAAGAAAAAACATTCAAGATTTATATATCAGAAAGAAAAAAAAAAATATATTATCATTGCAACGCGTAGAGCTTAATACAAAATATTTCAGGACAAAATCCAGGGATATTATAGCCAACATAGTGAAAAGAATATGGCGACAAAAGACACCACAGAAGGATGAAAAGGAGCTGGTTATGAGATCTTTCAGAATCCCTAAAATTTTTTATTAATTTTGTAATATACATAAATATATAAACTATTTTTTGCATGTGAAAGATGCATCTGTTGGTAGATGCTATGTGCATTAGAAAGTACTTGCAGCTAGCATCATGACCTTAACGTGACATTTTACCTTCAACTATGACATTTAGCTTTTCTATTTGAAAATTTTCACTAGACATTTTTCTATTTAATACTGTATATTATTCGAATATCTTAAAATATAATAACTCTCCAAATTTATGTTATGTCAAAGAATTATGTTCTTAATTACACACTTTTTTACTTTAAAAAGTACATACCTTTTTCACATTATTATTATACTAGCTGAATATACCGGTTTCGCCCAGGGAATTTCATTTTTTAAATCTATAAAGTGAGACTTTTTTCCACTCAAACAGTCGAGTTCCTAAAAAACCAATGTAAAGCGAGATCATAACAATTTTTATAACAATAAAGACTATATCCAGAGGTTGGCTGAAGTTATGCAATTTTAATATGGACAGTTGTTCACACCTGGTATGAAAGAACATCTGAGAGAAATTTGGAGAATTTAGGACAAACGGTATGGATGTCTGCAAAGAACAGACAAACAAACAGAATTTCATCTTTATTTATATAGATTTGGATTATTATTCTATTAATAGTCTTTACGAATTCTCAATTTTAATTTTGAATTGGTATAAGTCTTTATTTATTTATTTTTTAAATATAAGTTCCATTTATTTTAATTGTATATATTTATTTATTATAACCAGCACAAACTTAGTTATTTTCGTTTTAAGTCAATAAGGATATTAAATTTATTTTTATTTTTCTCATCACAAGAAGATTAATTTATCATTGATCATTTTTCTCAGATTTTTTTGTTTCATTTCAATTTGCATCATTATTTTTATAATACTTTTTATGTATAACTAGTTGTATGTCCCGGTTTCACCCGGGAATTTAATTTTTCTAATGAAACAGTCGATTTCGTAAAAAAACCATTGTAGCGCGAGATCATTATGATTTTTGTTAGGATAAAGAATATCAGCTGAAGATCGGCTGAAGTTATGCAATTTTAATATAGACAGGTGTTCGCATCTGATTTGAAAGAACCACTGAGCGAAATTTGAAGAATTTAGGATAAACGGTATGGATTTCTATAAAGAACAAACAAACAAACAGAAATATTACCCTGGAGTTTCAGCTTCTCGCAAATCGGCTTGTATAAGCCTCTGTGGCGCAAGGCGGCCCCGTATTCCTGGGCAGACTCAGTTTCCCGCCATTCTGCCTGTCTAAGCCTCTGTGGTTCAATCCTATTTTGATGTTCGTCAAGAGTTTCAGCTGCTCGTATTTGACGTTGTTTTTTTGCTTTTGAGCTCACTACTCCTATTGAAGCTCGCTTTTTAGGAGGCATTTTTAAAAAATAAATTCACCATACATGTAAATAAACGTATGGTAATGTTAAACAAAAAAAAAAAAAAAATATGGTGTAAAAATCCCAGAACTCGACGCCTGCAAAGGGACGGTCTTACCGGGCCTTGTTGGCCTCTTCAAAATCTATAAAATGATTTTTTAGACCGTTTTTTCGACTCAAATGGTCGATTTCGTAAAAAAACCATTGTAAAGCGAGATCATGACGAATTTTATAACAATAAAGAATATACCCAGAGATTGGCTGAAGTTATGCAGTTTTAATATGGACAGGTGTTCGCATTGAGCGAAATTTGGAGAATTTAGGACAAACGGTGTGGATTTCTATAAAGAACGAATAAACAAACAAACAGAATTTCATCTTTATTTATATAGATTTGTTCCTATATCCTATTTTTGGATTTTTTTTTTAGTTATTATTGTATATTTTGTTCCTAATTGGGAAAATTAAATAAAGAGTTATTACCATTATTATAATCATTATAATTCGGACTACTTTGAACTAATTTATTTCATATGTACTTACTATTCATAAATTTATGACTCGGTAGAAAAAGACGCATTTAAATAATTAATAATATAATTGAATAATACTATATTTTCTATAAAACTAAGTTGTTACCCCTCCCCGACCCAATTTATAATAACAAATCTTACATGTTGAATCTTGTGAATATTACTCAAAAATTCCAAATTTTCAGGTCACCAAGTTGAAGGATTCATATTCATTTTATCAGCATCTTTTGTCTATGTTCGCAATTAGATTTTTATTCATTTTTTCCCTTCATTTCCAGATGAATATTTTATTATTATACATTTTTTGTTGACTTATTATTTTATCTGATATACAATTACGATAGGAAAATTATCAATTCAGGCTTTTGAAACATGGTATACTCATGAAACCGTTTTTGTTTTTTTTTAATTTGTGCTTTCAAAATTTAATACGTGAGATACAATAGAAGTAGAATTCCTTTTAAAATGGGGTTTAAAAATAATTTTTTTTAAGGACAATAGTAGGACATTCGGTAATAATACCTGTACCTACTATTGGCTAGTTACATAATACAAGTGTGACAGAACAGATGTAGCTTATACCGTGTGGTTTGATAGTATTGTTTGTTATACAATATCGACAGTGATCATAGCATATAATAATATTATTTGGTCGTAACAGATAGATCACATGGATATTCACTCGTCTCCAGTGAGACTTTCTCCTAACCATATGTCAAACCGAGATCCTCAGATAGGACCAAAGGAATCGGGCGAAGAAGATATTGTAACGCTTATGTGGATAAAACAATCTTTATTAAACAAAATAATAATTTAATTTTATATATTCATGGACACAGGAGAGAGAAATGCTTTATTTTTTTAAATAAAATAAAACCATGCTGCCCAAATACATTGGGTTGCTACAACACAGAGCATACTTATCATTATTATAAATCATAATCATAATCATCATTATCATAAATCATACTTATCATCATTATAAATAACTAGACGAATATATAATTATATGAATAAATAAGTAAATAGATATAAATAGAAACACAATCAATAAATAAAAAACGAAAACAACAACGAAATTTTGCTCTAAAGAACTTAATATTAGCAATACAGCTATTACGATCTGGAAGAATATGTTAAGAGAATTTTGTGCCTATCTTTATATATATATATATATATATATATATATATATATATATATATATATATATATATATATATATATATATATATATATATATAAATCTCGTGTCCCGATGTTTCTCGGAGGTAAATTGAGAAACTACTCAACCGATTTTGATGAAATTTGGCTCAATGTGTATAGTTTTGTCCAACTTAAAAGATAGGATAGTTTTTATCTTGATTATTGACCACAATATTTCTTTTATAGCGAATTAATGCAAATACAGTAGGCCGTGTTTCGATTTATTAACATGGCGTCATAGGTCGATTTCATAACCTTTTTGTTGTTTGTCGGGGGTAATACAGAAACTTCTCAACCGATTTTTATAAAATTTTGCATTTTGTAGTTTGGTCCAACTTAAAAGATAGATATGAGAGTTTATATCTCGATTATTGGCCTCAATATTTCTTTTATTGCAAATTAAATGCTTATTATACTACGATTGATTGTGATTATTTGTAACTTCAATAAATTTCCAGCAGATGGTGGTGAAAGTTGATTTATTGACACAACACTTCATGTTTTACGCAGCCAGTTACCAAATCTATTTTTCCAGCTTGGACTTGGAAAATCCGTGTTTTCCCCATCGGCAATTATATACGAGTATATAGTGTCACCTTTTCATGTGTGGGGAAAACATCGAGTCTATTTGTCTTAGCAAAAGATAGGTTAACCAAAATCATAGGGCACCAATTAAATATAATATTAAATATTAAATATAATATTATATAATTTTATTAATTATTTTATAAAGCGTCTGCCAGTAGTTTAATAAATAATCCTATTTCAATAACTTGTATTCTTGTTTACCTATTCATTTGTTAATTAAAGCGATTACATTTAAAGTAATCATTTGTTGATAAAAAGTAACAGTTTGAAAAGTAACTGGTAGCCTTAATGTCGAAAAGACCCTTGTTTTCCTGTTCAAACAGATCTATATTCTTTAAATCATAACATTATTAGTATTAATCTGCCTTTTAACGATTATAAATCTCACAAATGATGTTCTCAGTGAAATAGTAATAATTTCGGTATAATGTGACAGACCTCATTAATTCTTCCTCTGCAGTAAATCGAATAGTTCCATGGCTACCCGCTGAGATGAAGAAGGTACCCGCCTTACAGAACTGCCGACAAATCCTGCTCCAAGTTTCACAACAGGTGAATGATGGAAAAAACATGGAGACAACATCAGCTGAATCCATTATAATAACTCATAACTAACGTATTTAAGAAGCTGTAGATAATATTTGGAGTCCCATCCTCACGTAACTCCGTCACATAACTTACTGCTTCCTAAGACCATTAGGTAGTCCATTACCGATGCCTTCTGTATACTTTACATCATATCATTTATTATTTTAAGTATTTCGTGAGTGTCGGCCATTAGAGGGCGATAATGATGGCGCCTTCGTCAGCTGATTTTTATGCAATCGTATATTTTTATATTTACTTAAACTAAAATATTATCCTATTTGCTTTCTTTCTGTTTATTTTTTTCTTTATTTATACAATAAGTATATTACGTAATATTTATATAAGATGGATTGTGTATAATTCTTGTTTTTATTTATTTATTATTATCGATGATTATTTCTATTTCGGAGTATATTCCGCACCTCTGGAGTTAAGGCTATTTCATTAAAAATTTGAATTTTGACCTGTGATAAATTATATAAGAGAAGAAGTCAAAGTACGTTGTATCAAATTTGGGCACTGCCAATTCACACACGAATATCTTCTCCGAGGACTTGAAGCACCCACATGCCAAGAATGTGAAAATATACTATATACTTTGTTTAAATACTTAAAAGAAATCACGCATTACAACAAAATATAATTGAACACACCGCCAATGAACCTAAAGAGTAGAGGCGAAGATAAAGGAAAAAAATACTAGCTGTAGCTGTACCTCAAAAAAAAAAAAAAAAAAAATCTTTTAGAAATGGAGTATTAATCTTCAATTAGAAGAAGGCTTAAAAGACCACTATAATAATGAAGGAAGGTTCCAAAAAATTATAAGGGTCTAAAAAATTTTTACTTTCACTTACCTATATATGAAATATATAGTAAGGGAAAGTATTGCGATCGTGAAAAATTTTGACTTGCAGTTTTCATCGGAAATACACGTTTTGGGGTCCCCTGAGTCCAAATAACCAAGTCCCGCGAAATGGTCTGTGTGTATGTGAACAGACTAGCTCAAAAAACCATACACCGTGCGAACCTGAAATTGGGTATTTAGTGTAGGTATATGCCCGCGATGTGACATCAAAAATTTCATCAAAATTGGTCAGAGGGAGGGGGTACTTTATTTAATAACTTTTTACGTTTTTTTCGGTTTTCTCAAAAACGGCTCTAACGATTTTGATTAAACTTAGTATTTGATGTATTAATATGCCCGAGATATGACTGTAAAAATTTCATCAACCGCAGGGGGCACTTTACTCAATAAATTTTGTATCATTATCACGTGTTTTTTTTTTATTTACTCCCAAACGGCTTTAACGATTTTGATCAAACTGGGTATTTGATGTATTTATATGCCCGAGATATGACTGTAAAAATTTCATCAAAATTGATTAACCGGAGGGGGGACTTTACTTAATAAATTTTGTAACATTTTCACGTGTTTTTTTGATTTTCTCAAAAACGGCTCTAACGATTTTGATTAAACTCAGTATTTGATCTATTTTATGCCCGAGACATGTCTGTAAAAATTTCATCAAAATTGATCAACCGCAGGGGGCACTTTACTTAATAAATTTTGTATCATTTTTACGTGCTTTTTTTATTTACTCAAAAACGGCTTTCACGATTGTGACCAAACTGGGTATTTGATATATGTATATGCCAAATATGTGATAGCCAACATTTCATCAAAATTGATCAACCGAAGGGGAGACTTCACTTGATAAATTTTGTATCATTTTTACGTGCTTTTTTTATTTACTCAAAAACGGCTTTCACGATTGTGACCAAACTGGGTATTTGATATATGTATATGCCAAATATGTGATAGCCAACATTTCATCAAAATTGATCAACCGAAGGGGAGACTTTACTTGATAAATTTTGTATCATTTTCACGGGGTTTTTTATTTACTCAAAAACGGCTCTAACGATTTTGATTAAACTGAGTATTTCATCTATTTATATACCCGAGATATGACTGTAAAAATTTCATCAAAATTGATTAACCGGAGGAGAACTTTATTTCATAACTTTGTTTCCAATTTTTACCTTTTTTTTTCGATTATATCAAAAACGGCTTTAATGATTTTGATCAAATTCGCCATGTTTAATGAAAATAAGGTGTTCTTTAATATCAGGTAAGCTTTATCGTTATTAAAATGTTCTGAGGGGGCTTAAATGGGGAAGACTTTTTTGTTTTCCTGTAAAGTACCCTTATGTTTGTTTATATGGAAAAATTAACTGTCTCTCATTACGCCTAAAAATAAGAAATGTCTAAATATGAAATATAAAAAAAATCAAGTAAAAATATAGAGGAGAAAAAAAGAAAAATATTCCTTCAACTCATAAAATACGTTGAGCACACGCATGCGGCGGAGTACGCCTTTAATGACACACCATTGTTCATAATTAAAGCCGTTTTGTTCATTTAATGGAAATTATTTGTTTCATGGTAAATGAAGTTTTCAACTACTACATAGAGCATTATAAAATCAGACGACTGGGAGTATTATGCTTGCATTGCCGAATTACCACAAGTAAAAACTTTATTATAATAATAAACAAAATAGTGTTTTTATAGAGCAAATAAAAAAAAGAAAAAATGAATGTGGAAAAATGTGTATTTGAGAAGTAACAATTAACAAAACACATCAATTTTTAATTTAAATAAGTTGGTAAGTGAAAGTTGTGGGTTGCGCTCACGCACCAGATTTTTTTATATATTGACCTTTATGGAGTCACAGTCATATTGTATTATTGCTGACGTTTCGGTCGTTTGCGAGCATTTTCAAAGCAGTTTTTCAACAAAATTCTAGAGTCTAGCTCAATGCATTAGCAAGATAATAATTTCAGGATTGTTTTTTTCACAACCATGTTACACCGTATTCTTTATATATATATATATATATATATATATATATATATATATATATATATATATATATATATATATTAGTTCTAATTATTCTTTCCAAATAACAAACAGTTTTTTTTAAATTGTGAACTTATTATGAATTTTTTTGAAAAATTGCTTTGAAAATGCTCGCAGACGAGCGAAACGTCAGCATTAATACAATGTGACTGTGACTCTATAAAGGGCAATATATAAAAAAAAAATTTGAGACCCTACCTGCTTTTAATTTTTGGAACCTTCCTTTACTTTTAGAAACAATATATGGTAGCATTTCATCTTATTTCAGACGCCTTAAAAGTTAATCAGGAACAGGAAAGATGAAAACAAATGCGCTCGGATGAGTCTGTGGTTTATTATGAAAGGGACTGAGTAATATTATTGTAAGGTTAGGTAATACAAAAATTTGCTTATTAACAAACGAACGAGAGTTAGTTAATTTTTTGTAGCGGAAAAGAACGGAGTGAATTTTTCTACAACCAAATTAACTTCTCAAGTCTATTAAGAGAAGAAATTAGATTGTGTATAAAATTAGATAAGATTTCATCTGAAGGAAATAATATGCTAAATGTTTTAACTTAGCCAGGGCTACGTAATGGTAATGAACCGCTTCGAATAATTCTACGGATAATTTAAGAATAACTTATCTCGGGGATCGGAATCAACCGGCGGAAAATCGATGAGCTTGTGACACTGCATTTACATAAAGCTCTTTCAGGAAATTTTGTTAAACATTAAATAATTATTAAATTAAATTTAAAAAAAAAAGTGAGATTGCCTTATTAAAAACAACGTTTTAGTGAAATCGAAAATGTACTAATATTGTTGTTCCGATCAACCCTTCAAGAATTCTTTCATTTTAATAGTTCGCAACCGATGCACAGTGGGAAAATTTTGTCATTTAACGGCCAAAAATCTATAACTCCTGACTAAATGACGATAATCGAATAATTCTTTTTTCTTTAAAGAGCATGGGATTCCCTTTATCAGTGAGAATAAAAAAAATAAAAATAACATCACTCAAAGTATTTCAAATCAATTTTTATATTAATCCTTTCTTCACATAAATTTAAATAAAATAGTTTATTAGATTCATGGTTATGCATGGAGAATGAAATGACTCAGGATTATTATTTATTCGGCTTTCTGCTTATATAAATGTCTTTTTCAGGCTTTTGCTCCTTTTGAAAGATTTTAAAATAATTGTTGTCTAAAAAATTAAAAATACCTAATTAAAAATTATATTAAAAATACCCTATTTTTTAGGAATTTTAACGGAAAAAATATTTTTAGATAATTCAACGATAAGTATGTTTAATGATCTAGTCTAATTCGATGCCGAAAATATATTGAAAGTTCAAATATAGGGGTTTAAATCTTAAAATCGATACATCGCCGATCGATCGAATTCTATTATATTTTAGAACCCTTCACCCTCTACTAGTATGGAAAAAAATCAGAACCAACTATTGCCAATAATAGAAGTTATATCAATTTAAATACTTTCTTTTCATAAATTACATAGTCAACGTGGATGAAATTAAAACACATTTTTATCCAATTACTTTACAGCCATTCTTCTTATTATAAAGTATTTTTGGTGCATTAATACAAAAAGAAAAGTTCGATAAGAAAAAAATTAAATTTATTTTAAGCAAAATCTATGATCATCTCTCGGATATTATTATTTTTTTCCTATTGAGCCTTACATTTTATATTAAGGCACGACGTATGAGCAGGGACGGATTCAGGGACTGAACCCCCCTATTGTGGTAATGTTTTTTATTTAAAGACCCCCTTAAACCCCATCATTTGCGAATTGTAGGCGAAAAATTTCAATTCTCAGTGAAAATAGTCGCAGAGCTTTTTTTCAGTTTATAGAGACCAACATTTTTTATTATACCTTTTCGAATGACACCGTCGTTTGTGAATTACAAGCAAAGACATGGGATTTCAGTCAATAGAATCAGCGCACTCGCTTTCCGCGAAATTGATGTGTGTGTTTTAAGTATTCTGTCTTCTAACCTGATAACAAAGGAAAGGAATTTTGGAGTTTCGAAAAATAAATCTACAATTTAAACACATCTATTCTTTACTTTAACCCTCGCCTATGCCCATGAGGCACTAAATACGCACTATACGATACTAAATATACGGGGTGTACTTTAATTAAGTACAGTGGGATTTATGTAGGTTAGAAATCGAATGCTTCGCACGGGTCAGCTAGTAATAATAATAAAACAAATAAAAATAGCAATGAAGATAAATATGATCCAACGATGCCTTTCCATAAAACTTTAAATTTAGTTGGTTAAAAGATCCTTCGTAAACGTCGTCGTTTGTTCTCTAAGTCTTGTGTTGATAGTCCTTGAATTTCCTTGAATGATTTAAGTGTGCGTTAAGTTTGTCATGAAATCGTGAACTTTATCACTTTAATCAGAAAATTAAATAAAAGTGATTAAATAATGAATGATAATAATTAAATTTTTGAAATAAATTAATAACTTACATACTGAGTATCCAACTAAGAGAAGGATGCATAAAATCGTCCAAACTTACCTGTAAAAAAATATAAAAGATTATTATACAACAAACCACTATAGAATGTAGTATTAAAAAATAAAAAATTATAAGAAGTTTTATGAAACGAATGAAAACTGGCGTATTTTAATAAATATTTTAACAAATTCAAAAAAGTGTCAAATGCAAAAAATTATATCTTTAGAATTGATACCTTGGTATTCCTTAGGGTAGTATAAAAAACTCATAAATATTAATACCTTTCCGGGAGAAGATTACACGTATTTACGTGGAGGAGGAGTGTAAAAACTTTATTTTTTTTATTCAGAGAGAAATTTTAATTAATATCTAAAGCTTTTAGACTTTCAGTATGTGTATTAACTTTTATTAGTATATTTAGTTTTAGGAATTTTATAATCTATTGTAGTTATACAGTCGGGTTAGTTAGTACAGAGTTGATGTCTAAAACATAAACGACAAGGTTTGTTTTTGTTTTGTTTCAACATATTCCGCATCTTACTCGAATTCATGAAAGATTTAACCAAAACTCCTTGCCTTTTTAGATCTACATAGGGTAAACCGTACAGTTATTGACACCCTTAAGACTACATTTCTTTGGTTAAATTAAAAAAAAATACATTTTATAAAAGGATCAAATAGAAATATTCTATAGCTCCTCGTTATTTATCCTCATAAAGTCTCAAGAGGTTTTTTTGGGTCAAAAGTTCAATACTTTTACAATATGGCAATGTTTATTGTTAAAAGTGCCAAATCTAGTTATTGGTACCCTGTGGATTTAAATGTGAAATCTTCCCTAAGGTTAGTTTGTTAAAGTCTTACTTCATAGATGACTTAAAGGAACCTTCAAACATTAGATTCATGTATATCTTCTAATAAAATTAGGATTTGTTTACCTATTTCTTTAAGTTAAAGTTGGGGTGCCAATAACTGTACTGAGTTCCAATAACTGTATGGTTTAACCTACATACTTCTAAATCTTCCCTAATTCTAAAAAAAAAAATTCTGAATAGGATTTTTCAAATAATTAACTGAAGACATTCTTTCATACCAACTCATCCAGCCGTTTTCACCAAGGCTTTCTAACAAGGCAGAAGAGGTGCTATTGTTCAAACCAGACACGGTGGCTTACGGTCAAAGGCAAAAAAAAAAAAAAAAAAAAAAAAAAAAAAAAATGAAAAGGAGTAGAAGATACATCCATTGCAATCCTTTTCATTTCCAGCGATTCGCACAGCATGAGTACGCCACCACCCGCAGGACGAAGGATCAATAGCAGAGGATGGATCCTGAATCCTTGAAATGAAACAAAGAAAGGATCCATTCCTTTCAGGACAAACATCTCCAATACAGAAGGGAAAATAAAAATCGAATGGTGTTTTGTAAAAGTTATGGGAATGGAAAACGAATTATTGTTTGACGTCTTTTGTCATAGCTTCCTTGCAAACAATAATCAGTGAGGACAAATAGCTTATGACAAAAACAAAATCAGGATGTATTTACCTTTCTTGTATGTTACACAAGATGTTAATTAGACGTGATTCATCAGTTCACAACAACGTAAATGAATTAAGAGATGAAATATGTTTTTACCCACCTGTGACCACAATTTTTCAAATAAAATAGGCTGACTACCCTTGTCAAAAATTAAAAATCTTTAAACATATACTATGCGGAAATTCCAAGTAAAATTAATAATTATTTTTCCTAATATTAAAAGAAGTTATATGTCTGGAAATTTATATAAAAAAAATTAGTATGAATTTTAAAATTTTAGAAAATTAATAAATAGTAAAATACAAAAATGTAAGAATTTTAATCATGATTTTAATTAATATTTCCAAATTGTTTATTTAAGTAACAGCGAAGTTACGTGTTGGAGGGGATAAGGGGACTGGTAAAATAATCCATTTGACTGTGATTCTTACCTAAAGTGACTATAGTTTTTAACTACTAAAAAGATTTTTCATTTTTGACAAGGGTTGTCAGCATATTTTATTTGAAAAATTGTGGTCACAGGTGGGTAAAAACATATTTCATCACTTAATTGTTTTTTATTTTAGTTTGTTAATTTCAAAAGTTTTGAAATTTTAAATTTTAGGTCTTCTTCTTGAAAATGGCTTAATGCCTAAACGTTGAAGCGAATATTGTAAAAATAGTGTGAGGTTAATAAAGGATCAAAATTTTAAAAAACTTGACTACTATCTGCTTAGCCTCAAGGCTAATATAGAATTATTATAACGTAAATGAAATAAGTCTCTATAACAACTTTTAAAAAAAAAGTAAAAAATATTTTTAAAAAATAAATGCTATTTTTGGCAGATTTAAACAAATCAATAATCAATAGGAAGTTGATTATCATTATGGCTTCATTATCATTTGATATGAGTACGTAAGAAAATAATGTAAAATACTACGTGGGAAACATTTGGACGCCGACGTTTCGAGCTATTGTTTAAGTTTTCATCAGGGGTGCATGAGCGTATTCGTTATCCAAATAGTTATTTTTGATAATATATAAAGTTTTATGGAAAATAAAGTGATGATTTTATGGTTGATAGAGAAAAAATGCGCCCCTCCTCAATAATAATAAATAAATGTTTTTATATAAATATTTGTATTTTAAAATAAATACTTACTATACCAGAATAGCAACCAGACAACAATGGAGTCACAGAGATTCAGTTACAGAAACAAAATCTAATCTTATTTTTATTAAAAATTAAGTAGACTAAGCCGCTAGCCCATTTCATATTTAGGCCAAAATGGAACATACCAAAAAGGGCTACATCATTCCAAGACATGTGATTATGTACTAATAAATAATTCAAGAGTGGACCGGGATTGGAGCGGGAGCGGAGCGAGGCCGGACCTGTAACAATATTGTGATTACCCTCTTTCTATTCCTCTTTAGAATGTTTTGCCGGTGAGACCGGACCGGGAGCGGAGCGAAGTGTGAATGGGGTAGAGCGAGAGCGGACTGGGAGTGGAGCGGTATCGATAGTGGAATTCTCTGCCTATTTCTCTTTAAAATATTTTACCGTACCGAGGGCGGACCGGGAGTGGAGCGGGAGCGGAGCGATAGTGTGAATCCACCCTAAGAGTTCTAGAATTTTAGATGGAACAGTTACAAACTGTTCGCCACTGTTCGAGAATCTTCTACAATGAAGAGATAGTCTCTTTCTGAAGCTCAAATCATATGGTTATTTTCCTGTTACAAAGTGATAATTTTTGTAACCTGTTCAAGTATTTGAAGACTGACACCACGCTAAGAACGTGTTTAGTCCATTTTTTTGAATATTGTTTTATAGCGCATTATAGTAAACTATTTCGAGTAATACAAATCTGGGTAGTTTACACGAAAACAGCGGGTTCAGTCCTTGAGATATTTACAATTCTTTTTTGGGGTCACACGCAATTATAATTCTTTTTATTGTATTTTCATTAACATTACCATTATTTGAAAATATATTCAGGATACAATATTTTTTCCCATTGACTTAGAGTTGCTAGTTTGTGTTCTGTACATGATTTAAACACTCTTTTTGCTCTCCTGTAAAATTTGCAAAATGTGACTGAATTCTTAGCGTGGGGTCTTCATTTGTTTTATCATTGTTTGTGTAGAATTATAAATAATCATTTTGATTTAATTAAATATAAAATTGTAATTGTAAAAAATAATTGAATTGAAAATTGTTTAACCCACAACAATTACATGTAACAATATGTTTCGTGTCTCATGTCACAATATTAATAATGCGTAAACGCTGGGACATTAATGGTTAAACAAGGCATGGTCAGCTCATAACAGGAAGGACTTAACGCTGTTCCAAATGCCCATATACATCGCGGTAGTAGTTAGCGGGAACTAGAAACAAGTTAACTAATACAACTGGAACTGCTACAAACTGGTGCAGATTTTTTTTAACGGATTACACAACTTGAAAAGAACTGGGATCAGATTTATAAAGAAACTTCTCCGTGTTCTGGGTATGTTCCATGTTCCAAGAGGTAGAACATCCTTCCTAATAAGATTTAGGTAGAGCTCGATGGGTTTAATTTAATATGAAGTTTTCCAAGTGCTTTCGTTCTCCCCTGTCCTGGCAGTCATCTTTCATATGATCTCCCCTGTGGGGTTAGTTGGCTCTCTTTAACTTTTTTTTTGGCGCAGTAACAATTCACAAAAGCAAGGTAAACATAATCAAAGGTGAAACTACCAATTGTCTTTAGTTCCAGCGAGGAAGATAAGAGCAATTTTTCTAATACAAATAGTCATATATTGTCATTCTATTTTCCCTTAAAAGCTGTTAAAAAACGATTCAAAATTATTATACCATTATAGTGCACCTTTTAATAAAAATAATATGTGTCAGGCAGTACTTGAATGAGATGGCTGAACAACCCCAACTTCTAGGCCAACCTGCCCCACATAGGGGGTTTATTGTCATACTCTGGATTGACGAATTCTTCAATTTTCTATGATCTTAATATTAAATATTATGTTGTAAAAAAAATACTTGAAGCACTCTAATACTTGGAGTTTACAGTGGTATCAGCCCTATTGGGATTATATTAACAGGAACGACTCAACAATCAAAAAAGTGAAAACTGTTGCCAACCAACCCCGCTCTCCCCTACTAAAATATGTTTTAAAACATACACTAATATTAAGATTAAGCTTGCTACAGCAAACAATACGCCTGATTGTCTCTCAACGTGAAGTTCTGTGAACGAATTTAAATTCTCAAAGCCGACAACCCACTTACAGGGTTATTACAATATCACCCACGGAGGTTCCTTCATTGAATAACCCACGCTTAGCTTGTTAAGATTTTTTTTTTTTATTATACATACATTGTTCATGGACCATTCATCCAGACCATTTTAAAATAGCGCACGATTTAGAATTAGTTCTTAAACTTGTTCGAAATTGTTTCGAAAGCTTATTACTATAGTGATAAAGTCTCTTCAGAAGATGTTTTTGGTATCAGAGTTTAATAGGGGAATCATGTAACATATCCCACACATGGACACTCAGTGAACACAAATACTTACTTACTTTCAAAACTTCTTTTTTTTTTTAATAAATTAACATACATACATATATACGCGTTATGAAGTTATTATTTTTTTATAGAGTAGATATAATAAAAAAAAAATATTTTAAATTTATATCACATTTAATCAGATAGCAAAAAATATATATAACCTGCTGTATATTCCGGTTTCACCCTGGGAATTTCGACTCGTCAAACGGTCGATTTCGTAAAAAAACAATGTAAAGCGAGATCATAACGATTTTTGTAATAATAGTGAATACACCGGTCATCACTTCATACTATCGATAGTATCGATTGTTTTATGTCTGATACTATAAAAACAATCGATAACGGAGACTATCGATAGTTTTACATCGCTATACCTCGATAGACGGACTTGCGTCCATAGTACTAAACTATTTTTCAAGAATAAACATTATTTATTTCTATTAGAGAATCAAATAAGAGTTTAACACGTTAGGTGCGGCGGCGTATTTTAGGGGTATCCTGAATTGAAAGGTATCGGTCCCCGGGGTCCGACTGCTGGGATGAGCCACAGACGATATCGGGCGTCGAGGTCCGATGGGAATGCTTTGACGAAAGCGTTATCTTTTGATTAAAAGGGAATTAAATGAGCATCTCAAGGACATCATCTCTTGGAAAGGATTGGAACTAGACATAATAGGCGCAGGACAGGCCGATACAGGATTTACGCCATTCTATATCAAAAATCGTACCTCGGAGTTCGATTCTAAAAAACAACAGAATTTCAGCTGTCAGAAACATTTTCTGCACTAAAATACAATAATCTCATTAAAAAATGACCAAATTGGGTGTTTTAAGTGTTCGGACTTTCGTACATTTTCATTTGAAAATTGGCTGTTAAGAAGGGAAAGTAAGACATCGGACACCGGGGACCGATGCCCCACCTAACCACCTAACAGTTGGAAATATCACTACTTTAAAAAGAAAAAAATCTGGTGCGTGCGCGCAACACACAACTTTCACTTACCAACTTACTTAGATTAGAAATTGACGTGTTTTGCTAAATATCATTTCCCAAAGTCACACATTTATGTCTTATTTTTATTAATCGTTAAAGCCGTTTTTGAGTAAATAAAAAAATCCGTGAAAATGATACAAAATTTATTAAGTAAAGTCCCCCCTCCGGTTGATCAATTTTGATGAAATTTTTAGTCATATCTCGGGCATATTAATACATCAAATACTCAGTTTAATCAAAATCGTTAGAGCCGTTTTTGAGAAAATCGAAAAAACCTAAAAAGTTATTAAGTAAAGTATCCCCTCCCTTTAAGTAATTTTGATGATATTTATGCTGTCACATCGCGGGCATATACCTACACTAAATACCCAATTTCAGGATCGCACGGTTTATAGTTTTTGAGCTAGTCTGTTCACACACACACACACACACACACACACACACACACACACACACACACACACACACACAGACCATTTCGCGGTACTCAGTGGACCCCAAAACGTGTATTTCCGTTGAAAACCGGAAGTCAAAATTTTTCACGTTCGCAATGCTTCCACTTACTATATATTTCATATATAGGTAAGTGAAAGTAAAAATACACACGTTCGAAAAGAGTTTTTGTTGAAACAAACTGTTCTAGTTCATGTTCGAGAATCTTCTACTTTGGTCGGGAACCTTGTAGATTGTTATAATTCAGACTGAATGTGAGGTGGTGGACAAATATATAACTCATAGATTTTATTTATCTATGCCTATACAAAATTGCCGACTGGGAAAAGTCCGAGGAATAGGCCGAGGCGAAGGTGGGAGGTTTGCGTGAAGGTTGGGGTGTCGGCATCGCACATTTGGGTTCGCTAAGCCTACATTATAAAATATAAATATAAATCTAATAATCAAACACAAAAAAACTAATATAATAAAGAAATGTTACTACCTTGAGTTGAAAGTAAAAAAGAAACTTGAATAATTAAGCTTTTTGATTAAGATGATTTGATTTCAACCACTCTAATCAATGAAAAAAGTTCTAAAAATATACTGTAGTAAATAACCAGTCCGCTTTATGTTTTCTATATATTCTAATAATGTATCTAAAAGAGACGTCAATTAAAATTTTATTCTTTAAATTCAAATTGCGATAAATTCCGGACATTATCAATGGTTTGCTTTGCATGCGTCCAGGTTTCGCATTCGTAAAGTACAGTTGGAAGAATAATAATTTTGTGAATACTAATTTTTAAGTTTCGGGACATAAGGCGCGAGCTAAGCAATTTCGCAACTGAAAAGTAGCAAGCATCACCGGCTTTTAATCTAGTCTTAATTTCCTCATCGATTTCGTTTTTTCTAGTTGAATAAATAAATAAAAAAATAAATAATTTTCTTTTTCTTTTTATAAATTTGGTAGGATTCGCTAATTAATCATTACTTATAAATAATTTTATTTCCTATGCGTTTATATTTAGCTAATAATAAATATATTTTAGTTGTATTTTGCAATTTTTATATCAAAATGCAAGATTTGATGATCCGAACTGAAATTCGAGAGGCTAAAGATTGAAATAATAACGCCTAAAAACAGCTGTTGGGAGAGAGAGATAAAAATACTTTATTGAGTAACAAAGTCCCTTCTGCGATGGGTTACTATATACATAGCTTACTAAATCAATCTTTGATAGTCATAAAAATAAGTAGGTACATTTATCGTTTTACAAATATAGCAATAGATCCATTCACGAATAACTGCATAGTTCCAGTTAATTCATCTTCCTACGATGTGATTTAAATATGCCCATTAGGTCTCTTAAAACTTGTAAATTTGTGTCTCAGTTAGAATACAGGATTCATTTTGAAGAATGTGCGCTGAAATTCCTTCATTGAATTTCATCCAAGCTCTCCTTTTAATCCTGAACCTACTAACTTCATTGCTTCCATCACCTTACTTTATAAGCTTCATCGAGTTGATAGTTCGACACACGTGATGCCCCATATACGTGTTCGGATGATCACTACCGCCCTGTATAAACATATAACAGTACTAAAAAAAGATAAAACAAAAATGGCCTAAATTTCTAATACAAATTTATTCTAATTGGCGCCAAATATATAATCTAAGGGTAATTCATGTTTTCCATTTTTAAGAACAAGCATTCCTAAACTTCATAGTTATTTCGAAGCGAAAGAAAATACCTACCTTTCGAGTGATGACGCCGTATCGTAGAAAAACACATCAAAAATAATTCATTGTAGGACTCTTTTTATCATTGGCTGAGGAGAACGTGACTAATTTTATGACTTCCCCATATCTCGTAGCTATCTTCTCTTCCCCGATGACTAATATTTCTTAAGGAATATTTGTCACGAAGAAGAAAAAAAAAAAGAAAAATAAATATAATAAGAAAAATAGGAGAGGATAAGAGAGGTTCCGTGAAACTTGAAAGCAGAAGGTGAAGTCACCTTAATGGACTATTATCAACTTTGTAATTTCTTTCTTTTGTTTTGTCTAGCGTCATTTGTTTTCTTATGTATTCTGTAAATATAACGCTTATGTGGAGTGGTCCAAGATGAAAACATGGTACTACTTCACTTAAGCAGCTGCAAGATGGCGACCGACGTCAGTAAACAACAAGATATTCAGATCATGCCCTACCCGATATCCAAAGTTCAGTTCGGGTTTTCCCCGAGTGTTCCCGAGCAGATGTGGTTAAGAATCCGAGTATTCCTAACCACCAGATTATTATTTTTGTGCTTGTTTGTTTTAAAGTCACTTTATGCCACTAAGGCTAATCGGACGATGCCACAGTGGGAGCCCTAAATTTTGCCTATCCAGGTAAAATTAGGATAGGGATCATTAACGAGTACCTAACATCGTACAGGCTCGGGACCTCCATTTTACGTCCTTTCCGAGGGATGGCATAGCCAAGGATTTTTTACTCCTATTAAAAAATCCTAGGGCCACCTCGGGACGCGAACCCGCGACCTTTAGTATTGTAGGTTTCTTTGCTAACCACTACAACACAGGTGACCCCTATTGTTTTTTTGTCACTTCAATAAAAATGTATTTAAAAAACCAAAACGACATTTTTTAAAATGATATTAACTAAAATTCTAAAAAATATTAAAATAAGAAGTTTATAACTCCACAGTAATTAGGATGATAGATAATCAGGATTTTCAGACAAAACTTTTTCTATATTTTGACAGCCTACGTTTCGGTCCAAACATGTGGATGTTCGTCAGGGTTGTTTGAGTCGAGCGTAATACAGAGTCCCTGGGGTCGCAAAGCGAAGGCACGTTTTGTTCCTAATTCTTTCCAAAATTTCCGCGTAAGGATTTAAGATTATGTTTACTAAATATTTCTTATGGTAGGTAGAGCTATCCTACTTTAGATATGGCAAAACAGTGGTGTTAGATTAATGTTTAAAAAAAAAAAATAATATTAGGACTTTCTTAAAAAAAAAAATGAAAGCTTAAATGAAAACTTTCTTTAAAATTTTCCATCCAGTGATGATATGAACTTTCTAAAGCTTCCATATTCGCCAACGGATGAAGAGATATTGATTCACTTCCTGAGTGAGATATTTTATCACAACTAAAACGGAAACAGCAGCAACGGAGGTGCTTGCACAATAATACTTAAATTATATTCGTGCAATAATTGCCAACCATTGTTGTGTGATGATAGAGAAAGTAAAGAGACGGTCAAGGCTAGTTGAGGACATGGATATCTTGTAATAAACCCAACGGGTATCACAATAATAATATAATTGTAATAATACAAAAAAGAGATAATAAAACTTAAATATTGTTTCATTTTTGAGTTTTTTAATGGACTATAATATTTTCTTCTTTCTTCTTTATAATATTTTGGTTACGGATGTGGGATCACCGAGTACAATGAAACTTTTTTTTTATTGCATTAAGTCGAAAAAAAATGTTTTCTTGCCAATGCGCCTCATGAGTATATAATATCACTCACCAGTATATAATATTTTACATAAAGTCAACAGTTTTTTTAAATTATTGCCTTCTTCCTTTGCTTTGATGGCTATTCTATTATACACTAATCGATTCAACTTTTTATGCTAAATAAAAAGAATATAGGCTTATTTACACTCAACAGTGACGGCACAGAAACGTTATCGGCCCCCGATTCTACTTTCGATAATCTTACAATTCCTCCAATTCACAAATAACCGTGAAGTTACCCCAAGTAGTGAAGTAGTGAAGTTTTCCTCAGTAAATACGAAGAGATTCCCTAAAAAATATTTGTTGATGATTGCTCTCATTTTAATGAGGAGAACCAACATGTTAGAAAAAAAAATTGGCCCATCAGGCGGGTAAAACAAAAGGAAAATCCGCTAAAAATCAAAAAAGGGCAATTTTTATGGCAATACTATTTGTCCTAGAAAGAGAAAACTTGTACCATATTTTTAGAATTGTAAGGACTTTAATTTGGCATATAACTTGTTAGCACTACGTATGTGGTTATCTTTTTTGAGAAGCAAAATATTAGTTTTTTAATATAGGGGGGGGCACAATGATACAGTCGGTGCACTGGGCGAACCAAAAGTTTTAGAGCAACCAAATTCAGACAGCAAGCAGTAAGGGTGGCTCCAAAAAAAGTCAGCATATTGTCCCCTTTCGACTTGTGTGATAGACTCCACGTGCTGAAGTGCGGTTTTGTGAGGGAAAACTAAAAATTTTTGTCGAACGGATTTTCGTCTCTAGGTATGAGTAATTATTTTATTCAGTCTGCTCTTACAACCTTTTCATAATGCATGTGTCTCTTAAGAGTTTGCCTGACTTTGGCTTTCCTACCTCTTCACATTCATCTTAGGAAGTTAAAGACATCAAAATGGCTCGTATTGGGTTGTTTGAAACAAGGGCGTTCGGGGCACAATGAAACGTTACATGGAGTCACACGAGTGTTTCATCGTGCCGCACGTGTTTTTCATTGTGCAATAAGCAGTCGTTTTTTTTTTTTTCATTTTCTTACAGATTGGGGCGAAATTGAGAGCGGAACACCAAATAAATTGTATTAATTAATGACAACTTTCTTTCAAAGTCAAACTTTCCTCTTTTCTGAAGAATTTCGTGGCTATCCTAAACGAAAGGAAAACCGACTGGAAGCCGAATAAAGTATTTTGTTTCCTAAACGAAAGGAAAACCGACTGGAAGCCGAATAAAGTATTTTGTTTCCTAAACGAAAGGAAAACCGACTGGAAGCCGAATAAAGTATTTTGTTAATTATGGTGTTGTTTTTTTTTTAACTGTTTCGTGTACCCCGGGCATGGGGCACAATGAAACAAAATTATTTTTTTGGAAAATAGCTGCTCGCGGTAAGACATAATGCGTAAAATAATGTTTAACGCATTTCTTATATAATAGGTTAAATGATAGTCAAGATTTTCAGATTACAATGAGTCCAGGTGGATACTCCTGGACTCAGTAGCCCTGATGAAGATCCACAAGTTGGATCGAAACGTTGGCTTACCACAATAGAATCATTGTAAACTGAAAATCCTGACTATCATTTAACCTATCGTAAAGAAGAACAGTTGACTATCTCTCACTTCTATCATTTCTTATATAGATTAAATCCTAAGATAACATGGATAATTTGAAAATAGTCTCAGGTGAAAAAACCTTTTGTGTTTCAATGTGTCCCACCTCCCATTAAGTTGTTGTTGTACCGTTATTTATTGCCGTTGTTATTCTAAAAGGTTATTGTACCGACATGATATACCTAAGGCCAAATATAGTAGATGATTAGCTAATTAGTTGGGATAAACCCGTGAATATACACGACGAAATATTAGGAAAAAGGATAACCGGTAGAGTTCAACGTCTTCTCAGAGTGATAACGAAATTGCCAAAATAGATAATAATAAAACATTATAATGTGTATATAATTGATTTTTAAAAGACCGAAAAACAAAATGACCACGCAGATATAAATAATTATTCTTTGTTAGAAACTTCTATGTCCCTAGAACTTCAACACTGCATCACCCAAATCCAATCATCCTCCCTTTAATCCGGACAGCCTCCACGCACGCAGAAATGACAGTTGCCTAGAGACCTTTTTGCAGCGATAGATATAAAAACTTTTAGAAATCAAAGTGGAAATCGAAGTCAAAAGAAAAAAGGAAGATTTCATCAGCTATGAAAATATAATAAACAAAAATAAGTAGGTATTACATAAAATTAAGGATAAAGCTTTTCCCGATGTTACTTTTGAGCGTGGCCTATTTCTGGAGGTTATGTTACCTTGATTTAAGGGAACTCCAATCGCGTCCTTTTCGGTTAAAAAGTGAAGTTATTAAGTTTAATAGAGTCCAGCTTTCGACTCCCGCTCGCTTCACTCGCTCTTCAGAGATTAATAAACCCCCAGACAGGACCTTTTCAGTGAAGATCGGGACCACACTACACGGCGCCATGTTGACTTTGCCCAGAAGTAACATCGGGAAACTAGTACCAAATTAAAACATTGACGCCGGGACTCAAACTCACGCTCTTCGCCCCTTGGCGGCGGGGTTTAATGCTTTAAACGTTGTTGATCGTTTTTCGAGTTCTGTTGAAATAGGTACAATAAAGAAATTAACCTAAGTAAGTATAAATATATTAAATTAACATGATAAAATTTCCATCATGAAAATTCTGATATAGTAACGAATCAATAACATATGAATTAATATTGAAACAAGTGCTGCGTCGCCTTTAAACTAGACCTTGACGTCAGAATCAAGATCACCTGATTCAACAAAAAACTGAACATAGTCAATGTGGATCATTTTTTTACTTTAAATATAACCAAAATTTGGAAAATCCAGCAAAGCCATTTGCCTTATCAGGGTGATCAATGTTAGCTTATAAATGCTTGGCAAAATTATTATTTTTTTTTTTAAGGCACACTCTTCACTATTACATTACTGCTGTGCTCAGTAATAAAACAATTGTAACAACGTGAAACAAAAAGATCTGGTTCGATGCGCGCAACACACAACTTTCACTCACCAACTTACTTAGATTAGAAATTGACGTGTTTTTTAAATGCCATTTCTCAAAGTCACACATGTTTCCACATTCATTTACTTATTTAGGTTTGTATTTGCTCTCTAAAGTACACTCAATATTTTTATTATTAAATAAAAGTTTTAACGTGCGTTAATTCGACAATGCAACCATAATACTCCAAGTCGGCTGATTTTATAATTCTCAATGTGGTTGTTGAAAACTTCATATAGTTACTATGAAATAAATAATTTCTATTGAATGAACAGAACATCTTTAATTATAAACACTGGTCTGTCATTAAAGGCGTACTGCGCATGCGTGGAATCATGAGGCGTGTTTTATGAGTTGACGGAATATTTTTCTTTTTTTCTCCTGTAAATGTTTACTTAATTTTTTTCATATTTACATATTTAGCCTTTTTTTATTTTTAGGCGTAACGAGAGACAATTAATTTCTCCATATAAACAAAAATAAAGGTACTTTATAGGAAAACAAAAAAGGCCCCTTCCCTTTTTAAGCCCCCTCAGAACATTTTAATAATGATAAACCTTACCTGATATTAAATAACATCTAATTTTCATTAAAAATGACGAATTTGATCAAAACAATAAAGTTGTTTTTGAGATAATCGAAAAAAAGGTAAACATTGGAAAAAAGTATGAAATAAAGTGCCCCCTACAGTTGATCAATTTTGATATACTTTTTGCTGTCATATCGTGGGTATAAACCTACATCAAATACCCAGTTTTATCAAAATCGTTAGAGCCGTTTTTGAGAAAATCGAAAAAAACCTGAAAAGTTATTAAATAAAGTATCCCCTCAATTTGAACAATTTTGATGAAATTTTGCTGTCACATCGCGGGTATGCACAAAATTCCTAATTTGTACGAACCTTAAATTATAGTTTTTAAGCTAGTCTGTTCACAGACACACAGACACAGACACAGAAAACCACACACACACACACACCATTTCGCGGGACTTGGTTATTGGACTCAGGGGACCCCAAAACGAAAGTCGAAATTTTTCACGATCGCAATACTTTCTCTTGCTATATATTTAATATAGGTATAGGTAAGTGAAAGTAAAAAAGAAACATGTGATTGAAAGGAGTTCTAGACTTGTTGTTGGAACAAAGTGTTGTAGTATATGTTCGTGACTGTTCGGGAATAATCTACGCTTGTCTGGAACCTTCGAGATTGTTTCTGATTCAGACTGAATATAAGGACCTATGGACTGGAGAGTTAGTCTTGTTCTGAAGCCCGAATAATCGGACATGTCGCTTCTCAAACGACTGATTTCTTTATTTATGACAATTGTTGAGGTGAGAGATAGTCAACTGTTATTCTTTACCATAGGTTAAATGATTGTCAGGATTTTCAGTTAAAACTTTTTTATTTTGGAAAGCAATCGTTTCGATCTAACTTGCGGATCTTCATCAAGGCTTCTGAGTCCAGAGTTATACGTATTTATATCGTACTAGCTTGGGTGCCCGGCTTCGCTCCGGTAGTTGTGTGGTAGTTTTTATAACAGAAAAACTTTAAATTTAAAGAAAATATAGAAATAAATTAGCACTTTCTTGAAACTTTTAACACGGTATCAATATTAAGATTCGAGATCTGCAGAGTTCGCCCAAATAAGGAACCCTATAAACTTTAAAGGGGGTTGAAAATGGTGAATGAACAATTAATTATGCTGCAACTTTGTCGAGTCATGCATCGTTTTTGATGGTTTCTATGATTCTGAATCCTATAAGCGCATTCCGAGCAGTCAGCAGATAATAAGTTATTAGATAAAAGTTAAATCCTGAAAAAAATCATGAGGGCACAATTTTTTCATCATATTCCTTTTTATCCAGGACTATGAGGGGTGATAAAATCTTACTGAAAAAATGTTGTAATTGGAATTAGTCATTTTGTCAAATGGAATGCTCATCATATATAGTAAAAAAAACATTTTTTATAATTATATACAATAAGAACACTTCATTTTTTTTATTTTCGATTTATAATCAGTCAATAGAGCTCTTCTTTTTTGTTTTATGTCTGTTTTTATTCGCTCGTAAGGTATCCAATCGGTTTTCTAATTGATTGCAGATATGTAAAATCATTATATTATTTGAAAAAAAAAGGCGAAACTAATTTATTTTCGCTTGATTTTTTAGTAATTTAATAAGAACAGCTGATAAAATAGATAACCTTAAACAACAAACTGGACGGAGTGAATGGACAATAAACGTTGAGTGAATCACACCCTAGCGCTTTCTGGTAGTCTGCAGCTCGAACTAATTTTTTCATTCATAAACTCGCATGTCATTCTAAGGTAGACTAATTAAATGGTGCGAGAGGCTTCAAATTCCAGTCCTTTCCTCTTTAATTTTACACCCTTAAAAGAAAAACGGAAACCTTCTTCTCCGTTAGGGGTTATATAGCATCACGCTGACATAACTTTCTTAAACGCACGTTGAGTCGTTTTTGAGCCTTATCGGCACGCACATTGTACACTTTGCTTTATAATATATATTGATTAATGAAAATATTTAAAGAATTATGTAAGTAGTACCGGAAGCAAGGTATCGATACATGGAACTGTTGAAACGCCCTTAGCTACGGTCCTCAACTAAGGATCTTCCTGCATATCTCCATTGTTCGGATCTGTTTCGTTCCTTTTCTTTTCTTGCATCTTTTTTTTTTTTTCTTTTCTTTCTTCTACTTCTCCTTAGCCGCTGGCCATTTTCTAATTTAATCCTCTCCTTCCTTCACAGCTAATAGAACATTGTCCTCTACGACAATGGCCGCCCTCCAATTACCCAGTGTCCACTTCCTCCATGGAGGTAATAAGCTGCTTTAATTTACCCTGGGACAAGTAGAGCCACCAGCTGATTTTGGTAGCCATCGCTTCATATTTTTAACATGGACTAAATTATAACGCATTCTTATTCAATGACCTACATTGTAGTTAGACATCAAGGCTTAATCATAAAAATTCTACATAGTTCATAAGCGAAATTTCAAAATAGATATACAGTAAGACCCCCATTAGGGTCTGGCCACACATGTCCGCACCGGAGCAATAATACAGGTTATGTTCAGAATATTTTTAATTTAACTTACATATTACCTTCAGTTATGCCTAAAGTGGCCTGTGTCTGACATGTGTGGTTTGAACTTTAGGCATAAATAAAGCTAATATGTAAGTTGAATTAAAAATATTCTGAACATAACCTGTATTATTGCTACGGTGCGGATCCGGTGCGGACATGTGTGGCCAGACCTTTATATCCGGGACTCTATTAACCGGGGTTCCGGGGAGCCAATTTTTTTTTTTTAATTAGCTGTTTTTAAATTGTATGCCATTTATTTTGCATGGATAATATTTAAATTTAAAAATGATTACGTCAATATTTTAACGATTACGCAATGATTAATTATCTAATGTTCTTAGAAATTATGAAATAAAATAATAAATTGAAAAAATCTGGTGCGTGCGCGCAACACACAACTTCCACTTACCAACTTATTTAGATTAGAAATTAATGTGTTTTGTTAATTTCCACTTCTCAAAGTTACACATTTTTCCACATTTATTTCTTATTTTTGTTTTGCTCTCTAAATTACACTCATATTTTTTTTTTTTTATTAAATAAAATTTTTACTTGCGATAATACGGCAATGCAAGCAAGTCGTCTGATTTTATAATTCTCTACTTAGTTGTTGAAAACTTCATTTAGTCACCATGAAACAAATAATTTCCATTAAATGAACAGAACGGCTTTAATTATGAACCATAGCCTGTCATTAAAGGCGTACTCCGCATGCGTGAGCTCCACGCGTTTTATGAGTTGACTGAATATTTTTCTTTTTTTTTTCCTCTATATGTTTCCTTGATTTTTATCATATCTCATATTTAGCCATTTTTTATTTTTAGGCGTAACGAGAGACAGTTAATATCTCCATATAAACAAAATCAAAGGTACTTTATAGAAAACAAAAAAACAAACAAACAACAAAGGCCCCTTCCCTATTTAAGCCCCATCAGAACATTTGAATCATGACAAAGCTTATCTGATTTTATAAGAACACCTAATTTTCATTAAACATGACAAATTTGATCAAAATCATTAAAGCCGTTTTTGAGATAATCGAAAAAAAAATAAAAATTGGAAAAAAAGTTATAAAATAAAGTGGCCCCTCCGTTTGACCTATTTTGATGAAATGTTGGCTATCACATCTTTGGCATAAACATACATCAAATACCCAGTCTGTTCAAAATCGTAGAAGCCGTTTTTGAGTAAATAAAGAAACACGTGAAAATTATACAAAATTTATTAAGTAAAGTCCCCCCTCCAGTTGATCAATTTTGATGATTTTTTTACAGTCATATCGCGGGCATATACATACTTCAAATACACAGTTTGATCAAAATCGTTAAAGCCGTTTTTGAGTAAATAAAAAAAACACCTGAAAATGATACAAAATTTATTAAGTGAAGCTGTCTATCAGTGGTTCATGCAAAAACGCGCTAAAGGAGTTCGTTTGTTACTTTTGCTCGTTTGTTGTTTGTTAATAAAAGTGATTTTCTGCACAGTTTTTTTTTTAATTAACCTTCTTGTCTACCACATTAAGTCAATAAAATATTTTAATTCAATTATCCGGGGTTTTCGATTATCCGTGGACCCCCATACCCATCATTACACCTGATAAAGGGATGGTTAGGGATGTATTGTACTTCTGAAATTTTATAAAGAATTTCACCAACGTGTTACCGAAACATCAGTATTATGTTATCTGTTGTATATCTACTTATCTAAACAAGAGGATAATAACAATCGAATACAAGTCTGTTTGTGAATTAGTAAAAACTTAGTTCATTTACATTTGTTTATGCTGTACCTTTTAAAAAACAATATATCATAATATTTAGTTGATTAATATCTTATAATTTTAATTTTTTAATCAAGGTCGTTATATTTGTTCATTTTATTTATATCAGGCATATATGTTTAATTGATCAATTTTATATGTATATAATCATATGTAATGTATCAATTGTATTATTAACTTTTTAATTTAATTAAGTATAATTTTACTAGCATTCCCCATCGCGGCTTCGCCCGCGAGCCTTTAAAATCAATTCTGTGACCATTATCTTGGTATTGATCTAATATAATATGTTAACTGATGTTAAGGAGATTTAATAGAATTTGAGCTTCCGGTAGGTGGAATGTTGGAGGGGGAAGCTGCCGGCTCGGTAGAAGAGACGGAGACGCGCAATGGAGAGAGTTCACTAAAACTGCCGAAACAAAAAATGACTTACTCGTCGTGAACGCTTCATTTTTCGGCTGTAAAACATGGTTTTCGACGCCCAATAGGGCCTTTCGAGTTAAACTCGTCGTATCAAATTCTTTAAAATGAGTCCTAATTAGATATATTTTCTCGAAGTTCAAAAATAGGTGTCCGTTACAGTTAAACGACAATTTCGCCATTTACATTTTAGATATTCTTAGGGGTTACATCGCTTTTAAAATCTAAATTCCGAAGTTTCTAATCATAAGTAGTTTTTGCTCTGCGTTGATTCTGTCAGTCAGGACAAAGCCTCTTATACATATGGAGAAGTATATATATATGGAGAAGTATATATATATATATGTAGTAGTATATATATATGGAGAAGTATATATATATGGAGAACAGATCGAAATAAACACGCACCATCCCCAATCATGGGAATCACAGTGTGCATAATTTGATTACCACTAATATTTAAATAATCAGTAGCCATATTTTATGTGAATGTCTATTTTAATACTATTGTAACGTTAAATCGATATTCAAATAAAAAACATATGGTTTAAAATCTCAACAATAGATTTCCGTTAGAGTTAAACTACAATTTCGCCATTTAAGCCCCTTAGGGGTTACATTTTTGAAATTCCTTTCTTAGTGGTTACCTACATCGCGTTTAAAGTCTAAATTCCGAATTTCAAGATTCTATCATTAGTAGTTTTTGCTCTGCGTTGATTCTGTCAGTCAGGACAAAGCCTCTTATATATGTAGAGATTGTAATAATTTTTAGTTATGATATTTTGTACAGGCTGTCTTACTCTATTTGTATGGGGTAATATCCCCAAAGACAAATAAATTATCTATGTATCTATCTATCTATCAAAGATCAGTATTATTACACGATCACCAGGTAGCTATCGCCTTAGGGAACTGCAGTTTTCCCATCATGGAACGTGCAATGTCATCCAATCACTCTCAACAAGTTAGCCTTGAGCCGTCTTCTTTAGAAAAAATACTATATTTTTTATTGTTATATATGAAATATAGAGTGATAAGTATCGCGTTGTAACGAAACATTTCCTTGTTTTTTTTTTGCATTTCCGTTTTCTTATTTAATTTTTTAATATCTAATTGGAAATGGAAGAAAAAATGGAGATCCCGAGGCTGTAAGATGTCAGGTAAACGTTAAAGATCCCTATCCTAATTAAACCTGGATAGGCAAAATTTAGGATTCCGACTGTATCATCGTTCGATTAGCCTTAGCTGCATGTAAGGAAGATAGGTTGCATCATGGGACAGGTAGGTTATGGATCATAACATTTTTTCTATAATACGAAAATAGCAATATACCGTAAAACCAAATAATTAAGACCTAAAATTATGGAAAAAAAAACTAGGTTATAAATAAAAGAATATATTTTTTTTCCGCCATCAAAGTCAGCAACTTGAGCTTTGGGACAGGTGAGGGAGATAGATATTGACATTTTAGGTTTAAATTTTGGCCTATAAACAAATTGTTACTGAGATAAAAATTCTTGAACAACCAGCTGAGGTTTTCTATTAACCAATGGATGCAATTGAATTATTAGCAATTTCACACAAATAATATAATCTCATTGGGACATAAATTTGTATGTGTTGGGAGAATGACACAGATTTTTTTTTTTAATTTTGACGCGATGTTCCGGATATAATCGAATTTTTTAAAAATATATTTTCTCTTATTAAAATGACTGTTTTTTTTCTCATTTTGCCCTATTGGGGACCAAAATTTATGGGTCGAAACGCCGGTCCATTCATAATATGTAAATATGTTATAATATGTAAAACCTACATCTGTATGTTATTTATCTTAATCGCACCCCACACCCCCACCATTTCCAATTCTCTCATGTTAACTATCTTCCTTCTTATTAACAATAATAAAAACATAGGGAAAGCAATATTAAACGGCTAAAACAGGTTTTGCTATAAAAGAACGATAAATGAAGGTTCGAGTTTCACTTCTCCACGATATTCCGTTAGATTTTGGCTCATTATGTGGTTTTATAAACAGTTCCAAAAAAATACATAAAATTATGTATGTTGTGTTCCTAGCAGGAGGGCGACGCCTTGATATCGAATTTCTTGAAGTTGACACACATATTTTTTTATGATGAAAAAAATAATATTTTTTTTTAATACAACCAGTCTTGATTGTGTTTCCGGCTTTTATATTAAAAACGATAACTATTTATGTAAAAACTATTTGTTTATGTAAACATTACAATTGAGACCATAATAATAATAATCATAAATAATAATTTCATGCCTTAAAGTATGTTTTAATACACTAATATATAGATTTTTATATAAAGAAATAAGATACAAAAAAATTTTTTTGATAATAATATTGGAGATATAATATGCACATACATTAACAACAAAAGATTATTTCCAAATGTAATGAGAATTAATTTAATTCATTTATATATAATAAACACCCTCACTTTTAGTGCATTCACTACGTAAAAGGTCTGAGTCGTTTAAATGGTGTTTATCATCCATTTTTAGGAGCCGGTGAAGCTTATCTTCTTCAGTGCTGTAGTTTTTGAGATATTTGCTGATAAAAGCATGCCTTGCTTCATTATAAAGTGGGCATTCCAGCAAAAAATGTCTTACATCTTCTGGCTTCTGCTGGTTGCAGATTTTTTAGTTGTCTTCTGTCATAATGATGTAACTGTCGCCTTTCCAGAATAATTTTATTTTTCCTCCTCCCGATAATCTTACTTGAGAAATTATGCTGACCATGTTTAAATTTCCTCCGAAGGTGAAGTACTTTTCTCTCCATTCGGTGCCCTCTCTCAAAACAAAAGATGATATAGATCATTACATAAAATATTTCACCTCTGTTATTCTCGATGCTGCAACATTGGTCATCCCAACCTTCCAACCCAAACCAGCGCACCTTAGAATTCCTCCTCCTCATGTAATGGCGCTAATCGAAAGTAGACGAACCCTGAAAAATAGGTGGTATTGATCCAAAAATCCGGAAATCAAGCGGGCACTGAATGCACTTACCGCCCAAATCAAAAACCTCATTAAAAAGTGGAAGAAAGGAATATGGCAAGATCGACTTCTAGCGACGCACGGTGACGTTAGGAAGTTTTGGAGATTGACGAAAGCTGCCACGAAGAAGTCTTCGACCCTTCGCCTACATGATAGAGATCGCCTCCTTACACCTCTTGAGCAAGCCGAAGTTCTTGTCGAGCACTACCGTAACGAGATTAACGCAAGAACTGGAGGAGAACTATCCCCTCCGAGTATGACGAAGGATACAAACTTTATGTTTATAAGCCCAAAACAGTTAAAAACTATAATTAGGAGGAGCCATGGTAACCGTGCACCGAGGCATGATGGAATCCAAACCATCTTACTAAAACAACTTCCCCGAAGAGGAATAGCTCACCTGACTAATCTGTTCAACTCCTGTCTACGACTACGATATTTCCCAGAATTATGGAAACATGCAATTCTCTTTCCATTATTAAAACCGGCAAAAACAGGTGACGACCCGGAACATTATAGGCCCATCAGTCTTTTACCTCATCTCGGAAAAATTTTTGAAAAAATAATTCTAAATTATCTGAGGGCCTTCTGCGATGAGCATTCTGTTGTCCCATTCGAGCAGACAGGCTTCCAAGCTCAACTAAGCACTGAACATACCTTAATGAAACTTCAATCAGAAATATGTAACAATTTCAATAAAAACATAGCGACAGCTATGATATCTATAGACTGTTCGAAGGCTTTCGACTCTGTGTCTCACGGTATACTCTGCCGGAAACTTTCAGACCTCGAATGCCCAGAACAGCTCTATACTATCATAGTGTCGTTCCTAAAAAACAGGAGTCTTGATGTTCAAGTCCAAGATGAGCATTCCCGAACTGTACCACTCACCTGCGGGGTGCCACAGGGGGCAGTCCTATCCCCTCTTCTGTTCTCTATCTACACAGCTGACATTATTGGACACAACTACAAAAGGGCTACTGTCGCAGCTTTGCGGATGACATAGCTATTTATAGCTCAAGCTTGAATCCCACACGCGCATTAAAACATACTGAATTGGTTAGCCAAACAGTGATAGAGAAATTAGAGCTGTTGAACATAAAAGTAAATACATCAAAAACCGACTGTGTGGTGTTCGCACTCCAGAAAGGGAAGAAAGCACGCCTACCCAAAATGTTCCGAGTTGCACAAAAATCCCAGCCAGTATCCCACTCTATCGTCTACCTCGGTATAAAGATGGATCGACACATGAAACTGTCGGCCCATATTTATAATCAAGTTCGGTCAGTCAGAACTAAATCATACCGACTTCAGCACCTCCTAACATCCCCGACTCTGTCGCTCAGACTGAAGCTGATGGTATACAAAAGCATCCTACGCCCTTCCCTAATGTATGGAAGGGACGCTCTTCACGCATCTCTCCGAGGGCACACTGAAACACATAAAGCGATTCCAGGATAGCATGTTGAAGAAAATCACGAGATCGACTTCAATGAAGAAAATTAAAGCTGAACAGTTGCATGATATACTTCAGGTAGAAAAGACTGCTGACTTCATCAAGAAAAGACATATCCAATTTCTGGACTCTTTGCATGCTATTTCAAACCCTCTCTTCAATACACTGACTCCGGCACCAGCTCCAGTTCGCTGGCAAAGTAGCTTTGTTGAACATTAGGTCATAAGTTAGTTAGTAAGTTATATTTAGTTAGTAAGAAATTAGATTAAGTATTATATTAGTTATTCAGCACAAAAAATGGGTGAGCCCCATCACTCCAAGGTAATCAACATTACAATAAACATGTAACAACGTAACATTATAACAACCACAACACAGCCTTAAAATGTAACATTGTTACAGTAAAAGGTAGTAAAACATTTAATGTATTGGTACTACACAATAAATGTATAAAAGGGGATACGAAAAAAAAAAAAAAAAAAAGTACTTTTCTGGAGCAAAGAATTCTTTTATTTTCGGTAGCCTTAGGGAGTGTGAAGAGAGTTGCATCCTGGATATATTTTCCTCTTTCTTCTGTAGCTCAGCGTACTTTGCTATTATTTTAGAAGAGTTTTTCTTTATGGTTCCCCAATCCTGGCTGATCCAGGAACTAGTATATGTTTTTTTGAACATCGATAGTTATGTGTCGATGTTAACATCGATGTTTTAAGTAGTTGATCTTTTTTTTTTTTTATTTATTTAAAGTGTTCTGTAAAGAAAAATAGGAACACTTGACATTTTTCAAAACTCAGTGTTTACACTAAATAAATCCAAGCCTGACAACATCCAATCAGAGCGGTTAGAATCTTGGGGTACCTTCTAAACATTTTCATTTTTTTTTTTAATTTTGGGATTAATTATTTAATTAGGAGCAGTCACGATTATTAATGGCTGGTAGTGCCCTTGGAATCATTGGTGGTTTTTATAATAATTAAAAAAATTACTAGTAATAAAAAAGCTTCTCAGGTAGATTACACAGTTATATAACATTGTTCATCATAGTTACTCGCAATATAACATTTGAATAACAAAAATCAAATAAATTTATACATCAACAATAAACAATAACATTTTGACACCCGAAAATAGGTTAATTATCATTGTATATTTTTAATTATAAATTATATTTCATTAATAAACATTTACTTGACAATGATTCTAATAACATTTTAAAGCAATCAATCAAATCTACTCATAAATTATTTATAGTAGCAAATGATTTTTTAGACCGTGACCCTAAAAAGAATCACCAAACGTGACAGCGTCCAAGAGTAATCGATAGTAGTAAAATCATTGAGAATGAAATGTGCGAAGGTTACGTGGTGATAAGACAAATGAATCGGATACTAGTACAAATCGTATAAACAACAAAACTAAAACGTCATTGGGAGGATAACTTAAAATTAGAACATACGAGATGAATAAATCGATAATGATGCGTTTCTTGTAATTCAACCAGAGCTTTTACACGACATATTATAGATTTTTTTTTTAAATTTATTTATTGAAATTCACAACAAATATTGTATAATTAAATTGATGGCATGTTAAGACATCCGGAGAAACTACCCATTGGTAGCACTCAAATATTGTTTATAATTTAGTAGATCTCTATGCCATCTTCCTTTCAGACGCCTCGTTGGTTCGACTCCGTTAAGTCCAGATAGGTCTTACTGTCCTGAAGAATAATCTTTTATAGTGAATTAGGAGTTTGGAGTGTTGGTCTAGTAAATAATGTAGTTGTCGGAATCTGCGGGCTATATAATAATCTATTTTATTATAGACTAGCTGTATATAACGGTTTCACCCGAAGAATTTCATTTTTCAAATCTATAAAATCTATAAACTGAGACTTTTATCGACTCAAACGGTCGATCCACCTGGACTCAGTAGCCCTGATGAAGATCCACAAGTTGGATCGAAACGTTGGCTTACCATAATAAATATCATTGTAACTGAAAATCCTGACCATCATTTAACCTATCGTAATTGAAGAACAGTTGACCATCTCTCATCTCTACTAGTTTCTATATATTTTTTTTTATTTTATTTTATTTTTCAATAATTACAAATTCCCAGCGTTTCGAGGCTTTAATGCCTCATCTTCAGGTGTAATCCTCTCTAATCCAAATGAACAATATTTTAGTTAAACTATACATCGATTCCTTAAAAATCTCGTTAATGAATAATATGACAAATTACACTTATCTCCTAGGCCACCTCACTGTAACTCAGTATTTATCTATCCTCAGTTGAAAAATTATTATTTTACCCCCGACAAACATCGGGATACGAGATTTATATATATATAAAGAATACAGATACAGAATAAAGATTTAAAGACACGAGCTAATACTAAGGAATTCGTAACATAGGTTCGATTTCAAACCTATTTCAAAACGCCCACCTAAGACGGTAACTTCCAAAAAGCAGTAATGCATAGAGAAAGGATGCTCGGATCTCGAAATGGAAAAGAGGTCCTGAATATGCAAGTCCACATCCTCAGGTTACGAAGACCAGGAAGGCTCCATCTTGTTTCCATACTGGAAGGACAGCCTTCCCGACAGTGGCGTTGCGAAAACTGTTTAGTTAAAAAAAAAACATATTTTTGAGAGTCATCCGATATTTTGCTATAGCGGCGCACTTTCTCCATTCTATCACGTAGTAGTTACTTACAAAAGAGCGGAAGAGGAAAAAAAAATATATCGAATTTCATAAAATTAAAAAAAATAATTATTAAAAGGATTTTTTTTTCTGAATTTTATTAAGTGTAGTTTACTCTCAGTTAAATGGCATAATGTATACTCTCAGTTTACGCTATAAGAATATTGATTTATCGAGGTCACTGAGTAACATGAAAATGCGAAAAATGAAACCGAAAACCAAACGCGATCAAATACTTTTTAGGATTAATTTGTTAGCCGCCAATGAACTTTTGCGGAAAAAACAAGACAAATTTAAATAAATAAGAAACTATTTTTAGTTGACTTATTATTTTTAGTTATTAGTATTATATATTATTTTTTTCATTTTAAAAATAGGGTAAACCAAACAGTCATTGGCACTCAGTACAGTTATTGCCACCCAGACTTTAACTTAAAGAAATAGGTAAACAAGTCCTAATTTTATTACAAGATATACGTGGGTCAAATGTTTGAAGGGTCCTCTAAATCATCTATGAAATAATACTTTAACAAACTAACCATAGAGAAGATTTCACAATTAAATCCACAGGGTGCCAATAACTAGATTTGGCACTTTAAACAATAAATATAGCCATATTGTAAAACTATTGAACTTTTGACCCAAAAAAAAACTCTTGAGTCTTTATGAGGATAGATAATGAGGAGCTATAGGAAGTTTCTATTTGGCCCCTTTATGAAAAGTAACTGAAAATAAAAAAAAAACTGATAATCCTGAGTATTAATCATTCTATCTTAAAAAAAAAAATATTTATTTAAACATACTTTAATTATAAACTACAGGCTATATTATTTTAATTTAATTTTTTTATTTTCTTGCAATTATAAAGTAAAAGTATTTTCTTTTCTTTCTATTCTTATATTATAAATGTAAGGGTATTGGTCCCAGAAAAAAGAAGAACGATATGATAGATGTTGCTATCACAACATTTCGAACTATAACTACCATTACCATTCCATTAGCACCTGAGCACTAATTAAGGTATCCACACCTACCCTCATCATCCATCACCCATTCCATTTCCTAACTACCATCGCTCCTCGGCTATTCCATCTTCCGACATACCATCCTCAGCTCCCAGGGAGTGTCGTGAAGCTGGGCGACCTTTGGATCTCGTTATGTAAAGGGTTATCACCTGCGAACTGGGAAGGGACCCCCACTGCAGCCTTAATAGATTCCACTTTCTAATCATCCGTTCTGGTCTTGATCTTTAGCCATCGATTTATTTAATCACTTGCGCAATATATTCAATCTTAAAGTTCTAAATCTTCGCACGCTTAGGCATTTTAATAAGATTAATTCATCATATCTATGAGGTTTAGAAGTTTCGGAATTTAAATTCTTTATTTTTTACTTTTACTTACCTATATATGAAATAATAAAATTATAAATAATAATAAAAATAAAATAAATAATAATAAAATTAGTGTAATTTAAACCTGCCGGAGGATACATACCACTTTTTGGGAATATGTCCTGTTTTGAAGGAGTTTAGAAAGATATACATGGGTAAGGAAAAATTGACATTGGAAGAAGTATTAAATATACTGAACGAGCCAAACTGGATAAAACTTTCCGCTTATTTAAGTAAAATTGTAAAATACAGACATTTTATGATTCAGAATTTTAATTTTTAACCGAAAAATAAATTACGTTTTAACTTATTTAAAATGTATTTTATTTTTGAAATTAAATTGTATTTTATTTTTGAAATTGTACTTTATTTAAATTGTATTTTATTTAAATTATATCTTATTTGAACTGTAGCCAACTCGACAGACGGCTTACTGCCATTGTCTACGCTTTGAAGATTTTTTTTTTTCTTTGTTATAAACTTTCTATTTATTTAAATAAAAGCATTATTCATTCATTCATTCATTCATTCATATATAGTAAGGAAAGTATTGCGATCGTGAAAAATTTCGACTTCCGGTTTTCAACGGAAATACACGTTTTGGGGTCCCCTGAGTCCAAATAACCAAGTCCCGCGAAATGGTCTGTGTGTGTGTGAACAGACTAGCTCAAAAACTATAGGCCGTACAAAACTGAAATTAGGTATTTGGTGTATGTATATGCCCGCGATGTGACAGCAAAAATTTCATCAAAATTGGTCAAACGAAGGGTGTACTGTATATAAAGAATTTTGTCTAATTTTTACGTTTTCCTCGATTTTTTAAAAAACGGATCTAACGATTTTGATTAAACTCGGCATTTGGTGTATTTATATATATAATGGTATGCATTTAGTGTATTTATATATAATGGCATATATTGGTGTGTATTAAACTCGGCAAACAGCGTTGCGACAGTCAAAATTTTATCAAAATTGATTAATTGGAGGGGGTACTTTATTTAAAGAATTTTGTCCTTTTTTACGAGTTTTTTTTTTTATTTACTCAAAAACGGCTTTAATGATTTTGATCAAACTTGGTATTTGATGTATGTATATGACCGCGATGCGACAGCCTAAATTTCATCAAAATTTGTTGAACGGAGGGGGCACTTTACTTAATAAATGTTGTATCACTACAACGTGTTTTGTTTTTTTTTACTCAAAAACGGCTTTAACGATTTTAATCAAACTTGGTATTTGATGTATGTATATGACCGTGATCCGACAGCCGAAATTTCATCAAAATTGGTTAAACGGAGGGGGCACTTTACTTAATAAATTTTGTTTTACTACAACGTGTTTTGTTTTTTTTAATCAAAAACGGCTTTAACGATTTTAATCAAACTTGGTATTTGATGTATGTATATGACCGCGAAGCGATAGCCGAAATGTCATCAAAATTGGTTAAACTGAGGGGGCACTTTACTTAATAAATGTTGTTTCACTACAACGTGTTTTTTTACTCAAAAACGGCTTTAACGATTTTGATCAAACTTGGTATTTGATGTATGTATATGACCGCGATGCGACATCCGAAATTTCATCAAAATTTGTTGAACGGAGAGGGCACATTACTTAATAAATGTCGTTTCACTACAATGTGTTTTTTTTTTGTTTACTCAAGTGGTAAGTAAAAGTTGTGTGATGCGCGCACCGCACCGGATTTTGATTTTTTTTTTATCGAGTCTGGTACCCGGAATCGATGTCCAAACTCCGTAAAATCCTACCTCCTAGATTCTTCTAATCCGAAGTAACATTATTAAATATTCCACGACCTACTGCTTTGTCGAACCAATTTTTAGCTTACACATTTCAATCTACACTTCACAGTTCTAAACTAACCCCGCTATATAAGCACTATGCCAATCATCCCATCTTAATCACGATTTACCCCTCGGACGTTTCCTAGTCAGTAGAGATCTTATTTATCATTTAGGGATTCGTTCAATAATTAGCCTAGCAATTTTAACGTTCGGTTTTGGTTCTTTTCTCTTAGTTCGGCGCCACTTACCACTTCCGACGCTACTTATATTTTAATTTTCAAGAAAAAATAGGAAAAGGAATCTTGTTTAACTTCATTTAATCATCCTATCTTTGTACTTGGAGCTAGCCCAAAGCAAACCTCAAACAGTTCCTTTTCAGTGGCGATTAAGGACACCCAGTGTCATTATATTCATCCTTATTAGTGATGGGGCTGGTATATGACAACAATAACACATTTTTTACAGTACGATTCAGGATTGAGTTGAGAAACTCCGGAAGAAACTACTGTAAGAAATAAGATCGCTTGATACCGAAAGGGTTAAAGAGAGAGTTAAGTCTTCTAATTCTTATTATACGTTCTGGATTTATTTTTGGACAACACAAAAAAAGGCAGAAATACACCCCTGAATACCACATGATGAACTTTTTTTATTAAAAAATATTCTTATATTTTTCTAATGGGGCTTTAAGTTCTTATTATGGGGTCACCTTTGATATAGTGGTTAGCATGGCAACCTACAATACTAAAGGTCGCTGTTTCGCAGTGACCCTAGGATTTTTGATGGGAGTAAAAAAATCCTTGGCTATGCCGTCCCTCGGATAGGAAGTACAATGAAGGTCTCGAGCCTGTTCGATGTCAGGTACTCGTTAAAGATCCCTATCCTAATTACACCTGGATAGGCAAAATTTAGGACTCTCATTGTAGCATCGTCCGATTAGCCTTAGTGGCATTAAGTGACGTAAAAACAAACAAACAAGTTCTTATTGTAACTGTATTGTAATTGTAATTGTATGGTGTTCTAATGTATTGCATTTTAATTGTATTTTACGAAAACCCCTACGAAAATATACATGAATAAATAATGGTTCTTTATAAGTTTAATACCTACTCACTTAGTCCTAGCTAAAAGTACCAATAGTCATTAACTGACGCAGAATGTGTACTTTAACAATAGAAAAGAATTTTTCTCGAAAAAAAAAAAACAACCTATTATTACCTTAAAATTCCTTTTATAAATTTATTGAATTAACTCTATTATATATCGACAATGGACAAGAATTACATTTATTTTTGTTCCGCTTTCTTATAATTTATACTGGAAAAAAAAGGAGTTTCATGTTTAGAGTGATGGATAGAAGCGTTAAGGCGTTGCGCCATAACGTAAAGTAGATGCGTGGAATGCTCTGAAGAAACCTCCATTGTTTACATGTGCTGAGCCTTTCGTTATTATACGCATGTCTCAACTCAGCAGGCCCACACACACACGAAAAAACTTAGAAAAGAAGACGTTACACGTGCTTTAAAAAAAAAAACAAAAAAAAAAAACTGTACGTAAATGTATGTTTAAAAAACGAAGACGCTCCTCCATGAAATTCTCTTTTATTTCTCATTAGGGCTATCCCTATTTATTTATTTTTTTTTAAGGTAGGTTTCAATATATACTATATTTTATTTATTCAGTTAATCGTAAAAATAAAAGAAAATATACTTATGCGAGTATTTTGGGTTTTATAGTTCTTTATGAAGAACAACAAAACGAATATGAAGGCCAGATTTAGTTTTAAAAAAAAGTCTTATTTTATGGACCAGAGGTTATCCGTTAACCGTAATCAAATATGTCATCCTAGGGAAGATAAGGGATCAAAATAACACTTTTCCCATTTCGAGTAAATTATAGTTAAATTTAAAAAAAATATTTTTAGGTTTATACAAATATTTTTATTCACCATGTTTTATCTTTTACCATTTTTTATTTTTTACCATTTTTTATATTTCACCATATTTTATTAACCATATTTTTATAGCAATATTTTATTTATATCCACCGAGACGATCTCATAATATATAAATTTATTTGGTATAATTACAATGAGCTTTAGACGTCCCGCGCCATATTCATCTAAAAATATAATGGACAACAATTCATAGACAGTATTAAAAATTTATAAAAATAACACGTTTACATAATATAGTTTTGTCATTCTCCATAATATAAAACATTAGCATGCTTACTCTTTAATTCTCCTGAAATAGGGTCGTTAGTGCATTAAGGAATTCCAAAATTTGAAAACCATGTCGTCTGGCCCATCATCTGTGAAGGGTACTGCGGGCTACTGGCTTAAGTTCTACGCGAGCGAGTTCTATTGTAATGTATTATATTAGGTGTGAATAGTGCTTAGGAAGATGTGGGCTGCTTCCTGTTTAGTATTAAATATTCTGTCTTGATTTATTGCAATGTATATGGATTCAATTAGTGTTTTTTTTTTTGTTATTCTATCGTTTTATCATCTCTAAGAAGAATGGTTGGTTAATTCGGGTTTAACCAATTTCATTCATCAGCGTTCCAGTATTCTTTTGTTCGACTTGTAATGAAAATACACAATAAAGTCTTAAAAACCTATTATCATAATTTCCATTCATAAAATTCTCGAAGCTTTATTCGCCTTAATTATATATGTATAGCATTTACTATTATTTTTTTTTCAAATAAAACTGTTATTATCTGAGTTAACATGTTATTCTTTTAAGAAACGGTGGTGCTTTTAATGGTTACGACAATATATGTTATGACAGAATATTTTTAAAAACCACTTTTTCGGTTAATCCAGATAGAATAATGAATAGCAATTGGAATTATAAGAGAGATATAAATAATTATTCACAGCGAAAGCGTGCGATTGTTCAATAATTTCTGGGGAAGGCTTAGAATATATTTTCTGGTCGGCAATGCAAATCAATCTGGGGAAACCTTTCTCCGTTCGCAAATGATAATCTGAACTCTCGCTTGGCAAAGTTTTTAATTTCTTTCTGGCATAAAATTGACATCAAAGTTTGTATTATACAAAAAAAGTATTTTTGGAATACTTAACTTAAAATTGTATTCAAGATGATTCCCTGGAATCGTTTGATTTTATGAAAATTATTAATTTGTTTTTGGAACGAATTTTTGTTTGATTCAAAAAGTTACTTCGCTATTTGACCGCCAGGGGCGTTTACAATGTACCAAAGATACATGTCAACACTGTTAAGTCTTTTGATCAATTTTGAGATGATTATTATTCATATTAACCGGTTAATAATTCAACTACAACATCGTGAAAAATCCTAAATCCTAAATATACAGATAAACTTATCATTATATTTGTATTGGACCTCTAATGTGCGTTTAAATAATTTTTATTTAAATGAAAATAATAACTGACAATGTCAGACAAACTATAAAAAGTCAAATTATTAACAAGGTTAAAAAATAACCACATGATTCCATCTTCAGGGCAAGACTAAATCTCCAGTTCATCGTTCATTAGATTTAGTCTGAATTAGAACTGTCCAGAAGGTTCCCGAGAAGGGTGTCGAACAGTCGCAAACAGGTACTGGAACAGTTTGTAACTGTTCTAACATAAAGTCTAGAACTCTTTTCGATTTTATGTTCTGTGTTTCACGTTACGCTATTTAGGACTTTGTCTGGACAAGAGACTGATTTGGCAAACTCACGTTTGACTTAAAACAAAAAGAAGTAAATAGACGTTTATCTTGGTTACTTGACAGTAACTGTCAATGTACAATAGATCCAGGAATAATCAAAATTTATCTTTAACAAACAAAATAATTTTTTTTACAATTGTATTAAAAGCAAATAGAAAAATCCAACGTTCAAAAAAGTCAGTCCTTCCGAAAGTGTTACGAAAAATAATAGACGCACCTCGGACCTAAACATCGTAACAGTTTTTACAACAAATAAAGAAAACTACATTAACTTTATTAAAGTCTGGGTTATAACAATAACTCACTGACGGACAATTTGCAAAGTTTAAACAATCCGTACAGCCCACCTTAACCACTACGATGCACAGTGGGAAAATATTGTCATTTAGCGGCCAAAAATCTATAATTCTTGATTAAATGACGATAATCGAATAATTCTTTTTTCATTAAAGAACATGGGAATTCCATTGTCAGTAAGAATAAAAAAAATAAAAATCCAATTGCAAAGTATTTCAAATTAATTTTTAAATGAATTCTTTCTTCACTTAAATTTAAATAAAATAGTTTATTCGGTACAGGGTTAGACATAGAGAATGAATTGAGTCAGGATTATTACCTATTGAGCTTTCCGCTTTTATACATGTCTTTTTCAGACACTTGCTCCATTTGAAAGTGTTTAAAAAATTATTGAGTGATGAAGTAAAAATCAAAAAAATTAAATTAAAAATATCCTATTTCTTAGGAATTTTAAAGGGAAAAAATATTGTCCTAAGTATGTTTTATGATTTAGTCTAATTCGAGGCCGAAAATATATTGGAAGTTCAAATACAGGGATTTAAATCTTAAAATCGATATGCCGCCAATGGATCGCATTTGATCGATCTAATTCTATTGTGGTATTTTAGCACCCTTCACCCTTTACCAGTATGGAAAAAATCAGAACCAACTATTGCCAATAATAGAAGTTATATCAATTTAAATACTTTCTTTTCATAAATTACATAGTTAACGTGGATGAAATTAAAACGCATTTTTATCCAATAATTTTACAGCCATTCTTCTTATTTATAAAATATGTTTGGTGCATAATTATAAAAAGTAAAGCAAAATGGAAAAAATTACATTTATTTTAAGCTAAATCTACGCTCAGCTCCCTGATATTATTTTTTTTTTCTATAGAGCTTTATCTTTTATATTTTCGGCCTCGAATTAGACTATTTCATAACACATACTTATCGTTGAATTATATGACAATATTTTATTCCGTTAAAATTCCTAAGAAATAGGATATTTTTGATTTAATTTTATTGATTTTTTCTTATTTAGATAACAATTATTTTAAAATCTTTCAAAAGGAGAAAATGCCTGAAAAATACATGTATATAAGCAGAAAGCTCAATAGATAATAATCCTGACTCATTTCATTCCCAATGTATAACCCCATACCGAATAAACTATTTTATTTCAATTTAAGTGAAGAAAGAATTCATTTAAAAATTAATTTGAAATACTTTGAGCGAAGGTATTTTTATTTCTGTTATTCTCACTAATAAAGGGAATTCCATGCACTATAATGAACAAAGAATTATTCGATTATCGTCATTTAATCAAGAGTTATAGATTTTTGGCCGCTAAATGACAAAATTTTCCCACTGTGCGATGGCAGTGACCATGAGACCGACTAAGTTAATTATGAATCCTCTATTGGAACGGTATTAAGTAATTTTGTAACTTTCTTAATTAAGGTTCTCGAATAGTCACGAAGATTTACTAGAACAGTCACGAAGATGCGCTAGAACAGTTTGTTCCAACCAATACAGAACTCTTTGAAATCATATATTTTGTGTTTCACGTCACAGTACTATTATTCTTTTCTGATCGGTTATTATTATTATTTTTTTTTTTACCGCCTTTAATGTAATGGTTTACTATTGGTTCAATGACTTATGTTCATCGCGAGTCCTAGTGGCACGAAAAGTTTACACAATATGAAGAGAAGAAGATTATTTCGTGTCAGTGAGGACACGATGGAGACTACGTTCAGTGAATGATCGACTAAAGTTCATTGCTTCGATTTCTTCATCTTTTTTTTTTTTTAACAAAGTTTACTATTATAAATATATAAAAATCTTTATTCAGGCATGGGTAACCGAAAATCGACCAGAAAGAAAATATTCCTCATTTTTTTACATTGTGAAAGGCAGGGTTTGAAATCGATAATTATTTTTTCCAAAATATCATCTAATAATTATTATTTCTGATTTTTAATTTAAAAATCATTCTTAATTTATAAATAAAAATTTAAATCGATCTTTGATTTTTATACATTGGATTAAAGATAATGATCGCTCACCGAGTGATACGATACGGTATTAAATAAATAATAATGATAAAATTGACAATATAAAATAAAATAAAATATACATAATAAAATAATATATACATATATATATATATAATAATACATAATATAATATATAATAATACATAATAAAATAAAATAAAAATAAAATAAACAAAATATTGATCAGAAAATAAAAATCACCTTTTAAAACCAAATTAATTTACTATAACACGTGAATTCCAAATCTGGTGCTATTTTGCTTCTAACTTCAATAATGACCGAATTATGGCCCCTCAAATCAGGTAATTGGCTTTGAATCAAAATGGCGGATCACGATAAAGAGGTACTAGGATTTTCCCCGGATGAGCTTCGACCTTTGTGTAAAATTGTATTAAAATTGGCAAAGAACTGAGGACCGACGAATTTTTTTATTCAATTTTCGGATTCTACGCATCTTGAAATAAAATGTTAAATGTTTAAGGGTGGGGGTGGTGTAATAAAACCCATTCTTCGGAACATCACTATAATAAACTAAATATTTATATTTCTGATGTATAGAAGTATTAGTCGAAAATTATTATTATTGTTAATCAAAAAAAAAATCAAAAATAATGACCAGGTTATGATTTTTACTTTCTCTTACCTATATATGAAATATATAGTAAGTGGAAGTATTGCGATCGTGAAAAAATTCGACTTCCGGTTTTCAACGGAAATACACGTTTTGGGGTCCCCTGAGTCGAAATGACCAAGTCCCGCGAAATGGTCTGTGTGTGTGTGTGTGTGTGTGTGTGTGTGTGTGTCTGTGAGTCTGTGTGTGTGTGTGTGTGTGTGAACAGACTAGCTCAAAAACTATAAACCGTGCGATCCTGAAATCGGGTATTTAGTGTAGGTATATGCCCGCGATGTGACAGGATACATTTCATCAAAATTACTTAAAGGGAGGAGGTACTTTACTTAATAACTTTTTAGGTTTTTTCCGATTTTCTCAAAAACGGCTCTAACGATTTTGATTAAACTGAGTATTTCATCTATTTATATGCCCGAGATATGACTGTAAAAAATTCATCAAAATTGATTAACCGGAGGGGGGACTTTACTTAATAAATTTTGTAACATTTTCACGTGTTTTTTTTATTTACTCTAAATCGGCTTTAACGATTTTGATCAAACTGGGTATTTGATGTATGGATATGCCCGAGATATGACTGTTAAAAGTTCATTAAAATTGATTAACCGGAGGGGGGACTTTACTTAATAAATTTTGTATCATTTTCACGGGTTTTTTTATTTACTCATAAACGGCTTTAACGATTAACAAAAATAAGATATGGATGTAGAAAAATGTGTGACTTTGGGAAATTATATTTAACAAAACACGTCAATTTCTTATCTAAGTAAGTTGGTAAGTGAAAGTTGTGTGTTGCGCGCACGCACCAGATTTTTTTCACTTTTGATCAAAAATAAAAATCGCTCTCAATAAAAAATCATTAAATGATTTTTAAAAATTCCAGATAAAAATTTTGATCGGATTTGATTTTTATTTTTATTTTAATAATTATCGATTTCAAACCATGCTGAAAGGTCTGGGATAAAACGGAAAAAAATTACATTAGAAAAAAAATTAACTAAGGCATTAACATTGCCAATTGGGGTCGGCCTTGGGGTTGTGGTAAGCATAGCTACCTACAAAACTAATGGCAGCGGGTTTGCGTCCCGAGGTGGACCTAGGATTTTTTAATGGAAGTTAAAAATCCTGGGCTATGCATCTACAATGTCGGGTTCTCATTAAAGGTCCCTATCCTAATTATACCAGGATAAGCAACTTTTACGACTACCACTATAGCATTGTCCAATAAAAAGGAAAAGAAACCAATAATAAAACAATGGATTGAAGCCTGAAGATATAAACAAGTGTTATTAACTGAAGGAAGATCATGCCTCGTGAAGCCTTGGACATCCTCTCTATGGCTGCTCACGAAGGATCCAAGCATTATTTCAACTTGAATTGTTTTCCTTTCAACTATTGCCAAATTCCTTTTCGAATAGTTTGCTTTCAAGAAGGCTGCTTTCCAATTGACGTTGTTCGCTCAATAAGAAATCCCTCCAATTAGCATAGTATTAATACCCATAATTTTACGCTGGGTTGAATTCTATAATTATCTTAATTAAAAGGTATTTTAATAGTGTTAATTATAAACTTCCAACGAACGAAAATATATGAATAGTTCTTTCTTTCATATAATTTCAATAAAAATGAAAGGATATTATGTGCGTATATTTTGACACCTTTTTTATTTTTTACAGGATCTCATTATTCTTTGTTATCATTAATAATTATTTTAATTATTACTCTATAATTTTCTCCCCATTTATATCGTTATTAAAAAACAAATAAAATATTTTAATTAGGTCACCTTTGTTGTAGTAGTTAGCATGGCTGCGTACAAAACTAAAGGGCGCGGTTAGGGTATTTGTTGCATGTATATTCCCGCGATGTGACAGCCAAAATTTCATTTTCCGTATTATCAATGATGAAAATAAAAACCTTTAATAAACAATAAACAATTTACTTTACTTAAGAGAGTAAATACGTGATGTTAAGATTATTTAAAGCAGTTAGGGTGTGAAAAAATATGGCATAAGATAATCTTTAATTAATTATAATTTATGTAAATGAAGAATGGTGAAATACTTCTTCTAAATTTCTTTTATTTAAAAATTAAAACATATACATTAATTTGCCAACGTTTCGGACTATTCGTCCACTCTCTTCAGGGCAAATTTCTTCTGCAAGATCTAGTATTCCTTACACCTATTACCTGAAGAGGGAGGAATAGTCCGAAACGTTGGCAAATTAATGTATATGTTTTAATTTTTAAATAAAAGAAATTTGGAAGAAGTATTTCACCATTCTTCATTTACATAATTTAGATCTTCCAGTACATATAGTATATTTATGATTAGATAGTATAATTATAATTGAGTTTAGAAACTTTAGTTTCATAGTAGTTTTCTGAAACCAATATAAAGTGATTTTAGTGGAACAGTAATCGCTCTTGGTTTCCAAAAAGGCATAAGAGACAATCTCTACAACGAGACGTTAGTACACCTATCGATTCACATTCACGATATATTTACAAAAAGCAACTCGTAGAAAAAGACAAGCAAGCAGATGAAATTAGGTCTCTTAAAAAAATAAATAAGCAATAATGAATCGAAAAGTACTGAGAACTTCCAAATTTTGCTTAACAGATACTGTATAACATATAGAGATATACAAATATTAAGGCAATTCCACGTGAAATCAACACAAAAACATATCATTTTGAACCTCACCATTTTAGATTCTCTTGAAATTTGGTATATGTGTACTACTTGTATCTACAACAAGAATTCCATAAAGAGATGCTCTTTTTAAGAAAAATGAAATTAAAAATTTAAACTTGTATTTAAGAAAATTCCTTTTGTACCTACCTATACATTGCTGCATATCATACGAAATGGCGTGGATGCGCTGTTAAAATACAGCAATCTCATAGTCCTAGTCAAATTTATAAAAACATCTGCAGCTATTTTTAATCATAAAATGCTAGATTTATGAAATTTTATCACTAGTTTTCAATTTTTTTTAGTAAGGAAGTAATTTTCATCCCACTTTTATATTTTGCTGTGTGAAACGATATAATACTGAATATTTTTCAAAAAAATATAAATTAAAAAAAACGGCCCTTTTTGAGGAAATTGGAATTAAAATTTTTCATTTAGTTTTAAGAAAATTTCTTTAGTAACAACCAGTACATTGTTATATATCATACGAAAAGGCATGGAATGCGCTGTTAAACGACACCAATCTCATATTCCTAGTCAAATTTAGAAAAAATCTACAGCTATTTTTAATCATGATGTTTTCTTTAAGAGACCAATAATTCAAAAACGGGTACACATGTCTCAGTAATATTTCACAATTTTTCTAGTACATAAAAGTAGTACACATATACCAAATTTCAAGAAAATCTAAAATGGTGAGGCTCAAGCCTGTGTTGAATTGGCGTGGAATGACCCTACGCATATTAATATGGAAAAATATGTGTTGAGGATTGACGTTTACATCGATTTCTAGTCTAAGTAAGATCTTAAGTGAAAGTTGTGTGTTGCGCGCATCGCACAAGATTTTTTTAATAATATAATCCATCGAAGTTTTGGATACGAAAAATGAACAACAATGGGACGAAGTAAGATAGAGTTGGAATTTGAATGTTTTGTAGCAAAGTCCTTGGCTAGGAAGGACGGACTATGTTTTAGACAACAGGTCGGAACGCCCGTAAAACTAATGCCTTTATCTCTCCGCTATCGTAATGTCGTTAAATTCAATACAGCTCACCTTTACGAGCCAGTTTGTCACTCTAAGTAAACTAAAATATTATTCAGTTTTATCTCAGAAACTCTAAAAAGTACAAGAAAAGTTCAAGAAATATTAAAAGAGTTTATATTAATTTAAACTTTTTTCGTGGGTAACCACCTATTTTTAAATTTATATTATTTTTAAATATTTTATTTTTGAAGAGAAAAGATTGGGCTCGGCCGGGAGTCGAACCCGGGTCTCCCGCGTGACATGCGCGGTACGCTATCCACTTCGCCACAGAGCTCGCTTCCAAGCGGAGCCAATCCTTCCTCTTCACTGATACCTCTCCCCCGATCCCGCAAGTTTGGCGAGTAATTCAAAAATAAAATTTTTAAAAATAATAGAAATTTAAAAATCGGTGGTTAACTATGAGAAAAGATTAAATTAATATAAAAATAATTTAAATTTAAGTGATACCACAAATTGGACAAAAATTGTCCACCTCTCGTAACTAATCGCAAAACTTGCCAGATCGGGGGAGAGGTATCAGTTAAGAGGCTTGGAAGCGAGCTCCGTGGCGCAGTGGATAGCGCACCGCGCATGTCACGCGGGAGACCCGGGTTCGACTCCCGCCCGAGCCCAATTTTTCCTCTTCAAAAATGAAATATTTAAAAATAATTTAAAAGAATTTATTTTAAAAATAGTCGTCACACTATGTATGATAAGCAGAGCCCCGATTTCTATGCAGTAAAAAGAGTCAAAATATGCAGTAAAAAACTATAAAATACATAGCAAAATATGCAGCATAAATTTTAAAAATATGCTATTAAACTATTATATAAATATTATTGACAGATTTTAAGGTATATAAAATGTTTCACAGGAAAGTAATTGAAGAAGACAATTTAGAAATGTAAGCAAATTATTTTACATTTTTTACATAATCTTAAACAAAAAAATATCTCCGATAACAGTATTAAACTTATTTAAAACTAAAATATAAAAATAATTCAAACAATGACATGAATAATAAAGATTAACTAAACGAAATTAACGCAATTGATTGAATTAATCAATACAATTTTCTGAATTAAAATTAATTCTTAAATGCATTTATATATTTATGTCTGTGGATCCTAACCTTCTATTGTTTAAAATATTTTTTAAATTCGAAAATGATCTTTCAAAAACTGATGTGTTTGGAGCATGTTTGTAAGCTCCTTAAATTATTGGGTCTTAATCCTTAAGAAGTACCTGACATCGCATAGGCTCGGCCCAACCGAAGGACGGCATTGCCAAGGATTTTTACTCCCTTTAAAAAATCCTATGGCCAATACTTAAAATTTAAGCAGGACTATTACTAATGTTGCTAACTGGAAAATCGATCTATACTAGTTAGCATATTTCTCAATGAGACAACAGTATCGATAGTATCTGATGAAAAGTTTGTTAAACGGAAAAGAGACGATTAAGCCATTATTAGCGAGATGAGATAAGTCTTTCGGAATAAATAGACATGACGAAGGCTAAAACGTAGATGGGATGATAGCGCACATTGTTATACTTTAAGCAGCAATTAGACAATAATTAATAAGTACCGTATCCGCGGATCTGATAGCTCGTACAATCGGGTGTGGATTACTTTTCTTTTTATTTTATGATTACAAAGAGAGGTGATTGTCCTATAGTGCAAACAGCCGGTATATCTCCAGTAGACGATTAAGGAGGAAGATTAACAACGGCGCAATAATCTAAGGAAAAACCCAGGATTGGGGTCTTTAATCTCTTCATGGGTATCCTTGGGAGGTAACATCCTGTGGGAAAATTTTTTTCTTAGTTATGTTTGAAGGAATGATAAGGATCGTTTGGTTTAAAAGTACAAATAATTTGTTTTTTAAAGGATTATTGTTAAGGATGATTTCTGTATTAATTTAAACCCCGTCAGTAAAAAGAAAATAATTATGAGAAAAACTCCTTTGAATTTTTTCCATTTCTGGGAGGGTAAAAAAAATGAACAATAAGAACAATATAAATCAGTAACTTAACTGTTTACAACTAAATTGCAAGTAGAAGTAACACCAAGACAAGCCCAATTCAAAAATGTTCTTGAATATACTATCCAGGCAGTTCTTCGTCACTTTCTGCTTTGTGAACAATATCTGAAGTTAAATTTTGGTAAAAAATATTATTTTTATATCTTATATTACATTATTTTTTTTATCATTTCTTGTTGCAATGGTTACAAATGTAGTTTTTTAGGCGCTTAGTTCACTATGGTTTTATAATGGTACTATGGAAATTTCATAGTTGATATAGCCAAAAAAAAAGGAAAAAAAAGGCCTATGTTAATGACAGCTGCTTTTATTTTTGTTTGTTTTAACATTCCTTTATGCTACTAAGGCTAATCGGATGATGCTACAGTGGAAATCCCAAATTTTACCTATCCAGGTATAATTAGGACTGGGATCTTTAACGAGTACTGACATCGTACAGGCTTGGGACATTCATTGTACGTCCTATCCGAAGGACGGCATAGTCGAGGATGTTTTACTCCCATTTAAAAATCTTAGGGCCACCTCGGAACGCAAACCCGCGACCTTTAGTATTGCTTGATAGCTAACCACAACACCAGACGTACCCCCTTAATTTTATCATAGAACGTTTTTCGTATTATATTTTAAACATGTCCTCTTCGTTTGTGACACATAGGATTCATTGCCAATCTTGACATTCGACTTATTGTTATAGTAGTTGATTCTCCTTTTCTATCAGCTGTTGAGAAGATAAATAAAAAATAAATAGAGAGTTCAGAGCCTTTTTTCCTCAATAAGATTATAGATATAACATGACAAAACCCCACCAACACTTGTTGAGAAGAAGAAACGAAAAGAAACTTAGAAATGAGTAAGCAATTTGAAACTTAAAGGGCATCAGAATCAACTGCATTGCAAAAAAATCTGGTGCGTGCGCGCAACACACAACTTTCACTTACCAACTTACTTAGATTAGAAATTGACGTGTTTTGCTAATTATCATTTCCTAAAGTCACACATTTTTCTACATTCATATCTTATTTTTGTTAATCGTTAAAGCCGTTTTTGAGTAAATAAAAAAAAAAATGTGAAAATGATACAAAATTTATTAAGTAAAGTCCCCCCTCCCGTCGATCAATTTTGATGAAATTTTTACAGTCATATCTCGGGCATATAAATACATCAAATACTAAGTTTGATCAAAATCGTTAAAACCGTTTTTGAGTAAATAAAAAAAACACGTGAAAATAATACAAAATTTATTAAGTAAAGTCCCCCCTCCCGTAAATCAATTTTGGTGAAATTTTTACAGTCATATCTCGGGCATATAAATACATCAAATACCAAGTTTGATCAAAATCGTTAAAACCGTTTTTGAGTAAATAAAAAAAACACGTGAAAATGATACAAAATTTATTAAGTAAAGTCCCCCCTCCGGTTAATTAATTTTGATGAAATTTTTACAGTCATATTTGGTGTATATAAATAGATCAAATACTCAGTTTAATCAAAATCGTTAGAGCCGTTTTTGAGAAAATCGAAAAAAACGTAAAAAGTTATTAAATAAAGTACCCCCTCCCTTTGAGCAATTTTGATGAAATTTTTGCTGTCACATCGTGGGCATATACCTACACTAAATACCCAATGTCAGGTTCCCACGGTTTATAGTTTTTGAGCTAGTCTGTTCACATACACACACACACACACACACACACACAGACACACACACAGACCATTTCGCGGGACTTGGTTATTTCGACTCAGGGGGTCCCAAAACGTGTATTTCCGTTGAAAACCGGAAGTCGAAAATTTTCACGATCGCAATACTTCCACTTACTATATATTTCATATATAGGTAAGTGAAAGTAAAAAGAAGTCCCTACACATTTAATACAGTCTACAACAAATAGTATATTATAATCAATAATCAATTGATGAATTCACATTACACATTCTTCAATGAGGAAATACAGTGCAATTAGAATCTAAACCAAACTCCAATTGCCCTTCCTGTATAGAGAGCTATATGTCATTTCGGTTCCTGCGTGGTTAGACCGCAATAAACAAACAATATCGACAGACCATAAGCCACATATTATATTCAGTAACCTCAATATCTTATGATGGGATACTGATAATTGTGGTTTGTGTAATGTTAATGTTCTATATGATAATTGTAAGATGCTTGTATCAATCAATCAAACGGTACAATGTTTTCATTAGTTTAAATTATTTGTGTTAAGAAAATCCAACTTCAGTCTCATATTTCTTTTATCGTTTACAAAGTAGTGGATGTTTCGGACGTTTAGTGCATATTCATCACCTTAAATATAAAGAGCATTAGTGAATAGAGATAAAATATTTAAAAAAACAAAAATGAAAATTTTTGAATATTATAACTAATAGCGGTCAACTGTGGTGTAGTGGATAGCATAGCAACCTAAATTACTAAAGGTCGCGGATTCTCGTCCCACGATGGCCCTAGAATTTTTTAGAAAAAGTAAAAAATCCTATGCCGTAACTCGGGTAGGACGAAAATGGGGTCCCGAGCCTATGTTAAAGATCTTAATCCAATTATACCTATAGGGAAAGTTTAGGAATCCGACTTAAGCATCGTCCGATTAGCTTTAGTAACATAAAAGGGCGTTAAACACACAAACAACAACTGAATAGAAATAAACTACTATTGGCACATATGGTTGTTGCCATGACAAACTTTATCATAACATATATGGGACATTCTTTTACAAACCGAACAGATTTGGACAAAAATTGACCGACACATTTTAGATTTAACTGAAACTTTTTTTACGGGTTCTATATCGAAAAAAAAGAGATACTTATAAGAGGATTTTTTTTTATTTTCGATATTTTGAAAAATAAACAAGATCGAAAATTCGTGAATTTGATGATTTATCGGTAATAGCCTATTTTTCAAAAATTCATAACTCCGGTTCTGTTTAAGCTAAAAAATCTAATTTTTTTTTATTTTGAAGGTAAAAAGACAAGCTTTAAGAAAAAAATACTTTCAAAAGAGATTGTCGAAAAATTCAAATTGTTATTAACAATTTCAATGTTTAAATCGGTTTTTAACAGTGGCCCCACCCATGAATCAACTTTTTACTATTTTTATCGTATTCTGCGTCACATTTTCTGTCGAAAACGCTTTTAAAAACGATGGAGAAGTTATTTTTACTGTAAGAAAAAAATTAATTAATTTAGCGCGGTACGTCACATCGACAAGTGGGTCACATTTTACGGCTCATATTCTTGTTTTACACCGTTTATCTCTTAAATACAAATAATTGTTTCATTGTTTTAATTAAAAAACATATTTTAGTAGCCAAGAAGATGGGAAAAAAAAAATAGAAAAAATACATAAATAAAAAACATTGTAGAAAATGAAATTTTTTTATTAAGATTTCGATAATGCATTAGTTAATAAGAACAATATTTGGAATATAAAAATAAATACAATATTTAAAAATAATACAATGTTTACATTTTCTGTTTAAAATTGTTTACAATATCCTTTTTTTCGCAAGATGAAAACCGTTTTGCTTCCAATTGCTGTAAAGAAATCGGATTAATACAATGATATTTTAAAGTTTCTTTTATTGTTAAAGCTTTTTGGAAACGTTCGGACAATTTGATGATTTATCGGTAATAGCCTATTTTTCAAAAATTCATAACTCCGGTAAAAAATTAATTGATTTAGCATAAGAATACAAATGAGAAAAAAAACAATTGTCCGAACGTTTCCAAAAAGCTTTAACAATAAAAGAAACTTTAAAATATCATTGTATTAATCCGATTTCTTTACAGCAATTAGAAGCAAAACGGTTTTCATCTTGCGAAAAAAAAGGATATTGTAAAAAATTTTAAACAGAAAATGTAAACATTGTCTTATTTTTAAATATTGTATTTATTTTTATATTCCAAATATTGTTCTTATTAACTAATGCATTATCGAAATCTTAATAAAAAAATTTCATTTTCTACAATGTTTTTTATTTATTTTTATTTATGTATTTTTTCTATTTTTTTCCCATCTTCTTGGCTACTAAAATATGTTTTTTAATTAAAACAATTAAACAATTATTTGTATTTAAGAGATAAACGGTGTAAAACAAGAATATGAGCCGTAAAATGTGACCCACTTGTCGATGTGACGTACCGCGCTAAATTAATTAATTTTTTTCTTACAGTAAAAATAACTTCTCCATCGTTTTTAAAAGCGTTTTCGACAGAAAATTTGACGCAGAATACGATAAAAATAGTAAAAAGTTGATTCATGGGTGGGGCCACTGTTAAAAACCGATTTAAACATTGAAATTGTTAATAACAAAGCTTGTCTTTTTACCTTCAAAATAAAAAAAAATTAGATTTTTTAGCTTAAACAGAACCGGAGTTATGAATTTTTGAAAAATAGGCTATTACCGATAAATCATCAAATTCACGAATTTTCGATCTTGTTTATTTTTCAAAATATCGAAAGTAAAAAAAAATCCTCTTACACGTATCTCTTTTTTTTCGATATAGAACCCGTAAAAAAAGTTTCAGTTAAATCTAAAATGTGTCGGTCAGAAAGGTGTTCGGTTTGTAAAAGAACGTCCCATATATAGTCTATTCTATATAGCTGTAGTAGAACTTGATAAACGTGAATAACGCAAGATTTCAAAAACGTTTAGGTGTGTTGATACGATTTCTCGCTTTATATAAACAACTTGTCGCGTTGACAATTGACACACATTTCCACACGCATTGAGAATTTTTTTTTTTAACCCAGAAGGTTGATAATAGATAAATAAATAGAATTTTAAAAATATTATTTTTTTTTTTAGAAACTTTTAACTAGAAAATTTTAATTAACATAAGAATTTAACTTTTATATATATATATATATATATATATATATATATATATTTATAAGGAATATAAATAGAAAATATATACCTATAGTAAATGGAATAATTGTGATCGGTAATCAACAGTTGAATTTTGATTTCACAGTCAAACCTTTACTAAAAAAGAAAGCCAATTTGACGTACTCCTGATTTATATAAAAATTGGGTTTTGGGAGTTATAAATATATCAATAATTTGTTATTAAAAAAAATAAAAATTAAGGGTATTACTTCGGATGAGGAGCTCCAAGATGGTGGCCGGCGTGAGTAAACAACAAGGTATTCCGATCACGCCGCACCATATCCACGATTCAGTTCGGGTTAACCGAGAGTTCCCGAGATCCGATGTCGGCTTTACCCACATTTTTGGAGGGGAATTCATTCGTTGCTTACTTTTATTAGGTTAGGTATGATGCAGCTACACAGTTCGTACCTGTTGGAATAACATTAACAAATATAAACATTTAATTAAATTAACATTGCGCAGAGGCCATATCGTAACCAATGAAGCAAGGTCTACTGAAGTGCGATTATTGCTAGTTGGAACGTATTTAATTAAATTAATTCTATTTAGTGGATTATAATACAGTTAGCCGATAATTATAGTTAAATTGATTTTAATAGATACAAATTCTTAAACCTTTTACTTCCTTTCTTCAATCTAATAAATCATGTACAGTTTGTTCTTAAAACAAATAAATTTACAAAACAAAAGATTAAATTATTCCTTTTTCGTTATTTAAATACATCTTTTCTTTAAATAACAAAAGAAATAATAATCTGGTGGTTAGGAATACTCGAATTCTTATATTAATTTATTTGTACTTTTTCCATTTATACGTGTATTTTAGTTGATCCCATTTAATCATTTAAACAGTACAATAACATATTTTTAAAAAACAAACAAATAAATTTACAAAACAAACTATTACATTTATTTGTTAAATGGTCTGTTTAATTTAAAATTTAAAATTTTATGCAACCATCACAGGAAATTTTTATTTACTGAAATAGTACTTCTACTGATATCTGTTGTTGTACTTTAATTATATTAAAGAAACATTCATTTGTACATTACGTTGGTTGTTCCTATTATGGAAGCGGGATAGTTGGTTATCTGGACTACATCTGCTCGGGAACTCTCGGTTAACCCGAACTGAATCGTGGATATCGTGTAGGGCGTGATCGGAATACCTTGTTGTTTACTCACGCCGGCCGCCATCTTGGAGCTCCTCATCCGAAGTAATACCAAATTAAGTTTTTGTAAGCAAAAATACTCTACACAAGCTAACTACAACCATCGAACAACACATACGAACTCGTTATTCAAGCTTTCATAGCATGTTAAATTGCAAGGACATAACAACCGGCCATCTAAAAACATAGCTGACATGCTCTTTAGAAGGCAGCTAAAAAGAAGTTGGAGGAGAGACCTCCTTTACTGAATTGATTCCTTTATATAATCGAATCCGCTGTCGTAATACTGCTGACAGGAGTAAATAGAAGTATAAAGATAAAAAAAAAATATTTTTAATTTTTATTTTCACCTTCATTTGATTTTTGATTTTTCCAGCTGATCTATATAGTCCACTTTACAATAGTTTGTCCCTTGGTATTTAGTAATCAATGTCAAAATATTTTAATGAAAAACAAAAAACGTATGATGAAAAGAGTTCTAGACTTGTTGGAAGAAACTGTTCCAGTACACATTCGTGACTATTCGAGAATAATCTATGATTGTCTGGAACATTCTAGATTGTTCTATTTCAGACTATAGGGTAAAGCGTACAGTTATTGGCACCCTTAAGACTAAATTTCAGTAGTGACATTAAAAAAAATACTTCTTATGAAGGGATCTAATTGAAACTTCCTATAACTCCTCTATCCATATAGACTCGAGAGGCTTTTTGGGTCAAAAGTTCAATAGTTTTACAATATGGCAATATTTATTGTTAAAAGTGCCAAATCTAGTCATTGGCACCCTGTGGATTTAATTGTGAAATCTTCCCTATGGTTAGTTTGGTAAAGTCTTACTTCATAGATGACTTAGAGGACCCTTCAAACATTAGACTCACGTATATCTTGTAACAAAATTAGGACTTGCTTACCTATTTCTTTTAAGTTAAAGTTGGGGTGCCAATAACTGTACTGAGTGCCAATAACTGTTTGGTTTACCCTATATAAGGAGCGATCGACTAGCGTCGTGCTATGAAGCTCGAATCATGTAGTACTTTTTGTGTTACTGTTACACGTCGTTTGTGTTATCGTTACACGTTGATACTTCTTGTAATGCTGTTAATTATATGATCAGTTTATATTGTTTTTAAGTCATTGTCAATTATTATTTTATTCGAATTTAAAATTATTTAAACCCACAAAAAACACTAGCGAAGATGCTTATGCCTCGATGCACGATGATCGCTTGCTCAATTCAACAATTATAAAGATAAAAATATTTTTTCTAAACCAAAAAACGAGGACGGGAAAACGCAAACAATCGAAGGATCGGCAAACAGACATTGTTAAACGAGGATAAAAAAAGAAAAAAGACAGTGTTTACCGTCCGACTGTTTCCCAATGTTTTCACACGTAGAGGTTCAGAGGCTGCATTTCGTAAGGCTTTCACAACCGTACTATCGTGGAAGTACCGTATTTCTCCTTGGCTCCGATAGCTGCGTATATGTATACAGTCTGTCTATATGTCTGTGTGATAAGTAAGCAACAGAGCTATATACACATACATATATAATCAAGCAGTAATATCTTTTCTACTTTTACTTACCAATATATCAAATATATAGTAAGGGAAAGTATTGCGATCGTGAAAAATTTCCACTTCCGGTTTTCAACGGAAATACACGTTTTGGGGGTCCCAGAGTACCAAATCCCGCGAAATGGTCTGTGTGTGTGTGAACAGACTAGCTCAAAGAACTATAAACCGTATGAACCTGAAATTGGGTAATTGTTTTATATATATATATATATATATATATATATATATATATACATGCATATATGCCCGTGATGTGAGAATTTCATCATAAATTTATCAACTGGAGGGGGAACTTTATTTCACAACATTTTTTGTCATTTTTATATTTTTATGTTTAATGAGAATCAATTATTCTTTAATATCAGGTAAGCTTTATCATTATCAAAATGTTCTGAGGGGGCTTAAATCCGGAAGGGGCCTTTTTTGTTTTCATATAAAGAACCTTTGTTTTTCTTTATATGGATAAATTATCTGTCTCTCGTGTCGCCTAAAAATAAGGAATGGCTAAATATGAAATATGAAAAAAATGAGCCTTTAATGACAGATCAATGCTTTATAATTAAAGATATTCTGTTCACTTAATAGATATAATTTGTTTTCATGGTAACTATATGAAGTTTTCAACAACTACATATAGAATTTTAAAATCAGATAACTTAAAAGAGTAATATGCATTGCCGGATTATCATAGCTGTGGTTTAGTGGTTAGCATAGAAACTTACAATACTGAAGGTCGCGGGTTCGCGTCCAGCGGTGGCACTGGGATTTTTTAATTGGAGTAAAAAATCCTTATCTATGCCGTCCCTCGGTGGGACGTAAAATGGAGGCCCCAAGCATGTACGATGTCAGGTTCTCGTTAAAGATCCCTATCCTAATTACACCTGGATAGGCAAAATTTAGGATTCCCACTTTAGCATCGTCAGATTTAGTGGCATAAAGTGACGTTAAAACAAAAAAACCAAGCCTTACAAGGTCAAAATACTTAGAAAACTTCCCACGGGCATAAGAATTTTATCCTCTGCCCCCTGTAATGAAATTCTTGATTACAGATACACAAATGAAACCGATTGCTTATTGCTATAAGCCCAACTAACATCACAAGGTCGGGTACTTGTTGTACTTGTACTGCAGAGAAACGGGATGAGTATTAACACATTTATCTCAACCTCTAAATAACAAAAGAGCTTCCCACGTCCAAATAATTGCTGTATTATTTTAGCCTCTAGGCACAGCAGCATGAAGGTCCAGCTCCCATTCACACGAATACTCTTTGTGGTACAACTGCTGTACAACCTTGGGGTATCAACATGTATGGAGGCTTTGCAAAATATTCAATGGCAATATAAAAATGTTAAAAGAAGGTATAGAACCTTATCTTAACTAACTCAAAAGCGTATTCCCGAACACTCAGGCGAACAGATAAAGTAACTGTTCGTGTCTTATTAAGATTAGCGTAATACTGTTCCGAACTAGTGTTCGAAGTTGAGGTATGCACAGCGTAAAGGCACATTAACAATAACAGCCCTTGGTACAATCGGACTCTCAAACATGGGTCCTCTCGATTTATTAATTTATTTACAGGTAAAAAACGCTCAAAAAAAAAAAAATCTGGTGCGTGCGCGCAACACACAACTTTCACTTACCAACTTACTTAAATTAGAAATTGACGTGTTTCGGTAACATGTATACGCCATTCCTCAACTTAATATCATTTCCACGCTAAATATCATTTCCCAAAGTCACACATTTTCTACATTCATATCTTATTTTTGTTAATCGTTAAAGCCGTTTTTGAGTAAATAAAAAAAAACCCTTTTGTAGTAAAAACCATTTTGAAAATGATACAAAATTTATTAAGTAAAGTCCCCCCTCCCGTAGATCAATTTTGATGAAATTTTTCCAGTCATATCTCGGGTATATATATATACATCAAATACCAAGTTTGATCAAAATCGTTAAAACCGTTTTTGAGTAAATAAAAACACGTGAAAATGATACAAAATTTATTAAGTAAAGTCCCCCTTCCGGTTGATCAATTTTGATGAAATGTTGGTTATCACATCTTTGGCATATAATTACATCAAATACCAAGTTTGATCAAAATCGTTAAAACCGTTTTTGAGTAAATAAAAAAAACATGTGAAAAAGATTCAAAATTTATTAAGTAAAGTCCCCCCTCCGGTTGATCAATTTTGATGAAATTTTTACAGCCATATTTCAGGCATATAAATAGATCAAATACTCAGTTTAATCAAAATCGTTAGAGCCGTTTTTGAGAAAATCGAAAAAAACGTAAAAAGTTATTCAATAAAGTACCCCCTCCCTTTGAGCAAATTTGATGAAATTTTTGCTGTCACATCGCGGGCTTATACATACTCTAAATACCCAATTTCAGGTTCGCACGCACGGTTTATAGTTTTTAAGCTAGTCTGTTCACACACACACACACACACACACACACACAGACCATTTCGCGGGACTTGGTTATTTTGACTCAGGGAACCCCAAAACGTGTATTTCCGTTGAAAACCGGAAGTCGAAAATTTTCACGATCGCAATACTTCCACTTACTATATATTTCATATATAGGTAAGTGAAAGTAAAATATTCTTTAACGTATTCCAGTACTATTAACTTCATTAAAACAAAGTTCTTAAGCAACTCGGGTCTGTTTGCGAAGACCACATCCAGTCACTTTTAGTAAACAGTTACTTTCAACTATCTGTACTGGTTATAAACAGTGATAAACTTTATCAGTAATTTCAGTGACAATAAAAATGGGTCATTTGAAATTAGCTCAAGAAATTTCTGACAAAAACGAAGCTTTTCAGTTTTCGCAAGAAAATGAAATATTACACAGAACAAGGGTTTGTTCTAATTATAAATAATAATTCATAGCTGAAATATATTCTTGTTATTCTCATCTAGGCATATCAATCAATCAAATACAGGTTATTTACAGATTATAAATATTGTTATCAAAATAAGGGTAAAGGTACTGAAGAGCGGCTGATGGGCGTGGTCTGTTTTGAGAGGTTATGTGACCGTGAGTTATCGGACTCCCATCGCCTTTTTATCAGTTAAAACGTGCCTTCATTGGCTTTAATAGATTCTAGCTTTCGACTCCCGCTCGCTCTTCAGAGATAAATAAACCCCCAAAAGGGTTCTTTTCAGTGGAGATCGGGCCTTAATTTGAAGCCGCACTTCAGTACTAGTGCCAAAATAACTGTTTAAAAGAAGTAACTGTTTACTAAAAGTAACTGGATGTAGTCTTCGCAAACAGACCCAACAACTCTTTTATTTCCTGAAACAATCCAATTCATAAATTAAAATATTATTATTTTAGAATATGATATTACTTTCTGTTATTATTCGACGGTCTATGCCAAAAAAAAAAATATGAATGTACGTCTATTGTGTTTCTTTGTTTTTGTTGTTTTTTCTCTTCTCCAAAGAATAACATTGTCTTCTTTGATAGAGGTTTAATTACCATCCAGCCAGGAACGCTTTCATAGCCACGCTAAGTTGCATCGAGGTTAATATTAATATACTTAATCCAAAGAACAACACTGACTTTTCTTTAAGTAAAAGACATAGGCTTCGTAAGGTGTTATTTTCGTGTTATCATACTATGACGATATAATAAACCATAAGGGTTAATATTACAGATAACCATGTGATTAAAACAAAAGAATGACGATAGGCAGGAACATTCTTCAAATATCGATTTAGAAAGAAGCTAGGGGAAAAGAATAACACGGATTTTTTTGCTGATCATTGTTAAAAACTATCATTGTTACATTATGTTATCATATATATATATATATATATATATATATCTGTTTAAACGGTTATATTTTTTGGCCAAGCTTGGGATGAAACTGTTTTAGTTCATTTATTAACCAAATTTTTATCACACATTGGTAAAAAAATAAAAAAAAACTTAACGTCATGCTTAAACTATATTGGTTAGCAGTATATCGATATATCGGTAAATAACATTACCAGTATATCGATTAAAATTATAGTCCCCCTCCTCCACACTGCAAAACATCCTAAAAACTACTGTTTTTTATTAACAAACTACAAATTTTTGTTATTTTCTTAATACAAAGTACCGCGATGTATTAAATGATTGATTTCAATCGTTTATATCATAGTAACACTCATAAACCCATCATAATCGCAAAATAAAACCCTCAAAAACCATGGAATCTTTACTATGATAGCATTTTAAGTTTTGAGTTAATTTTACAATAAACAGTAATTAATGCGTTCTTAGCATGTCCAGCCCGGCATTTTCCCCTGCCCCTTGTATATCCGAAATCAATTTTCCGTCGACAATCGATAGCACTTTCAATAGTTTCAATCGAAAGTATCGAAACAATCTACAGTCGCAACTATCGATAGTTTCCCTAACCCTAATCAGACCTAACCTAATAATGTAAACGAATGAAGTCCCTTCCTAAGGTGTGAATAAAGCCGAACTGAAGATCCTGGACTCTCGGTACACCTTAACTGAACTCCTATCGGGTAGGGCGTGTCCGAAAAATTTTATTGTTTTCTGAAGTCGTCCACTATATTGGAGTAGCTAAACCGGTATAGTAGCATACATTTTTATCATTTTTTTTTTTTTTTATTTTTTTTTAAAGAAATTTAGAAATAACCATCAGCTTTATTTTTAATGAATATGGTTATGTATACATTTCCCGTTATGTTATCATACACTTGCAATGGGTACTTACACTTCAACTTACGTCATGGAAGATAGCTAAGTACTTTGACTCACCTGGAACAATAGAAAACAATAATTAGATTGGCATAATGAACGATAAACAGTTAGTTACATGTTAAGCATTAACAATAGGCATTAAGGAGAAAATTGATTTATACAAATGTCATTGGCTAAAAGACTCATATTATGTCATCGTTTTGTGATAATGCAAATATAGTTTCACTGACATACTAACATAGGCAAATATACGGGTTATTCTGCGGGGGGGGGGGGGGGGAGAGAGAGAGGATTGGTCTTTGTATTGGTATTACATACTGTTTAAATAACCCTTTGCATTCGAGGTCTCCGGAGCGGAGCCATTTAAAATTTTAACTGTTCTGCAAAAAAAAACTTTTCTCCCCTCCCTTGAACAATTTTGCCTGTTTCTCATGTTTTCAGGTGTGCTGAGTCCGAATCTGAACTCAGAAAAATTCTATCACCCTCTGATTTTGAGAGAAAAGAGGTGAAACTTGGAAAAAATGAAGAAAAATTGTCTTTATTATAACAGATTTTTTTTCTTTTTCAACGATAAAATATAATTAATTGAATTCTGCATGCTATCAGGTATAATACTAGATATGACACAACTCAAAAAATATACACACATCGACAATGAGTTGTTTTTTTTCTTCCTCCTCTGTCTCCCACTGCAGTGTCCAGCAGTAATCCGCCAGCATCTTATTCCATTTGCCAGAATATCTTTTTTCCATTCTGGATATGTCTTGGTGGAATTGTTCTCCATGTTCGTCCGAAACTGCACCCATATTTGGGGCGAAAAAGTCTTGGTGGCTATGCAGGAAATGTATCTTTAAGGACATATTGCATCCCAATGTTTTATATGAAGTAAGCAGTTCTTGGACTATTTTTCGGTAGTCTCTAGATTTTTTGTTTCTCAAAAACTTATTAAGGATTTGAATGAAAAGGGTACCACCATAAAAGACCATAAAAGATAAAGGAGGGTCATTCCCCTAAAGATCCAGGTAGAGACCAAATCCCTGCCTCAAGCTCAAAAACTGAAAAAACACTTTTAGCCATATTTCTTTAACTACTTGTAATACTCCCATCAATTTTTTTTTTGCTCAAATATACTTCATTGCGCTCAAAATCATCGGGCTTGTGAATTTTTTTCATTATGTTTTGATGCCGAAAAAAAATTCGTCAAATCCACAAAAAACTCACCTTTTTGGATAAAAAAATAGAATTTCTCAGGAAACTGTGCGTGATAGACAGAATCTGACTTCAAATTCGTGTTCAGCACATCTGATAACAGTAAGAAAGCATGTTTTGGTTTGAAGGAGGATTTTCGTGCAGAACAGTGAAATTTGTCTTCAAACTCGAGGGTTCCGCTACGGAAACGAAGCAGATAATTTTCAGTTTTTAACATATAAGGACATAAACAAATTGTAAAAACTATTTATAGGATATTTCGCTTTTGGTGATAAATGACGGTCGCGGTTCGCGGTATTTTTCATTATTTTTATAGTATGTTAATCTTTTAACATCGGCTATATTTTGTGGTTTGAATTAATCTTTTATTTCTTCAATTGTACAATAATTTAGTCCGGGGCACCAAATAATCCCTTTACTTTGATTCAGTTTCCCACGTGCTTCTACTTTAACCGGAAAGTGATTAAGTAGATTTTCACATTTTAGGAGCTTTTCTGATTGGATATCTGAGAAAACTAAAAGGGAGCCATCTCGTAATTTTTTAACTTCTCCAATTTGATTTTTTATGCTTAATGCATAATAATGATAATAATAATAATAATAAAATTATAAAAAAAATATAATATTTAAAAAAATAATTTTGAAATTAATTTAAAATTATTAAAAAAATTATTTTATTTTTTTTGTAAGTATGCATTCTTGAAGCTTCACAAATACATATAACCTAAATTTCAATAAAATTCCTTACTTGTTTCTAAAATTTTACTGTATAATATTATGTTTTCAGGGTGCACGTTTTCGCGAATAAGTTGCGTCGAATAAGTTGGTAGGTAACGCCGAAACGGTGCCGAGTGCAAAGTTAATATTGATACACGTTAATTAAGTTAGGCACACATGCACAAATGGGTACGTGCTCGTCCTAAAGGTAGAAATAAATAAATTTTGGATGTTTCTTTCCATTTATATATTAATATATGTACAAGCAAATTTTTGAAAGAGATATAAGTTGCTATGTAATCGTTGCGACGAGAGGATGCTGAAATCGCATTAAACTAACACATTTAATTATATTTATTTACTTATATACTCAAAATTTCCATATTTTTCTTTAATATTATTTATTCTTAGCTTTCAGTAAGCATTTATGTTTACAATTTTATTCTTTTTATTATTCCAATGATATATTCGTATACTAATAAATAGTACTTGGTACTTGAGTATGTCAGATGTCAGAAAATGTCAGAGAAAACATAAAAACTCAAATTATTAACAACGTTACAAAGTATTAACTTGTAACGACCAAGAAACACAAATGCATGGGCAATATTTGGAAAGGGGCGACTACTTACACTCTGTGACAAAATTTGGCAATTTTTATAAATACTTTAAAACTGAACCGTTGGAGGAGTAATTAAATGTTCCAACAGTTGTTTTAAGGCGTTATTATTTAATCTTTTAGCCTCTCAAATGTTGCCTACCTATGAGAACATCGATTCGTCCCCCTTAATAATTTGGTGTTGAAGCCCATGCACAAAATTAACTCTCTATACATATGATTCTATCTTCAGAGCAAGTCCAATCCATTTCTCCTTATAATTAGTCTAAATTGGAACATTCTAGAAGGTTCCCGAATAGCATAGAAGATTCCCTAACAATCAAGAGCAGGTATATTGTTGACGGGACGTTGCTAGGGTGACCTCGAAGCGATGACTGTGGACAGAAGACTAGGCCCGCGGACCACTTGCCTAGTTCCACCCAAGTCCACTCTCTGACCTCCATTCCCACATATCTGGGCCGAAGAAACTACTTCTAGTTCGCCCCAGCTACTAGTTCTTTGGTTGATATTCGATAGTTATAGGATATCGATATCCTTATATCCGAAGGTTATATAACTGAAGCGTGGAAATGCATAAGGGTCTAAGTGCCAAAGAAATAAAACAAAGTTTTTTTTTTGTTTTTTTGCAGAATTGTTATATGTGCCAAAGTCATTTTTCAGTTATGGGTATAAGTAATGTTTTGCTGTTAGAAAAGAGTTCATTGGACGAATGAAAGATGGCACTAATATAATAAGATAAGCATTGAACGTAGTTCGCCATAGAGGGTATAAGTCACATCATTTCTGTAAAAATTTCCTTAGGCACTTATACCCTTAGGCATTACCACGCTTCAATCACACCTTGCTATGCCAAAGAATATATATTAATTATATGCTAAAGCAGCGGTTCTCAAGTTGTTATTATCGAAGCAAAGACGTTATAAAAATGCAGTTCATTAAACGGAAGTGACTCTTTATTTCATAAATTTTGTTACATTTATACGATTTTCTGAAAAAATGGTTTAGAATCAATTATTCTTTAATATCAGTTAGGTTTCATCATCATAGAAATGTTTTGAACAAGCTTAAATCGCAAAGGAAATTTTTTTTTATTTTCCTATAAAGTAACTTTTTTTTTTGTTCATATGGAGATATTGACTGCGTCTAGTTATGCCTAAAAATTAGAAAAACGCTAAATATGGAATGTGAAAAAATACCAAGTAAACATATACAGGAGAAAAAAAGAAAAATATTCTGATAACTCATCAATCACGTTGAGCCCACGCATGCGCAGTACGCCATTAATGACAGACCCTTGTTTATAATTAAAGACGTTCTGTTCATGGTAAAGAGTCGTCAACGTGTATAGAAACATAAATATTTAAAGGAAATTATTTGTTGCCACGGTAACTAAATAGAGATAGCAGACGTGATAGAGTATTATGCTTTCATTGCCGATTTATCACCAGTAAGAACTTTTATGTAACATACTAAAAAATACTTTCAGAGCAAACACAAACAAAAATAAGTAAATGAATTTGGATAAATGTGTGAATTTGGGAATTGGCGTTTAGATATTTATCAAAACTTGTCAATTCCTAATCTAAGTTAGTTGGTAAGTGAAAGTTGTGTGCTACGCGCATCGCACCAGATCTTTTTTCTCCAACTCAAGGCAGATATAAAGAGGAAGCTGTACTGGATAAAATTACTTGATAATTTCATTGCCACAGCATATAAAATACAATTTTTTTTTTTTTTTTTTTGTGGTACTGAGAAAAGATGTATAAATATACCCTGTAAGTGTCATTAATGAATCATCAAACCATAAGAGAAAATCTTCTTGTTCCTTATATTTAAAATCAAAACATAAAAAATTTCTATAATTACCTATTATTAGGATTATCGAGGTGAACTAAATTTCGATAATAAGCAGTTGAAAATAAAAATAAAGCAATGTTGAATCGAGTTAATGAATGAAGGGAACATGTCGATAAGCGTTCTTCAAGCCATTACAGAGAGATCCTTATCAAGAAGCAATAGGAACATGCGGTAGGATAGGCACAATCACCGGCACCGAGATGGTAGGCACACAGTTCCGGCAACCTGTGGGAAGGCTCGGTCAAGGAGAAGGGAATGTACCAAGAGTACAGAATCGATGGTTGGGAATCGATTGCCGAAGGTCGATAGAAAGCATCTCGTTAACCTGTAACGGTCACGATAATAAATATATCGCCCTTTCGGGAATTCGTATCCCAGCAGCTTCAGGGCACCTACTGCCGTCCTAAATAACACCGAATTCCAGATTTGGAAACCTCAAGATTCGGGTTCTGGTTTCATACATAATTTGGTATATAAGGATAAGGTGAATTGTAGAGATGAGAGATGGTCAACTGTTCTTCAATTACGATAGGTTAAATGATGGTCAGGATTTTCAGTATACAATGATTTTATTGTGGTAAGCCTACGTTTCGATCCAACTTGTGGATCTTCATCAGGGCTAAAAGAAAACAAATATATGAGTATCTATGCTAGAGGGTGACAATAAATGGATACATTACAGAACTGATAATGGTATAAGAGATGGTGTATACATGAATATTAAAATAAGAGGCTGGTTTACAAGATAAAATAGAATCTGATATTTATCTACTGAGTCCAGGTGGATACTAAGACTAAAGGTAAAAATAAGGTGAGAGGTAGTGGTAGGGGGTTAGTTTGCCGACTTCAAAGGTTTATGTATCCATTTATTGTCACCCTCTAGCATAGATACTCATATATTTGTTTTCTTTTAGCCCTGATGAAGATCCACAAGTTGGATCGAAACGTTGGCTTACCATAATAAATCATTGTATACTGAAAATCCTGACCATCATTTAACCTATGATAAGGTGAATTATATAAAGGTTAAGTTGTTGCAAAGCAGTTTAGAACCTCGAAGCATAGTAACTGCACTATTTGGCCAAATACACCTTTTTTAGATCTTGCGTAATTTTTTTAGATCTTGGTTGAAAATATTGTAGTTCTATTACCAAGCAGTTAATAAAAATAGTAATCATCACCGATTAATAATCTTCCGAAGATTGATCAAAAAAACCTTGACCGTGTAAACAGGATTCTGTAATAATGAATGGTTTTATTTTAAATAATTACATCATTTACAATGATTATTTACAAAAAGCTTCACGATAGGCAGTTGTCCGTCTCTTGGAGTCTGTCAAACTTAAAACATTTGAGACAAATTCTATAAAAAAAGAGAGTGAGATGAACATAAATAAAACAAAAAATATTACGTAATGAACAGACTTGCAAAACGGCTCCATACAGTTATTAAAGGGTGACGGGATGGCTGAATGGGCAAACGCGTTAGAAAATATGCGTTGCCCCTGACAACCGACATGTGATTGGAAACCCGAAGATATCCAGTTCAAAACCCAGAGCGAGGGGACATTTACTAACACTCGGTATTAATCCCTCACCTGTGAAAACCCCGTAGAGGCCTGAACGGGGAGGAAGGGGAGAACCAAAAAAAAAAATCCTAATTTATAGTTTTATAGAATTTAACAATATATAAAAAAAAATGCTTAAATATCAAACAAAAGCCTTTCTTTAAGGTGATTAAATGTTAAATTAAATTTTGGCTATAAATAATTAAATTCTTTTTATAAGTAGCTTCCTGTAACTATAACCCTCTCTAATATAGCTATTTATCTTATACATCTAATATACAAATCCAGTCTTCACCATTAAGATAACCTCTGACTTAACTTTCGTCAAGAACCGATTTTCCTAAGGGAAGAGCGGGGTTGGTTGGCATAGGGGGTAGGTTGGGCTTTGGCTTATAATTTCCGTCACACCTGTTTTGAAGTCGCCACAATCGTACCATGTGACCCGCTAGACCTTCGGGAGTCATGTCCTGAGTTTTCAATCCGATGCTAACAGTGTAGAGAAGAGTGTGCTTCATTGATTGATTTTACAACATGTAAGTAAATTTTTATATTTTCAGTAAATTTGGTTTAAAAGCATGGCAAAACATTTGACTCCGATTCTGTTCACATAGCCCCAAACTCCTTTGAAAAACCTAACCTTTCGACTAACCAGTTTCTTGTTTGATTGTTCTCCCCTGCCCTGCCACCCATCTAACATATGATCTCTCCTGTGGGGTTAGTTGGCACTCTTCAACTAGGGTTTGCTGGCGCAGTAGCAATTCACAAAAGCAAGGTAAACATAAACAAAGGTGAAACTACCAATTGTCTTTAGTTCCAGCGAGGAGGATGGGAGCAATTTTTCTTATGCAGAAACTTATATCTTCTTCTATCGTCATTCTATTTTCCCTTCTAGTGCAGCTTTTAATAACCATAATATGTGTCAGGAAGTATTTGAATGAGATGGCTAAACAACCCCACCTTATAGGCCAACCTGCCCCACATAGGGGGTTAATTGGCCTACTCTGGCTTGACGAATTCTTCAATTTTCTATGATCTTAGTATTAAATATTATATGGTGAAAAAAATACTTGAAGTACTCTAATACTTGGAGTTTATAATGGTATCAGCCCTGTTGGTATTATAATATTTATTAGCAGGAACGACTCAAAAATCAAAAAAGTGAAAACTGTTGCCAACCAACCCCGAATATTAATACTACTTTTTCCTCCTGAACTCACTGAGTATAGGAAGAAATGAATTATGGTTTAATTTTTATTTAGATTATACGGACTGCATTCTTGAGTTCTATCCGGGTTCCACGGTTTAAAGTTTAAGTTCAGGAGTTACGCCCGTGTCTTAAAAATTAACTTCGTAAGCAGTAAGTACGTTTTGGTGTAAAAAATTGTCTTGACCTGTCACTGTCAAAGAATCTGTAAAAGATTTGAATGAAGCGCCATAAAGTTAAATCTTGCTATATGCATTTATAGTTTCACTTATTTTTCATTTAATGGACAATGTATGTAACCTTATAAGTGTTTGTATAGTAATTTCCAAAATTTTATGGAATCTATCTGGTTACATACCACCCTGTGTATTGCTGGGTACTATATTTCTACAAGCCTGAACTCTCTAGAAGTATTGTATGCCTTCAAATTTTGAAGAAGAAAAAAATATAAAACTGCAGATAAATTTCATATTGAGGACTTTATATATATTATTTTCCTGAAGCCGATGTGGAGTTAAGAGAAATACCCAATTCTGGTTGTGCAGGTTGCATCCGTCAAGAATCGATTGAACGATTTCGAGACGGATCATGACCTCGTCATCTCGAGAATTTCTTTTCCCAACGCTAAGTTCAAGGCTAGTAAAACATCCTTGGCTCGAATCCACCAAATCCAGGTTTCGAAAACGGCCATCATAAATCACCTTTCTCACTAACCTACCCCATCTAAGGAACTCTTGGCATTTTGTTCTGCCTACAGCCCCAAACGTTACTCAACGCGTCTTTGAGCATTGTTTTTCTCTTTGGACTTACTAAACACGTCTAGCCGTAGCATTCTTAAAGGCGGTTTCATTTTTATTTTACAAAAAGATAAAGTAGTGTTGGATAAAACAAAACTGCAACTTTTCGCAAACTTTTGGAAGATTGGCGTTTTTAGAGGTACGGTTTTCGCGGCTCCCGTTCGGAAGATGAAACAATAAGTGTTTCGACGGGCGAGGGGGATTAAAGATATCTTGTTTCGTTTTTTCGCCTATATCTTAGTAGAGATTGGTCCTATAAAAGTATATATAAATAATAGGTTAAATGATTATCAGGATTTTCAGTTTATAACTTTTTTATTTTGGAAAGCCAACGTTTCGATCCCACTTGTGGATCTTTATTAGGGCTAAAAGAAAACAAATATATGAGTATCTATGCTAGAGGATGGCAATAAATAAATATTTTACAGAACTGATAATAATATAAAAGATGGTAAGCATTACCATACAACAAGGTGACATTGTGACTAATGGGGTGACTTTGTGATACGTAAGCCTATTTTTCTACAGTTTTTGAATTTCCCTCCTTAAAAAGAATCAGGTTAGGCAATTCAGTGTACTTATCAGTTAGTCAGTAATGTGCTGCAACCTACTAGCCACATATGGACCTCTATAATTTCTTTCATTCCATTTATCGTGGTGCTTTATTTCAAAGTTTCAACTAAATGAAAACAATCAAACAGATATGAAATAAAGCACCATGGTAAATGGAATGAAAGAAGTTATATGTGGCCAGTAGGTTGCAGCACATTACTGACCAACTGACAAGTACACTGAATTGCCTAACCTTATCCTTTTTAAGGAGGGAAATTCAAAAACTGTAGAAAAATAGGCTTGTCACAAAGTCACCCCATTAGTTACAATGTCACCTCGTTTTACGGTATACATGAATATTTAAATAAATGTATAATACTTATCATCTTTTATATTATTATCAGTTCTGTAAAATATTCACTTATTGTCATCCTTTAGCATAGATACTCATATATTTGTTTTCTTTTAGCCCTGATAAAGATCCACAAGTTGGATAGAAACGTTGTCTTTCCAAAATGAAAGTTTTAACTGAAAATCCTGATAATAATTTAACCTACAGTAAATAATAACAGTTGACTATCTCTCACCTCTATATATAAATAAAAAAATAAAGCCTATATTGCTTGAGAAACAACACAATCTTAAACCAATCATAAATATTTGCTATTTCTGCAACATTATCAATTGATATTTGCAATTAATGTTATCATATAATTGCATTTATGGGTTTATAACACAAATTTGTATAATTTAATTATATATACAATTACTTTTAACATATAATTACATTCATATGTTTTTAAAACAAATTCGTGTAATAAGTACTTTGAACAAGCTCCTTCACAAAATTCGAGAACGAATATCAATGTTAAAAATCAATATTTACGATATTTCCACAACAAATGTTGCCTCGTGCAGACCTTCCCTTAATAGGGGTGATGGTCTAACTTCTCTACAAGACAAAATTTACTGGGAAGTGGATAAAAAAAAATAATAAAATAGACGTATGTACGGTTAAAGTGTGTACTAAAACCGAGTAAACTAAGCGCCTAACTAATTTAATATACTTTTTTTTATTTTTGAATGACCTATTTTTTTTTTAAACATGCTTCCTTATATTATTATATATAACCGCTTTGATATTATATAATCACTTCAAGCGGTCTTGCAAAGGGGTAGGAAAAGGAATTAGGGAGATAACATGCAAAAAATATGCGATTTCGATTTAGGTATACTTTTTTTTTCATAGGACGAACGATATAATTCTGAGAGAAAACACGACAATAGGACAATAGTTCATAAAAATAGTTTACTTTTTCCTTTTAAGTAGTTCTAACCATTGTAACTGCCTCAAGGATAAAGTTGAACCACCGACCAAGATTCGTAAGGCATTAATCACCTTGACAGCCTAAGTCGCTTTTATTAATGCCCTCTCAGACAATGAAGGATATTTGAATTGTTAAATCTGAATTTTTTTTTTTCACGATTCGTCTTTATTCATAATATTACAATGCGGGATGTCGTAAGAGAATAATGGATTAGAAAAGTTTGTCTTGAAGATGGGTTGATGTTCCGGAACTTTTGCAAAAATAATGTAAAAGATATTTCTACTCAAAGAATAGAGTAGAATTTATTTGTTTTAAGAAAATCTCCGTACAAATGGAATCGAGCAATAATAAAGTATTAATAAAAGTAAATGAACATTATAAAGAACGAAATAACGATATACACATATAGATATACATGCGTGCATGTGCATACAAATACACATTGTTACAAGGATTTAAATAAAATTATTTCCTACAATTATTAGAACATAATTTTAAAGTTAACAAAATTAACGTACATATATTTATTTCATACACAAGCTAATCTACATACGTACAATCATTCATACAATATTCATAATTCTTCTTAACTCAATACATATACTTAATAGTAATTTTTTAGGGGTCACCTGTGGTGTTCTGGTTAGCAT